>JAVANC010000022.1:29321264-31721264 GCA_033319125.1 Parnassius glacialis | reverse complement strand
AGAATTATATAAAAATGAGATGCTTTAAAAATTTGCAAATCAATTTAAAAAACGTTTTAAAGAGATTACTTCAAGTTATTTCTGTTTTTACATCTTGCTACAGTTTATATAAGCTATTTTTAAATACAATAGCGTGCTAACTAAAACACTTACTTATCTATTTAGCACAACAGAAAAACCACATGAAAATCGTTGAAATTCTTATCGAAAATTGTCAGTCTAATGAAGTTCGTATAACCACCTATTGGTAGTAACTTGCTTTGGACTTATACAGGTATATAGCGGCGCAATATTATTGTGGCAAGCTTAAAATTAAAATAAAACCAAGACATCACAAATAACCCAAAAGTAAATTAAACAAGTAGTAAAATTAAAAATTCTGTACAACCGACTTCGATATAAATAAAATGAGAACATCATCAACGTACATAGTCGAAGTCAATTAAATACGCATTAATTAAGGATAACTCAAAAACTATTGGTCATATCTTGATTAAAGTTATATGAGACCACATGAGAATTACCAGTTATCAAACAAAAAGAATCATCAAAATCGTTCCAACAAGAAAAAGTTCTGGTGTAACACACATAAAAAACCCGAATTGAGTACCTCCTCCTTTTTTTGAATTCGGTTAAAAATTTAACTCGTGAGGCCAATACTGATATATTTGTATGTGTATAAAGTAAAAAATATATGTTTGGAAACATACTTCCTGGAATATTTAGCGTATAGTATGCATACAAAGTTGACCCCAGATTATAAAACAATGAAGCAATGATTTATCGTCTATATTTTGGTTTGTGTTACGTACCTTACTGCTACGTTCTCATCCTCTACATAGCGATTAATATACCCTGCACAAAATGTGCACACGCTGATATTTCTAGTGACAGTTATTATTTTTTTCTAATTGACATAAAATCGTCATTGTCGAAAATGTATACAACGGAAATATTTTTTTTTTCATTTCATCCTATATTCTGACCAGAAAAATAAAAAGCCGGCCAAGTGCGAGTCGGACTCGCGCATGAAGGGTTCCGTCCATCGTAAAACATGTTTTGTAGAAGGGGAGTCGCCCCTTTAATTTTTAATTTGTATTTATTTTTAAAAATTTCAACCGTCTACCTATAACGGATCATGAGATACAGCCCGCTGGCAGACAGACAGGACGGACAGCGGGGGCTTAGTAATAGGGACCCGTTGGTTACCCTTTAGGTAACCCTAAAGACCGTGTAATGTGGGCACTATTGAGCTTTTTATAACTATTTCTATACTAACTAAAATAGTCATGTCAACGTAAATTGAAAATGTTTGTTATTTAAGTATCCGTGATCGAGGACTGAACTATATAGTTTTATTAACGTATCTAATTAAATTTGACAGAATCACATACTTGATCAAATGAAATTAGTATCGTGAAAAGAGCCGCAGTATGAAGTGGATTGAAACCTGAATACGATGACATGAGAAATAAGATTTTACACTTATCTATATAAATAAAATTATAGAGGTTTGCAGTTGTACGCGCATCACGGAAAAACTACGAGTACTGGATAGATTTCATTTAGGTTTTTTAAGTTTTATATCTTAGACATTTGGTCCTTATCTAAAAAGGAAATATTGCGATATCTTCATTTAATATAAAGTTTTAAGAAACAACGATTTTGTAAGTAAAGTATATTCTTGCTTGCGATCTTTTTGATGTTTTTTCCTTCGCACATAAGAAAACTATTTTAATATATCAAACGAAGTCGCGGGTATCAGCTAGTTAACTATAAAATCAAAAATCTTTGGATATGATTGCACTCTAGTTGAATAATAAAATGTATCTTTTATCAAATATTTTTGATGCTAATAGCAAAAATTAATTATACTTAATAATTGTATTTTTAATGATTAATTTATTAGTAATTAATATAATAATACGATAAACAATTGCGGGAAGGGAGGTGCTCTTCAAATTAGGTTCAAACACACCATTTTACTTTTCTTGTGTATCTTAGCTATGTAATTAACTCTGGTCTTTAAATACAGTACCGACTTAATTACTAAAAAAATTTACGTCTGTTCTTGTGACTGTGGCTTACATTACTGTGGTGCGTATAAATTATAACATTAAATTTTAACATTTCATTCAATACACTTTATTAAATTATAACATTTTGGTAGATTTTGAAATGAAATATAGATTCCCTTTTATCTATTGCTACTTTATTGCCCAGTGTGGCCGGTGGAAGGAAAAGCGGCGCGACCACAGCACGGCCACCCCAGTATGGGACCTTATTAGACAATAACCCCAATATAAGCAATGTTTTTATTTTCCTGGTCGGGCTAAACTCAAGTTTCGTCACTAAAATATCAACCTGTACATGGCTACATCTAAATCGGCGTTTTAACTGTAAATAATACATTCACACATCGAGATTCGAGACCAAGCAATTGCTTCAGCTACCGTCCAAAATAAGGCAGACAATGAACACTAATAAAACTAAAGCCAATTATATAAAAAAGGCTGAATCGTTAATCGCTACAAAATATGAGGTATATTTAGAATTATTCATATCCCTTCGACAATCACCAGCACGTTCTAGTCATTCAAATTTACTCGCAAACCCTTTATTACCGCAACCAACTCTACAAGTGTGAGTCGCAAATACTAATCTATTTACCTAAAAATAGAGTCCAATATCACATAGCGATTTAAGATCACGCGACGCCGCTATCTTGAGTGTGGCTTCTCTTCTTTTCACTTCTGTGGTGATCTGGGGTCGATTTTAATATATCTGGTTGACCATGGGACAACACTCTGGCTTCCACGTGTTGGTTGAAAGTGGACGTATGGGAGCTGAGGGTCAGTGTTGCGTTCCTCTCCGAGCCCAGGGTCATTGTAGTGGCGTGGGAGTTTAACGTGTTATGTCCGGTCGTGTGATGGGTGTGATGGGATTGACTTAAATGGTGGGCGTGGGGAAGAGTGGAGGGGCTCGAATGTGGGAGGGTGGAAGTCGGTTTCCGTGTGGAGCGGTGGCTTCCGTTGCGCGTTAGGGAGTTCATTTGGGGAGTGCCGGGTGCCCCTGTACGGAGCAGGGCGTTTTTGTAGTCCGCTATGAGGTGCGTTAGTTCCACCATCTGAAAGTTAAAATATTTTTAGGTATAAGACTTTAAAATACATATTTTCGAAAGTCTTATTTAGTCGTGTAATGGCGGCGTGAGATCCACAGCGTATCAGGCCGTACGTGTTGTAAGAAACGGCAGAGAGAAACTTAATCATATGTTCTTGAAATATTAAATTGCGCGAAAATTCAGCTATAGTCACGATGTTTCCCTTCACCGTCGAGCAAGTGTTGAACCAAACCTCAATATTGCAACTAATAATCTTATTGGTAGCGACGGGGATCGAACACAGACA
Source organism: Parnassius glacialis (assembly GCA_033319125.1). Classification (NCBI taxonomy): domain Eukaryota; kingdom Metazoa; phylum Arthropoda; class Insecta; order Lepidoptera; family Papilionidae; genus Parnassius; species Parnassius glacialis. The sequence continues at coordinate 31,717,857 of JAVANC010000022.1, read as the reverse complement.
CATAATATATTAATAATTAAGATACGTGAGGGTAATATGGTCACCTTAAGCTTTACCGCCCTATAAAACCAAAACTAGGAGGAGGACAGAGACAAATACACAATGTCGTATACTATAACTAATATAGGAAAGAATAAACAAGCCTTGGCAATATGCCTTTCTAGCTATGGTAGGACCTACAAAACACACCTAGACCGTATTTACACCTTACAACTCCGTATTTTAAAAACCTTAGTACCAAAAACTGTCATGAACAAATTTAAAGACCAACAACATAATATCTTTAATTTTTGTAAAATATTACCTGTACATAATAAAGTAAAGTATATATTACTTATTGAAAATTTCTTTAATAAAAATCTACAAATTCCAATACAATACAATTTTAACACACGAAAGTCAAAGACGCCAAACTTAGCTTTACCAAAATTCATAAATCTATATGGAAAAAGAACGTTAGAATACATGATTCCCGATATAATAAACAAACTTCCATCAGAACTAAAAGAAAAAATTAATCCACGCAACATCAAAAATATATTAAATAATTATTTCTTAAGTAACCTATAATAAAAAGAATTGTAAAATAAAAATAAAAAATTTATATTATAAGTTACACATTAATATTCTACAACTCTATCAATAATATAAAATAAGTTTATCTTTAATATCATTAATTAGTATCAAAGTATGTGAACAGCCTGTATATGCTAACTCGACGCGTCAAGCCAGGTAGGCAAAGGACGCACTAAGACCCGAGAGCAAACCGGTTTCTTGACTGTACGGCGAGCGCGGTACAATGCCTGCATCACAACATTATGATGTATGACATATTTATTACGAATAACAATTATTATATGTTTGTTGATGGCATCGGTATACGGTAAAGCTGTATAGCTTATGTTTATGCCGTAAAATATCAATTTAAATATTGTCAAATTATTATCAAATAAATAAATAAAAAAAAACTAATAATAAAAAATAATTAGTAACACTTCGAAAAATCAACTTAAAAAAGAACTAACTATAGTGAGGGTAATATGGTCATCCGGTTAATATGGTCACTTTCTTTTAACTCAAAAACTACAGCCTCGTTTGCATAGAACGCTCTGTGATACGATAGCTCTTGATCAGTCTATCAAATAATAAAGGGTCAAAAAGGGGCTGCTTTATCGACGCCATTTTGACACTTGATATTATTGTAAATATTTTAGTTGATTTTTGTATTATGTAGTGTAGTTAGTTTTTTAAGTAGATTTTTCGAAGTGTTCCTAATTATTTCCAAAGTATGTTTTCAATTTTTTTTCTTAATATATTAGTTATAGTAAAGAAATTATGACTTTGTGCTTTTGTCTCTGTTCACCTCCTAATTTTGGTTTTATAGGGCTATAAAGCTTAAGGTGACCATATTACCCTCACGTACTTACTATTATACCAACTGTCAAAATGGTGTCGATAAAGCGACGCCCTATTCATCCTTTATTATTTGAATGACTGATGAAGAGTTATCGTATCACAAAGACATCTATGCAAACGACGCTGTAGTTTTTGAGTTATAAGAAAGTGACCATATTAACCGGATGACCATATTATCCTCACGTACTTTAATATACGAAATATACATATATCATTGGAAATTTTACAAATAACCGCATACGTAGCGTAAACGAGGCATTCCATCTTACTTCTCAGGGGTGAAAACGCATCTGCATTTTGATTTTTAATCGAAAATAGATGGAGATGTCTATGGAACACTGCATCTAATTAACATAAAGTGGACTGTGTGCTGATTGATTACCTTCTCCTTGTATAAAAAAAACATACCATATACTTTTTACTGATAACATATTGTTTCTTTTAATTATACTCTAACTCCAAAATAAATAAATCGGGCTATATGACTACGGTTCCATTTAGTAATTCTTCGTTAAAAATATAGTTTTAGGCTTTTGGAAAACAACGGACACTTACTTTTGGCTTGTTCAGGCTGATAAGCATTTTGTGTACAGGACTCGTTGCGTCTTCCGCGTCGATTAGCATCATTAAGTCGTCCTGTATAAAGGAACAATAGATTTTAGAGACGAATAACATAGAAACATATTTTTTTCTGTACAGTTGCATCTATGTCAATGTTTCTGACTGATCGATAATGCCTAATTAGGCATTAAGTAAATATATAAGAAAAAAAATATTTCGAAGACATGTCGCCAACACGCATTGGGATAGCGCAGCGGACACTTCCATGTCCTAAAACCCTTTCAGTAATGAGAGGAGGCCTGTGCCCAGCTATGGGACGTATAAAGGCGTTCGTATAATTTTAACTTTAAGGTGGAAGCTCCAGGGTGGTCCTCGAAATTCAAATTTTCTTGCGTTTTTTGGAATTTGCAGGTCAGGGTCAGGTTGTATATTTAACAAAGTAAGTTCATATTAGCCCTTTGAATGAGTTTTTTCAGAAAAATATGAACTTATGACTAATATGAACTTACAGGGTTGTATTGGTGATTTTAATGATAATAATTCTGTAAACACATGATCGCTACGATCGCGAATCATATTTTATTAAATATACAACCTAACCCTGACCTGCGAATTCCAAAAAACGCAAGAAAATTTGAATTTCGCGGGCCACCCTAGAGCTTTCACCTTAAGTGTTAAGTCTCCCCTTTATATCCTTTTGTTACAAGGAATACAATACAAATGAATAAATGAAAGAGGATATGTTTTATTGGATCTAATGTAGGAGAAATGTATTATTGGCATTGGTGTAAAAATAATTTGACTATAAATATAAATAGACGTTAACTGTTATCATAGGGTCAGTTTAAATTTATATGAGAACTAATCTAAGTGGGTTAAAATAACCTTTGTAACACACGTTAAAATAAAGAAATCCAAGCCCAATTGATAACCCCCTTCTTTGAAGATGATTAAAAAGTAAACATAAAATTTAAGGAAATTTATAGTTCTTTTTATAGTGAAAAACGTTTAAATATAATAAGACCAAATCTTGAAAACAAATTTAAAGCCATAAATTAACGAATATAGAAAAAAATGTTGCTCGGTGCCTGAGGAACCAAACTTGTTCTTAAGGGTATAGGTTAAAAAAAAATAAAACCAAAAAAATTGGTTTTTTTAGGTATTATACAAGTTTCTTAAGGGTCATAATTGTAAATGCACTTGTAGCCTTGTTTAATTTTAGCTTCGTTAGTTAGTAGTTAGTTAGTCTTAGTGTAATGTAATAAATAAGGTAAAGTCCGGAGAAATCCGTGAGGTGTGGTGACCTGCAGTCCGCCGAAGAGTCCGATGCAGTTGAGCGCGTAGCGCGCGATCACGCTCATGGAGGCCAGCTCCAGCACCGTCACGCCCTCCTCCGACACGGCCAGCCACACCAGCGACAGGTCCGGCTGCTTTATCTGACAAGAGCCATCATACGTCCGACAATCAGGGATAATCATTTACCGCCCGCCAGATGTCGCTACTTGGGGACTGAGGTCAAGTAAACACAGTGTCACTTTAAGTAAAAAGTTTTTATAAAACATTTGTACAAAACAATGCCTCAATGGTTGCTCTTTAATTTTTTTTTGGAAATTAATCACTATCTTTTTAATGTTTTTACTTTCAGGAATATCCGCTAATACTACTAATATTTCAGAAAGAAACATAAAATTTTATATTTTCCCTCACAATTTAACTTTCCTTCTGTGAAATCTCTCAAATATTTCACCTTATTCCAAAGTAATGCCGCCTTAAATACATAAAAGCCACATAAAAAGTGGATGCCCGCATTCATTTGTACTGCTGGAATGCTGTACAACCAAATTCATTACGCGTTAATTACTTACTGATTACTGTACTATGCTTGATATTTTTTGTATAAAAACCACGCGTTTTTAAAACTTTAAGTTTTGCTTATTTATTAGACGCAAATTTTTAAGGCTTCGGATTTACGTCATTTTAGTTTCAACTTGGTTGTATCATGAGTATATTTTGAGTTTTAAAGAAATTGTTTCAATTTCAACTGGCATAAATAATATTTCCATTATAGTAAAAGAAATTAAATGTTTCACACATTTAATTTCTTTTCATACATAATATCATATTCATATTCTTGAATTGAGCTTCAGCCTTACATCAATGAACTTGCAATACACTATCATGTTATTGGACATAGGCTTCTCATTGAAAATATTTTTTGTATGACTATCATGCTTTTCAATTAGGTGGGTAACCGCAATACCAGACGTACATCAAAACACAAATACATACGTACAGTGTTGCCAGGTGCAATTGGTCAAATTTCGAGACGCAACGGAAAAATAATCGAGAATTTAGTTTTCAAATCGGGACAGCTACAATAGCTACAAAATAACGTAGTAGATACCACCACATTTTACTTGGTGGAGCCATGCTGCAGCTGTATTATGGTTTTAGCAAAAATGACCCATGCACGACCGGTAAAGGATTCCACAGTATACCACCGTAAAATAGTAATCTTTACGCTGCTGTGTTTCGTATGGTCGTATGGAGTCGGAGTAGTAGACACCCGCGGAGACCCTTTCTGCTGGAACATTCATCATTATAACAAATGATAGTGGAATTGACGACGTTGATGCATAGCACGATGGGGCGGGCGACATCAGGTCAGGTGGCGATAGAAAAAACCGTACAGCATGAATGATATCTGTATCTCGCCAATACAAAAATTTTCTCTCGCCTAATATACGTGAAGATTTAGAAAATATGACAATTTCAGAGCAAAAATATTTTAATGTAGTAACAGCTTACACATGTATTCATTATTGATCAAAGAAGAGGCTTAAGGAGTTTGGATGGTGGAGGGACATTTGTTTTCCCGATCAAGGGTGAATCGAAACATGTTTCCAGACCCCTGAAAATCGGGCCACCTGGCAACACTATATACGTATATAATATTTTTGTTAAATAATGCATTAATACTTCAATAACTAACCCTAGCCTGGAAGAGCGTGGCACCAAAGAATGGCCATTTCCTTGTGCAATTGAGGTAGATTCGAACGCAGTCCGCTGTACTCCGACCCTTTAGCGCGAGCCATTTTGACTTGAGCTTCTCTTCGACATCCCTAAAACAATAAATTCAGGTTATTATTATTTCTTTTAGTATTGCCAAATAAACGATTATAACAAATTAAAATCTCTATACATAAAAATCAATTGCTGTCCGTTTGTCTCGCTAAAATTCAAAAACGGGTCGTCCGATTTTTATGAATTTACTAGCTGTTACTCGCGACTTCGCCCGCGTGTAATTTAGGGTTTTAATTTTGTTGCGCGGAACCCTAATTATTTTTCAAAAATATAAGTAGCCTAAGTTAATCCTTATAACATGAGCTATCTGCCAGTGAAAGTCCTGTCGAAATCGGTCCAGCCGTTTCGGAGATTAGCCAGAACAAACAGACAGACAAATATTTTAAAAATTGTGTTTCTGTTATAGGTATTGTATATACTTTTATATGCAATTAGTAAAAAGCTGTTATTTTGACATTACAAACAGACACTTCAATTTTATTTATTTTTATAATTGTATAGATTTGTGTGCTTGAATGGGTCTCTATATGCTTTACATTCACACTTGGACCCGGTAGGTGGCGCCGTTGTGCCGATGGCTAGTGGTTAAATAATAAAACAGGATGAGAAATCTATATATTTTCCAGAAACAGCAAGTGAACTATTATGTCACAAAGTTTCTTCGCAAAGGTCCATAGTACTCGTAGATGTCTGGTAATTCGCTTTAAACTAGCTTTTCAGAGTAGTACTCTAGTTTCGTGTTTCGAAATAATTTATTCAGAATACCAGCATTAAACTGCTATTTTACGCTTGTATTCTGTGAGAACGTGGTGTTGTCTCTCCCCAGTCGAGTTTTTTTTTATAGGATAAGGGTGACAAACGAGCACACAGTCCACCTGATGGTAAGTGGTTGCTGTGGCCCATAGACATCGACATCAAACAAAATGCAGATGCGTTGTCACCCGTGAGGATTAAGATGGAATGTCTCATTTCCAGTAAAAGGGTCTCCGGTTCTCTACACTCACCATACGAAACACAGCAGTGTTAAGCTGCTATTTGACGCTGGTATTCTGTGAGAGCATGGTCCTTCCCCGGTCGAGCCGACCCATTCGCGCTACAACTATACTACTAATATAGCTGCAGCATGGCTCTACCACGTAGTGAATAGTTATATTATAGTATGATTGAAAGCATCAATTGTAATGCTATATAAACTACAAAAAAATAGCTATCAAATCTGTAACCTTTCTCATTTAAAACTGGCTGCAGTACATATACTGTCCATGTACTGTAGTAGCCATTTAACAATATGTGGTCTGTAAGTATTACGAGTATAAAACTAAAGAATGAAGAATTTATGTGTATAATAGACCAGTAATTCAGTACAAAAACTGTTTCACAGTTGTGGATTTCGAGAGCGCGTGCTCGGGCTTTTAGCTGCCACGGTAAATATGTCACGCAGTTGTATTTTCGTTTACGACAGTTAAGAGTTTTTGGGCAAATACAAAATAAAGTTACATACTTATCTGAAATAAACAAATTACCTTGACAAAGTGCGCATACAAATAATGACAGTGTTTTTTTAGTTACATTAAACAATATCAAGTGTTAGATTGTCGAAAACAATGTTCCCGGTTTAGCAATACAAAGAACAAATAAGAAGGGTTTGTGAACAAACAACGATTGCTTTAGTCCGCTCGAAATGTACTAAAGAAGTTAAGTAGAATAAAAAAAAAAACTAGTAATGCCAATAACATTACTAATATTTCCTTTAATCACTACTAGTAAGCTGAAAATGCGTGTAGAGTGATTCACGACAGTAGTCGAACGGCGGATTCGAACTCATAATTTTTTTAATATAGGAGAGGGGGCAAACGAGCATGCGGCTCACCTGATGGTAAGTGACTACCGCCGCCCATGAACAACTGCACATCAGGCGAATTGCAGATGCGTTGCCGGCCTTTTTAAAAGCAGTAGACTCTTTTCTTGAAGGTCCCTACGTCTTGTCGGTCCGGAAAGCTCACAGCTCCTTAAATCGCTGGTGGTAATCGATCAAAACAGAAAACATCTTCTAAATCGCACAGTGGTGGACCGTCAATCATCCAGATGGTGTGGATGGTATTGCGAGTTCGCCGTCCGCACCCTGCCATTAGGCTACTGACGCTTAAAACGTAACTTAGTGTGCAATGTATAAGGGCGCAGAGTCCGTCTAGCGGCCAGTAGTAAAGATAAAACTGTTGTGTTACCGCAGCTGTTCGTTGGTGAGGCCGGCGCGGTAGCGGTAGGGGTAGAAGCGGTGCGCGAGCGGCTGCGAGTGCGCGCAGTGCGCCGGCGTGCAGTCGCCCGCGTCCAGCTGCGCCATCAGCGCGCCCAGCTCCGCCGCCAGCTCGCGCGTCACCGGGAACCGCCCCGCCACCACTGTCGCAACCAAAACCACATGCACTTAGCCTACGCAAATACTGTTCCCACGCACGCAGCCTATGCTGCGCATTATGACATCTGGACTCTTCATGTTGCACCAAAAACTATGCATTAGAAACACACTTATCGTATGCAACTAAGTCACACGCTTTCGACGCGACGTCCAGGTCAGCGTGGGAAGGTGGAGGGGATGTTCGTACTCCCATTCTCTCGCGTACGACCAGTATATTCCTAGAACTTACGCGAAGTACGTCACAAACAAATTGAACGCGTTTTCTTGTCAAAATGGGAGATGAACAGCTCATCGATTTAGTCAGGGGTAGTTATAATATTACATATGTTTGAAAACACGATGCTACATTACGTAATACAGCATGGGAAAAAATAACAAAACGACGTGATAAACCTAATGAGTACCTTTAGTAGGTAATTTATAATATATGTATATACATATATATATATAATAGGTAATAGGAAATTTCGGCTATGTTGGCAGTCAAAGTTTTTTCCAGCATGATTTCAATGTGTATGGCTTCAGTTCTTCCAATGGTTATTTTATATTTAAGATGCATTTTGCTATGTCACATTTCTTCCAGCATTCAATCACATTTATATCAGGATCAGATTCAATATTATCCAATATAATTTTAAAGGTTCGTCTAATGAGAGCTTAAAAGCCTAAATTATTCCTTGGTCCATAGGTTGAAGCAAAACCATCGTGTTAGGATCTAAAAATATCACTTTTATTTTTCAATAAATAGTTTCAAGTTCACATGGATGACTTGGTGCATTGTCCAAAACTAGAACTGCTTTAAAGTCTAGAATCATTTTTTTTTAAGTAAGTTTCACCTTCAGAAACAAAACAATTCCGGAACCAGTCACAAAAAATAGCGCTTGTAGCACACGCTTTCTTATTAGCACGCCAAAACACTGACAGGTCGTCCTTGTTTTGATTTTTTGAGGAGTTAACAATCAGTAAAACATCAGTGGTTTAATGACACAATCTCCAAACATTAGAACATAGCAGCAGTGTAACTCAATCCGTTGCTGTCTTAAATCCAGGGGCAAACTTTTCTCTTTTAGAAATGAATGTTTTGTTTGGCATTCTCTTCCAAAACAGTGCAGTTTCATCTGCATTAAATACTTCATCAGGCTTGTATCCTCCATCAGCTACTATAGACGTTATAGCATGGTGCCGGTGATAGCTTACACTTTTGACGAGTCTAGAGATGGAACATTGTTAAATCGATTTAAAAAGGCGATTAACGATACACAAAGCAAAGCAAAATTTATCGATTAGCTATCGATGTAAAAATTAAAACCGAAACATATATTTCTTTATAAACTACAATGCATGTAAAATTAAATACAAATTATGACATAATAGCTGTTACCGGACCTCGCCCGCTTGGTAATTATTACGATTGGATTTCATGGGTTTTCATTTTTTTTCTAAAATAAAATTAGCCTGTGTTACTCCTTATAACATCAGCTATCTGTCAGTGCCCGTTATAAGCCGAAACAAACAGACAGTAAGACAAACATTTTAAAAATTGTTTATGTCTTTTTGTTATAAATACCGTATATACTTTCATATGTATTTAGTGAAATTTTGATATTACAGACAGATTATACTATGTATTAATTTGAAAATAAAAATCGTCTTCTATTTCATGGTGATTGCAACATTCATCTGTAATTTTCAGTACGGCATAGACACCAACCGGCAGCTTTTCAAGGTAAGAGTGCTACCTAGCTAACGAGTGGGCCAAATATCGGGACGGAAGGTAAAAATAATCGAGAATTTAGCTTGTAAATCTAATTAAATAAAAATAAAAAATAGGTTTTTTGTAGCCATTTTGACCGCCATGAGTTATGATAGTCTTTTTGACACAATGCGTAATTTGCTTTATAATTATTAAGTGGCGAAGCTTGCGAAGACAGTTATTGATTTCACGATGTCTGTCCGTCTGTCTGTCCCACGATTATCTCGAGAACGGTTTCGAATTTTCAAATTCTGTTTTCAGCAATCGATTACTGATGACCCAGGCATCTGAACCTCCTATTTTGAAACTGATTGCTCAAAAAAAGCTGATTGCTTCGCCACTTTGCAATGCTGTTAGCTTACTAGGTTTATTTTATTTTGTCTGAGCTGACCAACGAATAATTTATCGTCCATGCATAGGAAACACTGCATATTCGTCTACGTGAGTTTTGTTTCCGTAAATCACAATTTGTTGAACAATTAGTTCCAATTCCAATACATATTTACGTGATTTTTATATATTCGATTTATTTCAAAACCGATTTTTGATAGTTTGTGGTTGTTCGCATAGTTATATAGCATATATAGCATAATTTAGCGTGGCACATCACTGTCGTAAATGGGCGGTACACATTCATGAAGTACAACAATATATGTGTGACAGTTTATCTAAAAAAAAAAATACGCAACTTCATAGGCGTGAGCTGTCACCCGCACCATGCTATAACGCAAAGACTATAGGTTTGTCAATTCTTCTGGATATCTTTCTGCTGCATCAGTGTATGTAGATGCAGCTTGTCTAACGATTTTAATGCTGTGCAATGATTGACTCACCTTAAATTTATTGAACCAACCTTCCGATGCTTGAAATCCTCCATCTGTACATTCGCTACCACAACTACCACCTGGTTCTTTAAGATGTGCGTAAAGACGCTTTGTATTTTCTCGGACCATTGGACCACTCAACGGCACCCTTTTTTGGTTGCGGTCTTCGATCCATAATGACAACACCACTTCCATTTTTTTCTATTGCTGGATCACGAACAATTTTCGCTGACAGTGAAGTTGAAGCTATAGACGACCTTATTTTATATTTGGATTTTATTATCGATCGTACAGTTGATTCGTAGACATTGAATAAGCGAGCGTTGAAGGCGTAAACGATCAAGCATTTCTATTTTCACTTTAAGCGGTAACACAGATTTTTTTCGCGTATTAACTCGTTTTTCATTTTTTTAGTAGACATTATAAATTAGGAAGACAGCGATAAAGACTTGTTACTTGATCACAAAGAAAAAAAAGTATTTTGAAGACATGTGAAGTTCGCTAACACGCATTGGGGCAGCGCGGCGGATACTTCCTCCTTCTCAGAAATGAGAGGAGGCCTGTGCTAGCAGTGGGACGTATATAAGCTGTAAAACTTTTTTAAGTAATATACATTAAAGACTGCATTAGATTAAAAATAAATTTATTTAATAACTTTCTCTAGAACTTAGTTGAGCTGTCGTCGTACTCATCGTTGTTTACATTAATTATTATTTGATTTTCTATAATGCATTCCAAATGAATGTCTCTTTCATAGTCGTCCATAATAATTTCCTTTTTTTCTCTACTACTTTGGCCCAGTCATCCCTTTGTTGTAGTTGTAGTTGTATTTTCTGCAAATCCTCCTCCGGCGGGTCCCACAAGGCAAATTATGAGGCGTCCACCTATCCCCACTGACATGTTTCATCAATTAATATAACGTTGTCGCACTTGGTTATATTTATGATTTCTCGTAAAAATGTAATACGTTGCGTTCATGTCTCTAAATAATTTCTTTTACAATGGTTCACAATGACTCTATACTAACATTGTACAAGCCGGCATCTTCTAAACTTACTTGCAACTTCGCCGCAGTGGAATTCACAGAAATAATAAAAAAAAAATTGACTATAATTCATGATTCTCATAAAAAAAGCAACTTTAAAAATAAAATTTAGATAAACAAATGGTAAATTAAAAAATGTGAAGTTTCGATTATTTTAATATTTTTACCGATTATTCGCATTTGCATGTATTTCAATCATTCAAACACTACGGTAAGGTACTTATCGACATATCATTGAAATAACATTAAGCAAAAAATTTGATTCTGGTTAAATTGTTTAAACTTTGCTTCGAATTCAAATTAGTGATAAAGAACTCTACATGTTGAAACGAAATATAGATAATTTCATAATTCTTTGGATTATTACCTTTTACGTAAAAAAGGTTATTTTTAATCGTGTGAGTACGCTTGTACAAAGTTATTGCGGAATAATCAATGTGAAACGTCAAAAGGTATTTCATAGATTTAGTGGAGCATAAGAAAACATATTAACTCGTGGTTTCCAAGAAATAATTAAATAAAAATTCTCAAATATTGCAAATGTATATAAATAAAATTATACACGGAAATTGTTTTAAAGAAACTTACCTTGCTGGTTAATTTGATAGCAGAGCAACAGTCGCTCCTTGTCCGTCTCCGTTCGTACTGAGCTCTTGAAGTATAACCTATTCCGGTACGTCAGCCTTATGACGCGAGAGTTCTCGAATTTTCCAGACCCCTTCTCTCTAAGCGCCGTTTCCCATTTTGATATCACGTCGCAAAGCTAAAAACAGTAAACAGTGCAGTTACATGTGTGCAGTTCACACGTGGTAGAAGTGAAACGTTCAAATTAAATGAAATATAAAACAAAAACATTTCATAGCAAATGATTTATTAATTTTGTTAATTTTCAACCACAAGTGCGGTATAAAATATAATATAAATGTTTAATTTTATAGCAAATAAATGTTACAATCCTTGCCCTGGCAATGTGTGGGGAAGGTGGAACACCATGGGGTTTTAGTAGATGCGAGTCCGACATAATCCGTTCTTGCCCCCAAACAAAAGCGAAGCCAAAAAAAAAACAAAGCGGGTTTTCTCGTATTTCCTCATTTGAAACCCGGAACAAAATCCGACCTGTAGTTATGAATAAAAACGTAGATAAAACAACGCAGCGTCGTTGTTAGTTTTATATGAGGTATAAAGCGTGCGTCTAAGGTCTAGGTATTAAAGCGATACATTTATTTATTGTATGGCATTATATTAATATGATACATAAATAGAATGGACGTTATGGATATAGGATTTTTATCGATATATTTTGTCACACTGTCTTATCTCTATTATTAGTTCCGTGGACGTTCACTTCTGCTGTCAGCGCCAAAATGGCGAAAATCAAATCGCCTCATTATGTCACGGTATATAGCCAGACCATATAATATAGAGGTCAGTGATTCTAGTACAGTAGGTTACATAAAAATTTAAAAATACCTTTTTATCGGGTTTAATATGATGCTCTAGATCTTTTTCTATGGGGTCGTCGCTGAACAACGCAAAACCAGAAGCCGCAGACTCTCTGCATCCCAGCTCCGTGCTGAGCGTTGATAGGAACTCCTCGACTGTGGTCGAACCGTCAAAACCTATTACCTGAAAATATTTTTTTTAATGTTGAAATATGTACCCAAATCAACTTACGCACGCACTTGTGAATTTAACTTTTTCTATAGAATAAGAGTGACAAACAAGCATACACTTCACCTGATAGTCAGTGGATGCTGTGGCCCATAGACATCTACAATCAAAATGCAGAATGCATTGTTCCGACATATTCGTGTTACAAAGGATAATGTAGCTGCAGAAACTCTACCACGTATAACGAATCCAAGCACTTTTACTCGTATATAAAATGTTAAAATTAGTGAAGTAAATAAAGATTTACTACATCATACATTTCCCGTGTAGTGGCTGGCAAGAATACTCACTACCCCATATCTTCCCGCGGGTGTCGTAAGAGGCGACAAAGGGAAACTGAGGCAGAAGATGGGCAGCAGCACCTTTCTGATAACAGCAAAATAACAGCTCGCCAAGCGTGGCAACTATGGCAATATACCTCTTGGGGGAGGCCTATGTTCAGCAAAAGATATGTGAAAGGTTGTAATGATATGATGATGACATCATTTATATGATAAAATCATTTATATTATGTTTAAAAGAAAACTCCTTCAGTCGTCGCTTAGCTGTTAACATAAAAAAAAAATTTAAGTTCAAAATAAGAATTGTTTTCCACCAACCTGGTAAGTGTTATTTAGCATGTGCACGGGTATGGCGTGAGGCAGACAGTGGTGATAGGGGTTCTTCAGCAGTATGGAGAGCACCTCCATACGCGACGGCTTGTCTTCGCGTCCGCCGTTGCGTATCGTACGTTCTAATGCGCGCGCACAATACGCTGCATATTTGCCGCACTCTGTCCTGGAAAACAAATAACAGTGTCGTAAAACCTTCCTAAACTCGAATTCAGTTCAACCATCCCGAATTATGCACAATAGTCTCAACAACAGCTGTAGTTCTCATTTAATTAAATAGTCCCGCAATATGTCTTATGAGTCTTTTTATCTCGTTTTTTTTAAACCACCCCAAGATGTTGCAAAACTTATCAACCCTTTTTATCTTTTTACTGGAAATGAGGCATTCCATCTTAGTCCTCACGCGTGACAACGCATCTACGTTTTGATTTGTAATAGAGGATAGATGTAGATGTCTATGGGCCGCAGTAACCACTTACCATCAGCTGGACTGTGTGCTCGTTTGTCACCCTTATCCTAAAAAAAACAGAATCGGGGAAAAGCATTGTCAGTTACTGTTAAGCTCGGGGCCAATTGCAAATAAACCAAAAGGCAAATGAAAAGGCAATGTTTGTATTTTTTTGCACAAATTTTTTACAAGACGTTTGGTACTACGATCGCCAGTCTGTCTGCTATGCAAGGCGATTAAAACAATCTCATTATACGAGGGCCCATGTCTAGCAGTGGACTGTTAACGAGCTGATAAGAAGAGAAGATATTATGTTAGTCGGATTAATTGTATATTGATAATATATTATATTATAACTGCTGCAAAAATATATTCTACTTGTGAGTAGTTTCTTCGACTTTCATTTGTTACGGCTAGTTTAGAATTAAACATTTGATTCTAACTTTGGTTTCACTTACTTGGAATCAGCATGCCTGCTAAGGTGCAGCTTCAAGTACCACAGGAGCCTGTTGTTTCTGGGCACAAAGAGGCTCACAGCGAGCGCTAACAACTGCCAGCCTTGGACAAAGCTGTACGTCGGCGGGTTGCTTTTACAATCCACAGATAATAATGGCGCCTGAAATGTGACCAGTTGATGTAATTTTCCCTATTTCAGTATATGTTAACCAAAATAAATTAAATACACGGGATTTATTTCTGAGTAATTAAACTATAACTGAAGAGATTTACATAAATTAATATTTTCAAGGTCCTTTTTTTATAAGTGAAATTTCAGAAAGGAAGCAATTAAATAAATGGGGGGATTTATAATTAGTTTTGAGAGCAGTCTCGATAATAAATTTAACAATTCAGTCATAAATCACATTTTATTGGTAAGGACCAGAAAAATATTACTTATTTAGAGTCATATAATAAAAATTATTTTTTATTGAAAACCTCAGTTTTTTTGAAAAATTTGTGATCTGAAATGAAAACTTAATTCGTAACAATAACTGAACATTGAAGTGTAATCCTTCAATATTATAAAATTGTACATTGGACCTGTATAGTTCATTTAAACTCGCATTCAACTGCCTTTCTCATATGATATTGTAAATTAAAAATATGCAAGTTAATCAATACATTTATTGGCTTTCGAAATAAATGTTTTATACATTTTTGAAATGTCTATTATTCATGTTAGGGTTTTTGTTTTCGCAATTTTCACTGGCTTAAACAATTCACACATTGATTTTTATTTCTTTCATCCTTACAATGTTAATGAATTCGTCGTTGACGCCGCAAAGGGGCGAATCTCAATTTTTCAAAAAATTACAGAAGAGCAAGAGAAGATTAAATATATTAGAATTAATGGAAAACTACAAATAAGATAAATTTTTTGATGATTAAAACCTAGTAATCGGGGAATAATATATCAAATCAAATCTAATCAAATCTTTTTATTTTCAGACAACATAGGTCTATAAGGGTTAGTAATTAATTCTAATAGTAAGGGGGTTAGTAGTACTATATTATAATAGCTAGTCTCCGTTGAGACTGGCCGCCGTGGCCGAAATTCGGTCTGGAGGACATTATTATTATCGGAAAAGCTTAAATTTGCTCAACCTTTTTGAAAAAGTTGGTAATAACTGTATTTACGGGCCTTTAGCCAAGTAAATTACAGTGTGTGGTGTGTGTTTGTTGTAGATGTAGGGATTGTTGGACTTTAAACTATTTCATTTTCCTCCAACTGCAGGAACTTTCTCACTATCCTGCAAGTGTTTAAAATTGCGGCTTTTTGTAGGGTTATATATGTGTTTTCTGTTAATTCTATAAGTTTTAGGTTATTGACAATGTTATTTGGGACGACTCCAGTGGTTGAGATGACTATGGGCACTATATATACTTTTTCTTGCTTCCATATTCTTCCAATTTCTTCTTTTAAGTCAGCATATTTACAAATTTTCTCAGCTATTGTTTTTTGAATGTTATGCGTATTGGGTACTGCAATGTCTATTAAGTACGTGGTTTTGTTATTTTTATCTTGTAGAGTAATGTCTGGTCTATTGTAATGAATGGTTTTGTCAGTAAGTATAGCTCGGTCGTAGTAAAGTTTATGTGAGGCATTTTCTAAAACTGTTTGTGGTGTGTATTTGTAGTACGGGAAGTTTGTGTTTTGAATAAGTTTATGTTTGAGTGCCAATTTTTGATGTATGATGTTTGCGAGCTGATTATGTCTGTGAGTGTAATCTGTCTGTGTGAGGCTTGTACATGCTCCGGTTATGTGTTTTATTGTTTCCGGTTGACTGTTGCACTTGCGGCATTTATCGTTTGTGACTGTGGGATCTTTGATAATGTGTTTTCTATAGCTTTTTGTGTTAATTACCTGGTCCTGTATTGCTATTAAAAATCCTTCTGTTTCTGGGAGCAGGCTACCTTTTTTAAGCCACATGTTGGACGCTTTTGTGTTTATGTGGGGTTGGCTTATGTCGTGTGGGTGTCGCCCGTGTAGTACTTTTTTCTTCCATTTTTCTATTTTCTTTTTCTGCGGATCACTATTGTTTGGGTTTAGTGGGCCTGTTTGTTCGTCAAGGTTTAGCGGTGTGTAGTTTTTGTCGTTGTGAGTTATAGCTTTGTGTATTTCACTTGTTTGCGATTCGTTATGAAAGAATGTTTTCAAGCCGTACATCTGCTTCTGCCATAGGTGATGGACATCTATTAAACCTCTACTTCCATCTTGTCTCTTGATTGTGAGCCGTTCTATTGCAGACTTTGGGTGTAGGTTGTTGTGTTTTGTCAGTGTGGTACGTGTCATTCGTTCTATATGTTCTATATCCGTTTGGCTCCATTTTATGATTCCAAATGAATATGTTAGAATAGGGATCGCATAAGTGTTAAGAGCTTTTATTTGGTTTTTTCCTGAGAGCTGGGTTTTACATATGGCGTTAATTCTCTTTTTATATTCTAGAGTAATTGTGTTCTTTATAGATGTATGGTCTAGTCCTTTAAGTTGTTGGAATCCCAAGTATTTGTATAAATTGGTTGGCTCCATTGCTGTAATTGTATCTATGTCATCAACTGCATAGTCACCAGGCTGGATCTTGCCCTTTACTAAATGAATAGTTTTACATTTATCCAGTCCAAATTGCATATTTATGTCCTTGCTAAATTCTGTGGTGATTTTTATTAAAGTTTTCATTTCTTTTTCTGTCCGTGCATATAGTTTAATATCGTCCATATATATAAGATGCGAAATTATTGATTCACCGCTATTGTGTTTAAGTCTGTACCCAGCCTGTTTACCATGCAGCTGATAAGATAGTGGATTCAGTGCGAGGCAGAACCACAGGGGGCTCAAGGAATCATCTTGATAGATACCTTTCTTGATGGCTATTTGTCTTGTTTTGATGCAGTTATTTCGGGTGCTTAGTTGCAGTGTGGTTTTCCAGTGTGTCATGATGTTACGTAAAAAGCCTATTATTGCAGGGTTAATCTTGTATATTTCCAGTATTCGTATCAGCCAAGAATGCGGGATGCTGTCAAAAGCTTTTTTATAGTCTATGTATGTACATTGTAAATTTCTGTTTCTTGCAGTAGCGTGTTTTAGGATGGTTGAATCTATAATGAGTTGCTCCTTACATCCCATGTGGCCCCGCCTGCACCCTTTCTGCTCTTCGGCAAGTATGTTGTGTCGTTCTATATGTAGGTTAATTTTCCTCGCAATTGCTGCTGTCAAAATTTTGTAGATAGTTGGTAAGCATGTGATTGGTCGATATTGGGTCGGTTGTGTGGAATAATTACCCTTTGGTAGCATGTATGTTATACCTGTAGCAATGAATTCGGGTATGTTCTGTTTTGAAAAAATTATGTCTGATAGGTTTTTGGCTATAGTCTTATGTAGACATGTTAATTTTTTAAACCAGTAGTTATGCACTTTATCGATACCCGGAGATTTCCAGTTATGTAATTTTTCTGTAATATTTCGGATCTCATCTTCTGTTATCTCAGTAAACTCCATTTCTTCTATTGTACTCCTTATATTATTATTATTATTATTATAATTTAATTTAAATAATTTACTAATCCGGACATTCTCCGCACATAGCTCCTTAATATAGGTGCATGTGGATCATTTGCTACCATCCTCAGGATGCTGTTGTCACTTCCCCGTACGCGGCTTATTAGTGACGCCTCTTTCTTGAGCATGAGTGCCTGAAAACCATCCGTTCTCGCCTGCGTAAACATTTCAAATGCACTACAGAAACGAGGAAGTTTCAACATCATCCTGAAGATATTATTATACTGGACGCGAAGGGTGTTTAACGATTCTTTGGTGTAGCCGATCCACAGACCGCTCGTGTACATGTTTTGACAAAATGCTTTAAAAAGCGTAATCTTGACTTCATCCGTACAACGAGCGAATCTACGGACCAGCATGTTACCACGGACCGCCAAAGCCCTACGCTCTCGTTCTGTCTAAATCGTCTCTAAGATCGTCGGTAAGTATGTGGCCCAGGTACTTAAATTGGAAAACTCTGTTCAGCTCCACTCCACCGAGGCAAATTGGAGGTATAAATTCGGGACACTTACCGGCGGTATTAAAGACCATAAATTCGGTTTTTCTGGCATTGTAGGCCAGACCATGCGACTTAGCATAGATCTCACATACGTTCAACATTTCTATGATAGCACTCGTAGTGGGGCCCAGCAGCACCATGTCATCCGCGTAACTAATATTGTTTACATTAACACCACTCACTTTGCATCTGACTCGCATGCTGCTGAGCTCCACTATGAGGTCATTTACGTACAGGTTGAACAGCATTGGAGACGACAGCCCACCTTGCCTTACTCCGCACTCCAACATTTTTTTTTATAGGATAAGGGTGACAAACGAGCACACAGTCCACCTGATGGTAAGTGGCTGCTGCGGCCCATAGACATCTACATCTATCCTCTATTACAAATCAAAATGTAGATGCGTTGTCACCCGTGAGGACTGAGATGGAATGCCTCATTTCCAGTAAAAAGGTAAACCAGTAAAAACCTCTACTTCACGCTGGTTTTCTGTGAGGTCGTGGTACCACCCCGGTTCGAGTCGGCCCATCCGTGCGACAGCAAAGCTGCCGCGTGGCTCTACCACTGTTAAAATGTCGACTTGGATAATTGGTCAGCCCATTTAACGTAATTTACTTGTTTTGTGTACCAATACCGAAAGAGATTTAGCACCTCCACCGGAACACCACTGTCCTCCATCTTCCTCCAAAGCACATCATACGAAACCAGATCAAATGCTTTGGAGAGATCCAGAAAGCAGGCGTATACCGGCGTCCTCCGGCTTGTATAATATTGGACAGTGTGCTTTAGGCTTAGTATTGCGCTTTCAGTGGATAGTCCGGGCCTAAACCCGAACTGCGCGTCATGTAACTTCAGATTCTTTTGCAAGCATGAATCAAGCAGACTGTCCAATACTTTGGTCACCGTGGTAGCAAGAGAAATAGGGCGGTAGTTGCCCTTATCCGAGATATCACCTACCCTGTTTTTGACAATGGGCACCACAGTGGCTTTCATTAGATCCGGTGGTAATTTTTTTTATTTATTTACTTAATAACAACCTTTTTACATAAGTCATTGATTCCCTGGTCCCTGAGCTAGTGTAACTGTGTTTCAGGAACGAGTTCCTCCCCTTAAAGTTAGCCTTGTCAAAATGTCAATTTCTATATAATAATAATAATTTAGTTATTTAGTAAGTTAAACAAGTACAGAAATATAAATAAGAAATTAAAAAATGTTACTTTTAGCGCCTGTTTTGTGTGTGTGTGTGTGTGTGTGTGTGTTCGTGTGTTGGTGTGTGTGTAAGTGTGTGAGTGGGTGTGTATGTGTTGAAATATATTTGTGTGAGTATTGCGTGTGGTAAACCTACGGCATAAGTGCTTCTGTGCTGTCATAATCAAGATTCTCTAACCACACTCTGATCCTTGCCTTTATTTGGTAGTTATTGTAATTATTTAAGTTTAATTTAAAGTCCCTGTATAACTTACTGTACAAATGCGGGGCAATGTAACTATAGTGTCTTTTCGCAAAAATACTTCTTGTTCTAGGGGTCGGGTATTTGAATGTCCTTTTCTTTGGAATTTTGATACATGGTGCAGTTATACGATGGTACCTTCGTATGCATTGATAGATAAAAAGTTTTCTTACGCTTAGTACTCGGGCTTTTTATACACTAATGTAGTTGGATAACGAAATGGAAGTAATAGCGTTACTTTTAAAATACATCGTTGGGCACGTTCAGCTTCGACAAGAATTGTCTTACAAGCCCCGCCCCATGAACAGATACCGTAACATATTAAAGATTCACAGAGTCCTGTAAGTTTGCAACAGTAACTTTGGACTTGCTACAAATCTTAGTAACTTAAAAACATAGACAAGCTTTATTATCTTTTTACTAAGTGATAATATTTGATGGTTCCACTGAAGCTTTTCGTCAATTATAATTCCCAAATATTTTAGTGTGTTAGTTTTAGTTATGTAAGGGCAGTTACAAGATATTGGAACATCATCAAGTTTGTTACATGGACTTGTATGAATCTTTAGTTCGAATTTGTCATTTGGTTGACCCGCAAGAGTTTTGCTGAAACAGATTAATTTTGTTTTGGTTGTATTTAGTGAAAGTAGATTATTTTCTAGCCAACAAGAAATTTTGGCCAGTCCCGCCTCAGCAACTTGTTTCACAAGCTCCCAGCTCTTTGCATGAAATATTATTACGGTGTCGTCAGCATACATAGTTATATTGCCGGCGTTTAATTCAATTTTACTCATGTCATTTACGTAAGTTAAAAATAATGTCGGTCCGAGAGTACTGCCCTGTGGGACACCGTATGTACATCGCATGTCATTACTGGAATATCCATCCACTCTAACGCACTGCTTTTTGTCACATACATAACTTTGAAACCATTGCAGTGCAGTACCTCTTATACCCAAGTTCTCCAACCTCCGCAAAAAAATCGATGTTGACACTGTGTCAAAGGCCATTTGTAGGTCAATAAAAACACCTACACATCTGTCACGCTCATCTACGTACTTATTTACTTGTGAGGTCACGTTTAGTATACAGTCTTCCGTTGACTTACCGGTTCTAAAGCCAACTTGATTGGGAGATAGTAACTCATTAGATTCTAGATAGCCAATTAGCCTCTTGTTAACAATATTTTCTACAATTTTGGACATGACACTTAATAAAGCTATAGGTCGGTAGTTACAAACAAGGGTTTTATCACCTGCCTTATGAATAGGCGACACAGTGGCTTTCTTAAATATCTCATGGAAAACTCCTGATGAGAAACTAAGATTACATAGATGCGATATTGGCTCCGCTAGAATACTATGAAACATTTTTAACATTCTCGTAGGAATTTGATCATGACCTGCAGCACTATTATTCTTATGGTTCAATATCACGCCTCTTACTTCTACTGGGTCAGTTGGTAACAGTAGCATGGAGTTTTTAGGACTATTGTTATTAGTTGCTTCTCGAGTTAAATCTGCCTCGCTTTTATTTAACTTATTAAGAGTCTCGTTGGCAAGGATTTTACCAATCGATGTAAAGTACTTATTGACCTCATTAAGGGAGTCAGGTGGATTTTTCTTTGATTCTTAATAGTTCCGTATATTTCGATTTTGGTTTATTCAGATTACACAATTCTTTAATAGTTTTCCATGTTTCTTTGCTGTTTCCTGCATGTGTTTAGAGTTGAGATTGGTAATAGTTACACTTTAATGTTTTTATAATCTTGCTACAAACATTTCTATACTGTATATAGTAGTTTTTAAGGTCTTCATCATTTATATTATTTTTAAGTCTTTTATGAATTTTATCTCGCTTTCGTATAGATCTTACAACACCAGTGGTGATTCAAGGTTTTAATGGCCTATTTCTATTGGTAATTTTTTTAGTTTCTGTGTTTATTGTAATAATTTTCTGCAACAATGTGATTAAGTACTGAGCCGCATCATTAGCTGATTGTAAATTATAAAACTCAGACCAGTTAATAGTTTTAAGTCTCTCTCCCATTTTGTCAAAGTTCATAATAGTCTTAGTTAAATAAATGCTTCTATCGCACTTCCCAATTGACGATGCTTCTAAACATAATAGTATTCGAGCATGGTCCGTAAAGTGTTCGAATACAAGGTTTTGTGCACGAAGACCTGTTTTAACCATAAAATGATCTAGGCAGGTACCATCTCTTGTCGGAACACTTATTCCAGGACGTAAGCCATGGGAAGCCATGATGTTTAGATAGTCAATGGTGTAACATGTTAGATCATTTGACATAATATCAAGGTTAGTATCACCTGTGAAAACAATATGCTTAGTTTTTATGTCACGCAATATGCAGTCGATGGAGTCTAGATAGGGACTAACATTTTTAAATGTACCAATGACTGTGTACTGACGATCTATTTTTACAATCAAACAATTACCTTCCTTTATACTTGGTTCAAAGACTTCAATATTCTGAAAAATACTCCTAACGTATATAATTACACCATCATTTTGATTGAAAGTATGCTTAGTGCTGAAAGTTTCATAATTATTTATTATTGGTATGTGTGAGTTTTCATTGATCCAACATTCAGTGAATACCAGAATATCAATCATTACATCTAACCGAGATAAGAACACTAAGAACCTATCCAAGTTACAATTTATACTGCGTATATTTACACATAGGATTTAAAATGGATTGCATTTTTCAGTTAGGTCCAAATAACTTTTACAATTGGTTGGATCATCAACGTAGGTACATTTGATATCACCCGAAGTGTCAATATCCTCAAATAATAATATATTATCCATGTAGAATAAAGGAAGTTTCACGGCCAAATGATATGTGTCTTATAAAATATAAATCAAATAATATCGAATCTTAGAATGCAGTACTGATATACATCCTAGTTTTTGTTCATAGTTCATTTTTGAATACGAGATATATAAAAATATAAAATTAATTATAATTTGTGTAAACATTAAAATTATGCTATAATAAATAAAAATGATCATTGTGTAATTTGTTTTGTAGCTGTGAGAATATATTAGTGTTGTGTGTTTTATTGTAATAGTGTAGGTGACCATTGCAATTATATAATGTGTAATATGTTTGGTAATAGTGTAAATGTGTATTATTGTGTAAAAAATTAAATGTAATTTGTGTAGTGTTGATTAGGCAAATTTTGTATTGTGTATGTATAAAGCGCAATTTGGACTTTTTTGTTCAAGCCTAGTCACTGACGAGATTCCAATATTTCCAGCTTTTGAAGGTCTGTTTCGTCATTGATACGCTGAGCAGGAGATACTTCTGCTTTTCTCAAATAAATAACATCATGATTAACCCAACAATACTTCGTCGTACAACAGTCTCGAGCCAGATAGAATATGCGCTTGGTCTTAGGTGTAAGATTTTCGGAGATGTAAATGGGCTGGGACATCCCTTTAATTTTAATGGTTGAAGTAGTAAGCTCCCTGTATTTCTTTTTGAATGATTTAACGGAATTAAGAAACTTTTCTTTCGTCAAAACTGATGTGAATTCAGCTATGATGGGTTTGTTATTTGAGGAATCCGACTTGACACGGAAAATGTCCTTAATATCTGCTCTGTCTGGATGTGGATGGGTGAATTTGTAACCAAACCAACTTCGTTTACAATTTTAATAAGGTTCTCTTTTGTTTCTGGTTGCCCATGTGGAATATTGCGTAACTCAATGCTCGAAGATCGAGACCCGCGTTCTAGGTTTTCAATTTTTTGCTCCAGCACTTTAATATATTTAAGATTACTTCTACGTTCTGTTTCCTACGTTATTTATGTTAAATGTTTATGTTATATGTATAATATATGTTTTCTTGCTCTCCTGTAATTTTATGAAAAATTGAAGTTCGCCCATTTGCGGCGTTAGCGACGAATTGATCAACTATATTGCTATTACAGGAACTTACCTAGTCATTACCTGTGACCTTAAAATAATATTATTTTATTGTTGTTTTATTATTCAAGCACAAGAAATTAATTAAAAACAGTCCCCTTGAAAATCTGTGATGCATGTCTCACAAAAATGGTTTCTCTGTCTCTGTTTAAGCTCCAGCTCTGTTTAGGTAATAAACCGTAAAAGCGCGAAACGGTATCGCGCAGCGTAAGCTAAACGCGACATAACATAATGACACATCAGCTGTGCGTGATACAACGACTATTGGCATTCTGCTTACACAGCGTGTTGCTTAACATCAATAGCGCCAATGCGCTATAAAAAGCGCACTATATTTGTAGCGTCACGTGACAGTCGATATAGCGTGTTAACTTATCATAAAAGTAGTGCGCTATTCATCATATTGTTCAGTACTAATTACCTGTATAGAGCTGGGCGAGCCTGCTGTATTAGGCGGCATGTCGCCGCTCTTGCTGTCGCCGACAGACGAAGCGCCCGTGTCGCAAGTGAACAGCGACTGAGTCGCGCACAGCAGCAGTTGCTGCGCAAATGAAATGTTGGTGTTCGAAAACTTGGTGGGGGGAATTGTACTGCGACTGTTGGCCCGGCGGCCTTATTAAGTGTCATTTGTGATTGATGTTTCGTTTAATAATAATTTGTTATTCATAAAATATATATAGGAGAGCACTGTTTGTTAGAGAATGTGGCTTGATATTAAACTTTATCAAACACTACTATGGACCCAGGACAAATATCCAGACCTGGAATATTTTTGTAGACAATACAAATAATTGTCCCAGGGAATCGGATGCTCAACCGCTGCGCAGCAGCCAAGCGCTTAGCCCCTTTAGATCTAAATTATGGAAGAGATTACTTTTTATTCTAGTTGTAAATAAGGTTAGAAATGTCTGTAAGAAATAAACTTTCCATAGAAAACATTTATGATACTTCAAATGTTGGAATAAAGAAATACCATTACGATTAATTTGAATAATCTGGTTCGAATAAATAAATTGTTTGTATGTTAGTAGCAGTGCCAAATATGATGCTAGTAGAGTGTTATATTAGAACCGTTTCTGCTAAAATACATTTTAACCCATTCTTATGTATAAAATCTGTGGCTATAATACAGAGTAGTGCAAATACCTAACTTTCATAAGGTATAACTGCATAAAATCTTCATAAGTATATGTCACTAAAGATTTCAAATGGCCCACGTAATTATAATTACCAATTTAAAAAAATACTCAAAACTAAACAAACCCATAAGAAAATCGCTATGCAACCACAACCGTAAGCATGAATGTATTTGATGATACTGGGATATAAAATTCTACAATTATTACCGTTAATAATAAAAACAAAGAACTTTTGGACAATCTTCTGACATGTTAGCAAGTGAATAAAACTTCAGGTGCTTTACAGCAACCCATGGTCCCCCCCTCCCCCGTGACTATGGGTTGTATGTAAAGCACCCGAAACGTCGGGAATTAAAATAGTAAATTAAACGCGATAAAATCCGTAAAAAGTAGTTTTATTCAATGTGTAGTGTTCGCGTAAATATAAGAAATCATTATGTTAGCAATTTCTACTTATGATTTCATATTATTATAGGATTTTTATTTAAGTTAAATAATTATACCGTTTAAATTTAAAGTACAATTTTATTAATTTTTAATTGGAGAAATTAAAACTCTAATTAAAATTCAAATAACTTGGCGGCGCCGTCGTTGCGCGATGGAAACAAATCGAAGCCTAAATCGCGCTATCAAAGTTCCGATGTAAAGCAGTATATTATACAGAATAGCTCCGAACTACCGCTCGTAGTGTTGGCCGCACCGCGGGCAGAACACCTTGCCCGGCGGGGTATCTCCCCTTTTACTTCCACCGGCCACAAACTAATTAAAATTTACTTAATGTAAATACTTTTTCGGCAAATAATGAAATATAAATATTGCAAACAAATTAAAATGAAATTAGAAAGTCTTAAAAAATAACTTATAAAAATATTGTAACATTCAAATTGGCTATGTAAGTAGGTTTTATTGTTATAAACATATTCGTAACATGACTAGAATTCCTATGCAGTTATACATGGCTTAAACCTAAGTTATCCTAAGACTTACCTTCGAAAAAAAATATTAATAAAGAAATAAATATACGAAAAAACTTGCAACATCAATCGTTCATAACAAAGTTGAACCAACAGTGCGAGGAAACTAGCTATAAGAGTTATGAATGATATTGTATACGACAAGAAAACATTCCCTGTATCTAAGGGATAGGGGTCAAACATTCGAGGATGAAGACGTCATTAGAAACAAATAAAATATGGGGGGAAAAATTACACCAACATTCCATTTGAAATACTGCGACAATGTACATACGCTTTTTTGTTGTGGCAACATTTTCACTTATTTTTATGTACGCATAACAGACTAAAAACGTGTCACAGTTGATTTTTTTCGATAGTCGATTGATCGTTTGTCAATGTTGCCAGAACTGAACGATCAAGTTGGAATAGAGTTGACCCATTGCGAATAATGTTTCGATTTTTTTTGTAATTAATAATACATTATTTCAAATATTTTCAAAAGCCAATAAAATGTAATTCACACAAAATTCCAAATTGATCAACCACATGACATAAGCTCGTCTATATATTACAATTTACAGCAGCACATTAAGCGTTTTACAATTACTTTGAAATAAATGGTTTGTTAGTGTATATAGGTTTCAAAAATGCGAAAAAAAAAATGTTTTTTTTTTCTAAGCCACTTATATTGTAGACTTTGAAGGCACTAGTAACATTTAGCAGCAAATTTTAAAGCATTAAAACGTCCTACTCTCATATTATAGCCTTTTCATACAAATTTTGCGAAAAAGCCAGAATTAAACGTTATATTACAAAATAACTACGGATAAATATTTCCTATATTACTATTATCAATATACAAATGATAGTGACGATATAAACAAACCAGTACTTGTGTAAATGAATGACGACGAGTAAAATGATGGCATATGAGAAAAGCATTGAAGCATTGTTTGAAAGCAAAGGCGGTGGTGAATATAAAGCGTGTTTATAATAACCAGAATTCATAGGTTTTTTCTACCTTATTGTTGAAAACCTAGCAAGTCAATGTGTCAGATTGCGCCGCTAAGTTAAATGTCAGTTCTTTTATATTACGTATTAAACAAATGATATTTAATTTTATAGGCGACATGATGTTGTGCAAGTTCTCATGTAATATATTGTTTTGAAATATTGAATTAAAGTACTATATTTACAAAAATTGTGTATTAAACATGAAACCTGGTTAAGCTTTATATTCAAATTGACTTTCATTGAAACTAAATAATTAATATTAAATTATTTATTACCTTTTTGGTATTGTGAGCAATATTTAGTAACAACAATAGTCATTATGTTTTATAATTTCAACTATGAAAAGTCTCTAAAATATAAAATCTACATTAGAAACTTTTCGTTAGTAATAGCAAATAAAAATTAACGCTAATTGCTCCTGTGTAAGATATAAAATGGTTTTAAAATCTTTGTTGTAATATATTAAAAAAATAAGTATGGAAAGTAACACAGGAACATTTAGTTTATTCCTTAGAAAACTTTGCTGGGAGATGCGATCAGTGATCAGGTTAAGAAATTTATAATTAAACCATTGTTTGACAGTTGGAAAATTAATTTTTATGAAACCTTTACAATTTTATGTGAAAACTTATTGAAGCTGATTGTTCAAATTGTAACTAATGTATATTTTGAGTATTATTTTATTATGACAATTCAATTTACGTGCTCTTTATTTTTAGTTTTTAAATATTTTTTTTTAAAACGTAACCCCTGCACTAGGATTTTCTCCTGTATCGTGGAGGCAGTTTACAAACATAAATTGCACGAGGACAAACATCCAGACCCGGAACAATTATTTGTAGGCCATACAAATACTTGTTCCGTGCGGGATTCGAACCCGCGGCCCTCAGCGCAACAACTGATTGCTAAGCCACTGCGCCACGGAGCCGTCAAAAAGTTCAGTTTTTAAATATATATATTTTTTAATTTATATTGGACTTCAGAAAATCATGTAGGTATGTACGAATATAGTAGAATTTCATAATTCAGTTTTCACCTACTTCTAGATTTCTAAAGCGTACATTAGCAATATGAGTAATTTTGGTTCATAAATATAGGATTTGTCTAGAACTTGACTATAATGCCACCTTAGCTTAGTTATGAACCATCGTCTCGACCACAAATGTTTAAATGGTTTATAAGTTACATGATGAGTAACAGATACAAAAGCAAAAGGAAAGATATCGTCGTTTTCCTTTTGCCTTATTTCTTTCCATGATATGGTGCCTAATTTTTTTTTACTTTTTAAAAATCAATTCAGAAAGTGTCATTTTAATTATAAAATTATTTTTGTTGTAAAATAATAACAAAAAACAGAGCTGCAAAGATTCAAACTATTTTTCATTATTATTATAAAGTCGTAATTATCGCGTTATTATACATCAAAACAAGTGAAACAAGGTTTAATACACATTTATTTAATATACACCACCAAATACAGGCTGCAAAGATTTATCAGCTATCAAAAGAAAAAGAAATCGCATCTCCCGCACGTGAAACAAAACGGCATGACTTACTGCTTTGAGCTTGGGCTTAAGGCCAGCGCGCGCGTGAGTGGCGCGAGTGGCGCGTGTGGCGCTGGGCGAGGGCGAGGGCGAGGGCGTGTGCGCGGGCGCGGGCGAGCGCGTTACCTGCACGCCGTGCTTGGTGTGCGCGTGCGGCGCCGTCTGGCGCGCCAGGCACGCGGCCAGCTCGTCCTGCAGCTCGCACACGTCCAGGCACTGCTGCAGCGCGTTCTGCGCCAGCACCACGTGGTAGTCGATGCCCGCCTGCTCCACCGCCACCGACATGAACAGCTGCACGCACTGCACCACCACACACACCCCGCATTTATATTTTGTTTTTTTTTTATGTAACTAAAGTGGCGATCCAATTACATTGCACGTGATAGTAAGAGGCTACTGCAGTCCAGCCAACTTAAAACAAAGAAGGCCACGTAGATAAGTACAACTTGGCCAAAACAATTAGGCAAATTACAGGAATGCGGTTTCGGCGCCCGCACCCCGCCTCTATCCCCGCGCTTTCTCTAGTGACCAATCACGGTTCCGGTGTTTTTTTTTTTTAATTTTTGGACTGAACCGTTTAAATATTGACACTGTATAGTGCAAGTGGAAATTTGGGATAATGGGGGACGAACCCCCCATATTTGCACCGAGAAAATCCTTGGCGCGCACGCCCCCCGGGGGTGCTTCGGCGAAGCCTGCAGGTCCTGGTGCGCAGAACCCGAAGGGTAGTTCCAGCACTACGGCCGAAAAACGGCCGCTTACATCTCCGGACCAGCAGCAGCCTATGGTGCAGCGCCAGAAGATGGACAAGGAAAGGAAAGGAGGAAAAGGAGGGTCTGTTGTCTCAGTCGCTGGGGTCTCGAACTTAGATCAGACTAGGCAAGCGCTGGAGGAGGAGGACCTGGACATGGAGGAGGATTTTGATGCTTGCAAGGCTTCGCCCTTGCAAATTATAGAGCACACGAGAGCGGCAGTAAGCACTATCATGGGAATCGTCTCCGGTCCAGGATCCAAACTGAACAAAATGGAGGTAAATAAAGTTTCGGTTACCGGGCAGGACATGATTGCAATGGTGGCGGCGATGCAGGTGCACGTAATGGAGGCTCAGCTTGCGCTCTGCAAAGCTGAACGGGACAGATCGGAAGCGGAAGCGAAGCTGGCGCGCCAGGCGGCCGCGTGTATACCCTCAGGTGACGGTGACCACACCCCAGCCGCCGGCCCAACATTTGCTGCAGCATTGAGGATGCCAAAGGGCATGGCTGCCATGCCAAAGCCGGAGAAGTCTGGTCCGGTTCTTGCCTTTTACCCAGCTGAGGAGCAAGAGCACCTTAAGACGGCAGACGATACTAAAGCCGAACTGAAAAAGGCAATTAAGCCTTCGGAAATAAATATTCAGGTGTCGAAGCTGAGGAAGATAGGGAATGCTGGGGTAGTGGTCCAGACCACGTCCAAGGAGTCAGCACAAAAGTTGAGGACTGCGGCACCTCCTACGCTGAGGGTTGCAGAACCCAGACAGCGCCAACCGCTGGTTGCGTTTCGCGGCTTTGAGGATGATGTGAAGTCTGAAGAAATCCTGCCGGCCCTTCACGACCAGAACTTTGGTGAGGACGAAAAATGGACCCTGGAGGAGCTGAAAAAGCAGTGCAAAATTGCATTCAAGAAGTCTTGGAAGGGGAGCAGAAGGACTACGGTGGTGCTACAGTGTACCCCGGCGCTGCGCGATGTGCTGACCGCCAGGTACAGACTATACATAGGGTGGGACGTGGTCGAACCGTGCGATTTCATAGACGTCACCTGCTGCCAACGATGCCAGCAATACGGGCACCCTGCCAAGTATTGCAGGGCAAAAGAAGAAACGTGTGGCAAATGTGGAGAGGAGGGTCACAGCCGAGAGGCCTGCAAATCGGCCGACACTTGCTGTGCTACTTGTCGCAGGTTTGGCAAGCCGGGCGCAAGGAACCATGCCACGATGGCGAAGACGTGCCCGGCTAGGGTATACGCTGAGGAGAGGGCGGTCAACACTACACAGTATGGCAACTAAAAAATATTTATTGATTGGACAGCTCAACTTGGGGCGCGGCGAAATGGCCACCAAGGAGCTCCCTGCATTTGCGAAGGACCTGGAATTAGATCTCTTCCTAGCCCAAGAACAGTGGCCGCAGGTGCAGGAAGTAGTACAGTATGGCGATGGACCGCAGGCCGGCATCGAGGTCTGCAACGATAACTTAGGTGTTGCTGGATTGCCTCACCTAAGTAATCCTTACTGTGTAGTGTGCCATGTGGAGAAGTACGGTCTCTACGTCGTCTCGGCATATTTTAAGTATAGCCATAATATCGACCATCACCTGCAACATCTAGAGACCGTACTTGACCAGTTGAAAGGCAAGCGCGTTGTAATTGGAGTGGATTGCAACGCGTACTCGCCACTCTGGTTCAGTGAGGCTGAACAGACTGTAGGTAGGGGCCATGATGCTGCTTACCGTCGTACTGCCATGGAGGAGTTTATAACGTCGCGGGGATTGTTGATAGCCAACGTGGAAGGCCAACCGAGCACCTTTTCGGGTGCAATGGGTGAGTCAAATATTGATCTCACCCTGTCCTCCAGAGGAGTCTCGATCACAGGGTGGCGAGTCCTGCACTGCGTCAGCTCGAGTGACCATCGGCTCATAACTTACGAAGTTGGAGGAGTACCACATGCGAGACTCCCGGAGCCGGTGGGGGTGCCTGCCCGTTTTCGGGATGTGGGGGTGAATTGGGGCTTCTTTCGCGGAACTGTTCATGTGCGAATGGGTGCATTGAAAGTTAGACAGTCGGCTGACCGTCTTTGTGCGCAGTTCACGGACCTCGTGGTTCGATCTGCGGAAGAAGTCCTGGGAAGTGCGCGCCCTAGACGGGAGGTCGGCTACGAGTGGTGGACGCCTGATCTAGACAGAATGAGGAAAAAAGTATGCAATGCGAGAAGGGCATGGCAAAAGACTAGAAGAAAGGGAGGCAGGTCTGAGGAAGTAGCTATGGAACGATTCCATAGTGTGAGAGCGCGATATAGACAGTTGATGGGGGATACGGAACTGGCCCATTTCAGAAAAATCTCGGAGATGGGAAATGCTGACCCATGGGGACGAGCGTATCAAATTTCTAGCGGGAGATACCGTCCTCCCAGTAATGTAATTAATGCCATTGAGTACGCGGAGCGACACTCGGGGGGGGGGGGGGGGGAGGCCATGCGGGGCCTGCTCTGGGCTCTGTGTCCGGACGATGATCCGTCCAAGGACACTGAGTTTCATGGGCGGGTGCGTCTTATGGCCGCCTTCACTCCATCTGGATCGGCTGCCGTTCCCCCAACCATTGGGTGTCTGGGGGGTATAATCAGGGCGTTGCCCAACACTGCTCCGGGACTGGACGGGATTAGTGCAGAAGTGCTTAAGAATGTATGGAGAGCTGCACCCAGGGAATTCCACTGGGTGTATAGCAAGTGTGTGGAAGAGGGAGTTTTCCCGGATGTATGGAAGAATGGAAGGCTGGTAGTGATTCCGAAAGGAAATGGCAGGTCATTGACTGACCCCAAGGCGTATCGCCCGATTACGCTCCTTCCCATTTTTGGGAAAATATTGGAACGGGTCATGCTCAGATGTGCCCCGAGCTTGATGAGGGGCATTTCAGACTACCAGCACGGGTTTTCGCCAGGCCGGTCCACTGTCACGGCGCTGCAAGACGTGCTTCGTACTGCGAGCGAGTCGCAGCGCAAGTATGTACAGGCCGTCTTTTTAGATATATCGGGGGCATTTGACAATGCATGGTGGCCGATGATACTATTGAAGGCCAAACAGGGCGGGATCTCACCCAACATCTATCGAATGTTGGTAGATTATTTTACCAACAGACGGGTGGGCATCTTTGTTGGCGAATGTGTTGAATGGAAACGCTCAACCATGGGCTGCCCGCAGGGATCGGTCCTAGGACCGACCCTATGGAATCTACTGCTGGATGATTTGTTGAGGCTGCCATTCCCCGCCAATGCGAAGATGATTGCGTATGCAGATGACGTAACGCTGTGATGTGATTGAGGCGAAATCTAGGGCTGATATAGAAGCCACGGCTAAGTCTGCACTGGAGTTGGTTGAGTCCTGGGGGGAAAGGAACCGTCTCTCCTTTTCCTCCGCAAAGTCATGTACAATGACTCTTAAGGGCAGATTTTTGCGACCACCTGTAATAAGGATGGGAAGCGACTCTATAAAAAGCGTAGAGTCGACTAAGGTATTGGGCGTTACGCTAGATAATAGTCAGTCCTTCATTAGGCATGCGAAGGACATGGGAGACAGGGCCGGGAGATGCTTTGGTAAGATGTCGCGGGTGTCGGCGTCCTCCTGGGGCATTCGTTACCCGGCCCTTCGCGTTTTGTATAACGGAACATTTGTTCCTATAGTAACTTATGCAGCGGCTGTCTGGGTCAATCGAGCAGGGAATTACACGGTGCGTACGTCACTGCTCAGATCACAGAGATCCTCACTTGTTTTGTTGACTAAGAGCTACAGGACGATCAGCACTGCGGCGCTTCCGGTGTTAGCCGGCGTCCTTCCGGCTGACCTGGAGGTGACGCGTGCTGGTAGGATTGATCTTGCACGTACGGAAGCGAGAAATGGGGAGTTGAGCAGGCGTAAGCGCGAGATTTGGGTGGATGTCATGAATGTATGGCAAGAGAGATGGAAGAATGAGACGAATGGTAGGGAATTATTCTGCTTCTTCCCGGACGTGTCGGCGCGGCTCAATGCAAATTGGGTCGTGCCGGATTATCAAGTCTCGCAGATACTCAGTGGGCATGGATGTTTTCGAAAGAGACTGCATGATATGAAATTGGTTGAATCTGGTATGTGTGATTGCGGTGTTGCCTATGAGGATAGGCATCACGTGCTGTGGGAGTGCGAGTTGTATGATGACCTGAGATGTAAGATGATGGACGGAATAGTACGCAGAGGGGTGGGTCCGGTTTACTACCCGGACCTCGTGGACGGTAAGGAGAGCTTTGGCCGGCTGCGGGAGTTTGCGCATGGTTGGCATGCGCGGAGGAGTGCGATGGAGAGGAATCAAGGATGGATTCTGCCCGGAACCGAAGGCGTTGTGTGTTCGTCCAGCCCAGAAAGGGAGAGTGACACTACGGGACAAGGAGTAGAATAAATAACTTGTAGAGAGTCAAGAAAGTGCACGCGGGAAAGAGCCCTGAGCAAGTACCGCGTGCACCTCTCGAGATTCGGCCCGTATAACCGTAAGGTTGGTGGGGCCATGGGAGGTGGAGGGTTCCGGTGTTCCCTCCCTTGTTCTAATGATGCAAAATTGATAAATCAGCAATATTAGGCATCTTCAACGATAACCTTGATGTCATAATTTTCTGTATATGCCATCTTCAACATGTATTTAAATAAATATACTTATATACTTCATAAACTGCTTATATTATATTCCAATTTAAAGTATTAAAATTTGACAGCTCGTCAGTTCAAAAAATGGAGCGACTATAGTTCGGCCGTTCAGAGAATGCGTTCCTGACACGTCTCGATTGACGTAACTTTTACGTAACTTTGACGTAACAGTTACGATAAAAATATTTTTGCTGGTTGTTTACCGTTTTAACAATTGATAAGCATTAAAACAACATTATTATATCAATAATCAATGAATGTTATAATTTTGTGCCAAACTGAGTGTCAAATAACTTGGTAAACAATATTTTTCTAAATCTATACTGCGCTAACCTAGTAGGTTATGTCAGCGCTTTATATTTGTAGTGCTGTGCTAACAATAACAGGCAATAACAGTATCGTAATCTGTTCTTATACAGTTATACTTTATAAAATAATACGTTTTGTTTTTCTTTTTAAGAATTTGAAAATAATGGACTATAAGATAACTTTTATTAAATATAAAAATAAAACTACGACCAAACCGAACGCGCGAAAGAAAGTAGCATTTTTATATTTAGGTTGAAAATGGTAACCCCAAATGGCGTAATGGGCCGCCATTTTGTGCCGCTAAAACAGTCGTCTGTTGTCGTTTCGTGCGCATAGACCACGTTCTTCAAGTGTTTTCAATCTGTTTTTATTTGATTACCCGGCTTTCGTTTAATGGACTGTTTCTGCTTTTCAAACTGACATCGGCACTAAATCGGACTTCGATTGTGTTTTGTATTGCGTTCTTTTTATTTTTGGTGCATAATAATGCCTAAACGTGGACAAACATTGAAAAGTGGAGCCCGTGAGTTAATCATCAAGCTGCAACATTACTTTGAGCGGGAGCGGCAAAATGGCGGACCCCTGTTACCTGTCGAACAAGTACAAGAACGCGTCTCTCAGGCGCTTGGAGTTAGCAAACGAACGATAACAAATATTAATAAAGAAAAGTTCAGCTCTACTGGCACGGCAGATAATATTTTACGTACTCCGAAGAAGAAACGTAGAACTAAACCCGTGACAGATATTGACACCTTTGACGCCGATGCAATCAGAAATCATATATATGGTTACTATTCCAGAAATGAATATCTCAACAGGAAGAAGCTTTTGGCATCGTTAAGAGAAGCTGGACTGTTTAGCGGGGGTAAAACTGCTTTAACCAAAATCTTAAAAGATATTGGTTTTTCGTATAAAAAAAACAGACAAAATAAAAATTTTATTAGAACGATACGACAATTTTAAAACGGGTAAGTTTTTTGAGAGGAGCAAAAAATATTGATAACTGGGATAATGTCGTGTTCATTGACGAGACATGGCTAAACGCCAATCACACGGTTTCCCGTTCTTGGACGGATGATACACAAGCGCCGACGTCGAAAGTACCAATGGGTAAGGGGGCCCGTCTGATAATATGCCACGCAGGTTCTGCAAAATACGGCTTTGTGGAGAACGCGTTACTGGCATTTCAATCAAAAACCAGAAATGACTACTACGAGGAAATGAATGCCACTACATTTAAAGAGTGGTTCCAGAACGTGCTTTTGCCCAGCCTACCAGAGCCTTCTGTAATATTCATGGATAATGCCTCTTATCACTCGGTTCAAATACAAAAACCCCCTACCCAAGCTAATAAAAAAGAAGAAATGGTGGCTTGGTTACAAGCAAAAGGCATTGACGCAAATATGCAGATGCTAAAACCAGACCTAATTAAATTAGTTAAAGAAAATAAAGCGGCAAATGTGCGATACGAAATCGATGCTGGCTGGCTCTGGAGTACGGTCATCGCGTTCTAAGAATTCCACCGTATCATTGCCAATATATAACGCGATTGAGCTAATCTGGGCTCAAATAAAAGGTTACGCCGCCCGCCACAATACTTCCCCGCCATTCAGCACGAAAAAGATAATGACCCTATTAAAAGAAGCCTGCGGGGAAGTCACAAGAGATGACTGGGCAAAGAATGTTGAGAAGACTAAAAACCTAATTGTGGAACATTTTGACCGAGATATCAGGATTGATTCTGTTATTGATAATAATATAATTATACATGTAGGCGAAGATGATGATGAAGACACCACCTCCTCAAGCGAATCGGAGTCTGATTAATATTCTGTACGCACATTCAATTCAATGTACTTTATTGCATAGAAATACAGATTGTAACTTTGTAACAAAGAATAAATAAAACAATGTTATTATATTAATATTACCTTTTTTTGGTTTCCACTTAAATTACTCAAATATAAATTTTAAATAATTCCGCCAATTGAAAACGAAAATAATCTTAAAAATAACGCGGCGGTTCATTTTGGAGGAACGGTAACGCACTCAGTGTTATGTTGTGCCCATCACTAGTCGTGACTAACTGATAGGTGTCAGGAACGCATTCTCTGAACCGCCGAACTATAAGGAAATAAACGACAGTTGACTATTTCTTATAATTATTTTTTTTGTAACTGTTCTTATATCTAGTAATGCTTATACTTATTTTATTCCCGAACCCCAATTGTCTAGTTAAGTTATTTAATTTGTTTAAACGAGGAAAAAAGTCAGTTTATTTTTTTTAATTTCTTCTCGTTGTGACAACCCTAGTAATGTTATTCGTCACGTTGAAAGTATAGACGATGACGGCTTTTCCGACAACATCAAACGCGATGAATGAGTGTATATTCTTTTGACTACAGTATGGTAATTGTGGTTTGTCCTCTCTACAACCAGAAAGGTTCATGTCCAGCTGTGACCTTGTACGGTTTAACGAAGATGTTACTTTCAATGCATTAATGCATCTGCTTCCGACCGGGGAAGGGAGAAGGACCGAGCGTTCATAGAATACCAGCTTTAAATGAAAACATTATTCTGCTGTGTTTCGTTAGTGAATGACGAGAACCGGAGGCATTGACAGGTAGCGTAGCGCATTCATATGTTTTTTTTTATTAATTTAATTCTTTTATTAATATGCAAAATTAACAGGTAAAAAGGCACACTCACTCGCAACAATTAAGTAAAGTTTAATTTAAATGTTGCCATTAGATAACAACTAAATACAAAAAAAAAACGTTATAAAACTAAAAAAATAGTTCTATATATAGTACTGAAGAAACCTTTATTCGTTTTATTGATTTTTGAATTTATTCAACGTTTTGCAGTATGGCAAAAAACTCCGTGCTGTTGGAACCGCACGTTTGTTAGGGTCCATACTATCCTATCCCAAACCACAAAACATTTGTTATCATCGTCCGATATCGGTCGCTATCGACAGTGAGCGCGGCTCCTTGCGCATCTTCGAAGAAATAAGAACTGATGATACAGCCGGACCAAAATTTACACCAAACAGTAACTTTTTCGTTGTGTAGTGGCATCTGATGAATCTCCGGTGGATTTTGTCACTCTAAATCCAGCAATTTTGTTGGTTAACAAAGCCACTCAACCATAAATGAGCCTCAACATATTTGTTCATTAAGCGACGGATTGTGAACTCTGCAGGACGGCCATGAATACCATAAAATGGACGCAATGCAAGGAACATTAGGCGACCAGAGCACTGATAAATTTCATCAATTTGAACGCGTTGTTGAAGCATGTAGTGTTCCATCGTGAAATATCAAAACTAAATAAGTATTCTTGTCAAATTTGACAGCTATCGCTTTAAGCGTCTCCCACACATAAGCGGCTTGCGGTAGCAGCTAACCGCGAGCCACGGCTCCAGCCGCTGCAACAATACACCACCGCGGTCGCAATGGCGGCCTGAAGCTCCATTCGCTGTTTTGTCTGTGCTACGATTAGACGTCAGTAAACATGACTAACCGTGATGAAGTCTTATTATATACAGCAATATTATTACATATTTTGTTTTTAATCCTAATGCTTTTGTAATCACGATGCGAATTATCATAAAGTACTGGATAATTTTGCTCTGTTTCTATTACAATTTCTGAATTTAGCAGCATTTTTCACGCGGTACATGCGGCCTGTTGTAAATTTGCAATTGACCGCGTATTCGCTAACACACACGCGTTGGCAGAAGGGGCGGAGCATGCGGCCGCACGGGTTTGCAAACTCACTGTACATTGCAAGCGAATACAGCTGGCCGCCACCGCAAGCCGCTTCTGTGTGGGAGACGCTTTACCAAGATAGCCGCTATACGTTGTCAAAGTTCGTTTCTATTGAAAAACCCTTTAGTATTGTGACCATACTTATCATTTGACGATGCCGTCGCCGATGGAATATTTTGCGTCAGGAGTAAGCGATACCGCCGTCTATCGGAGGGCATGACATCTT
Organism: Parnassius glacialis; assembly: GCA_033319125.1. Taxonomy (NCBI): domain Eukaryota; kingdom Metazoa; phylum Arthropoda; class Insecta; order Lepidoptera; family Papilionidae; genus Parnassius; species Parnassius glacialis. The sequence continues at coordinate 31,679,693 of JAVANC010000022.1, read as the reverse complement.
CTTGGCATTTCCCATAGTCATTTTTTATGGCACCCTCAGGGCGAAATGGGAAGTGGACTCTCTTTTGTTATCAGCCCATCGCGTATAAGAATGATGGCTTCTTTACCAAAACAGATATAAACACTGGTCATACTACCCCAAATTCGAAGGTTTTACCGTGAAACGGATCGTCAATCGCACTACGGTACGTTATGTATCATTGACGCTAGTCAATTGCCGTTGAAGTTATTCGTTGTTCCGCTAATTTGTTATAGAGTACAAGATTTTCCTAATTTTCCGTTTGGGACAACTGTGATGAATAAACGTGTCTTCAAGATGATCGCAGCAGACATAGTTGAAATAAGTACAATGCGATTCAAATAAGAATAGGAACATGAATGACCTCGAATGACCACGATCTGTCAATCACTTGAAAAGTACTGCTTGCAAAGAAAATTAATTTGTGTATTGCCAAATCTAATGAACTCATCAGATATATTAAAATAATAATAAATTTGATTGACGCAACAAAGTATTAGGTATATGTAGCACTAGAATAAGTAAAAGGGCGAGCCTATTATTTCGACATATTCTCAATATCATTTGATTCTGAACTTTCTGGATGTGAGGTCATCTTGAAAGTTTATAATGATTTCGTCTATCACACTATCAAACGTCATATTATGATTCCAATATTCTCGTTCAATTTTTTGGACATGGTCATCACAATTCTGCCATTTTGCGACAGAGAATCCAGTAAATAATCTTATGAGTATACTAATTATTTCGGCTAATGGTGCATTAATGTGATTTCTAGCCAGGTTATTTTTAATAGAATAGAATAGAATATTTTTTTATTCAATATTGATTATTACATAATACTTATTGAAAGTCATTTTTTATTTACCACTGCTTCGGAAAATACCTCAGTCCTGGGAAGAACCAGCAAGAAACCCAGCGGGACTTTTTTTTTTAAACATAATTTCACTTAACAATAATTTTTTTTATACAATTTTTAAATGATTTTCCATAGAACCAGCATGGTGGCGATCACCCTATTGCCAGGGGTTATTTTCATTCATGTATTCCTTGATATTATAATAACCCTTTTTGTACAGTTTTTCTTTAATAAAACTTTTAAACTTGTTTATTGATAAACTTTGAACATGTTCTGGGATTTTGTTGTAAAAGAGTATACATTGCCCCATAAATGAGTTACTGATTCTGTGGAGTCTAGTAACTGTCATTACAAGCTTATGTTTGTTCCTAGTATTTAAAGTATGCACATCCTTATTCTTATTAAAGCTATTTATGTTTTTATGCACATACATTACATTCTCATAAATATATTGCGATGCCAAAGTTAATATGTTTATTTCTTAAAATTTTTCTCTGAGGGACTCTTTACAATTTAGGTTATAAATCGCCCGTACGGCTCTCTTTTTCAAAACAAATATAGCTTCAATATCAGCCGCATTACCCCATAGCAAAATTCCATAAGACATTACGCTATGAAAGTAACTAAAATACACTAATCTAGCTGTCTCAACATCTGTGAGACTTCTAATCTTTCTTACAGTATATGTTGCAGAACTAAGTCTGCTTGCTAATTTAGATATATGGGGGCCCCATAAGTTTCGCGTCAATAGTAATACCAAGAAAAACAGTGGTATCCACAAGACTCAACTCCTCCCCATTTAACAGCACATTGGTATTCGAATGTTTTACATTAGGTATTGTAAATTTAATACACTTTGTCTTATTGCCGTTTAAGAGAATATTGTTGGCGTTAAACCAATGTACCAATTTTGATAGAGCATTATTTACATCGTCATAATTAATTAACTGTCGTTTGAGTTTGAAAATTAAAAAGGTTAATATCTGCCGACACGAGTTCGATCGGGTTTAGATCTGGATGGTACGGAGGTAGCCTTAGAACAGTATGACCTGCAGCTTTCAGAAGTTCATCGATAGTGTATTTTTTTTCTGTTTGCGTCATATTAATCAATCTCAAAAGTTCGGCTTTAATCATGGTGGGAGCATATGGCACGTCGTGATTCTGTAACCAGTTTTGCATAATATGGAGTTTCAAACTTGCTATACATAGTTGGTTTCTTTTCTACTTGCACACAATGATAGGCTGCATTATCCATAATGACGACTGAAGTTGGTGGGAGTTTAGGAATAAATGTTTGATCTATACCCAATTATAAAACTTAGTAGAGTTCATATCTCCGTGATAATCCCCCGTTTTCGAATCCGATTTAAAAATCAGCAACGCGTCGTCGACCAATCCATTTCTACTACCAGCGTGCACTATTAGTAAGCACCTTCCTTTGCCTATGTCAGTATAAATTCCAGGCTCCAATTCAGATAGCCAACATTTTCCAATATCGTGACAATGGTTGACGTAGGTTTCGTCTAAAAAATAAATATTTCGGTTGTTTGATCTGTACTTTCTAATAGCCCTCAAGTATTTCTCTCGCCATTCAACAATATTTGCTCTCTCTATTAAAATTGATCGCTTGGATTTACATTTTTTGAATGAATATCCCATTTTGTGCAAAAGTCCTCTCAAATAACTTAAGCCGCAATGTAAAATGTTATCTTCTTTTACTTCAGCATTGAGTTTTTGAATACTTTGAATTTTCCTATCAATAGTATAAAATTGGTTTATTTTTCGCCTTATCACTCCTAAGTCAAAATCATCAACTTGTATTTTCTTTTTTATTTCTTTTGGTCTGCGCGGAGATGTAAATTTGACATCTCCAGTATTTTGTAATGAATTTTTACTTTCGGAAATCACTCTCCTTACACTACGCGGTTCAATATTCCTGTAGCTTCTAATTTATTTATATTTGCATAAATTTTATATTCATAACTGTCAGTATCTGCTTTACGTTTTTGAAAAATTAAATGCACTTTAAAAATCACTCACTTTGCTATTTCAATTCGATTCGACTCATCTTGCTATTTCAATCTCATGTGCGTTTTATGTCGACTAGCCGGAATCAATACCACGTGTTACCGTCGCAATGGTCGACGGCGTACTGAGTAATAACAGCAAGAGACCCGCTCTCCCGTCGAGCCGCTAACATACCCAAGGCGCGGCCAACGTTGCGCGCGGACTATAAATAAATTATTTATCCTAGGCAATAAGAAATAGATGCAATGGTTGCAACATATAAGACATGATCCGCCATCTTGAAAGATACTGTTGAGGGGACTATTCACAAACAAACCTTATGGTGCGCGCGTCGCGCAGCGGTTCACTTTGAAAAATGCTGTATCGGCCGTGTCAGAGACCACACAGTGACCGTGGGTATGTCGGCACGTGTCGTTTAGTTCAGATGCAAATAACATTTTTAGAAATATTAAATTTAGTTAGTTACTTGATTAGTAACGCTAAAATCCCATTCATAGTACATCTCGTCCCTGAAATGACCAACGGGTTGTTTGTTACATACTGTATAAATTATTAAAAACACTGTGATTGTTTAAATAAGTATTAACTTTTATTTTTAAATAAAATATTTTTTTTATAGGATAGGGTGACAAACGTCAAAAATCACTCAGTCCACCTGATGGTAAGTGGTTGCTGTGGTCCATAGACATCTACATCTCGTTTGCGAATCAAAATGCAGATGCGTTGTCACCCGTGAGGACTAAGATGGAATGCCTGTTTTCCAGTAAAATGGGTCTCCGGTTCTCTACACTCACCATACGAAACACAGCAGTGTTAAGCCGCTATTTTACGCTGGTATTCTGTGAGAGCGTGGGCCTTCCCCGGTCGAGCCGACCCATTCGTGCTACAACTATACTACTAATATAGCTGCAGCATGGCTCTACCACGTATAAGAATACAAGACCATTTATGAAACCCATATTTCCCATATTACACAAAACATTGATAATATTTTAAATTTATTCATAAATTAAAAATAATAGTTAAAATAATTCCTAGAAAACGTACACTCTGGCCCACGCTTTGCCGTTAGCTATTAATTACGGGCTCGCGGACTTCGCTATGTAACAAGCAAATGTCACAGAAGAAATTGCAAATGGCTACATAAAATGTGCGAAGCACCAAAAGTAATTTATTCATGTCCAGGGTGCGTATACTAACACTGCGCGATGCGTCTGTGTGACTAGAAAATATCAATGTAGGTATTAGAAGTTCCCACTCTCAAAGATAATACTTTTTCGCTCATGGTTCTTTTGTAAATAAATATTATTTCAAAAATATCTGTTTTGCTCACCCTACCTAACTGGTTTGAATTGAGCTATGACGTCACAATATGGAGACAGGTCAATCATATTCTTATTTGAATTGCATAGTAATGTGAAGCGATTTTTCCATAGTTTATTATTGATTTTCCTAAATTTATTAAAATCACATAAACTATATTCAAAGTCGGATCAAAGACTTCATAATATTATAACGTATGTTTTCAATTGCACAACTCTAGCACGATGCGGAGACATTGAGCTTTATTATCGACTTCACAAGGTCACGCTACCCGTTCACATTAAGTCTGCTTCATTATTTACAAGTCTTTTGTAGAAAATAATCGATTTATAACCAATTATCAACTTCAATAGTTGAAATAATACGCACTTTGAACAGCTTCAACGCTTCGGCTTGCAGAGCCTCGGAGTTAAGCGAAGTGAGAGGTGACGTTATGTTCTCCTTGGAATACAGCAGCGTTGGGTGCCGCCATAGCACGCAGTCTGTGAAAATCGAAAAAAAGACAAGGTATAATTATATATAAAATATATAAAATAAAATTTTATTCTCTACTCCAAGACTCTCAGAAATGTGTGGTCTAAACTCAGAACTTATATGATTGTAGAATGTTGTATTTGCTATACTTTGCATCTGGGGGCATGGCAATGCCCCCGCCAAGTCGAGCAAAGAAGAGGCACAGCCGTACTATCCTTTTCTCGAAGCAGTTCAGGCCATTTTCGAAACCCTATCACTTCGTTGTGGATAAAACTAGAAGCCTGAATTTTCACTAACAAAGTACGCATTTTATGAACTCGGTATATTTTAAATTTTATTAAATTTGAACTAGTAGTTTAAAAATTATAACTACTCGGTTTCTTAATTTTGTCACTCATTGACTGACAGATCATCAAAACTCTAAGGCACTTCTAGCAAACATAGAAGCTTCAAATTAGGAATACAATTATTGTTTAATATATAAATCAAGGAAAAATTAAAATATTTTGCAATTTCGGTCCAGTTTCCGAGATACACCAACTGCATAAATCACTTTGTAATACCATATAAATATATAGGATTACAAGGTTACATTTGCAGTGAATGAATCAGTGTACCTATATATGTATAATATAATGGAATAATAGGTGTGGATAGGTACCTAGATATAAATATCTAGAAAAAGAAATGAGATGCCATCAAAAACATAACTTGTAAAAAAAGCCGTCTCGCAACTCGGTTCTTCTACCGTAAAAAGTTGTGAGATCCATATAAATAAATTGACTTGGCAATCGCACTAAACAATCTAATTTAACATAATATGTATTACTTGAGAGATACATTGTGTTTTCATGCGATGGCCAAGTCAATCTATTTACTTAAAATATAAAAGATTTTTAGTATTGATGTGTGGTCACTATAAGATTTTGTTAGGTTAGCTAATTAAGTAATCATATAAGACAGAAGTACCCTTAAGTAGGGACTGAATAAAGTAACCGTCTCGGTATTACATGGATCTCGCAACTTTTTACGGTAGAAGAAATGAGTTGCGAGACTTGGCTTTGTAGTGTTATGCTACTTACATATCATTTTAAAAATGATATGTAAGTAGCATAACACTACATTTTCAAATGTCGTGAAGCGACAATTAAAAAAAAGAGAACCTAACCTAAGAACAACAAAACAACAAAAGTAGAACAAGAAAATAATATATTTAAATTTTTAAAAGGTATTTACAATTTTATATAAAAAATGAAATATGATGATGGTGATGGATGACGTGAAATTACAATTAGTTTAAAAAAATAAAGATATGACAATATTGTAGTGGAGCCTAAAGGTCGAAGTGACACACGCTGCGCTTGTAGAAGTAGGCACACGCGGAGCTTGTAGTTTCTTGGCGGCGACGGCACGCAGCGCCTGGACTGGGCACACGCAGCGTCCGGAGCCGGCGCACGTAGCGCCTGGGGTAGGTGCGCTCGGCACTTGGAGAAGTAGTCGCCGCGCCCAGAGGTAGCGCGGGCAGTAGCAGGTGAAGGCGCAGGCGACGACTCCAGATGAATGTATAGGCTTGTAGGATCCCGGAGTAGTGCGGCTCCGCGCTTGAAGTAGGCTACGCCGACGGCTTCAGATGTAGATAGAGGCCTGCAGGATCCCGGAGCAGTGTGGCCCTGCGCTTGAATTAGACTACGCCGACGACTTCAGATGTAGATGGAGGCTTGCAGGATCCCGGAGTAGTGCGGCTCCGCGCTTGAAGTAGGCTACGCCGACGGCTTCAGATGTAGATAGAGGCCTGCAGGATCCCGGAGCAGTGTGGCCCTGCGCTTGAATTAGACTACGCCGACGACTTCAGATGTAGATGGAGGCTTGCAGGATCCCGGAGTAGTGCGGCTCCGCGCTTGAAGTAGGCTACGCCGACGGCTTCAGATGTAGATAGAGGCCTGCAGGATCCCGGAGCAGTGTGGCCCTGCGCTTGAATTAGACTACGCCGACGACTTCAGATGTAGATGGAGGCTTGCAGGATCCCGGAGTAGTGCGGCTCCGCGCTTGAAGTAGGCTACGCCGACGGCTTCAGATGTAGATAGAGGCCTGCAGGATCCCGGAGCAGTGTGGCCCTGCGCTTGAATTAGACTACGCCGACGACTTCAGATGTAGATGGAGGCTTGCAGGATCCCGGAGTAGTGCGGCTCCGCGCTTGAAGTAGGCTACGCCGACGGCTTCAGATGTAGATGGAGGCTTGCAGGATCCCGGGGCAGTGTGGCCCCGGGATAAGGCCTTTAGTAGATGCTTCACGTTTGAAAACTGAAGCGAGACTCCATGTATTCTCCGATGGTTCGGCTTTTATACAAAACTGTTCGTCAATGTTTTGTATAAATTTTGGAGACCAGCCTTCTTTAGTACAAACATACGTACATTAACACATAAGCAAGTCCTACAAATTTCACTAAAGGCCATTTTATTCCTATAGCTTCAACCACAAACACAAACTAAAACTAATAAGCAGTACTTGAATATTTAGTCTTTAAAATAATATCACAATATATGTATGTAATTCTTTTTTTATCAATAGATTGAATAGAAACGAGGGGGGAAAATGTAGTGTTATGCTACTTACATATCATTTTACACTTTTTTTGCAAAATATGAATGCAGAAAATCAAAAACAGAATGGAAAAATAGTGTAAAATGATATGTAAGTAGCATAACACTACAGCTTTTTTTACAAGTTATGTTTTTGATGGCATTTAAATAACGAAAACTACTAAATTAAAGGTTTTCGGGATAATCCATCTCTCCTTCTCTTCCTTTTGAATTTTAACGCCATTTATTTATTTTTTTACTTATAAGTTTTTCAAAACAAAGATGTTCTTTTTCTGATTTAAAAAAAAAATATATTAATGAAGGAAATTAGGTAATAAGGATAGCTTTAAAAGTGTTGTGTTTTAGGAGAAGTGATTTTGAACCATGTAAAGTTGATATAGTCTCAGCTTAGTTACATAACTTTGATCACATTTTGCTGATTTCTAAAAAATACATCTACACGTTTTATAAAATTAGATTCATTCATTCATTCATCATTCATTACAGCCAATCAAAATTCCACCGCTGAATACAGGCCTCTCCCATAGACTGCCTCATAGGGGGATTAGCAATTGTTGCCACACTTTGAAAGCGGGTTTGGCTACCGCAATTTAATTTATTTTCAATTGCTATCAGGAAGATGCTGCTGCCCATCTCTTGTTTCTATTTGCCCCTGTTTCCTCTTACGACACCCAAGGGATGATATAGGATAGTAGATATTTTTAAACGGCCACTACACAGTATTATATCCAATCATTATTAGTTACCAAGTTGTCACTCTATCTAGTAGGGGGTCGCCCTACACTTTGCCTACCGGTACGATGTTGCCACTCGAGAACCCTTTTGCCCCATCGGTTGTCGGTTCTTCGAGCTATATGGCCGGCCTATTGCTACTGCAGCTTACTAAATCCGTGGGGCTATGTCGGTCACTCTGGTTCTACTGCGGATATCCTCGTTTCTAAGTTTATTACGCAGAGAAACCCTGAGCATAGACCTTTCCGCAGCTCGCTGAGCGATCTTGAGCTTCCTCATACAGCCAGCAGTGAAGGACCACGTCTCAGATCCATAAGCCATCACTGGCAACATGCACTGGTTGTACAATCTCTTCGATGGATGAAGGTGGCTCAGGACCGTACTTTATGGCATGCCTTAGGGGAGGCCTGTGTTCAGTAGTGGACTTGTGAAGGGCTGTAATGATGATGATGATGATTATTATTATTATTATTAGAATTAAAGAAATAGATTAGAAACAACGAGTAAGACAAGATATATCAATAAAAGGATGCTCACTGGGGTCCCCGTCGGTCTCCATGAGCTTGTGCACGAGCTGCTCGAAGTGCGTGCCCTGGCTGAGGCCGCCGCCGCTCACCACCGTCAGCTGGTACAGCCACGCGTCCTTGTCCGCCTTGCTCTCGAACAGCAGGTACGTGGGACCCTGCGGGGAGGGAAGGACACTATCACTTACATATCCGCTAGTTATAAATTTATCTATACATATAAATCATATTGAAGTGTAGATCGGAAAGTGTCGGAAGATTCGAAATTAGACATGAATAATCATATTTTGTTAAAAAAAAATCTGTCTATCTGTCCGGGTAAACTTCACGATAGAGAGCAACTCCTAGGAGTGATCTAGGCTATATTTCCGAAAAACTTGGAGATGTTTTGAACAATCGTCAAACTGATCAATCAAAATGGTCTTTGATAATTATCTGAAATCTAAGTAACGCCACATTAATAGATTCTACCCAAGCGAAGCCTGGACGGGTCGCTAGTCTGATATAAATTTACGATGGTATATATAAAAAGTTATATTACGTTATTTGCACCGAAAAACAGCGGCTGTGGTTCGTCACGCCAAATGCTGAGTACAACCCATTTTCGTCACGTTCGGCAACGTCTATACTTTTTTAATATTAATTAAACCTTAAAATAAGAAAACAATTATGATCAATATGGCGTTGTATTGTATGTATGGTGTGTATTAATAACTTTTTTATATAACGACAAACAAGTTTACAAATCACCGTTTATGTCAATTTAAATTCTTTTAAATCGATTAAATTTTATATATAATTAGATTAAAAACGTGTATAGTAAATATATTTTCAAAATAAATAGTAAAATAAGTTTAGCATGGTTTTAGCTTGGTTTTTGCGACATTTGAAATGTACGAAGCGCTCCATGATTAAATTTTTTTCTTTGTTAGTCTTAAAATGTATTGACACTAAGTACACAAATCGGATAGACAGAAAAGTATTTTTTGTTTCAAAAATTTTGTATTTGTTATACTTTGTGTGCGTCCACAGTGAATGCGCGGCGACTTGAGCCTGTTGCGGGCGCGACGGCGGGCGCGTGCCGTGGCCACAGTGACGAGCGAGCTGTTGGTGTGCTTAGATGTATTACAGGTGTTGTAAACCATGGACGAGGATTTTTATTTCTACTAGATAGTCCCATACTGAGATAGGAGATTTTGAACATTAGAGAGGGTGTGCACGAAATAAATAAAAACCGACAAATAAATGGTGATTTTTTTAATTTGTAAGAAGAATTGAGATTTGTACCCTAGAAAATTCTTTGAGTATACTCGAATGTCCGTATCAACATTTGATTGCGTCCTGAATAAAATATCACCTAAAATCACTAGAGAATATACAAATGTTTTAACAAAAAAAAAAATGAAGACGCGCTTACGCCGAGCGATAAGACCGAACCGGTTTGATACCCCCGCACCCGCGCATTGGATCGCTTGCTGACTAGGCCTGTAGTGTGGCCAAAACGCGCGGATATGAACGTTTGAAAACTACGCGCGCTATCCCGCTCATGCCCGTCGCGCTAGGCGTCTGCCTTAGTCACTACACTATGGACGCAAACGGCGGTTTCATATGTTTGATAATTCGCGCCCGTCGTCGCAACCGCGCTAGGCTCGCACTGTGGACGAGGGCTTTGGTAAATTAAAAGTAATTAATTTTTTAACTTAATATTACATTAAAAATATTTTGTATATGGGTTACTATTTAGCAAGCAAAGAGGAAAGTAGTAAGAAAAAACATTGTGACTGACCGTAGTTACCTGGTGCTGCGGGTAGATGGCGACAGTGAGGTGGCTGCGAGCGTCATCGTTCTTCTCCTCGGAATCAGAATCTGATGTGTGTTCTACGTCTTCTACACGGGCATCGCGCATGTTTATCTGACCGATGGGATTCTGTAAAAGATAAATTATGCGTTTAGGACAGCCACCCAACAGCCAGCAAAAAATTTCGGATACTTTTTTTAACTTATGATTTTAAATCATGATTATAATTTATTGACATTATTGACACAAACTACCATTATGTTACTGTATCGTAACCCCAAAGTATCTATCAGGGAAATCATTACAAATTGTTCAAAACTTTAAAAGTTTGATTTTAACCCTTATACTATATGAAATAAGGTTCAAATACCTGGTCACCGGGCGATTTAAAGTAAAGAAACATTTTTCCGATCAGCACACACCAACTTTTCTTCGCGTGTCCGTTCTTGACCTTTGTCAACCAACCCTGGATAGTAGGCTTGTTGTCTTCTTTACTAAGAAGTAATTTAGTGGCGTTTCTTCTTTGAACATTCTGATAAAGAAAGAATAAATTTTATGATGTTAGAGAATTTCAAGCATATAGTGGCTACCTATGGGAACCCGTTATTTCAATTAATTGTGTGATTGTCATAAGAAAGTTATAAGGATATCCACAGAAGAACATGAATAACTGATAGTGCGTAGCGGATTAGTAAGCTGGTGGCAATGGGCAGGCTATATAAACTCGAAGAATCGACAACCGATCGGAAAGAAAGACAGCCATGTACTGGCAAGTTTAGTGTTGGGCGAACTTCACTAGGTGTTGGTCCAATGCGTGATGTTGCACGTCATATGTCCTCGAAATATATCAAGAACATTATCTATATCTCATACAAGTCAGACGTAAAGTACCTAGAGCAACAGAGGCTGTCGTCTAGCGAGGCGACTTTTTTTATAGAATGGGTGTGACAAACGAGTATACAGTCACACACTGTGACATGCTGTGACCCATAGACATGTACATTTATCTTCGATTAAAAATAAAATGCAGATGCATTGTTACCCCTGAGAACTACGATGGAATGCCTCGTTTCCAGTTGAAACTTCTTATCTATTGGAAGAGAATTTTGTTTTGTTGAGAAATTAGTGTGTCACGAAAGTGAAATAAATAAAGGCGAATTGTATGAAAAGACAGACAGAAAGGATATATTGAATGCCCTCATGCATGCTTTCTCTCACTCTCTCTTTTTCTCATGTTTGGTATATTAACTTTCTTAAACAAGTGTCGGTGTAAATACGCGGCAGAGAATTCCCAAAGGACCTTGTAGGAAGAAAAAAATATGTATAATTGATAATAAATATTTTTTTTTAATTTTTAAGACATTTTAATTTTTAAGTAATTAAATATAATAGATGAATATATAATTCAAATATAAAAATATAATATAATTATTTTTGTAACATCCACATGTAATTATATTACCAATGTATTTTTTAAATATTCATTTACATTAGACAAATACACCAACCAATTAGACAAATTAAAATGGAAGACCAGAAACCTACCCTTCAAACCGCAAAACAGAAGGGAGTGCAGTGCTGGTTGGCGGTAGAAGTAGATGAGAGAATGGAACCAAATAAAGACCAACTGCTAGGTAGGAAAAGGTACCATCTCATTTTTTTTTAGTTTATAAAATGCTTAAAAACTAAGCATCAGAAAAGCGAGAATCCTACAATAAATTAATTATTGTAGGATTCTCGCTTTTAACTTGATAATTAGAGAATGTTAAATGTATGTGTAATATTTTTGCTCACCTGTAAAACTCTAATCCAATCCTCCATAGTAGCAATACTGTCTGCTGTAAGATAATAAGTTCGACTCCCCGTGAATATTTCGAAAGTGGCCGCTCCTTCGTTGCGTGATATTTTACAGGCCTCGCCAAGACCTATTTGACCTTGAGGTTTTCGATTCACTTCAGATTGGGACTTCCAATAGGAAAGCGTGCCGTTCTTGAGGACAAACCTAGAAAAAAAAAGACGTCGATATAAGAATGTTTTGAAGCGTTTTTAATAAAAAATATTTAACATCGAAAGATAGGTACAGAAATGTTTATCAATAATGCGTGTAAGATACGTCTAGCTAGCCATGAAAGAATTAACCGAGACCATCATAGCAAGATGTGAACACTATCAACGTGTTTAGTTAGGTACTTACTATTTATATTTTTTATAGATTTGCAACGAATAGTATATTTGGCCATACGCCGAATACCGAATATTTTACGGGCTGCCTGGCCGAATAGCCAAATGTTTGGCAAAAGTGTTTGGTTGGGAAGGAAGTAGTGCTTTTTTAGAGGGTCTATTCTCTGTAGCTGGGATTGTCTACAAGAGGACTGTTACCTGGAAAAAAAAATCGTCTTTCTGCACCATTATCTTTCACTTTAATTGCGATAATTCGAGTGCGTAGACTGACCTGATAGTTCTTTTTTTATTTTTATAATATGGAAGTTTTTAGGTACATACGTATGATTACTAGAAAGATTACAAGAATTTTTTTTTTCATTTTACCAATTATGTGACTACAATAAAACCTCTTCCTTAAGTATTCGGTATTCGACCGAATACGATAAAAGTAGCGAAATAGGCCTAATACGGAATAATAGCTGAATATTTCTTGCAAATCTAATTTTATTAAAACGAACTATGGTCAGTAAGTATTTTTGAATTATTTTTAAGAAATTTATTTTTGATTTTTTTACCCTTATGTTTATAATTTTAAACCTATTACGATAAAACGGAACTCATCATACGATACACAGTTTAATTGTTGCTATTTTACGCTGGTGGAAGAACCACGTTCTTACACTCTGTGAGAGCGTAGTTCTTCTCTGGGCGAGCCGATCCATTTGAGCTGTAGCATGGATCTAACACGTAAGATTAATTATCGACGTAACACTACCCAGGCGGAACCGATATCTGTCTAAGTGTTCGTCTGGGTACGCACCACATTCTTATTTATTTCTGCCATCGAGTAGCAGCGCATGTGTGGTCTAAAAACTATAGAGAGTCAGGCTATAAAGCATTCCATTTCAGTACTCAGAAGTGAAAACACATCCGTAGCTTTCTTTGGTTGGAGTCGATTGCAGGTTTCCATGGGCTGCAGTAGTCTATTTTATAAACAAGCCTTATGGTCAAAACTGTCATTAAAAATCAGATTGTGTAATAAAATTGAAATGAAAAACTTTTACATCCTATATCACATCCACAACTAAGACAAATGTAACGACACCATACGTTAAAATTCAACATGTCGTTAAGGTTATAGAGCGTAAGAAATAGACATACATATATACACTCGAAAACATTACATATTATAGTCGGGAAAAAATATAAGGTCGATGTAAAGTATCTCACCATCTCTTCCGCCAGGTTTTGAGCTTGCCGCCCAGCTTGGCGAGGTGTCCGCTCTTCTCGAGCGCGTCGTGCCTGCGCGGCGAGTCCGCTCCCCCGCCCCCCGCGCCCCCCAGCCCGCCCGAGCCGCCCCCCACGCCCACCAGCGCGAGCGCGCTTCCTGCACCCCCTGCACCGCCCGCACCCCCCGCCACGCCCCCCGCGCACACCGAGCCCGCCACGCTGGCGCCCACGCTGCGGCACGCGCCCTCGCACGAGCCCGCGTCCGGCGGGATCGCGTAGTCGTCCGACATGCCCGATTCGAATGATGTGTCTGATGATACAATATTGGAGTTTAAAAAAAACTTATGCATCAGGCATTGATTTATGAGCTGTGATGATCCTAGTGAGAATATTAGGCCAAATGAAATTATTATATTGCCATCGGTTTTTGATACATCTGCATATTTCAGATTATTCAAACATCCAAAAGTAGAGGAAGGCAATAAATTTTTATACTTGATGCGAAAAATTACCTAACCAAATTATTCAATTCGTAATATTATCGATGATCTTTATCACATTTTGATAGAATGTGCCCAGAACTCAAGAGAAAGAGCAAATTATAATTTACATTTGTCCTTATTTGGTAGTAGTAATAGTATTTTATCGGACCCGTTATCAGATGATGCCAAAAAACTGTATTTGTTAGTTAATAAGAGATTAAGTAACTAGTAAATATAATAAGTTTATTTGTTAGTAATTATATTTAAGATTTTTTTGTAACTACCAGGGAGACAAAATCGCATCAGCGACAAAGCCCTTTTACCTACGGATGAAAAAAAAGTAGAGGATAACTCAATAAAATTCCATTACATACCTACAGGTCAAACCTTATAGAAGCATGTTAGAACACATATTTAAAGTAATGCACGATGTGTATGCATGCAAGATAAAAAAAGGTCAGCATTGCGCTCTACCTTCAAGTAGGAGTAGGTTTATTTATTTATATAATTTTCATGCCATAAGAAATAAATTATATTTATACATAAAATCAAAAGACGACCCGTAGGCGCATAGCAATTTATAGGAGGGTAAGTGTTTATTTTAAATACTAATTATTAACTACTACTAAATACCAACTTACATTTTTCTTAACATTACTAGTCTAACATATTAATTTCTATAATTATTACACATACATCTACTATTTATGCGCATTTTTAAAGAATTCGGATTGTGTAGAATATGCAAAATAAAGTAATTATACATTTCACAAACATTTATTTTAATTTAAATCTTATAATGCAATTTTAATTTATGTTATAATCGCATTTTATCATGTTTTCCTTGATATAAATTAAATAATAATGATTTCTTATATTTACGCGAACACTACACATTTAAATAAAACTAATTTTACGGATTTTATCGCGTATATTAACTTATTTTTTATCTTCTCGACGTTTCGACTTTTTCGGAAGTCTGCAGTTTGTGAACATGTTCAAGATCGGCCCCGCCATTACATTAGATTTGATAGACTACAAATCCTCGCAAAAGAACACCGATTCCTCCCAAGGATGATTCGCGAGGCTATTGAAATTAAAAAAACATTCTAATTTCAATAGAGAAGATGGATGGGTGCTGCCATCTGCTTGGGATCCCATAACTAATAAAATCAAATCCAAACCCAAGTATACCACTGCTAGACCTCAAGATACTGTTAGCTCATTCTGCGTAAATCGAACCAAAAATTAATATTAAAAAACTGAAGGTAGCCGGGCTAACTATGACAGCAGGACGTCAAACACCTCAGTCCCCCGTGACCACGGGTGCTGGAAAGCATCCGAAACGTCGGGAAGATAAAAAATAAGTTAATATACGCGATAAAATCCGTAAAATTAGTTTTATTTAAATAGTGATGTGTCTTATCGACACTATGAGAATTGACGCTTACTCCTACTTACTAATCTTGCTCGAACAGTACGTGATTCATTTATTTAATACACCAAAAGTAAAAATATTAAAATCCGTGTGGCAGTGACGTAAAAGAATCCATCAACTAATCCAGAAACGAAGGGAGATGACAGCAGCGTCTTCCTAATAACAACTAAAAAATAAGAAGCAGCGGTTGTAAACTTGCCTGCCTAAAGTAATCTATGAGGGGGTGGGGTCTAGGTTGAACAGTGGACTTTCGATAGACTGTAAGAGTTATGGTGAACATTGCGCTTGAAAGCGTCATAAAAGGAAATGAAGGGAAATGCAGGAAAATCTCTTATAACAACTTTTGCTACACTGGTAACCACAAGACTAAAAAGTATTTCGAATAATTGACTCTGGATGGAATAAAACAGAAAATCTAAATGGATTTCATTTCTGTAAGCCTGAAATGTAAAACGTAATCCATATATTTTCAAAATAAATAACATTCGAAAATAAGATATATATTTAAAAAGAGGTACATACCCCTAAATAAAGTTAAGATATAGTACATAGACCTGGTCTGCTTTGAAATATCCGAATTTGTATTTAACTGTAAAAAGTCCGGAGTGCCTTCAGAGTGAAACTCTTCGCGGTACCTACTGGAAAGCGCAAAGCGACCGCTTGTAAATAATAAGCTTTATCAGCAACTCACACTGACCTCTGGTCTTGCTCTGTTTGCTGGGCGAGCCGCTACTGGACCGCTTGGCCGGGCTCAGGCTCGAGCTGGTCTTGACGCTCTTGGAGGGGCTGCTGGCGCTGAGGCTGGTGTCGGAGGAGCTGCACTGGCCGTTGGTGTTGATGTTGTGCAGCCCGTGCGCGCTCTGCTGGATGGAGGCTGGCAGCACGCCGGTCATGTTCACGTTGTTGATTGGTATTTGGCTCGACGAATGCCCGCCTGCGGGGTGGTGAACACTAATGTTGATAATCGATTATTTTCATATAGCCTATCAAAAGCCCACAGCTGAACATGGGCCTCGCCAATAGACTGATTCATTGGGGGATATTCTTAAGCAGTAGCGAAGCTCCCATACAAGCCGAGAAGCCCGGCTTGCCCTATTAATAATAATATCAACTAATAAAATAACTCGTAAACTGTTTCATAGCGGTCCTTTGTTCTACACAGGTCGAGACCTCGTAGCCTTATTATGTAACGTCAACATTTGGCAGATTGCGCGATAGTGCTGTCATGTGTCATGAGTTGAGCAATTATGTGCTTTTTACCGGGTTTTCGAGAAGACAATCGTTCCCTTTCTAACCTGTGGCAATATGTTCTATAATGAAATATAACTACGATTCTTTATATAGCAATCAGTATGGAGATCAGAAGCCAGGCTTTCAGTGTGGGGGCGTGCGTTTACAAAGTTCACTTCACATTCCAATGTTTACTCTGTGTGTTTACTTTATATTGATTTAGAAGATATTGAGTTAGAAATTTATACTTTTTTATAGATTTTTGGTGAAAATGGAGGATAATAGTGTTTCTTGTGATGAATTGAAGTGTATTAAAGTGCTAATCGGCGAGGAAAAGTTAAAATCGAAAAATAGAAGGGGAATTTTTTATATAACTGCTAAAAACAAAAAAAAACATATCTTGGGCTTGCCCTAGTTTGGAGCCCTAGCTTCGCCACTGTTCTTAAGGGTTTTTATTACCAAATAAGGGTGACAAACGAGCACACAGTTCACCTGATATCGAGTGGTTGCTCGAATAAGAACCAAATGTTGATGCCTTGTCACCCATTGAGGACTAAGATGGAATACCTTGTTTCCAGTAAAACGGGTCTCCAGTTCTTTTTTATATAGAATAAGGGTAACAAACGAACACACAGTTCACCTTATGATAAGTGGATGCTGTGACCCATAGACATCTAAATCTGTCCTCGATTAAGAATCAAAATGCAGATGCGTTGTTACCCCTGAGGACTAAGATGGAACGACTCGATTTTAGTAAAAGGGCATCCGGTTCTCTACACTCACCATAGAAAACACAGCAGCATCAAGCTGCTATTTAACGCTGGTATTGTGAGAGCGTCGAGCCGACCAATTTGTGCTACAACCAAAATATTGCTGCTGCTTTGTTTTACCACATATAATTTCAAAGACAAAACCATTAATTACCATATGGATTGTGATGCGGTGTGTTTTGAACAGTGACACCCATTGACTCCTCGCCATCGGAAGAGTCATCAGAAGAATCCCCGGTAAATGGCATTGATCTTATTTGACTGGCACGCTGTAAAAACAAATATATTTTTATATGTATAATATAAAGGTTTCATTCATTCATTTATTACAGCCTAATGTGGCGGCACTGTCGTCGCGCTGTAAGCGAAACGCATCGAAGCCTAAATCACGCTACCAAAATTCAGAAGTTAAGTTGTATATAGAACACCTCTGAAATAACACGGCAACGCTCCGCTCCCCGGGCTCATCACCTTGCCCGGCGAGAGATCTCTCCTTTTCCTTTCATGACTAAACTGCTGACCAATCGACATGATTTGAACACGCAACATGCAACCTTCGGAACCTCAACTTTCAAGCTTTCGTCATCGCCCTCAAGTACCCCATCCATTCGCTACCGAGCAAATATTGTTGGCAGTCATCAGATCCTGCAAGTCATCTAGCTTTACAAGTATCATCGCAGCACTGGAATAATGCTTCCTGTTCCTTCAAGCTACTCTCTGCGCTTACAGTGTTCGGCACGGCTTTGAGCCTTACTGCTAGGCTCTGCTTCATGGCACTCTCGCAAATTATTTGCCTTCTTCTCGAGTCACCGCACACTACAAGGCAATTCCCTGCCACTTGCACATTCGTCGAAATCTAGACTGCACTATCAACCTCCGGTCTGAGCATGGGGGTGATGTGGCAGCACTGTCGTCACGCTGTAAGCGAAACGCACCGTAGCCTAAATCGCGCTATCAAATTTCTGAAGTTTTTAACACACTATATATTGAACAGCTCCGAAATAACACCCGGAGCGTTGGCCGCTCCCCGGGCCGTTCACCTTGCCCGGCGGGAGATCGCCTCTATTCCTTCCATAATTAAACTATTAAATCTCTATATCCGAACATACGCCACCCGTATAATTTGCTCATAATCATCATCATTATCATTACAGCCCTTATGTATACTGCTGTACATAGGCCTCCCCCAATAAATGCCACAAAACACGGTCCTGAGCCACCTGCATCCATCGGCTTCCTACATGTCTTACCAGGTCGTCACTCCATCTAGTGGGAACTGCCGGTACGAGGCTGCCACTCAAGAACCTTTTTTCCCCATCGGTTGTTGGTTCTTCGAGCTATATGGCCGACCCATTGCCACTTTAGCTTACTAATCCGTGGGGCTATGTCGGTCCCTCTGGTACTACTGCGGATATCCTCATTTCTAAGTTTATCACGCAGAAAAACTCCGACCATAGCGCTTTTCATAGCTCGCGTAATTTGCTCATAATTACATAATTGCAACACTTGGCGTGCGGTTTGGCAACCACTCATTTTTATTATTCAGATTAGCTCTAGATGAGGAAAATTCTGCTACCCATCTTCGGTTCCAGTTTCCTCACAGTCGCCTCTAACGTCATTCACGAGATGATATGGGGTAACGCATTATCCTACGAATCTATACGGCAGTCTAGATTGGACACACGAAATCGCACTGTGGCGATGTAAGAGAGTTCATTACGTTATTTCGCTCGATGGTGCCGTGAGAGGAGACTAAGAGAAATGTAGGAAAATCTCATGGCATCCGATAGATATAACATTCATCCGTACTATAATATATCACATACCATCATACCGCCATCTATCGGTCTATCTACTTTCACGATATGCCAGATATAAATACCCAGACCGCCGACGGAGAGCTGTGTCAAAGAATCTAAGTTACAAGACATCTGGAACTGCGATCGACAATTTGCCTGCCAAGCGTGGTGAATACAGCAAACGAAATAGTCCTAAAATTAGCAAAGGAAATGGACCTCTATGTTCAAGGGTACTTTGCTAGCTTCTTCATCTTTTTTATGAGACCGCCACCGGCTCATAAAAAACAAAACAGATGTGGAAGCATTATTATAGCTATGATTTATATGACAGTGACCCATAAATATCAACAGAATGTCCCATACATTTAGTAAATACACTTAGACTAAGATAATATTTAGCAAATCTAATCGAGAACAACTGAGTAAAATACGCTTTTGAATGGATAATTCTACAAAGAACTCACCCCTTTAACTGTGGCATACACCGGTACAGATAGGTCCTGGTAACTTGTTGACTCGTGCATGGGCCGAGGGCAAGGAGGAGGGCTCAGTTCCTCTTCTACTGATTGTTGGAGACCATCATCCGCCACCTTGGACACATATACAAAATATTAAGAAGTTTAGATACTTCTAATACGCACATAATATAATAGGTACATAACATTTCCAAAACAAACGGTAATAAAGAATGGTAAATATTTTTAAGCCTAAGACAAACGAAGTATAAAAAATGGGCGTAAGTGATGCGATACGCGTCAAATACACGCAAGCATACTCGAATGTATGTACATGCATATGCTCGCTTGTTTGTACGTACGTACCACGGAGCAAATACAAAGAAGAGACGGCCTAAGTAACTGTGCACTATGATTCTAACTAGGACCTGACGTCATCACAGTGGGTGTGGCTTTAGTTAGTATACTGTCAGCGTTCGTCCTGTGCGCTTATGTGTCAAAAATCATAAATCGGTATATTTTCGTAGTATTAAGAAGAAAAGGAAGAAGTGTTGTGTTTTATAGTGTAAAAACTATAGTATGTGCCATATCGATTGAGAAAAACGGACAATGACCTCAGATATGAGCCGAGTGTCAAAAGGCGTAACTTACAAAATCTCAATTTAGATGTGATAACAATATTTAAATATTGATATTATTCCCACTTCTAGGTCAGCACATATGTTTTGTTTTTTTGTTTCTTAAATAATATTGTCTGTGGTTCCTATAAACATAGTAAAATCTTACGGTACATCGCGAAAAATGTGTTATATTTTATATTTCAATTTATGGTAAGTAACGCAGCAATTCATTTAATAACAGTTTCATATTAAAAAAATATTTGAAGCAATATAATCACCATATTGAGCTTTTGCAAATTCATCCCTTTAAAATAAACAAAACGCGCGTTACGTCAGTTCGTTCTAAAAGAAACGTGACAATGGCAGCCAGAGATGCGTCACCTTTTTTGGGCCGGTCCGCCATTTTGTTTTCATTCGTGTTCGGATAGCGCTTGCGTGTGTACGTCTCGGGTAATTCATAGCATTCATTGCATTGTTTTAGTTGAGTTTTTACTGTTAAATTTGTTATATCGTTAAGTTTTTGTTTTTTGAATCTGTTATATTAGTTTTACTGTGACGGTCGTTACTAAATCGACATGAGTTCAGGAGAATTTGGTGAAGGACCCGGTCCTTCAACATCAAGTGGAAAGAGACGTCGCCGACCCATAATAAACGTAGCAGGTACGTACAAATAGGTACAAATGCGACGACGTAGCCTTTCTATTTCTTAAAGCGCTCTTTTTATGTGACCATGTGGTATTTATTTTCTAAAACAATATGTATTTATGTGATGTAGTACTATGGTAGTATATTTTTGTCATTTATTTACAGGCCCATCTTCTGGAGCACCTTTAACGTCACCAGTAAAAAAGAGAAAACCTACCACTTTGTCGGTCGGGGAACAAGAGATTATCATTAATGTATACAAATATGTCAAAAACACCTGGCCCGAAGACGTGTATCCTTCAAACGTTAATATGGTAGAAAAGGTTTCGGAGATCTCAGGAGTCAGCAAGAGCACTATATATCGCGTATTAAGCGTGTATAGAGATTCCCATAAAATACCAGAAAAGGGAATAATTAATAAAAGAAAAAAGTCTGTAATTGACAAGTTGGACGATTTTGATAAATCGGCTATAAGAGCGAAAGTGCATCAGTTCTTTCTTGCAGGAGAATTACCGACTTTAGACAAAATTTTGCTCAGTATAAATCAAGATGACCAGTTGCCAAACTTGAGCAAAACTTCCCTGCGACGTGTGTTGCGCCATTTAAAATTCAAATATATAAAGAGAAACAGAAAAAGTGGTCTAATAGATCGCCCAGAGATAGTTCTGTGGTGTACCAGATATTTGAGAGAAATACAAATATTAAGAAACGAGGGACGTAACATTTTTTACCTTGACGAAACATGGATTAACGCAGGTCATACTATGGGAAAGGTATGGGAAGACACCACAATTGAATCTTCTCGTCAATCACGGTTAGAAGGCTACTCTACTGGCGCGAAAGCCCCTTCGGGTAAAGGAAAGCGATTAATAGTTGTACACGTTGGCAATGAAAATGGCTTTTTGGAGGGATGTGATTGGGTATTTGAATCATCATCTACTGGTGACTACCATGAGAGTATGGACGCTCTCCATTTCGAGGACTGGTTTAGAAAAGTAATAGAAAAACTGCAAAGCGGCGATGTCATAGTTATGGATAACGCTAGTTACCACTCCAGACGTTTAGAAAAAACCCCAACAATGTCTTGGCGGAAACAAAATATGCAGGAATGGCTAGAATCTAAACAGATCGCATACGTGCCCTCGGACACAAAGACCCACTTAATGGAAAAAATAAAGGCAGTTAAAGATAACTATCGAAGTTACGTCACCGACGAGATGGCAAAAGAAAAAAGCATCACAGTGGTAAGGTTACCTCCTTATCACTGTGAGCTTAACCCCATTGAACTTGTGTGGGCAGATGTGAAAGGGTACGTTGCACGAAAAAATACAACTTTCAAGTTAAAAGATGTTAAAAATTTACTTAAAGATGGTTTAACTCAAATCACGCCAGATAAATGGAAAAACTGTGTTCAGCATGTCCTTAAGGTTGAACAAAAAATGCGTGGCATGGATGATAGAATTGACCAAACTGCAGATCGCTTTATAATTAATGTTACAGATAGTTCATCAAGTGAAGATACGAGTGATGATTGCACCGAATAAAAATAAAGTTCTTATATAATATTAAAAATAAAGTTTTATCTTTTGCATAAGTACGTACTTATTCGGTGTCGTTATCACTCGAATCTTTATATGTGTTATAAATTAATGTTTTTTGTTGTTAAATGAATAAAGTACTTTATAACAATAGATGATTTTTCTTCTACAGCGATCTTTCACATAACTTTTTAATAATAGTTAATAAATATATATTATATCAATCATTATAAAAAATCATTATAAATAAAGAAAGTACTACATATAAAATGTGCCTATATATTGAAGGTTTGTAACCCCTGGTTAAACGACCGAAAGGTCATTGTCCGTTTTTCTCAATCGATTTGGCACATACTATAGTCAGATATACGCTCTGATGCTTTGGATGGCATCACATTTCATTTGTAAGTAGAAATTTTATACCTAACTTATTAAAATCCTTCCAGAAAAATCTCTGCGTCAGCTTTGAAATATAATTAAATATATTCGACATTAGATGGCGACACTTTGTGTTATGAAAACTAAAAATATAAAGGTACGTAGAGCTCAGTATTGGTAAAATAATCATACGAAGGTGTTGAAATTTGTTTTGCATTCAATCCTAAAGGATTTTTAATCGCCAAAATTATTATTTTTATAATAATTTTGTGAACAGACCGCCATCTATAGTCAAGGTAGTTAAACTACATTGCAACATCGATATGGAACGATGTGAGTAGTTTTACTATTTATCGGTAGATGGAAAACAGTTAAGTGGGCGGGACTTAACACCCATTCACCCCGTAAATTGTCACGCGTTGTTATTTATTTATTTACTTTATTGGAGACAAAACAGAAACAAAAGATATGAAAGAAAAACATACAAGTAAAATGAGACAATGGTAATTACAATTGTTTCCTACAAACTGTCTCACTAAGAACATACATAATATTTATATTATGAAGCAGGTCGTAATTGGTATCGTCTGCACAACAAGCAGGGTAACAAGTCTGTACTTAAATAAAAAGAAAACAATCATCTGAAAACAATCATCTAACATGTACAATACTAAATACTAAATATCCTTATATATCTAATTCATAATTGTTACTAAAGTACTTTTTAATTTAGTTTTAAAAGCTGAACGGGAGATAGAGAACATATCGATGTCGTTAAGCATTTTATTGTGGAGGACACACATTCTGTGTACTGGTGCTCTTTTACCAATATTGGTCCTGGTTTTTGGTATATGAAATAAATTTTTTGATCGTGTTTTTGGGTGGTATTCGAAACCTTACCTCGGATAATAACTGTGAACACTTAATCTCACCAACACAGATATTCCTAAAAGTAGTGGCGTCGATTGAAGTGCGTCGGTCTTTTAATGATAGCATTTGATATTTTGTTAAGAGATTTTCATAGGAAACGCGAGGTGAATGCATTCGATAGTTAACAATACGTAAGAATTTCTTTTGGACCTTTTCTATTTTATCTTCATAAACTGAGTAGAATGGATTCCAAACGGGGGACACATATTCTAGATGAGATCTAACCAATGACTGATAAAGGCAGGTAAGAGTATCTTTGTGTTTAAATGATTTTGTTATACGTGTAACGAAGCCTAGCATTCGGTAGGATTTATTCAGTATTTCTTCGATGTGCCTATCTAGGGTGAGTTTGGTATCTAAGTACACTCCAAGATCACGTATACTAAATTCTGATACAATTTTGTTCCTAGTATATGTTATGTGTTTGCATTTATTATAAGCCAAGAATAATTTATTAATTTTACAATAGTTTTCAAGTCTGTCCAAATCGTTTTGTATTAATTTTATGTCGTCAGGTTTAGTAATAGCAGAGTACAATTTTAAGTCAGCGTGTAATAAGAATTTACAGTGGTCAAAGCAAGTTGAAATGTCATTAATAAATAGGATAAAGAGGAGTGGCCCCAGTATTGATCCCTGTGGTACGCCAGATGTTACTACAACGGGTAAGGAAATGTAGCCATTAAGCGCTACCGACTGTATGCGGTTTTGTAAGTAAGAGGCAAACCAACGTAGAAGATTACCCTTGATACCATTGTAGGAGATTTTTTTTAAAAGTAACAAGTGATCAACTTTGTCGAATGTTTTTTTTAAAATCGGTGTATACAGTTTCAATCTGAGATTTATAGTCTAAACTATTAAAAATAAAGTTAGTAAAAACAAGAAGATTTGTCCGTGTAGACCTGCCATTAAAAAAGCCGTGTTGTTCCTCTAATAATGCATTTTTCAAAATTTAATATATATGATCGTGAATAAAATTCTCAAAAATTTTAGGAATAGCCGAAAGAATTGATTGTTACATAGTGAAATCTAATTACAACACCTCCTCTTTGTAATTGCTCCGTGACTCGCACGCACGCACAAATGCACGCTGGCACAGACGAACAGAGAAAATATGGACAATGTAATTAAGACAAGTAATTGCACGATACAACGTAGGGATCTTTAAGAGTCTACTGCATTTTAAAAGGCGTGCAACGCATCTGCGATCCCCCTGGTGTTGCAGTTTGTTCATGGTTGGCAGTAATTACTTAACATTAAGGGAGATGCATGCCCGTATGATGATATTATTGAGGCACTAGCTACATGGCTGTATACTTTATGGTGTCTCTACCGATTTGGAGCCTGAAGTGATCGTCTTGTTCATTCTAAAGTAAGACCTACTTTAAAATGAATGTCCCTAGAACCTTTTTCTTATAACAATTATACGTAAATGTGGGATTTATGATGCGGTTTGTCTAGACTCTAGAACAAAAATTATTGTTCCACCTTAAAATATTATTAAATGCAATAATTTCACCTGATATATTTTTGCTTCCCAACTGGGGAAGCGATGCAAAGGTGGTGTGGGCGGGCGAGGGTTTTCTGACGTGGAACTCTCGCCAGTAGAGGAACCTCCGCGGCTGTTACCTTGAACCACGACGTTCACTGCGCCCTGCCATGCTGGTGTGCGTTCTGTACAAACAATATATTAATCTCTGTTATTAAAACCTAGGATAAAAGAATAGTTAGTAAAGTCACGGCCCAGTCCCAGAGCTGGGCACATGCTACCTCTCAATTTTTGACAGGGCTCGTAATATTTTATCCCTCAGATATATACAGGTTTGCTCATGTTGTTGTCATTTACCACAATTAGATAAACAATTTAATTGGTGTTGGCGGAGATCAAAGCCGCCTTGCTCGTGTGAGGACATATCCGGTCTTCCTCCACCATACTAGGCAGCGTTACAATTATACTGCTGTATTGTGTCAATATTCAGTGCGAGTGTTGTGCTCCTCGTTCAAGCAGACTTATTCGTGACACAGCCGTAATACAGCTTACAGCGTGACTCTATCAGGTAAAGAGGTTTTTTAGAGAACAATTTAGTTACTAGTTAACTTTGCACATACCTCTGCTTGGAGTATAAATTTCTGCGTAATCATGCGTAGTATCGCCGTCGGTTGAAGTATTAGGAGTTGTCGGTAATACTACTAAATTTTCAACAGCAGTCTGCAAAGAGTACAGAAGAAAGGATAATCAATTGCAGACTTGAATATAAAAACAAAATATGGTAAAAATTTGGAAAGACACATTTTATCATACATTCAAATGTAAGAACTTATTTCATTCATAGGTCTCATGTTAATGTGTAACTTAAACAAATAACACAAGTGGTAAAATAAAAATAATTGTACAACCGACTTCAATGCAAATTATTGGGATAACTCAAAAACTACTGGTCAGACCTTGATCAAAATTTGACGTGGGACCACATGACCATGAAGTACCAGCTTTCAAATAAAAAAGAATCACCAAAATCAGTTCACCGAGAAAAAAGTTATGAGGTAACACACATTAAAAACAACATACAGTAGAATTGAGTACCTCCTTCTTTTTGAAGTCGGTTGAAAGGAAGGCGTTGCTTGCCCAGCATGTCGTAAAAGACGATTATGGGATACTGAGTTTGTAACTGTGTAGGCTATGCTAGCCTACACAGTCACTAGCTAGCCGCCAATCCCTTCTTTCATAATTTTCCATCTACTTCCCTATTTTTTTAGTGTAAACGTGATCCGAGTGGCTCGCTGCTCTTTGAATTCTGCCTACCGCCCAGAATATGGCTTAACACTTAAAACTTCTGACTAGACTAAGTTGCATAACTTACCGCTAAATCGTCGGCGAGTAGGCTAGCCGTCGTTCGCTCGTCCATTGTTCGGTTCATCGTGTTCAAAGCCACCTGATTAGATGCGGTCACGTTGCTTTGCATCAAGTTGGTTGCGCCTATTGACAGATTGCGCCTGTGCCGCACCGGAGTACTATAGTGCGGCTCTGATGAAGTTAGTGGGAGCTGAGGAAGGCAAATAGATAAGGATAAATTTTCGGCTATATGAAGACTTAAAATAATTTCTCATTTTTATTTGCATTTTTAGAATTTTTTTTTATATTTTTATCACAGAGATATTGACAAATGTTTTTGATATGTCTAGTATTACGATTGCCAATGCGTTTGCTAAGCATAGCGTCATAACTCCTCCGCAGTATGGAAAAGGCTCATGTCCGGCACTGGAGTGTTATATACTGATAAAGAATTATAATAATACTTAACACGTTGATTCAGAACTTACATGATTCTGAAAGAAATTTTTAATTCATATTTATTGTGTCTATGCCCCATTTTTTAATCAATTCATGTAGGTCTTTGTATCTAAAGTATGAACTCTATGTTGTAGTATAACTTAAAAAATATTTTGTGTTTTTCTATTAAAATACTAAACAGCTATAAAAATATAGTAAAAGTGAGTGCAAAATAAACGGTAACAATTATTATTTATTATTAAACAACGTGTAAGTACATCATTCCTAAAATATAATGTTAAGGATTAATAAAAAAAAAAATGATTCTCACATCTTTGAATTTGTTTATGTTAGGTT
The DNA here is from genome assembly GCA_033319125.1 of Parnassius glacialis. NCBI lineage: Eukaryota > Metazoa > Arthropoda > Insecta > Lepidoptera > Papilionidae > Parnassius > Parnassius glacialis. The sequence continues at coordinate 31,652,033 of JAVANC010000022.1, read as the reverse complement.
AATAATTCAAGTTGTTAATTGTTAGATTTGTTTTTGAATATATCACGTGTTCATCTACAATTAGTTGTGCCGTATGAATTTGTGCGACGGAGTAACAATTGTTGGTAAACTTTGAATTAATAGACAAATTTACTACTAACCTCCTTTTCAAATAAACGGTAAAAATGTGACCTTAAAAAAATGGAGGTGAAACAGCGTATGCAAGAAGAAACTTAAATAGGTGCAGTGAACATATAAAAATCATTAAACATGAAAATGCTGGCAACTAAAACAAGTAGCATCCTACTGGCAACACCAATATATCCAACTGCTACCTGAGGCCCCTCAAGGCTTTCTGATCGACGTCTGTTCGCAGCCAAAAGGCTGGAGGAAGTCCTGGAACCTTCCTCAGTCCTCACTTCAAGGGAAAGACTAGCTCGAGTCGGTAGAAACTGGGGATTGAATATTTCAAATAATTCACTGTCACCTTGATATAGTAATTTATATATAAATATATCGGGTATATTGTCATATCCAATTTATATGACAAAATGTGTAATTGTGAACTCTTTAAACTTACTCATAAATTCATTGTTAGAATCTAGAATTTCATTATTTGTATTTTATGATTCTATTACAATATTGACTTTAAAGACAACAAGAGATAGGTAAAGATAACTAAAGAAAAAGCTCTATAAACTAAAATGCAATGAGATTATGCATCAATTATATTACTTCGAAATTATGATTGGAAATTAGAATTAAAGAAAAAAGATTTCTATGAAAATATTAAAAAAAAACCTGTATGCCTAATCTCAAATGAGAAAAACTGTGGTAGGCTGAAATATTACATACATACTATTTCCAATAGATATTCTATTTTCATTGTAATATCAATATAATGTACACATTTTTAATTACCTGAGATTATAACGTTTTTTTTCCAATCAATAAAAATGTTATTGTGAATGAGTATTCTTCAGAAATTAATAAGATAAAGTGAAAAAAAACCATGCGTGAGTGTCGTGGAACACTCGGTTGGAACGAAGTTCCTTTCGTAGTATATTATTATTATTGATTAACAAACACAAATTAATTATTTAATAGCGTCTATTAGAATGAAGCGTCATTTAAAATAGTATTTCTTTCATGGCAAGATAAGAAAAAGTGCGAGGGAGATGGATATTATTCCATCTCGCTCGGACTATAGAAACGATCGTGACGGAAAAATCTTACACTTTTTCTCGCCTAGCCCCCATCCGCCAAATTCGTACCGTCCAATAAGGAACTTCGTTCCAATATGAAATTAGCTGTCTTTGCAATAATTTAAAATTTTGGCCACAATTAATATTGATGTGTCCTTTTTCTATTTAAATGGCCAAATTCAACAGCTATTCTCTATTTAGTTACTTTTGAGGGCCATTTATTGGCCATTGATTTTTATAAATTAAAAGGAATAAACTAACTATCTGGTGGACAATGTGCTCGCTTGTTATCCTTATTCTATATAAAAGTAATGTGTATGACAGTCTTCCATACATAAAAATATGTTACATGTTATTGAGAAGTCAGTAACAAGCCAACAAATATAGATTTAGTTAACACTTACATTACAATTTCTGCTCCCTTGAGTGGCTATATGATTTCTGAGGAGCTCCAATTGCTGGTTACAGCGGTCGTTTTGTTCTCTCAACAGCTGATTTTGCTGTTCAAGCTCTCGGAGCTTATTGGTCACCCACTCTTTAATACGAGCGGCCTTTGCTTCTACTTGTTTCGCGTCTTGGAGTCGCAGCTGCTTCTGTAAAAATAAATCTGATTAAGTCACATATGATAGATAATTAATGATATGTACTTGTATTAAACTGACTGTGTAGTATTGGTGTAAGGATATCAACTACTCCATACCATCCACAGCGATAGAGGGAAAAAAATCAAAAGATCGACAAATAAAAATAAAAAGTGCGGTTGTTGACCCGCCTCTGCCAATCTTAGCAACTATGGCAAATATCTTATGAGACAATCTATAAAGCAGGACTGTATTCAACGGTTGACTTATGATAGGCTGTAACGGTAACTTATATTACATGCTTTCTCGTATTAGCTTAATCTAAGTACATGTATTTATGAATGTAATGGAATTTTATAATTTAATTTTCACTGACTTCAAGACATCTGAATAATTTAACATTTAGCAAACATCATCATCATTACAGCCCATCACAAGTCCACTGCTGAACATAGGCCTCACCCAAGGAATGCCACAAAACATGGTCCTGAGCCACCTGCATCCATCGACTTCCTGCATGTCTTACCAGGTTGTCACTCCATCTAGTGGGGGGACGCCCTACACTTCGCCTGCCGGTACGAGGCTGTTTTTCGAAGTGGTTTAACACAAAAACAGTGTGTTGACCGGATGATTTCTGCATTTGGTGATGAAACCCCATCCAAAACCACAATTTATCGCTGGTTTACTGAATTTCAACGTGGACGTGTCAAGCTCAGTGATGATCCCCTTCAAGGTCGTCCAAAAACTGCAGTCACCCAAGAAAACGTTGATGCTGTGCGTAAACTGATTGAGGAAGATCGACATGTGACATACCGCGAAATTCAAACAACTTTAGACATTGACATGAGTCAAATACAAATAATCTTGCATGAACAATTAGGTGTAAAAAAGTTGTTTTCCCGATGGATACCGCATTCGCTATGTGAAGAGCAAAAAGCGGCTCGCGTTACTTGGTGCGTCAGAACTCTCGAAAGATTCCACGCAGGATCCTCAAATGCTGTATACAACATCGTATCAGGTGACGAATCTTGGATATACGCGTACGAACCCGAAACAAAAAACCAGTCACGAGTTTGGGTGTTCAAAAATGAGTTAAAGCCAACAAAAATTGTTCGTTCACGGAGTTTCGCAAAAAAAAAATGGTGGCCACGTTTGTCTCCAAAACCGGCCATGTTACGACTATTCCTCTCGGGGGACAAAGAACGGTTAATGCAGAATGGTATGCTAGCATCTGTTTGCCACAGGTCGGTTCTGAACTCAGTAAAGAGAACTGCAACCGCCGCATCATCCTTCATCACGACAATGCGAGTTCTCACACCGCACACAGAACAAAAGAGTTTTTAGAGCAAGAAAACATAGAAATATTAGACCATCCACCGTACAGCCCTGACCTAAGCCCTAATGATTTCTATACTTTCCCTAAAATAAAGAATAAATTGCGTGGACAGAGATTTTCATCACCTGAAGAAGCTGTGGACGCCTACAAAACGGCCATTTTGGAGACCCCAACTTCCGAATGGAATGGTTGCTTCAATGATTGGTTCCATCATATGGAAAAATGTGTCAAATTTCGCGGAGAATACTTCGAAAAGCAATAAATACATTTTTAAATAGTAATGTTGTGTCACTTCCTTGATTCCCGAAATTTTCAGTGCCGCCCTCGTAGAGCATTACCAATGCTCCGCATAGCAATGAATGTTACCAGTTAGCAACATATCATTGATATGCAGAAGAAACTGTGTTGGTGATAGCACACAGCCTTGTGGAACACCAGCGTTAATAGGCTTGTAGTCGGAACATGCACCGTCTACAACGACCTTGATGCTCCGATCTGCAAGAAAGCTAGTGATCCAATTGCACAATTTCTCGGGACCCCCATAGGTAGGGAGCTTCGAAAGAAGCGCTTTGTGTCAAACCCGATCAAAGGCCTTCGCAATGTCCAAACTAACGGCCAACGCCTCCCCGTTGGACTCTACTGCCTCCGCCCATTTATGGGTCAGGTAGACCAGAAGATCACCAGCTGATCGACCCCGACGAAAACCGTATTGGCGGTCACTAATCAGCTGGTGATCCTCAAGGTACCGCATGAGCTGGCAGTTAATAATGGATTCCATTATTTTGGAGAACAAAGAGGTGATGGCGATAGGCCTATTGTTGGACGGGTCTGAGCGGTCGCCTTTTGGGGGGATTCCGTCAGGCCCACTCGACTTCTGGATGTCCAGGGAGAGTAGTGCTTTGCAAACCGAGCGCTGTGAGAACAGCACATCCGTCATGGAGCACTCACACCGTGGGATGGTCGGCGGTGTTTTCCCTCCGTCATCAAGAGTCGAGTTGGACGCAAAAAGGGAGCCTAAAAGGTCGGCTTTGTCTTTTGCGGCATGGGCAGGTGAGTCGTCTTTCCTGTGCAGAGATAGTAGTGATGGCTTACAGAAATTCTCTTGGACAGCCTTAGCGAGAGACCAGAATACACGGGTTCCCGAAGGAAAGCGAACTAGTTTCTTGCCAATTCTGCCTATGTGCTCTGACTTTGCCTTGGCAATAACTCTTTTGAAGGACCTGGAGGTGAAGTTATACTTCTTTTTAAGTGTGCTGGTTTTTACATCCCGAGTCGCCGAAGCCGCAGCCTACACTTGATAACACTCCTGCTTACTGCGTAATGCAGTCTTACAGGAGCGACCAAACCAAGGCTGAGATCTGCCTTCGATGGGTACCACACATGATGGAATAAATAGTTCCATTCCCTGTAGCACCACATCAGTGACAGAGTCAGCAATAGCGTTGGGATCATCCGGCGAGAAGCAAACCCGCCTCCATGGGTAGGATGCAAAAAAGAGCGCATTCCGTCCCAATCCGCCGACCTGTAATGCCAAACACGGCGACAACCTGCAGAACGCAACCGCGAGGGGAGCGTGAGTGGCACCACACTCCGGATCAGACAATGGTCCGAAGAGCCGAGAGGGGCATCGGCGGAAACCTGATATCCGTCCGGATGAGAGGTCAACAGAAGGACCAACAGGGAAGGTGTATGATCCTCCACATCTGGAATCCGCGTAGGCGAAGTAACCAGTTGTGTCAGACCATATGCCAAGGCAAAGTCATAAACAGATCTCCCCGCATGATCGGTTAAACGTGAACCGAACTATTCGGCGTGGTGGGCGTTAAAATCGCCAAGGATCACGATCTCTACGGATGGGACCTGTTGTAGCAAGGAATCTGTAGCCATTTGGACGTGGACGATGAGTAGGTCTGTTTCGGCATTACCGCTATGGGACCTATAGAGGCACCCGTAGACGCGCGGATGGTCGTCGTTGTCTACGCATAGCCAAAGGATGGACAAGTCCGAACCTTCAAGACTGCCGAGGCGTCGAGAAGCAGGGGCAGCCTGAGCACCCACGCTCAGGAGTGGAATAACATGGTCGTGGATGCTCAGCGAGGGATTCTCCAGGGATGCTGGTACCCTCCTGGGGTAGTCTTTCGTGTAATTCCGCTACCATGTTTATGGGGGGGGGGGGGAGCGGGCTTGGGCCTCCGGCCACCTGCACTCACCAGACGAAACGCCGAAGCAGACCTTCTACTTCACGCCGGTATTCTGTGAGGTCGTGGTACCAACCCGGCTCGAGCCGGCCCATACGTGCAACAGCAAAACTGCCACGTGGCTCTACCACCGTTATATTTTTAGAATAAATCTCAGTTTAGTGGATGTTGTATAAAAAATATATGCTTGGAAGTATAGTTCTTCATTATTGATTTTATTGACACAATAATTAATTCTAAAAGCTACACTATTGTTTTTTTTTTTACTCTTTTTTAGTTTCCTGTTCTCAGTGTATATTTATTTAAGCAGTAGAGAACTCACTACTGTTATTTTTTTATTTCTCATAGTTGAATAAGCAACTGAATAAGTCAGAAGGCAGCTTAGCATTCTTTTCATATTTGTATAAATAGTAATAGAACCACAGTTCAAATCTATTATAATGACATGAAAGGGAGAAACAATAGGGATGCTAGATCTGATAGAATAGGCAATATGCATACAAGTTAATAATATTATACCGTTTCTCTTTCATCATTATTGTCATTACCTATCACATGTGCACTGCTAAACGTAGGCCCCTACACCAAGGAATGACAGTGTCATCAGGACCGTACTTTGTTTCATCATGACACAAAGTACAGTCCCGAGCCACCTGCATCCATCGACTTTTTGCATCTCTTACCACATCGTCACTATTTCGTGTAGGCCACACTTTGCTAACTAGTATAAGGTTCTTCAAGCTTTATGGCAGACCAGTTGTCACTTTAGTTTATTGATTAGTTAGTTAGTTAACGGCGGGCTGTTTTCTGCAATTCAGTTGTGTGGGCAGGAATAATGTGATCTTTCGAGCCATGAAATCTCCCCGAAGAAATTCAACATCTTCCAAGTTCAAGTCCTGTCATGTTGCAAACAACTTTGGGGAGTGATCCCGGCATGCTGAGGTGAGCTTATTGATTTGTTGGGCTATGTTGGTTACTCTTGTACTACTGCAGATGTCTTCATTACAAAGTCTATTATGTGTTTTATCCAACGGTTTCTGTTTTAATGGACTAATTTGCAAATTAAAATAATTTGTGTTTATGTTGTTTATATGGGGAACTACCAAGGACATGCCATTTCATCACAATAACCGATCCGTCATTTTAAGTGATGTCAGTATATATCTGGTTTCCACTGTAGAAATAGTTTTTTTTTAACAATATAATAAATAAAATAATAAAAAAATACTGGTATAAAAATAGATAAATAATATTTATAATAAAACTTCTGGATGTTTCAAAATTGTTTTTTTTTCAACACTATCTACCACTAATGTACATTTGATATTGCTATGAAGTTATTGGTATCAAAGAAAATACAAAGGTAACAAATTAATTTGCCCTTGTATCGACATTATCTCAAAGTGAATTTTAGCTATAATTTCTATTAAATAACAATATTAGGTGTCGAAGAAGCGGGCTTCAAATCATTATTTAGCAACTGTGGCATATTCCAATAATGATATGTTGGGTTCCTAACAGCAAAATTTGTCACTGAAGAAACTCCTGGTGATCCTAACTCATTTTATTTGAAAATATTTCATTCATTAATTACATAGTAGAGTTATGCTGCAGCTATATTATGGTTGTAGAACTAATGGGTCAGCTCAACGAGGGAAGAACCACACTCTCACAGAACACCAGTGAAAAATAGCAGCTTAATACTGCTATGTTTCCTATGGTAAGTGTAGGGGAACCAAAGAACTTTTTTACTGTCTCTTACTATCTTAGTCCTCAGGCGTAACAAGGCATTTTGATTCTTAATTATGAAATAAATAAAAAATTAATTGAGAAAGGAATAAAAGTCATCTACATTTATTCCTTTTATTCCATAAAATTAGGACCACTTTTGAAAGTAATTTGTCTTCATTATATTTAAGATGCTATTGTATTTCCTAATAACTTAATTTAATGAGAAATTTAGAGTTTTGCAAATTTAGGCATCTAGGGACTGACTGTTATGGTTAGGGACTGATGAACAATAACAATATTATTATAAAATAAAATATGTATAGACTTTGAGATATAATTATTTATATTTTCATGTACAACACAAGCACAAGTTTCATGGTCCATAAGTTTAGGAGGCACGGCCCAGAATGGACATAATCTACCAAATAATGAATACCTAATTGTCAGAGTATTTGTTCGAAAAAACTTCTTGTGCAAATATTTCAAAGAGTCCAAGTTTTTATTGTTTTGATTCCATTGCGAGTAATACACTTCTTTTTTCCTGGTGCAGTGCAACTATTACTATCATCTTCATAGAACCTGTGAATCGTTTGGAGTTCTCCATTTTTCTTAGCTTTAATTTTTTTTTATAAGTATTGCACCAAAACATACATGTTATACAGTTATTGCCGAAACACCAAAGTTTATATTTTTCTATATTTGGGCCATACAAAAGCCATTTGAAATTGGATTTCTCTTGATGAGTTTTAGCTTTTGATACATTTACTTTAATTAGGATCTTCACTCATATTATGCCACGAAATTTTAAGATCTGTTACTGGCTAGGGACTGATGACTAAAGTTGACACTAATTTCGACTTTAGGAAACATATTTACAGTTTTTTTAAATTACAAAATTTGATGAAATTAGTTTCAACTGCTTTAATATTTAACAATTGTAAAGATAATTAAAGTAAAAATTAATTATTTTTTCAAGATATTTATACCTAAACACAAAATTTCGGTGCATAGACATGGCTAGGGACTGATATTTGGAGCCAATAAAAATGATTACTTGAGTGTAGTATGTTATTATTTTAAAAAAAGTTTGGGGAATAAATAAAACACATTCTGAAGTGACACTTAGCAATCTTAAAATAAAACAATTATTAATTATATTTCTTATTTATTTTTTATTATTAATTATAAGTTGCCCGATTTTTGTGGAAACCCCCAGATGTCTATAGGCCACAGTAGCCGCTCACCATCATATGGGCTGTGTGCTCGTTTATCACCCAAAAACAGCATTTAATTTGCTGCATAACAATATATTTTTCTCACATTGTATATTACCTAGTTCTAATTGATATATTATTGGTGTATTGTAAATGATAAAATCCGTAAAAATTAGAATCATTCAATTATTTTTTGTGTCAAAATGATGTAAGCAAACAGTGCATATTAATTTATTTTCTGTATTTTGTAACATATTTCAAAAAAGAATTCCCAATTGAATTGTATTCATGTTTCTTGAAAATAACCAATTAGAATTTAGGTATAATTAGTATAAGTAATAGATAAATGTGATATGATCGCAATTATAGCAATGAATTCAAAATTATACATATTTAAATATTGTAAGTAACATTTTTATCTGAGTATGCAATAAGGAGTTTTATTCTTAAAATTTTAAATGAATTTGTGATTTCTGTCCAGATACGGTTTTAATAACCTATTCTATTATACAAATACCATATAGTTTAAAGTAAACAACGATAAATAAATAAACATACTTAAAACTTTCTGGGTCTATGGTCAACGGTCGAATGGTTAACACGTACTTGAGAGTGCTTTCCGGTATTTGGTTAATTTTCCTTAATTCCTTTATTTTGTGGTGGTGGATTCCTCTGTTGTAAGTAGATTACGTTTATAAGATATAGTTATTTCGAACAATACACTCAATTATGGGTGACGAAACGGGGTCTCCCCGTGAGAAACCCCCTGACCCTCCCGATGAAGACATGTGCTTTGGATTAAGTGATAATAATGATTGTGATCGTGGTAAAAAAAGACATGCTGAGACTCGAACATATGATCCAGTATTATATAAAAAGAATTCTGTAGTTGATTTAACAGCTTCAATAAATACTATATATAAACATCCCTGCCTAGAACAAAATCTTAGAATGTATGGGCCAAATGATCAAGGCCCTTTCATTGTGCACATCTCCCGGTCTTCGACAGACCCTAGAATAGGGCTTTCACTTCGACCAATTAAAATAGGTTTATGCTTGTCTAAATATAATATAGGAAACATTAAAAAAGGAGGAGTCAAAAGTGTTGGTAGAAATCGCATCTCTATTGAATTCTGCTCAGCAGATGAGGCTAACAAATTCCTTAATAATCCAATGCTCGCAAAAGAAAAATTGATTGCTTCTATTCCATCTTATAATGTTTCTCGAATGGGTGTCATCCGCGGTGTCCCTGTGGATTGGTCAATGGAAGAACTTGCAGAAGCTATTGAGCTTCCCCCTGGTTGTGGTAAAATCCTAAAAGCTCGCCGTTTTCAGAGAAAAACTTTTACTGAAGGGTCATCATCCCCAATTTGGGTTCCTACTCAATCTATTGTTTTGACATTTGAAGGCCAGATACTCCCCAAATACGTATATGCATTCTTCACATCCCTTGCTGTTGAAACTTATCAACTCCCCACCATCCAGTGCAAACAGTGTTGTCGATTTGGCCATGTAGCTGATCAATGCCGCTCTAAACCACGCTGCCTCCGTTGTGCCCAAGAGCATACTGGAGCAAGTTGTTCTGTTCCTGAAAGCGAAGCCACTTGTCTGTTATGCTCCAAAAATCACTTTGCTAATAACAATAATTGTCCAGAACACCATAGACAGAAATCTATCAAAGTTATGATGTTAGAACAAAATATATCCTATATAGAAGCGTCAGCCAAAATCCCATCTATTCGTTTGAACAATCTTCAAAAACCATATTCTGAAGTGGCCTCTACTCAGCTTTCACCTACTTCTACTACCTCCTTCAACCTCCCCACCATGTCACAGGCATATAGAAAAACCGTTTTCAAATCTCCCCGCCCCATCCCTAGAATCCCCAAGGGATATGACCAACAAGCCCATCAAAGAATAGTTGCAGACTGCCCATCTTCTACTCCAAATGGATGCGCATTATCCAATACACACAATCAAATATCTCCAAACGAAAATCTTGTTGAATGCCTAATTTCTCTCCTCAATAATTTAATCTTGAAAATGTCAGACTCACTACCGAACAACGTTGCAGAAAAATTTTTTAATCTCGCTAGTTTAATAGATAATATAAATGACTCAAACAAAAGACCTCCATCTTCTACAGTGGAACTGTAGAAGCTTACACCCTAAAAAATCAGAACTCATCTTCCTAATAAATAAACATGCAATTTCGGTTGCTTCTATTTCTGAAACATGGTTCCTTCCTGGCTCCAAATTTCGCTTGCAAGGCTTTACCTGCCTCCGTGAAGACAGAAATGATGGTTATGGTGGTTGTTGCTTACTCATAAAAAAATCGCTACCTTTTTCCCAAATTACACTCCCTCCTCATAGCCAAAACATCAATGCCGTAGCTGCAAAAGTTGCAGGAATCAACATTATTTCAATATATATCCCTCATCCAAATACTCACTCAATTCATGAACTATCCTCTCTCTTTTCTTTGTTACCTCCCCCTTTTATTATTACAGGTGATTTTAATTCACATCATGTATCTTGGGGGTCACATTTTTGTGATGTATACTCTTCAGAACTTATTCAAATTTTTGAAGATATCAATGCTTGCATCATCAACAATGGTTCACCTACTCATAGAGTATATCCAGGACTAGACCCTAGGTCTGCTGTCGACCTAACAGCTTGTTCTTCTAGTCTAGCCCCTCAGCTTTCTTGGAAAACTCTCAATGAAACATATGGAAGTGATCACTTTCCCATTCTTATTACCAAACCCTATGCGGTCATTCCTTTTCCCTCCACTACGCCCCTCCTTAAATATAAGCTCCAAGATGCAGATTGGTCTAATTTCACTAAATTTTTAGATACTAAATTTACCCAAATGCAGGTTGACTCCTCAACCAACCCAATAACTTCTTACTCTTTATTGGTACAATTTATAACTGAAGCAGCTGACTTATTTATCCCAATCAAAAAACCCTACAGCAAGAACCTATCCTCCCCTCCATGGTGGGATGCTGAATGCACCACTATGATTAAAAAGAGAAAAGCTGCAGAAAAACTTTACAATCACTGTATGACAACCGATAATTTTATACTATTTCAAAAAACCTCTGCTCAAACAAGGAGACTTCTTTCCAAAAAGAAAAAAAGTGGATGGAAAAAATTTTGTGAATCCATGTCCCCTAATACACCAGTAACAATAGTTTGGAAAAATATAAAAAAATTTCGTGGATCTCTTCTTTCTGATAGCAACATTTCTGATAACTCTCTATCATGGTTAGAAGTTTTCTCTGATATGCTAGCTCCTCCTTTTGTTCCTAATGAAAATGCAATATGCCCACCGATTCCAGTCCCGTCTAACATCAACAATAATGAGACAATCTTCTCATTGTCCGAACTACAGTCTGTGTTATCTGGCTTAAAATCCTCTTCTCCAGGAGAAGATGGCATACCCTATGCATGTTTATGTAAATTAAGTCTTAAGGGAAAATTAATTCTTCTTCAAATTCTTAACAATATCTACATATCTTCTAATATTCCTCTGTCTTGGTCAAACCAAATTGTTATACCTATCCTTAAACCCGGAAAAGATCCTAAAGAAGCTTCTTCATACCGTCCAATTGCTCTTTCATCTACTTTTTGTAAAATTTTAGAACATTTAATTAAAAACAGACTTGAATGGTTTTTGGAACATAATAACTTCCTTGCAAAAAGTCAATTCGGTTTTCGAAAAGGGAAAAGCACATTAGATAGTTTGAGTATCCTAACTACAGATATTAGGTTGGCTTTTTCTAAAAATGAATACTTGGTGTGTTGTTTCCTTGATATATCATCTGCCTATGACAGTGTTCTCCTTCCGGTGCTCAGGCAGAAAATGCTTCATCTGAACATCCCTGCGAAGACTGTTCACTTCATTTACAATCTATTCATGGGACGATCTATCAAAATTCGCTATAAAGGAATCTTAAGCTCGCCCAGAACAATTTGGAAGGGTCTACCACAGGGCTCGGTTTTAAGCCCTATTCTTTATAATATTTACACATATGACCTGGAACATTCAATTTCGTCTTTCTGTGACATATTACAATATGCAGATGATCTTGCTATCTATGTAACGGCTCCTGATATCCCAACTGCCTCCCATCATCTTAACAGAGGCTTATATTATCTTAATCAATGGCTTACTGACCATGGCCTCTCTCTTTCACCTTCTAAAAGCAAAATAATAACATTTAGCAGAAAACGTGTTATCCCTACTATTGATATCTCATATAATGGTGAATCTATCCCAGTTGTTAACAAAGTTAAATTTTTAGGTATTTACTTAGATTGTCATATGACCGGTACTGCTCACTTTAATTACATCAGTGACAAATGTGAAAAAGGTGTTAACATTCTTAGATCTCTCTCTGGCGTATGGTGGGGTTCTCACCCCATGTGTCAAAAAATCCTATACAATGTCATCATCCGTAGTCACTTCGACTATGGTTCTTTTCTCCTGGAGCCCTGCAACAAATCGGCCCTTAGTAGGCTTGAAGCTATCCAAACAAGATGTTTACGTGTTATCACAGGCGCAATGAAATCAACTCCTAAAAATGCCTTACAAGTAGAATGTGTTGATCCCCCTCTCTCTTTACGAAGACAGTTTTTAGCTGATAGATTTATCTCAAAAACACTACAACTAACATCTCACCCCCTACATCGTAAACTAGAATCCTTGCTACTATTAGTTGTAAACAACTCCTATTGGTCTAACAAAAGCTGGCCCCCTATTCTTAAATCTCTAAATAGATTAAAAAATATTGAATATCCTTGTGTTACATCCCCAATTCTACCCTATTTTGAAACCAGCTATGAAGCTATATTACTAAATCCCAATATCACTCTGAATTTAAACATTAATAAAAATTCTCCAACTGCAAACAGAACTTTCTATAACCTAGTGGCAAAAAAATGGCCTGATTGGCTATATATTTTTACTGATGCTTCCAAATTGTCTTCATTCAAATGTGTCGGTTCTGCAGTCTGGATTCCCAAATATAAAATTGTCCTTAATTATAGATGCCCTCCTCAGGCTTCTGTTTTTACAGGGGAAGCTGTAGCCATATATGAGGCTATATCCTATATTTTTTCCCATAAAATTCCTAAGTCAGTTTTATTTACTGATTCAAAAAGCTGCCTAATGTCGTTACAAAGCAATATATTTAAAATGAAATCCATCTCCCCATTGATACTGAAAATTAAAGAACTCATACTAAATTGTAATAAGAGTGGGCTTGAGGTAGAGATTGTGTGGATTCCTAGTCATTGTGGCATAGAAGGAAATGAACAGGTTGACTCCTGGGCCAAAGGAGCTGTAGATACTGGCTGTCCTTCTCATTTAATGAATTACTCTTATGATTTAATGTCATTAGCTTAAATTGAATTAAAGAATTCTTGGGACAGAGAATGGAACATATCCAGACATAGTAAAGGTTTCTACTTTGGTAAAATCCAACCCCAAATTCCTCCAAAACCTTGGTTTTTCAAATTTAGGTTTCTGAACAAACAAATCACATCTACAATCTGCCGTTTAAGGCTCGGGCATGTCTGCACTCCTGTATTTCTTGCTAAAATTAGAATCAAAGATCATTCCCTCTGTGAATGTGGTCTAGATGAAGGTACCCCAGAACACATTTTCTTCAGTTGTAAAATCACCCAATTTCTTTATATGACATCCTTCCCAAAACAATCCCTCGTCCAGTTAATATCAATTTTTTCTTAACTATCCCCGATTCCATATATGTCAATACAATCTCAAAATATATTCGAATGTATAATATTAAATTATAATTATTGTATACTAAATTTAGCTTAACCTAATTCTACATTCCCTGCCCAGGCTAATACCCCCCTATAACTAGATTTTTACTCTATATTGTGTGGTCCACAATTCATGTATTTAGTTTCTTTGTTTTTTTCCACATTTTCACCTAATAACCACTAACTCCTTTTCCACCGGAAAGCCTCAAGACAAGGTGTGACAGACCGAAGACCGGACATTGGCAGAATTATTGTGACATTATCACAATACCAAGGGCCATACAGTTATAAAAAAAAAAACTTTCTACAAAAACCGAACTACTTAATAAAAAGCATTACCTGCATTTTGTTTTCTTTTGTTTCACATTCTTTGTACCAAGTTTCACTTCAAAATGTTCATAATAAATAAATAAATGGTATGTTAATTCAAAAACCTACTACTATTTACATTTTTATTGATAAATTTATCATGGTTTAAAAAATTGAAATTGTAAACAAAGATCAGACGTCAAATCAGTTTCTAATTAACGACGTTGACGCTTGACGTAGGCTTGGGCAAAAAATATCGATATATCGATATTTTTAATAAAATAATTGATATTTCGATATATCTATATATTTCTTAATAAAAATATCGATATATATGTCGTCGATATTTTAAATCGTGATAATTCAATATATCGATACTTATTTTAGAGTATCGAATTCGTATCAATTTCGATATAATTTAAAATGTTGTATTGATGAGAAAACATATAACAATAAAAGAAGGTACAAAAATATTCATTTGTGGTTGGTTGTCGTTTTTCTTCGTAGTCCAACCGGCAGTAATATAAAATTTTGGACCTTTTCTTTACATAATGCAAATGATGACGATATATCGATATTTATCACGCGATATATATCGATACTGTTTAAAATATCTATTTAATACATATCGATATGTATTCCCCTTGCCCATCCCTAGCTTGACGTTACTATTGTGACGGACCTACACAAACTATGGAGTGTAGAGTAGTAGGAGAACCATCTTATAAGGTGCGAAAGTTGAAAAAGTGTCCCAATATATACTGAAAATAGAGGTTCCAAAACCTACCACAATAGCGCTGGCGTCTGAAAAACTACGATATGAATATAGCTGTTATAGACGGAGTGAAGTCTGCTGAATTCAAACATTTCAAAAATTTCATGACTAGAGTAGTTAGTAAAATGCCAGTATACAAAACCTCAACTATTTACGTAGTACAAAACCAAGCGGATTGGTCGGTCCTTGTTTATTTCTCCATCTTATTCTAATTAACTTTGGCGCTTTTTTTTTTAATTTATCCTATGCTACTGCAGCGCCACCCTTATTGGACGCGTTTTTAGGGACAATTTTCATATACAGAGATGGTCCTCCTTCTACTATACACTCCATAACACAAACCTACGAGAAAAATCCTGGAATATCGGTTTTTTGAGTAATCGGTAATACTAGAGAAAGGACTCTAGTGACGTTAATTTAACCGTGACGGGTAATAGCGAAACCGGTTATGGTGCCTCTGCGTTCAAGTAGGGTTTGTTATAGTTACTATTAGGGACTATAGTGGACTGTATGATTTTAACTGTTGCAAGTGGACTGTATGACTAATTAATTATTTACTGATGAGGTATACTACGCTAGGGGACTGCTTAAAGGAAAGATGGTACTGTAGACTATACTGTATTCAAATATTTACAGTGCGGCACTAATAAACTATATATACAGAGGGGGAGTCTTCACTTTTCAATCTTCTTGATTTCTTCGCTAGCTGTTGTCTTCGAGTGCCGCTTCCGAAATGAACAGCTCACAGACCAAAACGCCCTTCTTATATCCCGCAAGAGAGCGTCTCAGTATGTGAGTAGCGTCGTGAGGCGATGCTGCGCGCTTATTGGTCGGCGACATCGCGTGATCTGTGGCGGTGTGCGGGGTGCGGGGTGCGCGGGGCGCAATGGGGTGTGAAAAGGCGACGGGGCGGCGGCTCCCATCGCCGTCCGTAATAGTTACCATCATCATCATCATCATCATCAATACAGCCCTTCACAAGTCCACTGCTGAACATAGAATGCTGTAAAAACTGCTGGGCTGAATCTGAAAATCTTAATGACGGGGTGAGAAATTGTGTAATAAGCTGATAAGAGAAGAGTGTTGTTTGTAACATAATGTTGTTGACCAGGATTATGAAAGGTAAGCTTTGGTGGTTTGGTCATGTAGAAAGAATGAATGAGGAAAGAGTGGCAAAACAAATTTATGTTGTAGAAGTGAACGGCAGAGTCGGGAAGGGACGCCCTAGGGGAAAGTTTATCGGCCAAATTGGCGATATATTGAAAATGGGCCAAATTAAGAGTACCCTTCATCGACGTGCATGTATGCGTAGATATATGGATGTGGAGGAGGCGAGAGAGGTGTGTCAGGATCGTCTCAAATGGCAGTCCGTAGCCTCTGCATACCCCTCTGGGTGACAGGCGTGAGTGTTTATGTTATCTTTATATATAAAAAGTACATGTCACGTTGTTTATCCGCGATGGACTCCTAAACTACTGAACTGATTTCAATGAAATTTTTGGTCAATGTGCAGTTTGGTCCAACTTAAAAGATAGAATAGCTTACATCTCAATTTATAGTCGCAATACAATATTATTTTATTGAAAATTATTTGTCTATTATTTGACAGTCACAATTATCTGTTACCTTCAAAGGATTCTGTCAGATGACGATATCTGTTGACTGGATTGAGTAAATATTTAATAGATGGTGCTATGTTAAAAATGCAAACGTTTAATATAAGCTACAATTTAGTAGTATAACCAACACGTGTTGCTGTAAGTATTCAACAAATAGAACCGATTTCAAAAAAAATTTGCAGACTATGTGCAGTTTGGTCCAACTTGAGAGATAGTTTTTATCCCGTTAAGTGACCCTCAATTTATTTATTGCTGATTTCAGGACTTTTTTTGGGAAAGCAAATGGTCGTTCGGAAAGGGCAGAACAACGTCTGCCTGGTCAGCTAGTATATGTATATGTTTTAACGTTATCCCTGTTTGTTTGGCATTGGTAACGTTACCACCAATGTTTGTATATAATTACCGGTATTTCAAACCCTGCGTTAAGCAGATGATTTATGATCGCAAACAAAGATCTAATATTTATCACCACTGTGCGATTTACTAGGAACTTTCTTTCTTGCACGACTTCGTAATAGAATCTTTTACATTACACGATTTTTCCGGACCTATACGACTTAAGGACTTTCAAAAAACCTTTCTTAATTATGATACGTAATATCGATTTTTTTTTTTAATTTTTAATCTTCAGTTATACGCTGATACGATACCTGTTCCTCGATTTGCCCTTCTAGGCGCGAGATGGCTCTCGGTGCTCCATCAGCGCCCGCCGGCCACTCGCAAAGCCGCTGCTCCATGGCGCGGACCTGAAATAAAAATAATTATTTTTAAAATCAATTACGATTATTGGTATCTCGGTATCACTTTATTCTGTGGTATCACTATCATATTTAGATGTAATTCTTTAACATAACATTTTAAAATTAAACCAACAGCACCTTAGTTTTAGGTGCCTTATATTTGTGCTTTTTATTACTTTAAAAATATTTCCTAAGACAAGTATACATCCAATGAAATTAAAATATGTTGAGATACAACCACCAACAATTCTTTGGTGAATACAATTAAAAAAAATGATGAATCACACCGGATATCTACGATTACGGATATAGTATTCAGAGTTTGTAAGCTGAAATGCCAATGATGAAATGAATGATCTGTCGCAGATGTGATAACCCTTGGAGTATCAATGTCATGGAGTGATGACCGCATGACCCAGACTACATGGAGCGACGATCTGCGCAAGGTGGCCTGGACGCCTGTATCCGAAAACCGTGCTAAGTAGCGTCTGTATATCTGTTTCTTGACATGCATCTATGTACATACACATACACCATAATTAATTAATTATTTAAAAAAAAATATGATTTTTTTTTAAAATAATTAATTAAAAAATTGTATCATTATTTTAACAATAATAATTGAACTGTTAAGTATATCGTTATCGTGTGAGATCTAGGCGATAGGGCCCATTTCTGTCTAGTGCGTGTGGTTACCACCTCATTTTTGTCACCAACAGTAGTGAATTAACTGCTTTTAATCAGTGCATTGATTATAAGGCTGTGGTATAAGTCATTTCATCACAATAGTTTAAGGTAACAAATCGCTGAGCCTTTTTAATTTAAAGTTGGTTGTAAATGTTTATGGGCTGCGGTAGTCACTTTCCATTAGGTGAACCGTTAGCTCGTTTATCTTATGCCCGAATACTACTTACTTATCGGATTGTCAAACGTTTGAGCAGCTTGTAAACTCTATATCTTTCTTCTTTCTTTCTTTATTTCTTTAATAACATGTAAAAGTAAAGAAAAAAGGTTCTCGAGTGGCGGCCTCGTACCGGCGGACGAAGTGTAGGGCGTCCCCCCAATAGATGGAGTGACAACCTGGTAAGATATGCAGGAAGTCGATGGATGCAGGTGGCTCAGGACCGTGCTTTGTGGCATTCTTTGGTTGAAAATTATTACATGCATATGTAACACGTAAGTGCGTGTTATAACAATAAATTGAGCAAGGTTTTGGCTTGATTTCCGCGTCGCTTGGAATGAACACAACGCTCAGACTTTCTTTCTTTGATGGTACCCGAGTAGAGAAGTACTTTTTATTCATAACATTAATAAATGTAACATAAAAATGTTTGTTTTTCAAAATTTGCATAAATTACACTCAAAATTAAAGTATTGTTTGGTTATTTTTCGGCTATTTTTCGGTTATTATTGATTATTATGGAATATATAAGTTAAAGCATTTCAATTATGAAATAATCGGCTCGACCGGGGAAGGAGCACGCTCTCACAGAATACCATCGTAAAATAGCAGCTTAATGCTGCTGTTTCTATGGTGAGTGTAGAGAACCGGAGACCCTTTTTACTGGAAACGAGGCATTCCATCGTAGGTCTTAGGTGGTTAATAAATGTTGGCGCTGCTAAATATGGCTGCCCAGCCGAGTTGAATCCGTCTATTGACTCTTGGATTGGACTCACCTAGTCGTCAGATTATCCTGGGTATAACTATACACTCGGTTTATACTCGCCAACAACATCAAGTGTATTGTTTCCAAACAATTACTGGTATATTTGGGACATAAACGTTTCTAATATAAAGAAAACTTTATTATATTTGCATCATTTTCTTATCCCTATTTAAAGATCCATTTAAGAAGAATATACCTACTTCTATTTTAATCAATTCAGTTAATACTCACATTATCTCATTAACATTTTTTTATAGGATAAGGGTGACAAACGAGCACACAGTCCACCTGATGGTAAGTGGTTGCTACGACCCATAGACATCTACATCTATCCTCTATTACAAATCAAAATGCAGATGCGTTTTCACCCGTGGGACTAGGATGGAATGCCTCATTTCCAGTAAAAAGGGCCTCCGGCCACCTGCACTCACCAAGCGAAACGCAGAGGTAAACCTCTACTTCACGCTGGTATTCTGTGAGGTCGTGGTACCACCCCGATTCGAGCCGGCCCATCCGTGCGACAGTAAGAGCTGCCGCCTGGCTCTACCACTGTTATAACTTTTTTTATCCGTTAAGTCAATCCGTTAATCCTAAGTTCCTATAAGTATTAAGTTAATCCGTTTTAGAAATATTTTTATAAGTATTTGATAAGAAATAAAAACTTACTATTACTAAAAATAAAATACGGCGACTTAAAACTATACCTGTTACCATGTATCAATTGATATATTTTAGAAATAAAGTAATATTCTCAGCAACACAAGAAACCACGAGAATTACATCCACTTCCATACATTGGCACAGAATGGAATCAGATCACTGCGGTGACAAGATCTACCTTCGGCTAACCGCATTGTATTGCTGCATATTATAGTTTTGTTTTGTTTTGTTTTGTAATAAAATTATACAACTGCATTATTCACTAATATGCTCAAGCGTAAAAAACATTACATTAGGTATGCAAAATGTGATTTCCGTTAATTATTTAATATACTTATGTTATTATTATTTTATTATTTATTATTAAAAAAAATAAAAGAGCAGTGCTTTAAACACTATTAATATTACCGTTAACTACTAACATATCGCTAACGGGAGGCGGTGGGTAGAATAAGAATTTACAATAAAACCCATTCTTTATTTATATACGTATATAAATATATTATATAAATAGCGTAAACACTAAATGTTTGGGATTAGATGATCGGATAAACTAAGTCCAACGCCACAAAGCGTGGAATTAGAATTATATTTAGTATCGGAACACAATATAGGAATCCAAATTCGATGCCATTACAGACACGAATTTTTGTATTGTAATCAAATTGTAACTTTTAAAAATAATGGGATAATGTTTTAACACAGAAATATAACGGCTACATTTGGCATCCTTTATTTATCCTTTAATTCTTTTTATTTGTTATTTATCATTACTGCAGAATATAATCAAACTCGTTCACTGTATACAACTACGCTTAAGATATTTTCTTAAAGTGAAGCTTCAAATTTCTTAAAAAAAGAAAGTAAAAAAGTAAATAGAAAACGCAGTTTTGTTTATAGTAACAGTGTGTATTGTTTGTAATAAAACTAAGATTTGCTTTTGTTTTCTAATTTAAAATAATTAAAAAGTTTTATTCGCTATGCATAATTATGTAAGTAAATGAATTGGATACATTTTATATCATGAATAATGTAGTAAGAACTTAGATAGAAGACAAACTATACTTTAGTAGCTCCTACCTGTTTTCGAGGCAAGAAATTCTGAGATTTTGACAGGGAGATTGACAGACAACGAAGAAAAAATCAATACAAAGTTATAAGTACGAAAAAGAAGTGCACCTGTAATTTTTTTAAGTTTTTTTTTTATAGGATAAGGGTGAAAAACGAGCACACAGTCCACCTGATGGTAAGTGGTTGCTGCGGCCCATAGACATCTACATCTATCCTCTGTTACAGATCAAAATGCAGATGCGTTTTCACCCGTGAGGACTAGGATGGAATGCCTCATTTCCAGTAAAAAGGGCCTCCGGCCACCTGCACTCACCAAGCGAAACGCAGAGGTAAACCTCTACTTCACGCTGGTATTCTGTGAGGTCGTGGTACCACCCCGGTTCGAGCCGGCCCATCCATGCGACAGCAAAAGCTGCCGCCTGGCTCTACCACTGTTTACGATATGTGTTTAATACGGCATCACCTTAAAGCAATAATAAGAAAAAAAAGTGTTTTCATTACGAGTCTAATAATCATAAATATTAAATAGATATAGAATTAAACCAAATCATTGGTCAACTAAAGCTGAAAAGAATTTTTAAAGAAAATACAACTACCATATCTTATACATGGTAGAGCCACGTTGCAGCTATATTATGGTTGTAAAAGGGTCGGATCGACCGGGGAATAACCACCCTCCCACAGAATACTAGCGTAAAATAGTAGCTCAATGCTGCTGTTTCGTATAGTGAGTTTAGTGTAGAGAACCCGAGATCCACTTTACTGAATACGAGGCATTCTCTCTTAGTCCTCAAGGATGACAACGCATCTACATTTTGATTCTTAATCGAGGATAGATGTAGATGTCTATGGCCACAGCATCCACTTACCATCAGATGGGCTGTGTGCTCGCTTGTCATTCTTATTATATTAAAGAAGACATATTATTAATTACAAAATTCACATTATTGCGAATTTTAAAGAAATAAAATACTTTGTATGGTGGTAGACAGAGTAAGACATCAGATAACCTTATCTGCAGATGGAGTGTTAGGCTGTTAGGCATTGAGGCGGAGGACACAGAGATGAACCGTCGCCTTTTATGTAAGACCTCCTCAACGTGGCGCGCGTAGTATTCCCAGGTCTCGCAAAATAAAGGATTTAATAGGTCTAGGTAATCTATCATGCGTGGTAGAACCATGCTGCAGCTATATTATGGTTGTATCACGAATGGGTCGGCTCGACCGGGGAAGGACCACGCTCTCACAGAAAACCAGCGTAAAATAGCAGCTAAATGCTGCTGTGTTTCGTTTGGTGAGTGTAGAGAACCGGAAACCCTTTTTACTGGATACGAGTCATTACATCTTAATCCTCACGGGTGACAACGCATCTGCATTTTTGATTTTTAATCGAAGATAAATGTAGATGTCTATGGGCCACAGGAACCCCTTACCATCATGTGGACTGTGTGCTCGTTTGTCACCCTTATCTTATAAAATAAAAAATAAATAAATAAAATGCATAAAGTAATACATATGGCGGACATGTCATAGGGCATTCTCTACCAGTCAATCATTAGGCTAAACAGAGATAGACATATATAAATATGTCTATCTCTGTATATATACTTAAATACATACATAAATACTCACGCCTGTAACCCAGAGGGATAGGCAGAGACTATGGACTTCCATTTGGCACGATACTGACACATCTCTCTTGGTTCTTACACATGTATATACCTACGCATACACACTCGTCGGTTAAAGGAACTCTTAATTTGACCCATTTTCAATATATCGCCAATTTGGTCGATAAACTTTCGCCTAGAGCGTCCCGCTCTGGGCGAATGTTCCTCATTTCTGTCCTCATTCATTCTTTCTACATGACCAAACCACCGAAGCATTCCTTTCTTATTCCTGGTCACAACATCACCTTGCAAACCATATTCTTCTCTTATCAAACAAGTTCACATATTTACAATATATACATATATAAATATATATACATATACATAATACAAATAAATATTATCTATGTCACAATGTTAGACCATTTAAGGTTTTAAGTCACTGTGGACCACTCAGAGATATATTTCAAGAAATCATTTAATAAGGAGATAACATTAAAGTTATATGATTTGTACCACTTGCGCATATACATAACTGCATATCATCAGCATACAGATGGTAAGAGTACTTGATTTAGATTTATTGTGATGAGATTGATAAAAATGTAAAACAAAAGAGGAGAGAAAATGTCGCCTTGAGGGACGCCAGTAGACACATCACACTAGTTATATAGAACCTTGTTACGTTCCATCGTCGCCGTAGCTGCTGTAGTGTGCGTAAGCAATTTCGTTGTCCTAACAGAGCGTGAACAGATGAACACCGCAGTCTTATTAGAATATAGCTGTATGAGCCGAAAAAATTCGGTACAACATCTTTGTCGCCCTATGCAGCAGAAGCATCCTCGAGGATTTCTACACGCCAAAAAAGGCGCGGAAGATGCCGTGCCAGAAACGGGATTCGCATCATAGTAGACAATTACTCGTAGTAGTAGTAGGTACTTAGGCCACGCTACAGTAAAATGGAATGTAATAAAATATATCCTAAACTTCGCACTATACTTACTTAAGTCCGCGTCGTGTTTCGTAATCGGCATTCTGTTGGCTTCACGTCTCAGTATTACGACGCCGAATTATTATTGGCAATTACTTTTGCACTCCCACACTTTTATTTTATCGTCCACACAACTATATATGTCTTCGTATTTATTTAATAAATATATAGTCTCAGTATTATCTATTATTTATAAGCACCTCTTACACTGTAAAAGTAATTAGACTAGTGAAATTGATAAGAAAATAACACTATCTCGAAAGAATGTTTATATTATATAGTGCATTACCAGTATTCTGTAAAATATTTTTTTATAAGACACTAGAAAATTATGGCGCGACACGCGTTGTACATAATCTACTAACGAACAAATAGGTAGTTAAATTGAATTTTATCTTAAAATTAAATATTAGGAAAACGTAATAAATAAAGAGAGTATAATGAAATGTGAGAAAAATCAATAAAAAAATATTAAATCATCATTAACATCAAACAAAAGCCACAAGTCCAAAGCTGAACATAGGATTCCCGATCGGACTCCGACAGGATTTCTCATATTAAGTACAATACATACTTTAATCATATTGACCCTTTTTCTTGTATAAAATATTAAGAAAAAGGAAATTATGAACTAAGCCCTTACTAAATATGGAAATTTGGATAAATATTGTAATTATATTACAGTTAGGTTATTATTAG
Organism: Parnassius glacialis; assembly: GCA_033319125.1. NCBI lineage: Eukaryota > Metazoa > Arthropoda > Insecta > Lepidoptera > Papilionidae > Parnassius > Parnassius glacialis. The sequence goes on along the minus strand of JAVANC010000022.1, from coordinate 31,627,850 downwards.
GGTACATAAATAATTTTGCACACTCAACAAAATGTATTATTTACTATTATATTCTCCTAGGTGTTTAATGTATGTGTGTATATTATATGTATGTGTATGTATAAATATAATACATTTCATAACCACGCTTCTATTAACTCGCTTTCTGTGTGTTCTATTTGGGTGAAAGAACAATGGCCAAATTTCTATAGGAGCTGGACTTGACTTTTATTTTTCATGACCCAAAACACACTATAGCTAGATTGGTTTATTTTTATGTTGTAAACACCATCTCGTTTTAAAATCATATCTAAATAGCTACAATTTTTTATAATAACGTCAAGAATACTTTTGAAGTTAGCATCACATATGTAATCTTCTTCAGTGATCTAAAATAAGAATTAGATTTGTATTATGATGTACGATTCTGTGTGGTGGTTTAGGTTAGTGTAATAAAATAAGTAGGTATGTAAATATGTACTATTATTGAAGAATTCCACTCGCGGATCTTAGAAATTACTCTGGTATCAAGCTCAAAAAAACGTGAAATGAATCGTCATTAGGTGCGTTCCAGTGCGTTCAGAAACCATTATTTTAAATAATTTCGGAACAGTTACAAAAACAAAAATATAAGGATAACTTTTTTGTGGCTACCTAAAGAGGTATATTTTGTGTTTTTTAAGACCTTAAAAATAAGGATATTTTTCATAAATATTTCATATAGTGACGCCATCGTTTCATCGTCTGGTACGATTTGGCCAACCTTCTTTTAAAGTAACTTCTTGATGAGCTAGCGACTTGAAATTTTGAACATAACAACAATGACAATATAAGAATATAAAAAAAAGCCTGGTACATTAAATTTTTTTATAACATATTTTTTTGCATATCCAATAAATATAGCGATTAGTTGGAATTATACTTTTCAATAACGGTCCACTAAACATTCAAGTTCAACTAATCAATTTATTTATTGGAAATGCAAAAATATCTCTTCTTAACAACTTCCGTTGAATGAATTTAGAAATTAACTACGCGTAACCACTGAATAAATAAGGAAGCCACTAACTGAACAATTCATTGACGGCAACAGTTTAATTAGGTAGAGCTTTGTAATTAACAAAGTCCTGCGTTGCTTCGCCCTATTTACACTTGACCGCAAGCTACATTAATGAATGGATTAAATTTCTAGACTGGTTACGCTCCATTGATTATATTTTTTAAAATTGTATTGTAAAACGTACTTAAGGCGTGATGGTAAGTGGGTTATTATAGCTATAGAATATGTGCACCTCAATCTACTTCAACAAAGAATGCTACAGATGCGTTGTCACCTCTGAGGACTGAGATGAAGACAGAGCCTCACAGCCTGCAATTATACTGGCTCTCTACTATAACCTTCAGGTCGGAACACCGCAGTGCACGGAACACGGCTGACTGCCGGCAGAGATAAGTAAGAGAGTGGAAACTACTCAGACAGACTCCTGGGCAGAGAAAGAGTCCTTCCACCTGGAGTTCTTACTTTAGCTTGAGTTAATAATAAAACAGTTGAAACTAAACGTTTACGTATTAACTTTAGTATGCGAAGTTACTTTAGTCATCGATCACTAATAAAAAAACTAGATACACAATCAGTGACAAAAAATGTCTTTACCGAATGAGCGCCCACTCGAACATTTGGGTGCGCTTTTAATTTGTACGTAGCTTTGTGAATACAACTTTAGGCAATGTATTTAAGGTTGAATTTACATTTATGTATAGTTATTTAAACTAGAATTACGTCAAAACAATTGGCGACAGTTTTGAGAGAACTTTTGCATGGGATTGTGTATCTAGTTTTTTTTTTTATAGGATAAGGGTGACAAACGAGCACACAGTCCACCTGATGGTAAGTGGTTGCTGCGGCCCATAGACATCTACATCTATCCTCAATTACAAGTCAAAATGTAGATGCGTTGTCACCCGTGAGGACTAAGATGGAACGCCTCATTTCCAGTAAAAAGGGCCTCCGGCCACCTGCACTCTAGTTTTTAATAGTGAACAATATATATAGGTAATTTTAAATATAAATATGAAAATTGATTTTTTTCATCAATTTTACATTTTAGATATTCCTTTTACAGATCTAAAGCTGTTTAAGTATCTAAAGTATGATATTTTCTATTTATTTAAATTATTCGTCTATTATCTCTATTATTTCAAACATCATGGTGTTTGCTTAAACATCTAAGCTACTTGTATTTACCATAATCCACCGCTTATGCAACGTAAGATCGCTATTCTTAGCTCTTTCTTAGGTTTCCGTAAGGCCCAAAATATAGCCAATTGCTAGTTTTCAAATCGTCAAAAATAAACGTTTTGTTGTAATTTAACGATTATAGCATATATTTAGCAGTTAAAACCAGTTATTAACATGGACTATATAGTTCGTATCTACATATATCTTTATATATAAAAATTACGTGTCACATTGTTTGTCCGCGATGAACTCCTAAACTACTAAACTGATTGCAATGAAATTTTGGACACTGTGTGCAGTTTGGTCCAACGTGGTCTTAACAGTGGTAGAGCCAGGCGGCAGGTTTTGCTGTCGCACGGATGGGCCGGCTCGAACCGGGGTGGTACCACGACCTCACAGAATACCAGCGTGAAGTAGAGGTTTACCTCTGCGTTTCGCTTGGTGAGTGCAGGTGGCCGGAGGCCCTTTTTACTGGAAAATTGTTGCACGGGTGACAACGCATCTGCTTTTTGCAAACGAGGATAGATGTAGATGTCTATGGGCCGCAGCAACCACTTACCATCAGGTGGACTGTGTGCTCGTTTGTCACCCTTATCCTATAAAAAAAAACTTGAGAGATATGATAGTTTTTATCTCGATAAGTGACCCCTCAGTAGTTTTTATTGCGAATTTAAGGATTTTTATAGTACAAATGTTCGCCGCTAAGGGCAGAACAACGTCTGCCTAGCCAGCTAGTATATATATATATATAAAATTTTTATATATTATAAGAAACACCCAGAAGATCTAGAAGACCGGTAAGTGCAGTATTATGACATGTACATACATACAAGTTGTCCAGTAAATAGTACGACATAGTGCAGGGGTGATATAGCTCGGGCCGATATCTACCTACTAAAACAACACAATATAATATGTTCCGCAAAATGTTACGGACTTACAGTTATACTAAATTTTCCAAAATATCGAAATGTCTCCTAAACCTTCAATCAGATTTTTGAGCATCTCGTAATGAAAAATTCATTACGAGATGCTTAAAAATGTGCATCTGTATTTTTTCTAATTTGAGGATTGATGTAGATGTCTATGAGCCATTGCATCCACTTAATCAGGTGGACTGTTTGTTTGTTTGTTATCCTTGTCTAAACAATATCCAAACACTAAAAAAACCTGTCATTCATAATCCTATTTTTGCGTAACAACTTTTGTATTACCACAACATGCCTGTCATATTTTCGTTCAACAGTCTTAATGACAATTCCCTCCTTTATAGTCAACGACTACTGCTTATTTTTCTTCGTCAGCTATCTAAGTGTTGCTCGATTTAGAACCCCGACATTCGTGGCGTCCCCTCGTCGCGTCGTGAGTCAGGCAAATTACCGCATTTGTGATTAATGGGATCTATTCCTGTATACTTCACTCCGTTTTGTCTGCAGTTTACATTATTGTTATAAATTTGGCGTTACTAATCATTATTTCTTCGAGAAAAGATAAAGTCGTATGTGTGAATGACGAAAAACAAAGTACCTAGAAAGGTAACAGGCTATGTAAACACGTCCTTCGGCTAGGCCTTCAGAGTTTTTTTTAGGGTAAGAATCCAACGCACTGCTCTGATGCGTGTTGTCTGACTTCATGTCCTCAAAATATTTATTAGTTTCTCAACTATGCAGATTTCATCACAACGTTTTTCTTTACAACGCATCCTATAAAAATCCAATGCTAAACATAGGCCTCCCCTATAGATTACCTAATAGGGGGAATTTTTCCATAGTTGGCAGGCGGGTTAGTTTTTTTATTAATGGCAGTTGTTATCAGAAAGATGCTGCTGACTATCTCATGTTTGAGTTTCCCTCTATCGCCTCTTACGACTCCCACGGGGCGAAATGGGGTAGTGGATATTCTTACATCGCCACTACACGGTTTTTTGTAACCAATGAAATTGTTAATTGCAATTAATAATTTTATTAGTGTCGGGGGAATGAACTCGGTTTCTCGTGTACTATCAAATTTTAATAACAGCGCTTATAAGCTGACCTGCTGCTGATATCAAAGCTTCAAATTAATGTTTCGTTTTTGAATATGAAATGAGCATAATTTAGTAGTAGTATATAATATAATATAACAGGTTTTTAATTTACATATATAATGTGTTATATTGGTCAACTTGATTCGTTTAAACGTGGTAGAGCCATGCTGCAGCTATATTCGTAGTATAGTTGTATCAAGAATGGGTCCGCTTAATCGGGAAAGGCCACGCTTTCACAGAATACCAGCGTAAAATAGCAGCTTAATGCTGCTGTGTTTCGTATGGTGAGTGTAGAGAACCGGCAATTCCGCCATAAGGACTATATCGTCGGCAAATCGAAGGTGAGTGATGTACTCGCCATTGATGTTAATACCGTATCCTTTCCAGTCCAGAAGCTTGAAAATGTCTTCCAATGCAGCGGTGGAGAGTTTCGGGGATATAACGTCACCGTGTCTTACACCTCTCTGCAATTGGATAGGTTTCGTACTCTGGTTCTGTACTCGGATAGCCATCGTAGCCCTACTGTACGAGCACTTTAGCACTTCGATATACCGACAGTCAACTTGGCACCGCTGAAGGGATTGCAGCACCGCCCAAATTTCGACGGAATCAAAGGCTTTCTCATAGTCCACATACGCCAGACATAGTGGCAAATTGTACTCCTCGGACTTCTGTAAAACTTGCCGAAGGGTGTGTATGTGGTCTATGGTGCTAAAGCCCTTTCGGAAACCGGCTTGTTCGGGAGGCTGGAAGTCGTCAAGTCTGCGCGCGAGACAATTCGTAATGACTCTCGAAAACAGCACGTAGACGCGGCTCAGAAGGGAAATCGGTCTGTAGTTCTTCAAGAGAGCGTTATCATCTTTCTTGAAGAATAAAATCACCGCACTTCTGTTCCATGCCTCCGGTGTAATGCCGCCATGGAGGACGGAATTAAAGAGCTTCTGAAGGACTTCAAGTACCGGTTTTCCACCCGCTTTCAGAAGCTCCGCTGTAATTCCATCTTTGCCTGGGGCCTTGCCGTTTTTAAGGTGCTGGAGAGCCATTCTAATCTCGCTCAGACTGACGTTCGGGATATCTTCAGAATAGTGTCGGATAAGACGCGCTCTTGGATCGTTACTCCACTTGCGTGTGGCTCCAACGATGATGTGTACAGCTGCCCATAGAACCTCTCAATCTCACTGAAAATCTCAGGTGTCCCGAAAACGATGCTGCCACACTCGGTCTTCAGTTTCGACAGTTGGCTCTTTCTGGCAGACAGATCTCTGGCAAAAACTTTGGAGCCTTGGTTCCGCTCGATCGCTTATTCAATACAAGCTGTATTGAAGTTGCGTAAGTCCCTGGAGATCTGTCTGTTCAGTTGCCTGTATGCTGTCAAATCTGTTGAAGAATGTAGCTTCATCTCCCGTCTAACAGCCATGAGATTAAGAGTGTAATCGGAGAGTTGTTGTGTTCTTCTGCGGCGGGTCTTGCAGAATAAAGCTCCGACTGCATGGACAGTTTTCACGAGCTTGTCATTCATTGTATCGTTCACTTCATTGCAGTCTTCTAGGCACTGAAAACGGTTTTGCAACTCGAGCTGAAAGGCTTCGGGGCTTTGGATTACAGCACGAGGGGGACGAAGCGTTGACTTCATTAGACGAGACCTCTCTAACTTAACGTTTAGGTTCAGTGTGCCTCTGACAATTTGGTGATCGCTACCAGTTTTCAACCTCGCAATCACGGAGACATCACTGAACAGTTGTCGTTCGTTGTGGTCGTCATAATGAAGTCAATCTCATTTTTTGTTGAACCGTCGGGGCTCGACCATGTGCACTTCCTGTGGGGCCGCTTCTGGAAGAAAAAGTTCATCATAAAGAGTCTCTCTTTCTCCATGAAGTCGGCCTGCTGCTGGCCCCTTGGTTTCCGTTGCCCTATTCCAAATTGCCCTACTTTCAGCTCACCGGTCTCTCTTGTGCCTAGTTTTGCATTGAAGTCTCCCATTAACACCGTATATTGGGTTTTGGAGGAATGCATGGCTCTAGAGATATTCTCATACATTTCCTCCACGTCCTCATCGGGGTGTGCCGAGGTTGGTGCGTAAACCTGTATGACCTTCAGCGAATAGCGTTTGGTGATTCTGAGTATAAGGTACGCAACCCTTGTCGACACACTCTCAATCTTTACAACGTTGTTAACGAGAGACTTGTGGACGATAAATCCGACACCTCCTTGGGACTGATGGTCGCCCTCCCGGTGATAGAGCAAGTTGCCGGATTCGAGGATTACCGTGTCCTCCCCCTCTCTTCGGACTTCGGATAATCCTATAATATGCCAGCGATCTCTTCTTCCAGCTCCACGATCTTCTCGTCAGTCCTCAGGGTGCGTGCGTTGTATGTTGTCAGGTCGAGTCGTCGTAAGTGGCAGCCAAACCTCCACCGAATATTCTTAGCACCCCCTGCCCCGCCGTTACCATGGTCGCATATTTTATATTATTATATACACAGGTGGCATATTTTAATTATAATATTGTATATTTTATTATACTCGTAGTATGTAGTGAATAAATTTTAAATAAAAATACAGCAACTGTTTTGCAGCTTTGTTAATTATTTTCAAGACCCGGAAAAAGCAATTAGCAAAGTGTTTCGAAATAGCGGGAAATGAGCGCTATGCAAATAGCTTCGGCTGATACATTGTTAAAGGCAAAAACGAAAACCAAATTTTATTTAAGTAAATTGTTTATATAAATAAAAGTAAATTACAATTGTTGGGCAGCGTTCGGGAAATTACGACACATCTTCTCGTCAGGTATACCTCAAAACTTGAAAACGAGATTGTACCACCAGTACGTGTTACCAGTGATGGCTTATAGTAGATCTGAGATGTGGTGCTTCACTGCTGGCCGTATGAGGAAGCTCAAGGTCGCTCAGCGAGCTATGGAGAGGGCTATGCTCGGGGTTTCTCTGCGTGATAAACTTAGAAATGATATCCGCAGTAGAATCAGAGTGACCGACATAACCCAACGGATGAGTAAGTTGAAGTGGTAATGGTCCGGCTATATTGCGCGACAACCGATGGGGAAAGCAGGTCGAGGCTGCCTCGTACCGGCAGGCGAAGTGTAGGGTGTCCCGCCAATAGATGGAGTGACGACCTGGTAAGACATGCAGGAAGTCAATGGATACAGGTGGCTCAGGACCGTGCTTTGTGGCGTTCCTTGAGGGAGGCCTTTGTTCAGTGGACTTGTGAAGGGCTGTAATAATGATGATAATGATGATATCTCTACAAGTTTTAGATTAACATCTTTTTGCAGTTATGGTTTTCTAAAATAGCTAATGGAATCACGACATAAATCAAATCATCATCATGGAAATCCATTAATGTAAAACAAGGTGATAAATCATACGAAGCTAAGTTTTAAGACTCTTAAGCAAATGTGTTTTGTAGTGAATTTTGTGGAAAAAATGGATGGATGTCTATATACCATATACTTTGTTTATATATAATATTTTATTCTTCGTACATCAAGGATCACACTTCTCTAAATAGTTTCATCATCATTTCATTTCATTACAACCTATCATAAGTTCACTGCTGAACACGTTCCATTCACCACCTTCTCATTCCCATAGATTGCCTGATAGGGGGGGATATTTGCTATGGTTGCCATGCTTGGCAGGCGGATTGACTACCACAGTTTTTATTTTATTTTAGTTAAAGTTAGTAAAAATTACCTTGAGTACATCCGCTCGATACCGAGCGGTAGGTAATTTGCGAGATAATTTGTGCGAAGGTAATTTTTACCAACTTTAATATAATGGATTTCCGCAAAGTAACGCCTGATTATATTAATTTATTTTAGTTGTTATAAGGAAGAAGGTGCTGCCCATCTCCGGGTTTGTTTCGCTCTGTCGTCGATATGTGGTAGTGAATATTCTTACATCTCCGTTGCACGGGCCAAATCTAAATATATAATAATCTATGTATGACAATACTTGTCTGTCAAATTTTGGTTTACATAATGTGTCCCTCCGTATGTATATATGTATATTATGTTCAGTATAAAATGTTTCACCAAAGTAATATTGAAAAATCGGCCCAAAAAAGAAATATATTTTTTCAACCCCTAAATCTTATCGATCAGGGTTTGTTAGCTTTAGGTTTAGTGCTATCAATCTAAATGTTTACAAGTGACGTGCAGCATTTGCCCCCTTAAATAGATCAAAGTCGCTTCTAACTCGAATTGCAATTGGAAGTGTGTTGGATATGAGACATCCGGTAGCTTTTTTGGGTTGAAGTGTTACTTATTTGGACTCTAGTTTCTCGCTCGTTGTTATAATAGTCGTCAGTTATTACGTTCTCTGATTTTACAATGAAAATTTTGACTAATGGGTTCTGTGGTGAAATAATATTAACATTTCACATGAAATGAACCCTACATTAAATCACATATTTTAATTCTTCATTTATCGTATTTATTAATGGTAATATTTTATTTTATTTCTATTATTGTCTGCATAATTATCGCCATAGTCAAATAGGGTTCCCGTGGTATTTAAATTAAAATAAGACTTTATGAAAAAATATTATGTTTATTATTTTGTAAATCATTAAACAAACAAATAAATAAGAAAACGATGTATTTATTTTCATCACATTTACAAATTATTAATCTTAACCACCATAAGTTAAGAAAGTTTGTACTGCGAGTATAACACAGTCCCTGCGGTTTAACCAACCCAACTCCCTATGTGCCTTTTAATGAGATGCCTTTCAAGCTGCCAAGGGGCCAACTTGTTGACCTAAAAGGTTCGAAAGGGAGTCCTTCAATATCGAATGGCGGCAATTCTATTCCTTAGGGATTTCAAGTTGTCAGAGAAACATATTTTTTCACCTTAATAGAAATATGTAATAAATTGATATAAAACTAGAGTAATATGTAGTAATAATATCTAATTATGTTTATAAAGGATAAAGTATGCAGTAGCTGTATTTTTAAAAGGCTTGTAATTATTAAAAAAAAACACCATGGAAGCAATTTTTTTGATGTTGACTCAATCGGTAATTAGTTTTATACAAATATTATATGATTGATGATGGATTGAGTTTAGAGATATCAGAAACATTAAAAAACTTGCCTTGGAAGTGCATAGTAAAAATAATTCATGCAAAATTAATATCGTCGAATGGGGGTGGAGGGGTGGGGAATAAATGACTATAGGTGAACATTTGTTGTATTTTGAGATCATAAAGTTTTTATGATCTGAGGTTTAATGAAACAATTACTAAGCAAATTTATTATAAGCACTTCAGTTCGAATAAAAGAGTGCTTATTAACTGAACGCATGGCTACTTTGATTTAATTAAATCAGTCTTTATTTATACCCAATCATAACGATTGTTTTTAACATAAATATAATTTAACAATAAACTTAAATGAATAATTTCAGCTGTGAATTTCAAGTTAAAATCTGTTAACATAATTTATAGTTATGAGGATTTTCTTCATAATAATTATTGTTTTAAAAAATCAGTGTTTAAAAAAAAATTTTGTCTACAACAACCTAAAGCTTGGAGGTAATAATTACCGGAAGAGACCATAATTTAATTCAATTTAAAATTATATAAATATTTTTAAACAAACTACTTTTGTTTCTTTATTATTCATACTTAGAAAATACACTGTAGTTTGATTATAAATCTCTTCTTTCTTCTTTTAGTTAAAGAATTTTTAATTTTAGTTACAATTTTGAAGATTTTTTTCCCTATAGTAAGTACCCTTTTAATATGTTTACACAAAGAACTGTGATTGTTGTATAACTGATTACTGAATAATAATTGAATTTATAACGAGTATTAGCAGTGGAAATCTAGGATCATGCAACAGTTTAGGTTAGTTAAGGGACCAATAAAAGCTAAGTGGCAAAGAGCCGTCTTTACAACTCAGACCAATTAACAATCCTTGGAGAAGATAGGTGAAGTTAAACCCATGCACGAATTATGACTTCATACAGCAATGTCCTCTAGACTGAATTTCGGTCACTACGGTCAGTCTTTTTTTATAGAATAATAGTAACAAACGAGCACACAGTCCACCTGATGGTAAGCGGATACTGTGGCATAGACATCTACATCTATCCTCAACAAAGAATCAAAATGCAGATGCGTCGTTACCCGTGAGGACTAAGATGGAATGCCTCTTCCAGTAAAATGGATCTCCGGTTCTCTACACTCACCATACGAAACACAGCAGTGTTAAGCTACTATTTAACGTTGGTATGCTGTGACAGCGTGGTCCTTCCCCGGTCGAGCCGACCCATTCGTGCTACACCTATACTACTAATATAGTTGCAGCATGGCTTTACCACGTAGAAAATCTCAACAAAGACTAGCCACTTCACAGGACAGGATTATTGTGCAGCAGTGTGAGCGCAAGCACAGGTGCACTTTCTATTCCCTCATTCTCATAGTCCGATGTGACGACAATATGACACAACAGGGGTAGGACCAAAGGCCTGATGTGATTTCCGAAGCACGGGGATGAAGCACCAACTTTCTGACTCCCGGCTGCTAGTGAGAATTGCTTGACAGAAAAATTTGAACTGATTTTGGTCCAACCAAGGATTGGGTTCTAAATGACGGAGGCGGAGGAGTCAATGGCTTCTTAAAGAGACAAAGGAAGTCCATAGATGCAGATGGCTCGGTACCCTACTCTGGTACAATTTGAAATTAGAATAAGTTGTAATAATAATGACAACACAACACAAATAACTTGCTTGTTTTTTGTTCAGCCACATACCTTTATTTAAAAAAGTCACAGCGCAAACAGCAGCAAACAATATTTTAGTGTGAATTGTTCGATACCCTGATGAAACCGTGAGGCGAAACCGATCGGTTTTTATAATTAGTTACTTAAAATAAATATTGAGAAATTAGTACAAGTGTTTATTTAAATCCCAAAAATGAATTGTCAGATTTATGTCTTCAAAATATTTTAGAATTCTCAACATATCATGCAGGTCGCCTTACGACAGTAGAATTTAAATTGCGATTAACAATATAAGTGGGGGGGGGGGGAGGGGGATCTAACTTGTTGCTCTTGGACTTGGACTATGAAATTTTAATGCGAGTGCCCGAAGCTGCACAGGCTCAGGGGAAATCTTTTGCTAAATTGGGTTAATTGAATAGTTGACGATTCTGAAACCTACTTAGACTAGAATAAAAATATATTTAATTTTATTTACATAAGAGCGGAGACAAACTTTAACCAACGGCTTGCACGAGCTATTATTGTTTAGGAGTCGACAAAGGTGCGAAACGTCGAGTACGGTGATCGCCATCCGCCTGAAAAACGTGGCGATTATAGAAAATCTCGCCTACTATGAGAGAGTCAAGAGGAGGACGTCAAGAAGACCAGTGAATATAATATATAGGTACGGGAAGATGAGTAAGACGAAGAAAGTAATTCATAAGATTAAAGTGAGAGTATTTAATAAACATGTAAGTTAGATTTTGTAAAAAAAAAATCTATAAATTCTAATTTCATCGTTCTAATAAACATACAAATATAGCGTAAATGAAAGTCAGAATCCAATTTTTTATATTATAGTATAATTTTTATCATTTATCGAACTCAGTTAATTTTATTTGTCATTTTCAAGATTATTGTAGTTTTTCTGCCTACTTCCAAAAGGAGACGGTACTCAATTCGACTGTATGTTTTTTTATGTGTGTTACCTCATAACTTTTTACTGGGTGAACCGATTTTTTTAATTGAAAGTTGGCACTTCTCGTGTGGTCCCATATGAATTTGATCAAGGTCAGACCAATAGTTTTTGAGTTATTCTTAATAATTTATATTGAAGTCGGCTGTACAAAATGTTTAATTTTAAATTATATATAAATTAGTTAAAATAATAAACGTATTGTTGCTGTACTCAGCAGAGTCCATTTAATAATTATTGTGTGTAGGAACAGGCTAAGGATAAATTTTGCGTATAACGTGATTAATGAATGAGTAATGACACAACAAAGTATTGACTATTGAGTTAAGGTATTTTTTTTTGTGTGTAATTATGCAAGTGTAAAGTAGTTACAATCATCGAATAAATTAATGCAATTATATTCATATACTTAGCCATAAAAATATGTAGGTCGTAATATTTGCAAAAAAAAATATTTTTTCTTAGTTATAGAAATATTTTTACGAAATACTGGCATTTATTAAAAAAAATACACTGTATTATTGATAGTCACCAACTTCATTTCAAAACGAAAATTTATCCATTTCTAAAAGCACTCCTAAAATAAAACCTTCACACAATATTTGTTTTTAATTATTCACAAGCGGGACGCGAACGTAACGTTCACACGGTAAGAGCTTGTTTTAAAAGATGTGAGATTTCTAATTTCGAACGCGGGAACGGGAAGCGACGTACGTGTTCGCTGCGCGGAAACGAACTAACCCAGGCAACGATATCCTTCAGGAATAGGGTCACCACTTTTTAGGATTTTAAAAGACAAGATAGGTATTTTACTGTATTTGTGTTCTTGTTTGATATAACTAAGTAATAAATGGATTGGGAACGTGTTATTAAGGTGTCTATTGAAAGTAAAGGTTATATATATTATCCTTCTTTTTCTTCCTCAACAGCTCATAAAACAATTATTATCTCGTTATAGGGAGAATTTGCGTTAATCGCCGCGCTTAGGTGTTGGATTGGCGACCGCAGTACTAGACGTCTTGCACGCTTCTTCCCGTCTCGGGTCAGGGATGTTACTTTTGACAACGGGATAGTTCCATCTATCCATCGTAACCTATAAGATAGTTTTAGCATTTCTCATACTCGCCTCTTATGACACCCACGAGACGAAATAGTAATATTTATTCAATTTTTTCCACGGTTAACTAGAAGAGAACGCCGCAAGGTATTCAGTTTGTTCTTTGTAACACTATGCTCAATGTGATTTGCAATGTAACAGAAAGAGAAACAGAAACTTTTTTATTCAATATAGATTATAAATAATACTTATTGAAAGTCACTCTTTTGTTTGATTACCACTGGTTCGGAAAAAACCTCTGTCCTGGGAAGAACCAGCAAGAAACCCAGCGGGACTTTTTTTTATAAATAACAGCTTACAATCATGATGTTACACAAATTAACAACATAACAAATTAGAAATAACTTGGTAGCGATCACCTCATTTCCAGGGGTTATTATCATCCATAAATTCCTTAATATTATAATAACCCTTTTTATACAAACTTAGTTTAATAAAGTTTTTGAACTTTGAGCAGGTCAACTTTTGTATATTTTCTGGAATTTTGTGGTAAAAGCGTATACATCGCCCCAAGAATGAATTACTGTCTCGATGGAGTCGAGTAACTGGTACTACTAGCTTGTGTCTGTTCCTAGTATTTACAGAATGAATATCACTTATTTTTGTAAAACTACTTTTATTTTTGTGTACGTACATTACATTTTCATAAATGTATTGAGAGGCCAAAGTTAATATATTAATTTCCTTAAATTTTTGTCGCAGCGACTCTTTAGGCTTTAAATCATAAATTGATCTTATGGCCCTCTTCTGTAAAACAAATATAATTTCAGTGTCAGCTGCGTGTCCCCATAGCAAAATACCATACGACATTATGCTATGGAAATAGCTAAAGTAAACTAGTCTAGCTGTTTCAACACTAGTTAGACTTTTTTACAGCGTATGCTGCAGAACTAAGTCTGCTTGCTAATTTTGATATATGGGGGCTCCATTGAAGCTTCGCGTCTAGTGTGATTCCAAGAAAAATGGTGGTATCTACAAGACTCAGTTACTCCCCATTTAAAATTACATTAGTATTTAATTGTTTGACATTTGGAGTCATGAATTTTATACATTTTGTTTTAGTACCATTTAACACGTTGAACGCCACGCGGCCCACCGGTGGGCCTATCATGACTTTCCATTGGGGCCAAGTCAAAATCACATAATCCGTAATTTGTCACAACTTTAGATTTTTATACCAAAGTTTGGTAAATGCAATAATACGCGTAGAAAATAAAAATAGGCAAAATCTATAGACTAGTTTAAGAGATATAGCAAGAGGCTCACCGGTGGGCCACGTGGCCTTCTAGGAAGGTTTACGGAATTTCGGTTGGCGGGGGCCGCGGGGTCACGCGGCGGCCCACCGCGCATATCTCATCTCGCAGTCGCCCACGCCCGCGGCTACGACTTAGAAGCGTGCGTTGTGTCGGCTAGTGTGGTCTACGTTTCCCTCCCAAAATGGATAATTTTGAAGATTTTGAACTATCGCAAGAGGACTTAACACAATTAGAAAATATTGAGATAAATCTTCTGAACCAAAGCTTTCAAATAGACGATTCAGACGACAGCGTAAATCAACCGACAAAGAAAAGATGCCGCCGAATATTTTTGTCAGAGAGTGATAACAGCGACAATGAAATATCACAGCTTATAACCAATACCATTGGTAAGTTTTTTTTTTCATGAAAATATATTATTTTAATTTTATTTAAACGCCTACGTCTTTGATGTGATTCATGACTATCCACAAATCTTATCTTGTTTGCACTAAATTATCACAAAAAATTATTTTAATAAATGTTAGCTTTTTACTTTATTTCATACTTGAACTATACACACTATGCTATGTAAATAATACTTTTATTGTTCAGGTAAAACAACACCACCGGATTCTTGGTCATTGCCTAGAGGTAACCAACGCAAAATAATCCCTTTTACTGAGCATCCTGGCCTTCCTACTAACCTTTGTATAAGCATGCATGACAAATCTCCAACTAACTTCTTCCATTTAATGGTTCCGGACAGTTTATTTCAAGAAATAGCTGATTTAACGAATGAGTTTGCTACTAACAAAATTGCTATATCAGAAGAGGCTTCCCGATGCGCTAGGATTCGTAAATGGGTGCCTACTAATTTAACGGAAATTAAAAATTTTTTTGGCTTAATTCTGTTCATGGGCCTCACAAAATTACCTAGGTTGGCGGAATATTGGTCAACGAATGATGTGATAGGTCATCCATTTCCACGTACAGTTATGCGAAGAAATCGTTTTGAACTGATACTACAGATGCTTCATTTTTCGAAACACGATGAACTTAACAAAGAAGATCGCCTCCATCGCATTCGCTTTCTTTTGGAAAGATTGAATGAACAATTTCAGAAAAACTACACTCCCGGCGAAGACTTGTGTATAGACGAGAGTATGATCCCGTTTCGTGGCAGGATTGTTTTTCGACAATACAATAAGCAGAAACGCCACAAGTATGGCATCAAAGAGTTCAAGCTATGTTGTATTCCTGGATATACTTACAAAGTAATTGTATACGCCGGAAAAAACAACGAAATCACAAATACCACTCCGTACAATGTTGTCATGAGTTTGTTGGGTGACCTTTTGAATAAAGGGCACACTCTTTATACCGACAACTGGTACACGAGCTTAGAACTTGCAAGAGCATTGCTTGACAATGAAACCCATTTAGTAGGAACCATCCGCAAGAACAGAAAGCGCCTACCAAAGAAAGTCATTGCCACCAAACTGAAGAAAGGGGAATACATTGCCAGAGAAAGTAGGGATGGTATAACCGTTATGAAATGGAAAGACAAAAGAGAGGTGCTACTCTTGTCAACCAAACACACCGACCAATTCAAAAAAATAAAAAAACGTCATGGAAATGTATTAAAACCACAAATCGTAATCGACTACAACAAAGCTAAGGGAGCTGTCGACTTGTCCGATCAGATGACTGCATACTCGACCCCGTTGCGAAAATCCGTGAAGTGGTACAAGAAACTGGCTATTGATTTATTGCTAAATACTGCAATGGTAAATGCTTTAACTCTATATAAATCAGTAACTAAAAAAAATATACAAATGACACATTTCCGAAGATTTATTATGATGGATTTTTGCAAAGTCCCACATGAGCCTGAGCCAACAACAGAAAGACCAAGAAGAACGAAACATACTCTGGAGAAGAAAGAGGGCTTGGCAAGATCCGTCAGAAGGACATGTCGCCAATGTTACGCAGACAACGTACCAATCATGGGTAGCAAAAAAGCTAAATCAAAAACGAAAAAGGTATCAACATATTGCCAAAAATGTCCAGACAAACCTTTTCTTTGCTTACCTTGTTTCAACAGAATCCATTCATAATGTTGTTTTTATAATAGTTGATTTTTATGTGATTTTAAAAAGAAGTGTCATTTTAAGTTATATTTAATGATAATTTATATATTTTAGTTTTTATCGTAGAAGAAGAGTCATTATTGTGTTCGGTTCATGAAGAATTTAATTATTTTAATTTGTTTTTTTTTTTGTAAAAGAAGTGCCATGTTAAGTTCGATTAACTGATAATTTTATTTTTTTTAGTTATTTTTAATGTAATAAACATATAATTATTTTCTTATAGTTTTATTCGTGCTATTTATTCAACCAAAATAATAAGGCACGTCACTAAGATCGTATTTAGGACATTACCTTTGATACACCTACAAGTTTCTATGGGATTTGAAAACCATGTCGATTGAAGCAGCCCAGGGGCCACGCGGCTCACTTCCATATGTGTTTTCTTTAATAACTGCAATCTATGGCTTGTGAGACCCGTTCATATTGAACCTCTTGCGCGGCTCACCGGTGACTCCCGTGGCCTGAATGGAACAACTATATAAGGCTCACCGGTGACCCCCATGGCCCGAACGGAAAGTCTCGATTTTTTGCGTGGCGTTCAACGTGTTAAATGCAAATTATTAACTTTGTGATTGCGGAGTTTAAGCAATATTGCATCCAGAGAAACATGGCATATTATAAGTATAAGGTCCTATACTAGTGGTACTAGTGTATTTTTTTTTAAAGAAGAGGGGGCAAACGAGCATGCGGCTCACCTGATGGTAAGTGACTACCGCCGCCCATGAACAACCGCAACACCAGGGGAATTGCAGAATTTGCCGGCCTTTTAGAAAGGTGTAAGCTCCCTTCTTGAAGGTTCCTAAGTTGTATCGGTCCGGAAAATTCGCTGGTGATAATTGATTCCACAAGGCAGATGTGTGAGGGAGAAAACTTCTTCTAAATCGCACAGCGGTGGACCGCCAATCATCCAGATGGTGTGGATAGTAACGCGAGTTTTGTCACGAAGTGCGATGGTGAAATTGAGCGGCTGGAATTAGTCCGAACAATTCCTCAGAGCACTCCCCGTGATAGATGCGATAAAATACGCAAAGAGATGCAACATCTCTACGCAGTGCCAGTGTATCGAGCCGATCAGAAAGAACTCGGTCGTCGACGATTCGAACCGCTCTGTGCTGGATGCGGTCAAGTGGAAGGAGCTGGCACTGGGGTGCTCCGGTCCAGAGATGAGAACAGTATTCCATGTGAGGCCGAACTTGCGCTTTGTATAGTTGCAAGCGATTTGCCGGCATGAAATACTGTCTCGCTCTGCCGAGCACGCCAAGCTTTTTAGAGGCCAATTTGGCCTTCCCTTCCAAGTGACCACGAAACTGCACACTATTTGCTATGATGCCAAGGATTCCGATACTAGCTGTGGCTGCAAGGGGAGTGCCTTGATACTGAGGAGATACGACAAAGGGGTTCTTTTTAGCGGTAAACACGCAAATTTGTGTCTTCTGGGGATTGAACTGGGCTAGATTTAGTCGCCCCAAATCCGAGACTTTGTTATTTATGTGTTATTTTGTTTCATGTTTGTTTGTTATTTTGTTATTTATGTGTCTTGTGTAACCTGGTTATATAAGGGTGATGTTTCGTAGCACAAGTAAAATTATTAGTTTAAAAGGAGGAAGGAACCTTCAATTACTTAAGATTGTAAACAGTAAGAGGGAATTTTTAAAAACAAAAATAAACATCTGGCTTTTGGAATTTGTAGTGTGGTAACCCTATATAGGACGTGCAGTGTTACTATGGATCGATATTTACATAGTGCTTTTAATATGCCACCGCCAACTTGTTTATTTTTATCCTTTAAGAGAGCGATACGACCAGAAAGTCTTAGGGATAAGGAGCGGTGAATTTGAGACGTGCGTTAATTAAAACATAACAGATCATTAACGCCCATCTTAGATTTTTGTAGATTACTAGTTTAAAATAAATTTACTATTTCTTCGAGCTGAAATATCACTTCAAAACAGACAAGATAATTTTAAGGATATAATAAATTAGTTAATATATTCTTAATTTTTTTTAGTATGTAATTTAATAGTTTATGTACAAAAAAGCTTATGAAATTTCTTCCAGCATTCCTATTTAAGGATAGTTGAAGGAAATAGAGGTAGTCAAAGTAACCACTTACATAAAATATACATATACAATGCATGTTATATTTGTAACGTCTGAGAAAGTTTACTAAAGCGATAATGTGAAACTGTTATTCTGTACACTTAGTGGGCTTTAAAGATAATTAATTGAACACTCGAAGGCCTCACATGGAATACTGTTGCAATCTCTAGGCTGAGGCTCCCCAGTGCCAGCTCCTTTCACTCGACCGCATCCAGCGCAGAGCGGCTCGAATCGTTACGACCGAGTCCTTTCCGATCGGCTCAATTCACTGGCGCTGCGAAGAGATGTTGCATCTCTTTGCGTATTTTAGCGCGTCTACCACAGAGAGAGCTCTGAGGAAATGTTCTAACTAATTCCAGTTGCTCAATTTCACCATCGCACATCGCGGCAGAACTCGCGATACCATCCATACCATCTGAATGATTGGCGGTCCACCACAGTGAGATTTAGAAGAAGTTTTCTTCCTCCCACAACTTCGTTGTGGAATCGATTACCACTAGCGATTTTTCCGGACCGATACGACTTAGGGGCCTTCAAGAAAAGAGCCTATTCCTTTTTAAAAGGCCGGCAACGCATCTGAAATTTCCCTAGTGTTGCATTTGTTCATGGGCGATGGTAGTCACTTGCCATCAGCTGGGCCGCGTGCTCGTTTGCCCACTCTCCTATAAAAAAAAATTAATATAACGTAGCGTGCATCTCATCATCTCAAATGTATGTTTAAGCAATTGTATTTATAAAACCATTTTAATAAACACTCTTCATGTTCATGAAAAATTCCACTACATTCATATCAATTGAAATGTCATCAAACCATAACTCGTAAAAAAACTAAGTCTCACAACACAGTTCTTCTACCGTATAAGGTTGTGAGATCCATGTAATACCAAGTCGGTTAATTTATTCAGCCCCTTCTTAAGGGTTCTTCTGTCTCAAGTTATTACGTAATTAGCTAACCTAACAACATCTTATAGTAATCATATCAATATTAAAAATCTTATATGTGTTAAATACATAGATTGATATCCAGATCTCGGTGAGATGATTTTATTTTATTTTATTTTATTTATTTATTACAAGATCCACAGCCCTAATTACAATGTAAATGAACTTAAGAAATAAACTTACAGCCAATAACGGATCTACTTTATACATTTTTTAACTTAAATTAATCGACCGACAATCAATAAGTTTGAGCCACAAAAACATACAATGATTTGCGAGAAGCTTAGATTTCGAATAATTTTTAAAGTCCTAGGACACAGCTTTTATAGTACAACTCAAGATGTGAATTCGTAATATTATCGACTGATTTTTAATTTTTCAGACTAATACATAAAACTATAAATAAAAATGTTGTATTACCATACTAAAATATCAATAGTCTCGTTCTATTCACGCGTGCCTTTAATGCGGATGTTGCCTCACAAAATAACATTAATATTCATAAACTCTAAGAAGCTGTTTCGAAAGCTAAAACGTTTACTGTCGTTTACTCTTCGTGTTTAGTGTTTATGTAAATCGTGAAGTATAAAATGTAAACAACGTCATTTTAGTAACGCTTGGCGTACAATTGTAGCACGAAATTAGTATCGTTGTGATTTATTCATTGTTTTTAATAACATTTTTTTATTACTGTAATAGGAATCAATATAGGAAAACCTTTTATTCGTGCACTATTTTAGATTTACGAGTATCAATAATATGACTTGTAATTACACTTTTTGGTTTCAAACACTGCACTTAATATGTATGACTAACTATTCTCTGCGACTTCACCCGCGTGAAATTTTTTGTGCAGAACCCTAAAATAAAAGTAGCCTAAGTTACTCCTTATGAGCTATCTGCTAGTGAAAGTCCCATCCACATCGGTTCACAGGTTTTAGCGTGATGCGTGTTCACGCCAAAATAGCTCGTAGATGACAGATTTTTTTCAGACGTACTTAACATTTATCGTTATATTTTGGCCAATTTCTACAATATCTTCATGAATTATAGCCTATGTCTTATTCTGATGTATGAGCTATATTATTGCAAAGTTTCATGAAAATCCATTGAGTAGTTTTTGCGTGAAAGAGTAACAAACATCAATACATGCTCACAACCTTTCACATTTATAATATTTTTTTTTATAGGATAAGGGTGACAAACGAGCACACAGTTCACCTGATGGTAAGTGGTTGCTGCGGCCCATAGACATCTACATCTATCCTCGTTTGCGAATCAAAATGCAGATGCGTTGTCACCCGTGAGGACTAAGATGGAATGCCTCATTTCCAGTAAAAAGGGCCTCCGGCCACCTGCACTCACCAAGCGAAACGCAGAGGTAAACCTCTACTTCACGCTGGTATTCTGTGAGGTCGTGGTACCACCCCGGTTCGAGCCGGCCCATCCGTGCGACAGCAAAAGCTGCCGCATGGCTCTACCACTGTTAAAATTTACTGTTAATTAATTAATTACTGTTAATATTAGTAGGATTTGATTATTTATACATTACTGTTATATAAGTGAATATAGGAAAAATAATATAGGTGTGTCTTCAGTATACAGTATAGATACGTATTACTAAAATTGGCCATATACACTAACTGTTAAGGCTCATGTCCTTCCTAGGATTCCGTCTTTTTATGTACTACCCTTATAGCTTCTTACTAATTTCTACTTCCAAGCATCAGTGCACGCACTGCTAATACGTTCCGGTATGAAGGGTATGGACTATCATAGTTATTAATTAATGACTGTGAGGCAATCCACCTTAATTTTCAGAGATGATAACACATCTTTTTTTTTATAGGATAAGGGTGACAAACGAGCACACAGTCCACCTGATGGTAAGTGGTTGCTGCGGCCCATAGACATCTACATCTATCCTCTATTACAAATCAAAATGTAGATGCGTTGTCACCCGTGAGGACTAAGATGGAATGCCTCATTTCCAGTAAAAAGGGCCTCCGGCCACCTGCTGAGTGCAGCGAAACGCAGAGGTAAACCTCTACTTCACGCTGGTTTTCTGTGAGGTCGTGGTACCACCCCGGTTCGAGCCGGCCCATCCGTGCGACAGCAAAAGCTGCCGCGTGGCTTTACTTTACCTTATTGGTTTAAAATTGGTTACTGGTATCCATGGGTTGTAGTAGTCAATTATCATGAGACTTTGAGTTCGTTTGTCACTTCTATTTAAAAAAGTATTGGCTTTTGGTAGAAAAAAAAGAAGAAGTTTGGGAAAATTAAATATGAAAACCTAAAGCATTTCTTTATTACAACTTTTTAAATAATTATTTCAACATAAGTTATTTAAGTTAAAAATTATTATAAAATATGTTAACATTTATATTTCAGTAATTTTTTATTCAACTGTACAGCTGTAATAGTGTTAATTTCACTAAACATCTTAATAATTAATGATGGAAAGTTATTAAGTTACCACATAACTTTGCACAAATTTGGACATTAAAATATAGGTAGTAATGATTAAAACGACCCCAGTAAAAAGGATAATGCCATTTGCAGTTTCATTGCAGTATACGTCGCGCCGTCTAATGTTGTATACTTTCTATAAGTCCTGATGTATGACTGTGACGCATCTTGGATTTAGTCCAAAAACAAGTTCGAGGACATACTCCGCCAAGGCTAGATCCGCCTTGAAAATACTAACAGGAACAATAACTTACTACGATTTTATTCCCGACGTAGAAAGAGGATTTATATCGCAGACATCTAGAATAAAGATGTTATTTTCAAAAACATAAATTTCTGGATAAGAAAAGGAACTAATACCTACATATATTTAACTTCAGCAACAGTTATATAAAACAGTTTTAATTCAATTCTTTAAATAAATATAATAGCAGAGCTAGCAGAGTAGCAAAAATGTTATACAGTTTGTTTAGTATACAAATAGAAAATACGACAGATTTTTGACTTTATAGTAACTTCGAACATTTTACGTGGTAGAGCTAAGCAGCAACTATATTATGGCTTACACCAATTAGTGAGGCGACCAGGGCAGGACAACACTCTTACGGAAAACCAGCGTGAAACGGTAGAATAATGCTGTATTTCGTAAGGTGAATAGAAGAGAGCCAGAGGCATTTCATCTTAGTCCTCAGGGGTGACAACGCATCGTATCGCGATCGCAACGTACTATGTGCTCGTTTGTTACCATTATTCTATAAAAAACATACTTTTAAATTCGACTTATATTTTATTTTAAACGTTATCTTTTATACGTGATAGAGCCACGCTGAAGTTTTGTTATGGTTGTGTCATGAATGGATCTGCTCGACCGGGGTAGGCCCATGCTCTTACAGAATACCAGCGTAAAATGGCACATTATTGCTGCTGTTTTCCGTATGGTGAGTGCAGAGAACTGGAGACCCTTTTTACTGGAAACGAGGCATTCCATCACGGTCCTCGGGGGTGTCGGCGCATCTGCATTTTGGTTCTTAATCGAGGATAAATGTAGATATCTCTATGGGCCACATCATCTACATACCATAAGGTGGACTGTGTGCTCGTTGATCACGGGTTAACCTATAAAAAAATTACGTTCGATTTCAAAAAGTTCTGCATTGACATTTTACCCCGAGATTTAACTATGCAAGTATAGGAAAGGAACAACGATACCTAGTATCATAATAAAACTAAGTTCTATAGAAATGTTAGGAGAAAGTATACCCTAGAAGAAACGGTATTTTCCACTTTATTCCACTTTAATCTATAACCATTTCATTTTACGAACCTAGATACTGCACACTAAGGTGGAGTTTCTCTTTGCCGTAATGGTTTCTTTGTTAAATTTTACCTTTACTGCAAACAGTTGCATGGAATATTCTCGACTTCATTTTACTTTTGTCGACCTCGTATCTTAGTATTCATAGTATATAACTGCGTCGATTCAAAACCCAGGCAAAACTAAGATACACATTTTGATTTTCTTGCTTCTGGTACGACACAGTGAAACAGTTTCCGACTTTAACTCATAAGTGTTATATCAGGTATGGGTAGTGGTGTTGTGCAGATAGAGAACGAGGCGATGTAAGAAGTCGCGAGTGCAATGTATCATGTATGTAGAAGAGAAAAATATAAGAAAGAGTGGTCCTCCCCCGAGGATTACCTAACATTTTTTTCATTGAGGTATTCTCTACCAAGCTATTTCTAATTTGTTTTTTGTGGTTAATTGTGTAACATACAGGAATGTAAGCTGTTATTAAAAAAAAGTCCCGCTGGGTTTCTAGCTGGTTCTTCCAAGGCCAGAGATTTATTTCGAAACAGTGGTAACTAAACAAAAGAGTGACTTTCAATAAGTATTACTTATAATCTATATTGAAAAAAAGGTTCTGTTTCTGTTTCTGATGGGTGAGTGGACCCATGAATAGTGAGTGCACAAAGCGGCGATTGGTCTTTATGTGGCGAATGGGTTTTAGTAGGTATGAGTCCGACATAGACCCCGATAGGTGAGAATGCCTTGGCATTTCCTCACGAAAAAAAGGACGAGTGGATTACTTGTACGATTGCGCTAACTTATGGCACTATATATCCAGTGCCGTGTGGATCTTATGTTTTAATAAAAGATATTCTATTCTACACATTATTCTTTTCTTCCTATAATATATGGAAGGTGCCGCCTTGGTAAAAATCGGCCAGTGATACCCAATAACTTTTTGTATCCAACTTTCGTTATTAGTAACTTTTGGATCCCTACAATAAAATATAAACCACTTTCTTATTACGACTGTCGTAGCGAAAGTATAGCGATCACTACAATAAATAAGTAGAATAAAAATGTTTATATAGGACGCTGGTATCAATTTCACATTGGAAAGGTTCCAGAATTGATAATATTCTGGAAAATTCCATCAATACGGCAGTAGAGGATAATGGATTTCGATCGCATTGCACCGAGACTATCCTACATGTTGTCTATTATATGATTTGATGGACTCTGGCATTGTTTCATTGAATAGGGATTGACCTTTACGAGGCGTATAAAAGAAAAATGTTTATATAAAAATACTCTATTGATTCGAGGGTTGAGAGTATGGAGGACTAAAACCAACTCTATTTGATTTTAGGCGATCTTAAAGGTTACTTAAACTGGAACAAATACAAAATAATGGAATAGATTTTCTTTAATATTACAGTGAAAAACGAGCTAACAGGTCACCTGATAGTAAGCGCCGAAATTATAGAATACATTGACACCTGCAACCAATTTCAAATAAAGAACCTCGAGGACGATAGGCATGAGGAAAATAGGTTTACTTGCTTCTGTATGCATAGAATAACGTATTTTAATACTTTAGGACTTTATTTGCAGCCTTAAAATTGTTGTGAGACGCCAAATTTGAAAAGCCTTTTTTTATAGGATAGGGTGACAAACGAGCACACAGTCCACCCGATGGTAAGTGGCTACTGTGACCCATAGACATCTACATCTATCCTCAATAAAGACTCAAGATGCAGATACGTTGTCATTCGTGAGGACCAAGATGGAATGCCTCTTTACCAGTAAAAGGGTCTCCGGTTCTCTACACTCACCATACGAAACACAGCAGCGTTAAGCTGCTATTTTACGCTGGTATTCTGTGAGAGCGTGGTCCTTCCCCGGTCCAGGCTACCCATTCGTGTTACAACTATACTACTAATATAGCTGCAGCATGGCTCTACCACGAAAACAAAGTCTGTGTCGCCGTTTTCTTGAACCTTTTTATGTATTGTAATATAAAAGATATTATATACAATGTGATATAATATACATATTATATGGATTGAAGTCATTATTTACTTTACGTTTTTAAATTTTGTTATGGTTTATAACCACGGCAGACACAACTAACTATAAAACTTGTCATTTTTATTTTTAATAAGTAATAATGTCTAAATTCTCTACACTAATTATACTGATATATTTTTACGACGTTAGGTCCGCTGCAACCTATTTTACAAGGGCTTCCCTTGTCTCATTACAATATTTGGGGTAAAAATATCGATCATTGAGGTCTACACAACCCTATGTTCGATGGCTCAGTGACTCACTTGCAGATTATACTGTATTTTGTTCAGACATTTCTAACCTTATTTCATAGTGTTAGGGATGAGTGTCCGCGTTGGTGTGGATGTGGCATATCGTAGTAAGGGCTCTGTTTGTAGATGAATTCGCTTATGACAGCCATCAAATATTTGCCCATTAGTCTGATGAAATACTTTGCGATATTATGATGAAATCGATATTGATCGTAAAGGATATCGATTTGAGTAGTAGTAGTATTAAAGTTTAGCGATAGACTGTAGTTTAATGAATGAAAAAAATGGGTGCTACCTGGAAATTACACAATTGCACAACAAGAGAAATATCGGTCGAAAAATAATGCTCGCAGGTTAAATCCCGTCCACAGGCTAAATATAAACTAGGAGTTTAATATAACTACGAGGAGGCGGGGAAATTTAATTAAAACTATTTCTAAGATTATGCGCCGCAACTGTAAAGCCGAGCCGATTGAGTCCTAAGTAGTTTTAAAGATATATTAGCAAAACTTGGCCGCTGTTAATAAGCTACTAGGATACTAGTGTATTCATGGTTGTGTTTCAACAATTTTATTTATTAAATATCGATTGAAATTGCTTAAAAACTTTTGCTGTGAATAAATAAATAAAATAAGACTTTGATAGTTATAGAATAATTATTAGTTGGTTATTTTTACTGTATTTACATATGAACATTAATATTTTAACATTTGTAAACGATTGTGTAACATTGTTTTCCGTAATTAATCTTTTGACTTTTACTTTTAATTATTTGGACATTTTTATATTATAGTAATAAATTAAAATTCATCAATAATTATTTTTAAAAAAATGTGTAATAACTATTTATTAAAAATTTGCACGCCTCGATAAGCCAGAACGTATAACGGTAACGGAACTTATATGTTTTAATAATTTGGTAATAATTTTAATAAAAACTCTATGCAAATAAACAATTATGAATTATGAAAAAAAGGGTCTATAAATAATTGTATCGATAAGACCTTTATAATGTATTTTTAAAATCTATACAAATAAATAAAATTGAAGTGTCTGTTTGTAATGTCAAAATAACAGCTTTTTACTAATTGCATATGAAAGTATATACGGTACTTATAACAAAAACACAATTTTTAACATTTTTGTTTGTCTGTCTGTCTATCTGTCTGTCTGTATGTCTGTTTGTTCCGGCTAATCTCCAAAACGGCTGGACCGATTTTGACCGGATTTTCACTGGTAGATAGTTCATGTTATAAGGAGTAACTTAGGCTAACTTATATTTTAGAAAAATATTTAGGGTTCCGCGCAACTCCGTAGGTGTCGTAAGAGGCGAAAAATGTCATGACGACCTTATGGATTTAAAGATAGCGAACCATTTTATATAGGTACATACCAGGTGAAACTACAATTAATGAAATTAAAATTTCGTTTACCAAATGTACTAAGTCTACTAAGTGTATCTATTTCAAATTTACTACCATTTACGAAATCAGGTTCCTTTGAACGGAGAACAACGGCGAAAGAAACTCCACAGTTCTTTTTTGTCATTTTTTAAGTTCTTCAGACGGTTTACGTTGTAGAACCACGTTGTAATAAAAATGGGTTGATTAGATAGGAAAGACTGCGCTCGCACAGAAAACCATCGTAATTTTTTTTTATAGGATACGGGTGACAAACGAGCACACAGTCCACCTGATGGTAAGTGGTTGCTGCGGCCCATAGACATCTACATCTATCCTCGTTTACGAATCGAAATGCAGATGCGTTGCCACCCGTGAGGGCTAAGATGGAATGCCTCATTTACAGTAAAAAGGGCCTCCGGCCACCTGTACTCACCAAGCGAAACCCAGAGGTAAACATCTACTTCCCGCTGGTATTCTGTGAGGTCATGGTACCACCCCGGTTCGAGCCGGCCCATCCGTGCGACAGCAAAAGCTGCCGCGTGGCTCTACCACTGTTTAAAAAAAATAGCAGCTTAATGCTGCTGTATTTCGTACGGTGAGTGACGAGAACCCAAATTTGGAAAGAAATCCCACCCCTAAGGGTGGCAAAGCAGGAGATGAAATTTTTATGTTACCATCTAGACGACATTGAAATTGTGATATTCTTTAGTCTACTCTCTTAAGAGCAGACTAAATAATATCTTTAGAGTAGACTAAGTTAATTTTTAACCATTTGGACAAAAAATTACTTTAAAAAAGAGTAAAAGTGGACTCCAAATAACTAAAAAGGTTGTAAAGCTGAAGACTTCAGGGGTCAACAACCATTTTAACAAATGAACAACGCATCCGTATTTTGATTCTTAATCGAGGATGTAGGTCACAGCATTCATACACAATCAGGTCGATTGTGTGTTGGTTTCCACGGTTCACTCGTCCTCCCTCTATACATGCCAATGTTTACTCATCAAACTGAAACACAATAGCGCTCCTTGACTTGGCTTTTGCTTGGCTGGAGAAATAAGTAAGAGGTTGATACCATCCTAGATAGACGCCAAAGCAGAAATTCCTTGTTCTTACCACTTACTAAACAAGTAACGAAATCTGAATTTATACCTTCATTTGCCGCTTCCTTAAACTAAACCTACGTATTCGTTTTATGTAGAGCAAATAGCAGGACCATTACCATGCGAGCGCGTAGCATCTAACAGCCGTGAAGGGTTATGTTATGGCGACGACGCGTTTCTTTAATCCTGCTTCGTTTGCAAGGGCTGTCGCAATTTAAAGAGTATTTTAAAATATAATAAATCTTATGAATAATTTGATGGCGTATAGAATGGAAAACGATGTCAGGCATTGGAATCTTGATCATCCTCATTACAGCCCTTCACAAGTTCACAGCTGAACATAGGCCTCCGCCAAGGAATGCGACAAAGCACAGTCCTGTCCGACCTGAATCGATCGACTTCCTGCATCTGCATCCCATCTAGGGAGGGCCGTATACCTACACTTCGCCTACCTGTACGAGGCTGCCACTCGAGAACCTTTATTCCTCATGAGTTGTCGGTTCTTCGATGTCTGGTCGGATGGATCTTTCTTATATGGCCGGCCATTACCACTTCAGCTTACTAATCCGTTAGGCTATGTCGGTTACTAACGTAGTCGGCATTGGACATTTACATTAATTCAAACGTGGTGATAATGGCGAAAAAAAAGAAGAAGACATTGGATTCTTTTTTGTTTTGTCACTAAAACTATTTCTAACATAGCCTATTTTAACGGTTTTATCCAATCTGAATTCTTATGTTGCTCAGGCGTGAAGGTTCATGATGTTTTCTTTCGTCATCAAATATTAACTAAATCGTAGGAAACAGCTCTAACGATTTGGAATTTGTATTTAATTAACGTTTTGCTTTTCAAGATTAACTAGATAGGTAAATAAAAAGAATAATATATAAGTTATGTGAACACATTTTTTTAATGCCGGATGCCAGAGCTTGGTTATACAGTTACTGACATACTAAATTCGAAAAATATTTATTCAAGAGCTATATCTCTTTACGAAAATAAATGAACAAGTAGTAAATTATATAAAAGCGGAACCTTTCTTCTTTTAAAAAATAATTTTAATTGTTTTTACTCCAAAACGATTCATTATTATGCCTAGATTTACAAGTTGTTTTTAAAGTGAATATCTTGAAATGGTAATTTGCAACCCTGGGTTCAGTTACAGTGACCGCGGCGCCGTCTAGCCGTGCAAGAGAACTGCTAAGTCTTAAAATTAATATTTAGCTTGAGCTTCGAAGAGGGAAAATTAGAAATGATAGTGCATGACTAACTTCTCCGTTCGCCGCTAACTTCTCGCAAATTATATTAAGTTGAAAAATAAACAAGTAAAACCCTATTAAATAAATCTATGGATTAATTGGCTTATTCGATTGATGGGTCACTCCATTTTTATTATGTGAGTAGACAGTGCGTGCAATGTTGTGTTAGTAATATTTTACTAGGTGGTAGGTGGTAGTCCATTTCTGCTTAGAAGTCTGGGTAGGTATACTTACCTTTTTATACATATTTTTGCCGCTAGCCAACAATATGTGCACTGGTGCATTCCGGTTTAAAAGGCTTAGAGATCTGGCATAATTACAGATGATGCACTGAAACATCATAGCTCTCAGTACTGGCGAAATATTTGTGTGGTCTTCTTTCTTTGACGTTGGTTGTTGTCCGTGAGGGTGCAGTAGCCACTCACCCTCAGGTGGGCTGTAAGCTCGTTTGTCACCTCATTTTAAAAAAAAGAGTATTGATAAGACGACATGGATATAACAAATTATTCTTTAATCTAATCCGCTCACGATGATGCACTAGTGCAACGAGTTTTTTTTTATAGGATAAGGGTGACAAACGAGCACACAGTCCACCTGATGGTAAGTGGCTGCTGCGGCCCATAGACATCTACATCTATCCTCTATTACAAATCAAAATGTAGATGCGTTGTCAGCCGTGAGGACTAAGATGGAATGCCTCATTTCCAGTAAAAAGGGCCTCCGGCCACCTGCACTCACCAAGCGAAACGCAGAGGTAAACCTCTACTTCACGCTGGTTTTCTGTGAGGTCGTGGTACCACCCCGGTTCGAGCCGGCCCATCCGTGCGACAGCAAATGCTGCCGCGTGGCTCTACCACTGTTGAGTTTCTAATAAACGAATGAGGGTCTAGCGATAAAGCAATATTAGCCAAATTTCACACACACACACACACACACACACACACTAGTAATTGGGAGCAGCAATAATAGTGAGAGGAGGATATCAGTGTTGATTGGTAATTTTTTTAAGTAACGCATAGATACCATTCGGTGAGTTCTTAAAACTAAACTTTAAACGGTGAATTAAAGAATGTTGATAAAAAAGAAGATGGGTATACTGGTATTACTCTGATCTGCTGAGTGCTTTGAGAATAATATAATGTTACTAGTTAATTGCAACATTCGGACATTACATTCGAATCGAACGGTTTGCTTCGGCGTTTGTAATGAGTGCAGCAAAGGAGTGAAATAATAAGCCAACGCCTGTCTTTCTATTCGTTTAAAAAGGTCAAGGTAAGAGAATAACTTTTGTTATACCAGGCTGGTGCGTTTTACCGGGATACATCGGCAACATAACCTTGTTTCATCAGGTACAAAGTAGTTTAGCACTGGTATGAACTGGTAGAGTCATGCTGCAGCTATATTACTGGTATAGTTGTAGCAGGAATGGGTCGGCTCTACCGGGGAAGGACCACGCTCACATAGAATACCAGCATAAAATAGCAGCATATCGCTGCTGTGTTTCGTATGGTAAGTGTAGAGAACCTGAGACCCATTTTTACTGGAAACGAGGCATTCCATTCTAGTTCTCACGGGTGACAACGCATCTGCATTTCGATCCGCATACGATGATAGATGTAGATGTCTATGGGCCACAGCAACCACTTACCATCAGGTGGACTGTGTGTTTGCTTGTCACCCTTATCCTATAAAATACCCACTACCCCATATCATCCTTTGGGTGTCGTAAGAGCATACAGAATGAAATTGAACCTGGAGATGTGCAGCAGCATCTATCTGATAACGGCTGAATAAAAAAACTGTGATTTCTAGCCAGCTTGTTAAGCTTGCTAAATATCTCCCCTATGAGGCAGTCAATAGGGCAATAGGCCTTTATTCAGTAGTGGAATTTTGATAGGCAATGCTAATGATAATTCTTCATCTAGACATAAATGCAATATTCTGAAAATAAAATTAAACAACCACGAGCGACTATGAATGATTCAACTTTACACACCTAATAATAACTGGTACTAAAACACGTCACTCAACGAAGGGTTCACTTCGCAGAGGGGGAACGTTGATGAGTAAGGCCCATTAGCACAGAACTCAAACTACGCAGTAAGTTTGATACATGGCGATATTATGTTGACGGATGAGCGTTGCGAGGGTCAGGTAATTTTTCTAGCGGTAATAATTCGTTTTGGTTAACCGTGGTAACAAATAAAGATGTAAATTGTGATTTATTACAACGAAAAATAAAACAACGAATTATTTTTAGAAGATTTTTTTCACACAACCCTTTAACACTTTCACTGTCCGATTTTCAAACACAATAGCGAGACAATATCAATGAACTATATATAGTACACGGGACGGCGAATGGGTTAATCGATTAAATGGTCGAATTTTGGACAGATGAAATTCCAAACCCAACGGTTTGCTACATTGTTTGACACATATAGTAAAAAATTGCCAGCATTTTTGTCTTTTCACTCGATTGCTATGCAGTGCGTTTTAACATCTATAGCTGCATCAGCACTTACCACAACAGGTCGGATGCAGTCAAGCAATGGCTTAAAATAGTTAATAATTAAAAATTAAAAATTTTGTACAACCGACTTCAATATAAATTATTAATAATAACTTAAAAAACTATTAGTCAGACCTTAATCAAATTTTTACGGGACCACATGTGAAGCACCAGCTTTCAAATAAAAAAAGAATCATCGAAATCGGTTCACCCAGTAAAAAGTTATGAGGTAATACACATAAAAAAATACAATCTTGAGTACCGGCTCCTTTTTGAAGTCGGTAGAAAAAAAGATGCGATAGTAACTTGATTATGTAAATTCATCACTACTGTCTACTACAATAGTCCTCTCCTGTTGTAGACTGAATTTACGATAATGGAAGGCGGATTGGCGATTACAATTTTTTTTATAAAATTGATATCTATACGGTGGTGTTAAATTACCCAAAACCTTGAAAATTGTTAAAAAAGGTTTAGTAACTCCAATCTTTTGTTTGTTCGACCACCAAGTTAACATCATTAAATACAACGCAAGAGGAGCACGTTCCGAAAATATCTCGCGTAAAACGAGATGCTGTGCGAGAATTATACAGCGTTTTGAGAACCACACCCCCAGTCGTAAATAATATGGCGCGAAAGGGAATAAAATCACCACTAAACTGTAACGTATAAACAAGCACAGGCGGGTTCAGAGAGTCCGCTTACGTGAAGCTCATTTACGGGCGTTGCTATTTATCGACCATATTGAGTTTATTTAAATTTATAACCTATTCGTGGGTGTTTGAAATCATGTGACAAATGTCACGTGGTATAATGTCTTCCAGACCGAATTTCGGCCACGGCGGCCAGTCTCAACGGAGATTAGCCATCGGCGCAGGACAGGATTATAGTGCCCAAGTGTATGCGCAAGCACAGGTGGACTCTCTATTCCCTCACTCTCATAGCCCGATTGGAAGGTAAACCGACACGACCGGAGAGAGATCAGGCGCAGGACCAACGAGACACCGCCAACTTCCTAACTCTGGGCAGATACTGAGAGTTTCTTGATAGAAAAACTCAATAACTGATTTTTTGGCCCGACCCGGGATTCAAACCCGGGACCTCATGATTAGCAGTCGCACCACTACAACCACTAGACCAACGAGGCAGTCCACGTGGTATAGCCATGCTGCAGCTATATTATGGAACGAATGGATCGGCAGCAATCGGATGGGCAGCAGCATCTTCTTGATAACAACTCAAAATAATAAAACATGCGGTTGTCAAAACGCTTGCCAAGGGTGGTAAATATGGCAAAATCTCCTCATGAGGCAATCTATGAAAAAGACCTATGTTTAGCACTATGCATGTGGACTTTGAATACTTGGTGGACTTTAATAGGCTGTAATGGATGGATCGGTGCGAAGGACCACGCTTTCACCGAATACCAGCATAAAATACTAACATTAAGCTACTGTTTCATTTGGTGAGTGTAGAGAACCGGTCACCGGTGACAACGCATAATATGCATTTTGATAAGTAATGCTAGGTTTAGATGTCTATGGGTCACAGCATTTTCTTACCATCAGGTGAACTGTGTGCTGGCTTGTCTCCCTAATTCTAATTTAATTTTTTAAATTTAATCCTAAAAAAAAAACATCAACTACGACGCTAGGATTAACCCTTTCGCTGTCCCGTGCACTACATATAGGTCATTGCTATTGTCTTACTATTGTGTTTGAAAACCGGACAGTGAACGTGATAAATTTAAAAGAAATATTACATATAACATTAAATACTATAGCTATAAATACATTAACATTACATACATTACATATAATCACGCCTCTTTCCCATAGGGGTAGGCAGAGACCACTTCTTTTTACTTGCTACGATTCTTACATACTTGTTTCTCTGGGACCCACCGAACGATATTGAGTTGTGGATATTCTTACACCGCCACTAAACAATTTCCTTTAACCGAGTTCAATAAACGAGAAGGTTCTATATTCGTTGCCGACAGTATTTTTGCGTATGAGTGATATCCATATACCAGACCTCCTTCATATTTACGCAATCAATCTAATATCTATAATAAACGTGTCAAAACCGTACCTTTTTCAAGAAACCTAAAATATTATAATATTATCCTCGTCAAAATCGACAATCACTTTTGAAATAACGGAAGGCCCATGAGTAGGCAAATAAAAAAATAAGAGCCAATCATTTTTAATAAAGAATTTGGGAAATAATAAGAACGTTAAAGGTATGTTTCTCTCTGTACAAAAATATTTAAGTACCTTTTTAATAGCGTTAAGATTTTTAAAAATCGACCGTCCATTTGGTAAACAACCCAATAACCAGTAAAACCTAAAATATGACGACTTCAGATAAATTGGACCGACAGAGCGACAAATCGTTCATCACTTTGCAAACAGCGTCTGAAACGGCCCTAACTTGCGACGTTAGAGAGCAAAACGACCAGCGGAACCACGGTCTGGCGGCAGTCCAACTGCAGGAACACACCGTGCTCTACAACATTATAACGTGTTAGGTATACAGACAAAATGTTGTTATAAAATGAGGTTTTTAGGTTTTTCGTGATTTAGATTAAAAAACGTAAAAATTCTAACAAAGTTAAATACTATACAACATGTAACAAAAACCTTGCGATTCCCGTTAAGTGCGTTATCAGAGTCAGTATCAAACGTAAAGAAATAACTGTTTTACAAAAAACTTGAACATTAAAAAATTTAATTTTAATTTTATAAAAACCGGCCAAGTGCGAGTCGGACTCGCGCACCGAGGGTTCCAAACAAATCCGTAGGTATATAAGTTTAAAATTATTAAAAATATTTTAATTACATGATGTAACTAAAAATTTATGCTTTTCGCAATTTTTCCTTTATCCGTGCTATAATAAGTTGCTTCGTACCAAATTTCAAGATTCTGAATTCACGGAAATTACCCTGTAGGTTTTGATTCCCTTGCGAATGTCAAAAATTTGCGGCATAAACGGCTGTATCTTTTGATTGCGTTG
This sequence comes from Parnassius glacialis, assembly GCA_033319125.1. Classification (NCBI taxonomy): domain Eukaryota; kingdom Metazoa; phylum Arthropoda; class Insecta; order Lepidoptera; family Papilionidae; genus Parnassius; species Parnassius glacialis. The sequence goes on along the minus strand of JAVANC010000022.1, from coordinate 31,592,984 downwards.
ACTTAGGATGTTTGATTTTTTCACAGCTCCAAGGGACAGTAGACTTGAGTATTTGATATGAATTTCAGCTTGGTAACTCCACACGTTCCTGAGAAAAAGGGTCTTGACAGACAGGCAGACAGACGGACAACGAAGTGATTTCCGAAGTGTTCCGTTTTTCCTTTTCAAGTACGGAACCCTAATAATTTGAAAATTGTATGTGGTTTTATTACCTCTGCATTATTCGGAGAGTAAGAGGATTGTCAAAGACCCACCCTTCACCGATGCTCGTGTCAGTTAGAGATAATAAAACCACATACAATTTGCTAATTATTTTTTTTAATTAAAATTAAATTTTTTAATGTTCAAGTTTTTTGTAAAAAAGTTATTTCTTTACGTTTGAATACTGACTCTGATAACGCACTTAAAGGGAACCACAGGGTTTTTGTTACACGTTGTATATTAGACATTAATTACAACAAGTTCATGTATAATTCTTTTTTTATATTCTTACATTGTCATCTGATTTTGCTGTGTTTTAAATTCTCTAAGCTCATCGGGGAAGTTAGTTTGAAATCAATTAATAAATTCGACCGGAGCAGAAAGACGAAGAAAAACGTGGTACGAGGAAATCCTTGGAATCTTTTATCGTGTGTGTCACTAATAAGGCAGTAAGTGACATTTCAGACCACGATAAAGTGGGTTTTATTTCGTTCACTGGTTTTTATGAAATTAATTTAATTGATGTTTAAAACATTAATATTTAAAAAAATACATAATATAAAATATATACAAAATACACTGAACGTGTATATTAAATCGGGAACACCTGATGAATCATGCAGTAAGTCGGTGCGTATAGGTATAGCACAATTTAAAGAAAGGGTATAGGAAGGTTATTTGTGGGAATTTGTGGAAGAGGTCTGTGTTGAGTAGTGAACTTGTGATGAGCTACAGAAATGGAAAAAAAAATCATAAAATTCAATAATATAAATTAGAAAACGCCACACAGTCTAGTAATTACGTTGGAATCGATGACGGACGGACAAACAGTGGACGAATATAGATAAGTTGTGTTAATAAGAAGGAAGCGACACCGACGCGGCGTTTCCTGTGACAATTTCGAACGTGATTTCCTGTTAATGTGAACCTTAGAAGAAAACTTTAGTGCCCGGTAGTGCTAAGTAAATTAGGCGCCTTAATGAATACTATAATTCATTCATATACTTTAAAGAAGTTTCGGGATGCCGGAAAATAAATGTTACGAATCGGAGAAAAATAATATTAATATTAAAAATAGCCATGTGGTGGCGAAGTATAAGAATCCATTATCACATTTCATTCCGTGGGAGTTTTTCTTTTTAATATTACTGTGACAAACAAAGTAAAAATTCACCTAATGATGAACTGCATCACATAATTTTCCAGCAAAGAGTGCCACAGATGCGTTGTCACCTTTAGGACTGTAACAGTGTTTGGCGGCAGGAAAATAGGCAAGAAGGTGGTACCAACCCAGAAGGACTTCTAACCAAAAAAGGAGTGCTATCGTCTGGTAAAAAAGGATGGTGGAAAACATTTAAGTATGTACAATGTACATACATATTACTTCAATGGTGAAATAAGAGCAAGGTCTCCGATGGATGTTGGTATAACTATCTAGTTTACGTCAGGTATAAAATATCTAGACCGATAACAAGGAGCAGCGTCAAAGGTGTCAAACGTTTGGTAGGTACACGATCGTCAATGAACGAAAAAAGAATCGATCGTCAGAAATCGTCAACCAACAACGGGAGAGGCACATGATCTAGCAGTGGACTTTTACTGGGCACTGGAAGAACGACATTGCAAACAAATAAAAAAAATCTTATGTAATTTTACTCCTTTCTGTACATTAATAAAGTGTTTTTAGAGTTTGTATCAAATGTAACAATCCACAAAGGCGTGGTAAATAAAAAAATAAAGCTATTTGATTTTGGAACAGGAGGAAATATTTAAAATTTATTACAATGCCATCTGCGTCCAATGGCCTCGTGTAAGTTTATGTTCGGAAATCTATGGAAATGCGTAATGCGTCACGCCACTGGCGGGCTCATGAATTATGAATTTTTTCCACATAGGGTTGTAGATTGTAATCGCTTGTTTATTATATTCACTACCATTTTTTTTTAATTAATATTCACAGACACAATTTGGTAGTTTAATTTTAATCATATAAAAAGTTTTTCTTGAAATCTCAAATTCGTCCTCTCTCTAATTCTCTCTCTCTCTAATATTATGGTTGTAGCAAGAAAGAGTCGGCTCCATCGGGGAAGCACCACATTCACAGGATACCAGTGTAAAATAGCAACTTAATGCTGCTGTGTTTCGTATGGTGAGTGTAGAGAACTGAAGATCTTTTTTACAGGAAACGAAATATTCCATTTTAGACCTCAGGGGTGACAAGGCATTCTGCATACTGATTCCTAATTGAGAAGTGTCTATGGGCCACAGCATCGACTTACCATCAGATAGACGGAGTGTTCGTTTGTCACTCTTATTTTATATAAAAAAAAACAAAAATCTCGATAACATAGACTGATTAATGGGAACAATTGCACATACTAATTAATAACAGAAGCATAGTAAGTTTGTTTAGTCACCTCATCTATCTTTATATGTACAAATTACGTGTCACGTTGTTTGTCCGCGATGAACTCCTAAACTACTGAACTGGTTTCAATGAAATTTTGCACACTGTGTGCAGTTTGGTCCAATTTCAGAGGTAGGATAGTTTTTATCCCGATTAATGCCCTGCAATATTTTTTTATTGCGAATTTAAGGATTTTTTTCATAGGAAGGGTCGTCGGAAAGAGCAGAACAACGTCTGCCTGGCCAGCTAGTTTTGTATAAAACATCCACGTAATATTAACCGGTTCATTTTTGGATGACGAAAAAGAAACACATACTTTGTAATCTTAAAGTAAATTAAAAATAATGAGCCTACGTCATACTATAAAGAAGAAGTCTTCACCAAGTTCTAACAATGTAGCAGAGAAATGTCCACCGTTCACCACTAAATATATTACAAATTTGTAAATTCAAGTTTTTAAAACTTTCGTTTACATACGATAAAACAGCACTTGGAAATGAAATTACCAACTCATCTCTGGTGCAGGCACGAGGATGTTAGTTTTGCATATATTAAGTTAAACTACTCTTACGGATTTTATGGCGTCTAAAACTTAAATTAAATGCTGTCCATGCCTGTCTGGGACTTATAGTTCTCATGTGGGACTTTTAGCAAAGAAAGTTAGTGTTACTTGCCTAGCATATCTTAAAAGGCGACTAATGGGATATTGGGTGAGTGATTATGTAGTTGATGGACATCACTTCCTTCACAATTTTCCATCTAAACCAATACTTTTTGGCTAAACGTGGTCAAAGTAGCTGTAGTTCTTTGGACTCTGCCTACTATCCCTCCGGGATTAACGGCGTGACGAAAGTAGTTTTATTCAATATGTAGTGTTCGTGATTATTGTATATAATATACCTATGTATAATTTTGAATTACATATTAATCAAAAATTTAAGTGTACGGCCGACCCTGAGAGACTTTTATAGTATATATGAATTATAATCAATATATTATGTTTTTTTTTAATTAAAAAAGACAGAGATTATCTTATTGATTTTTGTTTGAAGAATATTATTAAATATTATACGAGAAGAAAGAAAGGTTCTCATGTGACAGCCTTGTAATAGATCTATTGTACCTAGCACTAAATTGAGTGACGACCAGTTCGACACGCAGAAAAAATAGATGCAGGTGGCTCGGGAGACTCGGGACCGTGTGTTATGGCATTTCTTTGGGGAGACCTGTGTTCAGTAGCGGACTTGTGAAGAGCTATATTGACGATAATGAAGTCCATTGCGATATTTCGAAACTTATCATATTACGAATAGAAGTTTAAAAATAGCATATGTTCCACGATTACAACTGCATCTTCGACTTTACTCTTTTAATGAAATTAAAATATTATTAAAGCTTAGCCTGATTAAGAGTATATATAAATCTAACGAGTTGGAAATAACTATAAAATGTTCATTACATGCATGATACACAAAGAGCCCTCGTCGTAGGTGTGCTTACGTACTTTGTTCAATGAAGCGAGCGTAAGTGGCTTTACGTTGATGCGATACGACGGAAAATATGTTTTAATAATGTATAGATAAATGCTACAACAAAGCACAAACATGGCAATATTATAGCTGTTTTTAGTTTTAATTTTAAATATATTAAAAATGAAACTGACAGTGCAGTGGTGGTATAAGAATTTATCCAATATCTCATATCGTGCCATGGGTGTCGGTCAGAGATTACAGAGGGAAACAAACCAGGAGATGGGCAGTAGTATTTCACATGGTAGAGCCATGCTGCAGCTATATTATGGTTGTAGCACGAATGGGTCGGCTCGACCGGGGATGGACCACGCTCTCACAGAATACCAGCGTAAAATAGCAGATCAATGCTGCTGGTTTCGTATGGTGAGTGTAGAGAACCGGATACTCTTTGTACTGAAAACGAGGCATTCCATCTTAGTCCTCAGGGGTAGCAATGAATCTGGATTTTGATTCTTAATCGAGGATAGATATAGATATCTATGGGCCGCAGCATCCACTTACCACCAGGTGGATTGTGTGTATTTTTGTCACCCTTATTCTATAAAATAGTGTCTTTCTCAAACAACTTAAAAATTTCGTAGTTCTATGTAATTTTTTATGTTGTAGTGTTCAGCAGCAGATTTAGGATAGCATGTAACGGTGATGACATGCAAAATAAAATAAAAACTTACAATATATTACTGCTAGGTGCTAGACTCAGACTTCATATTATTATCATCACTGAGAGGGCTATGCTGCCTTCCTTAGTAAAACATAAACACGTCTGCAATTTTCATAAAGTATGTGTACTGCATGATCGGAACCATAAGGCATACATCTAATAATTTTAGAATTTAAAGAGGCAAAATCCACTACTGACAAAAGCCGCCCCCATAGATTTCTTCGTAGGTATGTAGTTTGGCAGGCGGGTTGGCAACCGCAAGTTGACTTATTTCCTATTAGTTATTGGTAAGACGCTGCTGCCTATCTCCGAATTTGTTTCCCTCTATCGCTTCTTACGACACCCACGGGGTGGTAAATATTCTTATGCCGCCAATACAGAAAACGCCGTTGCTGCAAGTTGAGCGCTTTATTTTTAAAATATAATAGACATAATTGAAAACTACAAATAAGATTAATTTTCTGATGAGACAAGCTAGTAATCGGGGAATTATAAATGTTTTCTTGCTCTCCTGTAATTTTTGGAAAAATTTAGGTTCGCCCCTTTGCGGCGTAAGCGACGAATTGCGACAATTTGGTGCAGGTGGGGATCAGCTTTCTACGTTTTATTCAGTCAACATTTAATTGTATACTATCTTTTGTTATCTCAATTTGTGTTACTGTATGAATATAATTTGTACAGACTAATTTAATAATAGAGTTTGGTTGCTAGACCGTTGTAAACTATCTATCTCTGTGGCCTCGTCAACCCGATAAAGGACATTTTGTAACTACAATCGAGACCGGTGTTCCGAAGTTTGTCAATTAACGGAATTGGATTCGTTCTTGTTCTGGAACTATTCTACAATGTAGATTAGAATATTGCACTTCTAATTATGCGCAATGTGCCTCGGGGGTTCGGTTTCGTTTGATTAACTTAAAATCATGTTATCTCTTTTCCTACTTAAGTATGTAAATAAGTAAAGAAGTTAGGTAGGTAATTTAGTTAGGAGTAAAGTAAGTAATACAATAGAAAACTATAGGAGTACCATAGGAAATACTAGAACGATCTGTCCTCCGCTAGATGACGGTGCAACCAATGTTGTATTGTCCACATGTGAAATACCCTGAACGGTGATGGGGACTGCGTCATATGGAGTGTAGAAAGAAGGAGGACCACATCTATATATGAAAAGTGTCCCTAAAAACGTGTCCAATAAGGGTGGCGCTGCAGTAGCATAGGATAAATTTAAAAAAAGCGCCGAAAGTAATTAGAATAAGATGGAGAAATAAACAAGGATCGACCAATCTGCTTGGTTTTGTACTACGTAAATAGTTGAGATTTTGTATACTGGCATTTTACTAACTACTTTAGTCATGATTTTTTTTAAATATTTGAATTCAGCTGACTTCACCCCGTTCACAACAGCTATCTTCATATCGTAGTTTTTCAGACGCCAGCCCTATTGTGGTAGGTTTTGGAACCTCAATTTGCAGTAAATGGTAGGACACTTTTTCAACTTTCGCCCCTTATAAGATAGTTTTCCTTGTACTCTACACTCCATACTGCGTCAAAAGTGTTGAAATGTCGGCTGTCAAACGTGGCGGATGGAATATTATTCCAACTGTAGGAGTGGTCTATTTTCAGAAGTAAACTGTTAAGTAATGTTAAAGAAGAAGAGGGTACAAGAAAGGCCATGAATAAATTCCAACCGAATTTGGGTCATGAAAGCCAGTTTCAATGGAGATCAACTAACTCCGTAGGTCAGGATTATAGGCACAAGTTTGTGCGTAAGTACAGGTGTACTATTCGCTCAACCTCATAGTTAGATGAGACAGCAATCTGATCCGGAGACATTTAATTACATCAGGCGCAGGACCAACGGCTTTACGTGCTTGAAGATGGTGAAACGCCGCCTACTTCCCGGTTCCATGCTGCTACTGTGAATTTATTGGCAGAAAACCCGATAACCGATTTTGGCTCGACCCGGGTCCAAACCCGGGGCCACATGATCAGCAGTCTTCACTTCTTGCATCTCTTACCAGATCACCACTCTATCTAGTGGGGCCATACAGGGCTGCCTCTCGAGTACTTTTCTTCCTCATCGGTTGTCGGTACTTCGAAATATATGACCGGTCCATTACCACTTTAACTCAGTCGTTGTGTAATGTCGTTTATACATATATTTTTTTATAGGATAAGGGTAAAAAACGAGCACATAGTCCACTTGATGGTAAGTGGTTGCTGCGGCCCATAGACATCTACATCTATCTTCTATTACAAATCAAAATGCAGATGCGTTTTCACCCGTGAGGGCTAGGAAGGAATGCCTCATTTCCAGTAAGAAGGGCCTCTGTCCACCTGCACTCACCAAGCGAAACGCAGAGGTAAACCTCTACTTCACGCTGGTATTCTGTGAGTTCGTGGTACCACCCCGGTTCGAGCCGGCCCATCCGTGCGACAGCAAAAGCTGTCGCGTGGCTCTACCACTGTTTAAAGCTTAAAGCTGCTGTGTTTCGTATGGTCAGTGTAGAGAACCGGAGATCCTTTTTACTTTTTTTTTTATAGGATAGGGGTGACAAACGAGCACACAGTCCACCTGATGGTAAGTGGTTGCTGCGGCCCATAGACATCTACATCTATCCTCGTTTGCGAATCAAAATGCAGATGCGTTGTCACCCGTGAGGACTAAGATAAAATACCTCATTTCCAGTAAAAAGGGCCTCCGGCCACCTGCACTCACCAAGCGAAACGCAGAGGTAAACCTCCACTTCACGCTGGTATTCTATGAGGTCGTGGTACCACCCCGGTTCGAGCCGGCCCATCCGTGCGACAGCAAAAGCTGCCGCGTGGCTCTACCACTGTTAAGGACTACTACTGGAAAGGAGGCATTCAATCTTAGTCTTCAGGGGGTGACAACGCATCTGCATTTTGTTTCCTAATCGAGGATAAATGTACATGTCTATGGGCCACAGCCCACAGCATCCACATACCATCAGGTGGTCTGTGTGCTCGTTTGTTACCCTCATACTATAAAAAAAGTCAATTGCCGAATGTGAGGCTCCCACAGGCAGGTATACGTGTGAGTGCACGTTTGTCAAAAAAGAAAAAAGAACCTTAATAGTCAAAGGTAAAATAGCTCTCCATTTAGCTAAATTGGTACAATTTTAGCAATTAAAAATAAAAGAGGCGGCAAAAACTTTTCAGCCCTCCAGAAGTGTTTGGATAAAAGCTATTGTTTGTCAAGTTTTCGAAAGCTGGATGAATTCAATTACTGATTAAATCATTTGGCTTTTAACAAATACTATAAAATGAGCAAAATGGCGCCAGGAGGCGAGATAAAAGGAGCCCAGTTTTTTTTCTTCTAAATACTATTAATGTCAAACGAGTTAAGACTTATATATATACCTCATATCATCCCGTAAGCGTCGTAAGAGACGACAGAGGGAAATAAATCGGGAGATGGACACCAGCGTCTTCCTAATAACGACGACAAATAAAAACCTGCGGTTACTAACCCGTTTGCCATGCGTGGAAACAATGGCAAATGCCCCCCTATGAGGCAATCTATGGGGGAGGCCTATCGGGAGAAGGGCAGCAGCGTTTTGATAATAATGACGAAAAATAAAAAACTGCGATTGCTAACCTGTTTGCCATGCGTGGCAACAATGGCAAATGTCCCCCTATGTGGCAATCTATGGGGGAGGCCTATCGGGAGAAGGGCAGCAGCGTTTTGATAATAATGACGAAAAATAAAAAACTGCGATTGCTAACCTGTTTGCCATGCGTGGCAATAATGGCAAATGTCCCCCCTATGTGGCAATCTATGGGGGAGGCCTATCGGGAGAAGGGCAGCAGCGTTTAGATAATAATGACGAAAAATAAAAAACTTCGATTGCTAACCCGTTTGCCATGCGTGGCAACAATGGCAAATGTCCCCCCTATGTGGCAATCTATGGGGGAGGCCTATCGAGAGAAGCGCAGCAGCGTTTTGATAATAATGACGAAAAATAAAAAAACTGCGATTGCTAACCCGTTTGCCATGCGTGGCAACAAAGGCAAATGTCCCCCCTATGTGGCAATCTATGGGGGAGGCCTATCGGGAGAAGGGTAGCAGCGTTTTCCTAATAATGACGAAAAATAAAAAACTGCGATTGCTAACCCGTTTGCCATGCGTGGCAACAATGGCAAATGTCCCCCCTATGTGGCAATCTATGGGGGAGGCCTATCGAGAGAAGAGCAGCAGCGTTTTGATAATAATGACGAAAAATAAAAAAACTGCGATTGCTAACCCGTTTGCCATGCGTGGCAACAAAGGCAAATGTCCCCCCTATGTGGCAATCTATGGGGGAGGCCTATCGAGAGAAGAGCAGCAGCGTTTTGATAATAATGACGAAAAATAAAAAAACTGCGATTGCTAACCCGTTTGCCATGCGTGGCAACAAAGGCAAATGTCCCCCCTATGTGGCAATCTATGGGGGAGGCCTATCGAGAGAAGAGCAGCAGCGTTTAGATAATAATGACGAAAAATAAAAAAACTGCGATTGCTAACCCGTTTGCCATGCGTGGCAACAAAGGCAAATGTCCCCCCTATGTGGCAATCTATGGGGGAGGCCTATCGAGAGAAGAGCAGCAGCGTTTTTCTAATAATGACGAAAAATAAAAAAAACTGCGATTGCTAACCCGTTTGCCATGCGTGGCAACAATGGCAAATGTCCCCCCTATGTGGCAATCTATGGGGGGGGGGCCTATCGGGAGAAGGGCAGCAGCGTTTTCCTAATAATTACGAAAAATGAACAACTGCGATTGCTAATCTGTTTGCCATGCGTGGCAACAATAGCAAATGTCCCCCCTATGTGGCAATCTAATGGGGAGGCCTAAGTTCAAAAGTCGCTTTTAATAGACTGTTACGGTAACATTGAGTTGAACTTCTGGCAAATGACTACTGCAGTAAGTTCGTTTGTCACTTTAATTTTTCCATTCTCCACTCCATTCTATCTCTGCATCATCCCAAGGTAGACTGCTAGAGAATGCCTTAGGCATTAAGTCCGCCTATATGCCACATGTGTATACGAAGTTTAAATATATAAATAAATAAACAATTTTATATTGAAAAACCCTTTTTTTCTAACTTCAAAACCTATCCCTAACATCAAAAACGACTGAGGAACTAAAAGGTGTTATATAATTAAATGATTAAGTATAGGTAAATTCTCTACATCAGATCATAAACACACCAGTAAATTAACCTCTACCAAAGTATGAGAGTAGGGAGAGAGAGAGAGAGAGAGAGAGAGAGAGAGAGAGAGAGATGTTAATGTTGCTATTAAACAGGGGCGGATCTACTTAAAGGCTTTTTGGGCTGCAGCCCAGGGCCCCGCGAATACAGAGGGCCCCCAATCAAACTGAAACCAATAGACGATATTGTCAATAATAAAAATTATCTAGAATTTAAAAAAATCCGATCACAAGGTTGGCAACACTACGATCAATCAACCCATGAGCGCGTCTATCAAACGGAACGGGGAATTCCCTGTCGCTTGTTTTCGGTCGGTGTATTCCGTGTATTGTCTATTACTGGGGACTTCCCTTCGCTTATCGCCCGACGCATTTTTGTTATTTTTCCGCACTTCTGCTATCGTCTACTATATTAACGAATTGACTTTGTTATTGTTAGAAATGTGTTTAGTGCGTGTGTTTAAAGAGACACCCTTAACGTTGCGTTGGATAAGATGATTATGGATTTAAATAATAGAAGCCAAGCCTACGAGACTTATTGCAAAAAATTTAAATTTTTAATGGATTTGCAAGACAAAAATCAAGAACTCATAGATCTGGAAAGTGTACGTAATGTTATTGATTATTATCCAAATGACGTAGACGAACATTTAGTGAATGAGTGCATTCAGTTAAAATCTTACTTACTACAGTCTAAGACAGAGTCTTACACCTCTTGCAGTGAAATTTTTTGGCTAATTTATGAAAAGAAACTTGTTGATGTTTTCCCAAACTGCTATACCATCTTAAAGACTTTTTTTAACGATGCCGGTCACTAGCTGTGAAGTGGAGCGTTTTTTCTCCAGGATGTCGTATATAGAAAACAAATACAGGACAACAATGTCGAACTATCGACTAAATCATTTATCAGTTCTTTCGATAAATTGCGATTTAACAAAGGACCTACAGTGCGATGACCAAAGAAAAGAATTTGCAGCACAAAAATGCAGAAAGGTTGCTTTATAATTTATATAACATAACTACATTGCTCTGTGAACTTGGAACCCGAACTAAAAAAAAATTGATACATATTCTACAAACAACGCAGATGGTTGTAATAACCTTCATTCGTTTGTAGTCCTGAAAAATCTTCTGAAAACCACTAAAGGTTGTAAATTTTCATGAAATATGATAATTTATGAAAAATCTTGACTACCCATGGGTTAAGAATAGTTTGTAGATGTTTGTAATACTAAAAAAAATGTATTACCGGACCTGAATCTTGAAAGATATTATTATTAAAAAAAATCTATCACCCGAATAAACTACAAATGACGCAGATGATTATAATACCATTTATTCGTTTGTAGTCCTAAAAATTCTGATAATTACTAAAAGTTGTAATTTTTCATGAAATATGATTGCATTCAGCATCGTTTGTAGATGATTATAATAACACAATTATTCTAACATAAGTCTTAAATTGTGAAGAAGCATTCTCACTTGGAATTAGTTCATTAAACAACTAGACCTGCAGATTTGTCAACCCAGTCCAATTGGAGATAATAAGCTTTTAGGGCTAATGTTGACTGTATCAAAAGAGTCTAGATATATGACTACATCGGCGCGCGAATATACAGTTAATAACTAAGCACTTCCCCATTGGTAAATTGTTAACTTTCTTACCGGAAACTATTGCGACAAACAGTAATTGAACATAAAACAAAATATGGAGCTATAGTTGAAACTAGTCGAATAGGCTTCATTGATTGCAGGTTTAGTTGTTTAATGAACTAATTCCAAGTGAGAATGCCTCTTCACAATTTAAGACTTATGTTAGAATAATTGTGTTATTATAATCATCTACAAACGATGCTGAATGCAATATATAACTTTTAGTAATTATCAGAATATTTTTTTAGGACTACAAACAAATAAACGGTATTACAATCATCTATTTCGTTTGTAGTTCATTCGGATGTTAGATTTTTTTTAATAATAATATTTTTCAAGATTCAGGTCCGGTAATACATTTTTTTTAGTATTTCAATCATCTACAAACGATTCATAACCCATTGGTAATCAAGATTTTTCAAAAATTATCATATTTCATGAAAATTTACAACCTTTAGTGATTTTCAGAAGATTTTCCAGGACTACAAACGAATAAAGGTTATTACAATCATCTGCGTTGTTTGTAGAATATGTATCAATAATTATTTTTTTACTTTTTTAGTTCGGGTTCCAAGTTCACACAGCTCATAACCATCTATGACCTGTCAATTTATTTTTCAATAAATAATGTTTTAATAAATAAATAAAATATTTTGTTTTCCTATTTTCTTCCTGTACTTAACATATATTACATTACATATACCTACATCACCATAGAAAACAGTTTCTTGTCAAGTATATTAGTTATGTAATTAGGTAGGGCCCCTAAGCAGTATTAGCCCAGGGCCCCACAAATTCAATATCCGTCCCTGCTATTAAAACATTTTTTCTTCTTACTTTCTTCAAGTGCAAACCTTACTGCACGCTGTGTACGATATTCGTTAACAAAAGCCCTGGCAGCATCACCAATATGTCTGAGGGTCTCTGCTCTGTGCTTACCAACCAAGGGAAGGTAATTTTTTTAGAAATTTTAGTTTGGTAGATACTTGAGAAGGTCTGCATATATCCAACAGTAGACTTTAGGCTGATAAAGATAACAGAATGTATGTAAATGCACTTCTCTCTCCTTAAAAAAAATACTTTCTAAAGAAATTGTTGTGGCGGTGTAAAATATCCACTATATATCGTCTTTTGGGCATCGTAAGAGTCGGCAGGGGTTAAAAAACTAAGAGATAGACAGCGTCTTCCTTATCTATCCATCCATCCTTCCATTACAGCCTATCATAAGACCACTGCAAAATATAAGCCTTCCCCTTAAATTTCCACATGAGGGTATTTTGCCACGCTTAACAGGTGGTTTAGCAACACCAGTTTTTAATTATTTTTTTGTTGTTAGCGAAAGATACTGCTGCACATCTCCTATTTCAGTTTCTCTCTGTCGCCTCTTATTGGGTATGGGCAAGAAATCTAAAAATATTTTTTTTACTCGTTTAATAAACAATTCGTAAATTTTGTACTTGTATCTTGTAATCATCTTTACCGGTGTTTGAAATCGAGTGAATAATCGACCATGTGATCGAGTCCGCCATCTGTCTCGTCGGGGTTATTGCACTCGATGACTCACTTCAGAGTACCCACGAGAACTACATCGATTTGTAGTTAGTAGTTACGCTAGCTAAATTTATTTGTACTAAACGGAAAGAGCACAGTGTTATCAGGGTTAACAATTAGATGTAACAAATTTTAATATTGGGTAGTTAATTGTAGTGGTTACTTTAATTGTCCTATAATCATTTTTTCCATATACTCTCTTGAACCCGTAATAACTATATAGGTACTCGTATTCCGAATTTACGTTAGTGAAAATATATTCATAGATGCTTAAATAGAGAATAATTAGATAAGAGAGTTCCACTGATGGACCTAACACTACAGAATAAATAATAGTACTACGTACTAATATGAAGTAAACAGAACAGTAAATGAAGTGAAACATAAATGTTTCGGGAAGTCTTCAAACAGTTCAAACCAAGGATGTTCCGCGAAGGTATTGATGTTAAAAGAAAACCTGATTTCAATAGAGAAGACAGCTTTGTGCTACTTACTAACCATAATATCCTTAGGAACATTTAATTGGTAAAGTTAAATACAAAATCCAAGCAAACTTGTACATATAACGCTTATACAGCAATTCCAGACTTCAAGATCGGTCAAGTGCGGACAAAACTTAATATTTTATTTTAAAAAGTAGTCAGGGGTAACTATGACATGATATTGAATAGGCTCATTCCGCCGAGACCATGAATATTGTAAACTCGAAAAGTTAGAAATTAAAAAAAAATAAAATTAAAAATAAACGCGATAGATTTCGCAAAATTAGTTTTGTTATGAACCTATAACTAAAGTAAATTTATGAATTATAGCTGAACATAGACGAATTTGATTCGGAATCTAGTAACAATATTTTCAAACATTTTAATCATTACTACTTTTAGTTTAACAAATATTTCGTACTTCCGATACTGCATTTATATCTTCTTCGATGCTACCGCAAACATAAGGAAAGGGCAATTGTCTGTGTTCGCGAAATTTTTTTACCATTTATAACTTATGTATTTTATTTCCATGCTAAAATTGCTTTTTTGTTATTTTAGTTTAGTATTAGCATATTAACTTTTTATTACACCTACTTCATTCTATCTCTGCATCATTCCAAGGTAGACTGGTAGAGAATGCCTTAGGCATTGAGTCCGCCTATATACCACATGTGTATATGAAGTTTAAAAAAAAACTGCTACAGGCAACTTAACATATCAGCAGCTTATGTATTATCGTTGGCCGTGCAGTAGCGGTGTAAGAATATCCACTACCCCAAATCATCCCGTGGGTGTCGTAAGAGGCGACAGAGAGAAACCAATCAGGAGATGGGCAACAGCGTCTTCCTAATAACGACTAAAAATAAAACACTGCGTTTGCCAATCCACTTGCCAAGCGTGGCAACTATGGCAAATATCCCCCTTATGAAGCAATCTATGGGGCAGGCTTATGTTCAGCAGTGGACTTTAATAGGCTGTCATGGTCATGGTCAGCCTACGTATTATTGGAGAAAGTGGCCAGGAGGAGGTCATAGTTTCTATTTAATTTCTGAATATACATCGGTTGTTCTAATTACGCTGAACTTAATCTTGCGTAAGTAAAAAGTCCAATAGGCGAAGAAAAAAAAAAAACGATTGGAAATCTCATTTATTTATTTTTTATTATTTTCATTGATTTAGTTAATTTCGTTATATTATATGAACTCGAATATTAAACGAAATGTTTATGTATAAAACATTTATTTAAAAAGTATATTTATAAGCCAATGGCATTATTGCAAAAAGTCATCAAAAATATAGTTTAAAATTAGTGTCAGTTTTAAACTAGTTTGTTTCGAGAAAGAAGTCTCGTGAAAAATATGCTATAATATAATGTATCTGAATTTGTTACTTTATGTTTACCAAATATAAAATTTCGTGAAGATTGGCGCCGCCGTATTGTTTATTTTTCTTATTAGTTGCTTTTTCATTAGTTATTTAATTGAAGATGCGTTTAACATACACAAAATGCAAATGGATAAAAATCCAGACCAGGGATACTATTTTTTTGTATGCTATATTAAACATCCTTGTTCCAAGCAGGATTCCAATCCGTGATCACACAGCAACGTAACCATTGATTAACTCAATGAACGCAACCAAAAATTGAGCAACTGCGCTCGCGGGTCATATTGTCAACACTGATATAACATACAAGATACATAAAAAGCGTGTAGTTTCATTCTCAGATAGAATTATCGTAAACGACAGATATAACGTAGATTAAAATAGTACGGTACGCTTACACGTTACGTTAGCATTACTCTCAAAGATGGCGGGAAAAGAACGCGTGTGCGTACGACAAACAGCTGTGCTCTACGGCGTCCATAGTGTTGCCAGGTGTTCCGATTTGCACAGGACATACCGATTTTTAAGGGTCTGGTGACACGCCAAATGACTCCTTAATCTATACTTCGATCGATAATTTTGACTGTAATTGTGGTTGTTATTACATTAAAATATTTTGCTTTGACATTCAAATATTTTCTTACCAGACTCGAATAGTCAACATAAAAGTTTTAATCTTTGCGTCGTCACGACACTGCATATTTCAGGGTCACTCTAAATAATCTTATGACAAAGACGAATAAAACGAAAATTCAATGAAAAATTGATTTCGGTACTTTATGTAGACTGTACAACTTTTACTATTTACATATTAAGAATAAGTATTAATACCTAAGATAGCAAACATCTTATGACGATAGAGATACAATATAAGTAATAAACGTACATAGTCCATCTTTTAATTATTCCTTCACGTTACGTGGGTTCCGAGCCAAGGTGGTGAGACACCGCCAACTTCCTGACTCCGGGCCCTTCCTCAGTAGGAAAAACTTAATAACTGTTGTTTTTTTTGAGCCGATCCGGGATTTGAACCCCGAGACCTCGTGATCAACAGTCGTATTTACAACCACTACACTAAGGAGGTAGTACCAAATAATAATTTATAAAGCATATTGCACATTGTGTCAAGAAGACTAACTCATGGCGGCCAAAATGGCTACAAAAACCTATTTTTTGTGGCCATTGCAACTGTCCCGATTTGCAAAACAAATTGCCGATTATTTTTACCTTCTGTCCTGAAATTTGACCCACTTTAACTGGCAACATTAGGCGTCCATTTGTCAGTTGGAGCATGACATGACGTGTTGTGTTCCCATTGTAACTGTAACTTTGAAGGTCTTGATAATGATACGCACGTGTTATAGATTTTTATACTTACCTTCTATTTTATAGTGGAGGAAATATGCGTTGTACAAAATCAATTCAGAATTTAATGCTTGTAGTTAATTCCCTTTAAAATGCTTTAATATACATTTATTATTCTCTAGAAAAAATCGAGAAACTTCTCAAATCGCTAAGTATCTTTATATATCAAATACATTAAAAAATTAAATTTGTAGATCATTAGTAAGTAGATACTATCCACATTCAAATGATAAATAAGAAGAAATACGTTGAATTGCTTCGAAACAAGGCAGACGCAGTTAGGGTTACCAGATGACAGGAATTTTCCTGACATGTCCGGAACTTTAACTCTCTATCAGGGAAACAGGAAAAATTTGAAATTGTCAGAAATTTTAAATAGAACGAGAAAAATATGAGAAGTACAAATTAATATATTTATTAAACAGTTTACATATAAAAAATAATAATATATGAATCAATCTCGAAGTTAAATTATTTCATTCATCTGATCTGGATCGTACTTTTTATTGCGCATGTGTCAAGTACATGCGCGAGTTTTTACAATGAGATATAAATTATTAAGAGAGCTGGTTTCTATACGTGGTAGAGCCATGCTGCAGCTATATTAATAGTTGTAGCACGAATGGGTCGGCTCGACTGGGGAAGGACCACACTTTTAGAGAATACCAGTGTAAAATAGCAGCTTAACACTGCTGTGTTTCGTATGGTGAGTGTAGAGAACCAGAGACCCTTTTTAATTAATAAGATTCTTTACTGAGGATATATTTAGATGTTTATGGGTCACAGCAACCCCTTACCATCAGGTGGACTGTGTACTCGTTTGTTAGCCTATCCTATAAAAAAGACAGTTTTGGGTAGGTTTTTGAGGCACGCTGAAAACTTGTCAAATACCTACCCAAAAATGTCTACCAGCCCTAGGAATATTTGCTGCCTCTGCGTCAATGTCAGAAAATTTATTGAAAAGTCAGGTATATTGCCTCTCATTAAGGGATCTGGTAACCGTAGACGCAGTAGCGTCTCTTGGCATCGAATTTGCGGGTGCACCACCGCGTTGCCACATTCTTAGAATATTTCTTATTAAATATGCACCTATTAAATAATTTTTCATAGAAGAGGACACGATAGAAAGGATAGGATAGACTTAACTGATAGTACCTACCGCCGCCTATGAATAACTGTAAAAAGTTGCAGCCTATTTACGTCCCACTGCTGGGCACAGGCCTCCTCTCATTTCTGAGAGGGTTTTAGGGCTAGGAAGCGTCCACCGCGCTGCCCCAATGTGTATTGGCGAACTTCACGTCTTCGAAATATTTTTGTCTTATTTCTCAGACATGCAGGTTTCCTCACGATGTTTTTCTTCACCACCGAGCACGTGGTAAATCAGCACTTAAAATTGCAATTAACAATTTCATTGGTGCCGGCGGGGATCGAACCCGGGTTGCTGGAGTACTGTGAAGCTTACAGCGAGCGCTAACCATCTGAGCTACCACGGCTGAATAACTGTAACACCAGAGGAATTGCTGATGTATTTAAGAACAAGACTGCTTAGAATGGTACAGACCATACAGTCTTAAAGGCAATCGATGTTAGTAGCTGAATTTTTTAATACATCAATACTAAGGTTTTGTCGTTACTAAGAATTTGACGTGTAGGCAAGAAATAAAACATTGGAAATTTGTCTAAATAATCTATTAAAGAGTTGAAGTAGCTATATAATTATTACCAGTGACAAATAACGCACGAATTAACTTAATTAAAATAGTTTTACAACTCATTTTAACTAACAGCCAATAGGATTGGCGTACTTTTAACTGGTAATGTTTTTCTAGCGTAGGTCTGACTTAAATCGGAGCCTATCAAGTGAAAGGAAGTAGAACTTAGTGCCGCAATTCCGGTTGTTTCAGCACGCGCTGCTAGTATTCCAGTTGGTACTCGTAATGGTATGTACTCGTACTATGCATGATAGCGTGATAAATTTGATGATTCTGACAGCAGCGACAATGTAGTAAATATTCATTTATATATAAAATAAAAAAGTCATACTCTTTAATAGTCCATCTAGATACACTGTAATGAGGATTTTTTGTAGTATTTTAAGCCTTTATTATATTGTTAAATCTTTTTAACATTTTACAATATTTTATAATTGCAATGTATTTACTGTGCAAAATAACGAACTAAAATCATTATTTAAGCCTTTTAAATCAGTAATATTTAATAACTAATTGGGATTTTTAAAAAGGAACAAAAGACATTACAATAGGTAGATATTGAAATTCTGTCGACCTTGAGATAGAACTTTGAGGAAGCAAACTTAAGATGTCTGAAAAGAGGTTACTTACTGGTGATTGCTATGTATTCGATGGATCAGTCTTCTTCATGGAGTGGCCTCGTTTCTCAGCGAATTCGGCGCTCAATCTGTGTGCCTTCAGAGTATTCGGTTTCGACATATCAACACCTGATATTAGTCCGAAGACTTCACGGATCGTTATGAA
Source organism: Parnassius glacialis (assembly GCA_033319125.1). Lineage (NCBI taxonomy): Eukaryota > Metazoa > Arthropoda > Insecta > Lepidoptera > Papilionidae > Parnassius > Parnassius glacialis. The sequence continues at coordinate 31,574,031 of JAVANC010000022.1, read as the reverse complement.
TATACTATATTAAAAATACTTTGCACTGAGCAAACTGTTTACAAATATTCGTTGTATTTAGGCACGAATATGAAAAGCACAGATGATGCGAAAGCGTTTCCTTATCCTTAACACAAATAATTAATAAGAGGTTCTATTGATCACAATTTATTTCTAGCGTTCTATACACGACTGAATCACAAGCTACTATGAATAAAGCTAAGATTTAAACGAGCATAAGACGAATCGCGAACGTTTAACATTTATAGACGGATTTGTAAGGATGTTTCGGTTTTTTATTTTTACAATTAAAATAACACGAGAAAATTTGTTATGTATATACAGTTTAGGTGTGAAGTTCCCGCGGTCGGTAGCTTGGCGTAGCGGTTTGAAGTTGGGGCAATCAATACGCATGCGTGAAAGGGTGGCTGCTTGGGGTGACTTCTCCATTGTTGCCAGCGCCAGATTTTGATATAAAAAACGTACAAGGCCAGATGAATTAATTTCAATGAGAAACTAGTTTTTATTAATTCAATAATATAAAGTTTGGTTTCGCTTGAAAACTATTACACGTTTTATTTTATGCGAAATTAGGGTGCGAGGCCGTATGACAAACATCGTTAGGGTCGGGTTATTATGTCATCGATTATGTTATAAGATAAGAATATTATGTTAGGTTTTAATGTTATCCTTTTTGTGACCCTAAAAGTGGTTATAAATGTTATCCGACATGGCTATTTTTTACTGTTTAAAAATAAGTTACTCCAACACTAAGAATTTCTTCTGTATTCTGTAGGCGTTAGGCATACATTGCAGATTATTCCGGGCGGGATTCAAACCCGACTCGACGATGCCCCGAAGGCAAATGGTTAGCTACAGTGCTACTGAGCTGTCATACTAATATACATAATTATGTATGTATATGTATATACTACCCTCTGATAAAAGAGTGGCGACTGCAGTATATAGCGCCTTCGCGTTGTCATCATTTCTGAGGTATAAAATATAATACCGCTGTTATTAAGTTCTTTTTACCTTTAAAATCGGAATACAACAGTGAATGCACTCATACTTTGTGTCGGCACAGGTAAGGGTCATACCTACAAATACAAATGGTTTTATTGGCACAAAAAGGCCTTGGCTCGTCAAAAATGACTGTAAAATGTAGGACATAGCTCATATAATAATGTCCTCCAGACCAAATTTCGGTCACGACGGCCAGTCTCAACGGAGATTAGCCATTTGCTCAGGACAGGATTATAGTGCCCGAATGTATGCGCAAGCACTGGTGCACTCTCAAAGTCCGATCGGACTGCAATCGGAAACGATCGAAAAGATCAGGCGAAGGACCAACGGCTTTACTTGCCTTCCGAGACACGGGGTTGATAGACCGCCGAATTCCTGATTCCGGATGCTAGAGAGAATTTCTTGATAGAAAATTAAATAAGTGATTTTTAGTCCGATTGGATTTGATCCCGGAACCTGATGATCAACAACCGCGTTTACGATTACTAGACAATTATTGCGTCATATCTAACTTCTTCTTATCAGCCCGTTAAAGCCCGCAGTTGGAGTTGGGCCTCTTTCGTTGTAAAGTGAATCTGACTTAACCGTCACGCTTTGGAGGCGGATTGACGATTGCATTATCAGACGTCTCGCATCTTTGACGCTCCTTACTATTGCCAGTGTGGGTGTAATATTCCTATCGAAAACGAGATGGTCATACCACCTTTCTTCGAAATAGCTAAAAGTTACATTTATTAATTTTCTGAGTGTTTTTAGGGCAAGGAGTGTTGGCCGCACTGACCCAATTCATGTTAGCGGATTTCACATGTTTCCGAGATTTTTTTTTATTTCTTTTTTATATCTCAGACATGTAGGTCGTCTATTAAATCAGTAGTATTTGATTGCAATCAACAATTTCATTGAAGCTGATGTTTACGGCAAGGGTTTAGTTCCTGGGTTACCACGGCTCATCTTTCCGAAGCCCCAAAATGATTTTTTTATAGGATAGGTTGACAAACGAGCACACAGTCCACCTGATGGTAAGTGGTTGCTCTGTGATCCATATACATCTACATCTATCCTCAATAAAGAATCAAAATGCAGGCATATGCGTTGTCACCCGTGAGGACTGAGATGGAATGCCTCTTTCAGTAAAAAGGATCTCCGGTTCTTTACACTCACAATACGAATCACAGCAGTGATAGGCTGCTATTTTACGCTGGTATTCTGTGGAGCGTGGTCCTTCCCTGGTCGAGCCAAATTATTCGTGATACAATTATACTACTAGCTGCAGCATGGCTTTACCACGTATTAACGAACGTAAACATATACGTGACGAACGGTAACTCAAACTCTTCTTACAAATTCTCCTTCTAGCTTTTTTAGTCACGAAAGGATTTGTATTACAAATTAGTGCAGTGTTGCAACGTAAAGTTGCTGCTTTTAAAAACGTTACGTAAGTTTTCAACCAATATGCCATTTAAGTGGGGCATTATTACATAATATTTTTTAAATAGTTACAGTTCTATATCCAAGGAAAACTCTTTGTATCTTCCAGATTCACAACAAAATGTACCTAAACCTAATATACTACGGTATCCCCACGAATGAGTCATACTTTCTGCAAAACATGAAATCAATAAACGGCATCCCGGGCGAGGATCGGCGCTGTGCAATTGTGTGCACTGTACTCTTACTGTTGTACAGCGTCAGCAAAAAAATTATAACATTTTTATTTTTAATTTTTGTTTTTTATATCTTTTGTAATAATTAAAGTATTAGGGTTTAACTGCTTTTTATAGAATACGGGTCACAAACCAGCACATAGTTTACCTGACTATTAGTGAACACGACATGTACATAATATATCCTCAATGGATACTCAAAATGTAGTTGCATTGTCACCCCTGAAGAAATAATTTGAATGCCTCGTTTTAGTTAAAAGGGTATCCTAATATATAATAATATTAAGCTGCTATTTTACTTTGGTATTTTGTGAGAGCGTGGTTCTTATCCAGTCGAACCTACCCACTAGTGCTATAACATGTGTAAATGTGTTGCTAGACACACAAATTCAACCAATTTTATAAAATTTAATAATATTAACTTTGTGATATGCCAACGGTGGATGAGGTTATGTTGGAATTAATATATGATATCCTAAGAAATAAAACCTAGTCGAACTATTTGCAAAGGACGCAAATAATTATGACATATAAATAAGAATATAAATAAATAAAGATGATCTTGAGGTAAGCTTATTGCTGGTTGGTTACTTTACTACTTATACGTTTTACGATTAGATTTACACATATTAATCGTAATATGTATAATGTTGACACGAATTATGGTCGATTCACACATATCAGTGAAGACAAAGTTTCGGAATTATTAACAGTAAACATACTCGTCAACAACTTCGAGATTAGTGCTCCCAACATCTACCGGCATAGGTGTGAGACGGACGTTAAATATGAGTTTTGTTTTGTCCATGTTCATCTTAAGACCTATCCGTTGGGAGACACTATTGAGGTTATTGAGCATAGTGCTTAGGTCCTCCAGCGATTCTGCCATAAGGACTATATCGTCGGCAAATCGAAGGTGAGTGATGTTTCCGCCATTGATGTTAATACCGCATCCTTTCCAGTCCAGTAGCTTGAAAACGTCTTCCAATGCAGCGGTGAAGAGTTTCGGGGATATAACGTCACCCTGTCTTACACCTCTCTGCAGTTGGATAGGTTTCGTACTCTGATTCTGTACTCGGATTGCCATCGTAGCTCTACTGTACAAACACTTCAGCACTTCGATATACCGACAGTCAACTTGGCACCGCTGAATGGACTGCAGCACCGCCCAAATTTCGACGGAATCAAAGGATTTCTCATAGTCTACAGCTGTACTGTTCTGTACAATCTGCCGCAGGGTATGTATGAGGTCTAATATGGTACTAAAGCCTTTTCGGAAATCGGCTTGTTCGGGAGGCTGAAAGTCGTCAAGTCTGCGTGCGAGACGATTCGGAATGACTCTCGAAAACAGCACGTAGACGCGGCTCAGAAGGGAAATCGGTCTGTAGTTCTTCAAGAGAGCGTTGTCGCCTTTCTTGAAGAACAAGACCACCGCACTTCTGCTTCACGCCTCCGGAATAGTGCCACCATGGAGGACGGAGTTAAAGAGCTTCTGAAGGACTTCAAGTACCGGTTTTCCACCCGTTTTCAAAAGCTCCGCTGTAATTCCATCCTCGCCCGGGGGGCTTACCGTTTTTATGGTGCTGGAGAGCCATTCTAATCTCGCTCAGACTGACGTCCGGGATATCTTCGGAATAGTGTCGGATGAGACTCGCTCTTGGATCGTTACTCACACTTGCGTGTGGCTCCAACGATGATGTGTACAGCTGCCCATAGAACCTCTCAATCTCATTCAAAATCTCAGTTAACCCGGAAACGACGCTGCCACACTCTGTCTTTAGATTTGACAGTTGGTTCTTTCTGGCAGACAGATCTCTAGCAAAGACTTTGGATTCCTGGTTCCGCCCGATCGCTTCTTGAATACGAGCAGTATTAAAGTTGCGTAAATCCCACCGCATGAAATAGGAGATCTGTCTGTTGAGTTGCCTGTATGCTGTCAAATCTACTGAAGACTGCAGCTTCATTTCCCGTCTAACAGCAAAGAGATTAAGAGTGTGATTGGAGAGTTTTTGTGTTCTCCTGCGGCGGGTCTTGCAAAACTTAGCTCCGACCGCAAGGAGTTTCCACGAGCTTGTCATTCATATCATCCACTGCATTGCAATCTTCTAGGCGCTGAAAACGGTTTCGTAGCTCGAGCTGAAAGCTGACTTCATTAGACGTGACCTATCCAACTTAACGTTTAGGTTCAGTGTGCCTCTCACCATTTTGGGATCGCTGCCGGTTTTCACCCTCGCGATCATTGAGATATCACTGAACAGTTGTCGTCTGGTCGTCATAATGAAGTCAATCTTATTTTTTGTCGAACCATCGGGGCTCGAACAGGTCCACTTCCTGTGGGGCCGCTTCCGGATGAAAGAGTTCATCATAAAGAGTCCCTTTTTCTACATGAACTCGGCCAGCTGCTGGCCCCTTGGGTTCCGTTGCCCTTTTTCAAATTTCCCTACCTTCAGCTCACCCTTTTCTCTTGTGCCTAGTTTTGAGTTGAAGTCTCTCATTAACACCGTATAGTGGGTTTTGGAGGAATGCGTGGCTCTAGATATATCCTCATACATTTCCTCCACCTCCTCATCGGGATATGCCGAGGTTAGTTCGTAAACTTGGATGACCTTCAGCGAATACCGTTTGATGATTCTGAGTATAAGGTACGCAACCCTCGTCGACACACTCAATCTTTACAACGTTGTTAACGAGAGACTTGTGGACGATAAATCCGACACCTCCTTGGGACAGATGGTCGCCCTCCCGGTGATAGAGCAAGTTGCCAGATTCGAGGATTACCGTGTCTTCCCCCTCTCTTCGGACGTCGGATAATCCTATAATATGCCAGCGTAACTTGTCTATCTCTTCTTCCAGCTCCACGATCTTCTCTTCAGTACTCAGGGTGCGTGCGTTGTATGTTACCAGGTCGAGTCGTCTTAGGTGGCAACCGAACCTCCACCGGAGATTGTTAGTAACCCCTGCCCTGCCATTACCATGGTCGCCACTGTAGCCAGGAATAGCGGGGCCGCCAGGGACTGGGGGCCGTCTCTTCGTTACTTTAATCATGGGGGTATATTGTGATGTGATTTTAAAAAACGTTACATTTTCTCCTGTATCGTGGGGGCAGTTTACTTACATAAATTTCACAAGGACAAACATCCAGACCCGGAACAATTATTTGTAGGCCATACAAATACTTGTTCCGTGCGGAATTCGAACCCGCGGCCTTTACCTCAGCAACTCATTGCTAAGACACTGCACCACGGAGCAGTCAAAAAAAAATTACCATATTTGCCAAGCTTAGTGAGCGGGTTGGCAACCGCAGTTTTTTTATTGTTGTTTTGCTGTTATCAGAAAGATGCTGTTGCCCATCTTCTGCCCCATTTTCTGTCTGTCGCCTCTTACGACACCCACGGCAGGATATGGGGTGGTGGGTATTCTTACTACACGGGATATTTTGCGTTATCACTCATGGGGATTAAAAACAAATATACCGTTGTAATTATACTGATTCTTTATATACAAGAATACAACTTTAGTTGTTTTAATCAAAATAGTAAATTCGAATTGTATTACGACTACTTTTCCGTTGGAGTTTTTCTGGGTACCAACCTCTAACCTATTTCTGCCGAAAAATAATAATGCTTGCAGTCTGAAGAGTATAGAAAATGGCATAGCATAAGTTACAGCGCTGAGGGCCGCGAACGAGAATTTGTATGGACTACAAGTAACTGTTTCGGGTCTGGACCTTATGACCTTGAGAAATTTATATGTAAACCGTCTCCACGATACAGGAGAAGATGGTTTTGTGTTGGTAATGTTTAAAAAAATCGAAATGATTTTTTTATATGATATTTAATTTGCTGACCTTACCGCCGCCCCTCGATGCAATCCCTCGAACAGTATTTCCCTCGCTTCTCAGCTGTAGTGTGCTTTAACGAAATGTGCCACAATAAGAGTGCGCTTTACGACGCTCTAACTCGACACATTGACAATGTTCTAATGCTGATTGATAGCGAGCACATTCATCTTCTATCCTTTAATGTAGTATGAATATAAAAGTTATGCGAGTTATTAATATTTAAATAAAAAGTAATTAAAAATAATTGACGATTGATTTTCACAAAGACAGAGATTTCGTGACTAATATAGTAAAAGATTATCTTTTCTATTCTTGATCTATTTCCGTCACACAGCTGGCAACAGGTCCTTCCTCATTTCTTTGAGGGTTATGGAGCAATTAGACTGCAGCGCTACTCCAGTACTCCAGTGGCAGACTTATCGTGTCTTCGAAATGTTTTTATTCCTCAGAAATGCAGGTTTACTCATAATGTTTTTTCTTCACCCCTGAACAAGTGGTGAATCATTTAATTAAAATTACATTTACAAATTCATTGACGCCGGAGGGGATTGTGGTGCGATTTCCTCGTGTAAATTCATGGCGAGCGCCTTGCCTTTCAGCTACTACGCTAATATATGTATAGACCAAAAAATATCAAAAACTCAAACACCATTACAGCCTATCAGAAGTCCATTGTTTTACATCAGCCCTTCCCATAGAATGCCTCATAGGGGAGATATTTGCCACAGTTGCCACACTTGGTAAGCGGGTTGGCAACCACAATTTTTATTTTTATTCAGTTGTTATCAGGAAGATGCTGCTGTCCGTCTCCTGGTTTAGATCCAATCTGTCGCCATTTATGATAGATAGACGCCACGAGGGTAGTGGATATTCTTATACCGCCATTACACGGCTAAATATGATATCTTTCTGGCTAGTTTTATTGGAATACAATAATGCTTACGTTAACATAAGATAAATGTTAAAAAATGTTTACGAGGTAGAGTCATGCTGCAGCTATGTTATGGTTGTAGCACGAATGGGTTGAATCGACCGGGGAAGGACCACGCTCTCACAGTACATTAGCGTAAAATAGCAGATTAATGTTGATGCATTTCGTATGGTGAGGGTAGAGAATCGGAGATCCTTTTTACTGGAAACGAGTCAATTCATATTAGTCCACATGCGTGACAACGTATCTTCATTTTGATTCATAGACTAGGATAAATGTGGATGTTTAAGGGCCACAGCATCCACTTACCATTAGGTGGGCTGTATGCTCGTTTGTCACTCTTATTCTATAAAAAAGTGCAAGTACAAAACAGCTAATTTATAGGCTAGCGTTTCTTCCTGGTTTCACCTAGGTAGGATAAGATTTTTTTTATAGAATAAGGGTGACAAACGAGCACACAGCACATTATTTTTTAGGTCCGTGTACTTAAAATGATACGTTTACTTGGAGCGGGCAGCATCAATCCTCGACTGCTCCAAGTTATACTCGTATTTCCAACAAAGCCGACAAAGGGCGATGATAGTCGCGTTTTGTTCATTTTTGTCTTCTCTACTGATTTGCATGTCTTATTTGGTACCAATGTTGTTGTATTTAAGTAAGTTAGAAATATTTTATTATGAATCATGATCCATTAATTACTGATTTTGAATATATATCTAGCAACTTTTTAACTATAGGCTATATAGCAACTTTTTGTTAAAAATATTCCGTATGGTGCTGGCTTAAGAGAATCCCACACCAGTTTAGTTTGCGGTGGACGTTCGGCTTAAAAGGTTATGGGAAATGCCAGAAAGATCTAATGGCTTGCGATAGATGGAGGCATAACCGTCTCTCTTTCTCTCTCTCTCTCTCTCCCCCTCGACTTAAGTAAGGAGGAGACTTAGAGAGAAAGATTTTCAATTTCTTCCGAAACTTGGATACATATATCTAGTCAGAGGACAAAAATTGTGACAAGGAGCTGACAGCATATTTAATATTTTTCAAGTACTGTTGTTTACTGTAATATTAGCAACTGCATATAGTTACTTATATTTAGCTAGATAGTTTTCCGTTATAAAAAAATACATAGTATGCTTATTTAAGGCCATCTAACTGAGAATGTAGCTTTGTGCCTGGCAGAATGTTAAGTGGCCTATTCCCAGTAGGCGATTATCTAGTAAAAATTCATGCCCCATAAAACTGTTGCATAAAAACTTTTGTTTAGAGACCTCAGTAACTCATTGGTGTCTTTTTAAGTTTTAAGGTCAATATTAGTGTACAGCTTTATGGAATAATGAGAATACAGATATGAGTAAATGGGCGTTTCAGCTAGCTTAAGTTTGTTATCATTTAATAGATGACGATAACAAGGCTTAGTCGTCCAAGTGCTAGTCTACTGAAGCACAGGTCCTACAATTATATGCCTCGCTAGAGCTTATATTTGTGCAAGAACGCAAATATTTTGGTCGAGTTTTAATGAGTTGGTTGTTCCCGTGCTTTCTTATACTGTAGTAACTGAAAATGTAAAAATATAATTTATCCCAATTATTGACAAAACAAAACAAATTATAAGGAGTAATTATCAATTGAAATTTACCTTGTCTTCCGCTTCCTCTGCTCTGCCCTCGGCTTCCAGAACTCGCTGCTCGAGCTCTGACAGCTGTAAAAAAATAAAAATATAGAATTAAAACGAGTGTTTCAAATTAATATTTGGTTACGCATAGCGCTATCTGTTGGATCTCAACAGCAACTCCCCATACACAAGTTCTGAATTTCTAACAGAACCATTGCAGAAATTCAGTTGTTGGAATAATTATTCAACCACCCGACAGATGGCGCTGTTCTTTACCGGGAACTTTATTGAACCACGTGGCATTTGAACGTGTGTTGTACTTGGGTATAGTTGTATATCACGGCTATTTATCAGGAAGGCTGTAGAAAAGGCATTATTGTTATGTAAGAGAGAGTATTCGTGTGGTTTCTAAGGCATGGGGAGGCTGTACGACTTGTGAAAAGGGTAGTTGCTACTTGCAAATGTAACTCTGATATACGTACACATGTTAGGGCAGAAATTAGATTGTATTTGAAAGGTTTATTTCATCAGGTGAAAAAGCATTTTCATCATTGCTTTATTTCTGATTTATTGCTTCGGTTTCCGGGAATAAGTTGTACTTTTTTGTATGAAATATAACGAGTCGATATATGAACGTTTCTGCTTAAGCCCCGCTTAAAATTACGTTAAATTGTCCTCTTTAATACCTATAACTATAAGTTTTAGGATTTGTTGTAGTTGAAAATGGTATGATTTAAAAAATATTACCATAATGAAAACTTTCAGCGTAATTAATACACACGGATAAATGGAAATCATTATAAACGCAGTTTGATATTTTTTGTTTCTTTGTTATGTGTGAAAACGTATCATTGGTGAACCACTTTCCTTACGAAAGAAAGATTTTAAAGACTGGCCACTTAGTGTTACATACATAGGTACTAAAAGCCTGGCCATCACTACAATTACATCATCATTCAAATTTGTGTGTGACCCGAAAACTTTAATATGATTTTTTTTTAAATTGACTTATATTTAACTGAGTTTTAAATTACTTTTTATAACAATGATCTTCACACAAATGTTGGTTTTGGTTGCGTTTCTACTGATAATTTATCAATATCGTTAGCTTATTAAAATTTCACTGCTGTAAAAATCCTACCCCATAGATTGGCTCATGGGGATATTTGCCATAGGTACCATGCTTAGCTGTCGAGTCGGCTTGAGTATTAAGGTTCAAAAATGGTGGCATTATGCGACACTAATATAGCGTGGCTCTACCCTCAGACCGACAAATAAATCTCACATAAAAATCTTTTTCTTTGCTGCTCTAAGGGTTTTGTGCCCAACTACTCAAATCCTGCTCAATTTCAAGATGCCGTTAAGTTTCGTGCTGTCTCTTTCACTTTAAGTCAAAGTGACTGTGACACCACGAGACTTAACCACATCATCTACATTGAGTAGATAGCGTTTGAGTATTTGGTCATTAGGCTCTATCACGTAAAGTGTAACTACGTAATATTTACGCTACGGTGTACCTTACACGTTTACCTGTACAGTTCTACTAAACCGGAACGTGTATTTTGCATAACCGCTACGTGTATGTTCTCTACTCAGCGCAAACCTACCTGACCGATGTAACTGTACGGGTAAAGCTGACAGGTACACATTAAGGTAGCCATACACGCTAGGAAGATAAGATAAGATACCTTTTGACTTTATGACATTTGTAACAAGCGTTGCAAAAAATTTTAGGTCTTGATGACCTTTAGTTAGAGGCATTTGAGACGAGCGTGTTGCGTCGAGAAATCGAAGAGATTTTTCTCGGCCGTAATTTATATAACACAAGGCGTCAATAACTTGAAATAAGTATTCATATCCTGCCTATGATGGAAGAGGTCCACGTCCAGCAGTGGACATTTACGTTCTGACAAAGAAGAAGCAGTTATTATATTATATGTATGGAAAAATAAACACTTTCCACAAAAACAAAACAAAATTCATTTAAATCCATAATAAACATTTGTAAGTAATATTTTAATCATTATATATGAACTTCGCAGACCATGATTATATTAAGTGAAAATATAAATACTATTGATATGGAAATAAAAAAACCTTAACAAAATGCCTCCTTCGCTTTATTATCTGTACAAAGTTTAATTTAAGCATAGACATGTTGAGGCGGCCTCGAGGGAGTACGCTACAGATTCGAACATCTATTGTCTATGAGCTAAAGGAGAATAGAATATTATGGAGTAAATGGCTACTACGTCGTTTATTTGATATTTTGAAAATAAATGAGAATGTATTCCGAAGTAAAGATAGCTTTGCTTTATTCTTAAATGACGTTTTCATATTTTGGACATGTTTGTTATAATGACTGTGTTTCGGTTGTCATTTTATTAACAACAAAGACTGTTTAAAATTGTTATTATAGCATTAGGATTTAAAAAAAATATGTTTGATAATAAGTAATAACCTCTGGAAATGAGGCAGACGCTTCCATGTTTGAAAAAGTTTTTTAAAAGTATGTACTAAAAATATTGCAGATTAATTAATAAAAAATGCAGTAGGTTTCTTGCTGGAGGGTTGCCACCTTCAAGGGCAAAGATGGAATGCCTAACAGTCTCCTATACTGGCTCTCTAGGCCTTCCAAACAGAACAGCAGTCCTTGTTACTCCCTATCCTTGATTATGCTGATGCATGCTACTCCAATCTTACTGAGGATCAATTAAATAAACTTTAGCGTCTTCAGAATTTCGCTATTAGGTTCATATTTGGCCTTCGCAAATATGATCACATTTCCGAGTACCGTATTAAGCTCAAGTGGCTCCCTATCAGACTTCGCCGGAATACACATTTTCTATCTCTACTGTACTGTGTACTATTTGATCCTAAAACACCGAGTTATCTTAAAGAAAAATTTGAGTTCATGGGCGCAGATAAAGATCATTCCAGAATAGCTGATAAACTTATATTGCGTATGCCTGCTCATAACTCAAAATTTTTTCATTCCTCCTTTTGTGTCAAAGCAATCAAATTATGGAACTCGCTTCCTTTAACAATTAAGAAAGCCCAAAGCATTGAGTCTTTCAAAAATATGGTTAAAGATTATTATTTAAATATGTGTTCTACTTAATATATTTTATTGTCATATCTACTTTTCTTGATAAGGTTAATTAATGTATATGATATATAGTATAATGTATTACAAAAATATTTATAAATATTTATGTATTCTACGTATGTATATGTAGGTATATGTGTATATGTATGTGAGTATGTATGTATATATGTATTTGTGTGTTTATGTGTATATGTATATATAATATTATGTATATGATTATTGTATTGTCTTATATACTATATATACCTTGTATTATTAATATATACTTGTTTATCTGCTATTTATGCAAACTTCTATATTTTTAAATGAAAATTATCTCCTTCATCAAGGTTTGCCTGGAAGAGATCGCTATTTAGCGATAAGGCCACCTAATTGTACATTAATTTATAAATTTAAGTTTGCTGTGTTGCGTGTATTTTGTGTGCAATAAAGAGTATAAATAATAATAATAATAACAGCAGCACACGAAATAACATGCTCCTCCTCTATGAAGTCGGTGAAAAGTTAAAACACTTCATTGTTAAGTCCAATAACAAGCATGCTAAAAAGTAAACGCAAACATGAATTTTCTAGATAAGGTGTTGTTGCTGCTGGCTTACCGTTCACCTTGTAGTGTTTACCGGTGCAAGAATATCCAATATCCCAATTCATCCCGTGGGCAGTGTAAGAGGTGACAGAGGGAAACAAATCAGATGGGCAGCAGCGTCTTCCTAATAACGACTATGTCTACTACTAATATGAGGCAATCTATGGGGGAGGCCGATGTTCAGCAGTGGATTTTAACAGGCTGTAACGGTAACGGTAACGGTAACGGTAACGGTAACGGTAACGGTAACGGCTGTTGGTTTGCATACCTAATCTATCTTGTGTTAGCTTGTATTTACTTTTAACTGACTAATGTGTACCATGAATGTATTATAAGGTAAAGGTCGCTTCGGAGGAATATTGCTTTTCTTTGAATAATTTTTAATAAGCGCAACTCTCGAACGTCAAAGAAATATGCGATGTTAAATCAAACACAGGTAAAGCTTTAAAAGCCAATTGAAATGTTATTTGTTCTCCTCTTTGAAACTAACTTGCGTAAGCACAAAGCTGGGCTGCTTTTAAATTCATAGTGTGCTTATATACCCTGTTTTGAGTATTTTCATATAAGTCACATACAAAACTTTTACATTACATTGAAGTAAACGAACGTTATAAATAAAGTTTTTAACAGTGGTAGAGCCACGCGGCAGCTTTTGCTGTCGCACGGATGGGCCGGCTCGAACCGGGGTGGTACCACGACCTCACAGAAAACCAGCGTGAAGTAGAGGTTTACCTCTGCGTTTCGCTTGGTGAGTGCAGGTGGCCGGAGGCCCTTTTTACTGGAAATGAGGCATTCCATCTTAGTCCTCACGGGTGACAACGCATCTACATTTTGATTTGTAATAGAGGATAGATGTAGATGTCTATGGGCCGCAGCAACCACTTACCATCAGGTGGACTGTGTGCTCGTTTGTCACCCTTATCCTATAAAAAAAAAGTTGTATTTTGAAGTTATACTTCTTTTGGGGCGTTTATAATTAAACTACCCGTTTGGAAGTTGTAATGCCATGGGTCCGATTGTTCGAATAAAATTTTTTGATATAACTATTATAAAGATTAGTCCATAATTAGTTTTAGGTTTAAATACTACGTTGACAGCAAATAATGTCAAATTTCGCGAAAAAAGTGGCGCTGCATCTAACGGACTTCATTAGTAAAGACTCTTAAACCATAGTTTATTCTTAAATCATAGTTTATCGGATTATATCCACATTTTGCAGCATCTGAAGTAAGTGGTAGTATGAGATATTTTCGGTATTGCAACAAAATGTGGTTTATTGATAATTTCGGACTTAAAGAAAAGTCTTTGTGATGAAAGAAAATGATTAAATTGTTAGAGTAGATATGTTTATATAATCATATAATAACTACGTCATAGCCACTGCCTTCTAGAAATCTAATCTAATCTAATTTCATACTTTAAATGTTATTTCGCATATTTTCTACGGGACGTCTTTATTTGAACAGATTCTAGTTTAAGCCTGAAACTAATTAGAAACTACTATTTGTAATGAGTAAGAAATTTTACCTAGCAGCTTTGATCTCAATGGAAAGGCATGTTAAGAGGCTTATTTCCGACCCCTATCTGGTTAAAATAAATTTCACTACTATATACTATAGCTATACCTTTTCGGTTTTCTACAGAATGCATTTTGGAAAGTGTTTTTAGGTTTGGAGTTATTTTTTAGGGAGACGTAAGTGTGCCCGTGCTTTCGTATATTCGTACGTTCACGAACGTTTTCGTATATCTTGTGAACAAATGACGATAACAACTCCGTGCTAGTTTTATTCGACACGCAATGCGTAAGGAATATGTAGAGCTGATTAGGTTTTAATTAAATTTGATATAGTGGGAACAAATATATTTTTTATATATTTAAAAATTATTAAAATTGTGGTACTTCGGTAAATGCTAATTTATTTCAAGTAAGAATGGAGGTACAAAGGAGTACACAAGGTGGAACCCAAGCCAAAAAAAACATTCCACCAGTAAGTGTTAGCAGTGACCCAAAGACACCTACGCTGTCATCTCATAAGAATGTGGAATGAAACCATACGTTGACGGAATATTAACAACGTTGAAAGCATTGCCTCAAACAAAAAAAATATTATTGTAAAATAAATGTGTTAAAATTTTTCAGGATTCTTCATTTTAAATATTCTACTTCTAAATAAGCGATTTAAGTTCCTAAAACTAATACGTCCAGGGTCCACTCCGGATAGAGAGCAAACTTCTAATCTCTGTGCATAATTTATCCCCCTCTAATTTAATTTCGTCTCAAACAATTCGCATTTAATTAAGTTGGATCCAACGAAAGATCGCCAAATATTCCGTCAAGCTTCGAGACCAGCGCCGACTGCATGTTTACGACTCTTAGACAACTATAGCGCTACGTGAAACGTTCGGGTCACATATCACCAGTAAAATAGACTATGTCGGACTGGGGTGTCTGCAAGTTAAGTCAAAATTAAGATATTTTTTTATATAATCGAAGTGAGAAACGAACTCACAGTAGCTTTTGGTAAATGGCTGCTGCAGCCCATGAATACCTTCAAACAACTCCAAACAAAACCAAGTCGGGAAAGAATGCGTTTTCACCTCTTAAGGACTAATATAAAATACCACACAGCTTGTAATTATATAGTATAATCTCTATATATAAAAATCAAAACTATTCGTTAATCTCGCAAAAACTCGAAAATGGCTGGACCGATTTTGATGAAATTTTTCGTGTGTGTTTGAGTGGGTCCCTGGATGATCAAAACGATTCACAATTATATCCCGCTTTTGTCGAGATCCAGAAATCACACGTGCGAAGTCGGGGAAGATTGCTAGTAAGACTTAAAAGAAGTCTGGTAAGTAGCTTTCAAGTCCGTTGTTAACGTATCATACGTATGCCAATAATATTTACTTTATAAATACTATAATCGAAATCATGGACTTTAGACATTTAACCAGACGGTCGTGGTTAAAGTTTCAACTATTTTATCTTTTATGTTTGCATGTAGCGCGATTTGTTAGCGCTTCATATACTTTGATCTTCAATACGTTCAGTCGAAAACCTCAGAAAACGTTTCAGCGATGTCGCGCGGCTTCGCTCGGCTTCAGAGCTTCACGCAAAATAATGTAGTTCCAGGGACGTTCATGGGTTTGTTGACATTAAAACAATTAATTTCACTCAATTGGTCGTCTCAAGCTGATAGTAGACTTTAAGTCAAAGTGACTGTGACACCACTTACCATAACCTAACCGATATCTTAAAATTGAGTAACGTTAGAGTATTAGGTCATTGTTATTCTATTATTATAAGATTCAATAAAAACCCGAAGATGACATGCCTCAAAGACATCGTTTGCTGTATAATTGAAAAGAAAGAGAAATCCGTAGAAACTTTAATTCATAGTAAACCTAGTATAAACGTTCACGCACAAATACTAAGAACCTTTGAAGCACTCGACTCATTTCCCGCCGATAGAAATGGGAAGGGTCTACTTAGCATGGCATCGACATATTTATAACTCAATAATGCGACAGATACATTTGGGTCAAAGTGTCACAAGCTGAACATCGTCAATTTTATTGACATTTGTTCTGCAAACGCTCGGGTTCGGGTGTTTATGAGAGATTCGACATTTGGAACGAGCACTATGTTTATATGTAGCGATGTTTTACTGCCTGTTTATAGGTTGTCTACAAGGGAAGAGGATTGAAAAGGGCGAAGTTATAAAATGAGGAAGACGTGTTTCTACTTGACGTGTAATCGCAATCACGTTTGTGTTATAATATAAGGAACTTGTTCACTCATTTTTATTTCCATTACTGTATAAATGATTGATTTCATTAATAGATATTTTTTCCGCTTAACACCAGTGCTCTTTATTAAAGTTTGAAAGTATACTCATTTAATATGAACAGGCAACTTAGTTTTTAGGGTGATAAGGATTATACAGCCTTATTTTTTTATGGGAATTAGCTGCCAGTGTTCGTTGACCGCAATGGCTAGGATAGTTATTTTATTTCACTATGAAGTACTATGAAATAGTATTTCAAGATGAAGTTTGGACTTTGGTTGTCGTTAGCCGTGCACATACACATTGTGTTAGTGTGCGTAGGTTGCTGGCGCTCTGGACTAGCGCTTCCGAGGTCTACACACACACGAACACAACGTGTATGTGCACGGCTAACAACAAACAAAGTCCAAACTTCATCTTGAAATACTATAACTACCAAAAAGTTCTGCAAGCATGTTTCCTAAAATAATTCTCAAACAGCCGTGTTGTGGAGGCGTAAGAAAATCATTTTTTCTCTAGCCCATAACATCCCGTGGGTGTCGTATATTAAGACTGAGGGAAATGGAACGAGAGATGGCCAGCAGGATCTTCTTGATAACATCTTAAAACAATAAAAAAAACTAAGGTTGTCGACTATCATAAAAAAACTGCGATTGCCTACCAGACTGTCAAGCGTGGCAATGGTGGTGTTGGCGACGCGCTTAAAAAATTAATATGGATAGTCCTGAAGAGGGTTTCACACCCAATTATTTTCTTCTCGGGCGCTCATGTGGAGATCATCCACCTGGGTTATTTATAGAGCGACATCAGACAGGTCAACTCAGCTGGAAAATAGTTCAGAGGTTAGCCGACAATTTTTGGACAAGATGGTTGAAGGAGTACATGCCTGCTTTGATACCTCAAACGGGCGACTATGGAAAATGTATAGAACCGAAAGTGGGCGATATTGTCTTGATAATAGATCATTCGTTACCACGTAATACATGGCCACGAGGCAAGATTCACAGTACATTACCAGGAAAAGACTGTCACACTAGGGTGGTTGACGTCATTACTAACACAGGTATCTTGAGGATATCTACACCCAGATTAGTAGTCCTGGTACCCGCAACGCCTCCCAAATGATGGTGCTGACGCACAGGGGGGAGATTGTTGGCGACGCTCTTAAAAATTGTTTAAGTAAATTGTTATTTCATAAAAAATAATAAGTAAATTCATATTTAAAATTATTTGCTGTTAAAGTATATAAGGTATTCCAAATGATAAGGTAATCTATGTTAAAAGCAAGTAGATTCAATATAATGATAAGAATATTCGATTATCGAACGAAAGTTCGGGGTTCGATTCCTCAGTCGAGAGTTAATTCCACAATAGTTTGTTTATAGATTAACTTGAGAGTCATGTGTTCATAGTAATCGGCTATGCGATACGAATAAGTCTTATATTAAATTAGAGACTACTGTCCTTTATAAAGAATACAGTCCACCGGGACCACTCCATAGGGACCCGTAATCTTAGTCGTCTAACCTTTGTTCTCAGAAAGGAGGACACCTTCTCAGGGCTCACGTCCACCTCTTTGTTCCAGAACCCGTGGTGTGAAATAAGTTTCCTGGAGTAGAAGGTCACTGACTTATTGACCGCTGTGTGTGACCTTTTGAGTCCCCTATGACTCAATCTATGGGGAGACCTTTGTTCAGCAGTGGACTTTTGATAGGCTTTAAGGAATGAAAAATGAAACAATTTTATGATTCGTAAGATTCTCATATGCGATTGTACTGGGTTAACAGACGCCACCACTACACGGCAATTCAATAATCACTTAGGTGAATATTGTATTGATTAACTAAATATCTCAGTATTCGACAGCAGTTCATCATCAACAAGAAAGACATCCACAGTGCACAGCCTTTTTAAGTTCATCGCTTGATTGTTCTTGAAAGTATGTTGATCTGGACAGGGAGTCGTAGTAACTAAGGTGCTACGCCTTCGTCGCAAATTTCACGGTACGCGAACAGTAGAAACAGAAACAGATTTTTTTTTATTCAATATAGATTATAAATAATACTTATTGAAAGTCAATCTATTGTTTAATTACCACTGGTTCGGAAAAAACTCTGTCCTGGGAAGAACCAGCAAGAAACCCAGAGTTGAAATTCTCGCACTGGTAATGGTGTTATCACCAGTTTATGAAATTTGATATTTCAGGTTTTTTTGTATGGATATTCCGCCTTCAATCTTTATTTGTTTGGTTTTTAGTATGTATGTTACATGAGAAACTATTAAATACTATGTATTACATACTAAGTCCCTAATGCAGACATGCAAATTTGTTTATTCAAATTAAAAAAAATCGGTCGCTAGAGCCCCGTCCGTTGATTAGCAGAGGGAGTGTGGCTGGCACTTGGAGAACAGTTGGCAAGGACATTTCATTAAATTTCAATGTATTGTTGAACTGTAAGCCGCTATTTACTTATATGTAGCACTACTGCTCTAAATTTCTCAAAAGTGGGAAGAGGCCTATGCTTGAAAGGGGGACGTTGCTGGACTGTTGTGTTAATATTCAAATTGTTTTGCAATTAAAAAAAAATCTTAATTTTTTTTCTAAGTAAATTATACTAAGGATAGGACGCACAAAAATATTTTAAGCTAAATATATAAACTGAAGTACATTTACTCGTTTTGGCTCAACAATACTGTTTAATATGCAACGGTCAGTAAAAAAATATGTTTTAGAAAAGGGTAAACCTCCCCGTTGCTCTAGACAGACGAGGGATAAAACGGATGACAACAAACAGCTGGTTGAATCGATCGAAGTTACAAATATGGCCTACCTGTAACTGTTATCATATGTTTTATTTTGCTTGAAATATAAACATTGTTAAGATCAATAAAGCATTTAAATTATTTTTAATTATTTTTATATAAAAATGAAGCGACTACAAAATATTGACCACTAATGGCAGACTAAAAAAACATTTAAAATATTTTCAAAATAATTTTACTGCTCTTTTTTTTCTGGTTTGCTTTTCACTGAAATAAAATGATACAATGTTCATAAAGCTAAAAGCAAATATTTCAATATTTCAATATTTCAAAAATATTCAAACTGTCTTTATTATCCTCCACGAGACATAGTGGGAGGGTATAGAAATGTCATATTCCAGAGTACTGAATGGAAAGCGATATGTAAAGAAGAAAAATATTGAAAATATGTTTAAGCAAACGTTCCTTTAGCTTGCGGGACTGAGGCTAAAATCCGTTTCAATTTTCTGCATCGCAGCCAAAGATTGAAGCCGTGACTCGTCGAATTTTCCACTGGACTTGCGACTTTGACTCGATCCCTTCACGCGAAAATAACAAGTGGGGTATTTTAGCGAGCCGAAACTAAATTGGTACGGCTTTGGACGCGATGGTTCGTTCCATACCTTTGAAGGCTCCGCATCCCTCGAGGGTAAATAATGATCACAGGTTTGAAGTTTTAAGATTGAATAAACATTAGGGGCTTTGGATGGCCTCAACAACTATGACATGGAAACTTTGAGAAAGTTCCTCTAAGCCGTTTAGTTTGTGCACTATAAGTTAATTTTCTAATATTATTCCCTTTTATCTATCTGCCTTTATTAATGTCTTTTATTCACGCGACTACTATAATATGTGAGGATAATATGGTCATCCGGTTAATATGGTCACTTTATTATAACTCAAAAACTACAGCTTTGTTTACATACATGGCTCTGTGATACGATAGCTCTTTTTAATTTTTTATTTGATTAGTCAATTAAATAATAAAGGGTCAAGAGGGCGCTGCTTCATCGACGCTATTTCCACAGTTGATATTGTAGTAAATATTTTAGTCGATTTTAGTATGTGTAGGTAGTTAGCTTTTTAAGTTGATTTTTCGAAATGTTGCTAATTATTGCCAAAGTTTTTTTACAATTTTTCTTTAAATATATCAGTTACAGTAACGACTTTGTATCTTTGTTTTTGTCCTCTTCCTAGTATTGGTGTTATAGGGCGGCGAAGCTTAAATTGACCACATTACCCTTACGTACCTTACACATTGAAGAAAACTAATTTGACGGATTTTATCGCGTTTGATTTTATCTTCCTTGGTATTTGAAGAATTAAAATAGACCGCGACAAACTCCAAATTAGTTTTATTTAACAACTATTTATAAATACATTTAATAATTATATAATTTTATAGAGCAATAAATTATCATTTCCGATAATGTTTTATCAGATCCCATTAAACAGTCAACTGTTCGTAGACTTCCCCAAATTTCCTATAGTAACGCCAATCATCATCATCATCATTACAGCCTTTCATAAGTCCACTGCTGAACATAGGCCTCCCCCAAGGAATGCCACAAAGCACGGTTTTGATCCACCTGCATCCATCGACTTCCTGCATGTCTTACCAGGTCGTCACTCCATCTCGTCTCAGTAACGCCAATAAGATCCTAAAATTATTTTTAAACATTTATCAATTATCTGTGAACAGTTTTATATTATTTGATCAGTTTTTGGCGACAACTTCCATATAATGTCGCAAGCTCTTTCAAGCAAGAGATATTGTAGACTTCTTATTACAGAAATGTTGAAAGTAACACGCCTGTTCATTCATAATCTACATATATCACATCTCCTAACCTGGTAAGGAGGCAGGCTAGGCCGCAGTATCAACGCTACAGGATCAATCTCAACACAATCGGACACCGAAAACCAGCCATCGTCACAAATTTAACTCCGACTAGTATGCGACCCCAAGACTCGCAGCGAAAGTCAACAAACCAGGTCAACAAACTCTGGCTACTAAATAATGCAAAAAAAGTAGTAAATACATAAAAAGAATGTTAGAAATCGACCCAAAGTTGCAACAGCGATACAGACAGGAATAGCATATGCGGTAATTATCAAAGAAATAGACAAAACGCTAAAATCGTATAAAACAGAGAGACTGCCTACGAAATTTGAGCATCCGACCGTGTACCGTGTGACCGTATACTTCAAAGCGTCCTAATTATCGTGACATCATTTAGAGACGAATAATATTCAAATATATAGAAATAGTTCAACGGATCAGTGGGCTGAAGTGGATTAGGCCGCCCGTATAGCCGGAAGAGTCGACAACCGATTAAGAAGAATGGTTCTCGAGTGACACACAGCCTCATTCCGATAAGCGACGTGTAGGGCGGTTGCCACTAGATGCAGTGACAGCCTGATAAGAGATGCAGGAAGCCGATGTATGCTGGTAGCACAGGACCGTGCTTTGTGATATTCAGCAAAAAATAATCATTGTGGTACCTACATTACAAAATTTTTTGACGTGCTAGTCACGCTGCAGGTATAATTATGGTTGTAGTACGTATGGGTCAGCTCGACCGGGGTAGAACCACGCTCTCACAGAATACCAGCGTCAAATAACAGTTTAACGCTGCTGTGTTTCGTATGGTGAGTGTAGAGAACCGGAGACCGTTTTTACTGGAAATGATGCATTCCATCTTGGTCCTAAGGGGTGACACCGCATCTGCATTTTGATTCTTAATCGAGAATAAATGTAAATGTCTATGAACTACTGCATCCACTTACCATCAGGTGGACTGTGGTGTGCACGTTTGTTACCCCTATTCTATAAAAAAATCTAATGTGAATA
Organism: Parnassius glacialis; assembly: GCA_033319125.1. Lineage (NCBI taxonomy): Eukaryota > Metazoa > Arthropoda > Insecta > Lepidoptera > Papilionidae > Parnassius > Parnassius glacialis. Next base: position 31,551,836 of record JAVANC010000022.1, on the reverse strand, counting down.
TTACTAATCCAGCTATATGAAATGCCATGAAAATTTTAATAAAATACTAGTGAGTTGCGTCTGCAATCTGACTCTTAAATTATCAGCGTAGTGGCCAGGTAAAACGACTACAAGGCTACGGGTACCTCGGCTTTATACCGTTGAAAGAAAACATTAAATTAACGTACGGGTTGCACGGTTAAAGTTTAAAAAGATTTCCCGGCTGCTCTTGCCCTGGGGTGAAGTAAGATTATGAACAACGATCTCAATGCCCGACTATTTTAAAGATGCAAAGTTTCAGCTTAGTGGGTCAGTGGGGAGCTTTTAAAATGTTAAGGAACTGTTGAGAATTGTATCTGTTAAGATTTAAATGCAGTTTAACTTTTTAAATTTTGGTTAAATATTTTTAACTTGTTTCTAAATATCTATTCTTATTTTTATTGTACCTTGACATTATTTGGGACATAATTATATACTCGTTTTATTTAAAAAAATTATATGTTTAAAAATTTTCAATCCTCAGATTAAAGTTATTGATGGAGACGGAATGACGACCTGGTAAGACATGCAGGAAGTCAATGGATGCAGATGGCTTAGGACCGTGCTTTGTGGCGTTCCTTGGGGGAGGCCAATGTTCAGCAGTAGACTCGTGAAGGGCTGTAATGATGATGATGATCATAGAATAAAATATAACTTAAACTAATTATTATTTGTAGTTCTATTTACATTTGTTTTATTACAGTTGTATAAATAAAATAGCTACATTGTTTCCTTTTTGTATTCCGTCAAGTTTTGTTAGATACCTGTCCTAAATATAAAATTAAATAAATATAAAAAAACTGATATTTTAACTAAATACAGGTTGTTTTGTGGAGGGTTAGACAAACTTGATTAGCGTGTAGGTGGACCTATTTGTAAAATAGAAATTGAAGTAGAAGACCCTAATTGTTCATAGTTTTTTTGTAATTTTCTAATATTTTCCGAAATTTTACCTCTTTACCCCTAAATTTTTTTTGTACATGTTTTCGATTGAACTTTTTATTTGATTTTGGTCCCACACGTATCCTTGATCTATGGAAAGCATTGTTAATCCAAAAAAATGAGAAATAATTAGTTATGGGTTCTCAAATATTGATCAGGAGTCAACCCATAACTAATTACACTATCAAGCTCTCATACTACCTATTTACATTCGTCTTCAAATACTAGGAGATATCCCCAGGCACTAACTCTTTTATTTATTTTGTCTAAAAACTTGTTCAGCTTTGTATAAATATCTACCGTAAAATTACGATGCTCATATTTTCATGATAAATAGCGATATACATTTATCTAATACCATTTACTTCTATACATTATCATCACGTTGCTTAGTGTTATTTTGAGGTAATAAACGCTTACAGATGCAGTCGTAAGACGTCCGTTTCGTGCGGCGGCCAAGAAATAAATGACCGAGACGGCGCAAAACGACGAGCTTACTCAAATATTAACAAACTACCATCCTTACCGATTCAAATGTAGGGGTTTATTGCTGGGGCTCATGACTTCTTAGTGTTTATTTGTCATAGATTTAGAGACATGGTACACCTAAATAAAGATTCCGATGCTTTTTTTAAATGACAGATATTTAATATTTAAGTGTTGCCTACATATAAAATACTTATTAGAGGTAAATATGTTGGGAAAATATACATTTCTGAATTCTTTCCTTCCTCATCAGCCCTATTAGTCCACGACTGGACATTTGACACTGCTTCATATCGCTGATAGGCTATTAATCCATCAGGTGGACTGTGTGCTCGTCTGTCATAAGTCAAGTTGCAACATGGCTCTACCATGAAAAGGCAAATCCTTCCTAAAATATGCCTCCTTCTTTAGTTGTCCCAAATCCTGGCAGTGACATTTTACTAACATGATCATGGTAATGATGATTAGTATTATTAACTGTTTAGAAGTGCTTAATGCTTTGTCATAAAATAACTAAAAGGAGATTCATACTAAGTTTGGTTTTTAAATTCTAATCTATTAAAAACACAGCAGTGATGTGTTGAACGTTTGTAGCACAGTGAATATAAACTGACATCTTGTGTGGTTCGTAGGTGTCGTGCAGAAAGGAAAGTCCTTTTTATTGAATTATGTAATTTATTCTTGAAAGTTCGTATGCTCTGACTGGTGACAAGATAAACAATTTTTATATAGTGTTGCCACTTACATAGTTGAATGTAAATGTTGCAAACATACAGCCTTTATCATTGTCAAAGCTCTTTGAGTATTAAACTAAAATGTAGTTATATTAAATTCTCAATTCGAAACGATTTTAATGAGATGATCTTGTAGAAGTTGATGAAGTTTAGACGACATTCTAGTTGTTACCTTGAGCTTGTGATAGAATAGAATAGAATTTATACAACATAGAACAAGAATACTTATTAAAAGTCCGAAAAGTAAGAAAAAACCTCTGTCCTGAAAAGAACCAGCAAGAAACCTAGCGGGCCTTTTAAGAAAAAACATAATTGACAATATAATAGTCAAACAATTATTATGAAAACATTTAGAAACCTAGCGATCACCTTATTCTCATGGGTTTATCAATCCTGTACTCTTTGGTAGTGTAATTACCAATTTATGCTTAATAAAAACTTAAACATTTTGATAGATAAGGCCTGCAGTTTAGGGGACTTTTGTTGTAAAAGCGTATACATGGCCCCATGAAGGAACTAATGAATCTTTGGAGTCGAGTAACTGGTATAACTAACTTGTGCTTGTTCCTAGTATTTACAAAATGTACATCACTATTTTTAATAAAACTATTTTTGTGTTTGTGTACACACATGAAATTTTCGTAAATATACTGAGAGGCCAAAGTTAATATATTTATTTCTTTAAAATTTTCTCTGAGGGATTCCTTCGGACCTAGATTATGAATTGCTCTTATGGCTCTCTTCCGCAAAACAAAGATAGTTTCAATGTCAGTCGTATTACCCCATAGCAAGATTCTATATGACATTACGCTATGGAAATAACTAAAATAAACGAATGTAACTCAAATAAAATCAAGCAGCTGCATCATCAGCTTGTGACATTCCTTAGTCCACCAAAAAGGTTAAAAATAAAACTTTGAATAAAAAGTAAGACTTACAGGAACTAAATAATAATTTCCACATACGATAATATCTTCTAAAGTCGGGCCATTAGTTTTTTTTTTAGGATAAGGGTGACAAACGAGCACACAGTTCACCTGATGGTAAGTGGTTGCTGCGGCCCATAGATATCTATCTACATCCTTTATTACAAATCAAAATACAGATGCGTTGTCACCAGTGAGGAATAAGATGGAATACCTCATTTCCAGTGAAAAGGATCTCCGTTTCTCTACACTCGCCATACGAAACACAGCAGCATTAAACTGTTATTTTACACTGGTATTCTGTGAGAGCGTGGTCCTTCCCCGGTCGAGCCGCCCCATTCGTACTACAACTATACTACTAATATAGCTGCAGCATGGCTCTACCACGTAAAAAAAGTTCTTCTATCACTATTTCTTAGCAATGACTTCAGAAGTGTTATGTGTGTAATTATTTTACTTTATTTGGTTCGTTAAAGTTATTTATTCTGTAGTAAAAATCGGCTTTTAATTTTTTCGTTTTGATTCAGTTTCTTACCCTTTTATTTCGCGCCCATTTCTTTAAAACCATATTGATATTTGTGCTATGTTGCTGTAAAACTAACATCCCATTATCCTCTGCAACAAAGTCACAGCAATTTCATATCTCACACTTCTTACAACTCTCGTAAAGCAAATGACACACGATTATACCCTGGGATCCATTACGGCGCGACCAATCTTCGGCTGACGTAACAGCCTACAGGTCGTTAAGCGCATTCCAAACTTCACGAAATCACCTCAGTTTACGTCACACCTGCGCTCAATGATTAGACCACCTGTGAAGTTTCAGCCGTTAAAATTTTGCAACCGATTATTTTTCATCGCCACCTTCTAAGTTTCAATGGCGTATTACATTACGTTATAAATTGTGTCAGATAAAGAGTTGTTTGCAACATTGAATAAAATTATCTGTTATGCATAAAAAAAGCATAAGAAAAACTATCCCCTATTTCTCTTGGATTTTTCTCAACTCTCAATACACCCGATATGTGATGACGGTTTTATTAAGCTGCCACCAGTAGATTAATAATATTATTGGTACGTAACAATTATTACTGTGTTGAAAAAATACTGAAAAAAGAAACATTTTATACCCTACGTCACTAACTTTTTTTTTAATATTATAAGCCAGAGCTTAACTACAATCCAACCTGATTGTAAGTGGTGATTTAACCGAAAATGGTGGAGCGCACTGACTTAACAAAATCCTATTCACTCTTGCCTTCAGGTCGATTTACACTGCGACAAGTACAGTAGCGAGTTTAGTTACAGTACAGTTGACAGTAAATGGTTAAGTGGACATTAGCGTTTAAATGTCTTCGTGTCGAGTTTAGTTAAAAAAAGTACAATTTTAAATATTGAGTGTCGAACGCGAACGCGTTGCGTCCTGTCAATTTATGCACTGAACTAAACTCGCTCGTTCACACAAGCGGCGAGTTTAGTTGCGGGTGGCGGGAAACTCGTGGAGGGCAACATTTCGAACTTTACTCGCTGAAAAATAGCCCGGCGGACTATTACGTTCAACTTAATAGTTAATTTAGTACTTAACTCAATGGTTGCCGTTCAAACGAGATTTTTTACTTAACTCGCCAGGTTCGCAAGTTAACTCGCTACTGTACTTGTCGAAGTGTAAATCGGGCCTTTAAAGACACCCACGTCGTAATCGGATGGAAAGACAGATGCTGGCGGCTTAGCGAGTCCGATGAAGCTGTAAAAGCCAAAAGTCTAACAGCACAAACATCATCAGAAACCAGTTGGCAACTTATTCCACTCCTTTGCTGTACGCATGACGAACGATGTAGCAAACCATAGACTAAATTACTTTTTAGTATTTTTATGTATTTATACTGGCATATAAGTCTAGAAATTTCTGTACAACATTAATTCAAATAATAATTTTTTGTCACAACTCAGCGATATTGACTAGAAAAGCGGACTGAAAACAAATGGTTACGGAGCTAAAATCGCGCAAGCCGACTCCAAAGGCTGCAAGTGGCTACTGTAGAATAATTTATTAAAAGCGCTATTGTTCACCGTTAGGGCTGCTGAAATCGTGCGACGTTTGAACACATTCTAAAGCGGGTTTTATTTTCGTGAGTAAACTTTGTATTCCTTAAACATATTACGGTTTATAAAAACTATTTTCGTCTACTCATTGAAATTTTAAATTAATTAAGAAACTAAAGTTTTTAAAAAGTTACCTCGCGTACATGCGCTCGATAAAATAAAATGATGTGTCTTACCTAGTTTGAAGAGTACCTCCCGCACTCCCTCAATTGCTTGCACTATCCCCGTCACCACTAATCCCAGCACTACTATGCCCAACACCACTACACTGGGAAAGATACACCATTGACGACAATACGACAAGTGTTTCGCCTCTATACGAGGCATCTTCAGGTGATGTAGACATGTGTCGTACTGTCATCAGTGGTGTGTCTTTCCTAGTGTAGTGGTAGTGTGAGTGGTGGTGCTGAGATTAGTGGCGACGAGGATAGTGCACGCAATTGAGGGAGTACGGAAGGTGCTCTTCAAACTAGGTAAGACACATCTTTTTATTTTATCGAGCGGATGTACGCGAGGTAACTTTTTAAAAACTTTAATATAATGGATTTCCGCACAGTAACGCCTGATACTATTACATACAAACATATAATCACGCCTCTTTCCCGTAGGGGTAGGCAGATTCCACTTCTTTCCACTTGCTACGATCCTTACATAATTGTTTCGCTTCGTCCACTTTCATTATTCCCTTCATACATGCTCAACGGTTTAGTACTACTACATCTTCTTTCAGATCACAACATTTCCTTATCTCACTCACTTTATCTATTAACCATATCTGTTAATTTCACATTATCAATCACTTTAGCTATTAACTTAATCATAATCAATATCTCATTGTATTAATTATCTTATTTAAGAAACATTTAGGTATTCATGTTTTTACAGCGTATAGTATATTTAAAAGTCTATTTGTATTGAACATTTTTATTAACGTAAATTGAAGACTTTTATTAAGACAATGCTTCTCAGAAATGGAAGGAGGCATGTTCTCAGTTATAGTATGTATATAAATATTACATTTTATCTTATTTCATCCATCACTCCATGTCGTCCCGAGAGTACTGCAAGAGACGACTACGCGATTTATAGTTTAGCTTCCGACTGATAGCGGTATAACGTAAAATACGCAGATAGGCTCTACGCTACGAGTATGTCAATGGTGCGAAACCTCTTGTATTCCGATCGTCAATCTACTAAGCATGATCATTAAGTCATATATACCTGTACAATGTAATGATATTAATCAAGTATTTTAAGTTAAAATTCAAGATTAGAATATTAATATTACAGTTGGTACTTAGCATGTAAGTCTTCGCCAACACGCTCCCCTGCAGTTGTCTGTATTTTTATGAAATAAATAAAAAAAAAAAAGTAAAAAATAGACAACTTTTTAATATAATTTTATACGGCTAATGCGGGCCGGAGCCAGCCCTGTGTGTTAGTAACGTAACATCAATCATGTAGAGATGGCGCCACTGTCGCCGTTGCGGTCCGCAATACGTTCACGTATATTATATCGCGGTCCCTTGTACCAGTTGGTATTTAACATTACGAATGACTCGGCTGACTGTTCCTTGACTATAATCTCACACTACTGGCAGTCTCCGAATACGGCATTGCCAATCTTGTGAAATTCAAAGCCTCCAAAACACAAGCGTGTCTCTTTACTGCAAAATGAAGCTAGCTCACCTTGGCTCCTTCTTTTCGAAATGTATCACTGGAATACACTGACCGCCTTCAATTGTTGAGGGTTGATATCCTCAAATATGAACTTCGGGCGGTTCATTGAGCCCAAGGCTAAAGCAGCGGTAAGGAAGCTGGGAGTCCTTGCAAAGGTGCGGCGATACTTCACGTCAGGACAGCTGCTTACTTTATATAAAGCGCAAGTCCGGTCGTGCGTGGAGTATTTCTGCTATGTATGGGCTGGTTAGCAGCTTTGGACTCAATGGAAAGGCGTGCTAAGAGGCTTATTGGCGATCCGAATTTGATTAAAACCAATCTTACCAACCAGGTCGACCACAGACGCAAAGTAGCCAGCGTTTCGGTTTTATACAAGATGCATTTCGGAGAGTATGCGTAGGAATTGTATAATTTTAGAAGGAATTAAATTGTCTTTTTTTTCAATTTTTTTTAATTTCAAATTCCTCCCTCTCCCTTCCACCATCGGACAACCAGATGTTTGGCCTGTCTCTACCCTTGTTGACGTATCACGCATTCGAACCAAACGGTTCGCTACGTCGTTCATCATGCGTACAGCAACGAAATGGAATAAGTTGCCAGCATCTATCTTTCCATCCAATCACAGTGTGGACGTCTTCAAGGCAAGAGTGAATAGGCTTTTGTTAGTCAGTGCGCTTCACCATGTTAGGCTACATCACCACTTACCATCAGGTGGAATTATAGATAAGAGTTGGCTTAGTAGAATATAAAAGAAATATATTGTAGACCCTTAGTGAATTTCAGAATGCTTATGTAACGGGTAAGTAGTAGTTTTTATTTAGTTAAGATGAAATAGTAAATATGTTTAAATACATAGGTGGTTTCATTATTAAATTTCAGTGATAACATTGCATTGCATCACATGGTTCAATGGGTATCGCAAGACGCGACAGGGGGAAACAAACCAGGTGGTGGGCAGCAGCGTCTTCCTAGTAACACCTAAAATAAAACTGCGGTTACAAACCCTACTACCAAGAGTTACAACTATGACAAATAAAAGATATCTATATGCAGCAATGGACCTTTGATAGGATGTAACGGTAACGTTATCCGATGCATGGAATTGACAAGTTTGAAGACTGTGATTATCTTATATAGTGGCGACGTATGAGAAACCATTACCCTATACGCCGTTGCTGTTGTAAGTAGGTTCAGAAAGAAATGAAACTGGATACGAGAAGCAGCATCTTCGTGTTAACAACCTAATAATAATATTAAAAAAAAACTGTAGTTGCCAACCCGCCTGCCAAGAAAGGTAAGAAGATGTATGCGCATCCTTTCCGCGTAGACCGGCGCTTGATGCACGGGGCTTGTGTCCTCAAAAGCTATATAATCAATCTATATAATCAACAATGGAAATAGCAAATTTTGAAATTTTACTAAACTACCGAAACCAAGAGAAATAAAATGTTCTTATTTATGTTCCATTTTTTTTTATTTGTGGTATACAAACCTTAGATACTTAACTAATACCTGATAATATATATTTTATGGATACTATGTTTGGACAGTAACTGTACTACGAAATTTATCAATATACTTCATTGTTGATAAATGGAGAAACGAATGCAACTCGGCGGTTAAAAGGAGATTGATCGAAAAATATTTTAAATTCAAATATGCAGCAAAAAAGAGCAAAATTTAACACATTGCCACATCGCATTCCAGTCAGATGGACCAGACGAAACAAAAAGAATTAAAAGTACAGTCGACCGCCAATCAACAGAGTGGGTACTAATCCATCAACATGTCGAGTGCGGTGGTTTTCCAATTTTCATGCGAAGTTTTCATATTCTACAAAAAACAATTAAATACGAGTAGCTTTGTTTGACCACTGACGATTCATCATCTCTACTCGAATGCAACGTCATTTTGATAGATTGTAAACATCCCTTAAATATGTTTCGAGGTAAGTAGGGTTGGAACTTGTTTTTTTTCTCCATACAATAAGGATACGGAGCACACAGTCAACCTGATGATAAGTGGATGCTGTGGCAAATTGACATTTACATCGATTCTCGATTAAATATCAAAATGTAGATGTTTTATGACCCCTGTTCGAATGCCGCGTTACCTGCAAGAAGTTCTCTACAGTCACCATACGAAACGGAACAGCTTTAAGCTGCTATTTCACGCTGGTATTCTGTGAGATTGTAGTCGTTACCCGGTCAAGACGACCCATTTGTATCGCGTGTACGTCACGCCTGTAAACCAGTCAGAGTTCAAAGAGCCACTCGGATCACGTTTAGTCAAAGAAATATGGGTATAATATATAGATAGAACCCAATATCGTTCATCTTTTATAACAACAAGCTAGGCAAGTAAAACTGCTCGCAGATTCTTTTTTATAGTTAGCCATAATGGGACAACAATCGCTGTTAAACAATTTGTGTTTAAACTATAATAATATAGCTGCAGCGAGGCCCTACCACATACACTAACAAATAGTAAAATTAATAACTTAGAAAATTCTGGTTAGACCTTGATCAAATTTATGTGGGACTATATAAGAAGCACCAGCTTTCAAATAAAAAAAGAATCATCAAAATCTGTTTACCTAAAAAGAAGTTGTGAGGGAAAAACAAAAAAACATACAATCGAATTAAGTACCTCCTTTTAAAGTCGGTTAAAAAGGGTTTCTCGCATAACTTGTAATATAAGTTACTAGGACTCTCTAATCACAATAAGAAGTATATTTAATAAGCAAAAACAAAATTAAAATTATTTTGGTATTTTTAAAATGTTATTTTTATTTAATTAAACAGAGTTTTCAAGTTCCTTATACTTTACAAACCATATAACAAAAAAGCAGCTACGCAGCAAATATTCGCATAAGGAGTGCTAACAGTTAAAGTCGAGTCACGAGCTGTTGGAGCCTGTAGAGAGGAACGGAGAGGCCATCGAAGAGATATACGTCGAGGTAACGGCGCTTGAAGTTAAATAAGCTGCAATGATGTACTTGTATGTTAGCTCGTACGAGAACTTTCGTCGGCTGTAAAGACGCCACAAGTTATAAGCGTCAGGTTGTAAACTGAGATATTTTCTTTTTTATGTTTGTTTCTGTTTCTTTATACTTAAGCACACAGTTCACCTGATAATAAGTGGATGCTGTGGTCGAATAGTATATTCGGCCACATGCCGACTACCGAATATTCTGCGGCCTTTCTAGATGAATGGTCGAATATTAGGCATAGGTATTAGGATAGGAAGTAATTAGTGTTTATTCGGAGCGTCTATTCTCTGAAGCTTGGGTTGTAGAAAAGGAGTATACTACTGCCTGAAAATGCAGAAAAATTAGTCTTTCTGCGCCGTCATTTCTTCCACTTCAATTACGATAATTCGAGTGCATAGACATTTATCTGATAGTTATTTTTTAGTTTGTATAATATTTAAGTGGATTATGTACCTATGACTACTTTAATGATTACAAGAAAAATAAAATTATTTTAAAGTAAATAATTTTTTCTATTTACCGACTTTCTGACTATCTGACTACAATAAAACATCTTAAAGTATTCGGTATTCGACCGAAAAGTACCCATATATTCGGCATTCGACCGAATAGGATAAAAGTAGCCGAATAGGCCGAATACTGAATTATGAGAAGTACCAGCTATGAAATAAAAAAAGAATCATCATAATCGGTTAACTTGAAAAAAGTTCTAAAGTAACAGATATAAAAAATACAGTTGAATTGAGAACCTCCACCTTTTTTTAAAGTCGGTTGAAAATGAAAATAATCGCTTTAATTAAAGGTATAGAATGCAGGTAATCCAGCAATATATCAGATATAAAAAGCACAAAAGCAAACTGTAAGAAACTCGTTTGAATCACATTGCGGCCTTTTAGAGAATTTGCAATGGAACATTTTAGCTACAGAAATAAAGTGAATTCCTGTGTGGATACTGCGTGAAAGGAACGAATGAGTTCATAGCACTACAAAAGAAGGATTCCATTCGAGTTTTAGAACTTATTATTATTTTTATTCTTATATTATACGTGGTAGAATCACGCTGCAGCTATATTTCGGTTGCAGCACGAACGGGTCGACTCGACCGGGGAAGGACCAGGCTCTCACAGAATACCAGCGTAAAGTAGTAGCTTAATGCTGCTGTGTTTCGTATGGTGAGTGTAGAGAACCGGAGAACCTTATTACTGGAAATGAGGCATTCCATCTTAATCCTCGGGGGAGACAACGCATCTACATTATGATTCTTAATTGAGCATAAATGTAAATGTCTATGGGCCACAGCATTCACTTACCATTAGGTGGGCTGTGTGCTCGTTTGTCACCCTATTCTATAAAAAATACAGTGACGTGTTATTTTAATGCCATAAAATACTACGGCGTTAAATTTTACCATCGCATATCTCGACAAAATTTGCGCAAACATTTGAATGATTGGCGATCCATCACTGCGACTTACCAGATGTTTTCATCCTAGCGCAACTTCATTATCCGATCGGCTACAACTAACGATTTTTCCGGACCGATACGACTTAGGGGCTTTCAATAAAAGAGCGTACTCTTTTTTAAAAAGGCCGGCAAAGAATCTGCAAATCACCTGGTGTTGCAGTTTTTCATGGGCGGCAGTAGCACCTAACATAAGATGAGCCGCATGCTCATTTGCACCCTCTTATACAAAAAAAACGCAAGTTGTGGTTGGTGGCATCGCATGTGTCTGTGATTCTTCATCAGTCCGTAGAAGTATACTGTTCGACAAGGGCGTCTCCCGTTGTCTCGTTAGTAGAAATTGCTTTAATATAATAATAATAAGTATTTGGCGGAAGCCGTGCTCGAAAACAACCGCGCTAGGCTCTACTGGGACCGGGCCATCATTACAGACAGGACTATTCTTGAGAATAAGCCTGATATTGTGCTGATGGACCATCATCTGAGGCAACTGCGACTCCGTGACGGACCGCTCCAAGCTCAAATGCAGAAGGCGGTGCTCCTCGATACCGCCCGCATCGTCCGCCGGTTTCTTTCTCTTTCACCCTAAGCCTCGGCCGTTTGGTCTCCCCTGCCGAGGGCTTCCATCTGGTGGGGTTTTTGTTTATTTATGTATTTTGTATGTATTTATTTTATCTTGCTGATATTTATATCTGTTTATCATTTTTATTTACAATTATATATTTATACAGTCCAACCAGATCAGAAAACTTTATAGATAGCCCATAATAATAATATTTATTGTCACAATAACAAGTTTACAATTATAAACTAAGTACACACGTAAATATAGACTTAAAAAATCAATAAAAATAAACAAGTACAATAAACAAATTAACTATTATTACTATATAAACGAGTATAATGTCAACGGCAACAGACTCAGTATTCGCTGGGCACTTTGTGCTCAGCACTGGTTTTCAGCCAGTCCCTGCTGTTTTGGGTATACTATTGATCGCACGCAAATCGTACTTAATTGTGTATTAGTAATTAATGTAACTTAATGTAACTCTCATTAAATTTTATATTTCTTAAATAAAAAGACACTAAATTAAAATCTTATGCGATTAAATATTGTAACCATTCAACCATCTGATTCTAATGGATGGATGGTTACACCGCCTATAAAAGTCCACTGCTGAACATGACCCTACTGTAGATTGCGTCATAGGGGGGATATAACAATATACTTTTTTATTACCACTTTACGAGATTCACTTTTTGTTAAGATATAAAATGTACCCAACAATTTAAAAAATAAATAGACGGTCTTTCAGAGCTCTCATTAAACAGAGCTTACTGTGCCTTTTTTGTGCGAAGTTTTCGTCATGTCATTTGCGAGTCACTAAGTTGGAACTAGAAGGATATTACGGCCTCTGTCCTCTTAATTAATTTTTATACCTGCGACAAAAGTATATGTGTTTTGTTGAAATAATTTAAAAATTTATTATTAAACTAAAATTGTTATAGTTTAAATTTTTGTTTCGTTGCGCGTTTAGCAGCTCTATGTTGCAGTTTACTACTCTATATCATCCCGCAGGTGTTGTAAGTGGTGATAGAGAGAATAAACTGTCACACAAACAGTATTATTATTACACTTTATACGTGGTAGAGCCATGGTGCAGCTATATTAGTTAGTATAGTTGTAGCACGAATGGGTCGGTTCGACCGGGGAAGGACCACGCTCTCACAAGATACCAGCGTAAAATGGCAGCTTGACACGGCTGCGTTTCGTATGGTGAGAGTAGAGAACCGGAGACCCAATTTACTGGAAAAGGAGCATGCTATCTTAGTCCTCACGTGTGACGATGTAGATGTCTATGGGCCGCAGCAACCACTTACCATCAGATGGACTGTGTGCTCGTTTATCGCCCTATCCTATAAAAAAAATAATCTTACGATAATAACTCAAAATAATAAATATCCCCCAATGAGGCTATCTATGGGAGAGGCCTTTGCTCAGTTGTCGACTCTTGACAAGCTGTACTGACGATGATAACGACCAATTAATATTTATTTATTGGTTTTGTAAGATATTGTAAAATATACCATTATTTGTCTCGGTCTAAATTAAAATATCCTAAAAATGTTGATTGTATATTATATTGAAAATCTATATTTTTTTTATAGGATAAGGGTGACAAACGAGCACACAGTCCACCTGATGGTAAGTGCAGTGGCGTAACGTGTCTTCGATGGGCCCTGTATCAAAATTTGTTGGGGGACCCCCAATGAAGAGTAAAGATTTCATAAAAGGAACAAAAACGCTTGCATTGAATTCAAATAATTATATATTGATTTTAAGTTATTCATCATCATCGTTACAGCCCTTCATAAGTCCACTGCTGAACATAGGCCTTCCCCAAGGAATGCCACAAAGCACGGGCCTGAGCCACCTGCATCCATCGACTTCCTGCATATCTTACCAGGTCGTCACTCCATCTAGTGGTGGGACGCCCTACACCTCGCCTGCCGGTACGAGGCTGCCACTCGAGAACCTTTCTTCCCCATCGGTTGTCGGTTCTTCGAGCTATATGGCCGGCCCATTGTCACTTCAGCTTACTAATCCGTTGGGCTATGTCGGTGACTCTGGTTCTACTGCGGATATCCTCATTTCTAAGTTTATCACGCAGAGAAACTCCGAGCATAGCCCTCTCCATAGCTCGCTGAGTGACCTTGAGCTTCCTCATCCGGCCAGCAGTGAAGTTATCACTGGCAACACGCACTGGTTGTACGGTCTCGTTTTCAAGTTTCAAGTTAGGTATACCTGACTAGAAGATGTGCCGTAATTTCCCGAATGCTGCCCAGCCGAGTCAAATCTCTCGATTGACCTCTCCGTCGAAGTTGGACTTACCTAGTCAGACTATTTGTCCCAGGTAAAAATAATCGTCAACAACTTCGAGCTTAGTGCTCCCAACAACTACCGGCATAGGTGTGACATGGACATTAAACATGATCTTTGTTTTCTCCATGTTCATCTTAAGACCTATCCGTTGGGAAACACTATTGAGGTAATTAAGCATAGTACTTAGGTCCTCCGGCGATTCTGCCATAAGGACTATCATCATCATCATCATCATTACAGCCCTTCACAAGTCCACTGCTGAACATAGGCCTCCCCCAAAGAATGCCACATAGCACGGTCCTGAGCCACCTGCATCCATCGACTTCCTACATGTCTTACCAGGTCGTCACTCCATCTCGTGGGGGGACGCCCTACACTTCGCCTACCGGTACGAGGCTGCCACTCGAGAACCTTTCTTCCCCATCGGTTGTCGGTTCTTCGAGCTATATGGCCGGCCCACTGCCACTTCAGCTTACTAATCCGTTGGGCTATGTCGGTTACTCTGGTTCTACTGCGGATATCCTTATTCCTAAGTTTATCACGCAGAGAAACTCCGAGCATAGCCCTCTCCATAGCTCGCTGAGCGACCTTGAGCTTCCTCATACGGCCAGCAGTGAAGGACCACGTCTCAGTTCCGTAAGTCATCACTGGCAACACGCACTGGTTGTACAATTTCGTTTTAAGGTTTTGAGGTATGTCTGACGAGAAGATGTGTCGTAGCTTCCCGAACGCTGCCCAGCCGAGTTGAATCCGTCGATTGACCTCTCGGTCGAAGTTGGACTTACCTAGTCGGACTATTTGTCCCAGGTAAACATACTCGTCAACAACTTCGAGCTTAGTGCTCCCAACAACTACCGGCATAGGTGTGACATGGACATTAAACATGATCTTTGTTTTGTCCATGTTCATCTTAAGACCTATCCGTTGGGAGACACTATTGAGGTCATTGAGCATAGTGCTTAGGTCCTCCAGCGATTCTGCCATAAGGACTATATCGTCGGCAAATCGAAGGTGAGTGATGTATTCGCCATTGATGTTAATACCGCATCCTTTCCAGTCCAGAAGCTTGAAAACGTCTTCCAATGCAGCGATGAAGAGTTTCGGGGATATAACATCACCCTGTCTTACACCTCTCTGCAATTGGATGGGTTTCGTACTCTGGTTCTGTACTCGGATAGCCATCGTAGCCCTACTGTACAAACACTTCAGCACTTCGATATACCGACAGTCAACTTGGCACCGCTGAAGTGACTGCAGCACCGCCCAAATTTCGATAGAATCAAAGGTTTTCTCATCGTCCATATACGCCAGACATAGTGGCAAATTGTACTCCTCGGACTTCTGTACAATTTGCCGAAGGGTATGTATGTGGTCTATGGTGCCTTTTCGGAAACCGGCTTGTTCGGGGATAATGACTCTCGAAAACAGCACGTAGACGCGGCTCAGAAGGGAACTCGGTCTGTAGTTCTTCAAGAGAGCGTTGTCACCTTTCTTGAAGAACAAGACCACCGCACTTCTGCTCCACACCTACGGAGTAGTGCCAACATGAAGGACGAAATTAAAGAACTTCTGAAGGACTTCACGTACCGGTTTTCCACCCGCTTTCAGAAGCTTCGCTGTAATTTCATCCTCGTCTGGGGCCTTGCCGTTTTTAAGATGCTGAAGAGCCATTCTAATCTCGCTTAGACTGACGTCCGGTATATCATCGGAATAGTGTCGGATAAGACTCGCTCTTGGATCGTTACTCACACTTTCGTGTGGCTCCAACGATGATGTGTACAGCTGCCGATAGAACCTCTCAAACTCACTCAAAACCTCAGGTGTCCCAGAAACGACGCTGCCACAATCGGTCTTTAGATCCGACAGTTGGCTCATTCTGGCAGACAGATCTCTTACAAAGACTTCGGAGCTCTGGTTCCGCTCGATAGTTTCTTTAATACGAGCAGTATTAAAATTGCGTAAGTCCCGCCGCATGCATTTGGAGATCTGTCTGTTCAGTTGCCTGTATGCTGTCAAATCTACTGAAGACTGCAGCTTCATATCCCGTGTAACAGCCATGAGATTAAAAGTGTGATCGGAGAGTTTTTGTGTTCTTCTGCGGCTGATCTTGCAAAACTTAGCTCCGACCGCATGGACAGTTTCCACGAGCTTATCATTCATATCGTCCACTGAATTGCAATCTTCTAGGCACTGAAAACGGTTTCATAGCTCGAGCTGAAAGGTTTCGGGACTTTGGATTAGAGCACGAGGGGGATGGAGCGTTGACCTCATTAGACGTGTCCTCTCCAACTTAACGTTTAGGTTCAGCGTGCCTCTAACCATTCGGTGATCGCTGCCGGTTTTCACTCTCGCTATCACTGAGACATCACTGAACAGTTGTCGTCTGGTCGTCATAATCTAATTTTTTGTCGAACCGTCGGGGCTCGACGAGGTCCACTTCCTGTGGGGCCGCTTATGGAAGAAAGAGTTCATCATAAAGAGTCCCTCTTTCTCCATGAAGTCGGCCAGCTACTGGCACCTTAGGTTCCGTTGCCCTATTCCGAATTTCCATACTTTCTGCTCACCGTTCTCTCTTGTGCCTAGTTTTGCATTGAACTCTCCCATTAATACCGTATTTTTTTATAGGATAAGGGTGACAAACGAGCACACAGTCCACCTGATGGTAAGTGGTTGCTGCGGCCCATAGACATCTACATCTATCCTCGTTTGCGAATCAAAATGCAGATGCGTTGTCACCCGTGAGGACTAAGATGGAATGCCTCATTTCCAGTAAAAAGGGCCTCCGCCAACCTGCATTCACCAAGCGAAATGCAGAGGTAAACCTCTGCTTCACGCTGGTATTCTGTGACGTCGTGGTACTACCCCGGTTCGAGCCGGCCCATCCGTGCGACAGCAAAAGCTGCCGCGTGGCTCTACCACTGTCAAAAAAAATAGTATAGTGGGTTTTGGAGGAATGCATGGCTCTAGAGATATCCTCATACATTTCTTGCACCTCCTCATCGGCGTGTGCCGAGGTTGGTGCGTAAACCTGTATGACCAGTGAATACCGTTTGGTGAATCTGAGTATAAGGTACGCAACCCTCGTCGACACACTCCCAATCTTTACAACGTTGTTAACGAGAGACTTGTGGACGATAAATCCGACACCTCCTTGGGACAGATGGTCGCCCTCCTGGTGATAGAACAAATTGCCGGATTTGAGGATTACCATGTCCTCCCCTATCTTCAGACTTCGGATAATCCTATGACATTCCAGCGCAACTTGTATATCTCTTCCTCCAGCTCCAGGATCTTCTCGTCTGTCCTCAGGGTGCGTGCGTTATAAGTTGCCAGGTCGAGTCGTCGTAGGTGGCAACAGAACCTCCACCGGAGATTCTTAGCACCCCCTGCCACGCCGTTACCATGGTTGCCACCTTAGCCAAGTATAGCGGGACTGCCGGGGACTGGGGGCCGTCTCTTCGTTACTTTCATGGGGGGTATATTGCCATAGTTGCCACGCTTGGCGAACGGGTTGGCAACCGCAGTTTTTTTATTTTTGTTTTGCTGTTATCAGAAAGTTGCTGCTGCCCATCTTCTGCCTCAGTTTCCCTCTGTCGCCTTTTACGACACCCACGGGAAGATATAGGGTAGTGAGAATTCTTACCCGCCACTACACGGGTTTTTGAGTTATTACTTACAATTAATACTCCTAGGAACTAAGCTAGCCAAACAATTCAAATCAAATATACACTTTTCGTGCCTTTTGTTCGGCGACCATAGCTGAAGATGATTCGGCTGCATTCATAGCTGAAGACGATTTCAGTTTTACTAAATGCTTTACTTCTATAGACTATAGTGATAGCCTTTCCTGTCCCATAGAAGTCCTTGGAATTTTTGCTCACACACGTTCGGGGCCCCTGTAGTCCGGTGGCCCCGTATCATTGATACGGCTGATACGGCGGTAGCTACGCCCCTGGGTAAGTGGTTGCTGCGGCCCATAGACATCTACATCTATCTTCGTTTGCGAATCAAAATGCAGATGCGTTGTCACCCGTGAGGACTAAGATGGAATGCCTCATTTCCAGTAAAAAGGGCCTCCGGCCACCTGCACTCACCAAGCGAAACGCAGAGGTAAACCTCTACTTCACGCTGGTATTCTGTGAGGTCGTGGTACCACCCCGATTCGAGCCGGCCCATACGTGCGACAGCAAAAGCTGCCGCGTGGCTCTACCACTGTTAAAATGTATACATAAAATGATAGAAGTTTGCATATGTGCGCGCATCGCTAAAAGACTACTGATATGATAGATTTATTTATGATAGATTTCACTTAGGTCCTTAAAAAATTATTGCGATATCCTTATTACGAGTATAAAGTTATTAAAGTTTTAATTATCAGCGATTTTTATAAGCACTACGTGTTCAGTGATGTGTGTAAGCAACGCGGACGAAGTCGCGGGTATCAGCTAGTAGTAAATAAAATGTTATTTATTGGACGCCACAGTAGCACAGTGGCTATTAATTTTACTGCGGTGCTGTGAGGTTGCGGGTGCAAATCCCTCACAGTACAAGTCACAGAGTACTTTTTATATATGAACAAGACGATTGTATGACTTAGAAATAATTGTTTCGGGTCAGGTTATTCGTCCATGTAAAATTTTCGTATATGTACTCGTAAAACTCTCCCACGATCCAAGAGAAAACCAAAGAGGAGCAGAGCTAATTGCCTTTGTTAACCAACAAACCTGCGCGTCGAGTTGAGGTTTAATATTTTCGCCTGAAAACTGAAAACCAAGTTTTCCCATTTTGAGTATATACACATGTATGTGTAATTACTGTTTTTTATTTCAAACCTAAGTACTGTGCGAGTCAGGAGAGGCTTGTTAGGGAAGTTGCGGCGGTAAATAAGGTTTCTTCGGATTATTTTTTTTTAATTTACTTATGTACACACAACAAGATACAGGGAACAAAGGTTACCCACCATAAAGGAAAATATTTCAAAAAGGCAAACTTAGTGCGTACATTAATACGCTCCATTTTAGTCCTTAGGTGTCGCAGCGCATGTGCATTTGGAGGTAGATGAAAATGTCTATCAGCGTCCATTTATCATAAGGCGGACTGTGTGCTCTTTTGTCACTATTATTCTATAAAAAAAACGGTTCCCTAACGATTCAATATAGTCGAATATATGTTGTTTTTTGTTGTACCGACTCTGGACCCCGCCTCGACGATTTATTCACTCAGACAGATAACGCGCTCCCTTTTTTACCCTCAAGCGGTTTTTAAATAATTCTCAGCGCCCTTTTGTTCTTGTTTCGTGACGCTGTGAGTTTGAAGTTTCGATCTGCCATTGTTTGTTTTTGATAAATCACAGGAGGGAAGTTGCTGATTTCGAGAGTTTTTTAAATGTTGTGTAGGTACGAAATGACAACTTTATTCATAAATAATAATCTTCTTCAGACCGAATTTCGTCCCAGCGGCCATCAAAAGCTATAGCGTTAGCTGCGCAGGACAGGATTATAGTTTACAAGTGTGTGCGCAAACACAGGTGCGCTGTGTATTCCCTCACTCTCATAGTCGGAACGGCAATCCGACATAACCGGAGAAAGACCAGGACCAATGGCTTTACTTGCTTCACGAAAGACGGCGGTGAAATACCGGAAATTTACTAACTCCGAGATTTTCTTGACGGAAAGATCCCAATCATTGATTTTTGGTCTGACCCGGGATTCAAATCCGATCATTAGTCAAGCTTACGACCACTACAGCAATGAGGCAAAGTCGTAAGAGAGTAGAGGATTCACAAATATACATATAGAGCACATTGATCCCTTTTTATTTTTATGTCTACAAAGAGATTGTAAAATTAAAAAGATTTTAAGAATAAATTAAATTGTACGTGGTAGAGCCATGCTGCAGCTATATTAATAGTATAGCTGCAGCACGAATGGGTCGGCTTGACCGGGGAAGGACCACGCTCTCACAGAATACCAGCGTAAAATAGCAGCTTAACACTGCTGTGTTTCGTATGGTGAGTGTAGAGAACCGCCGACCCTTTTTACTCGCACCGCGCTCTGTGTAAAAAAACATATTTTGGCAGTAAAATTGAAAACTGTCATAAAAAAAAACTTTACGTGGTAACAAGGTAAAGCTACGCAGCAGCTATATTAACGTCGTAGACACGCTGCAGCTATATTTTACCTACAGCACAAATGAGTCTGCTAAAACGGACGAGGAGGACACTCTTACAGAATACCGGTGTAAGTAGCACTTTAATGCTGTTGTGTTTCGTATTTTTGTTTGCAGTCTATCTTAGTCCTCAGGGGTAATAATACATCTACAATTTGAATCTTAATCGAGGGTAGTTATAGCTGTCTATGAGCTTACAACACTTACTATCGAGTGGACTGTGTGCTCGTTTGTCACCCTTTTGCTATAAAGAAATATATATTTGTCAAATATTTTCGTGCCGTCATTTATGTCGTCATACTTCTAGAATGTTATTCGGCAGCTTTTTTTACCGAAACATGTTCATACTCATAATAATGAAGCTAAAAATAACCGCAAATCCACACACAAACACTTGGAATACCCCACCGTGTGCTCGATGACACTTTTACAAAGCATTTGAGAGCCTTATATTTGAGGATGCCAACCCTCTCCCTCACGGAACGAATTGCGCAAAAACTGGGTCAGAAAGTGACATGTTTACGAACAAGTTGTATTGCGTTCTTTTTTGCATATGACGCGTAATTAACTTTTAGCGGTGTATTTCTTTATAAGATGTTTTATATTTCGTTTTTTTTTATTATAAGTCAGTGCTATGCAGCCCTAGCTGGTAACTCTCTTGCCTTGAAGACGCCCAGATTGTATTCGGACGAAAAAATAGAAGCCGGCAAACTATTCTACTCCTTTGCTTTACGCATTACAAAAGTCAAGTCCACATTAATATTAAAATTCATAATACTAATCATTATTACAGTCCTTTAAGTCCACTACTTATCATAGATCTAGTAATATTAAATAGCATTTTATACTATTAAAAAGTAATAAACAAATAACTAAAATAAAAAAAAGAAAACCTTCCTTCAAATAAAAATGGAATAAAATTAGTATTCCATGATTTCCACATCAGTAGCTGAGACAAAGTGGGTCGAAGAATTAAAACCCCTGACTTTTCGAAGCTATTATGTACGTCAACTATGAGGTCACAATTTGTAAAAGTTTTAACAATAACTATTGTTTAGAAAATAAAAATAATTTGAAATGCTGTTAAACCTTATCTATGAAGCAAAAATATAAAAACGACACCTTAAAAATTTACATTTCTTTAATAGAATAAGGGTGACAAACGAGCACACAGTCCACCTGATGGTAAGTGGTTGCTGTGGCCCATAGACATCTACATCTATCCACGTGTGCGAATCAAAATGCAGATGCGTTGTCACCCGTGAGGACTAAGATGGAATGGCTCGTTTCCAGTAAAAAAGTGTCGCCGGTTCTCTACACTCACCATACGAAAAACAGCAGTGTTAAGCTGCTATTTTACGCTGGTATTCTGTGAGAGCGTGGTCCTTCTCCGGTCCATCCGACCCATTCGTGCTACAACTATAAATACTATTAATATAGCTGCAGCATGGCTCTACCACGTGTAAGAACAAATAAACTACTGTATGCGACAAATGCGATAATTACAACTTTATTCTCGGCGGTTATAAACGTTTTGTAAGTCGTAATTTTGATGTTGAAATGTTTAATTATAAAAATATATACATATTCCCAACTGCGTAGTGGCGGTGTAAGAATATCCACTACACTTTATCATCCCGTGGGGGTCATAAGAGGCGACAACAGGAAAAAAACCAGAAGATGGGCAGCAGCGTTTTCTTTATAACAACTAAAAATATAGAACCCGCCTGAAAAGCGTGGTAACTATAGCAAATGATCCCTTATGAGGCCATCTATGAGGGAGGTCTATATTCAGCAGGGAACTTATGTAATGTGTATAATGTATAACATATGTCTATGTTACCTCAAATGAAACAAAAACTATTTTAGTAATGTCACAAATCTGTTTTAAGATGTGATTTACAATGTAGCGATACAGTCTAGTCGGAGTTAGTATTATCCAACATTTCACGTGTCGGCGCAGCAAAGCCATGACGGGGCGTGTGTAGTCGCAAAATATGACTGACGCAAATGGCCCTCGCATCGTCACTACACCTGTGTCCCTTATGACGTGCGTGAATGTATCACCGTCGTTTAACACAATGACAGTGTGTATCCCTTTTATTTTAAAAAATATCGGAAAAAAGTGTTATAAGCTTTATACTTTATCATTTTGTATGAAGAGTAATGTATAATAGCATTTAATGTATATGAGTTTGCACTTGTAACTGCACTCTTTTTTTTCTGTTGAAACCATATAAAAAACGCTCAGGAACAAATGCAATGCGCAATGAACCCGTTATTAAATTGTTTTCTTTTATAGAATACTAGCTGGTACCCGGCGCATTGCTGCCGCAGAAAAAGTATTTTTCGAAATATTGTTTTAAATTTGGAACAATTACACTGTTTAATTAGCAATTATAATAATTCATAATAAACTCATTGAAATTGAATGACATATAATGACTTGCATATAAATATGTTGGTACAACTCGCACGCCACCTACTGTAATTTATTGTACTATGTCTATAACCTTCGCGCAAGTGGAAGCAATAACTTGACAAAAATTTTGCGCAATCTGATGAACATTATGACAGCGTATAAAATACGAAAAAACAAAAATTACTTTTTATATAATAGGTGAGTGCCAAATGTGTTCACAGTCCACCTTGCTGTGGCCTATAGATATCTTCATCTATCTTCAATTAAGAATCAAAACGCACACGCATTGTCACCCTTGAGGAATAGGATGTCATTTCCAGTAATAAGGGTGTCCAGATCTCTACATTTACCATACGAAACACAGCAGTATTAAACTACTAGTTTACGCAGGTATTCTGTTAGAGCGTGGTCCTTTCCCGGCCGATGTTCTCCAACGGTCTTTTACGATCTTGTCTGCAACGTACACTCTACTATTTTAAACTAACCATAGTAAGAGTGCAAAAGTTTTAAAGAAAATAGTTTGTGGCATTTTTTAAACGCAAGCCGATGGTGATAATGCCTTAAAATAATATATATATATATATATATATATATATATATATATATATATATATATATATATATATATATATATATATATAAATAATAATATAATAATGTTTATTTCTCCTCACAAAAACAGAACATACAATGATACTACAATGAATTATTATGATTTAAGTGGCTATTTATATATACACACACATATATATATATATATATATAAAAATGAAGAGCAGAGCCATACAATATTGTAACTGAAAGTAATTTGAACTACGGTTTAGAATAAAACAATGCAAGGCTGAACTGAATGTAATATTATACACAACGCTAATATAACACGTTAGGTACGCAGAATATTAATTTTGCCTGCGGTTATGTACGGCCGAATTTACACTGTGTAATGGATGATTTAAGACCTACGTGTGTAATATATCTGTTTGTATTAAAGCCTGCTTCTGAATAACTGAAAGTTAAAATAGAAAGATAATTTTCTAAAATATTTTCATAAAAAAATAAAAGCAGTGCGGATCAGTCGTAAATCCTCAAGTTCTCGACAAGCGAAGAGTGGCCACTTCTGGCATCTATGCGAAACTTCTTTACGTTCCTGTAAGTGGAGAGAAATCAGTGAGTTGATACATAACATAAAAAACTTAGTTTAATATACAGGATCATTATTCCTTCGTTGTATATTAAACTTATTATTAAATATATGATACCCGCGGTTTCGTCCGCGTTGCTTACACACATCACTGAACACGTAGTGCTTATAAAAATCGTTGTTTCTTAAAACTTTAATAACTTTATAGAAAAGGGCCAAGTGTCTAAAATTAATAAAACTTAGAAAACCCAATTGAAATCTATCCAGTAGTTTTTCAGTAATGCAAATTTTAACGGTATTTAAAATTATAACGCTAAAACAGTTCGATTTACAATCTAGGGCTTTATTTTTAGTATAATTCGGCAAATTTCTATCTTATAGGATTATTTTATGTATTAATGAAAATGTATATATATATATATGTAATTAAATATCACATAAAATTTTAGATAATATTTTACAGTAAGTGTACCAACGGTTGGGTCTATATTTTTGAATTTTAATTTATTGAGGTGGTACTTCTGCTTTTATACTCTGTGTTACATGTTAACAGCGAATTAATGGGCGGAAGACCGTGAAAAATATATGTACCGCGGCTTTTCGGACGGATAAACGTGCTTTTTTCAAGTGGAAAAGAAAAATCGTCGCCCGCTTATCGGTGGCCTCTATCCAAAGTTCTTTGACATAAAAAAATGTTTCAATACGAAATGTTTGCAATGCTCATTTGAACTGGTTTAAAAGTTTAAAAGTAAAAGCGATTTTTTAAATATTCAGTGTTTATATGAAAAAAAAATACCTATATATCGGCAAATGGAATGGTTTTTCTGATTTTTCACAAATTTGTTTATGGGCGCAGATGTTTCTAAATTGTAGTTTAAATTAATATAACAGTGCTGTAAATGAATTATATTCTATTAAATATATATTATAAATAATGAAAATATTTCGGATTTTATGAGGAGTGATTTGCATTGTCACAGTACAGTAATACTAGGACAAAGTGTTCAAGTAGTTACATTTATAATGGTGAATGTGTATAAAAGTAACCTTTTTCATTAATATTAATAAACAAAACAAATATTTTACATGATTAGGTGGTCACGGGTGTCCAAAACCTTTTTATTTTATTTATCGAATTAATTGAATATAATATCAAGTTTAAGGTAATATATTTATAAAATTAAAGTGAAATAAAGTTACAGTCTATATACGTCCCACTGCTGGGCACAGGCCTCCTCTCGTTTCTGAGATGGTTTTAGGGCAAGGAAAAGTCCGAAGCGCTGCCCCAATGCGTGTTGGCGAACTTCACATGTCTTCGAAATATATATATTTTTTTTAATTTGTCAGACATGCAGGTTTCCTCACGATGTTTTCCTTCACCGTCGAGCATGTGGTAAATCAGCACTTAAAATTGTAATTAACAACAACACGGCGGGGATCGAATCCGGGTTTCTCGCGTACTGTGAAACTTACAGCGAGCGCTAACCATCTGAGCAACCACGGCCTCTATTTATATTTTCATGAAATATGGTACATTTAAAGGTATTACGTACTCCGATGTTTCTGGCATGTAAACGTTTAATATTAAATTGATAATTTTAAATTAAAAATTTTGTACAGCCGACTTCAATATAAGTTATTTAAGAATAACTCAAAAACTATTTGTCAAATTCATATGGGACCTCACGAGAAGTATCAGCTTTCATATAAAAAAAGAATCATCGAAATCGGTTCACTCAGTACAAAGTTATGAGGTAACACACATAAAAAAAAACATACAGTCGAATTGAGTACCGTCTCCTTTTTGGAAGTCGGCAGAAAATAATACCGTTACGTCAAACATCAACATAATTTATAACTATAATTGATTGGAAATAAATATCAAATTATTACTAAAAACATGTAACAGAAGTACAGGTCATTAAGTTTCAAATTACTAATTATAAAGAAGAAGTCGAATATTACTTATGTCATAATTCTATCATCATCATCATCATCATTGCAGCTCTCCACAAATCCCCTGCTGAACATAAGCTTCCCACAAGGAATGCCACAAAGCACGGTCCTAAGCCTTCTGCATCCATCGACTTCCTGCATGTCTTACCAGGTCGTCGCTCCATCTAGTGGGAGGCTGCCCCACACTTCGCCTATCGGTACGAGGCTGCCACTCGAGAACCTTTTTTACCCATCGGTTGTCGGTTCTTCGAGCTATATGGCCAGCTCATTGCCACCCCAGCTTACTACCCTATAATTATTACTAACTATTATATTTAGATCCTTTAATGTTAATAGAATCATCTAATGAAAAACTAATTGCAGATTATGTTCATGTTTTAAAACAACTAATTTATAATATTAAAAACGTATACAGACATGAATAAGCAATTCGCGGACAAATAACAATGCTCTTAAGATATTACAATGAACGTGGGCATATTAATTTTGCATGCGGTGGCGTACGGATAAATTAACGTTGTATATGATTTAAGGTCCCAGTGCCTGCCGACGGACGTTTATAGTGATTTATTTAGGCGCTACTACGTAGATGGTCATTTAGTTTACGAAATAGGTGCCTAGAAATACTAGCTAATAATATTATATTATATTTATTTGTTAACGTTTGTAAGCAAACCGAGTTTGATGTCCGTCAGAACGAATTAAAATCATAATGGGAATTTCAAGCGGTGACATGGCTGTTGAGTGAACAATTTAGAGGTAACTTGCTATATGAGAAATGTCAACAGAAACAGGCACGATTCGTGGATGTGTGAAATTCGGCAATACGCCATACATACTAAAACAGCCTGGCGGTTTCCACCCTTTTCCTAAATCATCTTAGCATGGAGAGGAGACCTGTGCCTAACAATGGAAGGAAAGCTTATACGTTATTAAAAGCGTCATTTGACAAATTCTTGAACATGCCTCTGACAAGCAGTGACTTTTAACGCTAAATAAAATAATGATTTAGTAAATATGTATCTTACTTTTCGAAGTGGTATTATTTCTTGTCTGCTAGGAGTCCGTCAGGATAAGTACCACCCCCTCACCAATTTCTACCGCCAAAGAGCAGTGCGAGCACCAATGTCTTCTAGACTGAAGGGTAAGGTTAGCCAGTAAAATTACAGGCCATGAGACAGTCCATGAGGCATTCCATGCTAGCCCTCAGAAGTGATAATGCACCTGTAACCTTCTTTGTTTGAAATTGGTCAAATGTGTCCACGAGCTGCAGAAGCAAATTACACCAGGTGAAATTCGTTTGTCATTAAACATTTTGAAAGAACCTTTTCTATAACATCTTCAATTAATTATCTATTATCATGTATCTAAATTACAATGAAAAATATTGTAAAATATGAAAGATTAAAGAAGTAGCACGCTATAGGGGAAAAAAGGATTTCGATAAGAAAGTCGCTATTAATCGAAAAAGAAAACAAAAAAATGCAAACCAGTGTTTAGAAGAAGATAAAAATAACAGTAAGTTCAGAAATGATAAGAATACAAAGTTGTTACAAATGTTGCATGGGGTATTAAAACTTTTTCATGACGGATTTTAACCAATTTGTCACAGGCAACCAGTTTTGGCCTTTGCCTTTTTTCTATTTAAATTACGTGTATAACTTCTGTAACAGGGTCAAGGTTCCTTTTCCGACCTATAGGGTATTTGACATGCATTTTTGAAATTTCCTTAAAATACGGCAATAAAATCTAGGACAGGTGGTGTCTGTTTATTGTATTCAAATAAACATATTATTTGTATATTATCTTAGATAGTACTAAACTTTTTTAGGGTTAAGTAAAAGTCAAAATTTTTTAGTTTAATTTAGGACAGGTCTATATATCAATTAATGTATATATATATATATATATATATATATATATATATATATATATATATTAATTGTATATTTTATTAGTATAGTTTAATTATCGTGGGGGACTAGCGAGTGCAAAGTGCAAGAGTAAGAGCTATTTCCATATATCATTGCCCTCAATGTATTAATCTATTTTTAATTAAAAAATAAATTACAGAAAAAATGGAAAAAATTTGAGACAATTTTTAAGCAAATACAAATTATTATATGATGTGTGTATATTACATATAGTAACTAATGAATAATTATATCGTCAATCACTATAGATATCAATAACTATCAGATTTTTTAAGAAAAATAATTACTGCATATTTCATTATTGCATTACCTAAAACAAGGTAAGCCGCAAATAATTTTGTACCTCGTACATGCAAAAAGTTTAACTTAAAATATTGTAAATTAGATATATTTCACCTTGAATATGATAGTTACAAAAGAAAATATTGTAAAACTTAATATATAATTGGTAGTATCACTTTGAGTTGTATATATAATGTTACTTTTA
Organism: Parnassius glacialis; assembly: GCA_033319125.1. Lineage (NCBI taxonomy): Eukaryota > Metazoa > Arthropoda > Insecta > Lepidoptera > Papilionidae > Parnassius > Parnassius glacialis. Next base: position 31,523,499 of record JAVANC010000022.1, on the reverse strand, counting down.
ACTACTTACTACTTAATGTTTTAATTTATGAATACCATTTAGCTAGTTTTATTCTTTTATATTTTTAATTTTTATACAACATAATATTGTGGTGGCAAGCTTTTATTATGTATCTGTGGAAACTTTATTGGTTTTTAGGATTACTTTTATATGTTTATTGTGTAATTTATTATTGTACTGTATGTTTCCCTTAAAAAGCAAATAAATAAATAAATTTTCATTTTTTAAAAACAAGTTTATCAAAATGTCTGTTTTTAAACCATTTCTTCTCTTAAAAAACAAAAGATATTTTTCATTAATACGTTTTCCTGCGAAAAGGGGATCGGCTCTCCTCCTTTGATGAGATTATTGGGTTTATTTAGTATAATCATAACTGAAATATGTATTTCGCTTTACCCTCCTCTAGATTGAGTATCGGTGTCGTACTTCAAAGTGAGTTTTGGCGGTGCATTTGACTTGAATATGATTTAAAGCATCTTTTATGTATGTTCAAGGAGGGAAATAAGTGTTCAATGTGACGATAATTATAACGTAACCTAGAGAATATAAGCGAGTGTGTATTTATGAATTGCATAATAATTTACTGAATAAACTATATGTTTTTGAATGAATCCTAATTTTTTCGGATTCCCAACTATTCGTAATTCAGAAATCTTGAACTGTACATAAAGTGTGATAATTTTTTTTAAAACTAGCTTCAAATTTTACAACGTTTGTCACGCAAGATCAAAATTCCGTTACTGCCTTTGGATTTCGATCGTTCCGAGGCAACTTAACATGTACTTTTCTTAAGACCGGTATTTCCAATTCCTTGTGGCACTTTTGAATACTCAAAAATATTCGATAAGAGTTTCTATACCGACTCTACTGGTCTCTTAACACGACGCGATTTATTTGTAGTCCCAGGTTAAACTATCAATAATCATTTTAAAGATTTCTTAAGCCCGAAACTATCAATAAACTACGTTTTGTAATAAGATTATTTAAGTTAGAAATTGCTTGGATAAGAAATGCATCCTTTCAAATCTAAATCATAGTGTCTAATTCAGGCTTTATTGATGATAACAAATTTTCACCAAATCAAAACTTCTTCCAAAGTTTCCAAGCCAAAACTTCAAAGTTTCCGCCCGCCGCTCTGTCAGCGGTCTAAATATTTTAGGCGATGAGTATGTAAAGTCTACATCAAACCTGTTCTTTAATAATATACTGCTAGTTGAAGTTGCTGCTCTCCGAGGTAATTGTCACTTTGTTGTTGTTGTGCGATTCTCTAATATATTTGTTTTTAGCTATAGCGTTTTTTTCCACTCTTTATATATAATACAAACGAGCACACATTCCAATTGATGTACATGCTGTGGTCCATAGACACCTGCATTTATCCTCGACAAAGAATCAAAATGCAGATACGTTGTCACCCCTGAAGATTAAGTTGGAATCGTGTCCAGTAAAAAGGGTCCCCGGTTGTCTACACTCACCATAATAATATTATATATAAACACAGCAACATTAAGCTGCCATTTCACGATGGTTTTCTGTGAGAACGTGATCCTTCCCCCGGTGAAGCCGATCCACGGCTCGAGCGAGGTTCGTCTTATATCAGGTAAATAAACATACGCAACGGACTCTGGTAAGAAGTTGTATTATTAAATTATCAATATAAAAAAAGAATTATTCAATACAATCTCTTGTCTCTGTTGAACTATAACTATAACTTCACGAAACGTTGGTATTTTGGCGTTCAAAGAGCTTTAAATAATTTTGAAAGTGGTTCCAGTCACGGAAATGTTGAGCAGTGGTAGGTTAGCGTGGTATGGCCATATTATGCTAAGGGAAGTAAACCATATAATAATAAGAATGTTGAAAGTGACTGGAGAGGGCTAACAAAAGATAGATGGACTGTGTCGGAGTTGATATGCGTTAAAAAGGAGTGAGAGTCGAGATGATGGTCGATAGAGGAGAACAGAAGAGAAAGACATGCTATGCCGTCACTAAATAACTTGGGATAAGGGTAGAAAGAAGAAGAATGAACCTAAAATAAGCCTAAAAATATTATTGACTTCAACTTTGATTACATTACCTAAATCGTCAGCATGTTTCTTACAGAATACTAGGGTATTACAGCTAGTGTTTCGTACTGTGTGTGAGTAACGAGTAACGGAAGATAAAAGGGTCTATTGGAGAGAAATAGGGTTTACATTTGATCTTAGCTCTCAGGGGAGACAACGCAATTGCAAATGGTACATACATTACAATGTTAGCATTGATTACTTGTTTGTATTATCTCAATGCTTTTGAGGTAAAAGTTGTATTTCTTACGTGTCATATTAAGATTTAGTTTTATCAACAATAGAAACGAACTTGGCGCATATTCTGATGACATGGCATCACTAAGCATCCTACTCCACCTGAGCATTAATTATAGTAGCAACCACTCCACCTCTTAATGTTCGCCTTCAATCACGTACATAGCACACAAAGAATTGTATGTTGAATAAGCGGGCGAGTTTGTGTGTGTGAGTGACCTGGTTTGAGTCATTATCGGCCGTAAATCTGTCTATAAATCTCCGCCCCCGGGATCATTCTGATTGCGCAACCCATTTTAGCTCTATTCCCACTTATTTTTCACTGAAGTTGAGAATTTTTCGCATTAATACTAAAGAGGTTTAGTTATTCTATCGAAATCTAACATTTTGTAATATTTGGGTGGAAAAAGACGTATACTGAATACGTTTTTTTCCTAAGTTAAAATAGCCCGTCATTCTTTATTATCCCTTTAAAGTACTAATTTTTTTAATTTGTATTTGCCTTAATTGTCGCACCTTTGTTCGTTGCTTTGCGTTTCGCCTGGCGTAAACGAAATGGTTATTCCGTCATCGATCGTAAGCCATAAAGATCCCATAAACACCTCCCACGACACCCATGGGACGAAATGGGGCGACGGATTTTCTTGAGCCGCCATCACAAGGCAGATATATATATATATATATATATATATATATATATATATATATATATATATATATTAGGGTTAGGCTTAGCTTTCCATTGACTCCCGTCGATTTGGAGGTTGATACGTATTTTTACAGAAAAGTTACACTATTATAAGCACATACACAAAGTTAAAACATGCGGAAGCGCGTAATTTTTGAGAAAAAAGTAGAAAATCAATTATTCTTGCATTGTTATTGTCAGTAGGGATGTCGATACTTTCCGAAAAAGATCGATTTTTTAAATAGATTCGAATTGTCAGCTGATGTATCGATTCCCAAAAAATCGATTTCTAAAATATCTATATTTTTTTCATGTTTGCATTTATAATGTAAATATAAATCCATTTTATGAGAAAAAAATCCCCTTATCATAAAATATAGGGGGACTGATTTAGAAGGATTTCTGTATCTATTTTGAGACTGCTACGTCTCCGGCACTGCGGGAAGAGCAGCCTCTACGCCTTAGCGTAACAAATCGCAGGCATCCCTCCTCGCCTCCGCAGCTTCGTATCAACCCCCAACTCGATGGGAGTCAATGGAAAGTCGTACCTAGGGTTACTATAAATGCTTAAGTTACAGCCTACCTAAGTCCCACTGCTGGGTACAAGCCTCCTCTAATTTCTAAGAGCGTTTCAAAGCAAGGAAATATCCGCCACGCTGCCCCAATGCGTGTTGGCAAACTTTATTTATATTCTAATTATTTTTTCTTTCTTCTCAGACATAAAGATTTTCTTACGATGTTTTTTTCACCGCCGAGCACGTGGTAAATCGCCACTTAAAATTGCAATTAACAAATTCATTGGCACCAGCGAGGATTGAAAGAGTAGTTACTATTACTACCATCATCACCATTATCATCATTACAGCCCTTCACAAGTCCACCGCTGAACATAGACCTCCCCCAGGGAATGCCACAAAGCACGGTCCTTAGCCACATGCATCCATCGACTTCCTGCATGTCTTACCAGGTCATCTCCATCAAGTGGGGGAACGCACTACACTTCGTCCGCCACTATTACTATGCTATAGTAGAATACACGGCTGCTTTTAATCACTATTCAATGTCAGGCCAGGCAAAATTCGTTTCCCACAACAAAATAAAACATTTATATGTATTTATAATACTCGCTCACTCACATCTACTCATGCGTGAATTTACTATAATTAATATAATCCAAGGTGAGGTCAGCACATTGACAGTCACGTATACCGTTAACATGTAGTATGTAGTAGGGTGAACAATGAAAAATTCACTAAAGCATTTCCCAGAGAGCGAATTTCGTATTATTACGCCTGCTCCGGGTTTTAATTCAGCTTAAGCTTATTCATAAAATATTTATCAAACAAGAAAAAAAAAAGTTTTAAACTCCGTTACAAAGCAGGCTCCCAATATGTTTCGGGTATTGTGACGTTATGCAGTCAAAATTTTAACAATATGAAGCCTAAGTAGTCTAAAGCCTCAGTGAAAAGCATTCGGCGAAGCGGCTGCCGTGGCGTAGTTCCCCTGGCAATTTAAAGCGGGTAACACTATAGACATACATTCATACATTTTAATAAAACAGTGTGTGTTTGTCATGACGTCACGCCGCACGGCTCGACGAGTCCTTGATGGAAACCCTTTGATGGGGGCTTCAAGCACATAAAATTGCAATTAAACAAATTCATTAGTACCGTCTGAAATCAGCGCCTGTAAAAAGCATTCTTATGAAGAAGCATGGATAGTAGCTTTAACCGTAGCTTTCTCGACTTTAAAAAAAAGGCTTAGTAATCTAATATATAAAAAATAATTTTTGTTGGTCCGTATTTTATGCACTGCCATACCGTTCATCAGAATGCGCTAAAACTTTCTCAAGTTATTGCTTGCACTTGCGCGAAGGTTATAGGCCTAGTACAAATAAGTTACAGTAGGTGGCGCGCGCGTATTGTACCCATAAATTTATTTGAAAGTCACATATCATTCAATTTAAATTAATGTATTATCATTCCTAATTAAATAATATAACTGTTCTAAATTTAAAATTATAATTCCACAATTATTTATTCTGCGGCAGCAACACGCCGGGTACCAGCCAGTTTTAAATAAAATATTTTGACTTTGTCTGTGATATTTTTACGGCACGTACTTATTCCACGATCAAATCATAATATATAAAAACTCATTATCCATTTCATAATAAACAATGGTTCTTTAAAACTTTCGACGTTCCACTGCTCACACCGTATTCTCTAAACTGTTAATCTTGTTTTCCTAATTCAGTATCAGTATAAATAAATAAATCTTTGAGAATAAATTCATCTTGTACTTTTATTCATGTTCATAACTTGCATTTTACATAAATAGAGACGAGAGGCAACGACCAACGATTCTCAGCTTAGCAAGCAACTGTAGTTGTTAAGTTGCGATGGAGCGAAAGCGCAGAAATGTAAATAAAATAAAGTTCTGCTCTTAACAGTTTAATGTTCAAGACTTGGATTAAGAAGGAGACTACAACGCACAAAGACTAAAACGACAGTTTATAATAAAACAGAAGAATAAAAAAAGAAAGAACAGAATGTACAGAGGTAAATAAGACAGTGTGTATGTATGTTTGTGTTTATATGTATGTAATTTAAAAGTTCCCTACAAAAAATTTAACGTGGTATACACATATTATTTTATTTAATAAAAGGTTTTGGAATTAGACAGAGGGCAAAAGTATATCGAGTTTATTCAATGGTCAAACAGACCCGAAATCATTCTCATTGTTCACGGTCACATATTATGTATCTTATATTATATTTTCAGAAAATATAATATAAGATACATAATGTACTGATTAAACTCAAACAGAGATAACTACTATAATGATGACGGAGCTTAGAAGTTATGAAGCAAGTTTAGGAAAAGATATTCTGCCTTTACCAGAAATCGGAAAAATCTTTTTCGTGTTTCTCAGGTTACTACTGGCACGCAATATGAAGAGTTTTACTGGAGGTTTTTACGGAAGCCCGTTTATTATAAACTTTATGATGACATAAAGCATAAAATAATGGTGTATTTTTATAACCCGATGCTATAAAACACCTTTTATGATTGCGATAACATCGTTTTTGGAGTTTTGGCGTGCGTTTGCTTCGAGGTGTGTGCGTATGTCGAAGCTGTAATTGGTATGTTTGGATGGAATCGGAAATAATATATTATTTATTAAGATTATAGAATACGGAAGTTTTGTTTACCTGATGGCAAGTGGATGCTGTGACCAATAGACATCTATATTTATTTTAAATTTAGTATCAAGATACAGTTGCGTTATCAACCCTGAGAATTAAGATGGAATGCCTCGTTTCCAGTAAAATGATTGACCACATGGCGGTGCTATAGAAAGATAATTTGTTAGATTGACTTGTTGTTGTACTTTATACTGGAATATTTGTCATCACCCTTCATAATGTTGGTCATAATTCTCTGACAATAAGATATGATAGTAGTGTTGGTTGAGAGAGTGAGTGCGCTTTTTTTTTTGTTTTCCAAATGTAGAAAAGCTGATTCTATTATATGTGTTCCTTTGAAATATATTTTATTACGCAAACATGCAGGTTTTCAGTTTTCTTTTATGTTGTTTTACATTAGAATTCAATTTCACCAATACTATTTAAATTATGACGATATTAAATGCTAATCAGAAGTGTCAAAGGTGGGAGACATCTGGAACTGCGATCGTCAATCCGACTAAGAAGAGAAAAGAAACTATGTTGTGCGAGTATCGAAAACATAGTTTGCATATTATAAAATATAGATGGGCGGGCACTCGCTCCCTGAGCTACTTTGAATGTAATTTATATAATATAATTAAGCTTCCCCTAAAAGGTAGAAATTAAAATTGTATTTATCATCACGGTGTGAATGTTAATGTATGTTAAAGATGTCTCTGAATTATGTTGTGCACATATTATATAAATCATCTTATCGCCTCCTTCTTTATCGTTTTGTCATCTAATGTAAAGTAGATAGTAGGCCTTTTCTAGCACATTCTGTCTCTGCCTCTAAACAATCTAAAAAACCATGGCTTCTAGTATCCAGAAGCCATTGTTATGATAAAAGAAAAGTAAATAAACAGCCTTGTCAGCTTCTAAACATCACACTTTTCTTCTTAAGAGGGCTTTAGGGCAAAGAAGAGTCCGTCGCCTTGTCCTAATGCGTAATTTAAGGCGCCCGCTTATCCCCTAATAGTGCTCAGTGCTCAAAGTTAACATGGCTCTTCTTCTTAACTTTTATCGTACAAACACTTAAAAAACGCACTTCTATAACAACAAAAAATATATTATAGATTAAGTTTCACTGAAATTATGTTTGTTTTACAGAGAGGGCCATAAGATCAATCTATGATTTAAAGACTAAAGAGTTGCTGCGACAAAAAATTAAAGAAATTAATATTAGGTACTTACATATGAAATTAGCGTTTTGTCGTACTGACCAATTTGATTTGAAATATTTCCTCTTTGGTTAAGAGTTCCAAATTCAAATTTATAAATTAATTTAGCTGGTACATTTGAGTTTTGAAAACAGGCATTCATTTGTTTTTTCCTTATTATTTTTTTCTTTGGCGTCGCTTATTACCGCACAGTAGATTTTTTTTATAGGATAAGGGTGACAAACGAGCACACAGTCCACCTGATGGTAAGTGGTTGCTGCGACCCATAAACATCTACATCTATCCTCGTTTGCAAATCAAAATGCAGATGCGTTGTCACCCGTGAGGACTAAGATGGAATGCCTCATTTCCAGTAAAAAGGGATAACATGAAATATCGGTATATTTACGAGTACAAGTTCTATCATGACACCTGTGCTGCAGAAACAGCTCAAAGAATTAATGATTTTTGGTTTCAACGTTTTCATTCTGAAAATTTCGACCTTCAGAACCAACCTCGTGGACGACCGGAGACCAAAGTGGAAAATGAAGAATTAAAGGCTATTGTGGAAGCGGATCCATCACAAAGCACTTCAGAGATAGCTGCAGGCTTCGGGGTAAGTGATAAAACTGTATTAATCCACTTGAAGCAAATCGCGTAAGTAAAAAAACTTGAACGATGGTTACCTCTTGAATTGAGTGAATCGAACTTGCAAACACGCGTCGTTTGCTGTGTTACTTTGCTCAACCGACACAATAATGAAGGGATTTTAAATCGAATCATTACTTGTGATGAAAAGTGGATACTGTACGATAGTCGGAATTGCAATGGCTGAACCTTAGAGACCCAGCCAAATCCTACCCTAAACGAAAATTGACTCAGAAAAAGTTACTTGTGAGTGTTTGGTGGACTGGCGCCGGTTTCGTTCACTACAGCTTTCTAAACTCTGGCCAAACGATTACGGCAGATATCTATTGTCAGCAACTGCAACCCATGATGGAAGAATTAGCTGCTAAACAACCGAGATTGGTCAATCGCAATCAAATCTAGGCCACTGCTACTTCACGACAATGCAAGACCACACACTGCACAACATACAACCACTAAGTTAGATGATAATTGTATTAGAATGTCTGCGACATCTACCGTACTCCCCGGACATTGCTCTAACAGATTACCATTATTTCCGGAATTTAAACAACTTCTTACAAGGAAAAAAATTCAACTCCGACGTTACGTATCTAATAATATATAATTAACGTTAGACTTTATTGATTCTAGCCCCCATGGTTTTTTTTAGTAAAGGGATCAGTGAACTACCTTTGAGATGGCAAAAGTGCATAAATAACAACTGTGCATACTTTGATTAATTAAATATATATATAATTTTTTGGGCGATGTATACGCTTTCACAACAAAATCCCAGAAATATACAAATTTTAACCTGCTCAAAGTTCAAAAACTTTATTAAACTAAGTTTGTATAAAAATGGTTATTATAATATTAAGGAATTTATGGATGATAATAACCCCTGGGAACGAGGTGATCGCTACCAAGCTATTTCTAGTTTGTTTTGTGTTATTAATTGTGTAACATACATGATTGTACGCGTAAGCTGTACCTAATTTAAAAAAAAGTCCCGCTGGGTTACTTGGTGGTTCTTCCCAGGACAGAGGTTTTTTCGAATCAGTGGTAATTAAACAAAAAAGTTTCTGTTTCTGTTTCATCATTAATCAAAGAAATAATATAAGCTAGAACAAACTAGTATTTAGTAAATAGATTATTCTATATTTACTCGTAGGTATTAGTTAACGTAAAGACTGAATCTGTCTAAGGCGGGTTAAAACTGCATTAGTCTGGCAACGCATTAGATAAGTCTGGGATGCCATCGAACTTGTCCAGATCACCCTCTGATTGCATTAGGCGAGCTTTTAAGTCTATTCTAACGTTGTTTACTGTTTGTTAAGATACTTTCGCTTTAATGCAGACAATTTACTTGTTAATTTATTTACGTATTATACATTTTATTCAATAATTTTCTTTTATTAAAGTAAATCCTTTTGGGGTACATGTATATATTTTGGACAAAGTGATTAATAAATAGGACGTTATTTGTAATGTCTAAATAGGTTGAAAAATGCCCAAAATGAGTAGACAATTAAATAAATAACTAATGAAATAATTAAATCGAACGGCTTTATAAAAACATAAACGAGCACGACAAAACTATAATTTAGGTGATGGTTATTGAAACAGGAGATGTATAGCAGCATCTTATTGATTACAACTGAAAATAATAAAAACTTAAGTTGACAACCCGTATGACAAAAGTAGGAATTATGACAAATTCCTTTCTATGACTTTGTCATAACTCAATTCCTGTTTCTCCCTTCCATGGATACTTCCACTTCGGATAACCAGACGCTCGGTCAGTCTCCACCCTTTCGTTGTTGATTTACCACGCATTCGAACCAAACGGTTTGCTACATCGTTCTTCATTCGTACACAAAAGGAGTAGACTAAGTTGAGAGCATCTGTGTTTCCATCCGATTACAATGTGGGTGTCTTCAAGATAAGAGTGAATAGGTTTTTGTTACGTTTTGTGCGCTTCACCATTGTCGGCTGCCATCCACTTACCATTAGGTGGGATAGTAATTCAGCGCTGGCTTAGAATAGTAAAAAGAAAATGAGGCAAGAGAGAGGCCTTTGTTTAACAGTGGACTTTTAATAGGCTGTAATAATGATTTATCGTTTAATACGATTTATCGGTTTTACTTAATTAGGAATTCAATTATTAATGTCTATTGTCTAAGTTCGCTTACGGATGTAGTCGCCAATTTTCCTTAGCAACGTTTGCGAGGTCACGACCGAATTTTCCACGCGGTCTGTCAAAGAGGAAATTTGTCAAGGAAATGAAACGAAATTGTTCAACGTGATGCAATTATACTATTGATGTAAAAGGTCCGTTTCTATCTTAATAACAATCGGAAATGAGATTTGACAAAATCGCGCCTTTTATCTTGAATGCATCAAATATGTTGTATTGGAAGGGTTTTTAGGGGAATTTAGCCTGCTTCGTTGGTCTAGTGATCGTAAGCTTGACTGTTGATCAGGAGTTTCGAATCCATGTCAATTTTCTGTCAAGAAATCCTCAGTCCGAAGTCAGGAAGTTTGCGGTGTTACAACTCCGAGCCTCGGAAAATACGTTAAGCCGTTGGCCCTGCCCCTGTTCTCTCTCCGGTAATGTCGGGTCACTGTAGCATAGGACTATGTGTTTACGTATACACGCGATATATACGAGTATCCCTGTCCTACGCAAATGGATAGTCTCAGATGGACTGGCCACAGTGACCAAAACTCCACACGACCTCAAGGCTTAAAAGATGAAAAAATATTAAATCTTCTATTTTGAAATTAGCTGGGTTCTACCATCTGCTTGTTAAGTATCCCATTATCATCATCATCAACACAACCCATCACAAGTTCACTACTGAACATAGGCCTACCTTGACGAATGCCACAAAGCACGATCCCATACCACCTGCATTCATCAACCTCCTGCACTTTTTACAAGTTCGTCAGTCGCCAAGAGTTCAAGATACTGTGAGATCGTTCTGCGTAAATCGGATCAGATATTGCTATCGAAAACTAAAGATAGCTCATCTTACCTATGATATCAGGTCATCAAACACCTCAGTGCCCTCCATGATCATCGGTGCTGTAAAGCGTTTAGAGCGTCGGAAATAAAAAAAAGTTAAAATGCTTAATAAAAGTGAAGTTAAAATAGTTGATATATATTGATTATGTTGTGTAATTGTTAAACGTGACTAAATAATAAATACATTTTGAATGTTCAATGGGAATTAAAGTACAGTGTGAAATACGAGGACTGCAGTTCAAATGGGATCCGGTACCGACCGCGATGGTCTGAACTCACACAATAAACATCTAGGTGTAGTGACGAGAGACAGTAACGTGCAACCACTAAGCACCTACATATATAAGTAGGTCAAGCGGACACTTCTATATTCTTTATTAGGCTGTGTTTTTTTATTCGATGTGGTGTTTTATTTTATGAAATGTTTATTTACATAAACGGCGGTGACGGAAAATATCGCGAGGAAACCTGCATGTCTGTGCAATAAGAAAACAATTTTTTTAAGACATGTGAAGTCCCAAAAACACACATTAGGGCAGCGCGGTGGACATTTCTTTGCACTACACCCTTTCCAAAAGGAGAGGTGGCCTGAAAAACATGCAGAACAGCAAGGAACATAAAATTAAAAATAAACTTTAGTTCGTTTAGCTACACCTACTCGTACGGTACATACCCTATTTATAACTTTAAATATTAGTCAATAGAGCTCTTTTTAATGTTGCATTATATAAGTAATATAAGTTGTGGTTTGTTTGAATTTCTTTTTATGAAATTTACCGTTTAATATTATAGTAAATCCCTGTCTTTTCCTAGATCAGTAAGGTTGTTACAACTTCATTTGCTTAATTCCGCGTAAACAAAGAAAATGATGTGTCTTGCCCAGTTTGAAGGAGACCTCCGCAGAGTCTACTACGGTGACGGGTATAGTGGACGCAATTGAGGTAGGGTGGGTTGTTTACTCCTTCAAACTGGGCAGAACACATCATTTTCTTTCTTTGCGTGAATTTAAGCAAATTAAATTATAACAACCTCATTATAATGGATTTCCGCCTAATAACGCCTGATTATATCAATTATTTTCCTAGTTCAATATTTTTTGTTATGTTCATTATAGTATTTCATTAACGTTACTGTAACAGCCTATTAAAGTCCACTGCTGAACACATGCCTGCCCTGTAGATTGCCACATAGGGGGGACATTTGCCATAGTTGCCACGCTTGTCAAGTGGGTTAGCAATCGCAGTTTTTTTAGTTTTAGTCGTAATTAGGAACACGCTGGTGCCCATCTCCTGATTTGTTTCCCTCTGTCGTCTCTTACGATACCCACGGGTTGATATTGGATATCCTTACACCGCCGCTAGATGGTACATTATAGCACTAGTCAGTAGGTTCCTTTGTTAAATCTTTGTTCTGCTTGTTGTGCCGTGGATAAATAAGATTCTTCTTTCCTTAGTTAGATAATTTATCAATAAAATAGTACAAATTATGTTAAACAACTTACAAAAGTTTCTAGTTTAATAAATAATATTTCTTACAGTTCTATTTCAAATGGGAATATATTTCATTCGACTGTTCAAAATCAACACTTCACACACATCACTAGTTGAATCAATTGCGAATTCACCGCACACAACAATGGTGCTTGAAAATTTTCACCCATTTCTAGAAAATAGATTTCTCGGAGCTACGGGAAAGACAAATAACGTCGGCGTTGAGCGTTTACGTGGGAGTCGTTTGGTCGGTACAATTCAAAGAAATAATTGAGAAGAGAATTTTTCATTGAGGTGTTTATATGACTTACAAAGTTAAAGTCAAATTCTAACTCAAAATATTTTTATTCAACACTGGCTTTCACAAAGCACTGTTCTAAAGTCATAAAGCATCGCTTCAACAAGTCTCTACTGCGGGAGACCTTGTGAGAAGAAGCGACAAGTTAACTCAAGTAGAAGCAAGTAGAATATTTATCAACAGTTAAAATTTTAACTTATAAAATATATACATAAGATGAAAAAAGCCCTAAAGAAGCTATCCATGCATTCTTATAATTTAAATAAACGTCTTATTTATTATAGGCTTCCTTAATACATATGTATAATTTGTTTGTTTACATGTTTGTTTTTTATTTGTATTCCCCAGGTTGTTGCTCTATCCGCGGGAGAGCACAGGTGACCTGTGATACATTTTTTTATAGAATAAGGGTGACAAACGAGCACACAGTCCACCTGATGGTAAGTGCTTGCTGTAGTCCATAGACATCTACATCTATCTTCGTTTGCGAATTAAAATGCAGATGCGTTGTCAGCCGTGAGGACTAAGATGGAATGCCTCTTTTCCAGTAAAATGGGTATCCGGTTCTCTACACTCACCACACGAAACACAGCAGCATTAAGCTGCTATTTTACGCTGGTATTCTGTGAGAGCGTGGTCCTTCCCCGGTCGAGCCGACCCATTCGTGCCACAACTATACTATAAATATAGCTGCAGCATGGCTCTACCTTTATGCCTCCCTCAAGCAACAGTCTCACAAGTTACCAGTCTGGCACTTCTCTAATACTTAGCACGAAGATTACCTATTGTGAAGAGAGAATAAATAGATTCATTCATTTCTTTATTCATAAATGAGCATACAAAAAAATATATAAGGGTTCAATTTATAGCTTCACATACGCGCTTGTTAAAATTATTTTCAGGCAGTGCAAAACCTACCGTCATTATCGTAAAAAGGTTTTACTTGAAAAGCCTACTCACATAACATAATAGACATGGGTTTATCCATTGAATCTACCACAAATTCTATCGCAAATCACAATAGAACTCGATATGACTTTGCAAGAGGCCTAAATAAACGCAATACGGACAGAAAGCACTCAATAAGGAGCGTATGGAGGCGCAAATTTGATAGAAATCTTTTTGCGTCACGTCTTCCTTTTACTCGTGCGCCTCAAGATGCCTCCATTAAGGCTTTATCGTTTGAAACGAACCACTTATGTTTTTTTTTTATAAAACTGGACCACTAATGTTCTTTTCAATAACATGTACGTGGTAGAGCCATGCTACAGCTATATTAGTAGCATAGTTGTAGCACGAATGGGTCGGCTCGACCGGGGAAGGACCACGCTGTCACAGAATACCAGCGTAAAATGGCAGCTTGACACTGCTGTGTTTCGTATGGTGAGTGTAGAGAACCGGAGACCCATTTAACTGGAAAAGAGGCATTCCATCTTAGTCCTCACAGGTGATAACGCGTTTGAATTTTGATTCTTTATTGAAGTTAAATGTAGATGTCTATGGGCCACAGCAACCATTTACCATCAGGTGGACTGTGTGCTCGTTTGTCACCCAATCCTATATAAAAAAAGTGAGAAACGTACTTACAGTACGTTTGATGGTAAGTAGCTGATGCAGCCCATAGACACCTGCAGCCAAGACTACAAGGAAGGCAAACAAGGAAAGCTACAATTTCATTGTCACTCTGAAGACTGAGATGAATTGCCTCACAGTTTGTAATGATACTGGCTGTATACAACCTTCATATTCAGCGACAGAAAAAGGTAAGAAAGTAGTAAGTGTAATGGTAGTGGGTGGTATCTTCCCAAACGGTCTAATATTAAGATAATTAAAAATTAAAAATTTAGGACAACAGACTTCAATATAATTTATTAAGAATATCTTAAAAACTATTTCGTCCGACCTTGATCAAATGTGTATGTGACCACAGGAGAAGCACCAGTTTTCAAATAAAAAAGAGTCATTGAAATCGGATCACCCAGAAAAAAGTTATGAGGTAACACACATAAAAAAGAACATACAGTCGAATTGAGCACCTCCTTCTTTTTGAAGTTGGTCGAAAAGGGAATTTAAAACGTGTTTGTAAAAGTGGTTATATATTTTTCATAGGTTCTAAGCTGTCCGTGCCCATTATGAGAATAAAACGCATTGGAATATTGTCATAGCATCAAAACATTTTTTTATAGAATAAGGGTGACAAACGAACACACAGTAGACCTGATGGTAAGTGGTTGCTGTGGCCCATAGACATCTACATCTATCTTCGTTTGCGAATTAAAATGCAGATGAGTTGTCAGCCGTAAAGACTAAGATAGAAATGCCTCGTTTCCTGTAAAAAGAGTTTCCGGTTCTCTACACTCACCATACGAAACACAGCAGCATTAAGCTGTTATTTTACGCTGGTATTTTGTAAGAGCGTGGTCCTTCCCTGGTCGAGCCGACCCATTCGTGCTACAAGTATAACTTTCAAAATAAAGCAAAATCCAAATACAAATAAGTAATAAGTATAAAATAATTTCATATTCTACAGTCAATGCTCAAAGGTATAGATGTATAGTAGAATGAAGGCCCCGACTTCAGAATGTGGAATAATTTTATTGTTTTGTTCTTTGATATATAGACTCTACGATACTAAGGCTTTTACTTTATATAACAAGTTATTTTTTTACCCTTTTGAGTGAACTAAGGCGTATCACAATCTCAATGTTTCCGTATGTGACCTCTTACGAAACCAACGGAATGATATGGGGGTATTATGGTCTGAATGTATACAAATAAATAAAATTGGAGTGTCTGTTTGTAATGTAAAAATAACAGCTTTTCGTTAATGCATATGCAAGTATATACGGTACTTATAACAAAAACACAATTTTTAAAAATTTTGTCTGTCTGTCTGTTTGTTTGTTCTAGCTTATCTCCGAAACGGCTGGACCGATTTTGATGGGGCTTTCACTTCCAGATAGCTGATATAATAAGGAATAACTTAGGCTATTATTATTTAAGAAAAAAATTAGGGTGCTGCGCAAAAAATTAAAAACCGAAATAGCACGCGGGCGAAGTCGCGGGAACAGCTATTACAAAATAAATTAAAACTTTATCTTCTATTTTGCCGTCCTTAGATGTAAACCTAAAGTATAATAGTCGAATTGTAAGACTCTTCCTTTTTTAAAGGCGGCTGAAAAAGACTTTAAAGACATAGTAATTAATCGTTTTAATGGTTGTTTGGTAGTTTGCTAATTCAATTTCATCTTGTCTTTTTCGACGTCTTCATCATCAACAGTCCGTAACAGTCAACTACGAAGATATCACTCTCTTAGAGAGGGTTCGTTAGAATCGTAGCGCTTGGCATGCAGTTTGGCAATTATAGTAGTAGACATAACATAATATCTGGTATATACAAACTACCGCCATTTTTTGGAGGCCATGAAGACTTTATTTTACATAATTTAAAATTAAAGATTTTGTACAACCGACTTCAATATAAATTATTAAGAATAACTCAAAAACTATTGGTTAGGCCTTGATCAATTTATATGGAACCACATGTTAAGCACCAGCTTTCAAATAAAAAAAGAACCATGGAAATAGGTTCAACCAGTAAAAAGTTATGAGGTAACACACATAAAAAAACATACAGTCGAATTGAGTACCTTCTCCTTTTTGAAGTCGGTAGAAAGTATGATGTTGGATTCTCTTATCATACACTATTTGATAGTAGGTACACAATAGCATTTCAAGCATTCTCCGAGTAGTGGAAGCGTAAGACACTCTAATACCTCATATCATTTCGTGGGTGTCGTAAGAGGTTACAGAGGGAAACTGTGACATGAGATGGGACGAGTACTATCCTGATAGCAACTAAAAACAAAAAACTGCAGGTGACATTTGTCAAGCGTGACATCTAGGGCAAATTCGTGATACGTGATATCCTATGCAATTTAAAGGCAACACCTATGTTCAGGAGTAGATTTAATTTTATTCATTTGACACAAAATTGAACAAAAATAAATTACAATAACAGCTATTCTTTTTATAATATTAAAACATTAAAGAACAATAAGTAAGAGAGTGTTAGCTTTGTTAACCGAATCCTAGAAAGAAAACAAGTAGCACTATATTTATATAATGTTTAATGACTTTCATACGTTCTAGTTCAAGGTCTGCGCCCATTATGAGAGTTAAATATATTGCAAAATTGGCATTGTGTAAAAAGCCTAACTAAATATAAAATTATTTAAGTCTAGGTCATAGTGATAATTATAGGTCCGAATTTGTAATATATTATAGCGATATATATATAGCGATATCTATTCTTTAGATAATGTTAAGACTTTAATGAATTATGGCGAAATTGATAGTCATACAAATTAATTATGTAATTATTTGCATTTTAGTAGCTCAGACTAACAAAGAAAGAGAGACGAAGCGCTGCTGTGTACATTTCAAGGGATACCCACAAACCATACTCAACTTCAAAACACACATTTACGCAAAGTAAAACACCTAAATATACATATATGAATATTAAAACGATGTTATTGGTTGCAAAACATTTTAGATGCATATATGTATGAGTTTGTGTTCTTAACAATAAGAATAATCATTTAAAATGTACGCAAAATTATCGTAAAAAAGTTGGCGTCTTATATTCGTTAATCTTACCACATTTAGTATCAATAGGCGACCGGCAATAACCCAATCCATATCAGTCATACCTGAAACAGAAAGAAAAGAATTATTCATATTTTAAATTCCAAATTCGAACGCAACATTTAAATTGATTTAACAGCTTCCGATTGGGCGTCACGCGTAATTGAATGCTCTCTGATTGGCTAGTTCATATCACGTTCGATGGTGGCACATCCGGCGCCGTCACGTGGTCAATTTCCGAGTCCATTTCCGACTCAGGTATTACATATATGGGATCTGATTTTCAAGAGGGACGAACGACTTACTCGCATATATTCATTACATTAAAATATTCAATTCATTACATTAATAACACACACACACACACACACACACACACATATATATATATATATATATATATATATATATATATATATCTAATAGATTCCTTAGCTTGAATGGGTTTAAGAAAACAGAAGTCAATTCAATTAAGAGTCAAGTCAATTCAATTAATTATAACAATAGACTTGAAGCACGTGTCTATGATTTAATAATTTATAGCAAATTAAATAGTCTGAAAAGGTCTTATGTTGATTTTCTTAAAATTGATTTACAAATAAAGTTAAACATTTCAGAGAATGCCACAGATGCTAAATTTTATTTAGTCAGTTATTTTATTATTTTTAGTATGACTCGGCTTTCACTTTTTATGAAGTTTAATTTTTTGACCCTTACGAGTGAACTCAGGAATAATACAAGTATTTTTTTTATAGGAAAAGGGTGACAAACGAGCACACAGTCCACCACACAGGTAAGTGGTTGCTGCGGCCCATAGACATCTACATCTATCCTCTATTACAAATCAAAATGTAGATGCGTTGTCACCCGTGAGGACTAAGATGGAATGCCTCATTTCCAGTAAAAAGTGCCTCCAGCCACCTGCACTCAAGTTACAAGTTGAAAACATCCTCTTTTTTCAAATCGGATAGAAAGCCTGTTTCAAAATATTAGTACCGTATTTATTTTTCATTTTTATATTTGATCGAATCAGTAGATTTTTTTGAACGATATTGATAAAACATATTTCAATTTGTTTTATGAGTGGGTAAATTACAAAGATACCATATCTTTGGTAAATTATATTTTTATTAATATTTTGGTATGGATTCTTGTCTTTATTTCAATCGGGGTCTTCGTTTTTATAGATTTTCGGTATCAAGTGATAATAATCCTCTATAGTACACTGCTTCACAATATATTGATGCGTCAGGTTGCGTAGTTATTGGGAGATTTTGACGGTAACTTAAGCCAGCAGACAGTTGGCGATGGTATCTCAAGGCGCATGATCAAACAGACACCTTATCTTGAGATTCAGATCACCATAAGAGCACTAGTTTCACCGTTTCCATTAATAGTTCACACGCGCAGACATTTAATAAAAAAAATGCACCACTTTTACATATCAAAATCCACTTCAAACCATTATTTAAACAATAATACAGGAGCAGCAATCTGCCGCCGGTCAAGTTCCCGCCAACACTCAATTATTTTAGAAGTTAACTTAACTAAAAGCACAGATTCTACTCCAAATCTGGTGCTTAGAAATATTCTAAAATTAATGCTTTCAGGTTCGAATTCAGCTTTGAATAATTACAAAGTAGATTAACGTCGGCCATTTTCACAATTTTAGTTCACCGAGACAACTTCACCGAGATTAGGAAGTTTGTTTGAACGCTCAGCGTCAGCGTTTCGCCTCTAACATGATTGATAGCTGTAATTAACCAAATCGGTTCTGTAATCCCTTTTGCAAAGTTGCGATTAAGACTAAAATACCAGTAGATTAACATAGAAAAATTTAAAAGTACATCATTGGCAGCTGCAGCCTGTCACAGTCTAAAAATGAATCTATTTAACTTCGAGGAGTTTGCTATTGCGGATCTTGACTTGTGATTTCGCTCACTAATTTTTTGTGGTGCAGATTCAAGGACATGTCTCTGACGGTTGACTGAAGGCGGAAAATCTACTTAATAACAATAATAATGTGATTATATATATCAAAAATTAGCTCCACATGTAACCAAAAATTAGTTGCCAGATTTATGAAGGTTATACTTTGGATAATTCTTAGATACACTCCGAATATACCCTGAGTCACCTGAGCACTATATTCAATGACTTCAATAGCAATACATCATTTACTAATAGTTTAATAGCTTCTGAAGTAGGTGCTTAGACACAGTCGGCCTTATTACAAAACGTGTTTTTATTTTTTGTTAGTCTCACGCTCATAGAAGAGTTTTTATTACTTTGCAGTTCCCACGTCCATACTAACTGCAAAGCACTCGAAACGTCGAGTACTCGAAATAAGTTGATGAAACGCGATAAAATCCGTAAAATTAGTTTTATTTCATGTGTATTCTCGTATATTCGCATAAAATCATTAGATGGACTTGTTAAGATATGCAGGAACTCGATGGATGCAGGTGGCTCAGGACCGTGCTTTGTGGCATTCCTTGGGGGAGGTCTATTGAGGCCTATGTTCAGTAATGGACTTGTGAAGGGCTGTAATGATGATGACGATGATGGTGTAGTTTTTGTTTTCGAAGTCTAATGAATACATTATAAACTTGATCACCTATTTTTCTACTCCTTGAGATTGATTTTTTTCTTTTAATATAAATGGGACCAATTATTTTTAGAATTTTAAATTTAAAATAATCATTAAACTCGGAAAACAATTGGCGAATTTATCGAGTAACATACATATAAAAAACATAATATAGTCAAATTGAGAACTTTCTTTTTTTAAGTCTGCTAATATAGGAGATACATTGAAATTAAAACTTTCAAATATCAAACCCATTACAGCAACTTCCAAATACGTTAGTAACGTAAGAGTATAATAATAATAATGTCCTCCAGACCGAATTTCGGTCACGACGGCCAGTCTCAACGGAGACTAGCCATCGGCGCAGGACAGGATTATAGTGCCCAAGTGTATGCGCAAGCACAGGTGCACTCTCTATTCCCTCACTCACATAGCCCGATGGGACGGTATACCGACACGACCGGGGAGAGATCAGGCGCAGGACCAACGGTTTTACGTGCTTTCCGAGGCACGGGGGTGAAACACCGCCTACTTGCCGACTCCGGGCAGCTACTGAGAATTTCTTGATGGAAAAACTCAATAACTGATTTTTTGGCCCGACCCGGGATTCGAACCCGGGACCTCATGATCAGCAGTCGCACTACTACAAACACTAGACCAACGAGGCAGTCACGTAAGAATATAATTATAGTATATATTGTGTTCCATGTCTTATAAGAGTTATCCCGGCTATTGTTGATGACTGACTCTATTTTTATCAGTCTTTAGCGCCTTTAGTAGTAGGTTACCAAAGTTACTTGTTCTATTTCATTCTTCATCATTATTAATTAAAATCAAAAGCGGCATATATCAAATGGATTACAAATATTAATCACATATTATATTTAACTCGTACACGAGTACAATACTAGAAAGGGTACACCTGTGACATCAGTAGTTCTGTAGCCGTCCATTAATCATCTTAACCTAGTTTACTTGAGTCGTAAGTTTATCCGCAAGACAGAGACGACTAACGCATTGAATAAGTAATGGCTCAATTAAGATCCTAAGCAGCGGGCTTATTATATTCCGTTACCATTGTGATAATGGAGAAATATGAGAGACTTAATATGTTTAGTGAAACAGAAAGGCAAATAACGAGCGAAACTTGGATGATTAATTTACATGAGAATTCTAGTCAATTTAAAAGTCAAATGAACGGGAATAAAACGTAAACAAGCACACCCTTCTGGAACCCCCAAGTGCTTTATATTTAAAGGAAAATTAACTATAATTTAGCCAATTTAAAAAAAAGTAGTACATATGTACTACTTTAGTACATATATTATTATATGTTGTATATTATATATATATATATATATATATATATATATATATATATATATATATATATATATATATATATATATATATATATATATAGGAATATGTAGTTGAGTATAGTACAGAGACTAATTTTGTAGTACGGAATAATAGTTAATTCGTTTACACGAATTAATTATCCAACGAGTCGAGGATAAACTAGTAACGGAATACGACAAACACATCGTTCCACGTCAGAGCTAAGACTGTCCTAACGGCGGCCGCGCCGTTCGTTTTATACAAGCAAAACGGGCGCCACCGCAGGTGCAATGGTGCAGGTGTGCGGAACATGTGTTATTTACAAGAATTCTGTCTAACTGCACCGACAGCTACCACGCCGCACGTGCAATGGTGCTGGTCCCGTCACGGCCATACTGACATGCGTGCGTCCTCGCACGCGCTCCGTCACAATTTTAGTTATCTGTAGACAAAAAAACATCGTTCGACTATCCTGATTTAACAGCGTCTGGTCCGGTATATATTGACCCTTCAGACTTGGGTGATAATCAGTTTTGATCCGGCAGTAAACCCTACAAAACTTTAATCAACTTTATGCGAGATCGGAATGATTAGTCTGTAGCTTTTCTATTTTCTCTTTTTCTTTCAAGTACTGTTTTCGCTAGTCCGGAATCACTATTCCCTATAGCCATATCATTGGACCGGCACAAAGCCCTGCAATGATAGTAAGAACTATTTTTTTTTCTTACTCTTTTTTTTTCAAGTACTATTTGCTAGTCCGGAATCACTATTCCCTGTAGCTAGATCATTGGACCGGCAAACGCCCTGCAATGATAGTAAGAACCACTTTTTTTCCTTACTCTCTTTTTATTCAATTCAGTATAGAACAGGTACAGACCAACCATACCGCAAACATGTCCCTCTCACAATCACACAAAAGTGTATCGTGAGGGACGTAGTGACATGATAACACCTAAGTATGTAAACCAACAGCAACACGACACATCCCAGTTCAGCACAGACCAGCCTCCCTGCAACTCCGTGTTCCTTTCCTGCACAAGAATAATTACTTCGCTAGAATGTTGCAACGTCTCTAGTATTTTCTAGATGCACAGAATCGGCTACCTCTGACTGTCGCGCGTCCTCGTTCTATCAGTTATCACCACCTACTAACAGATATTAACTCTTGTTAAATATTACAACGGTCGACCATCCCAGACGTCATTTAAGTCATGAAGGCGCCGATATTGCTACCTCCAGGCAAACTCACTCCAGCTTTCCGTTCTGCTGCATCCGTGCCACATTCGCGCCAGCGAGCCCACGCGCTGTACAAGCGCTAGCAAATCGTCGTACTGCTTTGCAAAATTAAAAGAAATCGAGATAAATGTATTGCGAACCATGGAATTCCGAGCTTCAAAAATTCTTCACATATTCTCTTAAGAAACGGCAACTGTATGACATTTGAAAACATTGCAGAAAACGGAAACTATGTGTAGAGACGGATACCACCACATATTTCAAAGGGAAGGAGGCAACTGCGCAAAATCTACGAAAGCTGACCAAGCCTCCGACGTTCATTTACAGCACCAAAAGACCGCTTGAATTGCCTTGCCGTAAGGTCTGCCGATAAGTTACAGACTGTAGCGGTGTAGGCTCAATCTTACCAGCGCTCGGCCGTACCTGACCATGTTCGATTAGCCGTCACAACATCTTCCTCATTGATTATTGTTGTAGAGACTTCTACAAATCTCTCGACATCAAATCCCAATCTTGTCCACCACGCAATATTCGGAGCAAACTGCAACACTGATCAACACATTAGAACACAAACATTTCACTTATTATTTTCAGTTCCTAGCATGTTAAAGTTAATTTTTTATTTTGGTACATCGCTTAAACATTTTGAAATTCAAAATATAACAGATGATAATCATGTTTTGCACGAACTATCAAATTACAACAAAACTTGAACAAGTTAATTTTTCATTGAATGCAAACAATGACTCGTCTAGAAAGCCTCCAAAATTTCTTCCGACATTTGTTAACATATTTAGGTACGTCAGAAATAATGAAAATACTTGAGGGTACTTTTAATACAAATCTAACAAAAGGATTTATCTTTTGGCTTAAATAATTTCACTTTATCTTTTCTTTACACTATAATGATACGACAATATTGTAAGTAGGACAGCAAATTTCACTACGGTATTTAACATAAAAAGAGATCCATCAATGCAAAATGCATTATAGCCTTTACAAATGTAATAATTCTCATACTATTTGAAGATTCTATGTGGGCAACAAGGGGGACTTTATCCCACTTCTGATGTAGGAATGTGTAGTTGAATATAGTACAGAGACTAATTTTGTAGTACGGAATAATAATTAATTCGTTTACACGAATTAATTATCCAACGAGTCGAGGATAAACTAGTAACGGAATACGACAAACACATCGTTCCACGTCAGAGCTAAGACTGTCCTAACGGCGGCCGCGCCGTTCGTTTTATACAAGCAAAACGGGCGCCACCGCAGGTGCAATGGTGCAGGTGTGCGGAACATGTGTTATTTACAAGAATTCTGTCTAACTGCACCGACAGCTACCACGCCGCACGTGCAATGGTGCTGGTCCCGTCATATATATATATATATATATATATATATATATTATAGGTAGTACATGTATGCAGTTTTTATCTATGTTACAATATCTTTGTGAACGGATTTTGATTTATTTAGGGGCTAAGACTACAAAACAGGGCATTTTTTTTTCTTACATGATAAGGGTGATAAACGAGCACACAGTCCACCTGATGGTAAGTGGTTGCTGCGGCCCATAGACATCTACATCTATCCTCTATTACAAATCAAAATGTAGATGCGCCGCCACCCGTGAGGACCAAGATGGAATGCCTCATTTCCAGTAAAAAGGGCCTCCGGCCACCTGCACTCACCAAGCGAAACGCAGAGGTAAACCTCTACTTCACGCTGGTTTTCTGTGAGGTCGTGGTACCACCCCGGTTCAAGCCGGCCCATCCGTGCGACAGCAAAAGCTGCCGCGTGGCTCTACCACTGTTAAGTTTAACTGTAACTGTTGAGAAAACATTCCAGTTGTTACCTTGAGCTTGTTATATTCTTTAGTAGTAATAGTAGTTCCAGCTATTAACGTGTTTAAACAAACAAACAAAAAACTCTTACATTTTATCATATTAGGTATAGATATATTAATTTATTTATTACATAATTATAACATCATTTCAGTTATATTAACCAATGCGATGCTATAACTAACCTAAATATAAGACAACTACTTACTTATAAATAATGTCTATAAAATAATGAATAATAATATTAACATGATTATAAAATTTGTATGCAGCAATTGTGAACTTCGTCTGACTACATGTAAATATGTCAATATCCTGTGAGATGATATTAACGTAGTATGGCACGTGCCAATTGTGCATTCTGAAGCAACTTCGTATAGTTATATAGTTCATCCATCACAAGAATCATAGGTAAGGGAAGCGGTAAACACTGAAAGTTACTCTTCCGAAAAGGTAAGTCGGACATTTATTTTTTTCATTTATTTTTATTTAAGGACAAATTAAACGTAGCGATGGAAAATACGTTCAATATATCGACCAATCATCGTCGATGCTACAACGATCCTGCAAATATAAGCTTGTAACCGCAAAATATATTTTTATGTGATGTATAGGTAGGCTAGACTGTGTTTCGGTATGAATGGTATGAAGAGCCAGTAGGTATATAATAACAGACTTGAAAAAGCGTTCCATCTTAGACCAAAGTTTTAAAAATGCATTTATAACTTTCTTCGTTTTAAGTTAGATGCAGGTGTTAATGGACTGCTGAGTTGGACTCACGCATGAAGGATTCCGTACCATCGCAATCACGTTTCTAGTAGAGGGGCACACTTTAATTTTTAATTTATTTTTATTTTTGTTTTTGTTGTTATAGTGGCACATACTCTGTGAAAATTTTAACTGTCTACCTATGACAGATCATGAGATACAGCCCACTGACAGACAGACGGACGGACGGACGAACGGACGGATAGCGGAGGCTTAGTAATAGGGTTGGTTCGGATACGAAACAAAAAGGTTTCCACAAGCTGCAGTAGGCTATCCGCGCAACTTCCATCAGGTAGGTAACTGCTACTTTGTTTGTCACTTCAAGTTTACAATTTTAGCGTGCAAACCTTTTGGTGTTTATCAATGCTAGAGAGTCCTCTTATATTAAAAAAGTATACATATTAATATTAAGTTAATACATTTTTCTACTGCTATAAAGTGTTTTGTTAATTATAATTTATGTTGACCTCTAAAAAGTTTTAATTTAATACAAATTGCTCGTAACTGTTTTGGCAATTCATTCATAAAAATAGCTATTATATTCCTCCAACTCCTTTCCACCTCGAACAACCAGGCGGTCGGTGAGTCTTCACGCCTTTGTTGTCTAAATTCCACGCATTCGAACCAAACAGACAGACATCATTCACAATACAAGCTGTCCGATTATGGAATGACTTGCCGTTATCAGCAAGACGCGCTCAATCCCTACCGGTTTTTATGAAACATGTACATGATTACTTTTTTCAACTTTGATTCTATCAAGTTCATTTGTACGAGTATATAATTATTCTACCTTTATTTAGTTACAATATTTGTTTATTAAATGTAATAATTTTAAAGTATATATTTGTACTTTTATATATTTATATTTATAAAAATATATATTTATATGTATATTATCTTATCTATTTTAATAAAAATATTGTTATTTTTGTCGCCAAACCACACACGTTTTTAATTTTTATTGTTTTCTTGCAATCCTGTTCATCCAAAGGTTGTCTGGAAGAGATCGCTCTTAGCGATAAAACCACCCATTGTACCGCATTTCTTTATCAAAATTTTTGTTAATATTTATGTTATTTTTTGGCGTACAATATAGTGTTATCTATCTATCTATCTATCAAATGGTTTGCTTCGGCCTTCGTAATGGTAAAGGAGTTGAACAGTCCCCACGTCCGATTCTGGGCGCCTTCAAGGTAAGAGTGAAAATATATATAACAGTGGTAGAGCCACGCGGCAGCTTTTGCTGTCGCACGGTTGGGCCGGCTCGAACCGGGGTAGTACCACGACCTCACAGAATACCAGCGTGAAGTAGAGGTTTACCTCTGCGTTTCGCTTGGTGAGTGCAGGTGGCCGGAGGCCCTTTTTACTGGAAATGAGGCATTCCATCTTAGTCCTCACGGGTGACAACGCATCTACATTTTGATTTGTAATAGAGGATAGATGTAGATGTCTATGGGCCGCAGCAACCACTTACCATCAGGTGGACTGTGTGCTCGTTTGTCACCCTTATCCTATAAAAAAAATTTTGTTACGTTAAGACTTAAGTTAAGAGGGTTTCATCACCACTTACCACCAGGTGTGATTGTAGTCTAGCACTGCCTTATAATGGGTTCAAAAAAGTCATAAGTTGGTCAAACTTTGGTGTTCTAAAGAAACTTTTATTTTCTACCGACTTCAAAAAGGAGGTGGTATTCAATTCGACTGTGTGTTTTTTTTTAATGTGTGTAACACACTCATAACTTTTTTAGTAGTGAACCGATTTCGATTATTATTTTTTTATTTGAAAGCTGGGCTTGTCATATTTATATCCCATACAAATTTGATCAAGGTCTGACCAGTAGTTTCTGAGTTATCCTTAATAGTTTATATTGAAGTCGGTTGTACAAAATTTTTAATTTTACCACCTCTTCAAAACAGTAATAGAAGTATAATAATTTAAAATTAAAAACAATTGTACAACCGACTTGAATATAAATTATTAAGAATAACTCAAAAACTACTGGTCAGACCTTGATCAAATTATATGGGACCACATGGGACGCACCAGCTTTCAAATGAAAAAAGAATAATCCAAATCAGTTCACCCAGATATGAGGTAACACATATAAAAAAATACACAGTCGAATTGAGTACCGGCTTCTTTTTGAAGTTGGTAGAAAATAGAAAATTATCATAAATTAACTGATACTGATTAAACTTATAAATGAATACTATGGTAAACAATCCACTGCTGCACAAAGAACTTCTATGCAACATGTTTAGTTAGTACATACGTGTTGGATTTATATGTTATTTTTCTTCTTCTAAAAGCTAGATCTTCTGAACTATTTACTTCAGTCAATACATTAAATTTTATTTAGTCGAATATAACTTAATAGGTCATAAGTTGATACATTTCAATGTATGTATTAAGCCAAAATCTTCCTTTCATTATATTTTCGCAAGATAATGACCCAGTTTTCACCGGATTAAACTGCCATTTGGCGGAATCGTGGCAAGGCTTACGCCGAATAACATTATGCGTGATATCGAAGCGTAAGGCAGCTGAGGTGCTCCTCTTAAGCTTTGTATTACTGAAAAAGTTGGGGTTACCTCCGGATAAGAAATTCTAAGTATTCTGTCATTCGCACTTTTATGGTAATGATAGCTTCTCTGCTAAAAGAAGGTATTAATCTGTGCATTAAATGTATTTAGAGATTGTTAAATTAAAGATAAAAAGTTAAATATCACAAATGTTGTAGTGTTTCAATATGGTAGCCACTAGTAGAATACATTTGCAGCAAAATTTTGAATGTTGTATACAATTTTTGGTAGAGCTTATCATCTTAAACATAATATGCTAAAACCTTTTTACTGGAAACGAGGCATTCCATCTTAGTCCTCACGGGTGACAACATCTGCATTTTGATTCGCAGACGAGGATAGATGTAGATGTCTATGGGCCACAGCAACCACTTACCATCAGGTGGACTGTGTGCTCGTTTGTCTATATTATCCTTATTCTATATTAAAAAAAATAAGTTATAGGGTATTACCACAGCAAGCGATCGACGTCGATCGATGATTGAACAACGTTTAATCGACCAGTATCAATCGATCGACATCGATCCATGTCTATCAATGGCCTCGATCGACTATCGATCGAGGTGGTTGTCGCGGAGGAGGTTGGTGTAGTAACACCCTTATAGAATTTGATAGGAAAAGGATGTGATTTTAGTATTTTACGAAATCTCTATATATAAAAATCAATTGCTGTCCGTTAGTCTTTCTAAAACTCGAAACTGCCTCGACCGATTCTGATTAAAATTTTTTTATGTGTTTGAGTGGGCAATGAAATTCACAATTGGACTCGGTAGGTGGAGCCATTGTCGAGATCCAGAAATCACCCGTGCGAAGCCGTGGCGGAAAGCAATATTACAACAAAATGAATATTACAACAAAATTACAATACAGGAAAAGTTGAAGATTAATGAATTTCGATTTAGAATTAGAGATTAAGAATTTATGGATGATAATAACTCCTGGGAATGAGGTTATCGCTACCAAGCTATTTCTAATTTGTTTTGTGTGGTTAATTATGATTACATGATTGTAAGCTGTTATTTAAAACAAAAAGATTCTTGCTGGTTCTTCCCAGGACAGAGGATTTTTTTCGAACCAGTGGTAGTTAAACAGAAGAGTGACTTTCAATAAGTATTATTTATAATCTATATTTAATAAAAAAGTTTTTGTTTCTGTTTCTATTTCAATGTGTGTGCGTCAAATGTGTTTGTTGAAACCTTATAATAATTAAAGGTAAATTATGCATTTTAATGATAATATGTAAAAAAACGTGACGATTATCGCAAATTCTTTCAATGAACTCGATTTATATAAACGAAACAAGATAAACCTATACACATATTTAAATTAAATTAAAATGTCTGTCCTTCATATTCAAATAACTGGTTTCTATTAAGCTCAGGGGGTTATTTGTATGCTATTAAGACATACACAAGCGTTTTTTTTATCTGACTGTCTGTCTGTCCAGGGTAATATTAATAATGGCTATTCCGATTGTAATTAATCTTTAAGAAAAGATGAAGAGCAATCTTAGGAGGGATTTAGACTATATTTTACCCTAAAAGTATGATGTTTGGTTTGAATATACGACTAACCAGCCAAGTGCAAGTCGGACTCGCGCATGAAGGGTTCCGTACCATCGTAATACACGTTTCTAGTAGTGGAGACCCCTTTAATTTCTTTTATTTCTATTATTTTTTATTGTAGCGGCAACAGAAATACACACTCTGTGAAAATTTCAACTGTCTACCTATTAATGGTCATGAGATACAGCCCGCTGACATACAGACGGACGGATGGACGGACAGCGGAGGCTTAGTAATAGTGTGTCGTTGGTTACCCTTCGGGTACGGAACCCTAAAAACTGATAAAATAACGCCATATTAATAGATCCTATAGCGAAATCAGGGTGGGTAGCGACGTATGTTATAAAATTATATAATATAAGGCTATGTAACATAATTTATAAAGGGTATTGCAAGCAATTAAGATGAATGCTCCTAGCTAATAGGACCTAAACGTTAATAAATCAATACAGGCGTCGAACCGTTTACAAAGCGCTGTCGGATCAAAAGCCCGGGTCTCACCCGGGTATCTAGTACCTAAACATAACGTCATCCATAAACATAAAACATGAATGCTTAATGAGAGCCGACGTTGCGAACTTTGTTTGCTCTGAAACTAGCATAATCCTCAGCTCGCTAAGATAACACGAATAGCGCTGATTCTCTAATGATTGAAAGTACACGAGTATCTTGCTTAAATGGCGTCTTACTACTTTTAAGTTTTTTTTAATTAAATGAAGGAATGAATGAATGATGAATGAACTGACAGTCTAACTGATGGTACGTGGCTACTGAAGTCCATGGACACCTACTGTCAACAAAGAAAGCTACAGATACGTTGTTACCTCCGAGGAATGAGATGGAATGCCTCATAGCCTGTAACTACGAGCGTACTATCCTTATTATATACGTAGTAGAGCCATGCTGCAGCTATATTAGTATTATAGTTGTAGCACGAATGGGTCGGCTCGACCGGGGAAGGACCACGCTCTCACAGAATACCAGCGTAAAATTGCAGCTTAACGCTGCTGTGTTTCGTATGGTGAGTGTAGAGAACCGGAGACCCTTTTTACTGGAAACGAGGCATTCCATCTTAGTCCTCAAGGGTGACAACGCATCTGTATTTTGATTCGTATTCGAGGATAGATGTAGATGTCTATGAGCCACAGCGACATACCATCAGGTGGACTGTGTGCTTGTATGTCACCCTAATACTATAAAAAAATTATACTCTGAGTATAGCCTTAGACAAGAACAAAGCAAAGAACGGTCTGCTGATTGAAAATAGAAATAGGGAGGTACCTTCCCAGATAGAATCCTAGACGAGAAATCTAACACCTAGTGTTTCAGTTCGGTTTTTGTTTTTAGAGTAAAATTGGAAATAAATAAAACTATAATAAGTCATATAGTTGTTGTGTTTTATAACTTGAAAAATCGGTGTTCATTTTTCATTGTCAAGCAAGTTTCCCAGTCTGCAGTTACGTCGTATAAAGAATCATATATAAGTGTATTTCTCTTTAGTGTAACAACTTAAAAATGCCCTCCAGGCTGAATTTCGATCACGGTGGTCAGTCTCAAGGGAGACAGGTATATAGTGCTTAAGTGTGTGCCCAAACACAGGTGCACTCTTTATTTCCTCACTCTCTAAGTCCGATGGGTCAGCAATCCGATACAACTGGAGTAAGCTCAGGCGTTGGGCCAACGACTTACGTGCCTTCCGAAGCACAAAGGTGAAAAACCTCTAACTAATACAACAACTAACTAAGAATTTGACAGAAAAACCGAATAACTGATTTTGGCCCGACCCGAGACTCGAATCCTGAATCACGTCAACAGTTGCGCTTACGATCACTAGACCAACGATGCTGCCAACAGCTAAATATCATAGCTTAAATAATGTCGTATAAATTATCATCTATTTTTTTATCTGTTTAAAAAAACGTTACCTACACACTAGAATTTTCTCCTGATTCGCGGGGGCAGTTTACATACATAGGTTTAACAAGGACAAACATCCAGACCTAGAACAATTATTTAAAGGACATACAAATACTTATTTCGTGCGGGATTCGAACCTGCGGCCCTTAGGTCTGCAACTCATTGCTAAGCCCCTGCGCCTTGGAGCCATCTAACGGCTAAATTACGTTACGTTCTTATCAATTTAAACGTAAAATACGTTTTAAATTGATAAAAACAATAATTGAAATGTGTTGTTGATGCTGAATTTACTAATTATTTAGATAATAATCCGTACATTATAACGCAAGCGAGAATAATACGCGCAATGAATCGATCCGTTAGTAGTTTCGAATAGAAATAAACTATTTATTGTATAAAGATAAGACAAAACTAAACGACAAGAAAAAGTTTTGCGATTAAACTTTATTTGTTCAATACGCTTGGAAAAAGTAGTGACTTACGTAACGAACTTAGAACTACAAGGTTAAAGTGAGATAGTTTAAATCTAACTAACCAGAAACTGTTGCCTAGTAGCACTACTGTCGTTCTTATTTTTTTATAGCATAAGGGTGACAAGCGAGCATACAGTCCACCTGATGGTAAGTGGTTGCTGAGGCCCATAGACACCCACATATGCTCGATTAAGAATCAACATGCAGGTATAGTCACTATGTTTTTCTTCAAAACTGAGCAAGTGTAAATCAAAATTTAAAATTGCAACTAACAATTTTATTGGCGCTGGCGGGAATCGAATCCATATTGTGCGAATGTGCGAGACACTGCGATATTTACGACATGCCCTTAGCGTCTGAACTACCACGGCTAATCCATAATATATTTAACTTAGTGAAACTTCAATTTAAATTTTACAAATAATCACCTTTCCACTAGAAACGAGACACTCCATCTTAGTCCTCAGAGGTGACAACACATCTGGATTTTAAATCGAAATCGAGGATAGATGTAGATGTGAGGTAGCATCTACTTACCATCAGGTGAACTGTGGGCTCGTTTGTCACCCTATTCTATATAAAAAATAGTTGACTGTTACGAACTGTTGATGATGAAGACGTAGAAAAAGACAAGCTCAAATTGTTACCCACCATTATTCTTAAAAAAGCAAATATATTTTGAATTTTTCATTCCTAAGTTGAAAGTAGAGCTGTCCGGTTAAACGCCGGACATCTTGCGACGCTGGTACGGCGCCTTGTAATTCTCTTTGTGTTCGCGCTAGAATCACAACGTCGCATTCCTAAATTGAGTTCGGGAGAAATGAGTCCGGCGATAAAGTGAACCGTTAGTTTACTTCTCACGTCGATATTTCAACATTTTATAGGAAAAGGAATGAACTGTTTGAACTGTGAATTGCTTTTCAGGAACTTTTTAAATATTTTTTTTTAAGAATTTCATTACATTTGCTATTCGAGGCAAAAGAACTATTGAAATAGAGCTTGAAGTAATAGCTATCTTAGTTTTTACCCGATATCGTGACACCACCCTCTAACTTTTAAACTAATACCGATTTTTTACAGTAATATTTTCTTACAAAATAATTTTTCGCCGTGTGACAGATCTTTTTTATAGGTTAGGGGTGACAAACGAGCACACAGTCCACCTAATGGTATGTGGTTGCTGTGCCCCATATACATCTACATGTATCCTCGATTACGTATCAAAATGCAGATGCGTTATCACTCGTGAGGACCAAGATGGAATGCCTCGTTTCCATTAAAAAGGGTTTCCAGTTCTCTACACTCACCATAACATTTTTGGAGGCTATTTTAAGCTGGTATTCTGTGAGAGCGTGGGCCTTCCCGGTCGAGCCGACCCATTCGTGCTACAACTATACTACTTATAAAGCTGCAGCATGGCTCTACCGCGTAATAATTAAAAAATAAAAATTTTGTACAGCCGCCTTCAATATAAGTTATTTAAGAATAACTCAAAAACTATTGGTCTGACCTTGATCAAACTCATATGGAACCACACGAGAACTATCAGCTTTCTCATATAAAAAAAAGGATCATCGAAATCGGTTCACCTAATACAAAGTTATGAGGTAACACACATAAAAAAAACATACAGTCGAATTGAGTACCGTCTCCTTTTTGGAAGTCGGCAGAAAAATAATAATACGGAATAATGGCGTAAAGCTTCTAGAATATATTAATTACGTTATTTTTATCCTTGTTTTTCCGTAACTTGATCGTAGAGGAAGTGCTGCTTCTGCTTTATAGTTTAAATAAAGATTTAAAAGGTGGATGTCGTGTAGTCGTTGCGTAAGGAAATACACTACCCCATATCATCCCGTGGGTATCGTAAGAGACGACAGGTGGAAACAAACTATAAAGCAATAAGGCAATCTATGAAGGAGGTCAATTATCAGTGGTCGAGCCACGTTGCAGCTGTTATAGCTGTAGCACGAAGGGGTCTGCTTGACTAGTGAAGGAACCACGCTCGCACAGAACACCAGCGTGTACCACGCTGCTGTGTTTCGTATTGTGAGTGTAGAGAACCGGAGGCCCTCTTTCCTACATATAGTAACGAGGTATTACGTCTTAGTTTTGAAACAAATATTGGTGTCTATGAACTATAGCATCCACTTACCATCAGGTGAAGTGAGTGTTCGTTTGTCAACCTTCTTTAACAAACCAAATTGAACACGTCTAGCTGGTAGGTGTATAGCAGTCAATCTGGGTTGATTTTCCGGCCCTTTCATCGAATTTGGTGGCAAGTATCAGGATACTCAATGTTGTGATTCGATTTGAAGGTAAGAGAGTCAGTATAATTATATGTATTCCATGTTACGAGTAGTTGTTAGAGGTGACAGCACGTCTGTGGCCTCCTTTGCTTGAAGTCTGTTTTAGGTGTTCATGGGCTGCTGTAGTCAGTTACCATCGGTAGGTTTATTTACTCGTTTATGACCTAAGAATTATAAAAAAATTACCATTAATGCAGCCTATAAAAGTCCATTGCTGAACATACGCCTCTAATAGATAACTCATAAGAGGTATATTTGCCATTATTGCCACGTTAAGCAAGCGGGTTAGTAACCGCAGTTTTTTATAATTTTGAGTTGTAATTAAACACATTCTTTCCCTCTGTCGCCTCTTAGGACTTTATATATTACATTTGAAATGGGGTTGTGGATATTCTTTCACCATCACGGAGAATAGACAAATTAGAACCTCGAACAAATTTCGAAGTTAATGAAGTGTTAATAATTAAGGGCGAAAGAAGAGAGACACCAAGAAAGAAAAATGAATATTAATAGTGAATCTGTGGCTTTACATTTAAATCGTCTTTTAAAATCGCTAATTTTATGCAGCCCTAATTCTGAATGATAAATCGCAATTGCCAGACAACGAATTCAAACGTCACAGTTTCAAAAGACAAGTGCAAGATGAATTACCCTCAATTAATTGGAACTCCGCCATTGCCACATAACAAAGAACGTAGCGGCAGTAAATCAAAAGGCGCGCTGAGATTAACCGGGGCATATCTTCACCTTACCGGATTTAACTGGATATCGTTCTACGTGGCGCGAATACATTAAAGGACATTTTTGGCTTGTGGCAGTTTTACATGGATAACTCTGAGTGAGTTCATGTTATGATTTCGATAATAATTATACCCAATTTTTGGTCAAAAGTTCACTGCTAAATGTAGGTCAAACATTTTAGTTAATTTTTATAATTAACATGATATTCTCTTCTATGACGGTATCCACTCCCTTTATTCTAATGACGCCCATGGGACATAATAGGGTAACGAATTTCTTTACGTATCCTCTACATTACTCTGTTAATCAATACTGGTATTTTATGTACTGAAACTTACTAACATACTGAAACTACGTTTCAAGCGAAATTTCAAATTCAAAGACATAACACATTTTTTGTTAAAATCCAAATGATCCAAAGGTCATGCAGATTCATTTACGTTGCGAATGATGCAATATATAAGAAAGTAATGAGGGAACTTTTATATATTATATTTCATTTGTTTATTAACTGTTTTTACGTGTTATTATTTAATAATCTTTTGTTTTTATTTATAACTACCCATTTTTGTCTGCATGCTCTAAATAAATATCTCTTTATTTTTTGTTTCTTTAGTAATGGGAAATCTCAAAGAAACTGAATA
Source organism: Parnassius glacialis (assembly GCA_033319125.1). Taxonomy (NCBI): domain Eukaryota; kingdom Metazoa; phylum Arthropoda; class Insecta; order Lepidoptera; family Papilionidae; genus Parnassius; species Parnassius glacialis. The sequence goes on along the minus strand of JAVANC010000022.1, from coordinate 31,488,002 downwards.
AAACGAAGTTCGAACATGGCATCTTCTCTCCAAGCCACACACTAGTGACTTCGAAAGCACCTAATATCCATTAGATAACGAAGCAAAGTTTACATTGGGCAGGCGAAGCGCTGGCGATCGAAAGCGTATTGTGCATTTCGTAGGTTGTAAGGGAGGTCATCAACAATTCAGGCGCGGTCATTTCGCTTGATTTGCATTTGAACCGCAAACGTAGCGGGCTATAACGTTTACGTAGAGCTTTTTGAACGCGTAGCGCGTAGCGATGGTTTGTTTTTTATAAAACTGAAAGCGAACTTACAGTTCACCTGATTGTAATTGACTACCATAGTGTACGGATACCTGCAGCCAACTTCATATGAATTATAACTTTTAACTATGGAGTGTGGAATACATCCTTACTTTTAACAAAAAGTAAAAACCAACTTCAAATTCTACTCTACACTCCATACTTTTAACAAAAAGTAAAAACCAACTTCAAATTGCTAAAAAATAATTTATTTATTTGCTACCCATAGGGGTGGGATTTTATCTTCAAATTTATATGGATATAAATTTAAATCCTTGAATCCTTGGTTATACACCTATGGTTATATATATACACTTATTTAATAAAAAAAGATTAATTAAAATCAGTTCTCATTCTGAAAAGTTATCGCGTAATATATACACATCAACAGAATCTAGGGATATTTTATATGTCATCAAATATCTAAAAATCTATGAAGTATTTTCTGATATAATAAATGGAAGAATTATAAGTAAGCTATACAAATAAATAAAATTAAAGTGTCTGTTTGTAATGTCAAAATACCAGCTTTTTACTAAATGCATATTAAAGTATATATGGTACCTATTTATAACAAAAACACAATTTTTAAAATTTTTGTCTGTCTGTCTCTCTGTTTGTTCCGGCTAATCTCCTAAACGAAACGGCTGGACCAATTTCGACGGGAATTTCACTGACAGATAGCTGATGTTACAATGAGTAACTTAGGCTATTTATATGTTAGAAAAATAATTAGGGTTCCGCGCAACATAATTAAAACCCTAAATTACACGCGGGCGAAGTCGCGGGGAATAGCTAGTTTTAAAAAAATGTTATTTTTTTTAATCGCCGTAGAATATTAATATCCCGCCTTGGTGTGAGTGGACTAACTCTCCCTGGAGTTCTCCAAACGCGTGTTCTTCGTGAACCCGGATAAAAACCAAACGGGGACTCTTCGGAGAACAGCACAAATTGTTCGTCACTCCATGGTAAATGCTCCCGAGTCTACGACAGCCGCCAACCACGATTGCCACGTCGCAATGCTGGAACATGTAGCGGTCTTCGAGTATGAAGACCAACTTCATGCAACCCCATTCGCACAGTTTGGTCGCCTACCAGCAGATGTTGGTCCTCCTGGAGCCTTTGTAGTAGTTGCATTGCTGTGATATTGGGTTGTCTTCTGGCGGTAATTTGGAGAAATCGATCCTGACTCTGTGTAGTAACACGATATCTCCCGTGTGCCGTTCGGCCATATCCATCCCTAGTACTGCGATAACATGACTACAACCTTGGTATCACGTTTTGGTTGGTGTGTAGAGCCTCAGCAATGACGTGTCTCTTAAAGCTCCACACGGCACGTTAAATTAAAAAAGAAAAACAATCTATGTAATACCTTTTTATTAATTAATATCAGTAGAACAATTTAAATTTTCCTTGACGTTACGAATTACTAACAATTTTGCCTCCGGATTTTGTTTTTTCTTTTGTTTATTTTTTATTTACATTTTTAAATTTTGAAAATTGAATAAAAGAAGTTTCAATATGTATATAAATTTTTTATGGAAACTAAAAAGATTTTAAACTATAAAGTAGTAAATAATTTAGGATTAAGGTATCCCTTGATTCTGTTGATGTGTGTACATACAAAAAAAAAACATACACTCAAATTGAGAGCCTCCTCTTTTTGAAGTTGGTTAACAAAGGTAAAGTTATTACCTATGAGGACTAGGACTAGGACCCTGTTATTATGCTGGTTGTCTACATTCTTCAGCAGTGCGAGCAATGCTATTTGGCGGTAGAAATAGTTAAGAGGGCTTATGTACATCATAAGTGTTAGAGCTACACTGCAGCTATTTCTGCCTTCAGTATAAGCGGATCTGCTTAATCGGGGTATATTAGATTATATTTGTACCTATCTTCTCATAATAATATTTAATTCTTTAAAATTTCAAACATAATTTATTGATCGTCGTCACTGTCATTGTTAATGTTGCCATAATTTTTCTGTAATAATACTTTTCGCTTTTAATTATACAAAACATTCAAGTTTGAAAACGATCAGTTTTATGTATGTCTGTAGTAGTCATTGCCTAATACAAATCTGTTTGAAACATCACATCAACCGTTGGTTCTAAATAAACAAATGTCCATAAACAGTGTTTAAGACTGTACTCTCGTATACAGCTACTCTCACTTTACAGTCTGCCATAAACTATTTTATCATCAAGGAATTTCTTTTTTGTGCTTACATCTATTAATACATAAAAATCGAATAGTCGGTCCAGCCCCAGGCACACATTTTATTAAGCCGTCCTTTGATCGCGACAATGGCGCTTGTAATAAAATTTGAAAAAAGAAACGTAAAGTTCCATTGTTCGCCAGCACTGCCCCCTGGCGGCGAAATTACAAACTGCATTTTGTTTCCGTAAAACGGAGCGCAGAGCAACGTAAAAGTGACATAAATTGAAACGTCTATTAACTTTTTTTGTCGCGAGTAATTCTTTCGGGAAATTGTGTAACGCTCGGAATGGCTAGATTCGGTATTTAATCGGTTCGACGACATACGAATGTTATACCATAAGTGATCTAATAAAGTTTTATTGTTACTCGATTGCCATATTAACGTTTGAAATTGGAAGTTTCGAAAAAGTTATTTTTTGTTTGACTTTTTTGCCGTGTAGTTGTGGTGAGAGTCAAATGAGTGACGTGACATGAGTGGTCAAATATAAGGCTTGAAATGTTAATATCACGTTGAAAAGCAACTGTATTTAATATCTAATGATAACATCAAAGTGTGATTGATAGAAAAGAGAGTGACTAAAATTTCAATATCTGCTCTTACACCATAATGACGTCATGATAAAGTTTTAAAAAATAGTAAAAATCAGTCAGTGAGAAAATGCTTATACTGAGAGACATTACAGTAATCCGTATTGCTGAATAGATGATAAAAGAGTGTATTATATTAAAAAATAATAGCCGGCGCATGCGTCATAATTGGACAGACGTACTGTTGTTCCTTTAGTAGTTTTGGGCAAGCAAATATCTTGAAAATTGCTAATACGCACAGTATCAGTCCTTAAAGCCGACTTCTCACGTCCTCAAGCATATTGTTAATTTTTCAAATTAATTAGTTCTTCCTGTAGGTCAAAAAAAAACCTCACGGCTTTCGACAGATCACATTATAACATCCATTTTATCCATATGTTAAACACCCATACAACAGTGGCAGCATCGACCGTATTTCTGACATTGGTGTTCTGTGTCACTAATTCGCCTGCTTACGCGACTCCTCCATTATCTTCGGCTACATAAACACTTACCATCGAGTGGGAAAGTAGTATTGAGTTATAATAATTAAAAAATTGTAAATCTAAATGAAGGTAAATGCACTTCATTAATAACGCGTTAAACATGAATGAAATACAGTGAGGTGCCGATGTAAGAGAATCCATCAGCCAATTTCGTCCAGTGGGTGTCGTTAGACGTTACTGGGGGAAATGCCAGAAAGATGGCGGTATGTAATGGGTATGCTATAGGGTAACTTAAAATAATAAAAAAAAAACTGTGGTTGCCAACCCGCCTGCGAAGCGAGTTTAGTAAATATTTTCTCCTTTAGGAATCCTATGGAGGAGGCCTATGTTAAGCAGTGGACTGTAAATAGCTTGTAATGAATCAAACATGAACATTGATGATTATATTTAGAATTGATAAATTCGGGCATGTTTTTGCCAAAAAGTCTTAGAACAAAGACTACAGTAGACTACACTTCTTAACATACAGGGTTAACTAGTTTAGGAGTCAAGGGATCTCTGAATTATATATTAATACTGTGTTCAAAAAATAATAATTATACTTAAATCACAATGCCCTAGGAATTTACGCAGCTAATTTCCCTAAAGAGGTATTTAGTCCAGTAAACGTGATAAAACGTAGATTTTAATTATTTATTGCAATACAAACCCATCATTTTTAAAATCTTAAGCTAAAGTGTTAAATGCGTGTTGAAAGTAATTCTTATAGAAATCAGATTACGCTTTTTAAAGCATACTGCCAGAGCGTATATACGGGGAGCCTGTGGGTCCAATACACCAAAAGATCGCTTGAAGCCCTGCGCATCCAATATAATAATATATTCAGGATGCTGTTGGGACTGCCTCGTTTTTGTAGTGCATCAGCGTTGTTTTAATGCCATCACACGCAAAAAAAACCGTATCCCTTATTAGCAAGGTAGGAGCCAGTTACAACAGCATTCTGAGGACCGTAGCGGACAGATATACATCACCGCTGTGGAAATGTCTTGTGGAGAGACTGATCACTGGGCCCTATCCACCCCCATGATGGTCTGTCTCGGCACAGGGTATTACTTTATTTCCCTAGATTTTAAGCAAACCATTGTTTTACTAACCCTTGTTATTATTATTGTATTAATAATTCACATATGGATTTTAATTATCTGAAATAAAGAATTTATTATTTATTTAGTTAAAGTCGCTCAGCGAGCTATCGAATCCGAATAATAGAACCAGTGTAACCGACAATATTATCAGACTTATAAGACAAAGACAAAGACTTATCTGATGAGGAAGAAACGTTTTCGGTTGAACTCATATCGTCACTCCGTCATGTTAGTATAATATGTTTCATTGTTTACGCTCCTATTTCCTGTTAAATCATTTTACCCGCGTATTTATGCCGCGAGTTATTGTTATTGTATTGACTAGATGTTTTCATAAGATTATGAAATATAAACAGCGGCACATTCTTTGGCTAGAGACTAATCTGAGTAGTGATCTGGCGATATACGAAGTACTTTAAGAGAATTTTTTTATATTTTTTTTACTTTCTAAACTTTATAGGTATTAATTTTTATTACCTTTATATAAGTAGTAACTATATTAGTTAGGCAAGCAGATTCTTGAAGAGTGATAACAAAAAATGACTATATTTGTTGCTGTGTGGCGATCGTGGTCGTGATAGAATGTGGCTGGGGATCGTGCATGTGGCTAACTTTAGAGGAGCCCTATGTTCATCATTGAACGTGTGATGGATTGTAGCGATGATGATTCCATGATGATTGTAATTCCGCAAACGAATTAAGGTATTTCGTTACCGACGTTCCCTATAGTAATAGCCGGCAATAATTGCGTGGAATTGTTCACGTGTAATAAACCCTTATCGCAGCAATACCAGCCATCGTAAAGTAACGTTACGCACGTCTGGACGCGATCCAAATTATCGATTGTCAGATAGCGACAAAAATTATTAACAATTGTTTCATTATAGCTCGATAACGTTTTGGGAATGGCCGAGAACTTTCTTAGTCCACTCGAGTAAATTGAATTATTCTTTATACATACAGTATACGGCTGCAAACGTCTGATAACGTACCTACCTACAAAATTGTAATAAAAGTGTAGGCTGAAGTCATACGTACAATCTCATAGCATGTTGTGGTGGTGTAAGATCACGTATCACACGTCATTTTCCTCGTAAGATACGCTATAGGAAAGGTCAAGAAGGTCCACCAGTTGCAACATAAACAGACCAGCGACGGGAAGTAGCATCAAAAGTGCGAGATATCTGGTAATGCGGCCGCCAAACTACCTGAGAAACGTGGCGATTAAGAATGTTTTTATTTTTATTTATTTTATTTATTACGTAAACTAAATATATAAACCGTGATATGAATAATATAGGTACAATGACATTCCTTAGCACTAATAGAGTTTTCTTCTAGCCAACGGCGGAGTGGAGAGGAGTTGTACTAATTATTTCTACAAATAGAGAGACCAAGAAGAAGTATAGTAATTTGTGTTACAGAAATTATAGCACTCTTGAAGCATTGTAGCTTATATTATTCCATTACTAAATACTCTTAACCGTTTTTTTTTACGATTGTCGGTTGATGAGATGGGGGAGATAACGACTGTTACACATTACCATCGGGTTAAATAATTATTATTTAAAGGTACGCATCCACGAGCGCATCGGATTGATCGTATTAAACTAATTTGAGAATTCTTTGTATTGGGAATCAAACAAGTGCGTTCACTGATTCGCAGCTATTCTATTATATCAGTATAATATTATCTATGTTGCGATCTCTTCCTGAATAAGTCATGTATCCATGTATCATATTTTGGAACGAAGTTCTTTATCGGGAGTTTGGCGGATGGGAGCTAGGCGACAAAAGTGTAAGATTTTTTTGTCTTTAATAATTAAAATTAAGAAGTCGTACTCTGCTGTTTTTTTTAAATAGAATAAAGGGAATAGACGGGCACACAGTCCACGTGATTGAGATGTTGTGGCGTATATTCTCGATGAAGAATCAAATGCAAATGCGTTGTCACCCCCACTAAGATGAAATGCCTCGTTTCCAGTAAAGTTTGACGTTTGTGTAGCGAGATGAGCGTACGTAAATTTATTTTTAATACCTTCGTAACTTATAGGTATCTATATCGTAATTAATGTGACAATAACTTTCTGTTGAGTACATTTTTCTCTAAATATTTTAGAGCTACATATATGATGTGACGATACATATCGGAAATCAAAAGTTACCACGGCTTATGTCTTAAGATTATGGGTTCTTGTCTGATTTTTTTATTTTATTATTATATTTATACATTATAAATAATTTGACATCTTTGTAGATTGACATGTATTAAAAGAATATTGTTAATCAAACTATCCGACGCTTGTTAGAAATTTAGAAATATATATAACTAGCTAATACCCACTCGCTTAGCTAGACGCACGATAATATCATTGCGGAACCTACATCTAAAATATATAGACAATTTGTTTTGATGGGACTACCCTAATATCCGTTCTTAGCTGCGAAATGAGTAACTATAGTAAATTTCAAGTCAATCGGGTGTATAGTTTTAGAGATCCCGTGATGAGTTAGTCAGTCTGTGGTATTTTCACTTATATAATATATATTTACACGTACATTTTCAAACAAGCTGTAAACGCAGCCTTTGTAGAAATAAAATAAAAATATCTGTTTGAAATGTCAAAATAACAGCTCTTTACTAAATGAATAAGAAAGTATAAACGGTACTTCTTAAAAAAAACGACGGGTTGCACTCAGAAGTGAAAACTTGAATATTAACGTTGTGCATTTTTGATATTTTGGAATGGTTAGGGAATCATTTTGCACGAATTGCTTTAATTATCAGTATAAAAGTACTATCATTTATTTGGTAGAATACAATACTTATTTATTGCGCTATCGTACACAAACAAGACAATTTATAATACATTAAAAAGTTTATCTCTCAAAAAAATCACACACACGAACGTTCGCGCAAGCGTCCTGCGCCGCCTAAACGAAACAGCAGGCGCAGGCATACATTTTCGCCGCGCCGCAGAAAGAACGGGGGATACTTCCTCTCCTACGCCGCGCCGGCTGTCTACTCTCCGTCCGTCTTACGAATTTGAGTTTCAAATTTTTTACCCATTACAAAAAAAGTGCACAACGCCGCTAAAGAAGTTTTCACTTCAAAATTATCTGTCTGTCTGTCTGTTTATTCCGGATAATCTCCGAAATGGCTGGACCGCTATTGACGGAACTTTCACTGGCAGATAGCTGTTGTTATAAGGAGTAACCTAAGCTACTTTTATTTAAAAAAAAGAATTAGGGCTCTGCGCAAAAAAAACCCATGAAATCCAATGGTAACGTACTGAAAGTAATATAATCAATATACATCGTGCAACAACTTATGTCATATTCATAATTTAAACTAGTTTGTGAAGTTTTACAAACTATGTTGTAACATATTTTATTTAATCATCATCATTACAGCCTTTCATAAGTTCACTGCTGAACATAGGCCTCCCCCAAGGAATGCCACAAACCACGGTCCTGAGCCACCTGCGTCCATCGACTTCCTGCATGTCTTACCAGGCCGTCACTCCATCTCGTGGGGGGGTGGAGGGTGGGGAGAGTCGCCCTACACTTCGCCTACCGGTACGAGGGTGCCACTCAAGAACCTTTCTTTATTTAATATATTATAATTATAATCAAAAATATTATTTTATAATGTTTTTGATTATAATATATTTTATTTAATAATTTATAAAAAATATGTTCTTATCACAAAACAGAAGTGGTTAGCTATTTAAAATGTAGTGGCGGCGCAAGACAATCCACTTCCCCGTGTAGTTCCGTGGGTGTCAGAAGAAGCGTTAGACCAGCAGCATCATTGATCACCTTCTACGCATCACCATGGTCGCCAACCCGCCCGCCAAGCGTGGCAACTGCGGCAAATATCTAATATTGCAAATATAAGACAATCGATGGGCGAACTCATGTTCGGCAGTATACTTTTGATAGGCTGATATGATGCTGATAATAATAATTATGAAAATGTACCTTTCTAATTCCAAATAAAGTTACGGCTAATACATGTCCCACGGCTGGCCTCATGACAGGACACTAAAAAAGTTGTTGAACAAGGCAGATTTCGCCGTTTTCACGTAACCAATATGCCGTTATCAGTGTAAGCAAATTTTCTTTATTTATTTCAGTCATTTTTTTCCGTATCTGCAATGCAGCCCAAAAGCTTAAATATATCGGCATGGAGCGCGCCGTCGGCGTTAAAGCCGATTAATGTCCCTTCCACACGCGACTGTGCAGTTAGAGGAAAAATGTTCTAGTTACACCGCCTCCTGGTGGAGTTTGAAGCGCTTATTAGTGCGTAATTTCACAACTCGCTGATTATTATTGCGTAGGTATATTTACGCGCACAAAGCCAAATTGCCTGTAATCGGCTTTGCTTTGAAATCTTTTTTATTTATCGTACATTTCGGAATTGAATTTTAATGAATAAATGATAACAGGAAATCAATCGATACCGGTGGCTCAGGACCGTTCTTTGTGTTATTTATTTCTTCCTACTTCTACATTTTCTTAGACCGTTTGATTAGGACAGCTTCGCTAAAGAATAATTCCACAGACTACTAAAGGTTGACTGGAAGAGAATGTATCATGCATTAAATCCGCCTGTATAGACCATGCTGTGTATATGAAGATTTATAAATATATATTTTTTTATATAAGAAGGGGTGAACGAGCACGTGGCTCACCTGATGGTAAGTTATTACCGCCACCCATGAACAACTGCAACAAAAGAGGATTTGTAGATGCGTAGCTGACCTTTTAAAAAAGAGTAGGCTTTTTTCTTGAAAGTCCTTAAGTCCAATCGATCCGGAAAAATCGCTGATGAAAATAAATTCCACAAGGAAGCTGTGCGAGAAATAAAAGTTCTTGTAAATCGCACAGCGGTAGACCGCCAATCGTCCAAATGCTATGGATGGTATCGCGAATTTTGTCGTGATGTGCGATGGTGAAACTTAGCAGCTGGAATAATTATTCCAAACAATTAATTTATGACACGACAAAAATAGCTATTGACCAAAAATTAATGGGTACAAAGGCAAGCTCTCAACAACGCAAATTAGCATGATAACACAGTGGTTGGCGGTCAAAGTGATTGTGTTTATAATATTAATAAGAGCTGTCCTAACAAGCTAACAACCCTTAATCGCGAAAACCTTATTGTTCGAAACCGAAATGAATAAATAATCGAGTTTTCGAATTTAGGCCAAATCTTCGCGTAACGAGTTGAAAACAAATAAGCGGGCGGCTGGGCGCGGAACTTATTATGCCGAGCAATAAATAATAAAGCGAGCGAGTTACTCCTGTGGGGCTCGTGGCGGGAACTTTTAATACAAATGTTGTGTTGCCGTGGCGACAACGCTGTCGCGAATTTAGCGCGAATCAGTGTGTCTGCAGTGTGGGCGGTTAATCAGAAACGTAAGTAACAGCGGAAGGGTAAAGTAGGTGATGAATATTGTAAAACAAACAATCAGCTTGAGAAAAAATAGAAAAAATAAATTTAAACTTAGCAGTGTTGTTTATATACTTAATTATATTTAAACTTACAAATATTTCAAGTTATTAATAATTCCACATTTAAATATTAATTATGACAATTTTTTTTTTAGACAGTATTAACTATTACACGTATCTAACAACCACGCTTTCAACTTCCTTTTAAATATTTTTTTATATTTACATTCGACTTCAGAAAATATATCGTTAAAAATAGGTGGTACTAGATATTTTCTCGTCCTCTTGGCGTAATAATTTTTAACCCTATAATAATTACTTGTAAGCAATAATAGTCATCATCACTACAGCCCATCATACGTCCACTGCTGAATTGGTCTCCAACGAATTCCACAAAGCATACCCGCTTCCCGAGCCACCTGCACTTCCACAAGCCACATCCGACTTCCTGCATTTCTTATCTGGTTCTCGAGTGGTAGCCCCTTAACGGTAAGAGTAGAGATTTCGAAGTGTAGTGATCCACTAGATGTGGTGACGATCTGTTAAGGGATGCAGGAATGTAATAAAGTAATAAATTAAATATTGAGATATAGCATCAAATAAAAAAAATCTCCATTTTAATTGAATATTATGTATTGTTCTGTGCCTTCGTAATTATATTACCATCGTCGACATTGATTTGCCTTGGGCGGCGTATTGGCAACCACATTTTTTATAATTATTAATTGTTTCGAGACAGATACTGCTGCTCATATCCTGTTTCAGTTTCCCCTTGTCCTGTGTCTTAACCATATAATTATAATTAGGTAGGCCGCTGAGTTAGCGATTAGTATTCACTCCTGGTGAAATGACTCGTTTAGAGGCAAAAAAATGGGCGTATTATCGACGTTGCTTGGTAGCTTAGACTGGTGTTGGGGGTAATAGTATTGGCTTCAGTAGTGGTATAGTAAGTGTTATAAATTATTATATAATATTGTGTTATAAGTTAGGCGTGATTGTGTGAGGGAGGATTAATAATGTCTGAGATAAAACAAAATACCTCGCAAATATCTAATACTTCAAAAAAACAAATATAAATTTTCTTGAAACGTTATTTACGTGAGTATTTTTTATTTATTTCTTAAAGCATCACCAACGTTTGTATACATTTTTAAAATTATAATTTACATACCTACGTAGGGTATTACTTTAAATTCTACAAACTATTATAGGTGATTACAACATGCACTGGAATATACATCGTAAGTAATACATACTTATATACATAAAGTAATACTACAAGCAAACTAGATCGTTAAAAATCTAAAATCTAAAAACTTAATCTATTAAATTCGCATTATGTTTGAGTAGTTCTTTTCTGAGCTTGTTAGATGACTCGGAAATAATATCAAATGCATAGGAAAGTTCATTGAGTATTGAAGAATATGTACCAATGTATTATTTTATAACATAATTTACAAACCATTATAATATAAAATATTAAATAAGCATAAATATTAAATCTAATATATAAAAAATAATATTTGTTTGTTCGTATTTTATGCGCTGCCATACCGTTTCATAATCATCATCATTACAGCCCTTTAATAAGTCCACTGTTGAACATAGGCCTGCAGCCTTTCTGCTTAGTTATTAAGTGGCGAAGCTTGCGAAGACACTTATTGATTTCACGATGTCTGTCCGTCTGTCTCACGATTATCTCGAGAACGGTTTCGAATTTTCAAATTCTGTTTTCAGCAATCGATTAATGATCACCCAGGCATCTGAACCTTCTATTTTGAAACTGATTGCTCAACGGCAAAAAAAAAAGCTGATTGCTTCGCCACTTTGCTATGCTGTTAGCTTGCTAGGTTTATTATCAATAAAGATAGTATTTACAGTAAAGCGAACATAAACTTAATAGTTTACTTAAGTAATAACCGACTATTGGGAAAAAAATTCGTGTTAACTTCTCGAAATAAATAGACGCAAGTAACCAATTCGTTACCGGCATTCCTTAGTGAAATTCATACGTTTAAAAGTAGACTTGTGCCGAACTACAATGAATGATGATGAATGATGGTAGATTATATTACACGCAAGCACTGACGTCATCAGTGCTTGTGTGCAGACAGATATAATCTTGAATCTATACAGATAATTTTTTATAGATACAAAAAGTACGATATACCGTATTCCGCTATGTTACCCGCTTACATGAGGCCACACCACAAAGATTGTATTCTGATCCGTATTATAAAGTTTTTCTTCTTTATTGAATCTAGGGTTACTTTGGTATGCATATGGATTTATAGAGTGCACCCGTGTTTTGCTACTTAAGTATGCGGCGATATTCTTACAGAAAAATTCCTCTATACAATACATTTTGCATCTTCTTAAATCGACCAACAAAGGAGGAATTTCAAAAAGGAATTTCAACGCTACTTGAATATAAACTCGCCATTTTTGCTAAATCTGTTCATTTTCATACAACTACTAGAAAATTAAACCACTACAATCATTATAATATTATAAACAACATTAAGTTAATTCCACAAATTGTTACGAGTACCAAATATAATAACGAGAAATGGGTGTAGTTATGAAGTGATCAAATTCTTATTTTATGACTAAAAGTATATTTATTTATTTTTCTTTAAAACAAAAACCACATAAGCGTATTCAACTGAAACCATCAGAGAAGTTCATTATGCAATCAAGCGCCAAATGTTTCATTTGACTTTGACGAAGATATTATCATCATTTCTTCTCGAGATATGCGAGACGAAAATTTCATTAGCATATGAATTTACAAATGTACGTAGTAACGCAGAGACTTCCAAGGTTCTTATAATTTCATGGTATGAGGTTTGGAGATAATCAACCCCGAGCACTACATGGAATGACTCGTTTCTAGAAAAAAGGGTCTCATATTGACACTCACCATACGAAACATAACAGCATTAAGTTACAATTTTACGCTGTTATTCTGTGAGAGCGTGGTCCTTTCCTAGTCGAGCCGACCCGTTCGTATTATAATCATAATATAGGTGCAGCATGGCTCTATCATGTAAAATGTTATTTACCACGTAAAGTGCTTTCATGATGCCAAATGTATGACGTTCGACGTATGAAAGCACAAGCGTGTCTCTTCACTGCAAGAAGGAGCTCACTTGGCACATTCTTTCCGAAATGTATCACTGGAATACACCGTCCGCCTTCAGTTGTTGGGGGTCGAGATATCCTCAAATCTGAATTTCAGGCGGTTCATTGAATCCAAGGTCAAAGCAGCTGCAAGGAAGCTAGGAGTCCTTGCAAAGGTGCGGCGATACTTAACGACGGGATAGCTACTTTACATAAAGCGCAAGTCCGGTCGTGCATGGAGTATTGCTGACATATATGGGCTGGTGCTGCAAAATGCCACCTAGCAGCTTTGGACTCAATGGAAAGGCATGCCATCAGGCTTATTGGTGACCCAAATTTGGTAAAATCCAATCTTACCAGCCTCGAACACAGGCACAAAATAGCCAGTTTTTCGGTTTTCTACAGGATACATTTCGCAAAGCGTGCGCAGGAATTGCATAACTTAATCTCCCTCTCCCTTCCAACATAAGACAAGCAGACAATCGGCCAGTCTCCACCCTTTCATTGTTGACTTATCACGCATTCGAACCAAACGGTTTGCTACATCGTTTGTGATGAGTACGGAAAACGAGTGGAATAAGTTGCCAGCATCTGTGTTTCCATCCGATTACAATATGGGTGTCTTCAAGGTAAGAGTGAATAGGCTTTTGTTAAGTCAGTGCGCTTCACCAACTTCGGCTATGGCTTTCAGCTTCGGGATCGTAGTTAAGCGCTGACTTAGTATAATAATAATAAAAATAATGATGCCGTTATCGATAAATGTTGAGAAGAACAAAATTTTATTTCTAAAGAAGGTGATAAATCTCATTTTCTGTGTAGGAGTCCATCTGAGTAGGTACCACTCTCTTACCTATTTGTGCCGCAAAAAGCACGCAGTACTGTGTTCTGGTCTATAGTCTCTATCTAGTCTTCACACGTGAAAACTTATCCAAGTCCTTCTTTGCTTGAAGTTGGCTGCAAATGTCTGTGGACTGCAGTAGCTCTAACAATCAAGTGGACTGTGAGTTCATTTGACACTATAGTTTAATTTAAAAAAAAAAACAATTATTTTTGAAACCTAATATACCAAATTTTATTTATTAAACAAAATTTAATTATTTAATAACATCACCGTGCGCGTTCGGCTCGAAGTACGAGCGGTCAATTTATGTTAATTAAAAACTTGATCAACCGTGTGAGTAAATAAATTAAATATTTAATTATGATGCAAGACTCTACGTGCATTTGAGCTTAAAATTAATTATGGTACAGTTAACAGCATAATTTTGGGCAACGCTGTCTTAAGCCATACCGGGGCCCTTGGGCACACAAGAATTTGGGGCCCTTTTGGAAAGTAAAAAAAGTGAATGACAAAACCTTTTTCTGGTATATGATCTTATATTTATAATAATTAATTGGTATTAATTACTTAAGTATGTAGGTGTTTTAAATTGGTTACCATTAAGATAGTGGTTTCTTTCGGGATTTATGTTGTGTAAAATCTTCTATTATATCTTCAGTCTATTTTTTGAAGGATATCACTTTATATACACATAATTATTAAATTAAATTAATAAACTCATTGCAAATATTTTCAGACAAATATGATGTAGGTTCTTCCTTTTCCACGATTTCCGAAGTTTCGTATATGATCAGCAAGAAAATGATCAAATTCACTAACCAATTCTAGGCATCCTAAATAATCCCCGTTATTTTGAAAACCCAATATCTCATTACCACCACGAAGATCAAGATCTCTAGAAGCTAAAAATTTCACTGCTGCAACAATTCTTCTAAGTACATTCTTCCAATAATTGACTTCTGTATTATATTGAGACAGTAACTAACTGTCAACTCCTCCAGTATTATTGCTTCTTGCGACATAATTCATCATTAATTGCCTGTGCTGTGAACTGTTCTCATACTCAATCAATAAGTTATTTATATGCTTCCAATCTCTATATTCATTCTATACCATACAAACACTCACACCTGTCACCCAGAGGGGTAGGCAGAGACTACGGACTTCCATTTAATGCGATCCTGACACACCTCTCTCGCCTCCTTTACATCCATATATCTACGCATACATGCTCGTCGGTTAAGGGTACTCCTAATATGGCCCATTTTTAATGTATCGCCGATTTGGTCGATAAACCTTCGCCTAGGGCGTCCCTTCCCGACCCTGCCGTTCACTTCTGCGACATAAATTTGCTTTGTCACACTTTCCTCGTTCATTCTTTCTACATGACCAAACCACCAAAGCATTCCTTTCTTAATCCTTGTCACAACGTCATCTTGCAAACCACACTTTTCTCTTATCACACTATTTCTCACCCTGTCATTCAGATTCAGCCCTGGCATACTCCTTAAGGACCGCATTTCTACAGCATTTATTCTACTCTCATGCTTCTTCTGCCAGACCCAACTTTCACTACCATACATTAAAGTAGGGACTAACATAGCATTATGAATTGCCATACATGCCTTATTTGACACATTCTGACTCCTCATAATAGCATGTAGAGCCCCATTCACTCTATTTCCTGCGTTCACTCGTCGCTCTATATCCTTATCATATCTACCATCCCTGCTAAATAAACATCCCAAATATTCAAACTCATCCACTTGCTCAATCAACTCCCCTTCTATTCTTATTTCACATAATGTTTTACTTTCTTCTCTTTTAAAAACCATTACTTTCGTCTTACTTGCGTTCATTTTCTTTCTTCCTTTCAATGACTAGTTCATTAAAGTAACCATCATTTGCAACTCGGCCGCCGACGATGCGAATGATGGTTATTTTAATGACTTGATCATCGGCGTACAAAAGCCACCCACCATCCCACATTCAACCAAATTCCCAAATTCACAAACCCACATTCTTCAACTTTTAAAGTTTGCAAACAACTATCCATAAATAGGTTAAACAGCCACGGGGAAGCCATACATCCCTGTATGACACCTTTATGAATGCCAAACCAATCCGAATAGACCCCGTTGATCCTGACACAAGCACTAGAGTCCCTATAAAGAGACCTTAATGCCTGTATCAAGCCAGCACTCAACCCAAATGAGTTCAGTGTTTGCCATAACACATTCCTGTCCACTCTGTCATAAGCCTTTTCCAAGCCCATGAACGCACAAAAAACTTTCTGGTTTTTTGGCCAAAAACTTCTCCGCAATCATTCGCATGGAAAAGACTTGATCCGTACACCCCATCCCCTTTCTAAATCCAGCTTGCACATCCCAAATTTTTCCATCAGTTTCTTCCATAACTCTTTCAATTAACACCTTAGCATACAGTTTACCCACAATGCTAAGCTAGCTGATACCACGGTAGTTTTTACAGTCCCGCTGCGAGCCCTAAATAGCCCTTATATATTGGCACCATAACGACTTTGCACCAGTCTTCCGGTATCCGCTGCAGTTCCCAACATAAATTATGTTCATTATTATTCATTCTGAGAACTCAAATTATGTCCATTACCAGTAGTAGCATTAAATAGACGACAGCAATGGCAGTACACAGATTTCTTCCACGGTGAATAAAGAAACCATTTTCCTTTTCGAATTCAAATATCGTGTAACTCTTCTGTTAAAATTTTATCACAATACGTACCAGGATCAGTAGATTCATTTTTCATTATCTTAAATTTTTTTTTTTTTTTATAGGTTAAGGGTGACAAACGAGCACACAGTCCACCTGATGGTAAGTGGTTGCTGCGGCCCATAGACATCTACATCTATCCTCAATTACAAGTCAAAATGTAGATGCGTTGTCACCCGTGAGGACTAAGATGGAATGCCTCATTTCCAGTAAAAAGGGCCTCCGGCCACCTGCACTCACCAAGCGAAACGCAGAGGTAAACCTCTACTTCACGCTGGTTTTCTGTGAGGTCGTGGTACCACCCCGGTTCGAGCCGGCCCATCCGTGTGACAGCAAGAGCTGCCGCGTGGCTCTACCACTGTTAAATAAAATAAAATAAAAATAATTTCTATGAAACAAAAAAAAATCACACCACAAACTTCACCGTACAAGTTTGACCTTCCGGAAAATCCCCCAACCAAACACAATGTCTACTTCTATGTAGTGCATTGTATAGACTCTGCAAACTCGAATTCGCAATGTATGTAGGTACTTTTTAGATATTTTTTATAATTATGAAAATATTCACTGTTTAGTAAAAGATTTTAAAAAAACTGTTCTGGTTACGATTAAAATTCACTTAGCTACTACCTATATTCATGTCTTTTCCTATTATCAATTTAACTAACAACATGTATTTAGCTGTAATTATATATAATACATAGATTGCCGAAAATAAAATAATCCAGGCTATGATTAAGGCGATTGTACAGCTCGAAAAAAAAATGTTTAGATGGCGGCGAAAAGTGGAACTACATATTTTCTAACTAAGAAATCTGTCAATGCCACTTTTTCTGTCAAACTCGGTAATGTGTGGCTTGTCACTGCTCAGGGTTTCCAGAAAGTCACTAACGACGCCCTCATTTACTCTATAAATTTTTGTGTCTGGTTATATTTCCCTAAAATAGAAAAAAGATTGTATAGTGTAAGCGAATATATCGGCCTTTCGGGGCCCCCGTGACGTGGGGGCCCTGGGCATGGGCCCCGTGTGCCCTTATGGTAAAGATGGTACTGATTTTGGGTGAAGATAACTTTATAAATCAAGTATATTTTCCTCTATCTGATCCACGGCGATAGGTTTGCTAATGAAAACCTATTAGATTAGATAAGATTGCGTCAGACAGTCCATCACCACTTTTTGACCTGTTTACACCAGACGTTAATACTCAAATCGGTGAAGAGGAACAGCGTTAAGACGAAAGACGAAGACGTCAAGTGCTGTAATCAACTGGTCAATTCGCCTTTATACGTATATACAACGTGTCCCAAAATTCAACGATAAGCCAACACCGGAGGATAGACCTGCCCCGGACTAGTCAGGGAAAAAGAGAAAAAAAATATATCCCAATTATATTTTAAGTTATATAAAAAAAATGAAATTCTTACATTCATACATTCATTTTGGGCATGTAGTAAAAGTGATTACTGACATACATAAACACTCACGCCTGTCACCCAGAGGGGTAGGCAGAGACTATGGACTTCCATTTGGCACGATCCTGACAGACCTCTCTCACTTCCTCCACATCCATATACCTACGCATACACGCTCGTCGGTTAAAGGTACTCTTGATTTGGCCCATTTTCAATATATCGCCAATTTGGTCGATAAACTTTCGCCTAGGGCGACCCTGACTGATTACTGACAATTACAATTTAAGGAATTTGGCCCCTGTTAAGAAATAATAGGCCCATATTTTTTTATAACTTGTTTTCCTAGAGTTATTATACCATTTTGGAATGTTGGTTAGTTGCGTCAATTTTTTAAAAAACTTGCCATACTAGTGTTCATACTTTTTTTTTACACCACGATAAGTTAAATTTGGTTAAAAGTAAAAGTCTTCAAAAAATTTAGCGAATAAAATAAGTTTCATTAATTTTCGTGATAAAACAAGAGTTATTCTGGAGTTTTTAAGAATTGTGGTAGATAGCAGTACTATTCAGGTTGCCTATAAAAAAGAAGAAAAAAATATTTAAAAAATTGTGGTCATGGTAGTGAAAAATATCATAAACGGTCTCAATTTCTGAAGAATTTCATTTTTTTTATATAACTTAAAATATAATTGGGATATATTTTTTTTCTTTTTTCCCCGATTAGTCCGGGGCAGGTCTATCCTCCGGTGTTGGCTTATCGTTGAATTTTGGGACACGTTGCATATGTTTCGTATATGAAAAATCCCCCAATAAACGGGAGTGGCTTATATCCAGCAGTGGACTATCACGGGCTATTTATTATTGACGTGGTAGAGCCATGCTGCAGCTATATCCATAGTATAGTTGTAGCATGGATGGGTCGTCTCGACCGGGGAAGGACCACGCTCTCACAGAATACCGCTAACGAGTCGTCATCTTAGTCGTCAGGGGTGGCAAAAATCTGCATTTCAATCCTTAATCGAGGATAAATATAGATGTCTATGGGCTACAGCATCCACTTACATTCAGGTGGACTATGTGCCCCTTAGTCGGCCTAATTCTATTTAAAAAAAATAGCTTACTGCAGCTGTGTTTCGTAGGATGTGTGTTAATTTGCTGAGTGATCCGGATTTTTTACGTGGTAGAGCCATGCTGCAGCTATATTAGTAGTATAGTTGTAGCACGAATGGGTCAGCTCGACCGGGGAAGGACCACGCTCTCACAGAATACCAGCGTAAAATAGCAGCTTAATGCTGCTGTGTTTCGTATGGTGAGTGTAGAGAACCGGAGACTCTTTTTACTGGAAAAGAGGCATTTTATCTTAGTCTTCATGGCTGCCAACGCATCTGCATTTTAATTCGCAAACGGAGAACTTACCATCAGGTGGACTGTGTGCCCATTTGTCACCGTTATTCTTTAAAAAAAATCAGGCAAAAATGATTTTTACCGATGTCCTTAGTCAAAAACAGTTTTGACTGATTTTTGTAATCAAAAGTGGTTCTGCTCAATGTTCTTAGTCAAAAGTAATTTTGCCTCATTTAAAGTTCAGATCGGTATCGGTCAAAACTCGCGATATCAATGACAGTGCCGCACCTTTACGTAAGCCACGTACATTACAATGATATGAAATATATTATTGAAAAAAATAATTGAACGTTTTTATTAAATATTTTTTTATTAAATTTAAAAATTGAAAAAGTATAAGTCAAAAGTAGTTTTGACTAACATTCTTTGTCAAAACCACTTTTTGACAGATATAATTTGGTCAAAATCTCTATTATCCAATATTTTTGCAGTTAAAAGTGGTTTTGACGAACGTCCTTAGTCAAAATTACTTTTGACTGCAAAAATCAGTTAAAAGTGGTAGTGACCAATGTTCTTAGTTAAAACTACTTTTACCTGTTTCTTGTCGTCAAAAATGGTTGGACAGGTTACGAGATTTGACTGTAACATATACACCTATACGGCAATCAATGCGGTAGGCCTATATTTAGCAGTAGAAATTTAATAGGATCTAAAGAATAAATTAAAAAAAAACATTATGTTCAATACACGACGTAATCAGAATTTTTGAAGTCAAAACTTTTTTTTTTCACGTTGGGTACTTTTGGGATGGGGAAAAAGCACTGAACTCGCGTGACCGTCACGCCGTATATATGTATCGATATATACAAAAATAATGTTTACACGTTTGTGAAGCTAGAAGAAGTTTCACTTCTGAAGTGCAGTCCTACGACTGACAGTTTTTTCTTTACAAAATTAGGGTGACAAGCGAGAACACAGCCCACCTGATGGTAAGTGGATGCTGTGGCCTATAGACACCTACATCTATTCTCGATTAAAAATCAAAATGCTAATGCGTTGTCACTCCTGAGAACTAAGATGAAATACCTCGTATCTAGAAAGGGACATCCTGTTGTTGTTTATGTAAATATCATTTATTAAGGCTTTTAGTTATTACGCATATTTTACTATATTATTCAAGTTATAATTATTTTAAAAATACATTAATTATTGGAACACCGAAAGTTTTTTAATGCACTTTGCACCTATTATAATTATATTTTTGCTTAATATGGAGGTAGATTGCTGAAACCTTGTGTCGTTTATTCCATCTTTTTATTAAATTTGTACAACTAAAGTTTAAACAAACAAATAAAAATATTCATAAACACAATATACATTTTAAAATAACAACATACATTAGCCTACATTAGAAGCATGACGGGTGGCGACTCTTCGTCCTATTTACATATATTCGTCTGAGCCCGCTGTCCACTTCCTAACGCTTTTGGACCCTTTCATACGTTAACGCGCCTGCTATTAATTTTTAATTTCGGTTTTACGAGTTTTGTAAAGTTCTTTTTTTGTTGTCATAAATTTACATTCCTGTGGAGTGCGTTGTATAGAATGAGTTTTGTTCGGAAATTTTCCTCCTTTTTTATTCAAAAATATAATGGTACATTTTTCGTTAGTAATTCAATGAAGAGTGTAGTAAGGCTTTGTCACAGGGATATTTACAAACCAAGTGGCTGATACACAACCCATAGATTGTCCACTGGTATATAACGTACTCTATTAAGCTGATTCCTGCACACGATACTACCCCAATAAAACTATTCTAAGATAATTCTAGAAACTGAGAGTCCTGGGAAAAACTAGCTAGAAACCCAGCAGGACATTTTTATTCAGTAACATTATACAATATAAAATAGGTTATACTTTTATTATTACAATACAGTACAATTACAATATTAATTACAATATTCATATAAGAAACAGCTGGAAGCTATCTTCTCGCGGGTTATTATCAACCATGCAATCATTTGTATTATTATAACCCATATTATAAAGTCTTTGTTTAAATAGGTAGAACTGTAAAACCACCACCTAGTAAATGTCCCTTCTCTTCTAGAGATATAGACTTCAACGTTTTGCTAAATGATTTTATCACCGACGTCAATTTCCGAACACTTACGGGATCTATCAACTGCAGAGACTATATTGCGGTGCAACAAGATACATAACGGAATTCTATCAAACCTACTCGTCTTTGATATCACTATTTCAGCCGTATGATAGAATCTGTTGTATAATGGGATATCATGTCATGTCAGAGACAGTGAATAAATCATCACAAATATCCAGTTCCGAAATCAAAAATTTGTGTTTTACACTTAGGGATTCGAATCAAAGACCGTTGAAGTAGTAACAAGATACTCTATTCACTTAGTCACGTGTTCCTCAATAAATAAAAATAATAATACAATATATATATATATATATATCATAATTTTCATGTTTAATTTGTGTAATCTGATTTGCTACAAAATCATGGCGCAAAATATGTTTTATTTTTTAATTTAATGATTTCTTATATTTGCGCGAACACTACACATTTAAATAAAACTAATTTTTACGGATTTTATCGCTAGAAACATAGGAAATATAAAATTAGTTAATATACGCGATAAAATCCGTAAAAAATTAGTTTTATTTAAATGTTTTTGAAGTTTCCGACCTACAGCTGCGAGTAATATGACTGGCAAATTATTGCTAACACGTAGCTGGAATAGTTCCAGGAGTTAGTTTCGGGCCATTAAGTATATAATTTATCCATACTAACGTCAAATATAAATTTTAATTTATTTATTAGGAAACTTCCTACTGCATAATTTCAATAAAAATAAACAACCTGTACTTAATCTTTTTCAAACGTAACCCACACACTAGCATTTGCTCCTGTATCGTCGAGACATACATAAATTGCTCAAGAACGAACATCCAGACTTGCAACAATTATTTGTAAGCAATACAAATACTTGTTCCGTGCGGGATTCGAATACACGGCCCTCACCACTGGAACTGAATGCTAAGTCACTGCGTCATGGAGCCCACAATCTAAATTAAAGCTAATTACAGCTTTCTTCGTAAACAATCATAACTTAATGGTAAGAGCAAAGAAGATAATACAAAAAGGTAAGCGTGTGTACATACTGTGAATGTGTAAGTACTGCAATGCAATTAAAAAAAACATCCCCTCTTTTATTTTAGTCCAGTACCTAAATATCACGACACTTTTACTTTTTTATAAAATTGAAGTGAGAACTGCGTCAACTTGATGGTGACTCCATGGACACTTGCAACCAACTTTAAACAAAGATGGCTACAGATGCGTTGTCACCTCTGAGGACTAGAGATAGAATGCCTCACAACCTGTAGTTATACCAGCTTTTTTATCCTTCACGACGGAACAAAGCTATGCAAGAACTGCTGGTTAGCGGCTGAATTAAAAGAAGACACCTCACATCGGCTCAGACATAAAAACAATGACAATTTCCCTATGATAAAAAAGACACCTCAAGATGTTTGTATAGCTGTGCTTTGTGTAGTGATGTATTTCACTGACAAAAATATATATTAAAATTAATAATTAATTAAGTTGCGATCTCTTCGTAAAATGTGCGGCGTTACCATGGCCGACCGAAAGCGAAACGAAGAGATTCGCAATATGGCAGGTTTGAAAGATGACCTTATCACAAAAATTGATAAGGGCGCGCTTCGATGGTTTGGGCTCGTTGAGCGAATGAGTGAAGACCGAAAGGTTGAAGAAAATATATAGCGCGAAAATTTATATTAAAAGGTTTCGAGGTAGACCGAGACTAACTTTCGAAGACCATGTGAGCAAATTGCTCGAAGAAGGGAGGGTCAAGAATACTCGGATAGAGACGTGCATGTATGAAGAAGTTAATGAATCTGAAAGAAGCGAAAGAGGTATGTAAGGATCGTAACACTTGGCGATCTGTTCTCTCAGGCTACCCCGTCAGGGATTGTGCGTGAAGATAAGTAAGTAAGTAATAATTAAATAATTCTCTCATTTCTGAGTTACAGAGCAGAAAATAGCCCGCCCGCCGTCCTAATACGTGTAATCGACCTCCACATTTTTAACTATTTTAAGCAAGTGCTTAACTAGTACTACTACCTTTAATACTACTTCATATGGTGATATGCAGTGATAAAGATAGAGTCTTCAAGATAAGCCCTCGAAATATCTATAACTTCTCACGTATCTCCATGATGGTTGTTAATTGTATCGGTGGTAACAGACGTTATGGTTACAGCGTTGTCAAAAGTGTACTGCTGAACATAGGCCTCCCCATAGATAGCCTCATAGGAGGGGGGGGGGGGGGGGTATTTTCCTTAGTAGCTACGCTTTGCAGACGGGTTGGCAATCGCAGTTTAGTTTTTGGAACGAAGTTCCTTATCGCACGGTACGAATTTGGCGGATGGGGGCTAGGCGAGAAAAAGTGTAAGATTTTTCCGTCACGAACCCCTTTCTATAGTGCGAGCGAGATAGATATATTTTCTTATCTTGCCATGAAAGAAATACTATTTTAAATGACTTTTCATTTTAATAGATGCTAGTAGGGATAGTGGATATCCTTACACCGCTACTACACGGTCAAGAAAGTAACCAAGGCAACAGTGAAAAGAATAGACGTAGCTCAGGCTATTAACTTATGACTATAAAATTCCGTCCCTTAAAAACCGATCTCGTTAAATTAATATTTCATCATACAAAAATTAATCAACTAACGCAAAAACATAAACTGATTCGGAAATGTGCAAACGATTTTTTTCAGTTCATTGACTGAACGGTAAAAATGGATATCATGCCGTATGCCTGGTGGCGTATTTCGTCACTGCAATATCGGAGCTTTTTGCATGACAGCGCATAAAAACGACACATATTTAACGAGCGAAAGCTCAGATATTGGAGTGTTGATATACGTCTAATATAGGAGGAACATTGACTTGTCATATTGTATTGGATTTCAAGCATACAAGAAAATATGATCGACTTAGATTTACAATAAATCATATTTAAGCCTTTTCGCTATAAAATTTATTCACATATCGGTCCGTATAAGTAAGAATATTTATGGTACATTGTTTTATTTATTCATAAACTATAATCTCGCATCTAAAATATTTTTACATAAAATCAGGTATGTCGTAATTTGTATTATTAGAATAGTAAGGTCGGGGAAAAAGTTTCTTCGTATTTTGTTTGCATAAAATTGAACAAAAAGCTCTTGGGCTCTACTGTTTGTATCTGGCTGGTTTTAATATCAATACATATAGGAGAGTAAGAAAAAGAAAAAGTAAAAAACACTTCCCCGCAATTTTTCAATTGTGTTTCTGTCCGCCAAAATGAGTGAATCTATCGAAGAAATCGATACATTCTGAAGTTTTATTACAAAAAGGCATTGAGTTATATGTACTACTACTCTACTGTTTAAATCGCACAGTGTTGGACCGCCAATCATCCAGGTGGTATGGATGGTATCGCAAGTTTAGTCACGATGTGCAATGGTGAAATTGAGCGGCTGGAATTAGTTCGAACAATTCCTCAGAGCACTCCCCATGTTAAATGCGATAAAATATGCAATGAGATGCAACATCTCTACGCAGTGCCAGTGAGTCAAGCCGATCGAAAAGAACTCGGTCGTCGACGATTCGAACCGCTCTGCGCTGGATGCGGTCAAGTGGAAGGAGCTGGCACTGGGGAGCCCCTGCCCAGAGATGGGAACAGTATTCCATGTGAGGCGAACCTGCGCCTTGTAAAGTTGCAGGTGGTATGTCGGCATGAAATACTGTCCCGCTCTGCTGAGCACACCAAGCTTTTTAGATGCCAATTTGGCCTTCTTCCAAGTGACCACGAAACTGCACGTCACTCGATATGTCGACGCCGAGGATTCCGATACTGGCTGAGGCAACAAGGGTAGTGCCTTGAAACTGAGGAGATACGCGTACGACAAAGGGGTTCCTTTTTTCCTTCCTTTTAATATACATACATTTTTTTATAGGATAAGTTGACAAACGAGCACACAGTCCACCTGATGGTAAGTGGTTCCTGTGACCCATAGACATCTACATCTATTCTCAATAAAGAATCAAAATGCAGACGCGTAATCACCCGTGAGGACTAAGATGGAATACCTCTTTTCCAGTAAAAAGGGTCTCCGGTTCTCTGCACTCACCATACGAAACATTTTACGTTGTTAATCTGTGAGAGCGTGGTCCTTCCCCGGTCGAGTCGACCCATTCGTGCTACAATCATAATTTAGCTGCAGCGTGACTCTACTACATACAATGTACAGTACCTTTATAAATTTAATATAATTTTGTATTTCATTTTTCACACACCAAGTGTAAGTAGTTATAAGCGTAAGTAAAGGTAATATAAAAGCATGTTAGAATACTTACTTCAAAATTGTCATTGCATAAAATGCTACAAAAATTCCCAGTACATTTCCCACCCATGCAGTTTCATTAAACTTAGTTAGTCGTTTTACTTACCTTCTCGTATTTAATTACCCTCATTAGCCTGTACAGAGTGCAAGTCATAGTGCAAAGTAACCTGTCTCATAGTGAAACAGTAAGGATGATTTATATTGTGCAGTAACGCCTCCATCCGCTGTGTGAGTGCTTACTCTCAAGCATTACTTACACAAACGCTACTTAGGGCTGAAGTTTGAGCCCCGTTTACACGAACAGTCAGCTTGACTAAAAGATAATTAGATTATTTTAAAAAGTAGAAATGTTGCATAAAAATCATATATAGTTTTATCATATATATATATATATATATATACCTAAATATAATAAAATAGATATGATTTTTTTTAAAGCGCTAATGAGATTAAATAGCAATAGTTATTAGAGAACGTCATTAAGGTTTAATTTTGTTACTCAAAATAAGAAGACTGCAAATATCCAATGTTAAAAACTACTTAATATATAGTTTGAAGAAACTTTAACTAGCTACAAAACACATTTTTTTTTAATACGCGAATTTCAGCTAATTCATTATGAACATTTTTAATATAATGGTTTTCTACGAACGCCTGATATTAGTAAAATATCCTATGGTTTGGCCATTAAAATTTAGAATAATAAATGTCCTGAGAGTCTTAAAAATCTATCTTTACTTTTCTTTAATGACGTTTAAAAGGAAAATACACGACTGGCTATATTGACAAAAGGTTTAATTCAATTCAGGAATACCTTTATGAACAATAAGTGTTAGTTTTTTTTTTCAATTTACATGTAACATATTATTTACTAAATAATTAATGGCCAAATAGTCACCACGCTAATCTATTTTAAGATGCCGTTGACTGTCGCGCTGTTTCTATCAGTGACTGTGACACTTCAGACATCTTAAATGACGCTATATTAATAGATCCTGCCCAAACAAAGCTGGAATGGGTCGCTAATCTAACCCAAAATATATATAAAATTTCAAGTATTTTTATGAAATAATGTTTGAAATAGAATTATGTATTTATAAATATTTGCATGAAAAATAATATTACATCAAACGTAATTGTAAAAATTTTTGTATAACCATGTTTCAAGCAACCAAATAATTTTCATTTTCAACGTAAATTAGTCGAGACTGAGCTTAACTGTTGAGCGCCCGCCTTATATTACGTAGTTTCAATTTTAGTTATTGATAAATCTTGCGCTCGACTGTGAAAGAAAACTATACGAGAAAATATCTGTGAAATTAAAAACATTTCTGTGAAAAGAGAAGTCCGTCAATTTGCAATGAAGCGTCGCGAGCGGTCTTTTCCGCTCCGTAACTCTCATTGAAATGAAAAGAAGCCTGTGCCCGACAGTTGGACATTCATTTACTTTTATTTTAGAAGTAGACTCAATCGCCACGCTAGGGAGGCCGATTGACGATCACATTACAAGACGTCTTGTCCTCTTGACGCTGCTCTCACACTTGATGTCTGGGTATTTTACGTCTAGCGTAAAAAAATGGTCGGAAGCCGTAAGCTCTTTCTGGCATTTCCTGTAGTCACCGTTATTAACACACACGTAACGGTATATAAGGATGTAACAATCTATACAAATAAATAAAATTGGAGTATCTAATTGTAATGTTAAAATATCAGCTTTTTACTAAATGCATATGAAAGTATATACGGCACTAATAAACCTAGCAAGCTAACAGCATAGCAAAGTGGCGAAGCAATCAGCTTTGTAGCGGTTTCTAACGGTTGCCGTTGAGCAATCAGTTTCAAATTAGAAGGTTCAGATGCCTGGGTGATCAGTAATCGAATGCTGAAAACAGAATTTGAAAATTCGAAACTGTTCTCGAGATAATCGTGGGACAGACGGACAGACGGACAGACATCGTGAAATCAATAAGTGTCTTCGCAAGCTTCGCCACTTAATAACAAGAAACCCATTTTTAATATTTTTGTCTGTCTGTCTGTTTGTTTCGGCTAATCTCCGAAACGACTGGACCGATTTTGACGGTACTTTCATTGGCAGATAGCTAATGTTATAAGGAGTAACTTAGGATACTTTTATTTTAGAAAAAAAAAAATAGGATTCCGCGCAAAAAAATTAAAACCCATGAAATCGTAGTAAACTCCACGCGGGGAAGTCGCGAGGGTCAGCTAGTATTTATATAACTACAGCAACGTTCGTAATCATCATCTTAATTACAGCCTATCATAAGCTGCTGCCCATTGGCCTCTATCATTGACTGCCACCACGTTGAGCTGGTGAGTGTAACTTACAGTAGACTTAGAAGTTGGGGATAGACCTCCTCTACGTCCCACACGATAAGGAAAAAGTTTAGCAAGCTACTCCATAGCATGTTGCTGGATTTCACATATCCTCGAAATATTCTCAATTCCTCAAACATGCAGGTTTCCTCACGACATTATTTTTTCGCCGAGCACGTGGCTAATTAGCAATTAAAATTTTAACTAACAATTCCATTGGTGCCGGTTCGAGCTCAGGTTGCTCGCGTATGCCTATCTACTACTCCTTTAATTTTTTTTTTTGAATTTAGTAACATTAGTTAAGATATCAACCTCAGTTGAACGAACCTTGGCAAAAGTAAGCCGCAATATTACCAGACGTTACCTTGATTAATAAATGAGTAAATACCGCAGTTTAATTAATTCTCCTTAGATGCCACAGCCCGCTACCGCATGTAGATACAACGATCCACGTCGAAATATCAAGTACGTAATTTTGCGTACACAAGCGTAGTGTCTACGTATATATACACTATACAACTACGTTATGTATACGCAAGGAGCAGAATGGCATACTAATAGTATAGTTGTTTGTGTTACTGAGATGCTTATTGTATCTGGACGTTGTCCTATGATTAATGATCCGATGATTTACCGCTATAATTAACAAATAATTCGATATTGTATATTAATTATACGTAGTTCAGTTATGAAAGCTTATTTTGCCGTCTGTATATCTATATATGTATAATTCTTCTATATGTTTGTCACTGAACTCCTCCTAAACGGCTGGACCTATGTTGATTATTTTTTTTGGTTGTTAGAGTCTGCATGATTTAGATTCACAAATTTGATTGAACCCGGTAGGTTTAAATTACCCGTGCGAAGCCGGGGTGGATAATGTGGAGAGTTTCACTAAACAGTAAAATAATTTTTACATCCTTATTAATCGTTAGTAACTGTTAGTTATCGCGTAACTTTCAAACTATTTGACCGATTAAAGTCATATTCACGAAAGCTGTGCTAAATGTGCGAAGCAAAGTGGGAAGAATCACTTTGCCTACTACCGGAATGGACAGATCTTTTTTTTAAACGTAATCTCCACACTATGATTTTCTCCTGTGTCGTGGGAACAGCTTAACATAAATTTATTTTAGGCCACACAAATACTTTTTCCTTGCGAGGTTCAACCCTTAGCGTTGCAACTCGTTTTTTTTTACGAGGTTTTTTACGTGGTAGAGCCATGCTGCAGTTATATTAGTAGTAAAGTTGTAGCACAAATGGGTCGGCTCGACCGGGGAAGCACCACGCTCTCACAGAATACCAGCGAAACATGGCAGCTTGTTACTGCTGTGTTACGTATGGTGAGTGTAGATAACCGGAGACCCATTTTACTGGAAAAGAGGCATTCCACCTTAGTCCTCACGGGTGACAACGGATCTGCATTTTGTTTCTTTATTGAGGATATATGTACATGTCCATGGGTTACAGCAACCACTTACCATCAGGAGGACTGTGTGCTCATTTGTCACCCTAACCTATAAAAAAAACTCAATTGATAAGCACCACGGAGCCGTCAAGACCAATGTTGCAGCTATGTTATGGTTGTAGAACGAATGGGTTGGCTCGACCGGGATAGGACCACGCTCTCACAGAATACCAGCGTAAAATAACAGCTTAATGCTGCTGTGTTTCGTATGGTCAGTGTAGAAAACCGGAGACCCATTTTACTGGAAAAGAGGCATTCCACCTTAGTCCTCACGGGTGACAACGGATCTGCATTTTGTTTCTTTATTGAGGATATATGTACATGTCCATGGGTTACAGCAACCACTTACCATCAGGAGGACTGTGTGCTCATTTGTCACCCTAACCTATAAAAAAAACTCAATTGATAAGCACCACGGAGCCGTCAAGACCAATGTTGCAGCTATGTTATGGTTATAGAACGAATGGGTTGGCTCGACCGGGATAGGACCACGCTCTCACAGAATACCAGCGTAAAATAACAGCTTAATGCTGCTGTGTTTCGTATGGTCAGAGTAGAAAACCGGAGACCCATTTTACTGGAAAAGAGGCATTCCACCTTAGTCCTCACGGGTGACAACGGATCTGCCTTTTGTTTCTTTATTGAGGATATATGTACATGTCCATGGGTTACAGCAACCACTTACCATCAGGTGGACTGTGTGTTCGATTGTCACCCTAACCTATAAAAAATACTCAATTGATAAGCCACTGCGCCACGGAGCCGTCAAGACTAATGTTGCAGCTATGTTATGGTTGTAGTACGAATGTGTTGGCTCGACCGTGATAGGACCACGCTCTCACAGAATAAAATAGAAGCATTAAAATAGCAGCTTAATGCTGCTGTGTTTCGTATGGTGAGTGTAGAGAACCGGAGACCCATTTTACTGGAAAAGAGGCATTCCATCTTAGTTCTCACGGGGATAACGCATCTACATTTTGATTTTTAATCGAGGACAAATGTCGATGACTATTCGAATTAGCATCTACTAACCATCAGGTGGACTGTATACTCGTTTGTCACATTTATTCTATAAAAAATATGTACTGGCCAGTTATTATTTTTAAGTATACCTAGTCAGGTCATAAATTCTGTCACATGTTTAATATAAAATAATTGAAACAAGTTTATTCATTATGTAACCATTTATATACCAAAATGAATTTAACAAAACATAGATTCTTATGACACTAAAGTTTATTCAAAATGACCTCCGGGATTTTGAATACAGGCCTTCAATCTGCGCGGCCAGTCGTCTATCGCAGCACGAACGAGGTCCATGTCAATATCGGCGGCTGCCTTAATCAAGGATGTCTTGAGTGACTCCAAATTGGGATGAGGCTTTGTAATCTAACGGATTCAAATCTGGACTGGAGGAGGGCCAGTCTTCGTGCCGGATGAAGTCGATTTCACGCGTCGCCAGCCAGTCTTGTGTGCTTTTCGCTCTATGAGCTGGCGCCGAATTTTGTTGGAATACCCAGTGCCTGTTATTGAACATGGTATGAAAAACAGGTACCACAAGGTTCATCAAGACTGTATTTTGATACACAACTGCATTCGTTTTTACATCTTTCTCACAAAAATGTACCTCTGTTAAGCCCCTATAAGAAACTCCCAACCATACCATGAGCGAGGATGGAAAATGACCTCGTTGGACACGCGGAATACGGTTGCTCGCTTCTTCACTTCTGTGTGCGTACACCTTATCATTTTGGTTGTTGTAGCTCTCTTCTACGGTAAAAATCATTTCATCCGAAAAAAGAATTTCCCGATATTTTTTTCCCGCGTACCGCTTCAACAAAGCGCGGCATCTCTTCAGTCTCAGGTCCATTAGACGAGCATTCAAACGATGTCCTGTTTTTCTTCGATATGCCCGAAGCCCTAAGTCTTCATTTAACACCCTTTTCACCGTGGTTCTGCTTAACCCCATATGAAGGGCCAACAGTTTCTGCTTACGTTTGGGATTTCTTTGAATTCGCGCCTTCACAGCTTTTATCACTGCTGGAGTCCTAACAGAGCGAGGGCGACCACTTCTTGACCTGTCATCTACACTAGAGTCTTCATTGTATGGTTTGATGGTACGATAAACGAATATTTTGATTATATTCAAATTTTTCACTATGTCAAAAATTTTTTAATTGGCGCGTAACCGCAACGATTCAACGCAATAACTGCAACACGGTCTTCTTTAAGCGTCCACTCCATATTTAAAAATGAGTAAAATTCTAAAAAGTATGCAGTTTTATTTTCATGGACAATTCGAAATTCGAATTCAATAAACTTTTTTGTGGCCAGTATTCTAAAAGAAAAGTTTTTACTGTGTGACAATTCTTATGACCTGACTGTGTATAAACGTTGGTGCATCTGTTAGTGATAGTGTAACTCCTGAACGACTTCACCTATTGAGGTAATATTCGAACAATATATTTCTATTGTCAAGGTGATAGTTCATAGCTATAGTAGTATTCGATAGGTGGCGCTGTAGTTTAATCATTTACAAATTCTATATTTATGGAACAAAATATAAACACAATATAATATGGCTTATTGCCAAAAAGGAAGTCACTAAATCTGGAGGACGCTGTGTTCGAGTTATTAATAAATTTTATATTTACATTGCAAAAAGCCTGAAGTGAATATGAAGTAAAAGGGCAGAAAAACGTCTTTCGGACCAACTAATTTACTATATAAGACTGCATAATGATTTCTGATGTGTTTGCGAATACCACACACAAAATGATGCCAAATTTATTTTATTGCGCCAAAGCATCAAATCTGTGCGAAGTTTGAAATCAGTGAATATCTTTAAGATACCCTTCGTAATTACGTAAGATTTGATGGACCACAAATAATCGCAAAAAAACATACATTTCAACCTTTTATTAACAGTGGTAGAGCCAGGCGGCAGCTTTTGCTGTCGCATGGATGGGCCGGCTCGAACCGGGGTGGTACCACGACCTCACAGAATACCAGCGTGAAGTAGAGGTTTACCTCTGCGTTTCGCTTGGCGAGTGCAGTGCAGGTGGCCGGAGGCCCTTTTTACTGGAAATGAGGCATTCCATCCTAGTCCTCACGGGTGAAAACGCATCTGCATTTTGATCTGTAACAGAGGATAGATGTAGATGTCTATGGGCCGCAGCAACCACTTTTTTTTTTTTTTTTATAGTAGAGGGGGCAAACGAGCATGCGGCTCACCTGATGGTAAGTGACTACCGCCGCCCATGAACAACTGCAACACCAGGGAGGGAATTGCAGATGCGTTGCCGGCCTTTTAAAAAGGAGAACGCTCTTTTCTTGAAGGTCCCTAAGTCGTATCGGTCCGGAAAAATCGCTGATGGTAATCGATTCCACAAGGAAGTCGTGCGAGGAAGAAAACATCTTCTAAATCGCACAGTGGTGGACCGCCAATCATCCAGATGGTGTGGATGGTATCGGGAGTTCTGCCGCGATGTGCGTTCGTGAAATTTGGCGGCTGGGATTAATCCGAACAATTCCTCAGAGCACTCCCCATGGTAGATGCGAAAGAAAATGCAAAGAGATGCAACATCTCTTCGCAGCGCCAATGAGTCGAGCCGATCGGAAAGAACTCGGTCGTCGACGATTCGAGCCGCTCTGCGCTGGATGCGGTCAAGTGGAAGAAGCTGGCACTGGGGAGCCCCTGCCCAGAGATGGGAACAGTATTCCATGTGAGGCCGAACCTGCGCCTTGTAAAGTTGCAGGCGGTGTGCCGGCATGAAATACTGTCCCGCTCTGCTGAGCACGCCAAGCTTTTTAGAGGCCAATTTGGCCTTCACTTCCAAATGACCACGAAACTGCACGTCACTCGATATGTCGACGCCGAGGATTCCGATACTGGCTGAGGCAACCAGGGGAGTGCCTTGAAACTGAGGAGATACGACAAAGGGGTTCTTTTTAGCGGTAAACGCGCAAACTTGTGTCTTCTGAGGATTAAACTGGACTAGATTTAGTCGCCCCCAGTTCGAGACTTTGTCCAGCAAAGACTCGACTTCAGACACAAGTTTGTTCCGGTACTCGGAGACGTTTTCCCGAGAAATATTAGCACGGCCGGTGTATAGAGCATCACCAGTGCTGTCATCCGCATAGCAATTAATGTTACCAGTTAGCAACATATCATTGATATTCAGAAGAAACAGCGTTGGTGATAGCACACAGCCTTGTGGAACACCAGCGTTAATAGGCTTGTAGTCAGAACATGCACCGTCTACAACAACCTTGATGCTCCGATCTGCAAGGAAGCTGGTGATCCAATTGCACAATTTCTCGGGAAGCCCATAGGAAGGGAGCTTCGAGAGAAGCGCTTTGTGCCAAACCCGATCGAAGGCCTTCGCAATGTCCAGACTAACGGCCAACGCCTCCCTCTTGGACTCTACTGCCTCCGCCCATCTATGGGTCAGGTAGACCAGAAGATCACCAGCTGATCGACCCCCACGAAAACCGTATTGGCGGTCACTAATCAGCTGGTGATCCTCAAGGTACCGGATGAGCTGGCAGTTGATAATGGATTCCATTATTTTGGAGAACAAGGAGGTGATCGCGATAGGCCTATAGTTGGACGGGTCTGAGCGGTCGCCTTTTTTAGGGATCGGGTGGACAAAAGCTGTCTTCCATGAATTCGGGACTACGCCTTGGGAGTAGGAGTACCGAAAAAGACGCGTTAGGACCGGTGCCAACTCCGGAGCACACGTCCTCAGCACAATTGGGGAGATTCCGTCAGGCCCACTCGACTTCTGGATGTCCTGGGAGAGAAGTGCTTTGCGAACCGAGCGCTGTGAGAACAGCACATCCGGCATAGAACACTCACACCGCGGGATGGTCGGCGGTGTTTTCCCCCCGTCATCAAGAGTCGAGTTGGACGCAAAAAGGGAGCCTAAAAGGTCGGCTTTGTCTTTTGCGTCATGGGCCAGTGAGTCGTCCTCCCTGTGCAGAGATGGTAGTGATGGCTTACAGAAATTCCCTTGGACAGCCTTGGCGAGAGACCAGAATGCACGGGTTCCCGAAGGAAGGCGAACTAGTTTCTCGCCAATTCTGCCTATGTGCTCTGACTTTGCCTTGGCAATAACTCTTTTGAAGGACCTGGAGGCGAAGTTATACTTCTTTTTAAGTGTGCTGGTGTTTACATCCCGAGTCGCCGAAGCCGCAGCCCAGGCTTGATAACACTCCTGCTTACTGCGTAATGCAGTTTTACAGGAGCGACCAAACCAAGGCTGAGATCTGCCTCCGATGGGTACCACAGATGATGGAATAAATAGTTCCATTCCCTGTAGCACCACATCAGTGACAGAGTCAGCAACAGCGCTGGGATCATCCGGCGAGAAGCAAACCCGCCCCCATGGGTAGGATGCAAAGAAAGACCGCATTCCGTCCCAATCCGCCGACCTGTAATGCCAAACACGGCGGCAACCTGCAGAACGCAACCGCGAAGGGAGCTTGAGTGGCACCATACTCCGGATCAAACAGTGGTCCGAAGAGCCGAGAGGGGCATCGACGGAAACCTGATATCCGTCCGGATGAGAGGTCAGCAGAAGGTCCAACAGGGAAGGTGCATGATCCTCCACATCTGGAATCCGCGAAGGCGAAGTAACCAGTTGTGTCAGACCATATGCC
Organism: Parnassius glacialis; assembly: GCA_033319125.1. NCBI lineage: Eukaryota > Metazoa > Arthropoda > Insecta > Lepidoptera > Papilionidae > Parnassius > Parnassius glacialis. The sequence goes on along the minus strand of JAVANC010000022.1, from coordinate 31,452,488 downwards.
AAGGCAAAGTCATAAACAGATCTCCCCGCATGATCGGTTAAACGTGAACCGAGCCATTCGGCATGGTGGGCGTTAAAATCGCCAAGGATCACGATCTCTGCGGATGGGACCTGTTGTAGCAAGGAATCTGTAGCCATTTGGACGTGGTCGATGAGTCGGTCTGTTTCGGCATTACCGCTATGGGACCTATAGAGGCACCCGTAGACGCGCGGATGGTCGTCGCTGTCTACGCGTAGCCAAAGGATGGACAGGTCCGAACCTTCAAGACTGCCGAGGCGTCGAGAACAGATGTCCTCTCTGACATACACGCAAACTCCAGCCCGGGGCACAAAGGAGTGCTCCAATTTGTACCCAGGGTAGGAGAGATACGAAATATCAGCCGGAGAGGAAACCTGCGTCTCGGTCAGGAAGAGCAAGGCCGGCTTCGCCGTCTCGAGATGGTAGTGGACGGCGTTTAGGTTAGAGTTAAGTCCCCTGATGTTGCAGAAATTCACGGATAGCGTGGCAGGGGTCGCCTTGGTATTGTTGCTCTGTTTACCCCGAGCAGTTATGTTTTTGAGCGGAATTTTGCCCCCCCCAGAATACGCGGGGCAGCCTGAGCACCCACGCTCAGGATTGGAATAACATGGTCGTGGATGCTCAGCGAGGGATTCTCCAGGCGTACTGGTACCCTCCTGGGGTAGTCTATTGTGTAATTCCGCTACCATGTTGATGGGGGGGGGGGGGATTGGGCCTCCGGCCACCTGCACTCACCAGACGAAACGCAGAAGCAGAGCTTCTACTTCACGCCGGTATTCTGTGAGGTCGTGGTACTAACCCGGCTCGAGCCGGCCCATACGTGCAACAGCAAAAACTGCTGCATGGCTCTACCACCGTTATCATCAGGTGGACTGTATGCTCGTTTTTCACCCTTATCCTATAAAAAAAAACAAAGATGATTAGTGAAACTATTGAAATGAAATAAAATCCGAATTCTTAATATGAAAGATCGCTTGCAGCTACCATCTGTTTCTAAACCCAAGCGTACCATTGCAAGACTTCTCGGCGTAAATTGAACCAAGAATTAATTACTAAAAGCTGCAGCTACTATAGGTTAACGGAGTATCATAAACATCTTAATCGTTACGTAAGTAAAACTGCTACAACGGTCTCTCGAAACGTCGGTAAAATTTAAATTAAAAATGAAATTAATTAAAAAGAAATGATTGGCAAAACGTTTGTAGCGAAAATGAAAGAAAGTCTCCGAACATAATTTGGAAGTTCAATAGTTTTTAATTTGCTGGGCGAAGTATAATAACGATGCCAAAGATACGAAACTTCTACTGGGATCGCCAATCCGTGATTCTCGCAAATCCTCTGCTGTATGTAAGATCCACGTTTAGCAGTGGACTGGGATGATAAAAAAGAAGGAGAACTAAAAGAAGTACCAAGCTTACCATTGCTAGAACGTCAAGGTACAGTGAGCTTAGATCTTTTTGGGGTTCCGTAGCCAAATGGCAAAAAACGGAACCTTTATGGATTCGTCATGTCTGTCTGTCTGTCTGTCCGTCCGTATGTCACAGCCACTTTTTTCCGAAACTATAAGAACTATGCTGTTGAAATTTAGTAAATAGATGTATTCTGTGAACCGCATTAAGATTTTCACACAAAAACAGAAAAAAAACAAATTTTGGGGGTTCCCCATACTTAGAACGGAAACTCAAAAACTTTTTTTCCATCAAACCTATACATGTGGGGTATCTATGGATAGGTCTTCAAAAATGATATTGATGTTTACTATACCATTTTTTTCTAAACTGAATAGTTTGAGTGAAAGACACTTCCAAAATGGTGAAATGTGTCCCCCCCCCCCCCCCCCCTTGTAACTTCTTAAATAAGAGAATGATAAAACTAAAAAAATATATGATGTACATTACCATGTAAAATTCCACCGAAAATTGGTTTGAACGAGATGCTAGTAAGTAGTTTTTTAAACGTCATAAATCGTAAATTATGTTACTTGCTGCTACGGAACCCTTCATGGGCGAGTCCGACTCGCACTTGGCCGCTTTTTATTTATAAACATAGATAATCTGCGTAGATCGCACAAAAAGTTATAATGAAAAGTTGAAAAGTTAGTCTGGGTTAAATATGACATCAAGGCCTCAAATATCTTATTGCCTCACCGTTCGTGGGTACTGAGAAGTGCTCGAGATTTTAAAGTATGTTTTAATTCGAATATAATCTATACAATAGATTATGCTCAGTAATTTTTTCTTAAGAATACTATGCAAAACAGCATGACCCTTAATTCTAAATTTAAAAAAAATCTTACCTTACGGAGCATTTCCTCGAGCGAGTCCATGTCGGCGGAAGCGGGCATTCCCCGCGCGCTCCCGTTCAACCCGTTGTTGTTATTCGTCATAGGTGAGCCGCAACCCACCGCTCCACGCGCCAGCACATGTGCCTCTCCAAATCACTGACTCACCAATCACTCTATTATCACTGTTCACTTACTACTTCTCAAAGCTAGTCTGCACTTTTGAGTTGTTTTAAAATCATTTTACCATTTTTACACTAGAAGGGGACATTGAAGAGAAGCTAATTCACTTTCAAAAACAGAAATTTCAATTAAAAATAAATTCAAATGTAAATACTGCCTGTCTATGTCTTACCACAAGATCTATGTTACAGCCAGAGAAAATAAAATGAATAACACTAAAAAGGTTTAGTACCGAAACAATAACCCGTTCCTAGACGAAAACTTTGAGCATGTCTCTCAAAACATATTTACTAAGAAACTAAGTTTTTGACAGTAATTTAATACAACGTTTCATCTCGTGTAGAGCCGAGGAGTCTAAAACAAAAGGATGTCGAGACCAAGTCTAGAAAAGCTAAGATATGACAATAAAAAATAAAATATATCCACGCTCTGCGAGTACAAGTTTTTACGAAGAAGTTTTAAAAGATTTTTTGTCGAGACGGTACTGAAAATTGTTTCTTTTTTGTATGGCGTTTACATTTTGAATTGATAGGAAATTGTTACGATAACTTTTTGGACGACATTAAATATATAATGTACTTTACTTTATAAGACAGTTAAAAAACAAAAAGATTTTTTTTAAACTATTAAGCATCATGAACCAATTATAATCGTTACGTCTTCAAACCTATAATCAGAAACGCACTCGTAGAGACAATACACATCGAGTCATAAATATAATATCTATTTGTATTTATGGGGAATAATACTCCATTTTCCTCAAAGAATTGGTACACGACTTCTATTTAAGCCGATATAAAGATCGCGTAGTAAATATTACAAAAATAATAATATTGCATGATGTAGGAAATACTGATATTTATGGTACTTTATTAAAGTCTACGTTGTGAACTAACACATAAGTAGTAAATAATAGAAATTAGTATTTGATATCGATAAACCTGCAGAGACATAAGCCGAGCGCAGTAATCTAAATTCGAATGAAGCACAAGGAGAGCAAAAGGTCCTCGCTGCAGGGCACTGGACAAACAACGATAAAGCCACGTGTGACTTTGCATATATTTGGGGGCCCAACTGCGCTATTTATTAAAAGGACTAAATGGAGGGCATCAGAATTTATTTGAGGATCGGAATGTTGAATATTATGTATATAGTAACACCAAAAACTTTGTTTTGTCTTTTAAATAACCAATTTAAATGTTACTATATTATGATACAATAATTAAAAATATATACCATTAGTACATTAGTTTAATTTATCCGTATAATATACAATTTTATTTCGAAGGAAGTCGATGGATGGAGTTGACTCAGGATCGTGCTTTGTGGCATTCTTGGTCTATGTTAAAAAGTGGACTTGTGATGGGCTGTACTGATGATGTATTATTATTTATTATGCAAAAAATCTATTTTATACGTGGTAAAGCCACGCTCCAACTATATAATATGGCTGCAGCATACATTGCTTGCCACACCCGTTGTCAACTCGCACCAGCATTCGTAAAATTGTAGCATAATAGTGTGTTCAGTATATGACGACTAACGAAAACCGATACTTATGACACCGACAGGAGGAAAATGGAAGATGGATTGCTTAACACATTCATTCATTCATACATTACAGTCTATAAAAGTTCACTTTAATTTTGCCAACATCAAACTTATCCTTTGTACATTAGTACTTTCTGCTTTTACGAATCCGTCTTCCATGAAGTCTTTCTTTTTAATAAAATTCGAAATAAAACTCAACAATCGTAATAAATCTAATATGGCGGACAGCGTTTTGCAGATTTAAGGCACTATCAATATTTCTCGTTTACTTTTTATAAAATCTATCATAAAAATATATTTTTGATATTTTTTACATTGCGTAAATACCCTATCAGTCAACGTCAATTTAAGAAATGCTTAAAGTTGCTTTCTCCCTCTTTAATTAATAACAATAGAAAGAGACCAGTATAGAGATAACCAAAAATTTTATTTAATAAACGATATTCAACGATTATAGGTAGGCCCGAGTTAATTTAAATAATTTTTAACACAAATAAAATAAAATAAAACACGCACATTTTAAGTGGTAAAGCCATGCTGCAGCTATATTAGTAGTATAGTTGTAGCACGAATGGGTCGGCTCGACCGGGGAAGGACCACGCTCTCATAGAATGCGTAAAATGGCAGCTTGACACTGCTTTGTTTCGTATGGTGAGTGTAGAGAACCGGAGACTAATATTACTGGAAAAGAGGCATTCCATCTTAGTCCTCACGGGTGATGACGTATCTGCATTTTGATTCTTTATTTAGGATAAATGTAGATGTCTATGGGTCACAGCAACCACTTACCATTAGGTGGACTGTGTGCTCGTTTGTCACCCTATCCTGTAAAAAAAGTTCAAACAATGAATGTTTTGTGCAGTGCACGAATCTAAGTGTAAGAATAAAAATTGAAACAGTTTTATTTTGTTTCAATATTGCAACGGGACAGTATTGTTGCAAAAATAAGTCCCTGGGGCAGGCTTCGTTCGTGAGTAAAAAGCCGGAATACTGCAACTTTGTACCAATTGAAAATAACCGGAAAAAACTATTATATCGCTCTGTATATCTTTACCTCGCAATATTGCAATGCAAACTATGTAGTATTTATAGATAGCTAAGCGACCTAGTTTTTATTGTAGAATTAACTAAATTTTTATTGTACACACAACACAAATCATCACTTTTTTTATAGGAGAGGGGGCAAACGAGCTTGCGGCTCACCTGATGGTAAGTGACTACCGACGCCCATGAACAACTGCAACACCAGGGAGGGAATTGCAGATGCGTTGCCGGCCTTTTAAAAAGGAGTACGCTCTTTTCTTGAAGGTCCCTAAGTCGTATCGGTCCGGAAAAATCGCTGATGGTAATCGATTCCACAAGGAAGTCGTGCGAGGAAGAAAACATCTTGTCTTGATGATTTTTCGTGGAAGATTTATCTTTATATATAAAAATTACGTGTCACGTTGTTTGTCCGCGATGGACTCCTAAACTACTGAACTGATTTCAATGAAATTTTGCACACTGTGTGCATTTTGGTCCAACTTTAGAGGTAGGTTAGTTTTTATCCCGCTAAATGACCCTCAAAATTTTTTATTGCGAATTTGAGGATTTTTATAGGAAGGGTCATTGGAAAGGGCAGAACAACGTCTGCCTGGCGAGCTAGTATATGTATAATTTGACTAACTAATAATTAGATATGTCCTAACACGAATTTAGATTTTTTTGTAAAGTTTTATTCACAAGAACATTTATTTATTTTTATTTCTAAAAAGTATTGGAATTCTACGCGAATTCTTTCATGTTACGAACATGACACTATAATAACTTTTATTTATATTTTCCTAATTAATTGATGCTCTGATCTCAAGCCTATCAACGCTGGTGTTCCACAAGGCTGCGTGCTATCACCAACGCTGTTTCTCCTGCATATCAATGATATGTTGCTAACTGGTAGCATTCATTGCTATGCAGACGACAGCACTGGTGATGCCTTATATACCGGCCGTGCCAATATTTCTCGGGAAAACGTCGCCGAGTACCGGGACAAACTTGTTTCTGAAGTCAAGTCTTTGCTTAACAAAGTCTCGGATTGGGGCCGACTAAATCTAGTCCAGTTCAATCCCCAGAAGACACAAGTTTGCGCGTTTACCGCTAAAAAGAACCCCTTTGTCGTATCTCCTCAGTTTCAAGGCACTCCCCTTGCTGCCTCAGCTAGTATCGGAATCCTTGGCGTCGACATATCGAATAGTGTGCAGTTTCGTGGTCACTTGGAAGGGAAGGCCAAATTGGCCTCTAAAAAGCTTGGCGTGCTCAGCAGAGCGAGACTTATTACTGAGAGTATTTCATGCCGGCACATCGCTTGCAAACTTTACAAAGCGCAAGTTCGGCCCCACATGGAATACTGTTCTCATCTCTGGGCCGGGGCACCCCAGTACCAGCTCCTTCCACTTGACCGCATCCAGCGCAGAGCGGTTCCAATCGTCGACGACCGAGTTCTTTCTGATCGGCTCGATACACTGGCACTGCGTAGAGATGTTGCATCTCTTTGCGTATTTTATCGCATTTATCACGGGGAGTGCTCTAAGGAATTGTTCGGACCAATTCCAGCCGCTCAATTTCACCATCGCACATCGCGACAAAACTCGCGTTACCATCCATACCATCTGGATGATTGGCGGTCCAACACTGTGCGATTTAGAAGAAGTTTTCTCCCTCGCACGACTTCCTTGTGGAATCAATTACCACCAGCGAATTTTCCGGACCGATACGACTTAGGAACCTTCAAGAAAAGAGCTTACACCTTTCTAAAAGGTCGGCAACGCATCTGCAATTCCCCTGGTGTTGCGGTTGTTCATGGGCGGCGGTAGTCACTTACCATCAAGCGAGCCGCATGCTCGTTTGCCCCCTATTCCATAAAAAAAAAGTATTTTTATACGTTGTTCACTATTTCCTTATACTTAATATTTGTAATATTTTTTTCTTCAGCCATAATGAATAAAACATGTAGTACAACTTAAATACCTGTATTTATTATAAAATATAAAAAGCATGTACTCGTATATAGCAAAAAATAAGTAGTTTATTACGCATTAGCATGCGGCAAAATACTTCTTTTCGTTTCTCTGTAAAGCCCACCAAGTACATGAGCTAAAGGATTAAGTTTCTAAGAAGTCGTCACGTAATCCACTTCGGCTGGCATATTTCTTTATAAAACCCTCAAAGAGTTTTAGCTCCAAAAGCATATGTGATAACAAATGTGTTCGACGTATCAAAGTCAGGACTCAACCTTTCTCGAGCCTTAGAAAAATTGGCTTCTATAACTCAGAGTAGCTTAGCCTAGATGCTTTAACGTTAAACTGATATCTTATTTACATTCCCAATTAGTTACGACTTTGTTACAGTCTGTTTTTTTATTTTTGGAACGAAGTCCCTTATCGGTCGGTACGAATTTGGCGGATGGAGGCTAGGCGAGAAAAAGTGTAAGATTTTCTCGTCACGACCCCTTCTGACGTAGTGTAGGCGGCCTTGGCGGCTATAAGAAAGCGAGATGGAATAATATCTATCTCTCTTGCACTTTTTCTTATCTTGCCATGAAAGAAATAATATTTTATTTTAAATGATGCTTCCTTTTAATAGACACTAGTAATTCATTGTATTTGTTAATCAATAAGTTTATCAATAATAATATACTACGAAAGGAACTTCGTTCCAACCGAGTGTTCCACGACAGTCACGCAAGTTTTTTTTTAAATAGTAGTTGCCAGTTTTATTTATTGATTTGCTTTTTAGGGAAAAAGGTATTTTAGTTTTCGGGTATAATTTATGTGTGTGTTCTTTTTTTTTCATCATGTGTTTTTGTATCATGAAAATACAATATTTGCAACCTATAACCTATAAGCTTCTTAGACAAAGGTATCTACTACCTACTCTCGTTTCTGAGAGGTTAGCTAAGAAAAAGTCCATGCCACTCAACTTCAGTGCAGATTAGCTGAAATAAAATAAACTATAAACTTTAACCGTATTTTTAACTTGTGGTTAAGAATACCCGAAGGCATTATTGCGAAAATTGTAATAAAGAAGTTTATTCAGATGTTGTCATTTAAAGTTAAACTTTTAATAAATCTGGTAACAACAAACTGTTAAAATTTCACAGTACACAATCTGAATTCAGTTCCAGTTAGTGTAATTTTTTGAAAACGTCTAGAATTTTTCGAAGATTTTTAATAATAATAAAACCTACATTAAGAAAAATGATCGTAACATAAATAGATGTATAAAATATCTACGGCAATTTCTGTGCCTTCGGGCGTTAAATACGGCACTTGCAAATTTTCTTTTAAAGGTAACCTTGTGTACGCAAGATAATTGTATTTACCTAAGCCAACTGACTGTAGCAAAGGGTTGTTTGCATATTTCAAAACGTCTTGACGATGCGAATTTTTCTCAGAGGATGATTAAACAAATGTGTTATAGCATAAACTTGATTAGATGGTATACAAGCTTCTAGAACTTCTTTGAAGACACCATTTGATTAAATAAATAGGGTATTAAACACACACAAAACAAGTGGTAAAATTAATATTTTAGTACAACCGACTTCAATAGAAACCTAGAGTTCAGTTCACCTAGAGCTTTCAAATAAAAAAAAGAATCATCAAAATCGGTTCACCTCGAATAAAGTTCTAAGGTAATACAGTCGAAATGAGTACGTCCTCCTTTTTTTGAAGTCGGAAAAATATTTTCGAACGCTGCGGGGATCACTTTCCATCGGTAGAGCCACACGCTTGATTGGTCGGTCCATCTTCTATATAAAAAAAAACAAAGCTATAGTAGAACAAATAAGATAAATGGTTTACGGTTGCTTTTGATATAATCTTTCTTATCATGTGCAACGTAGATCACAACATGTAATAATAATAATAATAATAATGTCTAAATAAATTTCGGTCAAGGCGACCAATCTCAATGGGACTAGCCATTTGCGTAGGATAGGATTATAGTACCCAAGTGTATGCGCAAATACGGGTGCGGTCCCTATTCCTTCACTCTCACAGTATGAAAAGGCGGTAATCCGAAATGTTTGAAGAGAGATCAGGCGCAGAACCAAAGGCTTTACGTGCTTTCCAAGGATAGAACATCGTCAAATTCCTGACTCCAGGCTGCTACTGAGAATTTATTGATAGAAATACGTAATAATTGATTCTGGCCCGACCCGGGATTTGAACACAGGAATCTCAGGATAAGTAACTGCCTGATTGGGCCAAAACCAAGACAGTAACTGATCATGAGGTTGTTGGACCAAGAAGGCAGTTACAACATTTACAACACATAAAGCACCCAATAAAAAGCTTTCCTACACTATTTTGTAGAACAATGAATAAGAAATCTATGTAGTTACATATAGACACTGGCATTGACTCGACGCAAGTGTCCATAACTTTTCGTACGTGACTGTACAACAAATTCAATGAGAGGGGAATCGTGGGAGACTTGATTTTGATACACTTTTACCGCAACTGTTCGTGAATCGAGTTTCAGTTATTGAGGCGTTTTGAACAGTGAGACGGACATTAGCAAAATATTGATTTAGATAAGCAGCTTCTCTATTTTTGCGTTTATTGGAACTGTCCGTGGACTGTTGCATAATATTTGATGATTATTTGATGATGAATTGATGTTATGATTTTTTTATAGAATAAGGGTGACAAATAAGCACACAGTGTGAATGTGGCTTTACATCAATCCTCGATTAATAATCAAAATGCAGATACGAAATCACCCCTAAGGCTTTAGATACAGTGCCTCATTACCTTAAAAGGGTCTCCGGCTCTTTACACTCACCAAACGAAACACAGCAGTTATTTCGAGCTGCTATTTGACATTGGTTTTTTGTGAGAGTGTGGTCCTTCCCCGGTTGAGCCGACCCATTTATCTTCATAATATAGCTTTAGCAAGTATGAGTTATGTATTGGTTATATTACAAAAAATAATAATTAGTTAATTTAATATTATACGAATGTATACAACTAAGATCATGTAAATGAGGCATTCCATCTTAGTCCTCACGGGTGACAACGCATCTGCATTTTGATTCGTAATCGAGGATAGATGTAGATGTCTATGGGCCGCAGCAACCACTTACCATCAGGTGGACTGTGTGCTCGTTTGTAACCCTTATCCTATAAAAAAAATATATTGGTAAATCCAATTGGGCATACCTTAAGCGCATTAAAAAAATTACGTATAACATGATTATACGGAATTTTTAAAGTATTTTAAATACATTTCGACAGCACTATCGGATTCAACACCCTCGAAAACCATGAAAATGACATCCATGATGAAAAAATTGATACCTATTGCAGCCGCCATCTTGGATTTACATTTCGACAGCACTATCGGCTTCAACACTCTCGAAAACCATGAAAATGACAACCAAGATGAAAAAATCGGTACCTACTTCAGCCGCCATCTTGGATTTACATTTCGACAGCACTATCGGCTTCAACACCCTCGAAAACCATGAAAACGACACCCATAATGAAAAAATATATCTATTGCAGCCGCCATCTTGGATTTACATTTCGACAGCATTATCGGCTTCAACACCCTTGAAAACCATGAAAATGACACCCATGATGAAAAATTTGATATCTATTGCAGCCGCCACCTTGGATTTACATTTCGACAGCACTATCGGCTTCAACACCCTCGAAAACCATGAAAATGACACCCATGATGAAAAAATTTATATCTATTGCAGCCGCCATCTTGGATTTACATTTCGACAGCACTATCGGCTTCAACACCCTCGAAAACCATGAAAATGACACCCATGATGAAAAAATTGATACCTATTGCAGCCGCCATCTTGGATTTACATTTCGACAGCACTATCGGCTTCAACACCCTCGAAAACCATGAAAATGACACCCAAGATGAAAAAATTGGTACCTACTTCAGCCGCCATCTTGGATTTACATTTCGACAGCACTATCGGATTCAACACCCTCGAAAACCATGAAAATGACACCCATGATGAAAAAATTTATACATATTGCAGCCGCCATCTTGGATTTACATTTCGACAGCACTATCGGCTTCAACACCCTCGAAAACCAGGAAAATGACACCCAAGATGAAAAACTTGATATCTATTGCAGCCGCCACCTTGGATTTACATTTCGACAGCACTATCGGCTTCAACACCCTCGAAAACCATGAAAATGACACCCAAGATGAAAAAATTGGTACCTAATTCAGCCGCCATCTTGGATTTACATTTCGACAGCACTATCGGATTCAACACCCTCGAAAACCATGAAAATGACACCCATGATGAAAAAAATTATACATATTGCAGCCGCCATCTTGGATTTACATTTCGACAGCACTATCGGCTTCAACACCCTCGAAAACCAGGAAAATGACACCCAAGATGAAAAACTTGATATCTGTTGCAGCTGCCACCTTGGATTTATATTTCGACAGCACTATCGGCTTCAACACCCTCGAAAACCATGAAAATGACACCCAAGATGAAAAAATTGGTACCTATTGCGGCCGCCATCTTGGATTTACATTTCGACAACCCTATCGGTTTCAACACCCTCGAAAATCACGAAAATGTCACCCATGACAAAAAAAAATTATACTACTTACTTTTAGTACATACTACTAATATTTATTCTGTGCTTTTAAATGTTGTAATAAAAAAATGTCTTATTATTATTATAATCAAATATTAAAGAAATTTGGTTATTCGAATATTGTGTATTTGTACAGCGATCTTTTTGAGCCGCTGCAAACAACCGAAACAATATCCACTCACCACGGCGACTGAAGCCGAACTTATAAAATGTATTCTGTGAACCGAACTAAACTACTCTGTGGCTTTTGCTTCCCATTTACAGAAATAATTTATATACGAGGCTACCAAATCAACGAAAATTTCGCCATTTTGGAGCCGAGAAAAATTAATTATAGCTAAACAAAACAAAATTACACTGCCATTTACATTCAGTGGCTTCCCACATGATAGATGAAGAGATTAAAAAATAGATTGAGTTAAACAATTAATATTTTCAAAAGTTATCGTGTTTACAAGCCACAAGGACATGATAAATCCACACCATAAGCCACTAAAACCCTTTTTTTATTTAAAAATAGCAATTAATCGATTTAAAAAAATTATTAATAAGTTCAACAATCATTTATCTTTCTAACAATGTGCTTTTTATATCATTTATATGTATAATATGATTGCTAGATACGAGTTTATTCGATAAAACGTTGGAATCTTAATTTTTAGGCGATAGTAGAACATACCTTGCGCTTTCGCTTAAGGTATGCAAAACCAACCAATATATCTATTATGATGATTATAGACAACTCATTGAAGAAATGCGTTATTTAGCGCAGTTTTTGAATTGACTACAGTGGATTCAAAAGGTTACTAGGAATACAGATTTATATATATATATATATATATATATATATATATATATATATATATATATATATATATATATATATATATATATTTTTTTTTTAATTTTATATACATTTACAATCACATGAAATATAATAATACGATGGTATCACATTTATCGAGCAATTTGTTTAAATATAACAATTCGTCACCCTTAACGCTTTTGTATAATTTTCGTATAAATATCGGTGTATGTTACTTTAGCGGATTGGGCACATTCAATTACCGTAATGGAGTCCATTTTTATTACAGTCGAGGAACTGACGATGTTTTAAGGAACGTAGCCATATTTTCAACGTGGTCGTAAATTATGCGCTAGTGGAATAGTCATTGTACCCGATTTAAGGCAAACTATGCTTGTGGAACACGATACATAATATATTAAATTTATTACTAGTACGTGGTAGAGCCCTGCTGCAGCTATATTAATAGTATAGTTGTAGCACGAATGGGTCGGCTCGACTGGGGAAGGACCACGTTCCCACAGAATGCCAGCGTAAAATAGCAGGTTGATGCTGCTGTGTTTCGTATAGTGAGTGCAGAGAACCGGAGAGCCTTTTTACTGGAAAAAAGGCATTATATCTTAGTCCTCACGGCTGACAACGCATCTGCATTTTAATTCGCAAACGAAGATAGATGTAGATGTCTATGGGCCACAGAAACCAGTTACCATCAGGTGGACTGCGTGCTCGTTTGTCACCTTTATTGAATAAAAAAAATACTCCTAAGTAATACATAGAATAAAAAAAATTTTTGGATAATAAACACATATGTGAATGTTGATAAGCATGCTTATCCGCTATTTGTTAATATGTAACAATTTGAAAGACTTCGTAACACTAAAAGCATAGTAGTAACTATGAAACTATGTTAGCAACCTTTAGACCCCACTGCTGGATACAGACTTTTTAACGATAGAGGTGGCAATCGAAATTGTAAACAACCGCCATCAAGGCAAGTGACGACTTCAGTCCGAAACCCTCCGTATTCGCTCTGGTAATTGGCAGAAGAAATATATAAGAGGTGGTACCTACGCAGATTGACACCTCGATAGATAATTTAAAATTAGAAATTTTGTACAACCGACTTCAATATAAATTTTAATAATAACTCAAAAATTTTTGGTCAGAACTTGATCAAATATATGGGACTACATGTGAAGCACCAGCTTTTAAATAAAAAAAGAATCATCGAAATCGGTTCACGCAGTAAGAAGTTATGAGGTAACACACATAAAAAACATACAGTCAAATTTAGTACCGTCTCCTTTTTGAAGTCGGTAGAAGAAGAAGAAAGAACTCCTACAGTGAAGTGCGTTCTTATAAGACGTTTGCAAGAATGTTCCACTGGACAGTAATCGTTAATTATAACGCCAGAAAGAAGTTTATTTACAACGTTACCCTCACACTAGGATTTTTTCCTGTATTGTGCATCCTGTAAATTTCACAAGAACATCTAAACCCGGAACAATTATTTGTAGGCCATACAAACACCTGTTCCGTGCGGGATTAGAACCCGCGACCCTCAGCAACTCATTGCTTAAACACTGCGCCACGTAGCCGTCGAGTTATTTATACGATGTAAGTAACCATAAAGTTACTTAAGAAAATTCTTTTAATATAAAATGGAAATGATTACAAAAATGCTCTTGTAATTGAATTGATTCATACAAACGCTGTGAAATGACTACTGCTTTTATTTTTTTTAACGCGATATCTTTTTTTGTATTGAGATCATGGATGTTTATTAATTTCGACCGTAATAATGTAAGAGTTTAAAAAAACTCAAACAACACGCATTGATCATGAGTTGTGATGATTCTGATAGTCATTTTATTTTATCCTGATCATGATACTAGGATAAAGTTATTAAATTATGGATCGGATACCAGTGCAAATTTTCAAGTCAGTCTGCAATCTACAAGTTGGCGAAAGTTACATTAATAGATTCTGTTATATAGCTAGATACGTAGATACACGCGAAGGTAATAATAGCGTGTTAAAAACAAAACTGATAAGTATTCATTTACAAAATTAGTAAAAATAATATTATGTGCGAATAACATTGTTACGTTAGTATCCGTTACAAAGAAACATAGGATGGAAGTCAAGAGGTTAGGAGTTATTTGATGTACGTAACGCTTCGCATCGCGCCCACATTCCAACCTAAATTCCCTGTGAATGTCAAACGTTAAAAAGGAAACATGACACTTTAACGAACTATTGTCTCTGACAACGTGTTTTATGTTACCTTCGTTCTAACGGCCGCAGTTGTGAGAAAAAATCAAGTGGGAGTTGTTTCTTGTATATGTAAGGTTCAATTAAATTTAAGCTGCAATTTTAATGACTTAAAAGTGGTAGAGCCATACTGCAGCTATATTAGTAGTATAGTTGTAGCACGAATGGGTTGCTCGACCGGGGAAGGACCACGCTCTCGCAGAATACCAGCGTAAAATAGCACCTTAACACGGCTGTGTTTCGTATGGTGAGTGTAGAGAACCGGAGACCCCTTTTACTGGAAAAGAGGCATTAAAAAAAACCTTAGTCTTCACAGGTGAAAACGCATCTGCATTTTGATTCTTTATTGAGGATAAATGTCGATGTCTACGGGTCACAGCAACCACTTACCATCAAGTGGACTGTGTGCTCGTTTGTCACCCTATCCTATAAAAAATTCTCCACAAATTTCTAATAGTAGATTAAAAATTTGAAAATAATGTAACTTTATATACTTCAAACATTTTATAATGTACTTTTGCTTCTTCGCATTAAGCATAAAGCGTACTTTTATTTAAGGATAAAAAGTTAAATAATGAAAGAATACAAAAAATATTTACGTTAAAAGGTTCCTTATTGATGTTTCGAACTAATTTTCTTCCCTCCAAAAAGATTTAACAAAGATCTTCAAGAACTTTTTAGGGAAAGTTTAAGGGAAAGCCTGTCATAATTGCGTCCACAGATATTTTCTATTAAATAACACATTTCCACCCTTGATGTGGCGGTGTAATATTATCACTACCCCATAGCTTCCCATGGTAATCGTAAGAGGTAACAGATGGAAAATGATACAGGAGATGGGCAGCAGTATTCTACTGATAACAATTCTAATAATAGTAACCTGCGGGTGCCAATCCGCCTGCCAATTTGACTGAGTAGTGGCAGTGTAAGAATATTCACTACTCCATACCGTCCTATGGGTTTCGTAATAGGGAACAGAGAGAAACAAACCAGGTGTTGCACAGCAGCGTCTTCCTAATAACAATTAAAGTCAACCCACTGTCGAATATGGCAACTATGGAAAATATCTCCCTTAATCCCTTCCCCATCCTTCATAGCACAGGCCTTTGTTCAGCAGTGGACTTTCTTTGGCTGTTATAATGATGAAAAGTGTAATATTTATTTCTTATCTTTATATATAAAAACTAGCTGTTCCCCGCGACTACGCTCGCGTGTTAGGGTTTTACGTTTTTGCGCAGAACCTTAATTCTTTTTCTAAACTAACAGTAGCCTAAGTTACTCCTTATGAAATCAGCTATCTGTCAGTGAAAGTCCCGTCAAAATCTTATGTTAAAGTGAGAACAGAGCATATACACTAGACTAGAGATTACTAATGCGATGTCTGCGGAAGGATAAAAAAATGGCGTTTGAAAATTATTCGGTATCTTCTTTTTCTTCGATATGTGTATTGTGCATAATATATATTTAAAAATAAATTACAAAACAATATTGCAATATCAAACATGATATTATATTATATCAGACTTATAGGCCAACGAACTGGTAACATTATGTAAAGATTGAAGTACACAACGAACACGTTCGCCTTGATCCATTCATCAACGCCCACGAGCGCGTGAATGAATGAAAGTTCATTCGAGGCCACGCACGCGCCGCATATCTGCGACCGGTGTTGTGTAGTATAAGCACGTCTTTTTAAATAGAGGCATATTCGTGACGTGACTATTCTACTGCTGTGTGCTTTAAAACCGTATACTTAAGTATTTATTTACAACTACCACTAGCTATCCGTCCCGGCTATGCACGGGTGATGTCTAGATCTCGACAACAACGCCACCTACCGGGACCAACTGAGTTTTAAAACATTCCATTGACCCAATCAAATACACACAAAAAGTTCATCAAAATCAGTCAAGTCATTTTCGAGTTTTTGCGAGACTAATTATAGCAAGTAAAGTTAATTACCATATGAATATCTTTATATATAAAAACGAGCTGTTCCCCGCGACTTCGTCCGCGCGTAATTTATTACGATTGGATTTCATGGGTTTTAATTTTTTACGCGGAACCTTAATTATTTTTCTAAAATAAAAGTAGCCTAAGTTATTTCTTATAACATCAGCTATCTGCCAGTGAAAGTCCGGTCAAAATCAGTCTAGCCGTTTCGGTGATTAGCAGGAACAAATAGACAGACAGACAGACAATAATTTTAAAAATCGTGTTTTTGTTATAAGTACCGTATATACTTTCATATGCATATAGTAAAAAACTGTTATTTCGACATTACAAACAGACACTTCAATTTTATTTATTTGTATAGATTATAGAGATTTCAGATATCATACTCATTGGAAAAAAAAAGTATGTCACATATTGACCATTAAAAACGGATCAGGAAGCTGAAGTGGCAGTGGGCCGGCCATATAGCTCGAAGAATCAACAACCGATGGGTAAGAAAGGTTGTCAAGTGGCAGACTCGCACCGGTAAGCAAAATGGACCTAGTATGAGACTGTACAGCGATGTTCTTTTGATGTGCTATAGTAAATACCTCAAAAGTTATTTTATACAAGTCAATGTATGCTTGTAAGAGCAAGGAAAGTTAATTATTATATTAATATCTTTATATATAAAACTAGCTGTTCCCCGCGACTTCGTTCGCGCGTAATTTATTACGATTGGATTTTATTGGTTTTATTTTTTTGCGCGGAACCCTAACTATTTTTCTACAATAAAAGTAGCCGTAACTTAGGCTTTTTGCTTTCTTATATTATCAGCTATCTGTCAGTGAAAATCCGGTCAAAATCGGTCCAGCCATTTCGGAGATTAGCCGGAACAAACAGACAGACAGACAGAAATACAGACAGACAAACATTTTAAAAATCGTGTTTTTGTTATAAGTATCGTATACGAGTATACTTTCATATGCATATAGTAAAAAGCTGTTATTTCGACATTACAAACAGACACTTCAATTTTTATTTGTAATAGATTACTTGTGACATTGTTTGTCCGCGATGAATTCCTCAACTTCTGGAGCTGATTTCAAAGAAATATTTCACACTGTGTACAGTTTAGTCTAACTTGAGAGATAGTTTTAGCCTGATAAGTGACCCCCAATTTTTTTTTATTGCGTATTTAAGGCTTTTTTTATTAGAAGGGTCGTCGTAAAGGGCAGAACATTATTATAAAATGTAATTTCATGTGGTAGAGGCATGCTGCAGCTATGTTAGTAGTATATTTGTAGCACGAATGGGTCGGCTCGACCGGAGAAGGACCACGCTCTCACAGAATACCAGCGTAAAATGGCAGCTTGACACTGATGTGTTTCGTATGGTGAGTGTAGAGAACCGGACACTCATTTTACTGGAAAAGAGGCATTCCATCTTAGTCCTCACGGGTAACGACGCATCTGCATTTTCATACTTTATTGAAAATAAATGTAGATGTCTATGGGTCACAGCAACCACTGACCATCAGGTGGACAGTGTGCTCGTTTGTTACCCTTATTCTATAAAAAAAACTTCTTAATGCTCTGTACCTTGAATATTAAAAGAGCTGAACAAACAAAAATCTATTGTCATTACTCAGGAAGTATAAGAACACAAACGCGCCGACAGGTGTAACCCAAGGGTGTAACATTTCACCGGCGACAATAACAATGTGTTAGTGACACCCACACAACACATGTACAACAGATATTCATTTTCTGACGGCGCGTATGAAACAAAGATCACATTTTGCTTCATCCCGCATTGAAATCAAAAATGCTTTTATCACAAATGAGACCTTATGTACTCGTATTATTTAAAATAAACACGAGTTCAAGCAAATATCATATCACTTGTGAGTTTTCGTTGAAACATCTCAAGTTTCTTTATTTGTAAGTCAAGCAACACGATCTAAAATACGTTAATTTAAAGCGTTCAAATGTATAATATTAAACTTTAATTATTGTGTATTAAATTTAGCTTAACCTAATTCTCTATTCCCTGCTCAGGTTAATCCCCTCCTATAACTGGATGTTTGCCCTATATTATGTTGTCCACAATTCGTGTATTTAGTTGCTTTGTTTTTATCCACATTTTCACCTAATAACCACAAACTCCTTTCCCACCGAGAAGCCTCAAGACAAGGTGTGACAGACCAAAGACCGGACATTGGCAGAATTATTGTGACATAACCACAATACCAAGGGCCATATTGATAAAAAAAAGTTAAAGCATTTATTAATATTCATAAGGTTGTACGATTCCTTTTGCCGTGGGGATGCGGTGTGAAAGAATCCGTCACCCATTTCATCCCGTGGGTATCATAAGAGGCGACTAAGAGATATGCTATAACATATGATATAACAGTGGTAGAGCCACGCGGCAGCTTTTGCTGTCGCACGGATGGGCCGGCTCGAACCGGGGTGGTACCAGGACCTCACAGAATACCAGCGTGAAGTAGAGGTTTACCTCTGCGTTTCGCTTGGTGAGTGCAGGTGGCCGAATGCCATTTTTACTGGGAATGTGGCATTCCGTCTTAGTCCTCACGGGTGACAATGCATCTACATTTTGATTTGTAATAGAGGATAGATGTAGATGTCTATGGGCCGCAGCAAACACTTACCATCAGGTGGACTGTGTGCTTGTTTGTCACCCTTATCCTATAAAAAAAATGCTAGAAAAATATAATGGCTTCCGATAGACCTCATACCATCTCGTTTACGCCAGAAGAAGAGTCTAGCCTAGCGACGGGCAGCAGTCGTCTGATGCTGCAATCGACAATCTGCCTGCTAAGGTATATAGAATATAAGGTATATACGTAGAGCCATGCTGCAGCTATATCAGTAGTATAGTTGTAGCACGAATGGGTCGGCTCGACCGGGGAAGGACCATCCTCTCACAAAATACCAGCGTAAAATAGCAGCTTAACACTGCTGCTTTGTATGGTGAGTGAAGAGAACCGGAGACCCTTTTCACTACAAAAGAGAGGCATTCCATCTTAGTCCTCACGGTTGACAACGCATCTGTATTTTGATTCGCAAATTAGGATAGATGTAGATGTCTATGGGCCACAGCAACCACTTACCATCATGTGGACTGTGTGGTCGTTTGTCACCCTATCCTATAAAAAAAGCGTTATGATTTAGGCCAGTCCTCCCTAAAACTGGTATTCTGTGACGCATTTACATTTTGATTCTTAATTGAGGATAGATTACCACAAGTTACCATCCATACAACCAGTTACCATCAGATGGACTGTGTGCTCGTTTGTCACTCTTATTCTTTAAGAAAAAACTGAAGATGCTCATGTCCTGCAGTCAAGTTTTAGGGGCTGATGAAGAAGATAAAGATGAAAGGCTCTTTTAGTAGACTGCAGTCTGTCTGGGTGGGTATTGGTAATACCCTCTGACCTATTTCAGTAGTGCATCCCTCTGACCTATTTCAGCAGTGCATCCACTGCTTTGTGCCGGTTTGACAGTTGGAAGAGCCGGTATAACTAAAGCCATTTCATCTCAGTAAACAGAGATTACATTTATGACCTTTTTAATTCGAAATGGAATAATTGGTATTATCTCATGGACTGGTACCTACTTGGCACTTATATTACAAATAAATAACTGAAATAATAATTAGCAGTTTAAAAACATGCTATTACTGTTATAATGTCCAGAGGTTTAATAACGAGATTATCGTAAGGAACGAACATTGTAGGTTGTAGCGCGAAACTGATTATATCAGGTTTACTTATGAAATTGCTGATTTGTAAGGGAAAATTTAAATAATTGTTTACAAAAGAACTTCAACTAATCAAAATATGTGTCTCACCATCCGAAACACCTCAGAGGTGAACTCAAATCTTAAAGCTTTTAGACTGTAATATCTGATTCATTGATGAGACTATTCCAGCTCCAAACACGATCAACTGTTCGATGCAAATCTTAGATCTTATCATGCGAAGACCACTTATTCAAACGTCAGGTAAATCGATAATGCAAGACATCTGAGCACCGGATGCGGTCGTACATAATATCCTGTCGTCACGCGTCGCTCTAAACATTCGTAATTGACGTCGGGATCGATTAGTAGGCGCGATGCGTTCTCGTCATGGCGGCTCGAGTTGGCACCTTTGTTTTGTAATGAGCGCGCTATCAGAAGTAATGATTGCCAATTTAATGAGAGCTACGCCTCTTGTAATTTCAAATTCGATTTTAATTTTTGTTACATTAGCGGCAATACAATGGCCATATAAATCGAGTTAGTGACAATCGTCGGAAAAGAAAGGTTTCTGGAGTCGTGCCTATAAGGCATAAGAGCTGATGGATGCAGAAAAAAAACAATAGTGTAACTGAGGACTGCACTCGTATATCATATTATCGATTACCTTGGCGTTGTATCGTCAGAAACAAAGGTTTCCTAATTGTAAAGGATATTCTTTTTTTTACTTCTCTTTACTTAATTCATTCGGCCTATAAAAGTACACTGCTAAATATACATAGGTCCCCCCCATAGGCTTACCATATCTCAGGGTTTGTTATGAGGTTTTGATGTCCCGATGTCATAGTTCGCCCAGCTACCTTCAGTTTTTGAATATTAATTTTTGGTCCGATCTACGCAGAATGAGCTCAGAGTATCTTGAAGTCTTGCAGTGGTATGCTAGGATTTGGATTTAATTTTATTAATTATAGGATCCCAAGCAGATGGCAGCATCCATCCATCGTCTCTATTGAAATCATCCTTCAATATGCCTGCATCATTATCCGATAGTAAAAGATGTCATAATGGACTAAACCGCTTAATAATTACCAATAAAATACATAAGCACTACATTTGATTTAATTTCATTACATTTCATAACCGTACTGTTACAAACATTTCCCGCCACTACGTATTAATATTGCACGTTTCATTATCGACATTTCATAAGAGGGCGACGGACTCGTGGGTGTTAACTTTTGCATTCTGTCAAATGTTAGTGCATCATCCTACTACACCATATAACCATGTAATGTAATGTAAATGTAAAATATGCATGTATATACTTATATATGTTACTGCTATTTTTGAAGAATCAAAATGCAGATGCGTTGCAACCCGTGAGGACTAAGATGGAATGCCTCTTTTTCAGTAAAAAGGGTCACCGGTTCTCTACACTCACCATACGAAACATAGCAGCATTAAAGTTGACGACTTTGCAGCCATTATTCGCAAAATAACCACATCACTGATATTTAGAGCGCGTGGCAGTCCCCATAGCATTCTGCAATCCCTGGCAGATATGTACACGTCTCTGCTTTGGGCCTGCTTTGTTAGGAGGGTTATTTTAAAACACAGTTATTTAAATTAAATCTAAATTGACTTCATTTGATTTGATTTTGATATATTTTATTTTGATTGTATTTAATCAAATTTAATTAAGACATTATTTGATTTGGATTGATTTTTATTTGATTTTTTGTTGGATTGTATTTAATTTAATTTTATTTTTACATTACTATTATTTAATTATTTTTTTATTTTGATTTTATTGTGATTTCATTTTGGGTATAGATTTGATTTTAGTTTTGATTAAATTTTATTTTATTTATTTTATTTCTCAATTACTGGCTACAGATATATTTCCTTTAGTGGTCACTATCAGTTCTGAAACATTTATTATACGAGATTACCGTTTTATTGTTTTACTAATTATAGACAGTGCTCAATTAAAATCTCAAATAGTTGTAATTAGTAATATGGCTCTAGATAGAATCGCACCATCATTGCGTATCAAAATACTGTTTACTCTCACCATTAAACATTCATATTGTAATCATTTGATTACAGACGAAAAGAAAGACGCAGGCAAATTATATCTTTCTTAACTGCTCACTTATTAAGTGGCGAAGCTTGCGAAGTCACTTATTGATTTCACGATGTCTGTCCGTCTGTCCGTCTGTCCGTCCGTCTGTCCGTCTGTCCCACGATTATCTCGAGAACGGTTTCGAATTTTCAAATTCTGTTTTCAGCAATCGATTACTGATCACCCAGACATCGGAACCTCCTACTTTGAATTTTTTTTTACCGTTAGAAACCGCTACAAAGCTGATTGCTTCGCCACTTTGCTATGCTGTTAGCTTGCTAGGTTTATTCATAGTTGAATACAGTTTAGAAGGAGCTGCCATGGCCGCAATACTTGACAAACAAATCGGTGAACTAACCAACTCCAATAGACAGATAGAACCAATACATTACACTACCAACTATACCATACTAAATAGTTAAAACAAAGCCGCTTCCCGCCGTCTGGAAACTACGCAACGGATTTCGATGCGGTTTTCATCAATAGACAATGATCCAACAGGAAGGTTTATATGTATAATACATGCATATTATACTTCTTATGTCCGTGTGTATGTGACTGAACTCGTCACACGTATATTATTGATACGCAGGACGTATTCAATACTATAATGTGCTTTGGATTCTGTTGGAATTCTCTAACTTTAACAGTCAACCAGTATATTTGCCTATACAACCACGGACAACTATTAGGTACGCATTCGTACGCAAAAAAATGTTGTCTTTAGTAAGTCTCGGACAAGGGGGTCAAAACAGAGCGATACAGTTGATTATACATATATTGACTGCCTCGTTGGTCTAGTGGTTGTAGTAGTGCGACTGCTGATCATGAGGTCCCGGGTTCGAATCCCGAATCGGGCCAAAAAATCTGTTATTGAGTTTTTCCGTCAAGAAATTCTCAGTAGCTGCCAGGAGTCAGGAAGGTGGCGGTATTTCACCCCCGTGCCTCGGAAAACACGTAAAGCTGTTGGTCCTGCGTCTGATCTCTCTCCGGTCGTGTCGGTTTACCGTCCCATCGGATTATGAAAGTGAGGGAATAGAGAGCGCACCTGTGCTTGCACATACACTTGGTCACTATAATCCTGTCCTGCGCCGATGGCTAGTCTTCATTGAGGCTGGCCGCCGTGACCGAAAACTTCGGTCTGGAGAACATTACCGGTCGAAACTGATCAGACGGAAGTTTTATGTAAAGTTAGATGGTAATGACGGTATGACTTTAGTTTCATGGTGAAGGGGAAAAGTCCTAGTGTTAGTGTTACGTGCGTAGACGTTTTGGCGAATTTTCATTTCAGGGGTACATTTTATACAGCTGGGGCATTTGTAACCAATATAACATATAACCATTGCACATCGCGACAAAACTCGCGATACCATCCACACCATCTGGATGATTGGCAGTCCACCACTATATGATTTAGAAGAAGTTTTCTTCCTCGCAGAATTTCCTTGTGGAATCGATTACCACCAGCGATTTTTCCAGACAGATACGACTTAGGAACCTTCAAGAAAAGAGCCTACTCCTTTTTAAAAGGCCGGCAACGCATCTGCAATCACCCTGGTGTTGCAGTTGTTCATGGGCGGTAGTCACTTATCATCAGGTGAGCCGCATGCTCGTTTGCCCCCTCTTCTATAAAAAAAATATAAAAAAATTCGTAATAATAATAATAAAAACTATCACCCATGAACACAGTCTCCCTCAAAGTCTGCTCTGCTGACTCTCTTCATCTTCAAATCGTGATAGTCTAAAAATCACACAACAGTGAATATGTTTTACTGTGCGGCTAAAATAATTGAAATATACTACAGCCATATACAATATGACTCGTCCCGACCGGGGAAGAACCTGATAGATATAATATGTTAAGTGACAAGAACCGGATACCATTTTTCCTGGTAACTTTCATCTTACCACTCGGGAGTGACAACGCATTTTCATTTTTTTTATAGGATAAGGGTGACAAACGAGCACACAGTCCACCTGATGGTAAGTGGTTGCTGCGGCCCATAGACATCTACATCTATCCTCTATTACAAATCAAAATGTAGATGCGTTGTCATCCGTGAGGACTAAGATGGAATGCCTCATTTCCAGTAAAAAGGGCCTCCGGCCACCTGCACTCACCAAGCGAAACGCAGAGGTAAACCTCTACTTCACGCTGGTTTTCTGTGAGGTCGTGGTACCACCCCGGTTCGAGCCGGCCCATCCGTGCGACAGCAAAAGCTGCCGCGTGGCTCTACCACCGTTTAAAATAAAATATTTTAAATCTTTGGGCTGTAGCGTCCATTTACTATAAGTGCGTGTTTGTAACTTTATGGTTATATAATTTAAAATTTTAAATTATGTACAACCGACTTCAATATAAATTATTAAGAATAACTCAGTAAACTATTAGTCAGACCTTGATCAAATTTATATTGGACCACATGTGAAGCACCAGCTTTCAAATAAAAAAAGAATCATCGAAATCGGTTCACCCAGTAAAAAGTTATGAGGTAACACACATAAAAAAACATATAGTCGAATTGAATACCGGCTCCATTTTGAAGTCGGTAGAAAATTTAAATTTGTCGTGTTTCTTTTTGATTTTTTTTACTCTTATTTATTTTTAAATAGACCTCAATTCTATTATTATCTTTTTATAATCGTTTGTATTACATCCTGTCGTTTGCACGGGATTAACATTTGTAAGCGACATAGAATAGTCAATTCGTTCGATTCGAATTCGACTCGCGTCCGAAGCACGCGATCCAGTGCTAGTGCTAGGTTCGGTTTCACTGTAGCAATGTCATTACGTGCGTTTAGAATTGCGTTGCTTTATTGTTTTCTAATTAAGGATTTGTACTTACGGAAAGTCATGTCGGTTTAAGAGAATCCATCATTCCAGTTTCGTTAACAAAACTTATATCACACAGTTTGAATATAGAATACGGGCAAGGTACACGTTTGAATAGCGATTTAGTGTCATTTTTTATCGTGTCAATTTTTAATAATTCCTGTTTCTGTACATTCTAATTCTTCTTTCCTTCGTCCTTATTACATTTCAGTGGATTTACAGAGGTTCATAAAGTTAAAAAGTACCATAACGTCGCCTTAACAATGCATGCAAAGTTATTATACAAAATTTCAAATTGTTATTCTCGGACGAAGTTTAAAAATACTTTCAAAATATTGCGTAACTTTAATATTCAAAAGCCCATAACACATTCTTACAAAATTAAGCCACAAGCACCTGAAGGTACAAAGGAGGTAATTTTAGAATCTGCCTCGAAACTTCGGTAAATACAAAGTGAACTTGTAAAATGCCACTGCAAGTTCTCGCGTTGCAATTAATGTTAGAAAGTAAAGAAGTTCTATAAAGTGCGAAGCTTTACGCGAGTTTCCAACCTGCTATTTTGCGAAGCAGAATAATATAATCTACAAAATTTTCTAGAAATCTATATCTATATCTATATAATCTAATTATCTAGAAAATTCACAGGTTCAATACGTCACTTCGCGGTTTAATAAAATGTATTTTGCATTTGTACCGCATCGCATTAAATCGATGTCGTAGCCTCTATGCATTGGCGTTACATCTTAAGTTTGGTCCACATTTAATCATCTTGAAGTATCGAGGCGTATCGTTTCAAATATTTGTATCTCAAGTATGGACTCCTATTTTCACCATATCGTATTATGTCAACGTATCGGCATAACGTTCTTCATTATCTAGACGTTAGAATCCTCTGATACTCATATCTTTTCGTGTCCGTGTAGCGATATAAAGTATCCCCTTTGATGACTGGAGAAAAACAACAAAAGCAACGGGAAAAACTTAGCAATTCTAGTGCCATCCCCAGCTTGTGGTATTAAAATACAAATACCACAGACTGCTAATGAGAACCAAATATGTATGTATACTCTTTTAAATAATACATGACAGTTATCAAATTCTTAATAAATTTAAACAAAGCTGCATGTAAAAAATGCATATCAACGAAAATAATATTTTAAAAATTATATAACAAATAACGCATACGTTGAATAAACGTTATAAGTTGTACAATTTATTCCCGGCCATAAATTATGATGCTCTCGGCGAATAAAAAAAAACCATTATATTTCCCGCCAAAGCGCTTTGACATTTGACAGATGCACGTAGTTTTATAATAAATTATTGTCACAGACGTGTCATACGAGTCCATTAAACTTTGTTCGTGTACTACAATGCTCATAACTAATGAAAAACTTAGTTGAACAATGTTTTATGATCAAAACGAATATATTTTTTTTTCTTTATCTATTAAGTCCATCACGACTTGACTGGACGTGGCCTTTACCCGTTTTAAAAAATCCGCAAATCCTCCATGAATGACTTGCCGGCAGGCATATTGACATTCGCAGTACCAGACGAAATCAAACCATTTTAACAGTAGGTCAAGAGCTCAGCACTCGCCGTATATTTTACACTATGTATTGACAGGTTCAATACCCACCGGCACCAATGATATTGTAAATTACAATTTTACATTCTGAGTTAAAACTTTTTTTTTTTTATAGGATAAGGGTGACAAACGAGCACACAGTCCATCTGATGGTAAGTGGTTGCTGCGGCCCATAGACATCTACATCTATCCTCGATTACGAATCAAAATGCAGATGCGTTGTCACCAGTGAGGACTAAGATGGAATGCCTCATTTCCAGTAAAAAGGGCCTCCGGCCACCTGCACTCACCAAGCGAAACGCAGAGGTAAACCTCTACTTCACGCTGGTTTTCTGTGAGGTCGTGGTACCACCCCGGTTCGAGCCGGCCCATGCGTGCGACAGCAAAAGCCGCGTGGCTCTACCACTGTTTGCACTTGAAATTATTCCTTCGACACGTAGGTTTTCTGACGTTCTTTTCCATCGTGGCTCGCGCAAAACTTCACATAGGAGAAAAATAAATAGCACCCCATACTATACAAATAATTTGACTTACAGTGTTTGATTTCGAAACACATTGCACTATTTAATTAAAATGTGGTAAAACAATAAATTGTTTTTCTGCAGATACAGCTTTATGTTTTCTTTTAAAAAGTTTTTACTTGAGCAAATGTTATCTTTCTTATATAGGCATTTATGTATAATAAACACTAATATATATTAAGTTTAAGTCACGTACTTTATGTTTTTAGTACCATATACATATCATACTTCAATATCCAATATCAACATAGATTGCGATACAGACGATTTCAACTTTTGCACAAAATATCGGACAACTTCCCAAGCAATCCTTTGTCACTGTGAAACTCACAAGTTTTTTCACCACTCACTATAACAGTCTGGTAACTTCCAGAGCTGTATAAAAAACAATAATTAATTGTCGGTGTAGCGATTCCAGTCGAAGTTTGTTCCGATCATAGTTTTTGTTGTCGAAACTTCGAGATAAAATGTTTCAGAATTTATAATGATGTATTAAGCAAAAATCGGCTTTTTAAGTGATTTTGATTAAAACTTGACATGAAAATAAACATGTATGCATGAACATATATTTTTTATATTAAAAACATAATAACACCTAATAAGATCAATTTTATTACATGTTTTAAACGGGTATAATATTTGTTATGTATAATATGTACATAACAAAAATTATACCGGTAATAAAATATAAATTAATGATATAAAAACTATGATAATGTATAATACTAGAGCCCAATGACTTCGTCAATCTTACTTAGCGGTACCATGTAGCGACATCTATGGAAATGTATTAAATAAAGAACGATGTATTTAGCGCGTCAAATTTTCATATCGATATACATCGCAACCGCTTCCGTAGATAGATAATAGATGGCGCTAGAGTAGTCAAGTGAGCTCGGCCACGGTCCTTATTGCTTTGTAAGAGAGAGAATGTACATTATTATAGTTTTTATACTATTACTAGCGATCCGCCCGGCTTCGCACGGGTGATTTCTTTTTCTCGACAATAGCGCCACCTACCGAGTCAAAATATGAATCAATACCATATAGGAACCCATTCAAACACACGCAAAGAAATCATCAAAATCGGTCGAGCTGTTTTTGAGTTTAAGCGTGACTAACGGATAGCATTTTATACATGAGAGATAAAGATATATTAAAACTTTTTTTACTATTATAAACTAGAGCTTAACTATAATCCCACCATCCCACCTGATGTTAAGTGGTGATGTAGACAAAGATGTACTCTTGTCTTGAAGAAACCCATATTGTAATCTGATGGACAGACAGATACTGGCAACTTATTCTATTTCTTTGCTGTACGTATGAAGAACGATGTAGCAAACCGTTTGGTTTGTGGTAAGTCGACAACGAAAGAGTGAGACTGGCCGAGCGACTGGTTGTCTGATGGTGGAAGTGACAGGGAGGAATAATGTTATGCAATTCCTGCGCACACTCTCCGAAATGCATCCTGTAGAAATGGCTGTTTACTTTGCGCCTGTGTTCGAGGCTAGTAAGATTGGTTTTAACCAGATTCGGGTCATCAATAAGCCAAAGATGCTAGATAGCATGTTGCAGCACCAGCCCATATGTGGCAGCAATACTCCATGCACGACCGTACTTGCGCTTTATTTAGAGTAAGCAGCTGTCCCAGCGTGAAGTACCGCCGCAACTTTTCAACGATTCTTAGTTTCCTTGTAGTTGGTTTGTAATTAAATAACAGTAATAAATTAATTTAATTAAGTAAATAATAAAAAGGAAGAACTTACCTTCATTAAACAATAAACCTTGTTTAATGAAGTTCAAATGAAGGTAAATATGACTTTCAATAAGTATTATGTAATAATCGATATTGAATAAAAAATCATTCTATTCTATTCATTTGTTTTAATTTGTATTCATTCATTTTATATGATTACTATGAACGGATGCTTTGTTGTTACTTTGAAATTATACGGTCACAGCAATTACTTAAAAAATACAAACAGAGTTAAATTCGTTATCTTTTAATTTCTCTGTTAAAAATCCCATTCTCTTCTGCATCAAATAATTTGAAATTGGAAAAGCATTCCGTTTTAAATTAGGGTAATAAGAAGATGTTAAGCTGCTTTGTCCACGAGTCCCCTCAAAACTGGTTTACAGTCGCTTCAGAATACAATTTATTATCACAGGGAAACCAAAACAATTCAATCATATTTAGGGCTCCCCATTTCTGTGTAAAATAAAGACAACTGCACAATAGAACCTTTCGCAATTTACGTTTAGAAAAGAGCTTGCTGCGTTTTCGTCTAACGAAAATAAAAAAAATTTAAACAAAATACAGAATTTTCAAAGAAGCGGTCAGACAAGGCATGTCTAGTTAGCTTCCCGCTTGGGACTTCTGCGAACTTTTCAACGGTTGCTTGGAAAGTTTTTTTTTTATTTCCGTTCGATATTCAATTGTGTATCGTATGATAATCATAGCAGTCACAATGAATAGTTTTTGAAAAAGGAAAGTCAACAGTCGTTTGGATTTTTTAAAAAAAAGTTATAATCTATATTTTACTAAAATATGAAGATAAAACTCTGTATCCCTTTTTAAACATATTACGTGCACGGCGGAGTGTGATCTGGCATAGTTAAAGTTATAATATGTGTTTCGAATAAATAAAATAAAATAAAATAGAACATAGATTGTTTACGTTCACACCACTAATGTCAATTTGTAAACCAGTCTCACAGAGTGGAGACTCGCCAAAGAATTTTAAAATGTTAACAATAAAATTAATACGGATAGAATCCCTTAATGAGCTGTGAATTTCGTGTAATTAGTAATTTTCCTTTTTCTCAATAGATACGAATCGAAATTCGATCACTGGATGACCACTAGTTTTATTAATTTGTTCGAGATGCTTGGCGCATTTCTGAAAAGACCTATATTCAGAACGCAATAAAACAAAGCAGTAAAATAAAGCAGAAGAGGAAGAAGAAACCTAATGATTTCTTTATACGAATACTGCACAAAACCAACACAATTTTTTAAACTGCGATCTTTATCGCATGTCTTTCCCGATTATTATAGTAAAAAAATATAATACGTAGCTCTATGTCGCAAAGCCAGTTAGTTTATATTGAATGATACTAGTTAACCAATTTGTCGGTTGAATTCTCACAACAGTTTCCTTATGGACCAATGTCTCGGACATAATACGCAATATAGTTAAGATAGCAGGAAGGAACCTTTTCAATATAATAACAAAGCAGCAACTTAAAACTTTTTTCTATATGAACGGTAATGTAAATATTTCATATATATAATATCTTATATAATTATCCCCTTTATACGGTATAAATCCGATCATTATCATCATCACTATAGACCACCAAAGTCTACTGCTGAACGTAGGCCTCCCAAATAAATTGTCAGAAAGGTTAAATAAATAAGATAAAAAGAAGTTTCTTTCGCCGTTTCTTCTGCGAACGCGGAAACCTCATTTTAAACGGGATTAAAGAAATCTAATTTTGGAAGATAGTGTTTTCATTTCATTTCATATAAACATATATGCAAGTATAATAATAATTAAGGTTCTTGCGTGGCAGCCTCGTACCGGCAGTCTTCACCCTAGATAGAGTGACGACCTGGTAAGACATGCAGACATCCACAATGTGCTTTTTGGCATTCCTTGGGGGAGGCATATGTTCAGCAGTGGACTTGTGAAGGGCTGTAATGATGATGATGATGAAGTATAATAGGAATTAAGCAGTCGCTTCAAACTATTTCTTGAAATTATTTTAAGATAGTTTAGGAAAGAATTTAACATTTAGGTATTAAGGTTTGCTGATCTTATAAAAATGAATTTTGTAGAACACTATGGACCATTTAGATAATATATTGTATGTCTTACGTTACTCTTAGAGGCTTTCAGACTTTCAGAGCTGTGGAAAGTCAGCTTGACATTGCGCAATTTTGCTTAATAGATTTTGGTTTGCAGAAAATATCAGGAAACCTAGGTTTATAAAATAATATGGATGTCGAGTTTAAATGCAAGGATAGTTACACTACGCGCCGATCTTTAATGCAGTATGTGATTCAATCGATATAAAATTTAAATGCATCTTTCGAGGCACGAGTCCAAACATTTTATTAAAACATGAAAACTTGTTTTTGATAAATATTGGATACGCCAAGGATTGAATTGAATTTTTTAATTTTGATGGCATTCAGACTAAGACTTACATAATAAAGATCTCTGTGCCATGTAGTTGTCGGAAAATATATATAGGTATATTTTTGGCATCCATATTATTTATTATTTATTTACTAGCAACCCGCCCTGGCTACGCCTGGGTGTAATCAATTAATGTGGCGTAATACAGATTTTTGAAAATAATTATCAATTATCATTTCTTTCATCTTATAAATTTTTCGGTTTGGTGGCATCCATAAAATTGTGCAAACAAATTTATTGTAAAGTGAAATATGTTTATAAAACAAGTCCCGCTGGGTTTCTTGCTGTTTCTTCCCAGGACAGAGGTATTTTCCAATCCAGTGGTAAATATAAAATTACTTTCAATGAGTACCATGTAATAAGTTTTCTCGCAATTTTACACTGTTTCTGGCGGAAAAAAAGCATGATATTTGCCAAGATTTCTCCCCGATTTAATGGACGTGGACGCCCCCTTTCACAAAACCTCTATATGTTTTCGGATAAAACATAGCCTAGATGACTCATTTACTGTCTATTCGTGAAGTTTCATCACATTCGGTCAGCCATTCCCAAGATTAGCATGGAGAGACAGGTGACGATTCTACATATAGCTATTCGTGTCTTACTGGTATGCAAATAACCGCCCTCGATAAAAAGAATTTATTTTGATATTACAGATTATATATTCTATTTTAATTATATGGATGTATAGATATGAAACGATTTATCTTTCTCTCTCTCTATCTCTCTTTTTCTCTTTTTCAAAAAGTATAACCTTTATTATACAATATTAATTTCTTCTATATCGTTGAGACATTTAACAAACATAAATTATAATATTAATAATGTCTGAATTCGAACCTGCGGCCGGCAGTGCCGCACCCAGAACTCTTAGTCACTACACTACCGAGCCGTTAAAGGATATAAAAGCGCCAAGTGGATATTCATTTATGCCGTACATAAAGCAGCTTCCGACCGCAGCAATTAAACGCGTCCCTACAATTGTTATTATTCAGTTTCATTTCCGCGTTATTGTCGCTTGAAGCGAACTTCCACGTCACAATTAATTATACACCTAGTGTAAGTGTAACATGTTTATACGTAGAAGTCCGACCGTGTAGTGGCGGTGTAGGAATATCCACTACCCCATATCATCCCGTGGGTGTCGTAAGAACCGACAGAGGTAAACAATTCAGGAACTGGGCAGCAGGGTCTTACTAATAACAAAAAAACTGCGGTTGCCAACACGCTTGCCAGGCGTGGCAACTATTTTTTTTTATAGGATAAGGGTGACAAACGCGTACACAGTCCACCTGATGGTAAGCGGTTGCTGCGGCCCATAGACATCTACATCTATCCTCGTTTGCGAATCAAAATGCAGATGCGTTGTCACCCGTGAGGAATAAGATGGAATGCCTCATTTCCAGTAAAAACGGCCTCCGGCCACCTGCACCAAGTGAAACGCAGAGGTAAACCTCTACTTCACGCTGGTATTCTGTGAGGTCGTGGTACCACCCCGGTTCGAGCCGGCCCATCCGTGCGACAACAAAAGCTGCCGCGTGGCTCTACCACTGTTAAACTTAGCCTGTTAAACTATGACAAATATCCTCCCTATGAGGCAATCTATGAGGGAGGCTTATGTTTAGCAGTGTACTTTAAAGAGCTGTAGTTGTATCGGTAACATAGGAGGCCACTGTAACTCAGAGACAAGGTGGTAGGTTGTTGTTTTATAGGACGTACGTGATCCAGAGACGCAGGAAGCCCCGTTGTGACACCAATGAATTTTGTCGTTGAACATCAAGAGTAAGTCTAGTAGTATCTTTATTTTACAGGAGAAAAGTAATTTTGGAACGTGTTACATCCAGAACTCTTCTCGGAAATTGTAGGTCTTGTGCCCCGTAGTGGATTTTATGGTTTAAAGGTGAATGAAAAGCGAAACTTTCATACTTTAATTATACACAGGTATATAATCAAGGCTTTTATAATAATAAAAATTCTTAATAATAAAAAATAATTTAAAGTTCATTAGATCATATTGCATTTTTATCATACCTGTACTAAGGCCTTTACATACTCGTATCATTGGGTATTCCAGAAGGAAAACACATGATTAAATTCTTAGTTGTCTGGTTTGTTTTGGTCTTTTGGAAAGATTTACTGACTATAGCAACTATAATAAAATTTCATTTTACAGTTTTAAGTCCTTTAGATGAAGAAACAAATAAAATGATTAAATACAAAAAGCTGATTAGCACTTTTTGAAACATTTCGTAAAAAAATTGAAACAAAAAAAAAATCGGGCCAATTCGAAGAAATTTCAATGTGAAAGAGGCAGTGCCTTTGTTCGAAATGTCTTTTTTATTTTTCATTATAACATTACTTTGTTTTTCGTAAATAAATAAAAAAATATAATATCAATGCAAGCTTTTAATTGTCTCATATAATCAGTTTAAGAAAACTAATAATCAAGATCTTCGTAATGTTACGATATTTAAATATCAGAATTAGGATACAAATAAATTGAAAATCTATGCTAAAGATAAAATCTAATGGGGAATCCATATACTAATCATAGCATAGATTAGACAAAATAAGTATCTGAAACCGTAACTAACTATTTAATTCTCGTCATTAATCAAGCATTCTTGTCCTAAGCAAGATACATTATTTTAATAGTTGTTTCATCTTCTATTATATCAATATTAATGTAAAAAATATATCCCAAATATTTAATTTACAAGTGATAGAAGAAGCTTTTTGTGTTCAGGTTAATTTAATGGCAGATAACATATAATATTATGATGTAGATCTTAGTAATTAGTGTTTGTAACAACGTAAATCACATTTAGCCTTTCATAATTAGGATTCCTCTTGAGCTTATCTTATGTAGTATTCTTCTTTTTCAAGAAAAAAAAATTAAGAAAACTTGGTTGCTGTCAGAAAAGTATTGAAAAGTAATTTTAAATTTAAAAAATCACAAAGTATTAAATAACCTAAATAAATCAAAATTTTTAAGTAATAATATTAAGCAATTATATAAATTACTACGATAAATTTTCTTTTATTTTATATTATAGCCCCGAAGTGTAATTTAGGTTAAAAATATGGAAAGTTAGGTAGGTTTTTAAGGCTGTAATCTGTCGATCGCTCTCAAACACCTCAATGTGTTGTAAAATGTTTAATATTCGTTTGTTCAAGTACTGCCGTACGCTAAAGCCTCGTTTCGTGAAGGCGCTGTACGTAGGTAGATAATTCACTCTGAGATCCACATAACAGAAGGTTACGTCAAAGGCAAGGTCTGCATTGTGCACTGCTTGCGATGCGTAACGATAGCAGGCGCAAAATAAATTAAGCAATTACTTGTACCGAAGCGTTAACATATTATGAAGGTAAAACGTAATTAAAATATCTCTTTGTTACAATTATTTTATTTTTGTTTCATAGAAAAGGGTAACATACGAGCACACAGCTCACCTGGTCGTGAGTGGATGCCCGTAGACAACTAGACACACACATATATATATATATATATATATATATATATATATATACACATATATATACATACACATACATAGGATATATATATATATATATATATATATATATATATATATATATATATCCTCGATTAAGAAGTTGAAGTGGGTATTGTGTGATACGGATACTTATACGTACTGTATAAGTATTACTTCTATAATACGAGTAGGTATTGTTTACGATACGTATTGAATGAAAAAATATACTATAATATACTGATAATAAAGTTAACGAAATGATTAGTTTTAATAAAAATTAATACCTAAAAGAATTTGAATTACATATTTTTGACCGGTTTTATAAAATGAATTAAAAAAGAAGTAGTATGAAGCACCGGCTTATAGTAGTAAATAAATATACAAACGTTTTAGTAAGCTGGACATAAATAAAATCTTTTTATTTTGTAAACAAAATTTTGGGTGTTCTATTTCACATAACGAAATAGTAATTGGCTTTATAAATATCGATCCTTACCTGTTATACATGGTATTTACAGATAAAGGGCATATAATTAAATAACATATCAATATATAAAAAGTTGTATTAAAAAATGTTTACAACAAAATACTAATCATAATTAAAGTTGCGAATCTCTTTGTGTATTACATTAATATTACAAAAGAAAATATCAAGTAGTCTCATTTATGCAAACATCAACCATTATGCCTCAGAAAAGATAAGATTGGAAATGGGCCATCGACCGAAACTCACAATAGAAAGTACTTCGCAGAGAAGATAGGCAGGTGACCGAGATAGCAGACAGTACCGAATGGGCTAATTTAGTTTAACTAGCAGTAAAACTAAAGCTCAACAATTGGAACACATACGAGAGACCTACACTTTCTTTAAATGTAATTTACAGATAAGAAATTTTAATTGCATGTAAGCCGTACTTGTATAATTAAAATTTAGCTTGTAGACAAACAAAGATACGTACATACACTGACACTTAATTAAACAACACGTGAAAAACAAGTAGTAACATAAACACTCCAAAAAAATCACGGCAACGAAAAAGAGAGCGCGCACAAAGATTCCTTCCACATTCGCATTGGTCCTCAAAAAACTTGGCACATTAATTAAAATCCGGCTTTTCAAAAGAGTAAATATTCGAAAATACGCGCGGCGAAAATGCACCCAACGGCGACGCGTAGCACACGTCTACGCCCAGCCCAACCGTGGCTCAGACTGATCCGTTACTATAGCACCCGCCGTAGCCCCGTAGCCCATAACGTAGCTACGTCTAGCTACGACGGATTGGTTATATGATTCGAGGGCGGACGTGCGAAGTTGTGTTACGTTATAAATGGATATCTCCTGAAGAACTGTTGACAGTCAGCCCCAGATGCTCTTCGGACCACTGTTTGATCCGGAGTATGGTGCCACTCACGCTCCCTTCGCGGTTGCGTTCTGCAGGTTGCCGCCGTGTTTGGCATTACAGGTCGGCGGATTGGGACGGAATGCGGTCTTTCTTTGCATCCTACCCATGGGGGCGGGTTTGCTTCTCGCCGGATGATCCCAGCGCTGTTGCTGACTCTGTCACTGATGTGGTGCTACAGGGAATGGAACTATTTATTCCATCATCTGTGGTACCCATCGGAGGCAGATCTCAGCCTTGGTTTGGTCGCTCCTGTAAAACTGCATTACGCAGTAAGCAGGAGTGTTATCAAGCCTGGGCTGCGGCTTCGGCGACTCGGGATGTAAACACCAGCACACTTAAAAAGAAGTATAACTTCGCCTCCAGGTCCTTCAAAAGAGTTATTGCCAAGGCAAAGTCAGAGCACATAGGCAGAATTGGCGAGAAACTAGTTCGCCTTCCTTCGGGAACCCGTGCATTCTGGTCTCTCGCCAAGGCTGTCCAAGGGAATTTCTGTAAGCCATCACTACCATCTCTGCACAGGGAGGACGACTCACTGGCCCATGACGCAAAAGACAAAGCCGACCTTTTAGGCTCCCTTTTTGCGTCCAACTCGACTCTTGATGACGGGGGGAAAACACCGCCGACCATCCCGCGGTGTGAGTGCTCTATGCCGGATGTGCTGTTCTCACAGCGCTCGGTTCGCAAAGCACTTCTCTCCCTGGACATCCAGAAGTCGAGTGGGCCTGACGGAATCCCCCCAATTGTGCTGAGGACGTGTGCTCCGGAGTTGGCACCGGTCCTAACGCGTCTTTTTCGGTACTCCTACTCCCAAGGCGTAGTCCCGAATTCATGGAAGACAGCTTTTGTCCACCCGATCCCTAAAAAAGGCGACCGCTCAGACCCGTCCAACTATAGGCCTATCGCGATCACCTCCTTGTTCTCCAAAATAATGGAATCCATTATCAACTGCCAGCTCATCCGGTACCTTGAGGATCACCAGCTGATTAGTGACCGCCAATACGGTTTTCGTGGGGGTCGATCAGCTGGTGATCTTCTGGTCTACCTGACCCATAGATGGGCGGAGGCAGTAGAGTCCAAGGGGGAGGCGTTGGCCGTTAGTCTGGACATTGCGAAGGCCTTCGATCGGGTTTGGCACAAAGCGCTTCTCTCGAAGCTCCCTTCCTATGGGCTTCCCGAGAAATTGTGCAATTGGATCACCAGCTTCCTTGCAGATCGGAGCATCAAGGTTGTTGTAGACGGTGCATGTTCTGACTACAAGCCTATTAACGCTGGTGTTCCACAAGGCTGTGTGCTATCACCAACGCTGTTTCTTCTGCATATCAATGATATGTTGCTAACTGGTAACATTCATTGCTATGCGGATGACAGCACTGGTGATGCTCTATACACCGGCCGTGCTAATATTTCTCGGGAAAACGTCTCCGAGTACCGGAACAAACTTGTGTCTGAAGTCGAGTCTTTGCTGGACAAAGTCTCGAACTGGGGGCGACTAAATCTAGTCCAGTTTAATCCTCAGAAGACACAAGTTTGCGCGTTTACCGCTAAAAAGAACCCCTTTGTCGTATCTCCTCAGTTTCAAGGCACTCCCCTGGTTGCCTCAGCCAGTATCGGAATCCTCGGCGTCGACATATCGAGTGACGTGCAGTTTCGTGGTCATTTGGAAGAGAAGGCCAAATTGGCCTCTAAAAAGCTTGGCGTGCTCAGCAGAGCGGGACAGTATTTCATGCCGGCACACCGCCTGCAACTTTACAAGGCGCAGGTTCGGCCTCACATGGAATACTGTTCCCATCTCTGGGCAGGGGCTCCCCAGTGCCAGCTCCTTCCACTTGACCGCATCCAGCGCAGAGCGGCTCGAATCGTCGACGACCGAGTTCTTTCCGATCGGCTCGACTCATTGGCGCTGCGAAGAGATGTTGCATCTCTTTGCATTTTCTTTCGCATCTACCATGGGGAGTGCTCTGAGGAATTGTTCGGATTAATCCCAGCCGCCAAATTTCACGAACGCACATCGCGGCAGAACTCCCGATACCATCCACACCATCTGGATGATTGGCGGTCCACCACTGTGCGATTTAGAAGATGTTTTCTTCCTCGCACGACTTCCTTGTGGAATCGATTACCATCAGCGATTTTTCCGGACCGATACGACTTAGGGACCTTCAAGAAAAGAGCGTACTCCTTTTTAAAAGGCCGGCAACGCATCTGCAATTCCCTCCCTGGTGTTGCAGTTGTTCATGGGCGGCGGTAGTCACTTACCATCAGGTGAGCCGCATGCTCGTTTGCCCCCTCTACTATAAAAAAAAAAAAAAAAAAAAAAAAAAAGATGCTGCAGTACAACTTGCTGTTGACGATTTGTTACAGACAGAAATATGGTTCTTTTATTATTTGAAAGTACTGGAAATAAGAAATTAATGAACATAGCTATTATATAAAGCTAGTAATCGGCGAATAATAAATGTTTTCTCACTCTCCTGTAATTTTATGAAAAATTGAGGTTCGCCCCTTTGCGGCATTAGCGACGAATTGTTACCGATTTGGTTTGCCGAATGATGAATAGATATTAATTTCAAATTAAGAGATTTACTTTGGGAATGGGTTTCCAATTTAATTTAACTTGAGAAACTTTAGAGAACGTGAGTATTGGTGGTGCAATATTAATAATCACAATTTAAACTTTTCAATCTACGACATGTTACCTGATAAAGTAAGGAAAGTATGTCAGAAAAATTTAAAGTATATCGTGCACATGTAAAACCGACAGTAATCTATACATATGATTAAATTTAAGTGTCTGCCAGTAATATCGACTTAACTGCCCTATATTAAGCTGAAGTAGTTCTATGCATGCCATTAAGACATGAATAAAGTTAATAAAAATTTTGTCGGTTTGTCTGTCGGCCTGTCCGGACTAATATTGTGCATGGCTAAACGGATTGCGATAAAACTTCACAAACAGATAAGAGAGCAACGCCAGGAGTGATCTAAGCTATGCTTTATCCGAAATCCTTACACCTCTTTTTAATAACGACAAATTGATAAAATAAATGTTTTTTGATAAAGATTTTTTTTTATAGGATAAGGGTGACAAACGAGCACACAGTCCACCTGATGGTAAGTGGTTGCTGCGGCCCATAGATATCTACATCTATCCTCGTTTGCGAATCAAAATGTAGATGCGTTGCCACCCATGAGGACTAAGATGGAATGCCTCATTATCTGTAAAAAGGGCCTCCGGCTACCTGCACTTACCAAGCGAAACGCAGAGGTAAACCTCTACTTCACGCTGGTATTCTGTGAGGTCGTGGTACCACCCCGGTTCGAGCCGGTCCATCCGTGCGACAGCAAAAGCTGCCACGTGGCTCTACCACTGTTAAAATTTCCTATATTTACGCGAAGACTACTCATTAAATAAAACTAACTTTAACGGATTTTATCGCGTTTAATTAAACTTTTTAATTCCTGACGTTTTGGGTGCTTTACAGCACCCATGGTCACGGGGGACTGAGGTGTTTGACATCCCGATGTCATAGCTATCCCGGCTACCTTCAGTTCTTGAATATTAATTTTGCGCTCTATCTACACAGAATGAGCTTACAGTATCTTGAAGTCATGCAGTGGTATGCTTGGGTTTGAATTTAATTTTATTACTTATAGGATCCCAAGTAGATGGCAGCACCCATACATCTACTCTATTGAAATTAGGATGTTTTTTCTTTAATTTCAATAGCCTCGCGAATCACGTTGGTAGGAATCGGTGTTCTTTTGCGAGGATTTGTGGTCTATCAAATCTAAAGTAATGGTGGTTTTTGATAATCTAATATCTAAATTAAAACAAACGCCACATAGGGGGTTATGTAGCAATAATTTAACAGCACTGCTCCACTTTATTCAACACATGCAGGT
The DNA here is from genome assembly GCA_033319125.1 of Parnassius glacialis. Lineage (NCBI taxonomy): Eukaryota > Metazoa > Arthropoda > Insecta > Lepidoptera > Papilionidae > Parnassius > Parnassius glacialis. Next base: position 31,411,961 of record JAVANC010000022.1, on the reverse strand, counting down.
TTCCTCACGATGTTTTCCTTTATTGTAGAGCAAGTGGCATATCAACATTTAAAATTTTAAATATCAATTTCAAGGATCAAACCTGAGTTGTTCGTGGACTGTGTTTACAGAGTGCGCTTAGCCCCATAACTTTTACAGTAATATCTACAGAATAATGTTAACGTTGAAAGTGTCAAGTCAACAAAGTTGGATATTGTGAAGCTCTCTATGAAGTATTTATGTGTTACTCCGTTTAATATTATTTAGATGATTCAGCGCTTTATTAACATAAGTAAATATTATAAGAAAAAATTATAATATAGAAAGAAAAATCTGTACAGTGACGGGGACTGAGTTTAAAGTGTAAAGTCAAATACGAAAACCGCTAATCCACCTTCCAATTGTAACGATTTGGTAATAATACCTTTACCGTTACGGCTTATTAAAATCCACTGCTGAAGATAGGTCTCTCCCATAGACTGCCTCATAGGTAGATAGATGTTATAGTTGCCATGGTTGGCTAGAGGGTTGACTATCTTTTTATTTTTGGTTGTTATTAGGAAGACGCTGCTGTCCATCTCCTGGTTTATTTCCTTCTGTTGCCTCTTACGACACCTTTTTTTTATATGATAAGGGTGACAAACGAGCACACAGTAAGTGGTTGCTGCGGCCCATAGACATCTACATCTATCCTCTATTACAAATCAAAATGTAGATGCGTTGTCACCCGTGAGGACTAAGATGGAATGCCTCATTTCCAGTAAAAAGGGCCTCCGGCCACCTGCACTTACCAAGCGAAACGCAGAGGTAAACCTCTACTTCACGCTGGTTTTCTGTGAGGTCGTGGTACCACCCCGGTTCGAGCCGGCCCATCCGTGCGACAGCAAAAGCTGCCGCGTAGCTCTACCACTGTTAAAACCTACAGGGTGACATAGGAATATATATATATTATATTACAATATATACAAACACATATAGCGAAATTAATCAAGAATTATGTTCAAAATATATTTATTATCAAGCTCACTAGTAAGCATTCGGAAATGACAATCCAGAAAATGTTTACCGTTAATAGAGCACATCGGCCTCTATTCTTTGTCCGATCGTTCGAATCAGACGCAGCGGGCGACAAATTGGCTGTGCATTAACCATGAGCCTCTAATAAGGAGCCGGAGTGATTTAACTGCAGTTTGCAATAATTATGCTTTATCCAAATTCAAATTTTAGCAATGGACTTTTGATAGGTTGTACTGATGATGACCATTCAAACTTAAATCTAGGTATTGAATATATTGTAACAGTAAACGGTATCTGAAATATAAACTAAACTCCGCACGTTGCCCACGGCTAGAAAAATTGTTTTTTCCGCGGTAGGTATTTCAATGCCACTTGGCCGGAAAATTAGAGATCTCTGTGTAAAAGCCTCATTCCTCTGACGCGACTCTCTATTCTGGGCTTATTCATGACATATATGGAATGTTTGTTTTGCTATGTAAAATAATATAGAGATACATTTATAACTAATGAATAACTTTTTATATCACACACTAAACATAAATATAATTGAAAATCAAACTTTTATATTAAATAATTTTATATTAAACATTTTCTTTCGCATTTACCACGGGGAGTGCTCTGAGGAATTGTTCGGATTAATCCCAGCCGCCAAATTTCACGAACGCACATCGCGGCAGAACTCCCGATACCATCCACACCATCTGGATGATTGGCGGTCCACCACTGTGCTATTTAGAAGATGTTTTCTGCCTCGCACGACTTCCTTGTGGAATCGATTACCATCAGCGATTTTTCCGGACCGATACGACTTAGGGAACTTCAAGAAAAGAGCCTACTCGTTTTTAAAAGGCCGGCAACGCATCTGCAATTCCCCTGGTTCCCCTGGTGTTGCAGTTGTTCATGGGCTAGTCACTTACTATCAGGTGAGCCGCATGCTCGTTTGCCTCTTCTCCTATAAAAAAAACTACACACTAAATGTAGAAACAGCTGGATTTATGGCTAATCAACGATCTGTTCCAGGCAAACATTCGGTGAAGAAGATTAATTTACTTTAAAATTATTATAGAAGTCCGCTCAGAAGCTGTTCAAACAAATAACAATGTAATAAAAATATTGACATCATATATAGTGACACGAAGACAACAACAGATGTGAACAATACAAAATAATATACTAAATGAAAACAATGTGGATATCTTCTAGGCAAGAGAATAAATAGGTTTCGGTTAAGCTAAATCAGTGCGCTTTAATATCATCATTCTTCATAACTGGGTCACCGAAAACCTAACTGATAATACTGATATAGAGCGCGAGCGCAGGTCGTTGGCTGTTCGATGTAATATGTTGGATCGCAGGTTTGCACGCTGCACAAAACAGGTTAAGGTTACGCTTTTCAAAGCAAATTGCCAGTCCTTCTATACATGCCTGTGGGTTAGCTATACACGGAGGAATTACAATAACCTGCGCGTCCAACACAATAATGCGTTAATAATTATAATGGGGTTGTCTCGGTATTGTAGCGCCTCTGCCATGTTTGCAGAATGCTGAATCGCATGCGGACGAACACCAACATCATTCTCAGTGTACTAGCGGACAGATGGCATTCACCAATGTTAGGGCATTGGATAAATCTGCATACTGTAAATTAGACACGCTACGACCTAGAGTAGTATTTTAATTTTATTTAGTGTTTATATTTATTAATTTTAATTTTCTTTAATGTTATAGGTATTTAGATTATAATTTTTTAACAAATATGAATAACTGTTCTGAAATAAATGAATATTATAACCATTAGGTGCGATCAAAGGCAACCATTGGCTTGGGATAGTTATAAAAAAGCCGGCCAATAGAGAGTCGGATTCGTGCATGAAGGATTCCGTACCATCGTAAAACAAGTTTCTAGAAGGGGAGGCCTTTAATTTTTAATTTATTTTTATTTTTATTATTTTATGTTATAGCGGCAACAGAAATATACATTCTGTGAACATTTCAGTTATCTACCTATTACTGATCATGAGATACAGCCCGCTGCCAGACAGACGTACGGACAGACGGCGGAGGATTAGTAATAAGGTCCCGTTTGTTAACCTTTGGGTACGGATTATTAAAAGTAGACCCAGGATAGGATAGGATAGGGTGACAAACGAGCACATAGTACACCTTTTTTTTTATAGGAGAGGGGGCAAACGAGCATGCGGCTCACCTGATGGTACGTGACTACCGCCGCCCATGAACAACTGCAACACCAGGGAGGGAATTGCAGATGCGTTGCCGGCCTTTTAAAAAGGAGTACGCTCTTTTCTTGAAGGTCCCTAAGTCGTATCGGTCCGGAAAAATCGCTGATGGTAATCGATTCCACAAGGAAGTCGTGAGAGGAAGAAAACATCTTCTAAATCGCACAGTGGTGGACCGCCAATCATCCAGATGGTGTGGATGGTATCGGGAGTTCTGCCGCGATGTGCGTTCGTGAAATTTGGCGGCTGGGATTAATCCGAACAATTCCTCAGAGCACTCCCCATGGTAGATGTGAAAGAAAATGCAAAGAGATGCAACATCTCTTCGCAGCGCCAATGAGTCGAGCCGATCGGAAAGGACTCGGTCGTCGACGATTCGAGCCGCTCTGCGCTGGATGCGGTCAAGTGGAAGGAGCTGGCACTGGGGAGCCCCTGCCCAGAGATGGGAACAGTATTCCATGTGAGGCCAAACCTGCACCTTGTAAAGTTGCAGGCGGCGTGCCGGCATGAAATACTGTCCCGCTCTGCTGAGCACGCCAAGCTTTTTAGAGGCCAAATTGGCCTTCTCTTCCAAGTGACCACGAAACTGCACGTCACTCGATATGTCGACGCCGAGGATTCCGATACTGGCTGAGGCAACCAGGGGAGTGCCTTGAAACTGAGGAGATACGACAAAGGGGTTCTTTTTAGCGGTAAACGCGCAAACTTGTGTCTTCTGAGGATTAAACTGGACTAGATTTAGTCGCCCCCAGTTCGAGACTTTGTCCAGCAAAGACTCGACTTCAGACACAAGTTTGTTCCGGTACTCGGAGACGTTTTCCCGAGAAATATTAGCACGGCCGGTGTATAGAGCATCACCAGTGCTGTCATCCGCATAACAATGAATGTTACCAGTTAGCAACATATCATTGATATGCAGAAGAAACAGCGTTGGTGATAGCACAGAGCCTTGTGGAACACCAGCGTTAATAGACTTGTAGTCAGAACATGCACCGTCTACAACGACCTTGATGCTCCGATCTGCAAGGAAGCTGGTGATCCAATTGCACAATTTCTCGGGAAGCCCATAGGAAGGGAGCTTCGAAAGAAGCGCTTTGTGCCAAACCCGATCGAAGGCCTTTGCAATGTCCAGACCAACGGCCAACGCCTCCCCCTTGGACTCTACTGCCTCCGCCCATCTATGGGTCAGGTAGACCAGAAGATCACCAGCTGATCGACCCCGACGAAAACCGTATTGGCGGTCACTAATCAGCTGGTGATCCTCAAGGTACCGGATGAGCTGGCAGTTGATAATGGATTCCATTATTTTGGAGAACAAGGAGGTGATCGCGATAGGCCTATAGTTGGACGGGTCTGAGCGGTCGCCTTTTTTAGGGATCGGGTGGACAAAAGCTGTCTTCCATGAATTCGGGACTACGCCTTGGGAGTAGGAGTACCGGAAAAGACGCGTTAGGACCGGTGCCAACTCCGGAGCACATGTCCTCAGCACAATTGGGGGGATTCCGTCAGGCCCACTCGACTTCTGGATGTCCAGGGAGAGAAGTGCTTTGCGAACCAAGCGCTGTGAGAACAGCACATCCGGCATGGAGCACTCACACCGCGGGATGGTCGGCGGTGTTTTCCCCCCGTCATCAAGAGTCGAGTTGGACGCAAAAAGGAAGCCTAAAAGGTCTGCTTTGTGTTCTTTGCGTCATGGGCCAGTGAGTCGTCCTCCCTGTGCAGAGATAGTAGTGATGGCTTACAGAAATTCCCTTGGACAGCCTTGGCGAGAGACCAGAATGCACGGGTTCCCGAAGGAAGGCGAACTAGCTTCTCGCCAATTCTGGCTATGTGCTCTGACTTTGCCTTGGCAATAACTCTTTTGAAGGGCCTGGAGGCGAAGTTATACTTCTTTTTAAGTATGCTGGTGTTTACATCCCGAGTCGCCGAAGCCGCAGCCCAGGCTTGATAACACTCCTGCTTACTGCGTAATGCAGTTTTACAGGAGCGACCAAACCAAGGCTGAGATCTGCCTCCGATGGGTACCACAGATGGTACCTCATGGTAAATGGTTGCTGTGGCCCATAGACATCTACATCTATCTTCGTTTGCGAATCAAAATACAGATGCTTTAACACCAGTGAGGACTAAAATGGAATGCCTCTTTTCCAGTAAAAAGGGTCTCCGGTTCTCTACACTCACCATACGAAACACAGCAACATTAAGTTGCTATTTTACGCTAGTATTCTGTGAGAGCGTGGTTCTTCCTCGGTCGAGCCGACCCATTCGTGCCACAACTATACTACTAATGTAGCTGCAGCATGCCTCTACCACGTTATTGTTTTGTGATGTTTTCCTAAATGTCGAGCAGGAAATGAAATAAACACTTACAAATGCATTTAAACTATCAGTGAACATTTGACTACCGTCGATGTGTATTATTAGTAAGACAGAAACTAAGAAATAAAGTTTTTCCAATGCACACTTCACCTCGTGTTTAAAGAATTAAAAAAACTTTTTTTGATTATGAAAATTATTCACAGATATTTCATACGTTTTTAATTGTCCTAAACAGTCGAGATGATAGTCATAATCATTTACTCAGCAACACCTCACTCGATAAGTGAATTTCTGACGTATAATTTGAATACCCCAATTCACCTATATTTCTACAAAAGTTAAAATACATTCTACATTCGTAAAGTACTGTTTTGATACTATAATTTACGATTACGAAGCAAGTGAATATGATAAATAATAATAATTGCATAGTGAACACCACCATCAATAAACAACTAAACATATAAATTATTTGAGTCTTAGATTATTAAAAACAAGCTAAAATACTCTAAAATTTGAATTTGTTACTTTTGGTAGTGTCTTAAAAACTTAGTCGCTTTAGCAATTCAAGTTATATTAGACTTTTATTGTTAAGAAATAAAGGAATAAATTGGATTTATTATTATTATTGTAATTTCTAAAGAAATGTTTGTTTTGACAACTCTTGGAAAGTACTTTAAAGGCTCTAACAGTTTACCACTCATCAGTTGCAGGTGGGATTGATGTGCAGTTACATAAGTGAAAATTTGCGTATTAAAGTTTTTCGGCTTGTACTGTATGTCATAATCATCATTACAGCCTTTCATAAGTCCACTGCTAAACATAGGCCTCCCCCAAGGAATGCCACAAAGCACGGTCCTGAGCCACCTGCATCCATCGACTTCCTGCATGTCTTACCAGGTCGTCACTCCATCTCGTGGGGGTCGCCCTACACTTCGCCTACCGGTACGAGGCTGCCACTCAAGAACCTTTCTTCCCCATCGGTTGTCGGTTCTTCGAGCTATATGCCCGGCCCACTGCCACTTCAGCTTACTAATCCGTTGGGCTATGTCGGTGACTCTGGTTCTACTGCGGATATTCTCTTTCCTAAGTTTATCACGCACAGAAACTCCGAGCATAGCCCTCTCCATAGCTCGCTGAGCGACCTTGAGCTTCCTCATACGGCCAGCAGTGACATCTCGGTCGAAGTTGGACTTACCTAGTCAGACTATTTGTCCCAGGTAAACATACTCGTCAACAACTTCGAGCTTAGTGCTCCCAACAACTACCGGCATAGGTGTGACATGGACATTAAACATAATCTTTGTTTTGTCCATGTTCATCTTAAGACCTATCCGCTGGGAGAGACTATTGAGGTCATTGAGCATAGTGCTTAGGTCCTCCAGCGATTCTGCCATAAGGACTATATCGTCGGCAAATCGAAGGTGAGTGATGTACTCGCCATTGATGTTGATACCGTATCCTTTCCAGTCCAGAAGCTTAAAAACGTCTTCCAATGCAGCGGTGAAGAGTTTCGGGGATATGACGTCACCCTGTCTTACACCTCTCTGCAATTGGATAGGTTTCGTACTCTGGTTCTGTACTCGGATAGCCATCGTAGCCCTACTGTACAAGCACTTCAGCACTTCGATATACCGACAGTCAACTTGGCACCGCTGAAGGGACTGCAGCACCGCCCAAATTTCGACGGAATCAAAAGCTTTCTCATAGTCCACATACGCCAGGCATAGTGGCAAATTGTACTCCTCGGACTTCTGTACAACTTGCCGAAGGGTATGTATGTGGTCTATGGTGCTAAAGCCCTATCGGAAACCGGCTTGTTCGGGAGGCTGGAAGTCGTCAAGTCTGCGTGCGAGACGATTCGTAATGACTCTCGAAAACAGCACGTAGACGCGGCTCAGAAGGGAAATCAGTCTGTATTTCTTCAAGAGAACATTGTCACCTTTCTTGAAGAACAAGACCACCGCACTTCTGCTGTACGCCTCCGGTGTAATGCCACCATGGAAGACGGAATTAAAGAGCTTCTGAAGGACTTCCAGTACCGGTTTTCCACCCGCTTTCAGAAGCTCCGCTGTAATTCCATCCTCGCCTGGGGCCTTGCCGTTTTTAAGATGCTGGAGAGCCATTCTAATCTCGCTCAGACTGACGTCCGGGATATCCTCGAAATAGTGTCGGATAAGACTCGTTCTTGGATCGTTACTCACACTTGCGTGTGGCTCCAACGATGACGTGCACAGCTGTCCATAGAACCTCCCAATCTCACTCAAAATCTCAGGTGCCCCGGAAACGATGCTGCCACACTCGGTCTTCAGCTTTGACAGTTGGCTCTTTCTGGCAGACAGATCTCTGGCAAAGACTTTGGAGCCTTGGTTCGGCTCGATCGCTTCTTCAATACGAGCTGTATTGAAGTTGCGTAAGTCCCGCCGCATGCATTTGGAGATCTGTCTGTTCAGATGCCTGTATGCTCTCAAGTCTGTTGAAGAATGTAGCTTCATCTCCCGTCTAACTGCCATGAGATTAAGAGTATAATCGGAGAGTTTTTGTGTTCTTCTGCGGCGGGTCTTGCAGAACTTAGTTCCGACCGCATGGACAGTTTCCACGAGCTTGTTATTCATATCGTCCACTTCAATGCAGTCTTCTAGGCACTGAAAACGGTTTTGTAACTCGAGCTGAAAGGTTTCGGGACTTTGGAACAGAGCACGAGGGGGACGGAGCGTTGACTTCATTAGACGAGACCTCTCCAACTTAACGTTTAGGTTCAGTGTGCCTCTAACCATTCGGTGATCGCTACTAGTTTTCACCCTCGCGATCACGGAGACATCACTGAACAGTTGTCGTCTGGTCGTCATAATGAAGTCAATCACATTTTTTGTCGAACCGCCGGGGCACGACCATGTCCACTTCCTATGGGCCGCTTCTGGGAGAAAGAGTTCATCAAAAAGAGTTCCTCTTTCTCCATAAAGTCGGCCAGCTGCTGGCTCCTTGGGTTCCGTGCCCTATTCCAAATTTCCCTACTTTCAGCTCACCGTTCTCTCTTGTGCCCAGTTTTGCATTGAAGTTTTGAATTTGAACTGTATGTACCTACCTATATATACAAAATAATGTCTTTATGGTTGCTCTTTAATTTTTTCTGCCGACTTCCAAAAAGGAGACGGTACTCAATTCGACGCGCATGTTTTTTTATGTGTGTTACCTCATAACTTTTTACTGGGTGGACCGATTTCGATGATTCTTTTTTGTATGAAAGCTGATACTTCTCGTGTTGTCCCATATGAATTTGATCAAGGTCAGACCAGTAGTTATTGAGTTATTCTTAATAACTTATATTGAAGTCGGCTGTACAACATTTTTAATTTTAAATTATATAAATTTTTAAATCTTATTTTAATTATTTTTCTTTTAGTAATATCCGTAGTTTGATGTATACATCTTAATGTAATTAATATAAAATATAACTAATATTTCAGTAAGAAACGTAAAACTTTATATTTTCCCGACAATATTACTTTACACCTTTGGAATAATTCAAATGTTCCCTTTATTTTAAAGTGGCGTCGCCATTGTGGCAGAAAAAGTCGTGGATGCCCATATTTGCAGTTGTGTAAAATATCCATTTATATTTAACTATTATAAGCCAGTGCTTGACTACTATTCCATCTAATGGTAAGTGATGAAGTAGAGGAAGATGGCAAATCGCACTGACTAAACTTTCCATAAGCCTATTCATATTCACTCTAGGCTTGAGACATTTTAATTGTAATCGACTTCTATCAACGGCGATCATTCTCTACCCATACGACTTAGGGATCTTCAATCAACAAGTTGGCTCTCCTTTTATACCATAACTTGAAAATTTTAAAACAATAAGCTGATCATCTTCAAACGGCTGAAAATATTTTCTTGATCAAGAACCCTCTCAATCAAGTCACATTTCAAACAAATGAAAACTAAATCTAAATCGATTCATCCATTTGGGAACTAAGATGACACAGCCAGACATACATATACAAACGTTAAACACATAACATCGCTCTGTGTGCGTCGCGGGTTAAAAAGGCTGTCAACCCACCAGCCCGGTGTTGCAATTGTTCATGGGCCGCGGTCGACACATACCATCAAGTGAGACACATAAAAATCTGCGCCCTCCTCTATAAAAAAAAACTACATGGGCATTTTTCAATTATAACGAATTTTCTGAACATTACGGTCTGATACCAAGACCGTGCTTAGACGTCTCATAAGTTATAAAAATGCAGTGCGCCTCTTGTAAGGTAACAGTTGAGAGCATGCAGCGGGTCGTTGCGTTCAATATGCATAACAAACTACAAATTCTTGTGCTACTGTGTGGCAGTCGCAGAAAATATATACCAAACGCGCCGCTATCCCACAAACCTCACCGAACGCTCATTATCCCCTTATGCTGTCATCGTACGTAGTGATTGGCATACCGAGTGACGGCAACGTATGAGAACCAATAACCTCATTTTATCGATATCCCGTGGGTATCGTAAGAGGCGACTATGAGATATGCCTCAAAGATCTTATGGCTTCTGAGAGGTGGCGCTAAATACTCGAAGTGGTAATGGAAATCAGCGTAAAAGATGCGAAAATACTGCGACCGTCAATTCGCCTGTCTTGCGCGATGTTAACTCAAAACTTCAAATCTTCCCTGCAACGATAGTTGTACGTGGTAGAGCCATGCTGCAGCTATATTAGTACTATAGTTGTAGCACGAATGGGTTGGCTCGACCGGGGAAGGACCACGCTCTCACAGAATACCAGTGTAAAATTGCAGCTTGACACCGCTGTGTTTCGTATGGTGAGTGTAGAGAACCGTAGACCCATTTTACTGGCATTCCATCTTAGTCCTCACGGGTGACGACGCATCTGCATTTTGATTCTTTATTCAGGTGGACTGTGTGCTCGTTTATCACCCTATCCTATAAAAATAACGAAGAAGGCCCATATCTAGACTTTCACCAACTGATGATGAAAAAATAGTAATTATATAATTTTTGATCCATATTAGATAATGAGCCGTGGTAGCTTAGATGGTTAGCGCTCGCTGTAAGCTTTACAGTACTCGAGCAACCTGGGTTCGATCCCCGCCGACACCAATGAAATTGTTAATTGCAATTTTAAGTGCTGATTTACCACGTGACTTACGCACGTGCGGTGAAAGAAAACATCGTAAGGAAACCTGCATGTCTGAGAAATAAGAAAAAATAAAAATATTTCGAAGACGTGAAATTCGCCAACACACATATGCGCGGCGGCGTTTGCTTGCCCTAAAACCCTCTCATACATGAGAGGAGGCCTGTGCCCAGCAGTGGGACGTAAATAGGCTGCAACTTTACCTTAAGGCCTATTTTCACTTTGATTAGTGCGAGTGCAGGTGATTAGTAATTGCTGTTGATTCGTGCAGGTGTGTAGTGTAAGTAGTGTTCAATTCTGTTTAGTGGCTGTGTTTAGTAAATTCAGTTGTTAGCAGTCAACCAGGAAGTATGGACATTTTTTTAACAGAAGCGAGCGTTCGACGCTAAACGCTAAACACTTAGCACTGCTGTTCAAACTCCAAAAGTGTTTAGTGGCAGGCATGCTGCGAGTGAGGGGAAAGGAAGGGCGCGCGGGGCGTGACACTCGCAGTCCACTCGCAAAAAAATAGAACACGCTTATAATCACTTTACTACACAGGTTATTAATCACTTGCACTAATCAATCGCTGTCCACACGTGGTTACTCCTAAACATTAAACAACTGCACTAATCACTCATCAAAGTGAAAACAGGCCTTTACTTTACTTTATATTAGATATATTATGAAACTGTTAGCACATGCTATGGGTTATCGTTCTTAATTTCATAATACGTAACCCAACGTGACCCGATCTTCGTCGCACCAATTGAAGTTGAAGAAGTTGTAGTATTCATAGTATGTATTATATACATACACAGTGTGTATTACATATAATATTATATATATATATATATATATATATATATATATATATATATATATATATTTTTTTTTTTATTGTTATAATAGTATTTAATTTTTTTTACAAACGTAAAAAATAGTAATTTATTTATTTTAAATTACTAAAGATTTACCTGTTATAATCTTATAATTATTAAATGATACTGTGGTCAATACCAACCACGAGTAAATCAAATTGAATATTTTGAAATATTGAATGATTAAATATTTGACCGATTTAATTGACCAGTATGCCTACTGTTACCAGAACAAATGGGTACGCAACACTCTTTAATGTTACGTATAATAGCTCCCAAATGCCGCCAAACCGGCGACCACATTACGCATGGATGGGCTTAAATAGTGAATTTGTGATTACGGATTTATATCACGGTAATACATTATATCGACATACATATTATATTGTATAACATAACATAAAAACACACGACCTCATATTTTAATAACCTTAGTTTATTAGGCTATGGAAGAGCGGAGTCTCCTCGCACAATCATTATTTGTTTAAAAGGAGTTTTAACAGTAGAATTTAATTTTTTTAGCATGTTAAGGAATAAAAGTTATCAGGTAGGTATATTATTGTTTTATATTTTTTATATATTTCACTTTTGTTTACGTTCTATTGCAGACTACAACAGCACACGTATACGTATCTACCTCCGTTCTATCATAAATACGTATTATATACGTTATATGAGACGAGATTTTAAAAGAAGAAGCTTTTGGTTAAAGCGCCGTAGTGCTGCGGGTTCGAATCTTAATTTTATACTTGTATTTTTTTTCTAATTACACAAAATATGTGTTTCACAACGATATAAGACCGAATATTCCCAACTGTATGACCTATAAACAAATGTTCCGGGTCTGGATTGTGTTAATTCGGATGTAATAATTCTAATAAAAAAATATGCTTCATTAAAATATTCTCTAGAATTTATGCTGAGTATAATCGATTCATTTATTTCCAAAATTTTAAGGTTTCGTCTTAATAACATATAACCGGTATCCAGCATATTATATGACGATATGGGGTAGTTCATATTTTACACCGCCACGGTCTATGTTTTGTAGGAACGTAAAACTGGCAGACAGTAGAACTTACGATCGGTATCAAAGAACGTGTTCAGAGACCACATCTCATGTTAGGAATAAGTTATCATCAAACTTATTTCTAGTCAGTATTAGTAGAAAAGGCATATCAAGATATAGAGAAGAATTATAAGTATTATATTTAGGTTGGTTATTCGAGTAGGTAATTGTGTGCTTGCCTTATAGTTTCAGTACTTATTTCCAAACCTACGTTAAGTGTCTGTTTATTGGCGATGTAAGAATATCCACCACTCCATAACATCCTGTGGGTGTCGTTAGAGGAAACACAAGGAGACAAACCAAGAAATTGGCAGCAGCATCTTCCTAGTAGTAACTAGAAAGAAAAAAACTGTTGCCCACCCACCTGCAAGCGTGACAGCTATTGCAGGTGCCCCCCTTATGGGCAGTCTGTGGGGAGGTCTATTTTCAGCAGTGGACTTTGATTATAAGTCTGGTAACAATTTTATATATCCGCGTAAAACAAGCCTATCCTTGTAATTTATAAAGACTGTCTACTAAAATTAAGAGGATTAATTCAGAAATGGTGTTAAACAATTAAGTAAAGAATGAAATATCCTGTAGCATTAACAACAGTTCCTGGTATGTAGTGTATTATCTATGAACAACAGCACCATGTAACGGCGGGTAATATTTGCGACTCCATATATATCCGTCCATATATCCGTGGGACTCGTCAGAGGAAAAATAGGGAAACTGAAACAGGACATGGCCAGTGGTATTTCCTGATAATAACTTGCAGTAATAAAAAAACTGCCGTTGCCAACTCACCTGCCTAGTGTGGCAGCTATAGTAAATATCCCCCCTATGAGACAATCTTTGTTCAGCAGTGCACTTTTCATAGCCTGTAATGATGATGATTATGATGATTGGTAAAAGACCTTGGACATTAAGAATGATTTCTATTTCAAAGAATGCTACTTAACTTTACTAGATGGTGGAACTCCTTTTACCTAGGGTACGTCTGAGTAGGTACTATCTTCTTAATTTTTTCTACTAACAGACAGCAGTGCATTCACTCTGAAGGCTCAGACAAAATAGACTTTTTATTTTGTCTGAGTCTGAAGGGTATGGAGAATTGGAGAGCATATAATATATATAATATAATATTTAATATCCACGTCTATCTGTCTATATGAACTATATAAATTAGATTTTAAATGTTGTTCGTTCAAAATCTTATATTACCCAAATTTATTTAACGATTGCTTTAAAATTTTAACACGTTGCATTGGAATACGCACATGCATTTTAAAAATAATAAAAAAGATTTTTAAAGAAGCTCTTTGAACCGCTGCAACGCGTGGTCGGTACAGTATATTTCAATTAAATATAATTGAAAAACTGGCCAAGAATTGGCCGAGGTCAGCTGGTCGACTCATATTTTCATAGTTTATTACGCGGTAGAGTCATGCTGCAGTTATATCAGTAGTATAGTTGTAGCACGAATGGGTCGGCTCGAGCGGGGATGGACCACGATTTCACAGAATATCAGCGTAAGATAGCAGCTTAACGCTGCTGTGTTTCGTATGGTGAGTGTAGAGAATCGGAGAATCCTCTTACTGGAAACAAGGCATTCGACCTTAGTCCTCATGGCTGGCAACGCATCTGCATTTTGATTCGTAGTTGAAGATGGATGTAGATATCTATAGGCCACAGCAACTACTTACATCAGGTGAAATGTGTGCTTGTTTGTCAACCTATCCTATAAAAAAATAGTTATTTAAAATATTAAAAAAAATTATAGCAGCAAAAACCAGCAATTGTACATACCGCAAATTAACTAAACCAGTCTATCGCCCACGACGTCATTACCTACGCAAATGTGACGGAATAATTTTGTTACTCTAATTTAAATGCTACATCTCTAATATTACAGCATAAATTGCTTCGTTTCAATTCACTGTACATAATGAACAAAGTGTTGAAAGAGAAATCACCCACATAGAGCAGTAAATTGGCAGAGACCTTGAGCGTAATGATCTAGACGATGTTCGACATTGGATAGGATTCGCCCTAGTTGCAATTACTTAAGTTGATTTTAAATAATCGTTTTATTAAATGACAATAACAAAGAATAAAATAACGTATTAGAAGTGATTGGTTTAGAGAATCTGAATGTTCTGACTTTTTAAAATTTTGTTTTATAGAATTAGGGTGACAAACGAGCACACAATCCACCTGATGGGTAAGTGGTTTCTGTGGCCCATAGACATACGAAACACAGCAGCATTAAGCTGCTATTTTAAGCTGGAATTCTGTGAGAGCGTGGTCCTTGCCCGGTCATGCCGACCCATTCGTGCTACAACTATACTATTAATATAGCTGCAGCATGGCTCTACCACGTAACTTAAGTAAATTGTTTTTAAGATTCAATTGATTTTTTCTTATTTAGACGCCTCGTTAGTACAGTAGGTAAGAATATGTATGCGGTGCTGCGGGCAGCGGATTCGATTCCTATTCGCAACAGTTATTTGTATTGAACTACAAACTTCAAGTATATGTTTAGAATACGGATGTTTGCAATTGTACAATTTATTTGTGTAAACTGCTTCCACGCTCCAGGAGAAATTTCTAGGGTGAAAGTTACATTATTTATAAAACAAAAAATAAAATAAAAACGACATCATTAAATGATGAATATATAATAAGCAAACATTAAAGCGACTATATGTGATGGATGGAATGGATTGAAACATCTTACTTTAAAAGAAACGACAGCTTCAGCTTGCCTTTATTTCAAATCTCATACAAAGTTACCTGTAACAAATAAACATACTCATTAGGTTTGTCTATGGGTAAAAACCATAAAATCTATAGTCCCAATTCATTCAGTTGGTGTAGTAAGAACCAGGTCAGACATACCACATGGCCTCCGATAGATAGTGTAACCATCTCGTGTATACCAAATGAAAAATATCCAGACCAGCGACGGTGGGCAGCGTCAAAGGTTTCGATATGTCTAAAACTGCGAACTCAAATCTGTCTGCCAAGAGTAAGGGTTAGATCAAATCCTTCCTACACTGGAATTGATCCATGTCCAGCAGTGGATTGTCACTGGCTATTTAAATCAATGACATTTATTTTCTGACGTCGAATAATTGTTGCCATGATTAAAAATCGGCAAAATAAATCTATAGTGAATGAATAATTTAACAATAATACTGAAAAACCTTTTTAATAGTTATTTATGATTAAGGTATTGAACAAACACACACTCACATACACGCACAGGAATTACTAACGGGAATATTAAAGTCAAAGTTAAAATTACAGCCTATATACGTCCCACTGCTGGGCACAGGCCTCCTCACATTTCTGAGCTTTATTAGTAATAGCATTGCTAGTATTTTTTTTATTTTTTTTTCACGTGGTAGAGCCATCCTGCAGCTATAATAATAGTACAGTTGTAACACGAATGGGTCGGCTCGACCGGGGAAGGACCACGCTCTCACAGAATACCAGCGTAAAATAGCAGCTTAATGCTATTGTGTTTCGTATGGTGAGTGTAGAGAACCGGAGACCCATTTTACTGGAAAAGAGGCATTCCATCTTAGTCCTCACGGGTGACAACGCATCTGCATTTTGATTCGCTAACGAAGATAGATGTAGATGTCTATGGGCCGCAGCCAGCACTTACCATCAGGTGGACTGCGTGCTCGTTTGTCACCCTTATAATATAAAATAAAAATAAAACTTTGTAAAACTCTCATAGACCAAAAATGTACCCACTGGAATTAGTAAAGGAGTAGATATTATAGAGTTTTACATCCTAACTATTTAATTAAAAGTATCCCGCTGTTGTTCCGCTGAATAAACGCAATATTTTAAAGTGGCTGTTTGTAAAATATCGAGGAAATATATCATAAGTTTTTAATACTCTGGACAAGCCAATATAAATTTTTTAAATTCAGAATTAGAAATACAAATAGTTTTTTTGTTCAATACAGATTATAAATAACACTTTTTAAAGTCATATTTAAGACTTATAAAATAATGAGGGCTAATAATTTTCTACTCACCAGATGTCGCTATTTGACACTGAGGTAAAGTTTTTTGTTACACAATGTAATTTAATTAAAAAGTTGATTTTTAATAAAAGTTTATCAGTTTCTAGAGTATTATATTAATATACAAAACAATGCGTCAGTGGTTTGCACTTTAATTTTTTTGCACATTTTTAACTTTCTTTTTTCAATTTTTCAACTTTTAGGAATATCTGTGGTTTGATTTATTTATTTTTAATTTTATTAATATAAAATATAGCCAATAGTACAAAAAAAACAATTACTTTTACATTTTCTGAACAAATTAACTTCTGCCAAATATTATACCTCACTTTCTAGTGGCGCCGCCCTGGTGGCAGAAAAAGGCGTGGATGCCCTCATTACTATGCATTGTTTACCATTAGCATGCGACACGAATGGCATATCAAAATACCATACGACACAATGCAATGAAAATAACTAAATAAACTAGTCCAGCTGTTTTAACACTGGTGAGACTTCAACAGTTAACGCTGCATTATTAGTCTCCTTGCTATCTATCTAAATACGGGGACTCCATTGAAGTTCCGCATCTAGAATGCTTCCAAGAAAAACAATGGTTAAAACGCTTAACTCTTTCTTATTTAAAATTACATTAGTATAAATTATGTGTATATAATCCGATGTCATGATATTTTTTTAGATTTCTTTAAAAGCATATTTTATAAGTTAAATTAAGTACTCTTCTGAAAACCGTGTTTATCGAGTCTTTGAGGATAAATTGTAAGTAACTGCGGAATGGAATATAGCGATAGACCCTGTTATGATAATTCCTAGTGTAATTATTATATCTAAAGCTCTTTTTAATTACACCTTTTATAACCAAGAGTTAGTATCTAGCAATAACCATAACTCTAGGCAGTTTTGCAATTTTTAATGTTATCACAAACCACCGGTGACACCCAAGCGGTCGTAAATCGAATAAAACCTAGCCTATTTTAAACTGGAAAACACATCGAATGCGGTTTTCTCCACACTCCAGACCATTAATTTAATTAATTCCGTTATTCCACTATATATAAGCTATTTTGACGGTTACGATTACACAAACACTGCAACCCCACTGCTACCGTACAAACGATAATAGTTTCTAACACTCACGCAATAAGCGCCATCCGCATTGCGTGCTAAGTTTTTATAAGCACAATGGTTGGCCGCTTACCAAAAGCAGCGTATGTACGGTTTTTACAGTCTCTGGTAATTAGTGTGAAAAAGTATCGCTAAGCCACGTAACATCTGTGACTATGTACAGGCGAGAAAATACGCAGGAGAATTACTAAGTAAATATATACGGTTGACCCTGCAGCACATCCCTGCAATTTCCCGCTCGAAAATCTATGTCATTTTTGTTTTTTCTGTTTTAATTTTTTGAAAATCTTTAAAACGGCTCGACCGATTGACTTGAAAATCTAATCAGCTCAAAGTTTCAATGAACTTTTATGAACGCCGTGTTGTCGTTCTAAAGATATCGTACGATAAAATGTTATTTATATACATGCAAACATGCACGCACGCCCGCACGCGCGTCCGCGCCCAGGCGCACTCGAGCACACGCGCACACTCGCACACGCACACGCACACACGCACGGCCGGACGTCCAACCGGTAATAGTCGGAACGGCTTCTTAGGACCTCAAAACGTAGAGATCTGATGAAAACTCGCATTCTCAAAGTCTGACCGAATTCTATAACTGCCTACATTTGAAAATTATTAATTTCCAAAGCGGGAAGTTAAAAATATGTGTACTAAGTGGAAATGAAATGTTTACTAAGTGGTAGGACTTCTTTTCTGCGTAGAAGTCCACTGGGTGGGTCAACCTCTTACCTCTTTCTGTCGCCGAATAGCACTGATGGTGCTTGCACTACTGTCTAATGTGCTCCAGTCTGTAGAGTATAGAGAGACGGTATAATTAAAACCGGTGCAACATTCCATCTTATGAGTACTCCTCTCCGGTGACAACGCATCTGCAGCCATGTTTTTTTATAGGATAGGGTGACAAACGAGCACACAGCCCACCTGATGGTGTTTGCTGTGACCCATAGACATATCATCATCTATCCTCAATAAAGAATCAAAATGCAGATGCGTCGTCACCCGTGAGGACTAAGATGGAATGCCTCTTTTCCAGTAAAATGGGTCTCCGGTTCCCTACACTCACCATACGAAACACAGCAGTGTCAAGCTGCCATTTTACGCTGGTATTCTGTGAGAGCGTGGCCCTTCCCCGGTCGAGCCGACCCATTTGTGCTACAACTATACTACTAATATAGCTGTAGCATGGCTCTACCACTTGTAAAACGACCACGGTGTTGAACACGGGTGTGCCCATGAACTACAGTAGGCAGTTACCATCAGGCGGACTGATAGTTTGTTTGTCACTTCAGGTTTATAAAACAATGTGCATATTAGAGAATTTAATTTATAAAGCTTCCATAGCTCACAAAACATGTGCAACAATGTATTGCGAAGTCACTTCTTTATAGAATAAGGGTGACAAACGAGCCCACAGTCCACCTGATGGTTAGTGGATGATGTGGCCCATAAATATCTAGGTTTACCCTCGATTAAGAATCAAAATGCAGATACGTTCTAAGGACTAATATGGAATGCCTCGTTTCCAGTAAAAAGAATCTCCGGTTCTCTACAATCGTCAAATGAAACACAGCAGTATTAAGTTGCTTATTATACGCTAGTATTCTTGGTATTTATTGGTCCTTCCTCGGTCGAGCTATTGTGCCACAACTTATAATACAGCCGTAGCATGGCTCTACCACGTAAACACTGCACACCACTGCTATTTAACACGTGTTTGGTTGTGAAGGACACTATTGTGAGGAAACTGTATAAGAAATTTCGAATAAAACATTTCACGGTTTTATGAAATACATCAAAACGCAAAAAACGCGGCGGACTCTCCTTTGCTCCATAATATGAGTTTTTCTAATTTTCAGATGAATCCACGGAAACAAAGAGCCTCATACAATTAATTTAATATATAAAAAATAATTTTTGTTTGTTCGTATTTTATGTGCTGCCATACCGTTCATCTGATTGCAATAAAACTTTGTCAAGTTATTGCTTGCACTTGCACGAAGGTTATAGGCCTAGTACAATTAACTTACAGTAGGTGGCGCGCGTATCGTACCGACAAATTTATTTGAAAGTTGTAGATCATTCAACTTCAATGAATGTATTATCATTCCTTATTAAACAATATAACTCTTTCAAATTTAAAACGCTATTTCCACCATTATTTCTTCTGCGGCAGCAGCGCGCCGGATACCAGCAAGTGTATAATATTAATGTAGGAGCCATAGTCGCTTAGGGCTCATCGTCGTAAATATTGTAATATACGAGCAACCCGAGTTCGATTCCTGTCAGCACCAATGAAATGTGGTAAAGGAAAACATTCTAAAGAAACCGGCATGTCTGAGAAATTAAAATAATTAAAAATTAAAAATTTTGTACAGCCGACTTCAATATAAGTTATTAAGAATAACTCAATAACTACTGGTCTGACCTTGACCAAATTCATATGGGACCACAAGAGAACTATCGGCTTTCAAACAGAAAAAGAATCATCGAAGTCGGTTCACCCAGTAAAAAGTTATGAAGTAACACACATAAAAAAACATACAGTCGAATTGAGTACCGTCTCCTTTTTGGAAGTCGGCAGAAAAATGTAAGGTCCGCAATGAGGAAGCGCGGTGGAGCTCTATCAGAATTTGAGAAGCGGGAGATATATACGAGATATGAGCAGTGGGACGTATACAGGCTGCAACCTTACAAATCCGATTAATGTAATAAAGAAAAAAAATATGTCTACAATTTGTTTATCCAACCACTAAGTAATTGACTTTCTTCAAAATTCAATTCTTTAATTAGAATTCATCAAAATATCAATTTTCTTTCGTCAATATTTTAAACACGGGATCGTGACGGCTTATTTGAGATTCTGTAATATCGTGACAAAGCGTCGCATAGCAACGGCACGCTCTGGAAAATTCCTAATTTCACCCTTTTACCTTGAGTAACAACAGCCAGTCTAACCAGACCTTCAATCTAACCGAACGTTAAAGAATTGAGTGAAAGGTTTTTTGAACTTAATAAATGATGCTGGGGTCTTAATATACTGGTTTAACCGTCGGTGTAAATTAAACCACATTTCACAGTATAAGGTGTAATAATCAAAGTTAAAAATTGTAAAATTCATATAATGAAAGAAGAGTTGGTGTTGTCCACTTAATTACAAATATTATCAGCAAAATTGTATTTCTGTTTCTGCCGAAAAATTACATTATTTTATTCTAGGACTGTGAGAAAGAAAAATATCAAAAATATTTTTTTTATACAATATGGATGATAAACGAGTACACAGTTCACTTGATGGTAAGTGGATGCTGTGGCTTATAGACCCCTGCGGACTAAGATGGAAAATGCCTCGTTTCCAGTAAGAAGGGTCTCCGATTCTCTACACGCACCATAAGAAACACAGCAAGCAGCATTAAGCTGCTATTTTACGCTGGTATTTTGTGTGAGCGTGTTCCTAACCCGGTCAAACCGACCTATTCATGCTACAATTATAATATAGCTGCAATGTGGCTAAACTATGTTTCGAACTAACTAACTTGCTTTTTGGCAACATCTAATTTTCAAACGGAGCGAACTTAGAACGTATACTACAGTAATTTTATCAAAGAACTTACTACCTACTACTTTAATTAATACAATAATTTTCTAGCTAAGTATCCATTTCTTAAAGAAGCTATTTTATTAATAAACTTGATGTAATTTTCCTTAAATGCAAATGCTTAAGGGGTAATTACACATTAATGTATTAATGCAATTCCATTAGAGAGAACATTAAAGAAACTGACGTTCATAAGCTAACGCGCTGTTATAAAAGTGGATTTTTATAGTCGTTAAAGTATTTACGACAAACTTTATATTAAGAATTTTAAAAGCACATTTAATATAATCAAAATTACATCAGATATATAATACCCGTATATTTAAAAACGGCGTTCAATACCAACGTAAGTCACTTTGTATAGAGACTATTGTAAAATGTGTTACTAGGCAAGTGAGTTATTTAACACCATAGCCTAAAGAGATAAGAAGGCAAGAGTGCCCAACGTAATGCATCTAAAATCATTGTTTCCACCTAAGTTATAAGCTGCCGGCGATTATTAACACAGATCATTGATTGATACTAAGTTAACATTATTTGCATCAGTTTTTTTATAAGCTTTGATATCCACAATTTTATATGTGATCACTCCTGTAGTAACCCATTTAATGCTAAAAAAATATTACAATCGGATCAAAATTGGCGAAAATGTCACGTATCATACATACTAAAAACATACAGCCGAATTAAGAACCTCCTCCTTTTTTGAAGTCGGCTAAAGATCAGTTTATCTGCATATACTAATAGATATCTATGTCCCTCTCTCTCATCAGCCCATCAATAGTCCATTACTGGGTATGTGGGGAAAATTTAATATTAGGTTTTAGGGTTAAGGACATTATCTGTTGCGGTTCTACCCATGGCCGTCACCACACTACCAAAGGTTAGCTGGCAGAATGCCTTTTCGGCATTAAGTTCGCATTTGGGTTTAGGAAACTTTTTTTAGAATAAAGATGATAAACGACTACACAGGTCACCTGATGATAAGTTATTGTTGTAGCACTCAGAAATCTACGAGTAGATCTATCTTCGATTAAGGATCAAAATGATGATGCGTTGTCACTTCCAAGGATTCCAAAGGTAATTTTAAAGGATATATTTGCGTTTTACTTTCTTTATTAATTATAATAGTATAGTATTGTTTAAAATATAATAAAATAAAAATATTTGTTAACGGCCCATTTCCAGCAATGGATTATTAAGACCAGAAGATTATTAAGAAGAAAAGATTTTGAATTTAAATTTAATGAAAAGAAAAATAAAATAATACTTATGTAAAAATACGTACAATAATACGTAAAAACATGGAATAAATTTAATATATAGAAGTATCCGTCATCACTTGCACCATACGTCAAAGACTACCGAGTGTCCATATTTCAAGCTAGCGTTGTACTCTTACTGGAGCCCAATTAGGTACTAGAGGAGCTATTAAGCCATTTACTTCGTTTGTCGAGGACAACTTAAAATAATGTGATGGTGTTTTAATTGGTTTATTGTTGTACTATTCTGTGTATAAAACGGCGCTTTTTAAAAATTTCCGCTTTAATTAAGAAATTTAGCAACCGTTCAGATCTCACATATTTTTTACGTGGTAGTGCCACCTCTACCACGTAAAAAATATTGTTTATTATTATTTAACAGTTTATGTACACACATACTTCGATAGGAAAATGGTAAAAAACAATTATGTGCAAAGCCACTGCTTATTCCATGAAATTTCTTCCAGCATGCCTATTGAAGGATAGTTGAAAATAATTTAAAATTAAAAAATTTGTACAACCGACTTCAATATAAATTATTAAAATAACTCAAAAATTATTGGTCAGACCTTAATCATTTTCTTGTAATATATATGGGACCACATATGAAGCACCAGCTTTCAAATAAAAAAAGGATCATCGAAATCGGTTCACCCAGTAAAAAGTTATGAGGTAGTCAAAGTGTGCACTTACATAAAATATACATGTACAACAGCAACACACACAACACAAGCACACAAGCGCGCGCCCACGTGTGTGTGCGTGTGTGTGTGTCTGTGTATGTGTGTGTGTGTGTGTGTGTGTGTGTGTGTGTGTGTGTGTGTGTGTGTCTGTGTGTGTGTGTGTGTGTGTGTGTGTGTGTGTGTGTGTATTTTATGTAAGTACACACTTTGACTACCTCATAACTTTTTACTGGGTGAACCGATTTCACAGATTCTTTTTTTATTTGAAAAAAGTGCTCACAGTCATGTGGTCTCATATACCGCTGATTAATAAATAAATATTACATACTATTATAAAAAATATTA
Source organism: Parnassius glacialis (assembly GCA_033319125.1). NCBI lineage: Eukaryota > Metazoa > Arthropoda > Insecta > Lepidoptera > Papilionidae > Parnassius > Parnassius glacialis. The sequence continues at coordinate 31,388,282 of JAVANC010000022.1, read as the reverse complement.
TATGCAGGGGAAGTGAATTCCACAATCCTACTGCTTTAACAGAAAAAGAATGAGAATAGAGCATGGTATTGAAAACAAGAGGGTTCTTGTATCTGGGGGCACGGCAGTGCCCCCGCCAAGTCGAGCAAAAAAAGTTTAATTTACATGGTACATTTGGAGAATGAACAAAAGTAAATCGATTTTTTAGATATAGCGGAATAGTAGGATAATGTAGAATATTGAAAAGTAGACAGAGGATTCGAGTGTTCCTGCGGGGGCGGATTGGGAGCCAGTTAAGCTGCTTGCGGTAAACAGAGACGTGAGCGAACTTCTTTAAGCCAAAAATGTATAATTCAAATACATAAAAGCCGAATACATAAATTTTTAAAGCGCTCAAGTTTATTAATTTGCTCCTGAGTAGCATCAAATATGTGACCGTGGCTTGCAGTTTTAGTATAGTTGTAGCACGAATTGGTCGGCTCAACTGGGATAAGACCACGCTCTCACAGGATATCAGCGTAAAATAACAGCTTAAATGGTGAGTGTACAGAAACTGAGGCCCTTTTTACTGGAAATCAGGCATTCCATCTTAGTCCTCAGGGGTTTTACGTATTTGCATTTTGATTCTTAATCGAGAATAAATGTAGATATTTATAGCACAGCATCCACTTACCATCAGATGGACTGTGCGCTCGTTTGTCACGCCTTATTCCATAAGAAAAACATATTTCGTTAATCGGATACCCAATTATCAAAACCTAAAGGATACTAATATTTTTGTTACGGTTAGAAACTTAGATTAGTAATTAGAGTAGTAATTAGTAATTCGATACGAATTATCCTTTTGTTAGAGTAATGATCGATGCTTACCTACTGACCTGACATACCAGGGACGGATGAATTATTTACATATATAATTATATTTGTATGGAATTCTTAAGGCACCTACTCGCGCATGTACAGTTTTTTTTTAATTCAAACTATGTATAAGAATGACTCAATAGTGTATAGGTCTTAAGATTATTTTTAAAGGATAAGAGTGACAAGCGAGCACACAGTCCACCCGATGGTAAGTGGTTGCTGTGGCCAATGCGTTGTCAGCTGTGAGGACTAAGATGGAATGCCCCTTTACCTGTAAAAAGTGTCTAAGGTTCTCTACACTCACAATAAGAAACACAGCAGCATTAAGCTGCTATTTTACGCTGGTATTCTGCGAGAGCGTGATCTTTCCCCGGTCGAACCGACCCATTCGTGCTACAACTATACTATTAATACTAATAATAATAATATAATAATAATAAATATTTATTTCATTTTCAATTACACGTGTTTACATACAGGAGCAAATATAATTACAATTAAATAAAGTAACAATAAGTCTAACAAAAATAACATGCTATGATAAAATTAAAACTATGTGAAGCTTAATAATGTAGAATATACAAAAGAAGAATAAAAAAGTCAAGTTTATAATATTAGCTACCTGCCTGAACTAGGTTGAGTACCTGTGTTTCAGACATCACTTACGCAATGGGTTTAATAATGTAGGAAACTAGATATTTAAATAATTAAACTATCATCATCATCATTACAGCCCTTCACAAGTCCACTGCTGAACATAGGCCTCCCCCAAGGAATGCCACAAAGCACGGTCCCGAGCCACCTGCATCCATCGACTTCCTGCATGTCTTACCAGGTCGTCACTCCATCTTGTGGGGGGACGCCCTACACTTCGCCTACCGGTACGAGGCTGCCACTCGAGAACCTTTCTTCCCCATCGGTTGTCGGTTCTTCGAGCTATATGGCCGGCCCACTGCCACTTCAGCTTACTAATCCGTTGGGCTATGTCGGTTACTCTGGTTCTACTGCGGATATCCTTATTCCTAAGTTTATCACGCAGAGAAACTCCGAGCATAGCCCTCTCCATAGCTCGCTGAGCGACCTTGAGCTTCCTCATACGGCCAGCAGTGAAGGACCACGTCTCAGTTCCGTAAGTCATCACTGGCAACACGCACTGGTTGTACAATTTTGTTTTAAGGTTTTGAGGTATTTCTGACGAGAAGATGTGTCGTACCTTCTCGAACGCTGCCCAGCCGAGTTGAATCCGTCGATTGACCTCTCGGTCGAAGTTGGACTTACCTAGTCGGACTATTTGTCCCAGGTAAACATACTCGTCAACAACTTCGAGCTTAGTGCTCCCAACAAATACCGGCATAGGTGTGACATGGACATTAAACATAATCTTTGTTTTGTCCATGTTCATCTTAAGACCTATCCGTTGGGAGACACTATTGAGGTCATTGAGCATAGTGCTTAGCTCCTCCAGCGATTCTGCCATGAGGACTATATCGTCGGCAAATCGAAGGTGAGTGATGTACTCGCCATTGATGTTAATTCCGTATCCTTTCCAGTCCAGAAGCTTGAAAACGTCTTCCAATGCAGCGGTGAAGAGTTTCGGGGATATAACGTCACCCTGTCTTACACCTCTCTGCAATTGGATAGGTTTCGTACTCTGGTTCTGTACTCGGATAGCCATCGTAGCTCTACTGTACAAACACTTCAACACTTCGATATACCGACAGTCAACTTGGCACCGCTGAAGGGACTGCAGCACCGCCCAAATTTCGACGGAATCAAAGGCTTTCTCATAGTCCACATACGCCAGACATAGTGGCAAATTGTACTCTTCGGACTTCTGTACAATTTGCCGTAGGGTATGTATGTGGTCTATGGTGCTAAAGCCCTTTCGGAAACCGGCTTGTTCGGGAGGCTGGAAGTCGTCAAGTCTGCGCGCGAGACGATTCGTAATGACTCTCGAAAACAATTAAACTATATTATATAATAAATAAAATACCTAAATAACAATTAATTGTTACCTACAATTAATACAAACTATTTTAGAATTTCTAACAACTTCTCTGTCATCGTAATTTAATTTATTTAGAAATTCCCTTACACATATATTACAGTTCTTATAACTTAGACTATATACCTTTAGTAACTTGTTGAGCATGTTATATAGAAAGGGTCCTAAAATATGTAAAATTTGTTCACAAATGGGTGTTTGGTTTGAGGGTTTACACAAACTAAGTCCATTCTTCTCCTGTCTATGGATTTTAAGTTAAATGGAAATTCGGTATGCTGTTTTAATATGATGTTCAGGATAAACAACTGACGGACAGTTAGTACACTACATGCCAAGTAAAGTTGATGTGTAGGAAACATGAATGGACGGAAAGTGGCTACCTTTAGAACTGCTATCTGAGCACGTTCTAATGGGAGCAACATTGTTTTAGAAGCAACACCCCAGGAAGTAATGCCATAAGTGAGTATGGATTGACACAAAGCTAAATAGACCTGTCTTATCAATTTGAAATCAGCGATGTTACGAAGATATTTAAAAATATATATTAATTTACGAACTCTAGCACAAAGTAAATCGATGTGCTTGCGGAAATTTAAATTTGTGTCAAGCGTGATACCTAGATATTTTATATTGTCTGGTTTTGTTAATGCGGAACATGAACATGCAGTGTCATCATACGAGTTACAATTATGAGCGTTAATATTTAGGTGAGTAGGTATGTTATTATTTCTCATTAAAAATAACATATATTGTGTTATTTTCAATAATGTATTATATATAATGTATTAATATTAATGCTACAGCATGGCTGCACCTCGTGTAGAGAAGATGAACACGGACAAGACAAAGGTCACGTGAAACGTCCATGTCACACCTATGTTGGTAGTTGTTGGGAGCACTATGCTCGAAGTTGTTGACGAGTATGTTTACTTGGGCAGAAGTCGAGCGACTAGGCAATATTCGCACTTAGGCAAGATCAGTGCCATGGCGGACCAAACTGAGCTGGGCAGCATACGGGATATTACTATATGTATACTCATCACCTTGTCACGTATTCCTCAAAACTTAAAAACAAGTTTGTACTACCATTAACACAACATCTGCCAGTGATGACATATGAATTTGAGACGTGATCCTTCACTGCTGGCTGCATGAAGAAGCTCAAGGTCGCTCAGCGAGCTATGGAGAGCGAGCTCGGATTTTATGTAGAGATTTCCGTAATAATCTATCTCTCTCTCTCTCTCTCTGTCTATATATATATATATATTATATATATATATATATATATATATATATATATATATATATATATATATATATATATATATATCTCTGATACTCCGGTCCTATGACTTGAGTAGCAGATACATAGATATATAGCCCAACAGGCCTGTAAGCTGAATCGACAACTGAATAAGCGAGGTGTAGGGCGGCCCGCCACTAGATGGAGTAACAATTTAGTACGATATGCAAGAAGTCGATGGATGCGTTTTAAAAAATTGTAATATGTTAATTTTAATTACGATACAACTATCAGTACTTCTCAATCATAAATTCTTAAATTTAAACAAACTAATAAATTTAATTATAAATTACTTATTTATAAGTTTTATTAAAAATACAGGTTAATAAAATTTTACTATAAAAAGTAATTAAAAATTACAAAAAAAAATAATAAAAAAGGGATTCTAGCAGAGCGTGGTTTCGATCCACGGACCTCTGGGTTATGGGCCCAGCACGCTTCCACTGCGCCACTCTGCTCATTGCGAGAGTGACAAAATATACGATCATAACCAGAATCAAAAAATATTATATACAATGTTTTAATATCATTACATACATATAAATAAATCAGTGTCTGTCTGTAATCCGACCAACGACATGGTTTTTAGTGCGTTTTTTTATTTTTATACATCTAATTCTAACGCCTATAGTATGTGCCAAATCGATTGAGAAAAACGGACAATGACCTTTCGGTCGTTTAACCAGGGGTTACAAACCTTCAATATATAGGCACATTTTATATGTAGTACTTTCTTTATTTATAATGATTTTTTTATAATGATTGATATAATATATATTTATTAACTATTATTAAAAAGTTATGTGAAAGATCGCTGTAGAAGAAAACTCATCTATTGTTATAAAGTACTTTATTCATTTAACAACAAAAAACATTAATTTATAACACATATAAAGATTCGAGTGATAACGACACCGAATAAGTACGTACTTATGCAAAAGATAAAACTATTTTTAATATTATATAAGAACTTTATTTTTATTCGGTGCAATCATCACTCGTATCTTCACTTGATGAACTATCTGTAACATTAATTATAAAGCGATCTGCAGTTTGGTCAATTCTATCATCCATGCCACGCATTTTTTGTTCAACCTTAAGGACATGCTGAACACAGTTTTTCCATTTATCTGGCGTGATTTGAGTTAAACCATCTTTAAGTAAATTTTTAACATCTTTTAACTTGAAAGTTGTATTTTTTCGTGCAATGTACCCTTTCACATCTGCCCACACAAGTTCAATGGGGTTAAGCTCACAGTGATAAGGAGGTAACCTTACCACTGTGATGCTTTTTTCTTTTGCCATCTCGTCGGTGACGTAACTTCGATAGTTATCTTTAACTGCCTTTATTTTTTCCATTAAGTGGGTCTTTGTGTCCGAGGGCACGTATGCGATCTGTTTAGATTCTAGCCATTCCTGCATATTTTGTTTCCGCCAAGACATTGTTGGGGTTTTTTCTAAACGTCTGGAGTGGTAACTAGCGTTATCCATAACTATGACATCGCCGCTTTGCAGTTTTTCTATTACTTTTCTAAACCAGTCCTCGAAATGGAGAGCGTCCATACTCTCATGGTAGTCACCAGTAGATGATGATTCAAATACCCAATCACATCCCTCCAAAAAGCCATTTTCATTGCCAACGTGTACAACTATTAATCGCTTTCCTTTACCCGAAGGGGCTTTCGCGCCAGTAGAGTAGCCTTCTAACCGTGATTGACGAGAAGATTCAATTGTGGTGTCTTCCCATACCTTTCCCATAGTATGACCTGCGTTAATCCATGTTTCGTCAAGGTAAAAAATGTTACGTCCCTCGTTTCTTAATATTTGTATTTCTCTCAAATATCTGGTACGCCACAGAACTATCTCTGGGCGATCTATTAGACCACTTTTTCTGTTTCTCTTTATATATTTGAATTTTAAATGGCGCAACACACGTCGCAGGGAAGTTTTGCTCAAGTTTGGCAACTGGTCATCTTGATTTATACTGAGCAAAATTTTGTCTAAAGTCGGTAATTCTCCTGCAAGAAAGAACTGATGCACTTTCGCTCTTATAGCCGATTTATCAAAATCGTCCAACTTGTCAATTACAGACTTTTTTCTTTTATTAATTATTCCCTTTTCTGGTATTTTATGGGAATCTCTATACACGCTTAATACGCGATATATAGTGCTCTTGCTGACTCCTGAGATCTCCGAAACCTTTTCTACCATATTAACGTTTGAAGGATACACGTCTTCGGGCCAGGTGTTTTTGACATATTTGTATACATTAATGATAATCTCTTGTTCCCCGACCGACAAAGTGGTAGGTTTTCTCTTTTTTACTGGTGACGTTAAAGGTGCTCCAGAAGATGGGCCTGTAAATAAATGACAAAAATATACTACCATAGTACTACATCACATAAATACATATTGTTTTAGAAAATAAATACCACATGGTCACATAAAAAGAGCGCTTTAAGAAATAGAAAGGCTACGTCGTCGCATTTGTACCTATTTGTACGTACCTGCTACGTTTATTATGGGTCGGCGACGTCTCTTTCCACTTGATGTTGAAGGACCGGGTCCTTCACCAAATTCTCCTGAACTCATGTCGATTTAGTAACGACCGTCACAGTAAAACTAATATAACAGATTCAAAAAACAAAAACTTAACGATATAACAAATTTAACAGTAAAAACTCAACTAAAACAATGCAATGAATGCTATGAATTACCCGAGACGTACACACGCAAGCGCTATCCGAACACGAATGAAAACAAAATGGCGGACCGGCCCAAAAAAGGTGACGCATCTCTGGCTGCCATTGTCACGTTTCTTTTAGAACGAACTGACGTAACGCGCGTTTTGTTTATTTTAAAGGGATGAATTTGCAAAAGCTCAATATGGTGATTATATTGCTTCAAATATTTTTTTAATATGAAACTGTTATTAAATGAATTGCTGCGTTACTTACCATAAATTGAAATATAAAATATAACACATTTTTCGCGATGTACCGTAAGATTTTACTATGTTTATAGGAACCACAGACAATATTATTTAAGAAACAAAAAAACAAAACATATGTGCTGACCTAGAAGTGGGAATAATATCAATATTTAAATATTGTTATCACATCTAAATTGAGATTTTGTAAGTTACGCCTTTTGACACTCGGCTCATATCTGAGGTCATTGTCCGTTTTTCTCAATCGATATGGCACATACTATAGTGTCTATTAGTTTCGGCATTACATAAACGCAGCCTGCCTTTATTTCTTCGTCGGTCTGAGATCGTTGCATATTAACTATTACGTACCACAAATTCAACACTTGCAATTTGGACCCACTACATACTACAAACATAGAGTACATTTTAAAAACATAAACCATTTTCTTAAGCAATCACGTTACTTTTATTATATTCATATAGTATTTTTACATAAAAACAAAATAACGTTTAATTATAATATAAAATTTTTTTTTAACAAGAATCGCAACTCGAAAATTAATTTGTAATTTGCCCAAGTAAAATAACGTATGAGGTTAGGTGAGTAATAGATTTATAAGTCAGTAAAAACCACACACAACAGCAGTCATTTCTATATCAGACGGAATGATATCTCGTTTCTTAAACATTTTGCTCAAAAACCCTCTCAGAAATTAGAGGAGTTCCGTGCCAAGCAATGGGACATATATAGGCTGTAACTTTACTTTCTGGCTGTATATTCGTGGCTAGGTTACAAACAATGGTAACACTGAAAGTACCAAACCTTTTCAAAAGTTAATTTAATACGTATCGGCCTTTATTACCCAAAACTCACTCATACGAAACCATAAATCAGTGTAATGTTTCCAAAATTAAAGTGACCATCCAATTTCCGGAACCAAAAATAAAAACACCTGTCCCTGTCGGCCCCCAGCGTGTAATGGCGTGAACATTTATCTCCCGTTACGCAGAATTTTAATGTTACGGCCATACGAGTATACGACTCGACGGGCTAATCTCCTACGAAAATAGGAAAAATGAGAGTTTAGCGACCAACCCTTTTTCGTTTTGCTAATTGATCTATTCACATTATACCTACTGTTAACAAGAAACTATTTTTATTATAAATTATTTTCTTTTATAATTTCTTTTGTTTAATTTGTTCTAATATATATTATCAATAGACTATACTTTCAAAAATACAATTTACACAATTTTTTTTATAGGATAGGGTGACAAACGAGCACACAGTCCACCTGATGGTAAGTGGTGGCTGTGATCCATAGACATCTACATCTATCCTCAATAAAGAATCCAAATGCTGATGCGTTTTCACCCGTGAGGACTTAGATGGAATGAAATTACGCTGGTATTCTGTGAGAGCGTGGTCCTTCCCCGGTCGAGCCGACCCATTCGTGCTACAACTATTTTACTAATATAGCTGCAGCATGGCTCTACCACGTGCAAAAAAAGTATTACAAACATTATTTTCATATTTATACAGTACAGTGGTTACAAATTTTATTCAACACCTACATAATACTCTCCGTATTAATAGTTCTCTTTACATACTTCCTAATATAAAACCGTTTCTTTTTTTCTTTTTTGAGTATAGACCAAATTAAACAAAGGCCACTCTAATATCCTGCGTAACTGATTACATCAGATAAAATGCGGCTTACCTTTTAATGGTGGTATAAGAATAACTAATACCACATACCATCCCGTGGGTGTCGTAAAAGGCGACAGAGGAAAACAAATCAGGAGATTGGCAGCAGTGTCCTCTTAATATAAAAAAAAACTGCGGTTGCCAACCCGTGTGCCAACCGTGGCAACTATGGCAAATATTCCCCTATGAGGTAATCTATGGGGAAGGCCTATGTTCAGCAATGGATTTTAATAAAAATCTGAGTACCAATGTGTTTTTAAATGGGAAAGAACTGAGCGCTGTTGAATCCAATGTTTTTCTTGGTATCACTCTCGACGCAAAGCTTCAGTGGGGCACCGATATGTCCAAACCAGCAAGCAGACTAAGTTCTGCAGTCTTTGCTGTAAAAAAGATTAGAGGTCTCACTAGTGTCGAGACAGCTAGATTAGTTTATTTCAGTTATTTCCATAGCATAATGTCTTATGCTATAGGGAAATGCGGCTGATTCAGAAACTATTTTTGTTTAACATAAGAGGGCCAGTAGAGCTATTTACAACCTAAAACCGAGAGAATCTCTTAGAGATAAATTTAAATAAATAAATATATTAACTTTGGCCTCTCAGTATGTTTACGAATATTTAATGTATGTTCACAAAAACAAAGGTAGTTTTAGTAAAAAAGTGATATACATCCTGTAAACACTAGGAAAAAACATTACCAAGTTTAAATGTTTTGTTAAGTTGAAACTGTATAAAAAGAGTTATTATAGTATAAAAAATTAATACATGTAGATACAACCATTAATGTAAAATATGCTTTTAGAAAAAAGTCCCGCTGGGTTTCTTGCTGGTTCTTCCCAGGACAGAGATTTTTTTTCGAACCAGTGGTATAGTAAAAAATGACTTTCAATAAGAATTACACATGTGATCTTTATGTCTTACATATAATATCTTTATATCTTTGAAAATACTACCCCTCCCATGCCTGTACATTTTTGAAATTGCAAAGTTTGTAAAACAAAACATGTATTATATCAGACACGCGAAAGAGATTCATACATGAAATACCAGAAATGGCAATAGACTTGCTGCTGAAATTATACCCAAGATTGCACGATTTAAAAAAACTGCTACTGGATGCGTATTCTCATATTTAATAAAATCCCCCAAATAATAAAAGACTTACCCCTTAATAGATTTAAAGGCGCCTTTTACAGATGGCTAAATAAACATTGTTTTTATAATGTGAATGACTACCTAAATTTGACATGATGTGACACAACAGTAATTATATATTTTTAATTAAATTTTAATCTTAATTATATTTAAATTTGTATGTATTGGTATTGTTAATTTGTAAACAATGACATGATGATAAATATTTTAATTGAATTTTATATTGTAGTATAATAAATTTAATTATATAAATGTATTTGCATGCTATTATAGATGGCTGGAAAAGGTGAACTACTCTTTATATTAACCACCTAAATGTACCCCTTTTTCAAAGCAAATAAATCTTCATTTCATTTCATTTGATCTATATTGAATAAAAAAACATTCTATTCTATTCTATTCTATTCTAATAGGCTGTAAGTTATAACAGTAACGGTAACGGACAAAATGCAGTAATGGACGTGGTCTAAAGCGGCCCCTTTTTTATTAATCCAAACTTTCGCTTACTCAGTGCTGGATTTCGCACCTGATGATAAGTTGTGCTCTAGTCAACGATGGTAAAACGCGCTCACTTAACAAAAAACTATTCACACTTGCCTTAAAGACACCCACCGACATTATAATCACATGGAGAAGACGAGAAGACAAGAGATAAAATAACTAGCTGACTTCGTCACGAGCTGACATCCGCAACTTTACGATTAAGCACGTATTTAACAATAGCCAGACATTAGAATTTGAGTTCAAATTCTTTTCGAGAGTAAGCCTGCAGTTATAGGGTTTTGGCTTTCTAACATGGTGACCTTGAAGATCGCGTGACGTCACGTGTTGGCGGCGTTAGAGAATCCATCACCACAATTCGTCCCATGAGTGTCGTAAGAGACGACTATAGGAAACTTCAAACTAATCTCATGGCTTCTGATGGATGACAGTATAACCATCCGGTTTACGCCAGATTTAAATATACTGGTGACGGGGAACAGCATCAAACGTGCAAGATGTCCGGTATTTGATCGCTAATCCATCTGCCAAGTAAGGGTTAAGGAAAACTCTCGCAACGTGAGAGATTAATTTGACTAATGAAAATAAAATTGAAGCACTAAATGCATATGAATGTACGGAGCTAATTAAAAAAAATTAAAAATTTTGTCTGTCTGTCTGTTTAAATAATCTTAATCTTCGAAACGGCTGGATGGATTTCCATCGGTTTCCCGATTTCAACGGGATTTTCCCTGGCAGATAGCTGATTTTATAAGAAGTAACTTAGGTTACTTTTATTTTAGTAAAATAATCATGGTTCTGAGCAAATATTTTTTACGTGGTAGAGCCATGCTGCAGTTATATTAATAGTATAGTTGTTGCACGAATGGGTCGGCTCGACATAAGAAGGACCACGCTCTCACAGAATACCAGCGAAAAAATAGCAGCTTAATGCTGTTGTGTTTTGTATTGTGAGTGTAGACAACTGAAGACCCATTTTATTGGAACAGAGGCATTCTATCTTAGTCCACACGGCTGACAACGCATCTGCATTTTAATTCGCAAACGGTGATAGATGTAGATGTCTATGGGTCACAGCAACCACTTACCACCAGGTGGACTGTGTACTCGTTTGTCACCCTTATTATATATATAAAAAAAAAAAAAAACCCATGATATCCAATCATAATAAATTCCGCGCAGGAGAAGTCGCGGGCACGAGCTAGTTTTATGATAAAACTGAAGTGATAAACGAATTTTCAGTCCACATGATGTTAAGTGGTTACTACAGTCTAAGGACACTTACCTACCTACAACAAACTTTAAATAAAGAAAGCTACAGATGTGTTGTCTTCTCCAAGGACTAAGATGGAATGCTTCACAGAATGTAATAACACTGGTTCTCTATAACCTTCACTCGGAACACGGTACTGCTATCGGCAACAAAAATATAGTGGTAAGAACATTGAGTTATATGTACTACGTACTAGAGAAGCCATTCCAAACAAAAATTGTGCGCTACTCTATGTCTTCGAGCATGCGCGGGAGTAGTAGTCGCGCATGCGCGAAGTCTTTAATCTTTATATATAAAAAGTACGTGTCACGTTGTTTGTCCGCGATGGACTCCTAAACTACTGAACTGATTTCAATGAAATTTTTGGTCAACGTGCAGTTTGGTCCAACTTAAAAGATAGGATAGCTTACATCTCAATTTATAGTTGCAATACAATATTATTTTATTGAAAATTATTTGTCTATTATTTGACAGTCACAATCATCTGTTAGCTCCAAACGATTCTGTCAGATGACTATATCTGTTGACTGGATTGAGTAAATATTTAATAGATGGCGCTATGTTAAAAATACAAACGTTTAATATAAGCTACAATTTAGTAGTATAACCACCACGTGTTGCTGTAAGTATTCAACAGATAGAACCGATTTCAAAAAAAATTTGCAGACTGTGTGCAGTTTGGTCCAACTTGAGAGATAGGATAGTTTTTATCTCAAAAGTGACCCTCAATTTTTTTGGAAGCAAATGGTCGTTCGGAAAGGGCAGAACAACGTCTGCCTGGTCAGCTAGTTTAATATAAAATAAGATATTAATATAAAATAAATATAATAATTTAATATAAAATATCTTAATTTAATCTAAACAAACATATTTCTAAAAAAATGTAATAATTATTATTTTATGGAATTCACATATCTTCAATTTACGCAATATTTAGTTTGTATGGATTGCACTACAGTTCAGTTGAACATAGTCAATGTTCGGAATGGCTTCTCTAGTACGTAGTACATATAACTCAATGGGTAAGAAGGTGGTAACTACTCATACGGACTCCTAGAAAAAATAAGTCCTACCAACAAGTGAAGAAGATTGCTTATGCGTGTCGAGTTCGATTCTGGTGATACAATAATTATAACTTATATATATTAGCTCGCCAGGCAGACGTTGTTCTGCCCTTTCCGACGACCATGTGTCCTAAAAAAATCATTAAATACACAATAAAAAAAATTAAGGGTCACTTATCGGGATAAAAACTATCCTAGTTCAAGTTCAACCAAAATGCACTCAGTGTGCAAAATTTCACTGAAATCAGTTCAGTAGTTTAGGAGTTCATCGCGGACAAACAACGTGACAAGTAATCTTTATATATAAAGATAACGAATTTCAAAAAATGTCCACTAGCACGAACATCGTCAATTTTACAATCTATTTGCTCGAGTTAATTTCAGTTAGTACCGCTCGTATCGTTTAAAAATATTGCTCACAACATGCACGCAGAAATAACATTTAGTGTAAGGGATTTGCGCATGTTGTAACAGGATTGCGGTAAAAAGTTTAATTGTAAATTTTTATTTAGAACTAGCTGTTCCCCGCGACTTCGCCCGCGTGATATTTATTACGATTGGGTTTTATGAGTTTTAATTTTTTTGCGCGGAACTTTAATTCCTTTTCTAAAATAAAAGTAGCCTAAGTTACTCCTTATAATATTAGCTATTTGACAGGGAAAGTCCCGTCAAAATTAGTCCAGCCGTTTCGGAGATTAGCCGGAACATGAAATTGTGAACAAAATCCTATTCAAATAGAGAAGTAAGATAAGATACGATAAGATATTTTATTTACTAAAACATGTGTGAGATATACATTGCATGGGCAGAGTTATATTCTTGGTGTTAGTGTTATTAGTATCAACGTGTCTTACCGATTTTCGGTGTGTATAATTTAAAGTTCTAGGTTGTTAGATTTCATTTAACATTAGCAAAATCTTTCAATATACAAAGTCAGTGAAATGATTACTTACAACAATCATAATTAGAAATATATGTATGTATAAGGAAATTATATAATGTAAAAAATTATCATTGAGAAAGTGAGTTACAGTTTTTCAATTAAAATTATTTTGACTTTACTTTACTTTGACTCAGTGATTTATACATCTGAGGTATTTTATTATAGTTTTTAGGAGCCATGCATACTACACTCTTTCTTCACAGAGCCATTCTTGCTTGTTGCAAGCACAATTTACTTCCATCACGACGATTGCGCTTTACTTTGTCAGATAACTGTGGAAATAGGTTAGGATTGGCCCTGACAAAGAGAGCCGTCTTCATTATGTATAAGGACGGAAGTGTAAGAATTAAGTAAAACAATAAATGACTAAAAACTATGCGTACGAAGTCGTGGGCATAGCTAGCTAGTTTTAATGAAATTTATTAGAGCTACTACAATCTAGAAGAAGCGACAAAAGAAACTCCGCAGTTATATTCTTTTTTGACATTAAAAAAATTAATATAACAATAAAACAATATACAGTGGATTTCATTTATACCTTGGTTGTAGAGACCATTTACCTATAGCGACGTTAAATCTAAGTCCCTTGAATTTAAAGCATATTTTAGTACAAAATTCATGTGGTTATAGCGACTTCTGATGTAATGCCGAGTTCGGGTGTAGCGACTATTTTTAATGAATAATTTGTAACAAATTCATAGAAATCCCATGCAGATATTGCGACCGGAGTTGGCCGCCAAAGACACAAAGATTTCTTTCTTTCAAAAACATTTCTTATCTTTTGTTTATAGATATCAGCTAAGTAGGTAGGGAAGCGTGTGCGTTTCGGAGTTAAATTTATGGTGCAGTTACAAAGTGATATTCTGAGTAGCAACTGTAATGTATTGAATTTGTTACCTTTGCCTGTAACGATCCGTCGTCCGTCGTCATACCCGAAATCCATTGTAAATAGAATGAAAGGCAACAATAGACTCATCGGTAACTGAAGCATAATATACTTACAAAATAATCTATGATGAGAAAAGAACCTTAAAAATTTGTGGCTAATAAATGAATAACGAACCCAAGCAGACCGGCCTCTACAAGCCACAGTCATATCAAAGTGAAGTAAACGACCCGTCACATATGATCTTAATCAAAGATTGGATGTAGGTCTATAGGTCAGTATTCAATTACTAACAGGACAACTGTGTGCTTGTTTGTCACCCTTACCTGTATAAAAATACTCAGGTAAAATTGTCCAATAAGTTACTATTGCAATGCTAGTTTTGTACCTACGTCACAATCTAACAATTTGCCTCATTTCGCACGTCATCCACAATCGCAGACTAAATAAAACGTCCAATCGACAGAAACACGTCATTCCAATACTATGTCTCCTTAACGAGCAGTGCAACGTCTCCATTTTTATAGGATAAGGATAACAAACGAGCACACAGTCCACCTGATGATAAGTGGGTGCTGTGGCCCATTGACATCTACATTTATTCTCGACTATGAATCAAAACGCAGATGCGTTGTCATCCGTGAGGACTAAGATCCTCGTTTCCAGTAAAACGAGTCTCCAGTTCTCTACACTCACAATACGAAACAGCAGCGTTAAGCTGCTATTTTACGCTGGTATTCTGTGAGAGCGTGGTCATACCCTGGTCGAGCCAGCCCACTCGTGCTACAACTATACTACTAATGTAGCTGCAGCATGGCTCTATCAACAATTTTTACAATCATTTTTGCTGCAATACGAAGAACATTTAGGTGACGATATTTTTTCTGGTAAAAAAAAAACAATAGATATAGATCCATACGCTACAAAATTGCGTTTATCTTATGCCCTTTCTATCTTTCTATTATATATATGTACCTATATATGTATATATATGTGTGTGTATATATATCTATACCTTTTTATCTACCTTTCAACATCAGTTAACAAGAGTACAGGAGAGAATAATTTTATTCATAATTTAATAAGACCTCCCATTCCCAAAGTTGGCTCACTAAAACCCTGTGTAAAATGTACAGATGGCGAAATAAAACTAAGATAATATGGAACTATAATATAAGATTTATATTTAAAACGGGTTTAATCATATTCCTTACTCTTCCATATTCAGTGGCTACCCTAATTCAACGACTATATTACCTACGGATTTTGAGTAATTTCTTAGTTTTTATAACATTTAGAGCTTAGAGAAGTCACATAAATATATTTAAAAGCACGCAGAGCCTACCTATTCCCGTTTACCCTCTGATATTTTTACCAATTTTTCATCGATAAAAGCCGAATTTACATAACTCTCAATTATACATGGATTATAAACGGCAGCTGCACGCGTGCCAAATGTGAATAAAGAAAATTAAGTTACAACCTTTATTGCGATAGCTCTAACACAGGTTTTCATTTAACGTAAAAAATATACGATTCTTTCTTCCGACGGAAATTACGAAGGGTAAGACTGATCAACTAAATATTAACACCATTTTCTTCATCCACCTAGTTATGGTTTACGAGGGCCATCTCGTTGCAGCCTGGATTTGCCTTAAGAGCGTAGACGGGCTGCATTTTTTCCATACAAATGTATTGCCCTATTTTCTTCCTGGATAATGCCTCTAGAGTAATCGGTTTTGTTTATAAAAATCAAGGTCTATTGAAGGCATGCCCCTATCATTTATTTTTTTCCAAAATATTATTACAAAAATAAATATGACTTTCCAAAAACCAAAAAAATGTCCCGTTTTTACCTCCGTAATCAGACGACTACCAAACAAATTTGAAACATTTTTAAGATAAAAGAAAATGATAAGAGCATAGATCTATTCTTCCTTTAAATTTTGATACCAAAAATAATTTAATCTGCTTAGTTTTCGAGGAGAAAACAGGGGAATACGAAATGTCGATCGGTCATGGTTTTTGTAGGTGAAATCGTTCTGATCTGCAGTTGTCCCTATCGCACTCTACGGGGGGAGACCAGAGGTGAGGGGTGGTTAGACTAATAAGTACTTATTAGTCTAAAGAATTAGGAAAGTAACAACTGTCAAAGTTTTTATCGATATCATAGTGATGTCAGTCGATATCGACGTAACGACGTATCGTACTATACTGATTTACAGGCGGCACAGAACAGTGAAATTATTAAGACAACGAAGTAACAATTCAGCGAGTTTACGTTTAGTTAATACTAAACGTAAACTCGCTGAATTGTTACTTTGAAAAGACCTTTAGCGAAATTTAGTGAAATAATACGTAACTAATGTTCGCATTCTACTGCTTGGTGAATAATTCTGCTTACTTGATTTGCCAGCTTTACTGGGGCTTACTTTTTTTTTCTACTTACTTTACTTTTTTAAATAATGATTGCTCTTATCAAGTAAATTCTTAATATTCATGTGGCAGAAGAGGTGCTTGTGGGTATTTTACATAAGTTAAGAATAATTTAATTTAATATAATATAATAATTAATATGTACATTTATTCTGTCGTCCTTTCCATCCTTTCTCTTACAGGTAAATTTCGTGGTATCCGACCGTCAATTATTTCAGGGAGAAGGCATTGGTGGAAAAAAATCGTGGAAAAAATTCGTGAAAAAAAGGCGTTGCCGGCCTTTTAAAAAGGAGTAGACTCTTTTCTTGAAGGTGCCTAAGTCTTATCGGTCTGGAAAAATCACTGATGGTAATCGATTCCACAAGGAAGTTGTGCGAGGAAGAAAACATCTTCTAAATCGCACAGTGGTGGACCGCCAATCATCCAGATGTGTGTTCGTGAAAGGCGGCTGGGATTAATCCGAACATTTCTTCAGAGCACTCCCCGTGGTAAATGCGAAAGAAAATGCAAAGGGATGCAACATCTCTTCGGAGCGCCAATGAATCGAGAAAGGACTCGGTCGTCGACGATTCGAGCTGCTCTGCGCTGGATGCGGTCAAGTGGAAGGAGTTGGCACTGGGGAGCCCAGAGATGGGAACAGTATTCCATGTGAGGCCGAACCTGCGCCTTGTAAAGTTGCAAGTGGTGTGCCGGCATGAAATACTGTTCCGCTCTGCTGAGCACGCCAAGCTTTTTAGAGGCCAATTTGGCCTTCTCTTCCAAGTGACCACGAAACTGCACGTCACTCGACATGTCGACGCCGAGGATCCCTCCCCCTTGGACTCTACTACCTCCGCCCATCTATGAGTCAGGTAGACCAGAAGATCACCAGCTGATCAACCCCGACGATAAAAAAACTTGCGTTTTCTTCAAAAGGTTCTCGACTCTCTCTGAAAGTTCCATGAAAAAAACATTTAAGTGCCTATGCAATTTGAGGGTTTCTCTTGATTGTCCTGGGATCCCATCATCAGATCCTGACATATAACTTTCATCATCAGCTCAGCAACTTGATATGATGATTACCAGATATAATGTCTATATGTGTCTATAAAATTGGAGAGTTCCCTCGATTTCTCAATGATCCCTTCATTAGATCCTGACATGATGACCATCGGATCACATGAGAAGTATGTTGTTCAAACAATGCCCAAAAAATGTGTGTATTGCCCTTAATTTTCTTGGAATCCCATCCATCCTAACTTATACCTTCCATCATCATCTAAGCAACATGAGATGAAGATTACCAGGCACAAATGGATGCGTTAAAAAGTATATAAAAAAACATTAAATGTGTCTATAAAATTTGAGGGTTGCCCTCGATTTCCCTGGGATCATATTCTGACTTGATGGCAATGAGACCACCTCAAGAGTAAACTTTCGAATAAAAAAAATTGAAAATCAGTCCACAATTGACGGAGAAATCGGTGAACATACATAAAAAATACATACAGTCGAACATATAACCCCCTCCTTTTTTGAAAGTCAGTTAAAAATTATAAAACAAGTAAAAGCCCTATCAGCGATGGCAACCACAGTCGGAAGGTGAATTTCAATTATACAGTTTTATATTTGATTGCCATAGAGATAGGCAATATATACCTACTTAAATGCATATTGTAATTTGATATGAATGCACATTACGAGCGTCTGCAACAGGTGGTATTTTATCCGCTGAGATCAAATACGTATTAAAAATAAAAATATCTTAGGCCAAGATGGAATAAACCACGCGCGAAACAAAGATACTAAGCATTATTGTTGCTGTTTTTATATAGTTATCACCTTATGACAAGGACCATCTCGAGTAGAATCCAGCCATGCCTTTCAAAATTGACTACCTCACGCTCCTTTGACCATAATAGCTATGAAATTTTAATTAATTGGATGGCACTGCACACAGTTCAAAATGAATCTTCCGTTATATAAGTAAATCATCGTAAAATACGTAAATTAAGGTTTTTTCTCTTAGGACTCAAGAATAGACGCGTTTTATTCCCTTTTCTTTTTTTTTCTCTTTTTTTTTTCTCTGTGGCAACCCCGGTGACAAGTTGTAAAATTATTGCTCCCAACTATTTTTAAAAATTAAATATTGTAAATTAATAATATCCACCTCAATTTTGAGTTACAGTTGTTAAATACGACTTATTTGTGTTTGTGATATAAGTAAAAGTCAGAAGTACCTATTTTAATTACATACATTGTGTTTAGTGTTTCAACCAAAAGTAACAGCTGTAACGAACATCGTTTAAACGTATTGTAAGTGTAATTCTTGTTATCCCTTTAACATTTTTAGATTTACCTATTAAGTAAGTGTTGTTGTGGATTTCATTTTGAATTATTTACATGATAATTTAATTTGAGATCTGTAAATAAGCCCATACATTTCGAAATTTGCTTACTCTGCTTCTTTGGTTTTCTTTCTTTGTTTTCTTTTGCTATTTACATTTAATAGTAAAATGAATACACGCAACGCCAAAACGCGCCAATTGGAGAACCAACTTCAAATGGCGCTTCAAGAACTTAAGGCGTCAAAGGAGCAGTGTGAGCTGTTAATTAAAGAAAGGGATGACAATGAAAAGGAAATAATAAACATAATTGCTAAAAATACTAAACTAAAAAGTGACATGGTTAAGTTGCATAAAGAATATACATTTGTTACAAAAGAAAGAGATCAACTTCAGAGAACAGTCGATGAGTTTGACCAGTGCAGCAAGGAATATGAGGAATCCCTCAAATTAATTGCTGCATTGCAGTTACAGTTAAGTGAGGCTAATGAGCAGATTGTGCAATTAAAACATTACATAGATAACATGAAAGCGTCCCAAACTCAAAGTCTGTTCAACGAGCTCATAGAATGTGAAACTTCTAAATCTAAAGCATTGCAACCCTCCACAACAACCGATTTGACTGGTGATGATTATGTCATATCAAGAACAGCAGCAAGGACTACCTGCAGTAGAAGAAAACTAAAGAAATATATAAAAATTAATAAATATATTAGAAAACTACAAAAATTAATTAAAACTAAAATTAATGTTAAAAATTATATAAATGTATGCAAAGAAAAGCAAGAACTAATTAATAAAGTTAAAATATATTCAATTGAGGTGGAAAATATGAATCACTGTTATGAGACTGATATAGAGTGTCTAAATTCAACAATTTTATCACTTAAAAGCTCTCTACAAATTATATCAAATAAATATGCATCGGCTCAAGATGAGATAAAAGAACACATATTGGCCATGAATGATCTGGTAAAATCATGTAAGTATAATGAGGAGCGCTTTGACTCCTTAATAAAACATCAGAGTGAGTATCAGCGCTCCATACCAGGTTCATCGGGGACAATATGTGTAAATAACAAAGTTAATTGTAAGACCTCATTATTTTCACCTACACTCTATGACAGTGCCATGACAAAGGATATAGACTTAAAAAGCAATGAAAATATAAAATAAAATAAAGTTATTATGTATTGTGATGACATAGGCAAAAATTTGGGCATGATGTTAAATAACTGTTTAAAAGGACATCTGATCAGTAATTATTGCAAGCCTGGAGCATCCTTTAGTCATATAATGGATAAAGTTTTAGCTAGTAAATTTTGTCCTAATAGCACATTAATAATTCTTGTTGGGAGAAGAGGCAATCTAAACAAAAATCAATTATTAAAATATATTGATAATCTAAATACTTTAAATGTACATAAAATTATCTTGTTTACATTGCCTTACATACAGGGTTGGCCGCAGGAAAATAAAATAAGATATGATTTAAATTTATTAATAAATAACTTTTCATGTAATAATAATTTAAACTTGACATTTAATTGTTACAATTATAATGATAGAATTAATTTAATAGATATAAATAATTTAATTAAGAAATTTTTGACTAAAGATAGGTATTACCTATCAAAATATAATTTAAGACAGATAGCAAATGTGCTATCTTATTATTTATATATTAACTCAGCCAAGGACTTGGCTACACAGACATCTGCTTCTTTTGAGCAGTCTAATGACTTAATATGCAATTTGGAATCAGTTCCAAGTAATTTAAATTAGAAAATGAGACAATAGAGGTAATCTCTAGCAGCTATAATAACTTAAATAATTTAGAATGTGGCTTACAAATCTTTAATTGTATGACTCCACAGAAAGATAATGAAAATTGTTTACACCTGGTGCATCAAAATATACAAGGCATGATAGGCAAAGAGCTAGAAATTGAGTTGTTCTTAAATAGCAACAATATTCATATTTTATGTATTACTGAACATTGGTTAAAAGCTTATAACTTAATGTTTAACTTCAGTAATCACCAGGTGGTCAGTTCTTTCAATAGAGAAACGGTTTTAAGAGGTGGCTCCTTAATATTAGCTAGTAAATTATTGTCATGTAAAGAACGTAAAGATATTGTGAGCCTCTCTGTTGAGCGAACTGTAGAAATGGCATGTGTTGAGTTTGAGCACCTCATTGTTGTGAGCGTCTACAGACCCCCATGTTCTATATACGATACTTTTGAAAAAATTATGGAGGAAGTTTTTGCTAAGCTTAATAAACAGAATAAATCTGTTGTAATATGTGGAGACTTTAATATCAATCTCCTAGAAGCTTCCTCAATCAATATTAAATTTAGATCATTATTTAAATCATATGGTCTTTTTAATTTATTTATAGAGCCAACGCGTATTGCTCAATCTAGTGCAACATGTATAGATAATATTTTTACAAATGTGAAGCCATTGTATAAATGTATAATTCAAAAATTAAGTTCTGATCACTGTGGACAAGTAGTTTCGTTACCATATGTTCACAAAAAGCAAGTAGATGAGAAAGTTGTGTTTGTTCCAGTAAATGCACGTCGCTTGGAGAAATTTAGAAGTAACATAGTGAAAAAACTTCCATCACTTTCATACCAAAATGATCCAAATTTTTTGTATGGAACATTATTTAAGCTTATTTGCAATGAATTTAATAATATTTTTACTTCTAAAACATTCTCCTTGAACAGTCGGAAGTCATTTAATGAATGGGCGACAGCAGGAGTCCATAAGAGCAGACGCAGGTTATATGATCTTTACCATGAAAGGTCATATAACCATAGCGTCGAATTTAGAGAATATGTAAAAAAATATTCAAAAATATTTAAAAGAATGTGCTCCACAGCCAAGTCTTTGCATTTGAGCAACAAAATTAAGACGGCTTCTAATAAAATTAAAATGACATGGAGTATAATTAATAGCGAAACTGGTAAGATCAACTCTCGCAATTCAAACTACAAGTTAAGTGTTAATAACAAATTAACCGAATCAGATCAGGACGTTGCAGTGGTTTTTGAGGAATATTTTACTGATATTCCGATATTAACCACTAAGTCACTGAATTCTTCTCCTGCGGTCGCCGAATCATTACTTAAACAAAATGTAAATGCGTGTACAAAGAATTTTACATTTCATAAAGTATCATCAAAAGATATTGTAAAATATTTTAAAACTATTGATGTTAAGAAAACTGCGGATCTGTGGGGGATTTCTGTTAAAGTTATTGCGTCTATAATAGATACAATCGCGCCTCATTTAGCTGTTATTTTTAATACTAGTATCGAATCTGGTGTGTTTCCTGATTTAATGAAGTATAGTAAAGTAATACCTTTATTTAAATCTGGTAGTACATTTGACCCAGCCAATTTTAGACCTATTTCTGTACTACCAACACTTAGTAAGGTTTTTGAAAAAATTATTCTTGATCAAATGTTAAATTTCTTTAATATAAATAATTTACTTCATAAAAATCAATTTGGTTTTACAAGGGGTCGCTCGACAACTGATGCCGGTGTTGAGCTGATTAAATATATATTTAATGCATGGGAGAATTCACAGGATGCTTTGGGTATATTTTGTGACCTATCCAAAGCCTTCGATTGTGTTCACCATGAAACATTAATCAGGAAACTTCAACACTACGGTGTAAGAAGTGATGCTCTAAAATTAATTATTTCATATTTAAGTAAGAGAACGCAAAACGTTGTCATCAACGGTACGAGTTCTTCCGGGTCGATGGTACAGATGGGCGTGCCTCAAGGCTCAATTCTCGGCCCCTTTCTGTTTCTTGTATATATTAATGACTTACCTTACATAGTAGGAGATAACCATGATATAGTATTATTTGCAGATGACACTTCTTTAATTTTCAAATTAAGTCGACATTTGCTAAAATATGACGAAGTAAATAATGCTATATCTAAATTAGTGAATTGGTTCAATGTCAATAATTTGCATTTAAATGGCACTAAAACGAAATGTATGAAATTTATGACTCCAAATGTCAAACAATTAAATACTAATGTAATTTTAAATGGGGAGAAACTGAGTCTTGTAGATACCACCATTTTTCTTGGAATCACACTAGACGCGAAGCTTCAATGGAGCCCCCATATATCAAAGCTAGCAAGCAGACTTAGTTCTGCAGCATATGCTGTAAAAAAGATTAGAAGTCTAACTAGTGTTGAAACAGCTAGACTAGTTTACTTTAGCTATTTCCATAGCATAATGTCGTATGGTATTTTGCTATGGGGACACGCAGCTGACACTGAAATTATATTTGTTTTGCAGAAGAGGGCCATAAGAGCAATTTATGATTTAAAGCCTAAAGAGTCGCTGCGACAAAAATTTAAGGAAATTAATATATTAACTTTGGCCTCTCAATACATTTATGAAAATGTAATGTACGTACACAAAAATAAAAGTAGTTTTACAAAAATAAGTGATATTCATTCTGTAAATACTAGGAACAGACACAAGCTAGTAGTACCAGTTACTCGACTCCATCGAGTCAGTAATTCATTCTTGGGGCGATGTATACGCTTTTACAACAAAATTCCAGAAAATATACAAAATTTGACCTGCTCAAAGTTCAAAAACTTTATTAAACTAGGTTTGTATAAAAAGGGTTATTATAATATTAAAGAATTTATAGATGATAATAACCCCTGGAAGTGAGGTGATCGCTCCCAAGCTATTTCTAATTTGTTGTGTTGTTAATTTGTGTAACATACATGATTGTAAGCTGTTATTTAAAAAAAAAAGTCCCGCTGGGTTTCTTGCTGGTTCTTCCCAGGACAGAGGTTTTTTTCGAACCAGTGGTAATTATACAAAAGAGTGACTTTCAATAAGTATTATTTATAATCTATATTGAATAAAAAAGTTTCTGTTTCTGTTTCTGTTTCTGTTTCTGTTTCGACCCATTATTAACGAAAAAGGGTTTACCTGAAACAAAAATTATTATGATATGATTATATTTGTAAGTTGACATTTTATCAAACAAAATTCAATAGGTAATTTAACAAAACACTACTTGCACCTTACAATCAGTATTTTGTTAATTTATTGAATTTCTTTTGTCGATTTGAAGGGGGTAAAATGATAAAATTTATTTACAAATAAAATAATACTCACGATTTTTCTCTAGTCGTTAGAACAAATAAAATAGGTATTCAAATCCAATCCACAAGCCGAGTCAAAACAGTGAAGCAAAGAATCAAGTCCGTAAACATGGTGCGCGCGGAAGATGCGTGGTACTGAGCTACGCACACAAATACAGATTATTCACTCACATATTGACACCTCCGTTGCTCGGGCGCAGTGCGACGGCAATAGTTTCTTCAAATACCTATTTCTCAATTCCCGCGCAGACCGACTACGCTCTTAATTGCCACGTTTGACGGGCAGATTTAAAATCGCACACATAATGCACACAAACATAATGCGTTCGTCAATCCGTCATGCGACCATGCGTGGTAGGGCCCTGCCACATAGGGTTATATTTATGTATATATGGAAGTATGGATCGGCCCGTCCGGGTAAGAACGACGCTCTCGCAGAACACCAGTGTGAAAGAGGAGTTTAATGCTGTGTATCTACGTAATATGCCAAAAATGTTATGGTGGGACCATTTTTAATAGAAACGAGGCATTCCATTTTAGTCCTCAAGGGTGATCAAAGCATCTGCATTTTGATTCTTAATCGAACATAGATGCCACATGTCTATGGGCCACAGCATCCACTCACCATCAGGTGGACTGCGTGCTCGTTTGTCACCCTTATTTTATAAAAAAATTGTCTCTCATCTTTAACGCTGTTACCCGTTGTTGGTCTGCGTATTTTATGCCGTCATCAATCGAAAGTCAAATTCAAATTCAAATCGTTTATTGCGAATATAGGTTGATACAGTTGGTTTTTACCGTGGTACGCAGTGATGACGGCAGATTGATTCACAATTGCTCCAAGTTTATACAGCGCATAAGAGAACCGGTGGAGTTTAGTACAAATATCTTCCACTTGAGATTTCCATTTTAAGTTTGAATCGAGATTGAGGCCTAAAAATTTTGCATTTTCGACTACATTAATTTGTTGTCCGTTGTAGCATATATTAATATTTATTAAATTATTTTTCACGTTTCTGAATGTCATTAGATTTGTTTTATTTAGATTAATTAATAAATTATTATTTGATAATCATTGAATTATTATGTCCAGTGTTTGATTTATGTCAGACATTATTTGATTTTTGCTTGTGCTTGTAAAGATCACTGTGCTATCGTCTGCAAATAGTACCATATCTTGATTTATATTATTTGGTAAATCGTTTATATAAACAAGGAATAACAATGGACCAAGAATACTTCCTTGGGGTACTCCTTGCGTTACTTCGCGATATGAGGATGAATAAAATATTTGTCTATACGTTTTTGAGCATATACGCGTAATTTGTGTACATTGTTGTCGATTTATCAAGTATATTTTTAGGAGATTGAGGACATTTCCTCGGACTCCTTATGCTTCTAATTTACTTAAGAGGATACTGTGATTAACATAGTCAAAAGCTTTAGTTAAATCCATATATAGAGCAGATACTAAGTGCTTATTATTAAGGATTGTCATTACAGTACGCAGAAATTGAAAGACAGCTAAATTTATACTTTTATTCTTTCGAAATCCGACTTGTTTCTCTGTGAATATTTTATATTTTTCAAAGAAATCATTAAAGTTTTGACTTTGAACTACCGTTTTTTAAATTTATTTGGGAATATTCCAGAGGCTATACTTAAATTTACGATGTAGGATAAAACGGATGAAATGATGGTTGATACATTTTTAATACCTTTGTGCTAACGTCATCATAACCTGTACAATTTGTATTATTTAATGACTTAATTATATTATTAATTTCGAAAGGAGTCGTTGGGTTCGTAAATAATGAGTTATAAGAATTCGGTACTTTGGAGTTAACATTAATTGTTCTTAGATTACTGTCATTTCCACGTATGAAGTAATTGTTAAATAACTCTGGGATATCTTTGGGGTCATCAGTGATTACTCCATTATTATTGATATGCCTGAATTCCTCTTTAATCACATTCCTGTTATTATAATTGATGATTGACCAAGTAACTTTAGATTTGTTTGAAGCTGTTTTGATTTTATAGTCATTCTCTGCCCTTTGTGTTAACTTTATTATTTTGTTTAAACGTTTTGTGTAACATTTGAACAAATTTCTGTTGTGTGTAGTCGGATGTTTTCTATATTGCCAAAGTAAATTTCTTTTTTGTTTTGCACATATTCTTATACCCTTCGATATCCAGGAAGGTTTTTTCTGAGGTGCTCTTTTTATTAATATAAATGGAAAACATAGATTATAAAATAAGATGAATAATTCGTGAAAATAATCGAATCCATAATTTGGATCAGTCGTATTGTAAACTTCGTTAAAAGTGAGTGATTTTAAGCATTGATTGAATTTTTTCACGTTTTCTTTACTATAGTCTCTACTTTTTACTCACCAATGTGAGAGAGAACAAGTTTCTTTGACTTTACAAGTTAACATTTGGCTTGAATGATTAGACAGAGCAAATTCAAAAATGTTGTATTTATTTCTTTTAATATTGTGTATAAAATTATCTAAACAAGATCCACTTACAGTGCGCGTTGGCTTATTAATGGCCAATTTAAGATTATAGCCAATAATTGCTTAATTTAGCATGTTAAACTCTTCGCTCTTTTTTAAAGTGTTTATATTGAAATTTCCACATATAACTATTTTTTTCCTTGTGAAGCACAATGTAGCAAGTATGTCATTAAATATTGCAAAAACAGATCAAAATTTTGTGTATTGTTTCGAGGTCGTCTGTAAATACACACTACTATTAGACCTGTAATGTAAGTTCTATGGAACAGCACTCAATTATACCAAAAACGCCATATTTTTCTATAAAATTTAAGATTTGGAACTCACGATGATTGTGAATCAAAATACAGGCACCGCCATGGCAGTTTTTACGACAAAAAGAGGCTGCAAGTATGTAGTTTTCTATGAATAATAATTTGGTGTCACCTTTCAACATATTGTGCTCTGTTAAACATACTACATCAACTAGGATTCCCTGTTCCAAAAGAGAATGGAGATTTAAAGTTAAAAGATCTGATTTACTTATAACGCCATTAATGTTTTGATGTAATATTTTTTTATAGAATAGGGGGCAAACGAGCATGCGGCTCACCTGATGGTAAGTGACTACCACCGCCCATGAACAACCGCAACACCAGGGGAATTGCAGATGCGTTGCCGGCCTTTTATAAAGGTGTAAGCTCTTTTCTTGAAGGTTCCTAAGGCATAGGTGTGACATGGACATTAAACATAATCTTTGTTTTGTCCATGTTCATCTTAAGACCTATCCGTTGGGAGACACTATTGAGGTCATTGAGCATAGTGCTTAGGTCCTCCAGCGATTCTGCCATAAGGACTATATCGTCGGCAAATCGAAGGTGAGTGATGTACTCGCCATTGACGTGAATACCGTATACTTTCCAATCCAGAAGCTTGAAAACGTGTTCCAATGCAGTGGTGAAGAGTTTCGGGGATATAACGTCACCCTGTCTTACACCTCTCTGCAATTGGATAGGTTTCGTACTCTGGTTCTGTACTCGGATAGCCATCGTAGCCATACTGTACAAGCACTTCAGCACTTCGATATACCGACAGTCAACTTGGCACCGCTGAAGGGGCTGCAGCACCGCCCAAATTTCGACGGAATCAAAGGCTTTCTCATAGTCCACATACGCCAGGCATAGTGGAAAATTGTACTTCTTGTTACAAAAACGTTTTACGTGCCTAGAAGGCTGCAATGAAGTGGGCGATATGAATGACAAGCTCGTGGAAACTGTCCATGCGGTCGGAGCTAAGTTCTGCAAGACCCGCCGCAGAAGAACACAAAAACTCTCCGATCACACTCTTAATCATGAGATTCCCGTCTAACAGCCTCATGGCAATGAAGCTACATTCTTCAACAGATTTGGCAGCATACAGGCAACTGAACAGACAGATCTCCAAATGCATGCGGCGGGACTTACGCAACTTCAATGCAGCTTGTATTGAAGAAGCGATCGAGCGGAACCAAGGCTCCAGTCTTTGCCAGAGATCTGTCTGCCAGAAAGAGCCAACTGTCAAAGCTGAAGACCGAATGTGGCAGCATCGTTTCCGGGACACCTAAAATTTTGAGTGATATTGACAGGTCCTATGGACAGCTGTACACGTCATCGTTGGAGCGTGTGGCTCCAAGCAAGTGTGAGTAACGATTCAAGAGCAACTCTTATCCGACACTATACCGAACATATCTCGGACGTCAGTCTGAGCGAGATTAGAATGGCTCTCCAGCATCTTAAAAAAGCAAGGCCCCAGGCGAGAATGGAATTACAGCGGAGCTTCTGAAAGCGGGTGGAAAACCGGTACTGGAAGTCCTTCAGAGGCTCTTTAATTCCGTCCTCAATGGTGGCATTACACCGGAGGCGTGGAGCAGAGGTGCGGTGGTCTTGTTCTTCAAGAAAGGTGACAATGCTCTCTTGAAGAACTACAGACCGATTTCCCTTCTGAGCCGCGTCTACGTGCTGTTTTCGAGAGTCATTACGAATCGTCTCGCACGCAGACTTGACGACTTCCAGCCTCCCGAACAAGCCGGTTTCCGAAACCATAGAACACATACATACCCTTCGGCAAGTTGTACAGAAGTCCGAGGAGTACAATTATTTAATATAATAAGACAAAATCTAAAATAAGTTCCTTTTAAACTGCTGTCACAGCATCAAAAATATTATAGAAATTATATGTGATAATATGTTGTTTGAAATAGATTTTTTTTAAACAAATTAATCTCTACCCTAGATTTTGACAAATTTCTCCTGTATTGTGATGGCATCAACATAAATATAACATGGACAAACACCCAGACCCGGGACAACTATTTGAAGGCCAAACCAATACTTTAAATAGAACCGGCGGCACAAAGCGACACAGCAAAAAGCTTTGTTACAGCGATATCGATTATCTTCTGTAAATAAAAGTACGTCAAGTCAAATTAAATCGTTAATCGGAGTCACAATATTAATGTTTCAAGTGACAACGTTGACCGGAATCAATACAATATTATCGTTATTAGGGATAGTCATTAACTGATATCAAGCCTGTAGTAGTCGGAAAATAAAGATTATAGTTATAGGTTTTAAAACTAATAACAAGTGGATCGAAAACCGCGTGGCCTAATTTATTCCACTCCCACTGAATTCTATTTTTTAATACAATAAGAGCACATAGTTCAATTTATCGTAAGAGGATGCTGTGGCCCATATACATACACATCTATCCACGATTAAGAATCACACGGCAGATGCACTAACCACTCCTGAAGACTAAAATGGAATGCCTCTGAAAAAAGGGTCTCCGGATTACCCGCCCACTCACACACACCATACGAAACACAGTTGCATTAAGCTGCTATTTCTTTAATAGAATTAGGGTGACTAAAGAGCACACATTCCAATTTATGGTAAGGAGCTGCTCTGACCCATAGACATACACATTCATTCTCGACTGTGAAACACATGGCAGATGCGCTACCACTCCTGGAGACTAAAATGGAATGCCTCTGAAAAAAGGGTATTTTTTTTATAGGATAAGGGTGACAAACGAGCACAGAGTCCACCTGATGGTAAATAGTAAACGCGCGGCCCATAGACATCTACATCTATCCTCTATTACAAATCAAAATGTAGATGCGTTGTCACCCGTGAGGACTAAAATGGAATGCCTCATTTCCAGTAAAAAGGGTCTCCGGATCTCTACACTCACCATATGAAATACAGCAGCGTTAAGCTGCTATTTTACGCTGGTATTCTGTGAGAGCGTGGTCCTTCCCCGGTCGAGCCGACCCATTCGTGCTACAACTATACTACTAATATAGCTGCAGCATGGCTCTACCACGTAAAAAATCCGGGTCACTCAGCAAATTCACACACATCCTACGAAACACAGCTGCAGTAAGCAATTTTTTTTTAAAAGAATTAGGGCGACTAAGGGGCACATATTCCACCTGAATGTAAGTGGATGCTGTAGCCCATAGACATCTACATCTATCCTCGATTAAGAATTGAAATACAGATTTTTGCCACCCCTGAGAACTAAGATGGAATGCCTCGTTAGCAGTAAAAAGGGTCTCCACGAAACACGGCAGCTTTATTTTATATTATTCACGCTGGTATTCTGTGAGAGCGTGCTCCTTTCCTGGTCGAGCCGACTAATTCATGCTACAAACATAATATTATGAAGCATGGCTCTGGGGTATGTATACATACGTCCAGGATCTGAAAATCACATAGGACCAATATCTCCTAACCTCACCCATAATCAAGTACTTCGTGGAATAAATAAGCTTAAGCTTGGTGTCCAGGCTATACTATGCTGGATCGCCCGTCCAGAAGATACCATAAATTTTCCGAATAAACATACTTTTAACATATTAATCTAACACCCTTACTATAGTGTTTCTACAAAATACCCAGTATTTTTATATAAAACAGTACTAACCAACTCATTTTCAGTCCAACTAATGGTAAGTGGCTACTGCAATCTGTGGAAACCTGCTTCTTTATTTTTTTTAAAAAAATACTAGTAATGCTATTAAAAACTTTATTAAAATTCCCTTTAACCACTTCTGGTAAGCTTAAAATGCTTGTGTTAGAAGTGGTTCACGACAGTAGTCTCATGGCGAATTCGAACCCACGACCTTTCGAGTGCGCGGTTCGCGTCCTACCATTAGGCTACCTTAATTCTTTAACTTCAAAGAAAGTTTTTACCTCTGAGGTATAAGATGGAATGCTTCGCAACATTAAATTATACTGGTTCCTATGTCCTTCAGACGGGATAAGGTAACGGACTTCTAGGCATAAAAGGAGTCCTACCACCTAATCAATACAGACAGAATGCCGCTAGGTTATATCCTTCAACTGAATAACTTTGTGAGCCATTACCGACCGCAAAACAACAATTTTTTATTTATAGGATAAGGTAAGAGGGTGTTACCTACCCATACGGACTTCTAGGCAAAAAAGGAGTCCTACCACCTAGTCTATACAGGCAGAATGCCGCTAGGTTATATCCTGCAACTGAACACTGAGTTTTGTGAGTCATTACCGACCGCAAATCAACAATGTTTTTTTATAGGATAAGGGTGACAAACGAGCACAGAGTCCACCTGATGGTAAATAGTAAACGCGCGGCCCATAAACATTTACATATATCCTCGATTACGAATCAAAATGCAGATGCGTTGTCACCCGTGAGGACTGAGATGGAACGCCTCGTTTCCAGTAAAAAGGGTCTCCGGTTTTCCACACTGTCCATACGAAACACAGCAGCGTTAAGCTGCTATTTTACGCTGGTCTTCTGTGAGAGCGTGGGCCTTCCCCGGTCGGGTCGACCCGTTCGTGCTACAACTATAATACTAATATAGCTGTAGCATGTCTCTACCAGGTATAAAACAATATGCAAAGAAAAAATATACCACAACAATTTAGTTATTAAGAGTAAAATCAAACAAACGTGTTGTGACAATTTACCGATGTCAGAACTATAAACTTCATTCGATTAAACAGAACATAGGTACTGAGTTGAAGTAACATCAAATTGTTGACAGTACTATTGTCGACTATAATTACAATAGATATTATTCATGAATATCAGACATGGGCGATTGTTATTATTTAACATAATCGAATGTATTTGGACGTAGTTACGCAAAGACCATACAATCCACTAAAAGCTAATTTTGAGGTATTGATATTTGTTTCAGTGATGTTAATTTGGGCCACAGCATCCATCCACTTACCATCGGATTTAACTTGTCACCCTTAGTTTTAAAAAGTATTTGTTTTTAAGCTAAATGTTCAGTTTTATATTTATTGTTGCCAGTTCAGTATTTTAAAGTTGATTGACGCTTGCTAAAATGATATAAAACGTACAAGACGCAGGCAATAGGCTTCTGGATATACTGGGCATATTTTCTTCTGGATATACTGGACGCTCGATAAAAGTAATGATCATAAAATGTAAAGTCCGGATTTCAAAAGATGATACAGAATGTATCAAAAGCTTACAAAATTTTGCCACATTTTATAAACTAACGTCACTAATGTTGATATTAACGACAATTAAAAAAAGATTTTTCATGATAACATTTTTCATGACAAATAAAGTTTTACAGCTTTAGTTGTCGTCAATATAAGAAACTTACAGTTTATCTTTATATATATCTACACTAAAAAACAACAGAAAGAGATAATTAATTCTTAATTTCGATAGTCAACAATTTTAAGCAAGACTAATGTATGTTATATTTTTCTTTACTGCTTTTCTTTATATGTCAGACTTCAACAGTATCTATTAATGTAATCATCATCATCATTACAGCCCTTCACAAGTCCACTGCTGAACACAGAACACAGGCCTCCCCCGAAGGAATGCCACAAAGCACGGTGCTGAGCCACCTGCATCCATCGACTTCCTGCATATCTTACCAGGTCGTCACTGCATCCAGTGGGGGGACGCTCTACATATCGCCCGCCGGTACGAGGCCGCCACTCGAGAACCTTTTTTCCCCATCGGTTGTCGGTTCTACGAGCTATAAGGCCGGGCCAATGCCACTTCAGCTTACTAATCTGTTGGGCTATGTCGATCACTCTGGTTCTTCTGCGGATATCCTTATTTCTAAGTTTATCACGCAGAGAAACACCGAGCATAGCCCTCTCCATAGTTCGCTGAGCGACCTTGAGCTTCCTCATCCGGCCAGCAGTGAAGGACCACATCTCAGTTCCATAGGTCATCACTGGTAACACGCACTGGTTGTAATGTCTCGTTTTCAAGTTTTGAAGTATACCTGACGAGAAGATGTGCCGTAAATTCCCGAACGCTGCCCAACCGAGTTGAATCCGTCGGTTGTCCTCTCAGTCGAAGTTGGACTTATCTAGTTGGACTATTTGTCTTAGGTAAACATACTCGTCAACAACGTCGAGCTTAGAGTTCCCAACAACTACCGGCATAGGTGTCACATGGACATTAAACATGATCTTTGTTTTGTCCATGTTCATCTTAAGACCTATCCGTTGGAAAACGCTATTGAGGTCATTGAGCATAGTGCTTAGGTCCTCCAGCGATTCTGCCATAAGGACTATATCTTCGGCAAATCGAAGGTGAGTGATGTACTCGTCATTGATGTTAATACCATATCCTTTCCAGTCCAGAAGCTTGAAAACGTCTTCCAATGCAGCGGTGAAGAGTTTCAGGGATATAACCCTGTCTTACACCTCTCTGCAATTGGATAGGCTTCGTACTCTGGTTTTGTACTCGGATAGCCATCGTGGCCCTACTGCACAAGCACTTTAACACTTCGATATACCGATAGTCAACTTGGCACTGCTGAAGGGACTGCCGCACCGCCCAAATTTCGACGGAATCAAAGGCTTTCTCATAGTCCATATACGCAACACAAAGTGGCAGATTGTACTCTTCTGTCTCCTATACAATTTGCCGAAGCGTATGTATGTGGTCTATGGTACTAAAGCCCTCTCGGAAACCGGGTTGTTCGAGAGGCTGAAAGTCGTTGAGTCTGCGTGCGAGACGATTCGTAATAACTCTCGAAAACAGGACGTAGACGCGGCTCAGAAGAAAAATCGGCCTGTATTTCTTCAAGAGAGCGTTATCGCCTTTCTTGAAGAACAAGACCACTGCACTTCTGCTCCACGCCTCCGGAGTAGTAGCACCATAGAGGACGAAATTCAAGAGCTTCTGAAGGACTTCAAGTACCTGTTTTCCACCAGCTTTCAGAAGCTCCGCTGTAATTCCATCCTCGCCTGGGTCCTTGCCGTTTTTAAGGTGCTGGAGAGCCATTCTAATCTCGCTCAGACTGACGTCCGGGATATCATCGGAATAGTGTCTGATGAGACTCGCTCTTAGATCGTTACTCACACTTGCGTGTGGCTCCAACGATGACGTGTACAGCTGTACCATAGGACCTCTCAATATCACTCAAAATCTCAGGTGTCCCGGAAACGAGGCTGCCACATTCGGTCTTCAGCTTTGACAGTTGGCTCTTTCTGGCAGACAGATCTCTAGCAAAGACTTTGGAGCCCTTGTTCCGCTCGATCACTTCTTCAATACGGGCGGCATCTTAAAGTTGCGTAAGTCCCGCCGCATGCATTTGGAGATCTGTCTGTTCAATTGCCTGTATGCTGTCAAATCTACTGAACACTGCAGCTTCATATCCCGTCTAACAGCCATGAGATTAAGAGTGTGATTGGAGAGTTTTTGTGTTCTTCTGCGGCGGGTCTTGCAAAACTTAGCTCCGACCGCATGGACAGTTTCCACGAGCTTGTCATTCATATCGTCCACTACATTGCAATCTTCTAGGCACTGAAAACGGTTTCGTAGCTCAAGCTGAAAGGTTTCGGGACTTTGGATTAGATCACTAGGGGAACGGACCGTTGACTTTATTAGACGTGACCTCTCCAACTTAACGTTTAGGTTCAGTGTGCCTCTCACCATTCGGTTATCGCTGCCGATTTTCACCCTCGCGATCACTGAGACATCACTGAACAGTTGTCGTCTGGTCGTGATGTAATGAAGTTAATCTCAGTTTTTGTCGAACCGTCGGGGCTCGACCAGGTCCACTTTCTGTGGGGCCGCTTCTGAAAGAAAGAGTTCATCATAAAGAGGCCCTCCTTCTCCATGAAGTTGGCCAGCTGCTGGCCCCTTGGGTTCCGTTGCCCTATTCCGAATTTCCCTACTTTCAGCTCACCGTTCTCTCTTGTTACTAGTTTTGCGGTGAAGTCTTTTATTAATAACGTATAGTGGGTTTTGAAGGAATGCATGGCTCTCATGGCTCATGACTTGTGGACGATAAATCCGACACCTCCTTGGGACAGATGGTCGCCTTTCCGGTGATAGAACAAGTTGCCGGATTCGAGGATAACTGTGTCCTTCCCCTCTCTTCACACCTCATATAATCCTGTGATATTCCAGCGCAACTTGTCTATCTCTTCTTCCAGCTCCAGGATCTTCTCGTCAGTCCTCAGGGTGCGTGCGTTATAAGTTGCCGGGTCGAGTCGTAGGTGGCAACCGTACCTCCACCGGAGATTCTTAGCACCCCCTACCCCGCCGTTACCATGGTCGCCACCGTAGCCAGGAATAGCGGGGCCGCCGGGGACTGTGGCTGTCTTTTTGTATCTTTTATCATGGTATATATTGAGTATATTGCCATAGTTGCCACGCTTGGCGAGCGGGTTGACAACCGCAGTTTTTTATTGTTGTTTTGCTGTTATCAGAAAGATGTTGCTGCCCATCCTCTGCCTCAGTTTCCCTTCGTCGCCTCTTACGACACCCACGGAAAGATATGGGGTAGTGAGTATTCTTACCCGCCACTACACGGGGGGTAGTTCACAATTACTGTAAATCCCTGAGTATTAAATGAACAGCCAACCAAGCAACTCAAATTCGTAATTGATTAAGTGCTCTCAAACATGCATGTAATTAGATAAACACATGCTCCAACAAGTATAAGAATATTGTTATCAAAAGTCAAATAATGACTTACTAATGAAATCAATTCTATTTATGTAATAAATGTAGTGTTCATTGTAATGAAATCGATTTATCTGATGATATAAGAGGTGACTTTTTCGACTTGCTTCGAAACTAAAACTTTTTCGCCGTGTCTAGTCTTGGTAATTTAGTACTAGATTATGACATGTAAGGTATATTTTTTTAATATTTTGAATATTCGTAGTATTTCGGAGTTTTCACAATTATATTTTATTTCTGCTACCATACGAGGTTGTTGTAAAATGTTAAGGGAAAAATTATTTGATATTTCTATCTGCTATCATTTATGAGCTCTAACTTTTCGTTTTTTTGAGTGTTATGAAATATAAACAACTGCAATATTTTCTATTTTGTTATTTAATGAAATTGGTAGCTCACAGTTCACACACCACAAAACTATATGCGTTTAACACAGACGCCATGCCTCTATACTCTATGCGTTAATGCCATTGACAAAATTGCTCATAGTATTACAGTAAAATAAAGTTAACACTATGAAATTCTTACTCTAATACGTTTAATGTTTTTTAATCGACAAAAAGAAACTTTGTTTTTTTTTTAATTAAGAACTTTTCGTGCTTCAGCACGTAACAGTCTAACTTCTCACCACAAGCCTAAAGCATTGTGATTCAGTTAAGTTTATTATTTAAATAACGTCTTGATGGATTATATCCATTATCCACTATGATGGCGGCATAAAACGATCTAACTCTTTCTCTTGTTTGCTAACCCGCCTGTTGAGTGTGGTAACTATAACAACGAGAGGTCTATTATTGTAACGGAAAATAGAAAAAGTCTATTTTCCATTACAAATAAAAGCACTATGGTGGCTGTCTTTAATTGGTGGTGGAGTTAGGATGTAATAACGATGATAATCATCATGATGATGATACATTACAGAATGTAGTAAAATAATTTATTTAAATATATATTATAAAAGGGTCAGGTGACTCGTTTTACTACTCCTAAGATATTTTTCTGCGGGACAGTTAAAAACAGGAACTGCATTATCTCGTCAAGACAATTTTAAAGCGGTCTTCTTTAAGTTGCCTTAGCTTTACTAATGGATATCTCGTGTTACTCTCTTCAATATCTTTTTGTTTTATTCATCTCTGCAGCTTTCAGAACTTTCAAAGCTTATGAGATTATTCTATTTTAATTCATTTCTATATAAAAAAACACAGAATTAAGAATATAGGCAGTACTTTAACATATATATTGTAATATCTTCCTGAGGTCTGTCACGTTAGAAAATTGATTATAAATATTTCATATTGTAATGAACTGAGAAAATCTATACAAATCAATAAACTTGAAGTGTATGTTTGTAATGTCAAAATAACAGCTTTTTAATAAATGTAACTGTCTCTTTGTTCCGATTAATCTCCGAAATCTCCCCGTGTAGTGGCGTGAAAAATACCCACTACCCCATATCTTCCCGTGCGTGTCCTAAGAGGCGACAAAGGGAAACTGAGGCAGAAGATGGGTAGCAGCACCTTTCAGATAACAGCAAAATAACAATAAAAAATACTGCAGTTGCCAACCCGCTCGACAAGCAGAACAACTATGGCAATATACTCCCCATGAATAACGTTACGAAGAGACGGCCTCCACTCCCCGGCGGCCCCGCTACTCCTGGCTACGGTGGCGACCATGGTAACGGCAGGGCAGGGGGTATTACGAATCCCCGGTGGAGGTTCGATTGCCAGCTAAGACGACTCGACCTGGCAACACATAACGCACGCACGCTGAGGATTGAAGAGAAGATCCTGGAGCTGGAAGAAGAGATTGGCAAGTTGCGCTGAAATATTTTAAGACTATCCGAAGTCCGAAGAGAGGGGGAGGACACGGTAATCCTCGAATACGGCAATTTTTTCCATCACCAGGAGGGCGACCATCTGTCTCAAGGAGGTATCGCATTTATCGTCCTCAAGTTTCTCGTTAACAACATTGTAAAGATTGTGAGTGTGTCGACGATGGTTGCGTACCTTATACTCAGAGTCACCAATCGGTACTCGCTGAAGGTCATACAGGTTTACGCACCAACCTTGGCACATCCCAATGAGGAGGTGGAAGAAATGTATGAGGATATATCTCGCCATACATGTCTCCAAAACTCACTATACGGTGTTAATAGGAGACTTCAACGCAAAACTAGGCGCAAGAGAGAACGGTGAGCTGAAGGTAAGGAAATTTTGGAATAGGGCAACGGAACCCAAGGGATCAACAGCTGGCCGACTTCATGGATAAAGAGGGACTCTTTATGATTAACTCTTTTTTCCAGAAACGGTCCCACAGGAAGTGAACCTGGTCGAGCCCCGACGGTTCGACAATAAATGAGATTAACTTTATTACGACGACAAGACGACAACTATTTAGTGATGTCTCGGTGATTGCAAGGGTGAAAACCGACAGCGATCACCGAATGGTGAGGGGCGCACTGAACTTAAACCTTAAGTTGGAGAGGTTACGTCTAATGAAGTCAACCCTCCGTCCCCCTAGTGCTCTAATCCAAAGTTCTGAAAACTTTCAGTTTAAGTTACATAATCGTTTTAGTGCCTAGAAGATTACGATACAGTGGACGATATAAATAACAAGCTCGTGGAAACTGTCCATGCGGTCGGAGTTTAGTTTAGCAAGACCCGCCGCAGAAGAACACAAAAACTCTCCGATCTCCAATCTCATGGCTGTTGCCGAAAAATGAAGCTGCAGTCTTCAGCAGATTTGATAGCATACAGACAACTGAACAGACAGATGAAAGACTGAAATGCATGCGGCGAGACTTACGCAACTTTAGTACAGTTCGTATTGAAGAAGAGATCGAGCGAAACCAGGGCTACAAAGTCTTTCCAGAGATCTGTCTGCCAGAAAGAGCCAACTGTCGACTTGTGAAGGGCTGTAATGATGACGATGATGAGTCTCCGAAATGGTTGAACGGATTAGGACGGGACTTTGACTGCTGAGCTGATGTTATATGGAGTAACTTATGGTACATCTATTTTAGAAAAGGAATTAGGGTTCCGCGCAAAAAATTAAACCCCATGAAATTCAATCGTAATAAATTACACGCGGATGAAATCGCAACAATAAAATTACAACAAGTAATCTACACATAATATGATTGATATGATAAAGTTTGAAATGAATACGATGATCCTGTTTATTATTTCAGGTAGTAGTGTTACCTTCTCTTACTATATCTTTGGTCCTTTTTGCCTAGGCGTCCGTTAGGGTAGGTCACCCTCTAACCTGTTTCCGTCAAATAGCAGTGCTTGATTTGCTGGTTCCTGCCGGAAGGGTATAGAGAGATAGTATGTTACAGGCTGTAATTATGCTAACACAGTAGACCCCAGACCTCAGGGGTGACAACGTATCTGTAGCCTTCTAAGTTTGAAGATGGCTGCAGGAATCCATGAGCTGCATTAGTCGCTTATCATCTAGTAGACTGTAATTACGTTTGTCATTTCAGTTTAGTAAAAATAAACAAATTTCGCACACAACATAAAAGAAAAAAGTTAATTAATAGATTCAGGTGTTAGTTTGCAGGAATCCGTTATATTAGAGTTGGTAAAAATTACTTAGCCTATATCCGCTTATTGAAATAAAATAATGTGTCTTACCCATTTGAAGCCCAACGGATTAGTGAGCTGAAGTGGCAGTGGGCTGGCCATATAGCTCGAAGAACCGACAACCGATGGGGAAGAAAGGTTCTTGAGTGGCAGCCTCGTACCGGTAGGCGAAGTGTAGGGCGACCCCCCACGAGATGGAGTGACGACCTGGTAAGACATGCAGGAAGTCGATGGATGCAGGTGGCTCAGGACCGTGCTTTGTGGCATTCCTTGGGGGAGGCCTATGTTCAGCAGTGGACTTATGAAAGGCTGTAATGATGATGATGATGATGACATTTTTGAAGAAGTTTTTACGTGGTAGAGCCATGCAGTAGTTATATTTATAGTATAGTTGTAACACGAATGGGTCGCCTCGACCGGGGAAGGACCACGCTCTCACAGAATACCAGAGTAAAATAGCAGCTCAACGCTGCTGTGTTTCGGAAGGTGAGTGTAGAGAACCGGAGACCGTTTTTACTGGAAAAGACGCATTCCATCTTAGTCCTCGAGGCTGACAACGCATCTGCATTTTGATTCGCAAGCGAGGAAAGATTTAGATATCTATGGGCCTCAGCAACTACTTACCATCAGCTCTACTGTGTGCTCGTTTG
This sequence comes from Parnassius glacialis, assembly GCA_033319125.1. Lineage (NCBI taxonomy): Eukaryota > Metazoa > Arthropoda > Insecta > Lepidoptera > Papilionidae > Parnassius > Parnassius glacialis. The sequence continues at coordinate 31,347,993 of JAVANC010000022.1, read as the reverse complement.
TCACCCTATTTCTATAAAAAAAGAAGAGCATCTCCAGGCCTTCTTCAATTGCGTGCATTATCCCCGTCACCATGAATCCTGGCACTACCATTTTATTTCATTAAGCGGATATAAGCAAAGTAAAATTTACCAACTTTAAAGAAAAAAATAATAAAAAAATGTTCTAACGCTCATTCACTAAGCTCTTTAGTCCAGCTTATTACAAGTGTAAAATCCTCTAAAGCCATTCAAACTCGGCGCACAGCCGTCGGTTAACCCAACGGTCGATTCTACATAAACTTCAATTAATTCAGGATTTGAAATGGCATATGCAAATTTATCAAATCAAGAATTTATTACAAGGGTCGATGCAAATACACGGGCATTCTTTACAGTCTATCAATAGTCCACAGCTTAACATAGACCACTCTCATAGATAGCATCATAAGGGGATTTTTACCATAGCCACCACGCCTGGCAGGTGAGTTTGCAACTGCAATTGTTTATTATTTAGCGTTGTTATCAAGAAAATGCTACTGCTCCTGTTTTATTTCCCTTTATCGCCTCTCGTAACACCCGTGGGATGATATGAGGTAGTGGATTACACGGTATTTTATAGTATCTACCTTAAAACCTTTAACTATTTCATTTTGTATTAAAGCATCTATCAGTACAAAATGAAAAGGTAACAACATAGTATTTATATATATATCACATTATTCACAGCTGGAAAAGGCACCCCTTATTTCTAAGAGGGTTTTTGGAGAACGGAAGAATATGTCACGCGAATCTGGCGGACTATCTTCAAAATTTTTTTTTTAATTTATGAAGTGTTTTGTTTATTTTAGAAAAAGGGTTTCTTCATTATGTTTTGTTTTACTACCGAGAACAGTCAGTTAGAATCAAAATTAACAAATTCATTGCCGTCAGCAAGAATCGAATCCGATTCATAGTCAGAGCTAGTGCAGCTGTCGGTTGCCGTTGTTAATTTATTTTCTTTTGAAGAAAGTTTATGTAATAATAATCTTTATTTATAATTATAATTCTTCTGTATGTGTCTTTGTCCCTGAACTCAGCGGCTAAGCTAAGCTAAGCGGTTGGCCCGATTTTGATGAAATTTTTTGTGTGTTTGAATGGGTCCCACCAGTTCTAACTCGTGGCGGATCACTAGTAGTTTACATAAAAGTGGGTTATAATACTAATTCACTTTAACTTACATTTTATATTACTTAGGAGCATTTTAAACTGAGCGGGTAGACAATTGATTATCACAGATGCACGCGATCACTGCTTTAAATAACAGATTTGACATACATTTCATATAGAATAGAATAGAATATTTTTTATTCCATTTAGATTACAAGTAATTCTTATCGAGTCATTTTTATTTTTACCCAATCTCTCTTACAAAGCAATAAGGACCGTGGCCGAGCTCACTTGACTACTCTAGCGCCATCTATTATCTATCTACGGAAGCGGTTGCGATGTATATCGATATGAAAATTTGACGCGCTAAATACATCGTTCTTTATTTAATACATTTCCATAGATGTCGCTACATGGTACCGCTAAGTAAGATTGACGAAGTCATTGGGCTCTAGTACATTACATATCAATAATATTACGTTATTTTTTATGTATTCTAGATATATAAATAAAATATACACTGTGTACGTAACATCTTAGCTTGTACTGAAATAAAACCCAATCATACAGAAGCCCTTGGAGTCCAAACGGCCGATTGTTATAATTATTATTATATTAATATTAAACACGGCAAAGATCAATCACTTATAATTAAGCCCTATTAAGCCACTGATACGGTCATTACATATGTATTGAATGCATTAATGTTAACTCTAAGTGGTGTATGAACGGCCGCGAGATAAATCAAATTCAGAATTAATTTAGCACATTCTAACATGAATATTTAATGACGTAGAAAATCAAACATGTGTGTGTAAGGTAATGAGTGTTAACATTGGATCAGTAAAGTTACAACCTGTAGACGTCCCACTGCTGGGCACAGTCCTCTGTTTATTTCTGAGAGCTGTATGGAGCGATTAGTCCGCCCCGTTGCGCCAGGACTTCATACTAAGAGCATATACTATACGACGATAATATAATGTTAAGCTCCGGCCACATGCAGCGACTTACCGCACGCATAAAATTTTCTCAAACGACATGGTGCACTATACAACGTCCACACGATAGTCTTTTGTATGTGCGCAAACAGTTTGTACAAAGTTTTCGCAAAAAAAAAAGTGCGGGGTCGCCACGCTGCGCCGTCTTAACTTCTATGTTTGCTTGTACAACTTTAGTTTGAGCAAATTTAGCACTATACAAGCCTCTTGCACGGTTTACCGTTTTGCCGGCTCAACGTATATGCTTGTTTGTGCAAATTGGATTTGTGCAAGCAAGCTTGAGCATCTATTTCCTTGATGTTGGTGCTGTTAGTCTATACTGTACTCACATTTTCATCTGACACAGCTATTTAAAAAAGGGAAATGCGATGATGATGACGATGAGGACGATGATGGTTTATGATTTGGTATTGTTACTTAGGTCTCTCTTGAGGTTTTTTGAGCTATCTAACCGCTGTCCGAGTGGAGGGTGTGTAACCCCGCCTCTGACTGCTTAGCTCGTGTCGATCGATGTAAGATTGAGCGTGTAGCCGAGACTTTACAACGTCTATAAATGTAATTATAATTTATACTATTTCACTACCCATCGCATTTACCATGAGTAGAGACTCAGATTAAGTGTGCGGATTAATTCCAGCCGCCAAATTTCAACAACGCCATATATCTAATAAAACTAATTACGCATATGCCCACGCACATAGCGACAAAACTCACAATCCACACCATCTGGATACTTGGTGGTTCACTACTGTGCAATTTACTAGGAGATTAATTCCAAACAAACATCACTGCGACAAACTAGTGGAGAGAGAGAGAGTTCTTGCCGGCAATACGAACAGCCAGTGATCAACTATTAATATATGTATCTGTTTTTTTGACACGGTATCTGTATCTTTTGTCCGTTTCTTGAGCAAGAAAATAGTCGATAGCTTATCCCTTCCTCGTCGGCCTCGTTCTTAGTAATAAAATTTGAAATGGAGTGGCCAATTGAAATAAAATTAAACCGGTATAGTCTAAGATTTGCCATACAACTAACGAACGCACAGTGCGTTTTTGGTTTAAACGCTCTCGTAGTGGAAATTTCAACCTGAAGGATGAACCACGAGGAAGGCTAAACACTAAGCAAAATAACTATGAAGTAAAACGGGAAACCGATACTTATTAATAACCTTATATAAGTTAATAAACAACCAAGAATTTTTTTTTTATAGGATAAGGGTGACAAACGAGCACACAGTCCACCTGATGGTAAGTGGTTGCTGCGGCCCATAGACATCTACATCTATCCTCGTTTGCGAATCAAAATGCAGATGCGTTGTCACCCGTGAGGACTAAGATGGAATGCCTCATTTCCAGTAAAAAGGGCCTCCAGCCACCTGCACTCACCAAGCGAAACGCAGAGGTAAACCTCTACTTCACGCTGGTATTCCGTGAGGTCGTGGTACCACCCCGGTTCGAGCCGGCCCATCCGTGCGACAGCAGAAAGCTGCCGCGTGGCTCTATCACTGTTCAAAAAATTAGCGTCAATTGACTAATTTGCACCATATTGGTAAAATATATGATTTAACTGATGTTGATACGTAGAAGCTTGCCTTTCTTTGATGAGTAGGTACAGAAATGAATGAATTTTGTACAGAATTGTTGACTTGTGATGAAATGTAAGTAGAGATAATCGATAATCGCAGGCAAATAACGCAATGGCTGAACCAAAAACAAATACCGGAACAATGCCCTAAAGTAAGGTCATAGTAATTGGGTGGTTACTTCATGTAGTAATTCACTACAGCTTTTTCAGATCCGGTGTACCAATAACAGCAGATGTCTATTGTGAAAAACTTCGAATAATGATGCTTAAAGTCGTAGAAAAGCAATCCCAAGTCAGACAAACGAGCACACAGTCCACCCGATGGTAAGTGGTTGCTGCGGCCCATAGACATTTACATCTATCCTCGTTTGCGAATCAAAATGCAGATGCGCTGCCACCCGTGAGGACTAAGATGGAATGCCTCATTTCCAGTAAAAAGGACCTCCGGCCACCTGCACTCACCAAGCGAAACGCAGAGGCAAACCTCTACTTCACGCTGGTATTCTGTGAGGTCGTGGTACCACCCCGGTTCGAGCCGGCTCATCCGTGCCACAGCAAAAGCTGCCGCGTGGCTCTACCACTGTACAAAAATAAAATAATAATGCAAGACCTTATACCGCTCGACAAAATGTTTTAACTTTAGAAGACCTGCAGTTAGAAAGTATACGTCATCCTCTGTACTCATCAGACCTACAACTGATTTTCACGTTTTCCGTAACTTGGAAAATTTACAACAAGTAAAAAAATTGATCTCAGGCAGCGATACGAAATGTTCAAAAGTTAAATAAACAATAAAGGATCTTTCCTCGAGATGACTAGGGTAAATACTTTGATCAAATTAATACATTTTTTCATAGAAAAAACGTGTTGCAATTATTCATTACAAAACGGCGATTGAATGCTCTAACCCCTAATTTTTAACGTGGTAGAGCCATGTTGCAGCTATTAGTAGTATAATTGTAGCACGAATGGGTCGGCTCGACCGGGGAAGGACCATGCTCTCACAGAAACCCAGGTTAAAATAGCAGCTTAACGCTGGTGTGTTTCGTATGGTGAGTGTAGAGAACCCTTTTTAATGGAAACGAGGCATTCCACCTTATTCTATAAAAAAAACATCCATATACCTGCGCATATACACTCGTCGGTTAAAAGGTAGTCTTAATTTAGCCCATATTCAATTTGGTCGATAAAGTTCTATTTTCACTTCTGCAGCATTAATTTGCTTTGACACTATTTTCTCATTTCGAGGAGTTACTGCAAAAACCTGTAGTTCAGCGAAGTTAGTTTTGAGTTAAAGAGTTCTAAATGTTTACACGTAATTTAATCACTAAAATTTTAGTAGCCCCAACATACATTTGTAGTCATATGTTAGAATATATATTTAAGATAATTTTTTTGTGTAGTCTGAATAAATACGTGTGATAGAAATCTTGAAATAAGGGATTTTTAGGTAAAGTCGTGCAGTTAGTCGGTTTTATATGTCAATTGCAAAAATGCAGTTTTACCGAGATTATTGATGTTTTGTATGATTTATGATTAAAGGTGGGTAGCTGCAAATAAGTAACTACGTTTTATGTAATCATACAATCATAAAGAAATTGATTTAAAGGGTAAGCTAGTATATAAGAAAAAAGTTAGTTGGTTTTACCTGTAAATGTTTTATAACTTTTAGGATAAAGGAGTAATAACATAAAAAGTTAAATTCACAATATTTGCATTACTACAGGAGAAGTACTTAAAGTATTACAAGAAAACTTAACCATTAAATTAGCGAACTAAAACATCCACAGCCTATAAAAATGTGTTGACCGCCGTTATTATTTTTTCCATAATGTCACTTGACGACAATTCGATCAAAGTATATTGCATAAACGAGCTAGAATCATTTAGTCGGTTTTACATGTTAACGATCCGAGACAAATCTAATATTTTAGTACAAGTATTTGCAATTAAAGTTATATAGAAGGTTTTTGCAGTGAAGTTTTAATAGAAAGATAAAGAAAGTTATACCATTATATGCGTTTATGTACTTTTTGTATCTTTTTATTGGGAGTCTGTGAAAATATTTTGCATAACCTATTAAAAATAGAAAGGTGTTAAAATGCTTAAAACTTTTTTCAGGTTAACGTTATGTAGGAGGAAAATTAATAAAGAAGTTTATGTTATTTTAGCTATTAAGTATAGGCTGTTTTGCTTGATTTAACTGGTTTTACCATGAAATAAATTCTAAACGGCTTAATGTATCACTTAGCCGGTTCTACCAGCATATAGAGCTCGAAATAATTAGTACCTTTATGTCTTTATCTTATTTTTTGAAAAATTGTCATTTAGCAGGTTTTTGCAGTAAACTCTGGATTTATTCTTTCTCCGTTTCCAAACCACCGAAGCATTCCTTTATAAATCCTAGATTATATTTTTTACTTCCAAATATTAGGTAGCCGACATCCATATTCTAATCTAATATAACGACTATAAGGTTTAGTTCAGAAGTACCGAACTAGCGGGAATGCAGCAACGACGAACCGTCGCGTGTTGGATGTGCGTGTTGAAAACAAATATATTACACGTATGGGCCGCATCTGAGGGGCGACTTAACAGGATTAGCATATTGATTGTTTACAGACGTGTCCGAGCGTGTCTGCAACCAATGCAGTCTCAAAGGACTTTAGCGTTGTTGCAAAATGTGAATCGAGCGTGATAATTGGACAAATTTTTGTTTTATATTCAATTGCAGTTTCTTCTCAAAAATAAGGTTTATGATTTTCGGGTGTATATGCTTTAATTGTATGTACATTTCTATTTTCTGTTCCTGTGTGAACTTCTGGTGTTATACGGTTTGTTGATGTTGAAGTGTGAGGACTCACATTTTACGGAAATATTTAAAATCGACGCTTTGTGGATGAAACACCTTCTGAGGAACGTGTCATAAAGCCATTAGTTACTTGTAGACCAATGTTGTTGGATTCGTTGTTTAATAAAGTAACAGGGTATAAGCCCCTCTACCACTGTGTGTGATAAATTTCACAGTATGCGAGCTCGGGTTCGATCCAAAGCAGCACCAACGAAATTGTTAATTGCAACTTTAAGTACTAATTTACCATGTGCTCGGCGGTGAAGGAAAACATCGTGAGGAAACCTGAATGTCTGAGAAATAAGAAAAAAATATTTGGTGTTTTCCTAGAGTAGTTGTGTTGGGAGTAGTGGTGTTGGGATTAGTGGTGACGGCGGTGAATAATAACATGGTAAGATAATCATGATTCTCTGGCAAATGTAAACAGGCTTGTGCCCAGCTGTGGGACGTAATAAGCTGTAAGTTTAATTTATGACGATAATCTTAAAAGATTACACGTCCCTTTAACCCCCCAAAAATGAACAAATCGAAAGTGAGAATTTTCCTCACGTTGGTATTAGGGTAGACACATTTTACACTTTCGCCTAATTTCGAATATCTACATGAAACACCCTTAAAGCACTATCTTGGTGACTAAGAGACAGTCTGAGACCGAGGTGATTCTATTAGTGTTCCGTATATGTTACATTTGGTACGTAAAACTAAAAAGTACGTCGCAGGGAAAAACTACAAACATGACTTGTTAACTGTGTTGCAGTGGCGCGGTTATCAAAGTGGGCCTCAGGCAATAAATCATTTTTATTGGACCGCAATTTACATTTATACGGTTCAGGTACATTGTTCCATAAATAAGACAGCAGGTATAACGGTGAGAGAACCTGGTTATTCAGCTTAGCCGAGAGAGTAAATAAATGTGACAAAAAAAGTTGTCTTCATATTAATTTAAATTTAGAACGCTAGAACTGGTCTAGAACGAACGTAATCTGTGATTAACCGAAAAGTGCAAAAATTTTAACAATTGCAGAATATTAATAGGATCTGATAAGAGAGAGGGTGTATTGAAAATTGGTAACGAAAAGTCTTTCTCAAGTATGACTTAAGATTCTACTTTACTTACTTTTTACTACAAACGAAGTCCGAAAAGTATAATTTCGGATGAAGTTAGCCGAGTTACTCATTATAAGTATAGTTTTTTTTGTAGGTGCGAGCGCGCGCGCGCGGCGCGTGTGTGTGTGTGTGAGCGCGTGCGTGAGTGTCTGTGTGTGCGTGTGCGTGCGTGCCCGTGTCCGTGTGCATGTGTGCGTGTGTCCGTGTCCGTGTGCGTGTGTGCGTGCCTGCGTGTGTGCGTGCCTGCGTGTGTGCGAGCGTGCATGCTGCGTGTGATTCTTGTACTCTACAAACTATTGTTTTATACTGTTACTATTTCAGTATTTTTATTTGTTAGTAAATTTAATTCTTATCATTGTTTTGCGCGCAGCGCTATCTAACTACAAAGTGACGTCATCGTGAAAACTAATATTGTGATTCTGTTATAAACAACATGTTTTGCATCCCCGTTGATATTATGATTTAATGCCAGGAGATCCAGTTGATAGCAGCTAGACCATTGTCCAGCTGAGTTATGGCCTAGCTCGGTCTGCGTTGGGGAAATGTTGTTTATGCTCTATTCAACGGAATACGTAATATTCATATCTGTAATGAAGTCTTAGTGAGGGATTATACGGTTAGTGATACTTTATAGTCATATATTAGTTATCTGGTGGGGTATAACTTGTTAGATTAATAATCTTAGAGGTACGAATTATTGGAGTCTCTAAAAAAACTACTATATAAACATTTTTTGGAGACATGCCGCTTAAGTCGAGTGATCTGGTTGACAATTTCTCTTATATTATAAAACAAAGGCGTTGTTCTCTTTAGGTCGTATCTATCGTCCCATTAGGATTTTCAGCTGTGTCGTGGAAGCATTTTCCATACATTAGTTACAAACTGACAAGCACCCAGACCCGAAACAATCACTTGTAGGCCAAACCGCCAGACCCATGCGGGATTCAGCGGTTCAATAGCTATGCAGCCGAACGCTTACCCACTGTCATAAAAAAAAACTGTAAAATATCGAGATACCTGACAGTTCTAGAGCAAAAGACGCCAAGACTTCAGGTACTGTCCTTATCAATCTACTATACACGGTACAAATAAGCGTGAAGATTATGGCGAATGCTGTTGGAGAGCCCTACGGCCAGCGGTGGACTGTTAAGATCCAATAAAGAAAAAAAATTCGCACCCAACACCAACAAGTCATTTGGGTGCTTATCACTAAATCACACAGTTAACAAGAGGGAAAGCCTCTGTATATTATAATATGCAATTTGTCTCATGTGTCCCATCGCTGCATTAGTGGTGGGCGACGTTCGCGGCGGGAGCGCTAACGAAACGCCATTTTATGCAGCACAAATTGCTTTTTTATCACGTTTACTATCGAACACGTATCTTTAGACATTTGAATGAACGCCGCTATTTTAAAAAGGTTAAGCGAAATAGAACTAAATTTGCAGAATAAGTAGATACTTATTCTGTAAATTTAGTTCTATTTAAAGATTTAAGTAACTATAATTTTCAAAACTACGCCATTTTAAATTTTACTGGTAAATGAAATAATACATTTACAAAATAAGTGTTTGAGTTGTTATAATTTTCACTACTTAGACTTCAAAAAGAAAGCGGAGGCTTTGTAATCGAGTCAATGTTCTTTTTTTAAAAGCATTTTACGGGATATCTTCGTAAATTGTTAATCGATTTAAATGTTTATTTTTTCATTAAATATGATATACTTTAGGGGTGGTCTCATATAAAAAGTTAAAGTTCTCATATAAATTTCAAGAAGGTATTTAAACTAGTACTTTGGTTAACTTGAGCTTGTTACTTTCCTTATTCCACTCTAAATAGTCAGAAACATCAGCTAAAGCGCAGTGTATAGCAGAATTGAAGCCCGTAGGCATAAGATAATTCTGTACCCACTTTCTTCCTGTTCCGTGAAATATTTAATACCTTAATAATAATAAATAAACTGCAGTTGCCGACCTGCCTGGCATTATACAATCTATAAGGGAGGCCTATGTTTAGCTGTGGACTTGTGATGAGATGAAAGAAAAAAAAAAACATGCGTGAGAGTCCTGAAGCACTCAGCTCGAACGAAGTTCCTTTCGTAGTATATTATTATTGATAAACGTATTACATTATTGATTAACAAATACAAATAAATGAATTATATACTATTGCTATGCTATTAAAATGAAACGTCATTTAAAATAATATATCTTTCATAGCAAGATAAGCAAAAGTGCGAGGTAGAGGGATATTATTCCAACTCGCTCGGACTATAGAAAGAAGCGTGACGGAAAAATCTTACACTTTTTCTCGCCTAGCCCCCATCCGCCAAATTCATACCGTGCGATAAAGGACTTCGTTCCAAAAATCTGAATTTAGCTGTTTTTTCATCGGACATTTATATTTTTTGTAATCTGTAACAGCCGTTGAATTTGAGTAATTTAATTCCACTCTATTTAGCATATTATTTACATTAGCCCAGAAAACAGTGAAACATTTATTTTACTTTTCTTATCATTCATATTTAACCATAAAATTGCAAAAGCTACTGCTAAATAGGTGACACTTAAATGCAAAACCATTTAACATTGGCCTTTCGCGTCGGGTTCTCACGAAACACTGGTATGGGTTAAATAGCTCAGTCAGAATTCGTTACACTGGCCAGTGGTTCGGAAAGTCCAGATAATGGAATAGGGTTACAGCGCACTAACGAATAAGCTTTCTTAAAATTAATTTCTTCAAGTGTAACAATAATCAGACCAACCATATCCATTTAGTGCCAGTAAATCTGAGCTGGAATCGGTCGTATCGTTTAGCGGAGATTCCGTGCAACACGCAAGGAGGAATATATTATTGCGCAAGCGATATTCGTTCTAATGTTGTAAGTAGATTGTAGTCGAATGCTTGAGCATCACTTACAAAGCACCCGTCTTACCTTTTAATCGTTGACAACGTTTGTTTAAGTAACTATTGTGACTATAGAACAATTAAGAGAAGCCATAAAGTAATGAAGAAGAAAAAGGACTATTTGCCATAATGCGTAAACGTTGCGCTTCCCACCTCAGGCGTATCTTGCGCGCGTTGGCAGACCGTTGGGACTCGCTGATGTTTGCTCGATGGATACGGCTGCACGCAGTCAAGTAGTCATCTTCCTGGCAGCGGCAGGTGCCATGTTTATTTGTATGTGTGTCTTGATTGCTTGTCTGTGTTTTATGTTGAATTGTTCAATTACAATCTTTAGTTATAAGCTCAATTGTTACTAACCCATATGGATCATGATGTCCGAAATAAACGTTTATTATTATTATTATTATTATTATAGAACATAATACACGAAGTAACCTATTCTTTAACATGACTTCGTCTTATACCCCATTTACACTCTCGCGCGAGCGACGAGGCGAGTCGCGAGGCGAGCCATGAGGCGCGAGTGTAAACGCTAGCTCGTGGCTCGCCGCATTCATTGTTGCTGGCTCAACGCATACTGACCGCATCGCGAGAGTGTAAACAGGCACTCGTTACCTCGCAACAACACGCGAGCTGCGAGGCGCGGTACGAGGCGAGCCGCGAGGCGAGAGTCTAAACGAGGTATTATATGTAAGCTTAGACGCAGTGTTATGTATTTGTGAGGAATGAATGAATGATTTATTCGTCACACACAATACAATGTTTATTATAAAGAAATTACAACAACAGAGCAATGTTTTGAATTTATGAATAAACCATCTATTTTTTAACCAACTATCTGGAAAAGGATTACGCTCAACAGAAAACCAGCGTAAAATAGCAACTTAATACGTGGAGTTAATACTGGAAACGAGGCATTCCATCTTAGTCCTCAGGGGTGAATAGATGTAGAGGTTCTTGGGCCACATCATCCACTTACCATAAGGTAAACTGTGTTATATATTTCAGAGGATATTGGAGTAATTAATAAATACAGCATGAAATAGAATAATTCTGCTATATTATCGTATTGTGAGTGCAAAGAATAGGAGACCCTTTTGTACTGGTAACAAAAAATTCTCTATTTTTGGTTCTCATGAGGGAGCGTGCTGAAAATCATAAATTTTGATTCTTACCTGATGACAGATAAAGGTGTCTACCTACTGCATCGACTTATCATCAGATGGACTGCGTTATCATTTGTCATTTTTACTACTTTAATAAAATTCTCAGCCTTAAAAGTATTCACTTGCGATATATAGGGAGAGAGTCTTAAATTGTGATACCACAATCCAAAAACTTGCCAAGAGATGTATTAAACACAATATATTATTACACTATATTTGAAAACACTAAAATGAAGTAAGCCAATTAACTGGCCACTGCACTTAAAAAGCAATAACAGGAATCATAATTTATTGGAAAAGAGGAAATACAACGCATGCAATATCTGTGCACCGATAGAGCTCAAATCAGAACAAAACGTTAATGCAGCTAACAAATAATGTATAGTGTAGAATTTTGCACCACGAAACTGAAAGTAGTAACTTCATTCATAAATCACTCAATTGTGTATCCTATTAAATTAAATTTTTCGCTTAATTTTGCTTGGCTGATTAAAGTGGGTTTTCAACGGGAATGAATGAAGGGAAGCATGGATGGACGATCTTCAATGGGTAGTCGAGTTTGTGGTTTGAAATGTACCCCACTCGTATACACGCGTTATTTGAGTAGAGATGAAACAATTTAATTTCTACTCGGTTAATAGTTTGAATGTACGCTTTTGTTCATGATCTCTTTTTATATAAATATCTTTAATTTGTAGAAACACATTTAAGATAGACTGACACCCGAAAGCATTCGTTGCTAAAGATAAAAATTAAGTTTTTATCTCATTGTATATATGTGGTATAATATATTATTACATTCACGATAGAAATTAAAATGTATGAGGTTTATGAAATGTCCTTTTTTATGAAATAAGTCAACGTATTTTTTTAAATTTCTTTTACACATGCAATCGATGCATCTTTGCCAACGCAGTAGTAGTTTATTGATGCCCTTCTTGAAGAAATCAGCTAGACGGGAGGCAACAAATTCTTCAACGGCATTTTGTACTACCTCTCGGGTATTTAATTTTTTCCCCGCCAAAAATTATCAAAATTCTGGAAAAAGTAAAAGGAATGTCATCCGCATAGCAATGTATGATACCGGTTTGCAACATATCATTGATATGCAGATGAAACAGCACCAGGGTTAATAGGCTTGTAATCGGAGCACGCGCCGAAAACTGGTGCTCCAATTGCACAATTTCTCAGGAAGCCCATAGGAAGGAAGCTTCGAAAGAAGCAGATGACAGCACTGGTGATGCTCTATACACCGGCCGTGGCAGTATTTCTCGGGAAAACGTCGCCGAGTACCGGAACAAACTTGTGTCTGAAGTCGCGGCTTTGTTGAACAAAGTCTCGGATTGGAGGCGACTAAATCTAGTCCAGTTCAATCCCCTGAAGACACAAGTTTGCGCGTTTACCGCTAAAAGGAACCCATTTGTCGTGTCTCCTTAGTTTCAAGGCACTCCCTTTGTTGCATCAGCCAGTATCGGAACCCTCGGCGTCGACATATCGAGTGACGCGCAGTTTCGTGGTCACTTGGAAGAGAAGGCCAAATTGGCATCTAAAAAGCTTGGCGTGCTCAGCAGAGCGGGACAGTATTTCACACCAGCACACCACCTGCCATTTCACAAGGCGCAGGTTCGGCCTCACATGGAATACTGTTCTCATCTTTGGGCTTGGGCATCTTCAGTGCCAGCTCCTTCCACTTGACCGCATCCAGCGCAGAGCGGTTAGAATCGTCGACGACCGAGTTCTTTCCGATCGGTTTAACTCACTGGCGCTACGTAGACATGTTGCATCTCTTTGCGTATTTTATCGCATGTACCACGGGGAGTGCTCTGAGGAATTGTTCGGACTAATTCCAGCCGCTCAATTTCACCATCGCACATCGCGACAAAACTCGCAATTCCGTCAATACCATCTGGATAATTGGCGATCCATTACTGTGCGATTTAGAAGATGTTTTCTTCCCCGCACATCTTCCCTGTGGAATCGATTACCACCAGCCATTTTTCCGGACCGATTCGACTGACCTTCAAGAAAACAGCCTACTCCTTTCTAAAAGGCCGGCAACGCATCTGCAATTCCCTTGGTTCCCCTGGTGTTGCAGTTGTTCATGGGCGGCGGTAGTCACTTACCATCAGGTGAGCCGCCCGCTTGTTTGTCCCCTCTCCTATAAAAATAAATTATCGTCTATTTTACATACCACCTTGAGGGTCAATAAATTTTTCTTCGATAAAATTACTTTACTTATTGAATGAAGTAGACGTCGCTATTACAAAGCAATTTTAGTCGAAAGGAAATATTTTTTTGATTTAAGTTTGATAATTAAATTTTTTGAGGGTTCGAATTACGCACAGAACAAGATATTTGTATGGCCTATAAATAATTGTTCCGGGTCTGGATGTTTGTACTCGTGCAATTTATGTTTGTAAACTGCCTCCACGATACAGGAGAAAATCCTAGTGTGGGGGTAACGTTTTTCTAAAAAAAAAAGAAGAATTCACTAAAACTTTGACTCTATGTGTCTAAAAATAATGATTGTAACATTTATTTGCTATAAAATTAAAATTTGCTGTGAAATATTTTTGTTTTATATTTCATTTCATTTGAAGATTTCACTTCTACCGCGTGTAACTGCACACGTGTTTTTTTTATCAATCAAAGAAGTCATAGTCAGTTTATTGATGCCCTTCTTAAAGAAATCAGCTGGACGGGAAGCAACAAATTCTTCAAAGGCTTCTGATTTATTTACCTCTTTCGACACCGACGGGATGTGGATGTGGACGGGATATGGGGTAGTGGATATTCTTACATCACCACTACACGTTAACGTGTACTTATGTTTATCAAAATATTTCATTTACTTTGTTCTGTTTCATACGCAACGAATATTCCCTTAACAGTAATCAATCATATTGAGATCATCGAAGAAGCTTGAAAGCCTCCTAAGTAAAGAATTAAATATCCATTATGGATAAACTTTATATAACTCATCCGTCTACAACGCCTGTATATAGCCCGCCCTTTACTACACATTTTGAAGATAAGCCCAGTGCGTAAACATGAAAACCCTTGAAAAGAACTAACGATCTGTGTTGAAGAGTATTGAAAATTTATTCTGAATACGCGAGGGTGTTGGATGGTTACTTATGGTACTGCTTTGCTCATCACCGCCAATTTACTTTGATCCCTTCACTCCCACAATCATTCCGAAAATATCTATTCAGAACGAGAAAAACAAGAGGCGAGGTAGGTCGTCTTAAGTTGGAGCTTTTTAAAGATGGCTTGCGGTATAAACGCGGAGGAAAATATGTGGTGTTAGGGCTGTATTTTTCGGTTTATAAACAAGAGTTTATTTTATAGAGGAGTTAATACGATGTACGTGGAATTTGAGATGGTGGTTTAGCAAAACTTAATGTAGATGCCGCGTGCGTTGTAAAGATCGAAACAAGAACTAATAGAACAAAAAAATTATTTCTTTTTAATTTTATTTCCGATAGGTAATTGATGAAAAATTGCTTATTTAACTAAAATTTAAAGAATTACAGATTAATTTACAAATTAGTAAGGCATCTTTTCCATCTAGAAGTCCGTGTGGGTTGCTAATTCACTCTTGACTATAACTGTAGCTAAGCAGGCCTATGCTGGTATTCTAGTTAAAATTTTAATAGAACCAGTATGATTACAGGCTTTAGGTTTTATCTAGATCTGACGAGTGACAACGCATCTGTAGCAACACTTATCTAAAACCGATTGCAGATAACCGGGGTCTACTGCAGTAACTTGCTATCAATTGGACTGTTATTTTTATTATTGTGTAGTTATTTGCTCGGTTGTCACTTTAACATAATAAAAAGAATTTATCTTTTAATAAAAACTGAAAACCGACTCACAATAACCTAAAAAAATTAATTAACACATAATAGCTTCTGAAGGGATTTTATTCTTCTATCGTATATAGCAGGTATTAGCACCGTTAAAAAGTTAAATTTTTGGCGCTTTTACTTAAACTATAAAATATTACAAGCAAGGTAACAATTAAAATATCGTATAAACAGATTTTTAATAAACTTCATCCCCCATTTTTTCACCTTTAGAGTTGAAATACTTTTTTAAATTTAAATAGGACGCGACCTATGTGGTACGTACAACTTTTTACATGTTTTTTTTGTGAATAACACGAACAATGTGAATATCATTAAAAATATTCCCTTAACCACTCCTGCTTAAAATGCTTCTGTTAGCAGGGGTTCATGAGAATAAAAGTCGAATGGTGAATTAGAACCCACAACCTTTTCAGTTCTCGGTCGGCTCACTACCTACCATTAGACTACTGTCACTTTTAAATTGTTTTTAATTATTAAAATCGGTGCACAACTGGCGGTGATATCGAGTGACATACTTTCAAAAACAAACAAAAAAAACAAAAAATTAAGTCGAACTTAACCTCCCTATTATTTGAAGTCGGCTAAAAAAATAATACACGGTGTTACGTAAGTCATTTAGTGCCGTTATTGCCTGCATATATTAAAAATTTCGCTTAACTAATTCATAAAATATTAATGCCAAAACTTTGCTATACCGTCGACCGACTACTAAATAAGTCATAACAAAGTTGGTGGGTAAATAAAATGGTCCGTTTTCTGATTTTGAAATATTATTCATGATAACACGATAATGAATAAATAATATTTCAAATCACTTTCGTGTATGGTTGTGGAGTTGACCTTTCCCACTGGGGAAGTTACTACTCCTTTTTAAAAGGTCGGCAACGCATCTACAATTATTGTGGAGTTACGGATGTTCATGAGCAACGGAAGTCACTTACCATCAGATAGGCCGCGTGCACGATTGCCTCCTCTTCCGTAAAAAATGAACGGCCAGGATCCAGCTGTTTTTTGTCAGTCCGTAGTAATACAAAGATTTTGAGTCGAAATTGCTTCGTTATCAGGTTCGGGTAGACCATTATATCCAATTTATGAAGTTGGTGTAATGGTTAGTGTTATAAGGGATAAAACTATTGGTATAAATGGGGTATAAATTTTATTAGATTTCAATTCATTAAAAAGCCTATTAACTTATTTTACTTTATTTTATATTAAACTAAATTAAATACCATATTTTGCTACCTACGTAGTGGCTCGGGGGTCAGTAACCTTGAATGTTATAGAATGCGAACAACCCAAATTCGATCAGGTGCCAGAACCGATGGAATTTTTTGTTGAAAATTTTACGTGCGTTATGGCTGGACATGACGCATTCATGTGTTAAAGATTTTCCGTAATATTCTGGTTGGATGGAGCTAAATGAAGTTTACATGCAATTTAAAACAGACGAATGTTCCAAAATTAATTTTAAAAACTCATAAAAACAAGGTCTACAAGATTCGTTACGATACTTTTTTTTATTCATAGATAAAGGGCTTGTCGCTGATGCGCTTATGACGCCCTGGTAGTTACAAAAAAATCTTAAATATAATAATTACTAACAAATAAACTTCTTACACTTACTAGTTATTTAATCGCTTATATACTAACAAATACAGTTTTTTGGCATCATCTGATAACGAGTCCGATAAAATACTATTACTGCTACTAATTAAGGACAAATGTAAATTACAATTTGCTCTTTCTCTTGAGTTCTGGGCACATTCTATCAAAATGTGATAAACATCATCGATAATATTAGATACAAGATGAACAAACATGGAATGTGTCCAGATCTGAGTCTCAATGTTGTTACAGTGTCGCGTCTACACAATAGTCTGTTATCTACCCAGGTTGATCGCATTGGGTGCGGCTGGATCGTACGGTACTCATCAAACCGTAATTTCGTAATCGTTTCTGTTTGAAGACCATCAATCTGTACACCTATTGAGCAATCTCATCTAAAACCGACATAGAACACTTTTTTTTATTAATTTAAAGTGACACAGTCTGTAATCATACTGGTTCTCTATCCATTTCAGACCTGAACACAGGGGTGCCTGCTATTGAGCCTGCTATTGAGCAACATAAATACATAAGAGGGTGGTACCTACCCAGAACCTAACCGAACTCTTAGGCAAAAAGAAATCATACCACCAAGTGAAACATTAATTCGTAAATTATAATTCTGCTTTATCATCAACTCATATCATTCATACTCATATACACTCATGTTTTTATACGTGGTAGAGCCATGCTCCAGTTATATTAGTAGTATAGTTGTAGCACGAATGGGTCGGCTCGACCGGGGAAGGACCACGCTGTCACAGAATACCAGCGTAAAATGGCAGCTTGACGCTGTTGTGATTCGTATGGTGAGTGTAGAGAACCGGAGACCCATTTAGTAAAATGGGTCTCCGGTAGGAAAAGAGGCATTCCATCTTAGTCCTCACGGGTGACGACGCATCTGCATTTTGATTCTTTATCGAAGATGAATGTAGATGTCTATTGGTCACAACAACCACTTACCATCAGGTGGAATGTGTGATCGTTTATCACCCTATCCTATAAGAAACTCAAAATGTCTAATACCGAACATGGGCCTTACCGTCGTAGGAAGAAATGCGGGCAGAGAGACTTTTTTAAATTAGGTATTTGAAGAAACTATCGCTGTCGCTCTGCGAACGCCCGACATCTGATAAGGACAACTGCAGATCCGACTGAATAGCCTAAGTAAAAAGGCATAATTCGATGTATGGCTCTCTACCATTTCCTCCTCCAATATTGGACCAATTTAAAAGATATTTCATAAACTGAATAAGAAATAAGTAAAAGAATACTTTATTTTTTTAGTATTAGCTTTTAAATTTGAACATTAGGCCTCTGTTGAGCGTTCTAAATAGGCAATTTTGAGCTTTTTGTAAGGGTTCTAGTTCTTATAAAGATAATGTATTATCAAAAAGGAAAACATAGAGGCATAGAAGAGGTTGATATTTATTTTTCTGTAAACAGTCATTTCTATAAAGTTATAAGCCAGAAAGAAAACAGGCGAGAGACTTTGTATGAAGAAAAGACCACCCGCATTTCCTCTTAGCCATCACGTTTGGCAGGCGGATTGACGAATTGGAAAATGGCGTATTTCCACTACAAAGTTTTACTGGAAAGGAACTCTCCATCTGACTGTATCTAGGTCACTTATTTTTCTAGCTAGAAGTTCGTTTGGGCATATAAAAACTAAGAACGGCTGTAAACAAGAAAGATAAATTAAGAATACATTGAAGCTTTTACACCGCTTTAAATTCGCGTTTTATTCTTTCCAAGTCCTTTTCTCTGGAATATTGCCCGCATTGCCTTTTCGAACGCATTGTTAGAATTTCGTCGTAATATTCGAGAGGCATGAAATATTTGAAAACACTCCGAAAAGGGCGGGATTGGTCGGGCGAGAAGCGTTCTGCAGGCTCTGATTTATGATGGATGCTAACTTCGGGCCCCTTTTGACCGTCCGACATATTTTTCGCATTACTATCATGGTGCGAGGCAATGACTCGTGTTAATCTTCAGATTCCTATAATAACAAATATCCTGCCATCTTTTATTTCTCTATTTCTTGCTGGTAAACAATGCCAAAAGGCATTAAGTCCGCCCATTGTAGCCCTGAGTTTAAGGTGTCTTACAAAATAGAATAAATCAGTAAATAATATTTTTTGGTACTATATTTCAGAAATACAAACAGCTAATTTTTCTACCGGCTTCAAACAGGAGGAGGTACTCAATTCGACTGTATGTTTTTTTATGTGAGTTACCTCATAACTTTTTTCTGGATGAACCGATTTCGATGATTCTTTTTTTATATGAAAACTGGTACGTCTTGTGTGGTTCCATATGTATTTGATCAAGATCTGACCAGGTTTTTGAGTTATTCTTAATAATTTATATTGAAGTCGTTTGTACAAAATTTTTAATTTTTAATTATTTTAAACAAAGATTAATTTTCTGATGTACTTTTCTGAAATCGCGTACTTGTTTTGGAACACTTTTTTTATGAGAACCTTAAATATTGAAAGAGTATGTATATATCTTTTTCTATGTGAGAGGTTTGCCGCGTGGTGGTGGCTTCAAAGAATCCATCACCCTATTTTGTCCCATAGGTGGCGTAAGCGTTATAAATTATAATCCAGAAGGTGCTTTTTGCCTATCCCTTAGATACGCAAGAAGCACCTTGTGGCTTCCGATGATAGTATACAGTATCTATCTCGTTTACGTCAAATATGCACAATACCAATTCATATACATATTGCTCCGTGGTGACGCCGTAAGAATGTCTGCCACAATATTAAATCTCGTACGCGTTGAAAGAGGCGACAATGGGAAATGAAAGAAAAATCTAATGCCTATCGCTAGATGACGGTATAACTAACTCGTTTACGTCGGATGTCAAATACCAAGACTAGGGACGGGAAACAGCGTTGAAGCTGCAAGACAGTTGATACTGCGATCGTCAAACCAGCGTATCGTTAATTGTATAAAAGAAAATCTTCAAATACAATTTTTTTTATTAAAAAACGTTACCTCCACACTAGGATTTTCTCATGTATCGTAGAGGCAGTTTACAAACATAAATTGCACAAGGACAAACACCATTACCCGTAACAATTATTTGTAGGCTATACAAATACTTGTTCCGTGCGGGATTCGAACCCGCGGCCCCCCGCTTTGCAATTCATTGCTAAGCCACTGCGCCGCAGAGCCGTCAAATTCTGTGGCAAATTCTTCCTTCAGCGAGAGATGCTTCTGTACAGAAGTGAAGATTAATGGGCTAGTGATGATAATGGTGTAAGTTATCAATAATTCATCCAAACAGCAATTTCAGACTTGTAATATTACTAATTCTTAAGATATGATGCATACTTTGAATACCAAATTTAAATTAGACCTATGATACTTTTAAAAAATCAGATAAAAAATCATAATAATTTTGTTATTTTAAAAACGCTATATCTACGACTATGTAAAAAAATCGCGTTATTTTCAAATATAAATTCCGATGTGTGACTAGACAGTCGGCACGCAGTATTAATGCCGGGTACCATTAACTACGACTGTGAACGCACAGTGCGATTTTGTTTCAACTCCAACAACGAGCTTCATGAACGAATGGAGTCTTAAATCGATAACGACTAATTAAAAGGTATATTGGAAGCGCATTCATGTCAAACTACGTCAGCGTTAATTGTGATATTGATTCATTTGTATTAAATTCATTTAAACGTGGTAGAGGCATGCTGTAGCTACATTAGTAGTATAGTTGTAGCACGAATGGGTTGGCTCGACCGGGGAAGGACCATGCTCTCACAGAATACCAGTGTCAAATAGCAGCTTAACACTGCTGTGTTTCGTATGGTGAGTGTAGAGAACCGGAGACCCTTTTTACTGGAAATGAGGCATTCCATCTTAGTCCCCACGGCTGGCTACGCATCTGCATTTATGATTCGCAAACGAGGATAAATGTAGATGTCTATGGGCCACAGCAACCACTTACCATCAGCTGGACTGTGTGCTCGTTTGTCACCCTACACCATAAAAAAATAGAACTCAAAAAGGATGGACTACATTATGAACTTACGAAAGGGCTACAGCAAACTTGCGGGAAGGCTTACCTTAATATGTTGAATTTCACAAAACTGAGAAGATTGTGCATCGAATGGTCACTTGTGATGAAAAACCCCAACCGCAGTTTTTTACGTCCTAGTTGTTATTAGAAAGACGCTGCAGCCCAACTCCTGGTTTGTTTCCCTCTGTCACTTCTTACAACAGAAACGGGACGATATGGGGTAGTGTATGTGCTTACACCGCCACTACATGGTGATGAAATGAGTACTCATTAATTTCTCTTGTTCACTGTTCAGCGTTCCTTACATAGGCCATGTCATCACCGGTTTTTCAACGCTTTCTTAATTTGCGTTATTTGCAAATACACAAACTGGTAGTCAGTATTATACACCAGAAGATTGCTCTTAAGTACGGTCTCGTTGATCAGACCACCTTATTATTGTTGTATTCGCCATGGTCTATAATGATCACGACGTTTTTGCGAATAAACCTGATGGTGATGGACAAACCGAAATTATAAAGGCCGAAACAGATGCAACAAATTATTTGAATCTGTGTCTCGAAATGACCGACTGATGACGGTCCCCGCGGACCGCAATTATTTCTGTAGCTGCTTTTGTGAACAGGTTAATCTCAGTCAGCCTTTCGGGTCATCTAAAGTAACTAGTGCTCCTTGACTGACCGCTTCATGCTCAAATCAACGGCATGTCTCTTTCATTTTCCCCCCGCTCACTTAGGCCGTTTGGTCTCTCGTGCCAAGGACTTTCATCGTGTTAGTTTTCTTTATTTGTTTCCCTGTTATTTCATTTCTTATTTATTTTATGTGTTTATGTTTAATGTATATTTTAACATATTTATACAGTACTGATGAGAACGCTATAAAGAAATACCGTTACTGTTACTGTTACCATCACAGCATATCAAAATTCTATTGCTGAACATATGCCTCCGCCATAGGGACAGATATTTGCCATAAAAGCCAAGTCGCCAACCGTCTGCTAATTTGTTTGCCTCTGTTGCCTCTTACGACACCCACGGCATGATATGGGATAGTGAATATTCTTACATCACCACTACACGGTCATATTATATTAATTTATTTCTGTACGAATTTTGTACTTTTGTTTGTCAATATTTGATACTATACCAATAAAAAAAAATATTAATTTCGTTCAAAACAAATGGAACAAAAAGATACATTAAATGGAACGCCATGTTTATTTTACCCGGGTTTCTTTGAATGCTCCGTTTTCATAGAAATACAATTTTCCACATCAAAAGAAACTTTTTAAAAGGTCTGTGTTAGTACAAGCTGTTTTATTAATAATTTAATTTAGGATCTTTAACGTTATTTTTCTGAAACGAAATTAAAAAGCGTGGACTGTGACTTCAAAGACTTGTGCTAAAAATATAATAATTACAACATTCTTATATTGCAAATTAAAGCAAAAATTCCCGTGGGTTTCGTAAGAGGCGACGGAGGGAAATTAAAACAGCAGCATCTTATGGATGATAAAAATTCAAAATAATAAAAAAATTGCGGTTGCCAATCCACCTGCCAAGCGTGGCAACAATTGCAAAATCTTCCCAATGAGGCAATCTATGGGAGAGGCCTATGTTCAGCAGTGGACTTTTAAAGGCTGTAATGAATGGATGGATGGAAGCGACGTAGAGGTTTCGTAGCACTACTCACTCCTTAAATTTTATAAAACGCGATCAACCTACTAGGTGGTAAGACTCTTCTGCCTAGGAATCCATCGAGGTAAATACAACTATATAGACACTGCTATTTGGTAAAAATACAAATAGCAGTGGCTGTGAGGTATTCTATTTAAGTTCTAAAGGTGACAATGCATCTGTCTGTCTTAATTGAAGCTGTGACCATGGGCCGCAGTAGGCACGTATCTTCAGGTAGGTTTAGGTCGGTCTTTTTATTATTGGAGAGGGGGCAAATGAGTATACGGCTCACCTGATGGTAAGTAACTAGCGCCGCCCATGAACAACTGCAACATCAAGGGAGTTGCAGGTACGTTGCCAGCCTTTTAAAAAGGAGTAAGCTCTTTTCTTGAAGGTCCCTAAGCCATATCGGCCGGAAATATCGCCGGTGGTAAATTATTCCACAGAGGCCGTACGCGGAAGAAAACTCCTAGTGAAACGTACAGTGGTGGACCGCCAAGCATCCAGATGGTGTGGATGGTATCGGGAGTTTGTCACTTTACAAAAAGAATTCTATTTCCGTGGCACGTTGAGATTTTTAATTTACATGTTAACATATCACATGCTCAGTGGTGATCGAAAATATTTATTTATTTATTCATAGCACACCAGCAATGCACACATTATTAAGTTTTTATTGCAAGTAATATTTATCTAGGAACTGATGTGTACACGTTTATAGGTGACAATCAACACAATGTACTATTAAATTAAGACAAAGCAAATTTACAATAGCTACTAAATAATTATACCCAAAAATAATACCTACCTACGAATAGTACCTAAAAAAAACATGCATTTAACTAAGTAGTAGCTTATGAAATTAAGGGACACATAGATTAGACATTTATAGTAGTGATCTATAACTTTTTTTCTATATTAAGGGAAAGTATCATGAAAAATATACATAGTAGGTAACACACCGTAGAGTGAATTGTAGGTGTCACACATTAGCGATACTGGGGCGGATGACCCCAAACATTGTAAGGGTATAGATTGTAGAACATGAATCCAGGATCGTTGAGACTGCGTGTTGTAAAAGAGTAATGGAATCTGGCGAGTTGCTCCGATGTGTGTCATATTACTTCCCATGTAACGCGAAACGCACATAGTCTCAACGATCCGGGATTCATGTTCTGCAGACTGCAGACACCTCACAATATTTGGGGTCATACGAAGGGATTGTCCAATTGCGTGTCTTTTATTGCTTTTTCTTCTTATTCAGCCCACAGTCCAGGGAGGATTTTCCTTAATCGCCACGCTTGGAAAGTAGACTGATGACTACAGTACTAACATCTCACATGTTTGACGCAGCCGTCCTTCCCTGGATATTTTACTCCTGGCGTAAACGAAAGGGTTATATATATTATAGCCAACCAGAACTTTCTAGCATTTTTCATAGTCTCTTCTTACAGCAAGCACTGGAAGATATTGGGTGATGGTATTTAGTCCACCCGCACAACACTCCACGTTTATACATAATCACACATACACATAACCCACGTTAGTTTTTATTGAGATGTGAAAAAACGATCAAACATTTTTTTAAATACTAGTAATGCTATTAAACATTACTAATATCCCCTTTAACCACTTCTGCTAAGCTTAAAATGCTTGTGTTAGAAGTGGTTCACGACAGTAGTCGAATGGCGGATTCGAACCCACGACCTTTCGAGTTCGCGGTCCGCGTCCTGCCATTAGGCTACTGACGCTCCAAACATACGAATATATTATACCTATCATCATCATAATCTTTACAGCATATTAAAAATCCACTGATGAACATAGACCTCCCCACAGAGATTGCATCATAATGGGAATTGCCATAGTTGCCATTCTTGGCAGGCGGTTTGGTAACTGAAGATTTTTCAATTGATGATTATCATTTTAAATTTTTATTAAGACGATGTTGCCGTCCATCTCCAATTCGATCTGTCGCCGTATAGTGGTAGCGTAAGAAAATACATTATCCCATATTATCATCCTACGGGTGTGGTAAAGGTGACAGAGAGAAATAATTTAAAATTAAAAATTTTATACAGCCGACTTCAATATTAGCGACTTCAATATAGGTTATTTAAGAATAACTCAAAAACCTGGTCAAATCTAGATCCAATACATATGGGACCACACGAGAACTATCAGCTTTCATATAAAAAAAGAATCATCGAAATCGCTTCGCCCAGTACAAAGTTATGAGGTAACACACATAAAAAAAAACATACGCGTCGAATTGAGTATTGTCTCCTTTTTGGAAGTCGGCTGAATAAAACAGGAGATATATTGTATAAAGAATCTGAAAATACAAGAATTTAAATAAAAGATTTAGGAACATAAAATAGTACAAACGTAATATTCCGTTGCTTCGGAACAATAAACGCAGTGAACAAGCAAAACTTATAACAAGCAAGTAACGGAAGTCAGCTAGCGGTCGACCGAAACTTAGTAATGAGATATCCCCCGTAGCCAAGATTTACTACCGAATGTTTGTAAATAAACTCTAAGAGTGTACTTTCAACGTTTATTTTATATACAGAATGATTTTTATGGCATCCTTCCCCGCCGCGGAAAAGCATTTTTCAAATTGAATGGTTCTGATTAGATTCTTAGATTAGTTTTTAAAAATAGAATGCAAGAATTTGAAACACCAAAATTTGAAAAATTAGACAATTATTAGTTATGAAATTCGTTCTTTCCTTTTGAGGTGCAGATCCCAGAAAACGATATTTTCAATATTCGTTAACCGATCTTCAATTTTTTGCACATAATTCTAAAAATATAGGTAATTTGAATAAATGCCTCAACTTCAACGACCGAAATGAAACTAACACAGTTAGTTGTTGCGTGATGTTGAAACAACCTGTGAACTGCTTAACACCCCTCTATGAAGTAAATCTTTGTCTTGATTAAGTAGGTATTTCCCGAAATGCATTAGTTTTAGGGGAACCAACGACCGCGACTGCTCCAGTTACGTTGTCAAAGTTAGTGGAAAATAATTGTGAATTAAATGTCCTCGTTGGCCCATTAACATTAGACCTAACTGTCAAGTACCTCCCTAATACTAGGAGGGGTTTCTTTTGAAGCAATTTGTTAAGAAAGTTAACAGAAATGAACGTATTTAATGACCCTTAAACACATTTAAAGGCCTATTTAGAGTACCACGATTCATTTTGTATAAACAATATAAGAGTATATTTCTGCAGACAGTAATTTTAGATGACGATGCTTGTAATACATACTTGCATTTTCTCAGAAAAAGATTTTTCTTTATACCCTACATAAAATATAAAGTGTTTCATGCATTTTAAAAGTTTTAGCGATTCATCATAATCATTTTCTACCTATCAAAATCCACTACTGAACATAGATCTCCCTCATAGATTAACTTATAAGGCGGATACTTGCCATAGTTGCCACGTTTGGCAGACGAGTTAGCAACCGCAGTTTTTATTTAATTTTCTAGTAGTTTTAGGAAGACTGTTGCTTATCGCCTGGTTTGTTTTCCTCTGTTGTCTCTTATGATATCTGAGTAACGATATGGCGTAGTAGATATTCTTACACAGACACTACAAGGTATTTTAAAAGATTTAGCAATTGTTGTATCTTAACCAAATTAAATTCAAATGGAAAAAGCAAATTATTTAACCATTTTAAGGTACTATGAAAAATGTTTGAACATAATTAGGTCAGTGTATTTTTAATTTTTTATTGGTAGGAAAATGTTACGAGTAGTTTTCCGCCGAATCTGAGCTAAACCTAATTTTTTTTATAGGATAGGGTGACAAACGAGCACGCAGTCAACCTGATGGTAAGTGGTTGCTGTGACCCATAGACATCTACATCTATCCTCCATAAAGAATCAAAATGCAGATGCGTTGTCACTCGTGAGGACTAAGATGGAATGCCTCTTTTCCAGTAAAAAAGGTCTCCGGTTCTCTATACTCACCATACGAAACACAGCAGCGTTAAGCTGCTATTTTACGATGGTATTCTGTGAGAGCGTGGTCCTTCCCCGGTCGAGCCGACCCATTGCTACAATTATACTACCATTATAGCTGCAGCATTGTTCTACCACGTATAAAAATTCTCTATTATTAAAAGCAAATATTTTTTAGCTGACACCATATATAGCTTGGGTCGTAAAGAACTTAGACTCTGCACTCCCTCTTAACTATTTCTGTCACCAAATAGCAGTGCCTGCACTGCCGTGTTCCGGTCTAAATGATATAGAGAGTGAGCATTATTATAGACATTCCATCTTAATCCTCAGAGGTGACAACGATGCAGCCTTCTTTGTTTGAAGATGACTGCACTTACCAGGTGGTCTATAAGTTTGTTTCCACTTAAGTTTAATAAAAAAAGAACATTATTCGAATTGTGAATCAAAATAATTTCATAACAAATTAAATCAAAGATGCGAAACGTCATGTACTGCAATCATCAAATGACCTGACAAGCGCGAAAATTAAAGCAAATACTCTCTCCAATGGAAAAAGGCTATGTACAACGGTGGATTATAACGGTTTGATGAAAAAGGAGATGAACTTTATCTCTTTGTAGTTATTCACGGTAGACAATGCAAAAGATAATTTAAATAGAGTAATATTTCTTTTGAAACATAGTGACAGTTTTATTAAGAATCTTATTTATGTCCTTGTGGTAACCGAGAGTAAACACTAAGGTTGAAAAGCGTTTCGTTACGGAAAGCGCTGAGATAAATCACTTTCCAGCTTCAACTTTGAAAGTGTCAAAACAAAATCTTTGCGTATTCATATCACTACAGATAACATTATGCCGCTGGCGAATATTAAGCAGTCAGATAAGTCTTATAAATATATAATCAGCTAACTACAATCTTATTTTTACTTTATTTTACTATACATATTTCGTTTAACATCAACAAGTTGAACTTAACAACATCTTCTCCTTCTTCATCATCATCATTCATCACCCTAAAAGTAATCTGTTCTCAACCTTTCCTGAATCTCAAACTAACATCAGAATCCCGTTGTAGACAAGATTTTATCTAACCATACTCTTCCTGAGATTACCAACAGTTGCATTTAAGACGCCTACAGGACGAAATACCATACTTATTACATCACAGATGTTACTTTCCGTCACCTGTCTGCGTATTGCTCTGACAATAACTGCGAAGTTTACAATGCCATATACATAAAAAAATCAGTTATGGAGTTGCTCCGTCAAGAAATTCTCAACCCCCGTGCCTCGGAAAGCACGTAATGCCGTTGGTCCTGCGCCTGATCTCTCCTCTCCGATCGTGTCGGTTTACCGTCCCATCAGACTATGAGAGTGAGGGAATAAAGAGTGCACCTGTGCTTGCGCATACACTTGGGCACTATAATCTTGTCCTTCTTCGATGGCTAGTCTCCGTTAGACTGGCTGCTGACCGAAATTCGGACTGGAGGACATTATTATTAATGTAACATAATTGTTTCCTTTATCTTTATACTACACAATAAATGGTTTTTTTTTCTTTCTATTTCAAATAATTTTACTGAATTAACGCACACTGTAGTAGCGATGTAACATAATCCACTACCCATATTATTCCGTGGGTGACGTAAGAGGCTATAGAGTAGGAATTGAAACAAGAAATTGATAGAAGCGTCTTCTAGATAACAGATCAAAATAATAACGAGTACGGTGGCCAACCCGTCTACCAAGTGCGGTAAATGTGAAAAATATGCCCCTTACGACGCGACTTATGGACAGTGCTTCAGCAGTGGAGATAGGCTGTAATGATGATGCTGATGATCGCATTTATTTTGAAAATCCGTCTAAGGTCATGGTTGCCACCAAGCAATATCGAAACTCCGGGAATTTCAAAATAAATTTAAAATAACGCGATAAAATCAGTAAAATTGGTATTATTAGTGGTATTTGGTATAGGTAAGATTATATACAAATTTATTTTTCAAAGATTAGCCAAATTTTACATTTAATTTCAATTATATAAATAATGATATACCGTTATTGTAGTTTTTGAAAATACGAGTCTACTTTTATTTGAAATTATCCCAAATTCAATGTGATTTATACCTTACGATTTTGTTAGTTGCTTAGTAAAATAGTAGCCGTTAGATATTTATGAATGACAATTAATTAAAATAATGCATTAACATGGCCGTATATTGCAAAATAACCCTATATAGAAACTTAATTTTACTGACATTTGCCTGACGACTTTCCAGTTTGT
Source organism: Parnassius glacialis (assembly GCA_033319125.1). Classification (NCBI taxonomy): domain Eukaryota; kingdom Metazoa; phylum Arthropoda; class Insecta; order Lepidoptera; family Papilionidae; genus Parnassius; species Parnassius glacialis. The sequence goes on along the minus strand of JAVANC010000022.1, from coordinate 31,318,794 downwards.
ATTTTACTACACACATGTGGTTAAGATTTTACGTCACGCAACATGTGGTTAAGATTTAATGATAGTAAAAATAGATAAAGAATTATTTTCGCCATGACACGGTGGCTTAATCCATAAATGGATTAAATTTAAGAAAACAACCCTATGGGGTCAGAGTAACCATCGTGGGTTCTAGGTTCCGATTCTCGGGTCTATTTGTGGTTATTCCCATTCTCACACAATATCCGACCTCAGATTTTATCGACACTTCAAAAATTATCATCGTAGTCTAATTCACCAACCTTTATTTTAAAAACGCGTAGACTAGGGGTCAGAGTGACCATCGTTGGTTCTAGCTTCAGGTGCGTGGGTCTGTTTGTGGTGTGTATCCTCCTCTCACACAATATCCTGTTTTCGATATTATTGGCACATCAAAAACTGTCACTATAGTCGAATATGCCAAGAACTTTACCATATTGAACATGTAACACATATTAGAAACACAGTGAACCCAAAAATGCATGAACTAAACTCAGGCTTTGCTTAAGCGAGTTTAACGCTATTAGTTACTGTCTACCCCGCGCCGCTCACGACCGCGATATTGATATTTGTGCCGTTTGATAAATGATGTTCCAGCTCGCTGTAGCGACAGACATCGCGTAAATATACGTATAACGTAAACGCCGTCAATGTTATAACAAAGCTCTAGTTCGCCGCTGCTCTGACTTATCACGTCTTTTTGCTGATACTTCTCTACTTATGTTGTATTCTTAATTTCACACCCACAGTTCACTTGATAGTGAGTGAATTCTGCTAAAGCCCGCAGATAACACTAATCGTCAAATAAGAATCAAAATGCAAATGCGTTGCCAGCCCTGAAAACCAAGATGTAATGCTTTGCTGTTAAAGTCTCCGGTTTTCGTCACTCACCATATGAAAGACAAAAGCACACTAAGCTGCTAGTACTAGCTTGCCAGGCAGACGTTGTTCTGCCCTTTCCAAAGACCCTTCCTATAAAAATCCTTAAATTCGCAATAAAATTTTTGAGGGTCATTTATCGGGATAAAAACTAACCTATTTCTCAAGTTGGACCAAAATGCACACAGTGTGCAAAATTTCATTGAAATCAGTTCAGTAGTTTAGGAGCCCATCGCAGACAAACAACGTGACACGTAATTTTTATGTATAAAGATATGTATATATTACGTGGTATATACGTGATATTTCAGCCAGGATACAGCTTCAATTCTCGATATAGATTTCTCGATAGGAATTTATTTGGAAATATCGGATGTGTTACTAATACAAAAAAAAATTAAAAGATACCTACAAGCTTTTAACTTCCAAAAGCTGGATACAGGTTTTTCTTATTTCTGAGGGTTACGGAAAAAATAAAATAAAAAATAAATACAAGTACGATAGTAAGTTTTACAGACTTTAAAAAGCTTTCCAGACTTGCTATCAGACAGATCTTGGTAACATACAGGTTCGAGGTACAGAGCCTTACCATAAAAAAAAACTTTAAATAGCAACGAAGAAAATAATATTTGGAACTTTACTAGGGAAAATATACGTCCTACTGCTGGGTATAGGCTCCCTGCTATCCCGACAGGGTTATGGAGCGATTCCGCGCCAAACACCGCAGTCGCCCCGTGACTTTAGGTACTGTATAGCGCCCGAAACGTCGGGAAATAAAAAAATTAAAATTAACCTCGATAATGTTTATAATTTTTTTCGCCAAATAACTACTACTACCACTATTCGTAATTATAAGCATATATTTTTGACGTGCCACTGGCACGCACCTCGCTTGGCAATTCCCCGTGTATCATATTGTCTTTAATTAATATAATTGGTTTAACCGTTTTATTAAAATAAATAAATAAATCGATTAAATACATTAAATAAATCAAGTCAGGTTTAGTCAATGTGCTGTATTTCATTCGAGTGAATAGGCTTTTGTTACATCACCACTTAACTTTTTTACGTAGTTAAACCGCGTTTTAATTATATTTACATAATGTTGTATTCAAAGATGGATATTATGACTTTCGAAAGATGGCAGTATAATCATCACTTTTTTTATAGGATAAGTGTGACAAACGAACACACAGTCCACCTGATGGTAAGTGGTTGCTGTGGCACATAGACATCTACATCTATCCTCGATTACGAATCAAAATATTGATGTGTTGTCACCCGTGACGACTAAGATGCAATGCCTCGTTTTGAGTATAAAGTATATCCGGTTCTCTACACTCAACCACGCAGCCATTGTATGTGCTGTATATGCTGGTATTCTGTGAGAGCGTGGCATTGTTGCCAACTCTACGGAATTTTGTCATCATCTACGGAACTACGGAATTTTAGGTAGAAATCTATGGAACTTTTAAAAACTTAACAAGAAAAATATTTTTTGTTATGAGTGTGAACATAGCCGACAATGTCATTCTATGTCTTCTTCAATTCAATTCAATTCAATTTATTTGCTATTCTTGTTGTACATTTGGTCTTAATTTTAAAAAAATCTTCAAAACAAGAACGAGTTTTAAGACAAGATTCAAGACAAGGGCACTGCAAATATAGGCAATTATTAATATTATTATTACATTCACATTATAGTATTATTAATAAAATTAAACATTCATTAAATGATTAATGAACATTTACAATTAACTTAAATATTAATGAGATCATATTATATTATTTATTCCAATTTCCTATTTCCTACTCAATCATTAAAAAACTCCTGCAACGAGTAATAACATTTTTTCGTTAAATATGTATTAACTTACTTTTTAAGTTTTTTAATGCTTTTAATGCTTCTGATCCGTTCTGGAATTTTGTTATATATTTTTATAGACATGGCATAGGGGCCGGTGTTTACGATTTGTAATTTTGATGTAACTGTGGATAATTTTATTTTTGGTCTTAAATTTTTAGGGAGAAAATATTGAGGGAACCAGTCGATATTGTTTCTAACTAGTGAGCATATTTCAGATATATCATCATCATTATCATTACAGCCCTTCACAAGTCCACTGCTGAACATAGGCCTCCCCCAAAGAATGCCACAAAGCACGGTCCTGAGCCACCTGCATCCATCGACTTCCTGCATATCTTACCAGGTCGTCACTCCATCTAGTAGGGGGACGCCCTACACTTCGCCTGCCGGTACGAGGCTGCCACTCGAGAACCTTTCTTCCCCATCGGTTGTCGGTTCTTCGAGCTATATGGCCGGCCCATTGCCACAGCAGCTCACTAATCCGTTGGGCTATGTCGGTCACTCTGGTTCTACTGCGGATATCCTCATTTCTGAGTTTATCACGCAGAGAAACTACGAGCATAGCCCTCTCCATAGCTCGCTGAGCGACCTTGAGCTTCCTTATCCGGCCAGCAGTGAAGGACCACGTTTCAGTTCCGTATGTCATCACTGGCAACACGCACTGGGTGTACAGTCTCGTTTTTAAGTTTTGAGGTATACCTGACGAGAAGATGTGCCGTAATTTCCCGAACGCTGCCCAACCGAGTTGAATCCGTCGATTGACCTCTCGGTCGAAGTTGGACTTACCTAGTCGGACTATTTGTCCCAGGTAAACATACTCGTCAACAACTTCGAGCTTAGTGTTCCCAACAACTACCGGCATAGGTGTGACATGGACATTAAACATAATCTTTGTTTTGTCCATGTTCATCTTAAGACCTATCCGTTGGGAAACACTATTGAGGTCATTGAGCATAGTGCTTAGGTCTTCCAGCGACTCTGCCATAAGGACTATATCGTCGGCAAATCGAAGATGAGTGATGTACTCACCATTGATGTTGATACCGTATCCTTTCCAGTCCAGAAGCTTGAAAACGTCTTCCAATGCAGCGGTGAAGAGTTTCGGGGATATGACGTCACCCTGTCTTACACCTCTCTGCAATTGGGTAGGTTTCGTACTCTGGTTCTGTACTCGGATAGCCATCGTAGCCCTACTGTACAAGCACTTCAACAGATTTCAGATAAATATAAAGATGTAAATGTCAGGATATTGTAATTATTAAAGTAATTTCTACAACTTGTCATGGAGTCGATATTTGAAAGTATGCGAATACATTTTTTCTGAATTAGAAATAATTTGTTAGCGTCTGTGCTGTTACCCCAAAGTACTACACCGCTATCAGACAGATCTTGGTAACATACAGGTTCGAGGTACAGAGCCTTACCATAAAAAAAAACTTTAAATAGCAACGAAGAAAATAATATTTGGAACTTTACTAGGGAAAATATACGTCCTACTGCTGGGTATAGGCTCCCTGCTATCCCGACAGGGTTATGGAGCGATTCCGCGCCAAACACCGCAGTCGCCCCGTGACTTTAGGTACTGTATAGCGCCCGAAACGTCGGGAAATAAAAAAATTAAAATTAACCTCGATAATGTTTATAATTTTTTTCGCCAAATAACTACTACTACCACTATTCGTAATTATAAGCATATATTTTTGACGTGCCACTGGCACGCACCTCGCTTGGCAATTCCCCGTGTATCATATTGTCTTTAATTAATATAATTGGTTTAACCGTTTTATTAAAATAAATAAATAAATCGATTAAATACATTAAATAAATCAAGACCTATCCGTTGGGAAACACTATTGAGGTCATTGAGCATAGTGCTTAGGTCTTCCAGCGACTCTGCCATAAGGACTATATCGTCGGCAAATCGAAGATGAGTGATGTACTCACCATTGATGTTGATACCGTATCCTTTCCAGTCCAGAAGCTTGAAAACGTCTTCCAATGCAGCGGTGAAGAGTTTCGGGGATATGACGTCACCCTGTCTTACACCTCTCTGCAATTGGGTAGGTTTCGTACTCTGGTTCTGTACTCGGATAGCCATCGTAGCCCTACTGTACAAGCACTTCAACAGATTTCAGATAAATATAAAGATGTAAATGTCAGGATATTGTAATTATTAAAGTAATTTCTACAACTTGTCATGGAGTCGATATTTGAAAGTATGCGAATACATTTTTTCTGAATTAGAAATAATTTGTTAGCGTCTGTGCTGTTACCCCAAAGTACTACACCGTAGCGTAGTCTACGTACGTGTATTAGGCACAGGTTGCTGTTTTTAAGTCGGTGGTTTTTTTAAGTTCTATAAGAGCTTATGTAAAACTAGATAATTTTTTGACAACTTTATTAATGTGTTCCTTCCAATTTAAATGTTCATCTATATTTATACTTCTATGCTGACTGTATTAAAAACATTTTTGTTTATAAATATCTAATTTTAAACACATAAAATTTTCATAGATGATTACATTATCACTTATGGCTCAAATTTTTCTAATGCAGGCTGACCCAAATGTTTTTAAAAAAATTCTGCACAATAAGTCAGCTTTTCCTCGATCTTTTTATTTAAATTTCTCAAAAGTTGTTAGTTGTATAAAATTTCACTGTTACATAAATTACCCTAGTCTGAAACACCGTAATTTAGCAAATAAACTAACAAAAACCAGAAAAGAAAATATCTATGTTAATTATAGTAAGATGGTTCCCGTTGTTTTTCATTCTACAATTGTTATACTACGATTGAACTTACAACAAGAATTTTACATGACAAAGAATTTCTACAAAAAATTGATCCATTCTATGACAAAAACTCTTCAGAAGTCTGCAGATCTACGCATATTTTGTTGAAATTGCATTAATGGAATTCTACGGATTTTTTTATAACCAATCTACGGAATTAAAAAAAATCGAGTTGGAACCACTGGAGCGTGGTCCTTCCCTGATCGAGCCGACCCGTTCGTGCTACAACTATACCAGTAATATAGCTGCAGCATGGCTCTACTACGTAAAAACTTTGATCCCAAATGCGAAGTACTCAGACTGCCGACGAGCAGAAGCATCTAAGGTTCGAGATGTCTAGTACTGCCATCGTTAACCTCCAAACACCCGCAAAACGTGACGTTCAAAAAATCATCTTTACAAGAAGTCCCACGACCAGCAGTGCACTTTTACTGGCTAATGACGAAGAAGAAGAAAATACTTAAAATATAATATGCCTTTTGTTTTCAAATCGATATTGAAACAATCAAAGCGACTCTGTATTGTCAAATGGATGTTAAGATTGTCAACAATCAACATTTAATACAATCAAACTACTCAATAAACAGTGTCGAACAATAGGAAATTACATCATACCTAAGAATACAAACATACTTACTTACTTATCATCACGCACAATCCCTGACGGGGTAGCCAGAGAGAACAGATCGCCAAGTGTCACGATCCTTACATACCTCTTTCGCTTCTTTCAGATTCATTATCTTCTTCATACATGCACGTCTAGGTATCCGAGTACTCTTGACCCTCCCCTCTTCGAGCAGTTTGCTCACATGGTCTTCGAAAGTTAGTCTCGGTCTACCTCGACACCTTTTAATATTAACTTTCGCGCTATATATTTTCTTCACCATTCGGTCTTCACTCATTCGCTCAACGTGCCCAAACCATCGAAGCACGCCCTTGTCAATTTTTGTGATAAGGTCATCTTTCAAACCTGCCATATTGCGAATCTCTTCGTTTCGCTTCCGGTCGGCCATGGTAACGCCGCACATTTTACGAAGAGATCGCATCTCCACTGCATTCAACTTGCTTTTATGCTTCTTCTGGCATACCCAGGTTTCGCTGCCATATAACAAAGTCGGTACCAACACTGCGTTATGTATTGCAAGGTGTGCACTCTTCACTACGCCTTGCCTTTTGACTAACGCAGTCAGGGCACCATTGCCTTTGTTCCCGGCAGCGACACGCCTGTCCACATCTAAATCACATCTTCCATCCCGGCTAAAAGCACTCCCCAAGTATACAATTTCATTTACCTGTTCTAGACATTCCTGATTTACCCATATTTCACACTTCGTTCTCTCTTCGTCCCTTTCAAATACCAGAGCCTTAGTTTTATTAGCATTCAAGCGGAGACCTTTAATTTCACATTCCTCTTTCATACACGTGACTAATGCCTGCAGTTCTGCCTCTGATGGTGCAATAAGCACTGCATCATCAGCATACAGCAGACAATTTACTTTAATGTCACCCAATTTCACACCCAAACAGCTATCTTTCAGCTTCTGTAAACAGCTGTCGAGATACAGTATGAACAGCCAGGAAGACATGACACAACCCTGTTTTACGCCCGTTTGGACGCTAAACATGGGTGACAGGTCATGCCCTACCCGCACACAGGCTTTACAGTCACAGTAAAGTGACTGCACAGCCCTTAGCAATCGACCATCCACACCGTACCCCGGCAACAGTTCCCACATTTTCTTCCTTACAACCTTATCAAATGCTTTCTCAAGATCCACAAAAGCACAGAAAATCTTCTGGTTAGCAGCCAGAAGCTTTTCCGTGATCATGCGGAGAGAAAACATTTGATCCGTGCATCCTCTTCCAGGTCTAAATCCGCATTGTGCCTCCCATAGAAATCTTTCCGATTTCTCTTGCATCCTACGTGTCAAAACCTTCGAGTAAACTTTACTTGCTAAACTGGTCAAGCTGATCGCTCGATAGCACCCGCAGTCAAAATGTGAACCTTTACCGTTATATAAAGGCACAATGACTGCGGATCGCCAATTATCCGGGACATCCCCCGTCCAGCACAAATTGCACAGCAGATAAAAGCTGTCCCAGACGCGAGGCCCACCATACTTGACCATTTAAGCAGTAACTCTGTCTAGTCCCGCAGCCTTACCACATTTCAAACTTCGAATCGCACGTTCAATCTCTTTCATACTGATGACCTCAGTGTCATCGAGGTCCAGGTCTGGCGTACCAGTCACGGCGTCATCTCCGGATCCCTCACTAAGATCATCACACGCATACATTTCTCTATAAAATTCGCTCCATCGCTGCATGACGTCCGATTTTTCTGAGAGGACGTCATTAGTTCTCGAAAGCACTTTGTTCATTTTTAAGGCCGTCGCACCACTTCGGGTCCTTCCAACCTCTTTCCAGAAGAGTTTGGAGTTTTCCTTAAAGTTGTGCGACAACCTTTCGTCCGCTTCCATTCTGCACCTTTCACGCATTTCCTCAATCAATGCTTTCGTGTGAACTTTCTGCAGCTTATATCTTTCTTTCATCTTCTCTCTCATATCCTTATCATTACTAGAGGCCAAGTAGTCTAACCATGCTTTCTTCTTCTTCTCTACAGCTTCTTTCACTTCATCATTCCACCATGCATCTCTTCTTTTACTACTGCCTCTTTTTATTGTTCCACACACTTCTTCCGCTGCACTTACCATTCCATTCCTAAGGTTCTGCCATGTTCTTTCCACACATTCATTTCTGCCATCGATGGTGTCAAGCTTTTCGGCTACCTTCGCATGATATTTGTCCCTAGTATCCGCTTCCTGAAGCTTCCAGCTTCGGATGCGACAGACCGACTGTGGTTCTGTTACTGGCGTCCGGTAGCGCCAACTTGCGAACAGACCCCTAAATCTAGTAATCACTAGATAGTGTAGTGTGTAGTGTGTAGTCACAAAATGGAAGAAAGAAACATTTAATGGATCTATTTACGGAAGGAGAAGATCAGAGAAGGGGTCTACTAAATCAAAGTTGGTTCTGGATGTAGTAACGGAGTTAGTGATGGATTCTCTAACGCCACCATAGCATTTTAAAACGATTTAAATACAATGTCTACCTTTATAATGATACTTTGATATTCTCTTATTACGATTATTACATCAAACTTGGTCGAATATCCTAGAGTCCATTCACATTTGCCCCTTAACGCGGCTAACCCGCACAATCCGCAAAATTCCCGGTTTCATACAACTTCAAGGAGACAATTCGCGTATGTATTTAGAAACATCCTGTTTATGAAATTTCCTGTTGAAACAAACATTCGGTATTAACCAGTCTTAACTAACCGAGTCCCTTTGCGTTTATTTCCAATACTGTGGTAATTTATATGATATATTAAAACTAATAACTCAGAGAATGATTTTAGGTGCGCAAGTTTGGAAGTGTATTAAGGTAAGTTGACCCTCAACTTCATCAGTCCCTGAACATATAATGCATGTACAAGGTTATTTTTTAAAGAGTAGCCAAATTTTAAACTTAGTTTAAATACATAAATAATAATTAAATTGTGATTTATGGGCAACAACGTGTTTGCCAACCGATCGGCCCTTATGAATGTGTGCGTGTGCTGTAAAATCAGTTAAAATAAACCTAGCAAGCTAACAGCATAGCAAAGTGGCGAAGCAATCAGCTTTGTAGCGGTTTCTAACGGTTGCCGTTGAGCAATCAGTTTCAAAATAGGAGGTTCAGATGCCTGGGTGATCAGTAATCGATTGCTGAAACCAGAATTTGAAAATTCGAAACCGTTCTCGAGATAATCGTGGGACAGACGGACAGACGGACAGACGGACAGACGGACGGACAGACGGACAGACGGACAGATGGACAGACATCGTGAAATCAATAAGTGAGTTTGCAAGCTTCGCCACTTAATAATGAATTACCACACATTTTGAATTTAAAAGATAAAAAGGCCAGAATGTTACAGATTTTTTTTTAATTAATGTTTCTTCACCATTTGCCTACATTACTTATTTTGAAGCTTCTCTGCGAATTTGGCCGGTTATTGAAAAATAGCTATATAACGAAGAACGAATTTTATTCCACAGAAAAAAGAATTTTCTATAATCTCTACACTTGATAGGCGGATACGTCATAGACATACGTCTTGCACGTTTGAGGCCACTCCCATCAACGGTTTGTATTTTACATTTCGTCGTTCGGCATTCAGTACCGCGAATGTGTAGTTGAGTCACTTTACAGGAGAGACAAAAAACTGATTTATTTATAATGTACGCTTTACTATTTGTTGGAAAGTGTTTTTTAAGTATTTCTAAATCTATTTTTGAAAGGTTTTTGGTCATATTTTAAATACAAAATCGAATATTTGATTGAATACTATCGAAACAACCAAAAATAAAAATTTGCAATATGTTCACATTCGCGGTACTGAATGCCGAGCGACGTTTGGCATAATGTGTTATTATCATAGACTTAGAATATACTGGCGTATAGACGACCTGACAGCCAGAAGCCGCGTGACTAATTTTGAATTGTTATTGTGTGCGTTAGCTAGTGATGTACATTTTACTTACAAGGACTATCGAAAAATTATTGTTAAGGAAGCGGTAATAAAATTAAAAAAAATAGTTTGATGCACGAAATTGAATAACTACGGATAAACTTAAAAAAAGAACTTCCCCAAGAATCAGATCGGAAAGTTGTATTTTCGAGTTATGATCTTTGTAGAAAAATATTTACTACCATGGACAGTTTGCCCGGAATTTCTTTTTTAACATATTGTTAATATATGTATAATTAGGCAGAAACTTAACCAAGTATATACCTATTTATATTTTATATATTTTATAAAATGTTTTGATGGGGAAATAAAAAACGGGGACACGGAGTACATAATGGCTGCTTTATATTTCATATAAGTATTACTTTTGATAATTACAAACATTAAATAATTAATAATTAAATACAATATAGAAGTTTATTTTAACATTAGACTTAAATATGAATGTTAACTTAATAATTAAAGTAAGGAAACTTGTAGGAATCAGTTAAATAAGATTGCTCTGTTTAAAGGCCAATATGTGAGGCTTCATCATGCTTCATGTTTATATTCTTTCATCTGTCCCTGAGAAGAATAGAGTAATAATAAACTTATTATCATTTTAGCTGCATGAATTTTAAAAGCATAATGATCTTAACAGAGTAATGTGCAACAAGTGTCTGAGGATACACATGCACTCTATTGTCTCAATCTCGGTATGTTAAGAAAATGGTCACTCATTCATGCCATCGCAGATCTATTGATCCGCGCAGCTATTACTTGACCAACAGTACCAGTGGTAGAGCCACGTGGCGGCTTTTGCTGTCGCACAGATGGGCGAGCTTGAACCGGGGTGGTACCACGATCTCACAGAATACCAGCGTGAAGTAGAGGTTTACCTCTGCGTTTCGCTTGGCGAGTGCAGGTGCTTTTTACTGGAAATGAGGCATTCCATCTTAGTCCTCACGGGTGAAAACGCATCTGCATTTTGATTTGTAATAGAGGATAGATGTAGATGTCTATGGGCCGCAGCAACCACTTACCATCAGGTAGACTGTGTGCTCGTTTGTCACCCCTATCCTATAAAAAAAAACACGAGTTCCTCTTCTCTACGACTAACGCTGTAGGCGATGAAATACGCTATTTAAGCCCTCGGCACAATGTCATCGGCCATCAAGCATGAATCAGGCATCGATCGACAGTATCAAATACTATAGAATATATACTATCCCGGCACATTGAACCGTGCGTTTCATGCGTCTCACGCGTCTATTGGCGCTTTAAGAGCATTACTAAATATATTATATCTAATTACGCTAAAAATTTTATCATTGTGACTTGGGAATGTAATCCGAAGCTCCGCGCAACCCCTTGGGCAAAATAGCGTCATGCTATGAATGGTGAAGTAAAGTTATATATTTTTTTGGTTGACAAATAGATACCTAGTTGGGTTCATAATCGTTTCAATAGGATAATCACAAGATTTTTTATCTTTAATGTACTAAAGTTTTGTAATGTATAAAAATCTGTCTCTATTTTTATCTAAAATCTTGAAAGTAAAATTTTTGAAGCCTTATTATAATAATATTATACTTACTGGTACAAATAAAGTAGAAATGACTTCTTTTAATAAAATTGTTTTTATTCTACTTTTTCTTTTATACTTCTCAAGTAAATGTTGATATTATATTAATTATATGTTATATTAATTATAATTAATAATTTTCACAGAGCAGCAACTATATAAATTTTAATGCCAATTTGCCTGCCAAGCTTGTCGATTACGACAAATTCCCTACAATCGAAAAGGCCGAAAGTCTACTTACTTTCACGGGCTGATAATAAAGAAGAAGAAGTATTTTTTTAACTTCTTTTTTATGAAAATCAAAATAGAATACTAAGATCGTCTTATAATAATAAGGCAATTGTTGCAATTTATTTGAAAGCATTCCAATTGCAACTATAATGCGACAATTGTCGCGAGACTCATTAGGTATCGATTTGAATTCCAAAGGACGCTGTTAGCTCACAACATTCACAGCTATAAAAAGATGTGTAATAGTGTTGTTACTGTTGCCGGCTGTTTGCAGCCCGTTCTTAACTCGGTAGCCATTCCGATATGGTCGCATTAAAGTTACCTTGTTACTGTTACCTGTTTTGTACACGCACGCATCGTATGATTAACTAGAAGTGGCTTATTTTAGCTATAGCTATAATTAGCTTTATTTATGTTAAAATTACAAGGGAATGAAATGTTAAATTATTTTAAATGGATAGGAAAAGATGAATAAGAAATTTCTTCGCTATGAATCATTTACGGTATTCGTAATCACACTAACCAAATAGTGATAAAATCTGCCCACTGCCCACCGAAACCAAAGTAAGTGGTAAAATACATATTATTGATTTTAGGGTCTGGATTTGTAATTATTGTCCTCGTATCTTTCACAGTAAATTGGAGCTTCCCTCTGATTCAGAACGATAAGCTTCATCGTATGTGTTTCATCGGATACTAATTGGTTATGTATTATTAATATGTATAATATAATTAATATTATACGGTCATAGCGGCCAATCTCAACGGAGACTAGTCTGCGCAGAACAAGATAATATTACGAGTGTGTGCGCAAGGTTCGATGAAACGGCAATCCGACACGACTGGAAAGAGTTCAGGTGCAGGATGTACGGCTTCATGTGGTTTCTGAGGAACGAGGGTGAAACTGTACTAAGTTGAAGAACTGTACTACTCATACTAATTTCTTGATAAAAAAAAACCAACAGCTGATGTTGCTCTACCCGGGATTCAGACCTAGGACTTTATGACTCAGCAGCCACACTAACGACCACTAGACCAATGAGACAGATATAATAATATACAATAATATCTGCATATAGAATACTTTTATGTGTAGTATTTTGTACTCGTATTATGTATAATTCTTCCTTCCGTAGATAAAATACTCGGAACAACATTATAACTTAATTATAATTTTGCCGCGTGCTGGCGACGAAGACAATAGAACATTATGTCAGTCTTCAAGTTCATAGATTACCATTCTGTTAACTTACTAGTGATAAATAATAATACAGTAAATAAATGTAGCTTTTCAAACTCCAAGAAAATTTTTTGTAGCCTAATAGTGAGAGTGGCATAATCGATTAATTTAAACCCGTTCCAGCGAATATTTATTCTTGTTCAGCTATTCCCTAGCCCGTTGCGTTATTTGAGAAGTTCGCCAGCGAGCTCACATTATTATCTTTTTGCGAGATTCCTTTTAGTTCGCGCTAAATCGAATATAACTTTTACCTCATTTCCAATTCATTATTTACAATGTTCTGTTATTTGCTCTTTGTTTACTAATAAATTAAGTATTTTAGTTGGTTTCGAGAAAATTTAGTCACAGATAAAAAAAACACGCATGTTTTGCTATTAAATCGCCTAGAGATCCACCTAGGTAGGAAACGGCTTCTTATTTCGGCTGCTTATCTGCATCTCATTCACTGCTGTGTCCCAGTTTTAGGAGTTAAAATAAGTCAGTATAATTACGACCTATGAGCAACTTTGTACTTGGAGATGGCAACACACCTTTCGCCTTTTTTGAGTGAAGTTGGTTCCAGGTATGTACGGTCTGCAGTAGTCACTTACACACCACCAGATGTGGGCAGGTCGGTAACCGAAGTTTTTTTTTTATAATTTTGAGTTATTAGGAAGATGATGCCACCCATCACCTGTTTCAGCATCGCTCTGTGGCCACTTACGACAGCTACGAGGCAATACAGGGTAGTGAATATACTTATACTGTCACTACTCGGTTACTTAGATCGTCACTTCTTATTGTCACTTAGATTTATAAAAAAATCACGTAGTACACGTGTAAAATTATTCTTTTAAAATTAATTTCGCCATAGCCATTTTTAGCTGTGCGACTTGACATAAAATAAATTAAAAAATAAATGCAAACATAAACTGATTAATTTAAAAAATGTTACAAAAATCCTGGTCTAAAAATGCTACCAATAAAGCACCAAGCAAGTCTGATTAACTAAATTAATCTCTGTTTACAGCGTCATAAACACGAGAACTACAAGCCGTGTAGAAGTCAGAAAATTTTCGTACTCGTTTCGGGTAAACTTTTTTAGTTGGCAACATTTTTATGCGCCTTTCGCGACTCGTATTTATTTTTCTTTATAAAGAATTCAAACTGAACCGTTTGTTCTCTGTGATCGCATGCAACACGCTATAAATTCGAAGTTAGTACTAAATTTAAAGGAAATTATTATGTTCACTTTGATGACTTGTTTGATTTAAATGACTATTAAGGATTATTAGGGTATAATTTTTGTGTTTTGTTATAAAGGGTTTAAATTCCAAGATTTTACATTTGAGTGAATAATAAAATGTTTGTTTCCTTGATATTTAACTGTTTATTTAACTTATTGTTAATGAAACATGAAAAAGGAAAAACTAAATAATAATATACGTCGTACTACCGGGCACTGTACACACTGGTAGAGGTTTAAAGCAAGAAATTCTCTGTCTCATTGCCCCTGCTGGCTTCATAACAATATTTTCGTTCAGAGTCAAACTCACTGATATTCAACGGTACATCAGCACTTATAATTGCAATTGACAATTTCAACGGCATCGATGAATTTCCAACTCGGTTTGCTCGCGTACTTACTATGAAAATTTTAAGGCAAGTTTTTTCCCTATCTGTATGCTTAAAATATAAACATGTAAATACAATATACATACGTAAAAGCAGTACAAGAGAATTTACGAATGAGTTATCTAGACGGTCTAGGCAGAAAAGAGTTTAATCTTCCTGACTTGTTCAATAGTCATCTTTTATGACGCCTGTGTGACAAAATGGGGCTCTCAAACCGCCGCCATACGACCAATAAATACATATTATGTAAAATGTCAAAGTTAAATCTAAGTTACTCATGGAGCATTCTTTTACATACTCAAGTCAGTGATAGAAAATATAGTGTACAGAAGAGTTAAAGCCTTGACTTCACTTTGAGAAAATCGGTCCATAATTGACTAAGATATCACGTAACACTCATGCAAAAAAAAATACAGTCAGATAGTAAACCACCTCCTTTTTTAAAGTCGGTTAATTATTTAATATTCTAGTTCTTTGAAGTTTGTTGTTAATTTTTATTAAAAGTTCATTTTTACCTAAAACAAGTTCGTTAATGCAGCGTTTTCATTTTTCTTGTTTGCCTTTCTACCTCTCTCAAGATTCGTACGTTTGCATTATTAAGCCGGAGCCTTGCTTTGTTGCCGTAGCAGCCTCGTCTTGTCTTTAATTTCGTTATACAATGGCACGTCTCGTCGTCTAACTCCTAAGCTGTGCATCATGTTCTCATAATTCTCTTCTCTCTAGAATAGCGCGTCTGTATGTTATATCTAACTTAAAACATTAACTATGATTCAACCGGAATTTATTTCATTAACAAATCCATAAGATTAATCATTAAGTTATAAGTTATTGTATTTTATTATAAGTGGTTAACAATCCATCACTATAATCATTATGAAGGAAATATGTTATCTGGCTCATGCCGCAAACATGAGATATCGCGTCATCATTTATTAATTAACCGAATTCGAATTATTTACGTATGTTCACAGATATCTCTACTATTTTATTAAATTAGATTCTTTATTAAATATTAAATATTCTTTATTAATATAAAATTTCATAAATCTATATACTTCAGGGGTGGTCCACGTTTCTAATATTGGAAAAATAAGGGATGAATATTTTATTAGGGCGACATTCTAGTTAGTAACCTCTTGAAGTAGGTTTGTACATTTTATTGAGTTTAATTATTAAATAATAAAAAAATGATAACATATAAATGATCTGTCACAATTAAAGCACAACAATCACTAATTTCATACTTACGGAACGAGAACAAAATTAATTATGTACCTGTAACAGAAACAAAATTTTAAATAAATTAATACATTCTGCCAACCATTTAATAGAATGCCTCATAGAGGCTTATGTCAAAGTAGAGACAGAAAGGCGGGTTGTCAACCGTAGTTTTTTTTTTAAATTAATTTAATTGCTATCATGAAGATACTGCTGCACACATATCCTGTTATTTCTATTCTATTAGTTTTTAGTACCTCCAAATAAAATTATAAGAGTAAAATAATAATATTATATTACAGAATTTTAATATCAAATTAAGATATTGTTAATATCTTAATTTGATATTAAAATTAAAATTAATATTTATTAATAGTATTAATAGTAAACATTTGTGAAATAGAACAGTAGAGTACATGGAGTAGATTTGTATTGTAATCATTTTTAGTAATTTGTTACCAGAACTTTAAATAATGGTAATTACTACTTTTATCTCTGTTTGTGTAATTTCATTAGATACTTAGCTTTATTGTTTTTATTTTAGCTTTCCTAACAATCTGTTGTTGTGTGCAGAATGGATCTCACAAAAATATCACTAAATTCCACATAAATATGGAATGTGGAATTTAGTGATATTTTAGTTACAAGCAAGTGATGATAATAATAATAATAAATCATTTATTCTGGACCAAACCTTTAGTACATTTTTCACACCCACCAAACTGCGTAACAGTTTGTCGGCGGGATTAGCGCTTGCTTTTTAATACATTTGGTTCAAATACGTAAGTATACAATTTAATAAAAATAAAACGTGAGCCGCCGCCAGCACACGCCAGTCAGCAGACCGCGCTGCAACAATTATTAATTAGCCGTCGCACCTCAGGTGCGCACTCTTTCTGACTTATAGGCACTAGTTAAGTGATTATGGGTACGTTATAACAATGTTTAAATCTTTTTTTTTTCTGTGGCAACCCCGGTGACAAGTTGTAAAATAATTGCTCCCAACTATTTTTAAAAATTAAATATTGTAAATTGATAATATCCACCTCAATTTTGAGTTACAGTTGTTAAATACGACTTATTTGTATTTGTGAAATAAGTAAAACTCAGAAGTACCTATTTTAATTACATTGTGATTAGTGTTCTAAGTACCAACCAAAAGTAACAGCTGTAACGAACATCGTTTAAACTTACTGTAAGTGTAATTCTTGTTATCCCTTTAACATTTTAAGATTTACCTGTTAAGTAAGTATTGTTCTGGATTTCATTTTGAATTATTTACATGATAATTTAATTTGAGATCTGTAAATAAACCCATACATCTAGTCATTTGCTTACTCTGCTTCTTTGGTTTTCTTTCTTTGTTTTCTTTTGCTATTTACACTTAATAGTAAAATGAATACACGCAACGCCAAAACGCGCCAATTGGAGAACCAACTTCAAATGGCTTCAAGAACTTAAGGCGTCAAAGGAGCAGTGTGAGCTGTTATGTAAAGAAAGGGATGACAATGAAAAGGAAATAATAAATATAATAGCTAAAAATACTGAGCTAAAAAGTGATATGGTTAAGTTGCATACAGAATATACATTTGTTTCAAAAGAAAGGGATCAACTTCAGAGAACAGTCGATGAGTTTGACCAATGCAGCAAGGAATATGAGGAATCCCTCAGATTAATTGCTGCATTGCCGTTACAGTTAAGTAAGGCTAATGAGCAGATTGTGCAATTAAAACATTACATAGACAACATGAAAGCGTCCCAAACTCAAAGTCTGTTCAACGAGCTCATAGAATGTGAATCTTTTAAAGCATTGCAACCCTCCACAACAATTGATTTGACTGGTGATGATTATGTCACATCAAGAACAGCATCAAGGACTACCTGCAGTAGAAGAAAATTAAAGAAATATATAAAAATCAATAAATATATTAGAAAAATGCAAAAATTAATTAAAACTAAAATTAATGTTAAAAATTATATAAATGTATGCAAAGAAAAGCAACAATTAATTAATAAACTTAAAATATATTCAATTGAGGTGGAAAATATGAATCACTGTTATGAGACTGATATAGAGTGTCTAAATTCAACAATTTTATCCCTTAAAAACTCCCTACAAATTTTATCAAATAAATATGCATCGGCTCAAAATGAGATAAAGGAACACATATTGGCCATGAATGATCTGGTAAAATCATGTAAATATAATGAGGAGCGCTTTGACTCCTTAATAAAACATCAGAGTGAGTATCAGCGCTCCATACCAGGTTCGTCGGGGACAATATGTGTAAATAACAAAGTAAACAGTAAGGACTCATTATTTTCACCTACACTCTATGACAGTGCCATGACAAAGGATATAAACTTAAAAAGCAATGTAAATATTAAAAAAAATAAAGTTATTATGTATTGTGATGACATAGGCAAAAATTTGGGCATGATGTTAAATAACTGTTTAGAAGGACATATGATTAGTAATTATTGCATGCCAGGAGCATCCTTTAGTCATATAATGAATAAAGTTTTAGCTAGTAAATTTTGCCCTAATAGCACATTAATAATTCTTGTTGGGAGAAGAGGCAATCTAAACAAAAATCAATTATTAAAATATATTGATAATCTTAATAATTTAAATGTACATAAAATTATCTTGTTTACATTGCCTTACATACAGGGTTGGCCGCAGGAAAATAAAATAAGATATGATTTAAATTTATTAATGAATAACTTTTCATGTAATAATAATATAAACTTGACATTTAATTGTTATAATTATAATAATAAATGTAATTTAATAGACATAAATAATTTACTTAAGAAATTTTTGACTAATGATAGGTATTACCTATCTAAATATATTTTAAGACAGATAGCAAATGTGCTATCTTATTGTTTATATATTAACTCAGCCAAGGACTTGGCTACACAGACATCTGCTCCTTTTGAGCAGTGTAATGACTTAATATGTAATTTGGAATCAGTTCCAAGTAATTTAAATTAGAAAATGAGACAATAGAGGTAATCTCTAGCAGTTGTAATAATTTAAATAATTTAGAATGTAGCTTACAAATCTTTAATTGTATGACTCTACAGAGTGATAATGAAAATTGTATACACCTGGTGCATCAAAATATACAAGGCATGGTAGGCAAAGAGTTAGAAATTGAGTTGTTCTTAAATAGCAACAATATTCATATTTTATGTATTACTGAACATTGGTTAAAAGCTTATAACTTAATGTTTAACTTCAGTAATCACCAGGTGGTCAGTTCTTTCAATAGAGAAACGGTTTTAAGAGGTGGCTCCTTAATATTAGCTAGTAAATTATTGTCATGTAAAGAACGTAAAGATATTGTGAGCCTCTCTGTTGAGCGAACTGTAGAAATGGCATGTGTTGAGTTTGAGCACCTCATTGTTGTGAGCGTCTACAGACCCCCATGTTCTATATACGATACTTTTGAAAAAAATATGGAGGAAGTTTTTGCTAAGCTTAATAAACAGAATAAATCTGTTGTAATATGTGGAGACTTTAACATCAATCTCCTAGAAGCTTCCTCAATCAATATTAAATTTAGATCATTGTTTAAATCATATGGTCTTTTTAATTTATTTTTAGAGCCAACGCGTATTGCTCAATCTAGTGCAACATGTATAGATAACATTTTTACAAATGTGAAGCCGTTGCATAAATGTATAATTCAAAAATTAAGTTCCGATCACTGTGGACAAGTAGTTTCGTTACCATATGTTCACAAAAAGCAAGTAGATAAGAAAGTTGTGTTTGTTCCAGTAAATGCACGTCGCTTGGAGAAATTTAGAAGTAACATAGTGAAAAAACTTCCATCACTTACATACCAAAATGATCCAAATTTTTTGTATGGAACATTATTTAAGCTTATTTGCAATGAATTTAATAATACTTTTACTTCTAAAACATTCTCCTTGAACAGTCGGAAGTCATTTAATGAATGGGCGACAGTAGGAGTCCATAAGAGCAGACATAGGTTATATGATCTTTACCATGAAAGGTCATATAATCATAGCGTCGAATTTAGGGAATATGTAAAAAAATATTCAAAAATATTTAAAAGAGTGTGCTCCACAGCCAAGTCTTTGCATTTGAGCAACAAAATTAAGACGGCTTCTAATAAAATTAAAATGACATGGAGTATAATTAATAGCGAAACTGGTAAGATTAACTCTCGCAATTCAAACTACCAGTTAAGTGTTAATAACAAATTAACCGAATCAGATCAGGACGTTGCAATAGTTTTTGAGAAATATTTTACTGATATTCCGATATTAACCACTAAGTCACTGAATTCTTCTCCTGCGGTCGCCGAATCATTACTTAAACAAAATGTAAATGCGTGTACAAAGAATTTTACATTTCATAAAGTATCATCAAAAGATATTGTAAAATATTTTAAAACTATTGATGTTAAGAAAACTGCGGATCTGTGGGGGATTTCCGTTAAAGTTATTGCGTCTATAATAGATACAATCGCGCCTCATTTAGCTACTATTTTTAATACTAGTATCGAATCTGGTGTGTTTCCTGATTTAATGAAGTATAGTAAAGTAATACCTTTATTTAAATCTGGTAGTACATTAGACCCCGCTAATTTTAGACCTATTTCTGTACTACCAACACTTAGTAAGATTTTTGAAAAAATTATTCTTCATCAAATGTTAAATTTCTTTAATATAAATAATTTACTTCATAAAAATCAATTTGGTTTCACAAGAGGTCGCTCGACAACTGATGCCGGTGTTGAGCTGATTAAATATATATTTAATGCATGGGAGAATTCACAGGATGCTTTGGGTATATTTTGTGACCTATCCAAAGCCTTCGATTGTGTTCACCATGAAACATTAATCAGGAAACTTAAACACTACGGTGTAAGAAGTGATGCTCTTAAATTAATTATTTCATATTTAAGTAAGAGAACGCAAAAAGTTGTCATTAACAGTATGAGTTCTTCCGGGTCGATGGTACAGATGGGCGTGCCTCAAGGCTCAATTCTAGGCCCCTTTCTGTTTCTTGTATACATTAATGACTTACCTTACATAGTAGGAGATAACCATGATATAGTATTATTTGCAGATGACACTTCTTTAATTTTCAAATTAAGTCGACAATTGCTAAAATATGACGAAGTAAATAATGCTATATCTAAATTAGTAAATTGGTTCAATGTTAATAATTTGCATTTAAATGGCACTAAAACGAAATGTATAAAATTTATGACTCCAAATGTCAAACAATTAAATACTAATGTAATTTTAAATGGGGAGAAACTGAGTCTTGTAGATACCACCATTTTTCTTGGAATCACACTAGACGCGAAGCTTCAATGGAGCCCCCATATATCAAAACTAGCAAGCAGACTTAGTTCTGCAGCATATGCCGTAAAAAAGATTAGAAGTCTAACTAGTGTTGAAACAGCTAGACTAGTTTACTTTAGCTATTTCCATAGCATAATGTCGTATGGTATTTTGCTATGGGGACACGCAGCTGACACTGAAATTATATTTGTTTTACAGAAGAGGGCCATAAGAGCAATTTATGATTTAAAGCCTAAAGAGTCGCTGCGACAAAAATTTAAGGAAATTAATATATTAACTTTGGCCTCTCAATACATTTATGAAAATGTAATGTACGTACACAAAAATAAAAGTAGTTTTACAAAAATAAGTGATATTCATTCTGTAAATACTAGGAACAGACACAAGCTAGTAGTACCGGTTACTCGACTCCATCGAGTCAGTAATTCATTCTTGGGGCGATGTATACGCTTTTACAACAAAATTCCAGAAAATATACAAAATTTGACCTGCTCAAAGTTCAAAAACTTTATTAAACTAAGTTTGTATAAAAAGGGTTATTATAGTATTAAAGAATTTATAGATGATAATAACCCCTGGAAATGAGGTGATCGCTACCAAGCTATTTCTAATTTGTTGCGTTGTTAATTTGTGTAACATACATGATTGTAAGCTGTTATTTTTAAAAAAAAAGTCCCGCTGGGTTTCTTGCTGGTTCTTCCCAGGACAGAGGTTTTTTTTTCGAACCAGTGGTAATTATACAAAGGAGTGACTTTCAATAAGCATTATTTATAATCTATATTGAATAAAAAAGTTTCTGTTTCTGTTTCTGTTAAAATAAGGTCTAATATACGTAATCGTCAATAGTTATATAAAAACAATAACAAATGAGTTAATATTTTCACATCTTGCGACAACTTTATTAAGGAAAACAGTTTTTAATTTATTTTTTAGTGTTCGTTTACTTATTCTAGTATTATCTTCACTCAGCCAATCGATATTATTGAAAAGTATGATGATGTGATGATGATGAGAGGTGATGATGGTAATCAGGGATTTTGGAAATTGTCTTTATATAAGTAAAGACCAGAGAGGGTCTACCAGATAAATATAGAAGCTGTCGCCAATATGCATCTATTCTCAATAAGGAATGAAAATACAGATGCGTCATCACTCCTGTGGAACACCTCGTTACTATTTTTGGTTTGCGGTTTTCGCCACTCACAATACGAAACGTTAGTAATTATGCTGCTATTTTACGCCTACAGCATACGATGCAATCAAAGTAACTATCACTTTAATGTCAACGTAGTAAGCGAATAGGCCTGCAGATTTAAAATACAAAGACCAGCAATGGGAAGTAGCGTGAGAGAATAGGCTTCCAGATTTAAAATATACAGACCGGCAACAGGAGGCAGCGTGAGCGAATAGGCCTGCAGTAAAGAGTTACGATTTAAAATATACAGACCGGCAACGGCAGGCAGCGTGAGCGAATAGGACTCCAGATTTAAAATACACAGACCGGTAACGACAGGCAGCGTGAATGAATTGGCCTCCAGATTTAAAATATACAGACCGGGAACAACAGACAGTGTGGGCGAATAGGGCTCCAGATTTAAAATACATAGACCGGGAACGACAGGCAGCGTGAACGAATAGGCCTCCAAATTTGAAATATACAGACCGGCAACGGAAGGCAGCGTGATAGGTACTTAATGTCTCGTATTGCAATCGACAATTCTTTACCTGAACATGGTGAATAAAGGGAAGTCTTTTCTCCTATAGGCGATGGTCACGTGAAAGTTAAAAAATATTTTCAATGCGCATGAAAAGTATGAACATTCTTCTTCCTAATCCGCTCATGAAAGTCCACACAAAGCTCGACATGTCTGCTGTTGCTGATTTACTGGTATCGTCACGCTTAGTAGGATTGACGATCTCAGTAAAATAGACGTCACGCATATTCGTCGCTGTTTTGGTTATTACATCTGCCGTAAACGAAATAATTATACGGTCATATATCGCAAGATATGAGGTCTTTCTGGCATTTCTCAACATCGCCTCTGACAATATCTATGGAATGAAATGCGGCGATGAATTCTTTTTCACCGCCACCACACGGACGGATGAATTCTATAGCAATATAGTAATTTCAAAACGCAGATTATTTCATCTTTTGTTTTGTTCACTGCTAACCTGGGATTTGGAGCTCGTATTTAATTCGATTATAAATATGACGTTGAAACAATTGTTTAGGTTATTACATACGTAAGTGTATCACAGTTATGATTTCGTAATTATAACATGGAGAACGTTCATATAATTAAAGTGAAAACAAAACCCGACACGAGGAATGTATAGGCCAGGAAGTATTCGTTATCAACTGTGTCGGGTCTGGCATGGACTCATACAGCTCTGGCCGCGACAGCATTTTTTCTCGCTTATTTAGCTTTATATTTATAATGCAAGTTTTTTTATAGGATAGGGGGCAACAAGCATGCGGCTCACCTGATGGTAAGTGACTACCGCCGCCCATGAACAACTGCAATACCAGTTCAGAAATGGAAGCGAATTTCAATGGCACCGTTAAGTACAATTCGTTATTCAACAATGAAGATTCTATATCCAATACCAAGATATACATATACCAAGTTTCATCTTCTCCTAGTCGGTTTCGACAAGAACTGTTCATTTTTCAAGTTCCGATTATAATCAGTAGTTATTAATTGCACGGGATATTATAGTATCATAAAGCTACGTGCAAACATAGTGACACGCACACACTCAAATAAATACGTTTCATTATATCTTTCTTTAGTTCACACTCAACCCAGATGTGTGATGAGATCTAAGGTAGGCTCGAAGAGGTGGATAGGCGCGTCGCTTTCGCAAACCGGACCATGAATTGTGTTTTTGCACATTTGACAGCTAATATTGCATGCCTTAAGCGGAAAGCGCGTAAGTATATTCAACTAGCGCCTAAAAATCAAGATTCCAACGTTTTGTCGCATGAAATCGTATCTAAAAATCATATTGAACATATAAATTATATAACAAGCACATTATCAGAAAGAAAAATGATTGTTGAATTTATTTAGTTTTTATATAGATTAATTGCTATTTTTACATAATAAAGTGGTTTAGTGGCATATCGTGTAGATTTATCAAGTCCACATGAAGGGGTAAACACGATAACTTTTAAAAATATCAGTGGTTTTACTCAATCTATTTTTTAATCTCTTATTTTTTTATAATCTACTAAGCCAACGCTTAGCTACGATCCCACCTGATGGTATGTGGTGATGTAGCCTAAGATGGTGTAACGCACTGACTTAACAAAAGCCTATTCACAAAGGCCTTTGCCTTGAAGACAGTCACACTGTAGTCGGATGGATAGACAGATGCTGGCAACTTATTCCACTCTTTTGCTGTACGCATGATGAACGAGGTAGCAAACCGTTTGGTTTGAATGCGTGCTAAGTCAACAACGAAAGGGTGGAGACTGGCAGAACGTACGGAGGAATTAAATAATGTAATCCCCGCGGACAATCTCCGAAATGCATCCTGTAGAAAACCGAAAAGTTATCATGTGGGAAGCCATGGAATGTAAATGGCGGTTTAATTTTGTTTTATTTAGTTATGATTATTTTTTTCAGCTGAAAATTGTGCTCGTTATGTTAGTTATGACGAGACCTTACCCCCCGACTTGTCGGAGTGACCTGAAGGTGTACTTCGGTGAATGCTACCGGAACTACTCGAAGAGTAGAATTAGGTGTGCCGAGTTAAGCCTCATTTTGTTAGTTATGATGAGACTTTACCTCGTAACAGTGGCGAATTATCCTTAAGGCAAACTAGGCACATGCTTAGAGGCGCACTTCGGTGAATGCTTCTGGAACTCCTCGAAGAGTAGAACTAGGTGTACCAAGTTTAGCCTCCTTTTGTTAGTTACGATGAGACTTTTCCCCCGGACTTGATAGAGTGACCTGAAGGTTTACTTGGGTGAATGCTACTTGAACTCCTCAAAGAGTAGAACTAGGTGTGCCGAGTTTGGCCTCGTTTTGTTAGTAATGATGAGGCCTTACCTTCGGACTTGATAGAGTGACCTGAAGGTGTATTTCAGTGAATGCTACTGGAACCCCTCAAAGAGTTAGAACTAAGTGTGCCGAGTTTGGCCTCGTTTTGTTGGTTAAGAATAGACCTTACCTCCGGACTTGATGGAGCGACTTGAAGGTGTACTTCTGTGAATGTTACTGGAACTCTTTGACGAATAGAATTACTATTTACATTTTTTTTACGATATTATAAGTCGTACAATTTTAGATTATCCAAGCGTTTTTAAATTTAAATCCGACTTTAAATTATCGGAAAATTGGAAGTATAGTTATAATTATAAGGTTTTTAGTGAAAACATGTGTGTAATTAAACTAATTTAAAATGTCCGTATAATCATGTTATAATTAATTTTTTTAATGCGCTTAAGGCATGCACAATTGGATTTACCAATAGTTTTTAGTAGCTCCAGCTGATATTTGGATCCAATACGAGTGACGTAGCATTCAAGTTCTTTAACCTAGGGCGTCGTCATTCAAAATAAAGTAGGAGTATATCACACAAAGGTAGAATTTTAACAATTTTATGTAATCATAACCACAACAATAATAAATTATTACCACCCTGCAACCCCCAAAAGGTGCAATACGAAACTACCAGTTGCACCCCATGTTCCCCTATATTTTTAATTAAACCAACCATTGTTGCATCTTACGGACAATTCATAACAAATGTCAAAAGTAAATAGCAAAAGTTGTGAAGAAAGAAAGCGCTGTGGTCCAAGATCGTCGAGCTCCCCCGTTAATTGGTTTTTCCTCGACTGCACGCGCGTTAATTGAATACACTGAGGGTGAGCTGTTTGTACAAATATGGATTCTAGCTTAGATAAAGCACGTTTGCTACCACAACTAAAGACGGTGTTTGTGGAGCAAATCATATATTGCTAAATCGTACGTACTGAATTGTTGGAAATAAGGGGAAGATTAGTATCTGTAGAAACATAGATACAATAAAATTAAATAACCGAATTTGACTTAAGGTATATCGTTTCACATAAAATAACGTTATGGTTGCATACACTATAACGAACCGTATTTTACTTTTATTAACACAGTACCCTAAAATTACTATATACCTATTTACAATCAAGCTTTTACGGCTAATAACTTATTTCATTTTATTCTAAACAGACTTGCTGTACTAAGAATGTGTTTATTAACACATTTTGTCTTATTTTCTATTAAGTGAAAGGCATTAACAGACATACACACTAACTCAAAATATTTTTCCTATAAAATTTTGTCACTATGTTTGTGATGTCGAGGAGCTGTATAGCCCCAACATTCACACGATGGTGAAAACTGCGTTCATGAGATTTAATACATTTTTTACATCTGTTACAAATACCATCTTACGATCCCTGTGAAGATCCTCAATTCTTAAATACAACGGTGCTATAATACTTTTATGTCTTAGCAATGATTTTGCGCTGGTATTCTGTAAGAGAGTGGACCTTTTATGGCCTAACTGTACCATCTCGTGCTACAACTATGACACAGCTGCTGCATAACTTTTCCGCGTAAAAATAAATGCGTGGCGGTGCTGTCGTCGCGCCACAAGCGAAACACATCGTAAATCGCGCTATCAAAGTTCCCAAGTAAGAACAGTATATTATATAGAATAGCTCCGAACTAGTACTCGGAGCGGAGAACTAGGTGTGCCGAGTTTGGCCTCGTTTTGTTAGTTATGATGAGGCCTTACCTTCGGACTTGATAGAGTGACCTGAAGGTGTATTTCAGTGAATGCTACTGGAACCCCTCAAAGAGTTAGAACTAAGTGTGCCGAGTTTGGCCTCGTTTTGTTGGTTAAGAATAGACCTTACCTCCGGACTTGATGGAGCGACTTGAAGGTGTACTTCTGTGAATGTTACTGGAACTCTTTGACGAATAGAATTACTATTTACATTTTTTTTACGATATTATAAGTCGTACAATTTTAGATTATCCAAGCGTTTTTAAATTTAAATCCGACTTTAAATTATCGGAAAATTGGAAGTATAGTTATAATTATAAGGTTTTTAGTGAAAACATGTGTGTAATTAAACTAATTTAAAATGTCCGTATAATCATGTTATAATTAATTTTTTTAATGCGCTTAAGGCATGCACAATTGGATTTACCAATAGTTTTTAGTAGCTCCAGCTGATATTTGGATCCAATACGAGTGACGTAGCATTCAAGTTCTTTAACCTAGGGCGTCGTCATTCAAAATAAAGTAGGAGTATATCACACAAAGGTAGAATTTTAACAATTTTATGTAATCATAACCACAACAATAATAAATTATTACCACCCTGCAACCCCCAAAAGGTGCAATACGAAACTACCAGTTGCACCCCATGTTCCCCTATATTTTTAATTAAACCAACCATTGTTGCATCTTACGGACAATTCATAACAAATGTCAAAAGTAAATAGCAAAAGTTGTGAAGAAAGAAAGCGCTGTGGTCCAAGATCGTCGAGCTCCCCCGTTAATTGGTTTTTCCTCGACTGCACGCGCGTTAATTGAATACACTGAGGGTGAGCTGTTTGTACAAATATGGATTCTAGCTTAGATAAAGCACGTTTGCTACCACAACTAAAGACGGTGTTTGTGGAGCAAATCATATATTGCTAAATCGTACGTACTGAATTGTTGGAAATAAGGGGAAGATTAGTATCTGTAGAAACATAGATACAATAAAATTAAATAACCGAATTTGACTTAAGGTATATCGTTTCACATAAAATAACGTTATGGTTGCATACACTATAACGAACCGTATTTTACTTTTATTAACACAGTACCCTAAAATTACTATATACCTATTTACAATCAAGCTTTTACGGCTAATAACTTATTTCATTTTATTCTAAACAGACTTGCTGTACTAAGAATGTGTTTATTAACACATTTTGTCTTATTTTCTATTAAGTGAAAGGCATTAACAGACATACACACTAACTCAAAATATTTTTCCTATAAAATTTTGTCACTATGTTTGTGATGTCGAGGAGCTGTATAGCCCCAACATTCACACGATGGTGAAAACTGCGTTCATGAGATTTAATACATTTTTTACATCTGTTACAAATACCATCTTACGATCCCTGTGAAGATCCTCAATTCTTAAATACAACGGTGCTATAATACTTTTATGTCTTAGCAATGATTTTGCGCTGGTATTCTGTAAGAGAGTGGACCTTTTATGGCCTAACTGTACCATCTCGTGCTACAACTATGACACAGCTGCTGCATAACTTTTCCGCGTAAAAATAAATGCGTGGCGGTGCTGTCGTCGCGCCACAAGCGAAACACATCGTAAATCGCGCTATCAAAGTTCCCAAGTAAGAACAGTATATTATATAGAATAGCTCCGAACTAGTACTCGGAGCGTTGGCTGCTCTCCGGGCAGAACACCTTGCCAGGCGGGAGATCTCCCCTTTTCCTTTCACCGGCTACAACTTTAACCTAATCAACTTCAAAAAGACGTTCTCGTTCCGGGCATAACTTCGTAGGTTATGAACGGTTTTAACGTTTTTTTTATGGATGGATGAGTGGGTGAAAAAATAGGGAATGGATATTTAACTTTCAATTTAGACGAAATTCTAGTTGTTAAGTTGAACATGTGATTCATAAAAACACTCAAATGGGTAAATTCATTAAACTTTATATAAAAAGTAAAAACTGACTTAAAAACTTCAATTATTATTTCTTTAAACTATATATACATATATCATTTTTTACTATTTAAATTCAGTTTTTCATTCTTATTAACAGTTTTCTTTGTAATGTTTATGCATATACTTTAATGGAAACAACTTAGGAGATGGGCAACAGCGACTTCCTAATAACGAATAAAAATTAAGAAACTGCGATTGCCAACCCACTTGCCTAGCATGACAACTATGGCAAATTTCCCCCTAAGATACAATCTATGAGGAAGGCCTATATTCAGCACTAGACTTGAATAGGCTGTAACGGTAACAGTTTGTTTTTTTGTAAAGTTTATACATATAAAAAATTATATAAATAAACTTTCTTCGTATCTTGTTTGTATAAAATTGAAGAAAAATCTCTTTAGTTGTACTATTTGTATCTGACTGGTTTTAATATCAATATATGTAGGATTAAGAAAAAGAAAAATAAAAACTAAAAACACTTTCCCGCCATTTTTCAATTTTTTTTATAGGATAAGGGTGACAAACGAGCACACAGTCCACCTGATGGTAAGTGGTTGCTGCGGCCCATAGACATCTACATCTATCCTCGTTTGCGAATCAAAATGCAGATGCGTTGTCACCCGTGAGGACTAAGATGGAATGCCTCATTTCCAGTAAAAAGGGCCTCCGGCCACCTGCACTCACCAAGCGTAACACAGAGGTAAACCTCTACTTCACGCTGGTTTTCTGTGAGGTCGTGGTACCACCCCGGTTCGAACCGGCCCATCCGTGCGACAGCAAAAGCTGCCGCGTGGCTCTACCACTGTTTTTCTGTCCGCCAAAATGAGTGAACCTAATGAAGAAATTCGATACATTCTGAAGTTTTACAAAAAAGAGAAAATTGCGACCCAAGCCGCGAAAAAAATTTGTGACGTTTATGGACCTAATGCAGTGTCAGTAAGAGTAGCACAAAGTTGGTTCAACCGTTTTCAGTCCTGCAATTTTGATGTCAAAGATGCAGCTCGCTGTGGTCGCCCTCATACGGATAAAGTCGATGCCATTTTTGAAAAAGTGGAGCAAGATCGGCATATTAGTAGTAACGACATAGCCCAGGAATTTAGAATTGATCACACAGTTTTGACCCATTTAAAAAAGTCTGCTAATACAAAATAGCTCGCTATTTGGGTAACACACAAGCTCAATGAAAGAAACCTAACGAATCGTGTACTCATTTGCGTTTCTCTATTGAAACGTAATGAAACCGAACCATTTTGGAAAAGATTGATCTCTGTTGTTGAAAAATGGATCACCTAAGATAAGAACGTTCGAAAAAGATCATGGTGAAAGAGTAGTCAAGCTCCACAGACTGTAGCGAAATATTTATCGGAATATACCAGATTAACATGCAATATGGTGATGCTGTGTCAATGGTGGGATTGGATGGGTATCGTTTATTATGAGCTTTTACCGCCGGGCAAAACCATCGATTCGGATATTTTTTTTTCAAAAATCCCAAGATATTCTACAGCAACGGGATTATGTCACAACCTACAAGACGGCAACTAGTTATCGAACTAAATGGTACATATATATATTCTTTATATATAAAAATTACGTGTCTCATTGTTTGTCTGCAATGCACTCCTAAACTACTGAACAGATTTCAATGAAATGTTTCACAATGTGTGCAGTTTGGTTCAAGTTGAGAGATAGGATAGTTTTATCCCGTTAAGTGACCCTCAATTTTTTTATTATGAATTTTATAATTTTTTAGGACACATGGTCGTCAGAAAGGGCAGAACAACGTCTGCCTGGTCAGCTAGTATATATATATATATATATATATATATATATATATATATATATATATATATATATATATATATACAGGCTGCTTCAAAAAAAAATTTATACACACTTTGAACTTCCATAGAAAATTTATTTACCGTTCTACAAAGTTAAATTTCAGGAAAATAGAAAACTGAAAGTCCAATGTAAATGAAACATAAATAACAAATGTTAATACTGTTCAAATTGGTGACCTGCAGCATCAATACAATTCTGAGTACGAGTCACCACAGATTCTGTACATCGTATCAAAACGTCCAATGAGATTTCTCTACACACTGCTTGAATCTCATTCCAAAGAATGTCTAGGTTACGTGGTTTAAGTTTGTACACCTCATCTTTTACTGTGCCCCACAAGAAGAAATCCAGTGGTGTAAGGTCTGGAGAGCGTGCTGGAAACTCGATTGGCCCCCTGCGTCCTATCCACTGGCCCGACAAATTTTGATCCAGGTAAGCTCGTACGTTCCTGTGATAGTGCGGCGGAGCACCATCTTGTTGAAAATAAAAATCATCATTACCGTATAATGCACGAATGGCAGGAAATATGGAATCAGCAAGCATTGTTAGGTAATTAATACCAGTTACAGTGCCTTCAAATCGAAAAGGTCCAATGAGTCCCCTTGAAGACAAACCGCACCACACATTTATACCAGGCAAATTTACAGCTTTTTCAATTGTAATGTGAGGATTTTCTTCACCCCAGTAAACACAATTGTGCCTATTGACAGTTCCATTAAGTTTGAATTGGGCTTCATCCGACCAAATAATGCTACCCATAAATCCCGGTTCACGTATCACCATCTCCTGAATCCATTCACAAAATTGCAACCTTCGATCTGGATCGTCGTCATTTAGCTGTTGCACCAGCCTTGGAATGTAAACACGATACTTGCCTCTCTTCAGAATGCGTAGCACGCTGCTAGCACTTACATCACTTTCACGTGCCCCTTGCCTTGAAGATTTATTAGGAGAGCGTTAAAACAGTTCCAAGACTGCCGTTGATGACTCATCACTTGTAGCTGTTCGAGGCCGACCTGAATGACCTTTATGCACATCACACACTGTTCCATGAACTTCGAATTTGTCTCGTATGCGTCTAATTGTTAATCTTGAAGGTGGTTCTGTATCATACTCCCTTCTCCACTGTCTTTGAACTTCATTTACATTCTCAAACTTCCAGTACCACTTAATAACCTGCTTACGTTCTTCAAAACTCAAACGTACGTCCCCCATGTTGATATTACAAATTCCAACTGATAATATAACATAGAGGGACTATTATGCTGGCACCTGGCGAAGAAATATAACATTAGCCTTGTAGAGCGGAAAAACTACAATAGTTTAAAGTGTGTATACATTTTTTTTTTTGCACGCGGTATATATATATATATATATATATATATATATATATATATATATATTTATATATTTATATAATAATAATAATAATAATTTATTGCTTTAAAAGAAGTAGTAAGTTGTTACAATATTGTTGGGTACTCTCTTTTAAGTAAATAGATACCTGTAGTAGAGGGGCCCGCTCTTCCGTAGTACAATTATATTATAACATTAAATTAGAATGAAATTAAAAAAAAATTCTACATAATTTAAAACATGCAGTAAGGTATAATTAATAATATTTGTGTGATTGTGTGCAAGAATGTGTGTGTGTGTGAGTGAGTGAATGAGTGAGTGAGTGAGTGAGTGAGTGAGTGAGTGAACGAGCGAGTGTGCGTGTGCGTGTGTGTGTGTGTGTGTGTGTGTGTGTGTGTGTGTGTGTGTGTGTGTGTGTGTGTGTGTGTGTGATTACTACATTAAATTAGAATTAAATTAAAAAAATATTCTACATAATTTAAAACATGGTGTAAGGTATAATTAATAATATTTGTGTGATGTGTGCTAGAATGTGTATATATGGATGACTGTGAGAAGTCTGTAATTGTGAAAATTTATAAGGCACTGTTTTCTAGAAAGGATTCAGTTTCTTCATAAGTAAGTTTTCTTAACCAGTCTGCTATGGTTTTTTTACAGTCATGGTAATTCATAGGGTAAATATTGATTTTTTGGTTTATTTTATTATATAAGTAAATTGAAAGTCTTGTATACTGTCTTGATGCAAACGTAGTCTTAAATGAATCTTTGTAAGGAACTGTATATTTTCTACGTCTAGTCGTTGATGACAGTTGATATTTTAGGGAACTATGAAGTTTTAAAACGGCTGCTAAAATATAAAGTTTCCTAACCGAAAGTAAATTACTAAATTCATAGAGTTCAGTTGTAGAGAATCTATAGGGCTTTAAGAACATAACTTTAATTAAGCACCGTTGATATATATATATATATATGTTTATTATAATTAAATGTAATTAAACTTTGAAAAATAAATGTTTTGAATTTGTATATAAAAATAAGATATTGGTACGTAAAATATTTAACAAGCCTACCTTGTGCTGCCTCCGAAATTTAGGAAAACGTGATTAAAGGACCTTTTAATCTTCGGATTCATTAAACGCCCTTGTCATTTAGATGATTATTTTAGGACGCATCAAAAGATTTCGTATTACATGAATTTGAATAAAGTCCTGGATTTTCATCAAGCAGTGAATTCTCTTGAATATTTACGTTTTTTTTCTTTATTTCCGAGTTATTTTCTTGTTATTTGCCTTTCTATTTGAAGAAATTTTCTGAAAAACGTTTCTTTGAAAGACAATTGTTAGAATGTATGGTGTTTATTAATAAACTGCTTATGTTGTTTAAGATATTCTCCTAAAGTAGTACTTGTACCTTTATGTATATTTAAACATCTACTCTTTTAGAAAATCACAAATAAAGTTAAAAATTTATTAAAGCATTCGATTAAAATCGGATTCA
This sequence comes from Parnassius glacialis, assembly GCA_033319125.1. Taxonomy (NCBI): domain Eukaryota; kingdom Metazoa; phylum Arthropoda; class Insecta; order Lepidoptera; family Papilionidae; genus Parnassius; species Parnassius glacialis. The sequence goes on along the minus strand of JAVANC010000022.1, from coordinate 31,284,993 downwards.
AATTTTAAGTAAAACAAAAGTTTTATACTTTAATTACTATCAACGTTTATATTTTTTTAGAAAATACAATTTCTGACAATATAATTATGAGAAGTCCAGAAGGTATCTTACCATCCAGTGTCGGCGTAATATGGCATGTGGTGGTGGTGGTGTGTGCGTGTGTGGATTCCATCGCTTAATTTCGTCCCGTGGATAAAGTTAGAGGCAATTACGGAAAATTCCACAAAGAACTTATGGCTTCCGAAAGAACGTAGTATAACTATCTTGTTTCCATCAGGCGTAAAATATCGAATGCGACGACGGGAAGCAGCGTTAAAGATGTCAAACGTCTGATAGTCGATCCGCCTGCCAAGCGTGACGATTAAGGATCTAAATAACAGTCCCATACTAGAAATAAATGTAGACAATCGTTAATGATGCCCTCCGAACTGAATTTTAATCACATCGGGCAGTTTCAACGGAGACTAGTCATCTGTATTTGATAGGATTATATTGCTCGAGTGTATGCGCAAACACAGGTGCACACTACATTCGCCCACTCTTATAGTCCGATGGAAAGGTAATCCAACATGGAGAGAGACCGGGCCCAGGATTAACGGCTTTACGTGATTACCGAGGGACAGGGGTGAAACACCGCCAACTTTTTATACGTGGTAGAGCTATGCTGCAGCTATATTACTGGTATAGTTGTAGCACGAATGGGTCGGCTCGAGCGGGGAAGGACAAGGCTCTCACAGAATACCAGCGTAAAATAGCAGCTTAACGCTGCTAATTTACGCTTGACCGGCCGGAGAACCTTTTTACTAGAAACGAGGCATTCCATCTTAGTCCTCACAGGTGACAACGCATCTGCATTTTAATTGGTAATGAAAAAAAATGGAGGAGTAAAAAAAATGGAATGATAAAAATAATGGAGGATAGATGTAGATGTCTATGGACACAGTAACCACTTACCATCAGGTGGACTGTGTGCTCGTTTTTTCACCCTATCATATAAAAAAAACCCTGAGTTCGGGCTATTATGAGTAAGGCAGGTACTAAAAATCTAGACAGTACTAGCTAGTCGTCTAGCTCCTTTGACGCTGCTGATTCAGGCTTGATGCTGTTTGAAGTTTAGTGTTGCCAAAATGATAAAAAATATTACGCATTGTAAACATCAACAAACTGTATTAGTGTATTTAATTTTATTTACATTTCATTCAATAGTACCGTTGCGTTGCCATTTCATTCTACAATACTAAACTAACAAATCCAAAACATAGTTTAATAATTTCCCGTTCGCATTCAAATTCGCTCCACGATTGTGATTGTAAATCTAGTTTTCGATCGCAGCAACGTTTCATCGCTGCTTCAAATACCTCTATAAAACATTGGCTCGAACTATCACTGAGCTCTCATTGGCAACAATTCACAAACGCAATAATTGCTTCTCTATTTGAATTCTGTACCGAATGAACGCGAGATAACGGGCTACGTTCATTGCTTAACAAAGATGTTTATTTCAGTCAATTTTGAGTAAAGCTATTTTGTTTCAAATTTAATTGCAACGTTAATATTTCTGAGAGATATTCGAAATGCATAAAACGAAATTTTACTTGTTGAATTTTTTATTACATATATTATGGGCTAAAGTTTCTTGAATAGATTAATTAGGTTATACTAATTGCAGCTTTCGGAAACTTGATCATAAAGCAAGTGCAGCTCCTGTTTTATCATTTAAATAAAGATAAAGGGGGGTGCCGTGTAGTGGCGGAGGAGCATCCACTACCCAATACCATCCCGTGTGTCTTAGGGAAATGAAACAGGAGATCGACAGCAGTATCTCCCTGACTACAACTAAAAATAATAACAAACTGCGGTTATTAACTTGGCTGCCAAGTTGAAAGTGCCAAGCGTGGCAACTTTGGGGATCCATTTGAAGCAATCTATGAATTATATTAATAATGAAATTAATTTTGATTGATTTGTAGCCGGTGGGAAGAAAAGAGAAGATCTCACGCCGGGCAAGGTATTCTGCCCTGGGAGCGACCAAAGCTTCGAGTAGTACGAGTAGTTCGGAGCTATTCTATATATATACTGTCTTTATTTCGAAACTTTGATAGCGCGATTTAGGCTTCGATGTATTTTCGCTTGTGAAGCGACGATAGCGCTGTCACAGATTCAATTTTGTTTATTAAATGTTTTGTTTATTAAATGAATAATTATTAGAAACAATTAAATGGCGCGACTTGGCGTTTTAGACATTGTCGTCATTAACTTCTCTGTTGCTTTAATTTTGCAAGTAAAATCTTCCAGATTTTTCACAATGTGAGACATAAACAAATTAACAAGAATTATAAGAACATATTTATATAATATAAATAATCAGTATACATCGTTTAATGTCTTCTTTTGGGTCAAAAAGCTTTAATTCTGCAACAATAAATAAAAAATAATTTTATTGATTTCGTATGCTAAATGCATACCAAATTCGATGAAAAATCTATTTTAAGTCATATCGTCTACTACGTATAACGTACATAGATACTCCGACATAGGTCATATCGCTTTAAAGTATAACTGAATAATTATAACTTTTAACAAAAAGTAAAAAACGACTTAAGACTGCTAAACAAGAAATTATTTATTTGTTACCCTTAGGGGTGAATTTTTTCTCCAAATTTATATGGGACCACTCTTGAAGTATAACCTATTTAATAAAAAAGAATCAATAAAATCGGTCCTCAATCTGCGAATATTTCATATGAAATTCATCAAACAATAGTCCAATGTGAAACTTTTCCCCCTATTTTCCACCCTTGGGGCGGAAGTTATTCTTCAAAATTTAATGGGATCACCCTTGTGGTAAAGCCATATATTTAATAAAAAATAATCATTAAAATCGATTCATAACCTGCGAAGATATCGCGTAACACAAAAAACATACACTCGAATTAAGAACCCTTTTTGAAGTAGGTTAAAAAATTAAAGAAGTGCAGAGAAATGTTAAGTGTATTTTTATGAGAGTCCATTGATAGTAGAAATACAGAACACAAGCAAAGTCATTTAATTTTCTCAAGTTTAATAAGAAAGCAATGTAAAGCAAACAAGGAATTTCCCGCGCAACAAACTCAACGCAGTTTCTCAGTAAAGACGTTTTACTATGCTAATTACCACATTTCCATTTCAAACGCATAATCGTGGCCCTAGCGTATGAGACTGCACATGTGTCCGTATAATTAGTACACAGATAGACTATAATTTTAACGGAGTATTGGTACTTATGTACCAATGCGTTCATAACTATTATGTTAAACGAGAAATAATTAGATTGGTATTTTATGCTGGTATTCTGTGTCCTGAAATCCTATTCGGTCGAAACGACCCATACGTAATGCAGGTAAAACTCTGTTTAAAATAGTTTCGCTGCTTATTATATATTTAAATATAATACAATCGAGAATATTAGTTGTTTAAAACTAACTGTATGAGTCACCTGCATCCATCGACTTCCTGCATGTCTTACCAGGTCGTCACTATATACAAATTATTAATACTATTAAATACATCACTGGCAACACTTATCAGTGCGTATGGTTAGTGAAGACTTACAGTACTAAATCGTGGTCCATTACTGATGGCCCTATGAGAAAGTGCTAAGTCACTCAGCGTGCTTTCAAAAGGGCTACGCTTGGATTTTCTCAGCACATAAAATACTTAACGGGGATATCCGCAAAGGAACGAACGAACGGAAATATGTAAATAATATAAGACAACGACTCAGTAAACAGAAGTGGCAATTAGCCGGCTATACAGCTCGAAGACCCGACAACCGATGGGGAAGAAGAGTTCTCGAGTAGCAGCCCCGTATTGTTAAGTGCACTGTTGGGCCAACCCTAGATAGAGTGCCGATCGTAATTTAAAACACGCGGTAGTCAATGGGTACAGGTGGCACAGTAATACAAAATACGATCACTGAGATCGTATTTTGTATCACTCTATCGGGGAAACCTATATGTAGCAGTGGACTTGTGATGGGCTGTAGTGATAGTGATAGTGAATAAATACATACATCCATACATACATATATACATAGTAGATACATACAAAAACTCTCCGCCTGGCACCCAGAACGGTAGGCAGAGACTATGGCTTCCATTTAACACCATTTTGACACTTCTCTTGCGGTTCTTTCACATCCATACATCTACGCATACATGTTCGACGGTTAAGGGTACTTCTGATTTGATCTATCCTCAATGCATCGCCAGTTTGATCGATGAACTAGGAAGTTTGTCGACCTATTAGACTACCTATTAGACTACTAGGATTAATTAGGTCAAGGTACAAAATATGCATGCACCAGTCTGACTGCTTACGCATTAACATTCAATTATTATTAATTACTGTATTAGAGCATTCTAAGTCATGTAAGAGTTAAAAAAACCTTGTAATATTACGCAAGAGGGAAAACTGTGATAAAAAAACTTGCTCCGTTCTTCGAAGCTTTATCATATTTATTTATTTATTTATTTATTTATTTATTTATTTATTTCATACACTTGTGGCTTACAGAAAATCCAACACGCGCACAAGGTTAAATTTTACATGCAAAAATTTTTTTTTTCAAAAATTGTAAATATAACTACCAAAAGCTAAAAAATAAATAAAGACGTAGTTTGCATTTCACAAAGAGTCTCTCCCGAACAAATCCGGTCGTTGTTGAAGTTGGCCCACTTACAGTGTGCTCAAAATCTCGTATTCGACTTTTGAACACAGGAGAGATCTTAGTACACCGTCCATGCGAAATAAAGACAAAGATCCGACCGCGATATGTGACTGAAATGTCGGGAACGGTTCCAATCGTTGCCCTTACCATATATTTCATGATATATTGGATCGTGTAATATATAAAATATCTGTCCATATTTGTGGAATAATTGTAGCGAGTTATTAACATATAGCAGTAATGAATATGAATAAACATATTAGGGCAATTAATAAATTCCAAATTTAACGTCAATTTTTATAATGTTGTAGTTGATAGCTTAGATGGTAGCGCTCGCTGTAAATTTCACAATACGCGAGCAACCCGGGTACGATCCCCGCCGGCACCAATAAAATTGTTAATTGCAATCTTATGTGCTGATTTGCCACGTGCTTATCGGTGAAGAAAACATCGTGATGAAACCTGCACGACTGCGAAATAAGAAAAAAATATATTTCGAAAACGTGTGAAGTTCGCCAAAACGCATCGGTGCTGCGCGGCGGACACTTCCTTGCGCTAAAACCTTCTCAGAAATGAGGGGAGGCCAGCAGTGGGACGTATATAGGCTGTAACTATATAAGGGTGACAAACAAGCATACAGTTTACCCGATGGTGCGTGGACACTATAACTGAACAATAAACATCTATATAAATCCTTGATGAAGAATTAAAATGCACATGCGTTGTCACCCCTGAGTACTTAAAGAGAGTAGTAAAGTGAAGAGGAGATTCAGCCTGCGAGAGAATGAGATAGAATACAGCGTCGTAAGCAATAGTAGCCTAATGATAGGGTGCGGACCGTGAACTTAAAATGTTGTGGGTTCGAATACGCTACTCGACTACTATCGTGAATCACTCCTAACACAAGCATTGTTAGCTTACAAGTAGTGGTGGAATATTAGTAATGAATTGCTAGAATTTTTTCAAACAGTGTTTCCTATTATCTCGGTCTCCTCTTTGTGTGGTGATTTAAAGATGGTTAGTATACATTTTAACTGTTAAAATAATATAAAAAATAATACATTTAATAAATAAATAAAATTAACCATATTGAATTATAGAAATTATCATGTCCAATCCATTAATTACACTCCACGTTTTCATAAGTTCAGGCCATCTAGCGTCTGTTTTACGTACCACCTTTAGAGTCAATCAATTTTTGTTCGATAAAATGACTACCAAAAAATAGAGTGAGTAGATGGCAGTATTAAAAGCTATTTAAATCGAAAGAAAATATTTCTTTGATTTATCACACTAAAATTTAGTTTAAAAACAAGAATTGTTACATTTATTTATTATAAAATTAAACTTTTATCCTATATTTTATGCCGCAATTGTGGTTGAAAATTATCTTATTAAAAAAATCATTTGTCTTAATTTTTTTTATGTTTCATTGCATTTGAAGGTTTTACTTCTACCGCGTGTAAACGGCAGACGTATTTTTTTTGTATGTAGTATAGAATGTCCGACAATTGTTTTGATTATTTCTGATGTATTTCTATTTAAACAGCGCCAATAAACTTATATATACTTACGGATAAATAGTAAAAGCTTAAAATATATACCTGTTTGAATTTCCGCCGTTAGACCGCCGATTTGACATTGGCATTTGACATTGATTTGATTTGAGATCACTTGGACATCATATTATAAGTTGGGTATATCGTAACAAGGCTGAACTATTGCTTAAATGGTTGAAGTTAATGATAAATGAATAATGAAGTCTATATTAGTGTAACAAATTATTGGTTTCCAGATCTCAAACTCTTAATGAGTTCTGGTGTTGAGCCTGATCCATCACATAAATTATATAAAGTATGAGCAAGGGACATCAGTAAGTACCTTTATTTCTCGTACTATCACTGTCCATACAATAACAAGAAAAAGAGAACACAAGATATCGAGTCGAAATAATCGACTTGTAAATGATTTATAAGTGAGATCTTGTAGTAATTTTACAGGCACGTATGTTTTAAAGGAGAATTTTTATCTAGGTTATATTACAGTAGCGGCAAGTTTCATTGCGGCAATATGAAAAGTTTGATAGGAAGTAATATCAAGATTGCATTCCTTGAGAAAAATTTTCAGCTTAAGGTGTATTTTAATATCGGCAGTACAGACTTCCTATAAATGTTTTTCTTCGACATGGTAAATTAACGATTAAAATCTATGGAAATAACAATACGATTCAGATACTATTTATCGAATTTACGAGTATGTTTCCCGCTTACAATACACAGCACAATAATGCTCTTGAACTAAATATGCTATTTAAATTATGAAATACTTGTCAAACACAAACATCTTATACGACTTATGAAAAGAAGAGAAGAGAAGAGGCGACTATAGAAAATGCCAAAAAGATCTTATGGTTTCTAATAGAGCGCTGAATACCATCTCGCTTACCCTAGATGTATAATATCTAGACTGGCAAAAAGAAGTATATATGTGTGTGTATGTGTAAGTTCATACTATATTTTCAACGCTAGTGATTACAAAGATCGTAGCTGCTTATTAGGAAACAATACGTTTTTTTAATCCAAGTTATGCTTAAGACAATTGGTTTAATATTATTATTATTTATATTTGACTACTAATATTAATCTATTAGTCCCATTAAAAAGGGAAAGATAAATATATTTCCGAATTTCAATTAATAACTGGGAATTGTATTTATTAAACTCCGTAACAAAAACATTCAAGTTAAATAAACAATGGAATTCTACCAAGAGACAACAAACTCAAATATAAACTATATATAAATATAACTAAGAACTGATAACAGAAACAAACATAAAATCCATCTCTATTCAAATGCTTAAAGAGTTTCTCTTTAAATGAGAGAGCTGAATGTAAGAAAATACCGTACATTAGCAGATGCAGTAGTTACTTTGATGTACGTCTGGTAGGGAGTCATTTATCGAATTGGAAAAAGTAATGAAATTTTCCAGACGACACGACAGTAACACAATGCCAATAAATATAAGAGAGATGGCAGTCTGTGGTATAGTTAATGTTCAGATTTTAATATCGTATATCTCTATGATAGTTAAACGTTATTCTAACATGAAATATTGTTATCGGGCTATCTAAAAGAGCACCACTAAAGTTAGGAAATAAAATTTTATAGTAGAGAATAAAATATATTAACTTCATTTATATTTATTACAATTCGCTTTTGTGTATTAAATAAAAAATAGTACTAGAATCAAACGATTAAAAAAGTAAAAATCGACATCAAACAACTTCATCGAAATCGGATGATTGGAAAAATAATTATTTGCCCATAAAATATGACGTGCACACGCAATTACAAACTTAAGTTTAAAATATGACTACTTTTTGAAAAATAACCCCGTATAATGTCTGGATAATTTTGAGGGTCATTCAAACGACCACTGTTCACACCATACTGGAGGCGTAAAAGTCTACTACAGGAAATACCAGGAAGAAGTAATGGTCTCCGGTATTTGGCTATATACCCATCTTGTATAAAATATGTTAAAAAGACCCTGTCCGATCTGTAGGGTTATTTTTAGTTATCGTGATATGATTCTGTCCATATAATCCTTTATAGAAAATGAATAAAAAATACCCCACAAAAACTATCACATACTTAAATAATAGAATCAAGCGTTACTTTGCAGTATAGATGAACACGTAACAAATAAACAAATAAATAAAATTGAAGTGTCTGTTTGTAATGGCAAAATAACAGCTTTTTACTAATTGCATATAAAATTATATACGATACCTATAACAAAAACAAGTTTTAAAATTCTTATCTGCCTGTCTGTCTGTCTGCCTGTTTGTTCCGGCTAATCTCCGAAACGGCTGGACCGATTTTGATGGGACTTTTACTGGTAGCTAGCTCATGTTATAAGGAGTAATTTACGCTACTTATATTTTAGAAAAATAATTACGGTTCCGCGCAAAATAATTAAAACCCTAAATTACACGCGGGGGAAGTCGCGGGGAACAGCTAGTTATATTATAGATGTTAAAATCTAACTTGCTAATATCCGCGTAATAAAATAAAATGATGTGTCTTACTTAGTTTGAAGAGCAACTCCCGCCCTCCCTCAATTGCGTGCACTATCCCCGTCAGCACTAATCCCACCAACACTACTCCCAACACCACTACACTAGGAAAGACACACCACTGACGACATTACGACACGTGTTTTGCCTCTACACGAGGCGTCCTCAGGTGAAGTTGGCTCTGTGGTGGCTGACAGCTTAGTTAGTGACATATTGCACGACAAAAAGATTTGGTTCCCACGCCTACGTCACAGCGAAAGAGTGAAAGCCGGCCATAGTCGAGCGTGTACGTGCTGTACTGCCATATGTCGGAGGTGTCACTGACAATATTGGCTACATCATGAAGCGTGCTTCCATTGAAACATTCCTTAAGCCGCCGAAGAGATTAGTCAGTTTTTACCATCAACCAAGTGTAATATCCCTTTACAAGATGCAATATCTATTACATATAATAAACTAAAAGACCAATAAAAATCCGCGTAAAAGAACACCCATTCATTTCAAGGATGATTCGCGAAGCTATCGAAATAAAAAACATCCTAATTTCAATTTGCTACGTGGCGCAGTGGCTTAACAATCAGCTGTTGCGCTGGGGGCCGCGGGTTCGAATCCCGCACGGAACAAGTATTTGTATGGCCTACAAATTATTTTCCCGGGTCTGGATGTTTGTCCTTGTGCAATTTATGTTTGTAAACTGCCTCCACGACACAGGAGAAAATCCTAGTATGGGGGGTAAAAAAAAATAGAGAAGAGGACTGGGTGCTACCATCTGCTTGGGATCCTATAACTAATAAAATTAAATCTTAACCCAAGCATACTGCTTGTCTTCAAAATACTACAAGTTCATACTGCGTAAATCGGACCAAAAATTAATAATTTTAATGTGATGGTACCCCGTGGTTAACTATGATATTGGAACGTCGAATACCTTAGTCCCGCTACATGGTCATAGGTGCTGTAAAATACTCGAATTGTCGGAAATATAAAATAAACCTAGCAAGCTAACAGCATAGCAAAGTGGCGAAGCAATCAGCTTTGTAGCGGTTTCTAACGGTTGCCGTTGAGCAATCTGTTTCAAAATAGGAGGTTCAGATGCCTGGGTGATCATTAATCGATTGCTGAAAACAGAATTTGAAAATTCGAAACCGTTCTCGAGATAATCGTGGGACAGACGGACAGACATCGTGAAATCAATAACTGTCTTCGCAAGCTTCGCCACTTAATAAGTTATTATACGCGATAAAATCCGTAAAAAACAGTTTTATTTAATTCGCGTAAACATAAGAAATCATTAAATAGATATTTGTTATAAAACTGAAGTGACGAACGAACTTACTGTCGATCTGATGGTAAGTGGCTTCTGCAGTCAATGGACACCTACAGCCATCTTGAAGAGAAAAAGGATACAAATGCGTTGTCATCTCTGAGGATTAAGTCGAAATGCGTCGCAGCCTGTAAATATACTTGCTCTTTATATCCTTGAGACTGGAACACAGGGATAAACCACTATGTGGCAGCAGAACTAAGATGGTAGCTCCCCAAAGGCACTCCTCAGCAGAAAAGGAGTCCTACCACCCCTTTTTTATAGAATAAGGATAACAAACGAGCACACAGTCCACCTGATGGTAAGTGGTTGCTGTGGCCCATAAACATTTACATCTATCTCCGTTTACGAATTAAAATGCAGATGCATTGTCAGCCGTGAGGACTAAGATAGAATGCCTCTTTTCCAGTAAAGTGGGTCTCCGGTTCTCTACACTCACCATACGAAACACAGCAGCATTAAGCTGCTATTTTACGCTGATATTCTGTGAGAATGTGGTCCTTCCCCGGTCGAGCCGACCTGTTCGTACTGTTAATATAGACGCAGCATGGCTCTACCACATCATAAAAGGAGGAGGACAAAGATGGAATGCTTCACAGCCTGTAATCATACTGGCTCTCGACCCTGCAGACTGGAATGTGTCTTGGTTTGCTAATTGGCTGCAGAAATTGATTAGAGGGCGGTACTTACCTAGAGAAACTACTAGACAGAAAAAGAGCCTTATTATCTAGAAAATATAGGTACAAACGTAATCTAATAAGTTTTAAAATAGTTTGTCGCCAGCACTACAATTACACTTGTTTATGATTCATTAATGAAACATTACAAAACATGAAATTGCACTTAAAACAAGGCCTCATTTCCATACATGTTTTATATTTACCTTTTATCGCGTGCTATTTCCTACATTATTTAAAATAGAATAGCACTCGACACGACATAGACAATCTGGGCTAATACGTTTAGCAGCCCAATCTCTATAAGAGAAAACCGAGCCGTTCTTACGTCTAACCTCATGAAAATGTATCACAAAAATCAAGTAGCCCCTTCCCATGCGTCTACGTGTAACGTATTGTGGTGTAAGATATAAACGCATAGACATTTTAAACGACATAATTTTTATTTTTTTAAATTGCATGTTGGCACTTTGGCCGTGGCTGGTTAAAACAATATAAAGTTCAAAAAAATTACGTTTTTTTATTATAGGGGCAAGCGAGCATGCAGCTAACCTGATGGTATTGGGCCTGTGAATAATTGCAACACCAGGGGAATTGCAGATGCATTACCGGCCTTATAAAAAAGAGTGGGCTCTTTTCTTGACGGTCACTAAGTTATATCATGAATAATGACATAACTTAGTGACCGTCGAAGTTATTACATGAATGGTGAATTAACCGTTTTAAAAATTAAGACTAATTTTTTACATAGGTAGAAAACAATATGAAATTCGTGACAATTACAAAACTTTATTATTACCTTGCAATAGCATATAAGATGAAATAAGTTAAATATCTACCTTTTAGTGCATTAATATCTAAAAATATTTAATACTAGCTGACCAGGCAGACGTTGTTCTGCCCTTTCCGACGACCATTTGTATTCCTAAAAAAAACTCCTGAGATTAGCAATAAAAAAATTGAAGGTCACGTATCGGGATAAAAACTATCCTATCTCTCAAGTTAGACAAAACTGCACACAGTGTGCAAAATTTCATTGAAATCAGTTCAGTAGTTTAGGAGTTCATCGCGGACAAACAATGTGACACGTAATTTTTATATATAAAGATTACTTTTGTTAATTATTAAAAACTAAATAAATTATTATAGAATTCTAGCTTTATTTTATATTTTTAATTATTTTAGTTTGGTCGTCAATCGCGTTTCTCTTAACACTTGAACCAGATAAACATTATAAATATTCAGTATGGAACGAAGATCTCTTATTAATGAAAAAGGGTCACGAGGTATTTTAATTCAACTACGTGTTAAGGATTTCGTCGAGGCACTCGCACGTGTTCGGAGTTGGGACATCGAGAGATTTTTGTGTGGTCACGAGGAGCACGTGAGTGTGAAACTGTCGCGTCGCGGGAACGGTCAAACTCACCGGAATGCTAATTTAGTTTTCGAAACAATTATACGTAGAATTTTTGACATTTTATCTTATTGTTACGGGTTGAATTACATTAATAAAGATATAATTAATGATATATGTTTTAATTGCATTAAATAAAGCCCTGGAGACCGTATGGAAGGAGAAAGAGCTCCATGAGAGGTTCTACACGAGCCTAGGCTCTACACTTGTTGCCTCCCTCCACTGTTACGTTCAGATAATCTTCTTTGTAGAAACCGAAGGTTTAGCCTGTGCGATATAGAATCAGGTTATTAAGACTAACAATTATTGGTTAAAGGATGGCACCGTCGACGTCTGTCGAGCTTGTCGCCTTCCTTGGGACTTCGGAGACACTTAGCCATGTTATCCCCGGTTTTTCGACTTTTTATAATTGTAAGTATTTGCACACATACACACACACACACACACACACACACACACACACACACACACACACACACAACCTTATAGCCTGGATCCTACAGTAGAAGATCGTTCTGAAGTACGAACTCACGAAATTGCGTTATTATAAGTCATTCATCGGAAGCCGTGCTCGTGAATAAACCTCATATTGTGGTGGTGACCACCGGGCACAGTCAAGGATATTTATGGTCGACATTACCATTACGTAGGCGAGTATCTCATGAAAGTCAAAATAAACATCCGTAGAAATAAAAGAAGTAAAGAAACACTCTATTTTGACACAAACCGTTGACGCACACAATAAATATACAATTATATACCTTAATCATATTATGTAAACTTGATAAATTTGACTTTGTACGTCAAAGGCATATCAAAACAGGAAATCTCTTCGCCTCAGCATGTGTTGTAGTGAAACCATAACGCTGATTTTCAGTAATGACCAAGAATCACAGAAATTCATAAAAAAATAGGCATAAATTATCGTTATAAAAAAATTATGAAAAAAAATCTAACATATCTTCCATTCTATAATCGATAATAACTTAAAATTAACTTTTGGCTTTTATTTTTTTATTAAATGCTGAATCTATTTTCACCCGACCACCCCAAAAAGAGAGTAATGTTTTTCGAGAGTATATAGGTACGTATGTCTATTTCTTTGACAAACTGTAGGAGGAATATCACAAGCTCAAGAGAATAACTAGAATGTCGTCTAAAAAGTTACATTGAGGTGAAAGTATAACCTATTTAATATAAAAAAAGAATCATCAACCGATGACAAAAAAAATTAAAACTATTACTTAGATTTAATTATTATTATTATTATTATGGGGTATTTGTATAGTTTTCTCATCTGGTTGGGTTGTATAAATATATAATTGAAAATGAAAATGATAAACTTACATAAATATCAATAAAATAAAATAAGTACATAAAAATTACATAAATATATAAAAACCCAACCAGATGGAAGCCCTCGGCAGGGGAGACCAAACGGCCGAGGGTTAGGGGGAAAGGGAAAGAAACCGGCGGACGATGCGGGCGGTATCGAGGAGCACCGCCTTCTGCATTTGAGCTTGGAGCGGTCCGTCACGGAGTCCCAGTCGCCTCAGATGACCCGAGAGGCTAACTGGGATTAACCCGTTCGCAGAAACGACCACAGGAATAATTTCGGCCGGCAGACCACCCCACATGTCGGTCACCTCGTGCACCAGGTCCAGATATTTTGTCAGCTTATCTGTTTCGGCTTTCACGAGGTTCTCGTCATAAGGAATGGTAATGTCGACCAAAAATCCATGTCCATCAGCACAATATCAGGCTTATTCGCAAGAATAGTCCTATCTGTGATGATGGCCCGGTCCCAGTAGAGCCTGGCGCGGTCATTTTCGAGCACGGCTTCCGGCAAGTACTTATAATATGGCAGTTTCCGATCCACGAGACCGTATTTCAGAGCGAGCTCCTGGTGTAGAATCCTGGCTACTAGGTTGTGTCTGTGCAAATACTCAGAGTTAGAAAGCGCCGAACAACCAGAGATGACATGCGTAAGTGACTCACCGGGATGGCGACAAGCTCTACTTCGCTGCTTCCCTTAAAGCTACATAATACAGTATTCAGACCAATCCATACAAAAAAAAAATCAGAAAAATAAAATTCAAAAGTGAAAAAGAGAAAAAGAGAAAGTGGACAACTAATAAGTATGTGTGTATGTTGTGTATGTGTGTGTGTTTACTTTAGATTTTACTGTAATTACTTAGATTTTAGTAATTTTTTATCACTTATAGTTACCTAACTGAAGAACTGTAGTTTCCTAACCGTAGTAAGTATATTTTTGTTACAATTTTAAAAACTAAGGTAGCTTAACTATTTGGTGTTCTAAATCCCTAAAACCTCCAATAGATTTTTAACCCTTTCACTAGCAATGACCTATTATAGTGTACTACTATTGTCTTACTATTGTGTCTGAAAACCGGACAGTGAAAGTGTTAAGTTTAAGTGTGACCGCTGCCGTTCCAAATGACCATGCACCTGCTTGAAGGTTAAAAAAACTTACGTCTGGAAGTGTTTCTGGGTTTTTTATAATTCGTCGACATCACTGCCTAAAGTTATTGTTTTTGCAAAAACGACATTATTATAACTTGCTAAATTTTCGTCAGATATACTTTTTACTTCTAGATCTAGGGATGACCCGTCCGAACATTTTAGTTTCGCATTTTATTCGCCTTTTGTTACGGAATCTCTTAGCAAATGTCATGTTTATGTTTTTTATCGGGTCAATCATTATGATTCGCGTTTTTGAAATATCACAACACGTGCTCTCGTTTTTAAACTTTAGTAGCTTTAAAGAAGTTTAAAAGAGTTAAAAAGTACTACTTTGAATTTTTTTGCAAAAAGCAGGATGTTATAATATTAAATGTGCATGTATTTGTATTCATGTGATTATGTGTGTTTGCGAGTGTAATTATTTTCATAAGCTTTTTATTAACTTGCTTACTTCGTATATCTATTAGGTTCAAAATCTGTTATCAATTTTTGAAGCATTTCCTGACGTCCGATTGAGCTGAGATTAGGCATACTCATATAACTTCGATGACAATGCAATAATATGGTTCAACGGAGCTGATCTGATGATGGATCCGGATGCTGGACTCAGCAACGCCTATAAAAGCTTGGTTTTAAATAGATTTAATCATTAATTAATTATAAATTAATTTTATTTTTATTTAATCATAAATTAAACGAAAATTGAGGAGAGAGACAAGATATTTGCATTATTCCTACTTAAAAGTAGAAAGAAATAAAGAGGGTTTAAAAAGTATCTATTAATTATATCTAACTATCCTACCGCAGCTTACCTTCTCAAGAAATAAGCTAAATAAGCCTGTAAGATTGCAGCGAGTCCAGACAACATTTCACCGCAACCAGGGATTAGGACAAAGAAATAATTTCCTCCGAACACCTCTAAGCTACTGTATTTAAGCGTACTCCCAAGTAGGTACTGACACTGCCCCAGTAATTACTGAAGGATAAGCGTTAAGACCCAAACTCCGTGTTAAACGTCCCAAAGGGATAACACAACACTCATATATTCTCACCTTTTATGTCTGGCCCCTCTGATTCTATTGGAATAGCCTTCTATCATCGTGTTCGCGTTACACGTCCACGGGATAGGAAGGCCTCGTTATACTGGTCGTCCTAAAGATCTCGGCAAAATCTTGGGACGTACGATCTTACATAAACAATGTCTGTGTGTTACATTAAGTGTTTTAGAAAGTAATTTGAATTTAAATTCAATGTAAACAAGATGAACTGGTTTGATACGACAATTCGGTTTATCTTATTATATTATATATTACCTTAGTCAATATTTTATTTATAAACATTTTTTTTCAATATTAAAAAAGTTACCTCACACTATGAGTTTCTTCTGTAACGTATAGGCGTCTTAAATACATAAACCATACACTCCTAACGATATACATACATACACCCGGAACTATTATTATTAGGGCTTTTAACTATTTGTGCCGTGTGGGAACCGAACCCGCGATCCGCGGCTAAAAGCTTAACCAATGTGCTACTATGCCATCTTATATGTTTCTTAGATATTAGATAAATATAATTAATCGAATAAAACTAAAGCTCATATCATCTCATGAGTGTCGTAAAAGGTGACAGGGGGAAATGAAACAGGATCAACAGCATCTTCCTCAAAACAACTCAAAATAATGAAAAACTGCGGTTACCAACCCGCCTGTCACGTGTGGTTACTTTGCCAAATCCCTATGAGGTAATCTATGGGGAATGCATATCGTAATAAATGTAACGAAAGAAGATTCTCTTTTCTTTTATAGACCTTCTCAATCCACTATTGAACAGATCTTTTCGAAAATTCAGTGTAATATCCTAAGGCGAAATAGTATCGTGGTCACGAGCGAGGAGCGGCGATATGCTCCTGTTTGGCCGGCCAGCGCGCAGTTTTATTTCACGATATTTATTTGATACATCTTTTTAAAATGAAATATACTCTTTTATTAGAAAATAAACCCATAATGACCCTATATATTTACTGGTAAACACGTAGACAGAATTTAATAGAAATTGCTTTAATTACATTCAAATGAAAATGCTTTTTCCCTTAATGGACGTACCTAAAATTGTAGATTTCGAGGAAACTTTTTTGTATCGAGCCAAAATGTATCAATCGTGTTTTAGCCATCATAATTCTCTAAGGAAAACCTTTAACTTCCATAATAATTAAAAAAGTGAGTTCGTAGTTTTTTAATGACAAAAAATTGATTTTTTGCGCACCCATAAAGCGTCAAAAACCTTCGCCTTAAACTATAGGCCCATAAACTTCATCTATTCTCGACTTAGAATCAAAATGCAGATGCGGCACCTCTGTGGACTCAGTTTCCACACAGTCCACAGTCTCTACAATCATTATTCGAAAAAATATGTGAAACAATACATCTATCAACAATTTTTTTTAATTACCCATCATTTAAGTTAAGTTTAATTAAGTTTCAGTGGTAGAGCCACGCGGCAGCTTTTGCCGTCGCACGGATGGGCCGGCTCGAACCGGGGTGGTACCACGACCTCACAGAAAACCAGCGTGAAGTTGAGGTTTACCTCTGCGTTTCGCTTGGTGAGTGCAGGTGGCCGGAGGCCTTTTTTACGGGAAATGAGGCATTCCATCTTAGTCCTCACGGGTGACAACGCATCTACATTTTGATTTGTAACAGAGGATAGATGTAGATGTCTATGGGCCGCAGCGACCACTTACCATCAGGTGGACTGTGCTGCTCGTTTGTCACCCTTATCCTATAAAAAAAATTAAACAACGGAATACCGTCAAAGAAAAACAATCAACGTATAAACTGTAAAACAAAGGTACTTCTAATTCAATATTTCAGTGCGAAAATTCATGTTCGACCCCTTCATATAATTAATTAATAACATTTTCTTAAAACTATGCGAAAAGAGGCGTTTAATTAAGCAAGCACGACCTCGCCATCTAAAACTATCGCTAGCGTGTGGAAGAAATCTTGCCGTATATTTGAGCTCTCGGAGGCAATATGTGTAAAATGTTCCCCGGGGAGCACCTCATCGAGATTTAAGGTGATAGGTATTATACTGAAAAGCATGTTTATAGACACTTTAATGGAGTGGTGAAGTGCTGCATACTAATGAAAAGTATTTTAGTGCATTATATGGACCGCGAAATTGAATTTTCGTTCGTCTACAGTTCAGAAGGTTAAAAATATTTGATTTTATAATTTCATTTGTGGCTTATGTATGGCCATAATATTTTTGAGCATAAAATTCATAATATTATATTAGTATAACGTGAACGTGAACATCAAACATGTTCGAACGATTTTATAATACTTGTATGTGAAAATATTAGGATTATTAATGAAACTTATTAGAAAGGTATTGACCCATAGAATAGATGTAAAAAATTATACGTGTTGTTATAAGTAGGTAAAATAAGGAGAAAATAGACCCATGAATTTTTCCACACAAAACACTCTAACCTATTAAATGGTCCGAATGGTCTTTTAACCGAACCGACTACCTGTTATATTTAATATCTAAGGTACGTGAGGGTAATATAGTCATCCGGTTAATATGGTCGCTTTCTTATAACTCAATAATTAAAAATTAAAAATTTTGTACAGCCGACTTCAATATAGGTTATTTAAGAATAACTCAATAACCATTGGTTTGACCTTGATCAAATTCATATGGGACCACACGAAAACTATCAGCTTTCATATAAAAAAAGAATCATTGAAATCATTGAAATCGGTTCGCCCAGTACAAAGTTATGAGGTAACACACATAAAAAAAACATACACTCAAATTGAGTACCGTCTCCTTTTTGGAAGTCGGCAGAAAACTACAGTCTTGTTGGCATGGATGGCTCTGTGATGGCTCTTCATCAACCAAATAATAAAGGGACAAAAGGGCGCTGCTTTAAAGACGCCATTTTGACAGTTGACTTTATAGTAAATATTTTAGTCGATTTTCAGAGATAGAGAGGATACCATTCGATCTAGCTTCCTTAGCCAAGGCCGTCTATACTACGTCAGAAGGGGTCGTGACGGAAAAATTTTACACTTTCTCTCGCCTAGCCTCCATCAGCTAAATTCGTACCGTCCGATAAGGAACTTTGTTCCAAAAACATGTCTTATCCGTGATGGTGATTTTAGGTCGTGATTATGTTGACGATTATGTTTATGTAATCCTTTTTAGAGAATAAATAAAAAATACTCCGCAAAAAAATTAAATGGCAAAATTTATATTAACAAATCAAATTTACAATATCGCCACACGCCAAAGATATCGTCGCCGAAGACGGTGCTAACAGATTTTAATAAATTGCGATTAAATACGTGTAACATAAATAACAATAACATTGATCCTTATAAATATGTAACAATACTATCCATTTATTACATTTATATTTTTTCAATACCAATAATATTATTTTTTTATGGTCAACTCATTGCGGTATCTATGATCCCATTCGGATCCAACAGGAGTGTTTTTACATTTTGTATGTCACTGAATATTAGATTTCTTAATAGAGCTTAAGCCAACCTTAATTATAAAATTTATAGTAATGCACGGAAAAAACTTATTTCGAGTTTTTTTTTTAAATCTAAAACACCGTAAGTATACAAAGTACTTTGTTGTGTTCCCGCTTATTTCATAAAATACGAAATAAACTTACTTTTGCTTCTGTAGCTTCACCCCACAACCATAAAGCCATACTGTAAATAACTGTACAACGCGGACACAATCAGATAAGTGGGGGCAGTCGGCATTAAGGCGCGGGTTCGTTGCATTACAAGGACCGTTGGTAAGAAAATCTTTATTAATAGAGGCAGACGACAGGACGGCAAATGTAAGGATTTGGCTGCAGAGTGGCAGAGACGAAACGCTACTCTATGTTTTGATCCTCTAGGATAGACGTAACGTATTGCTACGTGTCTAGAACTGACTATGTTGGATGTTTTATATATTTAAGAAAATGAACAGTGTATTTAACGTTAGTTTTTTTTTTAAATAAAATACAAATTCTTCATTAATATCACTATTACTCGTATTATAATGTGAAAGTCATTTCGTTTGTATGTTTGTTCTTAAATCACACTTAAACGGTTAATGAAATTTGACATAGAAGGCGATGCACTTTGCATAGTATATTTTTAACAATTATAACTTATAACGATTATTACTAAAGTTTAATTTACACCTAGCGAAGCGGACGAGTACCAGCTATATTATATACAAAGGTAGATATTTTTAGTATGGTAATTTTTGTGATAGCTATTGGCGACTGGAGATGCTTTTCTGGAAGGATTTCTTAGTTTTCCCGTATGGTGACGACTCAACAGATCCATTACATCATAATATCGCGCCGTGCAACGCAAAGCAACCAACTTCAAACAAAGATGACTTGATGGTTGTTGGATAGTTGTTACTTTTGAGAACTAAGATGGAATGCCGAAGGGTCTGTAATTCTACTACCTCTCTATATCGTTTTGACCAGAACACAGCAGAGCACACGCTGCTGTTTAGCGACGGAAGTAGGTAAGAGGGCGACACCTACCCAAACGGAGTCCTAAGAAAAAGACCTACCTAGTAGGGCATATTTTTCCTACTACGGGAGGAAGCGCATTTTCCCAGAGATCGCCTGGCAAAGATGATGCCATAAGACGTCTTACCTTTTTTTTTTACAAAGTATATCACAACGTGATAGACGCCGCGCTGAATGGGCCGTGTATCGCACACCGCATCATACCGCATTTTAGTTTTCGTATTAAAGTGAAATCCCGCATTATAATGCATTATAGTCGCCTTAGTGGAGTGCTGCACAGTTACGTCAAGACGAATTCGGTGACCAAGGTAAGTGGTTTGCATGTCGTTTTTGTTAGTTCTTCGTGGGGTTTTTCACAGCCAATCCGCCCTTTGTATTGTTAAGGTCCAAAGTCAAATACATATATTCATATCATAAAAAAAACTAGCAAGCTAACAGCATAGCAAAGTGGCGAAGCAATCAGATTTGTAGCGGTTTCTAACGGAAAAAAAATTCAAAATAGGAGGTTCAGATGCCTGGGTGATCAATAATCGATTGCTAAAAACAGAATTTGAAAATTCGAAACCGTTCTCGAGATAATCGTGGGACAGACGGACAGACGGTCTGACAGACGGACAGACGGACAGACGGACAGACGGACAGACGGACAGACGAACAGACATCGTGAAATCAATAAGTGACTTCGCAAGCTTCGCCACTTAATAAGACACAGTCTACATTAAAGAAGTAACCATATTTTTTTGGTTCTTCTCACTGCAACTTTATCCATGTTTTTTGGCCATTCTCTCCGAATTTATTATATTAACCACATTATTTTGGTATGCGACGTGATACATAACGTGACATACATGCAGAAACTATTATACAGATGGCTCATGACGACGACATGCTCTATGTCAAACTATGAAGGTGGTCTATCTTGAGACTGGCTGGAATCATGATTCTTTTTGTGACGATTTTAGGATCCCCCAAATATAGGAATAAATGTAATTTTAATCGATTGAGCTCACATTTTAGTTAAAAAAAAAAAAAACAACATAAAAGCAACGCCGATAATCCCTCGATCATTTTATTATACTGCGTATAGAAGTACACAAAATATAATTTTCAACAAGAAAAAATCCTTAAGGGTAGTTTTTTTATTCGAATTAAATCTAAACCGCCAATTAAATTATGCAAATGGAGGTACAGTAGCATCGGTGGAGACCAGTAAAAGCTTAGGTTTTTAGATTTACATTTTATGTTAGGTTTTAGTGCTAACCTCACAATTTTTTTTTCAATGATTTCAGCAAAAATTATTTGCCAGTATTTTTACAAAATACTGTTACGGTAATAAATAAATCGTAAAATAGCAGCTTCATATTGCTGTGTTACGTATGGTGAGTGTAGAGAACCAGAGACACATTTTACTGGAAATGAGGCATTCCATCTTAGACCTCAGGGGTGACAACGCATCTGCATTTAAATTTACATTCGAGGATAGATGTAGGTGTCTATGGACCACAGCATCCCCTTACATTCTGTGAGAGCGTGGTCTTTCCCCGGTCGAGCCAACCTATTCATGCTACAACTATACTACTAATATAACTGCAGCATGGCTCTACCACGTAAATTTAATCCATAGTATTCCTCTTTTAGGCAGCGAGATATTTTTTTTATTAAAAATACTGGCAATGCTATTAACACAAGTAACATCAACTCCATTAACCAATCCAAGTAAGCCTAAAATGTTTGCGTTAGGAGTGGTTTACGACAGTAGTCAAATGGCGGTTTTCAACCCACGACGTCTACTTGACTACCTATAGATGTCGATATAGCTGTCGCTTCATTTTTATTTTTATTGAACATAAAGAAAGAAATGAAATTAAACCATAAACAAGTGGTAAAATTAAAAATTATGTACATACGACTTCAATATAAATTATTAAGGATAACTCAAAAACTAGTCGTCAGAACTTGATCAAATTTATATGAGACTACATGAAAAGCACTAGCTTTCAAATAAAGAATAATCTAAATCGATTCCCGTAGAAAAAAGTTATGAGGTAACACATAAAAAAAACGTCAGCATACAGTCGAATTGAGTACCTCTTCCTTTTTGAAGTCGGTTGAAAATTAAGGATCGCGGGCTAGTTTCATGCACTGCGTTTTGTTTACCACAGTAAAACGCTGTTGACGGTTGCTAACGACTAATAACTACGGCAAGTAAAATAAATTACCCTGATAAAAGCAGCCAACCCTTTGACCAGAACATCTACTATATTCTTAAACGAGGCCAGGCAATCGCAATTCATGTGACCTTAGTCGGTTTATATTATTTTTAAGAGCCCCACTCGTAAAGTCTTAATTACCGCTTTAGACCCAAATTCCCCATCTAAATGAAACAAGCACTACCGTAACACAGCAGTGTACATGGGAAATGATAAACAGTCGCCAGTCACACTTGTGCGTGTAAAGACGTCGTAAATTCACAGGAAAAAACCGTCTGGGGGCAGCCAAAGGGCAATGTTGTGGGTATACAGCCACCAACTTCGGTTTAAATGGTGTTTTGACTCGGTTGTTACCATCATTATAGAAATAAAACTGTGTTTATGACACAACGTTGTGCGGTAAATGACAATAAGCAAGTTGAGTGAATTTTTCCATTTTCTCAAAATACGAATATGCACATGATGCAGTTCTGAAGGACGTGTGTCGTGTTCTCAATAGTATTTTTTTTTATTCTCATAACAGAATATAGGCCTGTTAATATTATACCATGTTTCTTGTTTAATTTTTAAACAAGAGATTCGGCCCTTCTCCACCTGGGTTGGATCTATTAATGTATTGGTATCAATTTATATTATAAATGTTTCGTTTATCAAAAAAAATCAATAAGTATTTTGTGTAAAATATAGCCTTTAACAAGTGATAAGGCCACGATGGAACTATACTATGGTTGTAATACGTATGGGTCGGCTCGACCGGGGTAGAACCACGCTCTCACAGAACACCAGTGTAAAATAGCACCTTAACGCTGCTTTGTTTCGTATGGTGAGTGTAGAGAACCGGAGACCCTTTTTACTGGAAACGAGGCATGCCATCTTAGTCATTACTCGTGTCAGCGCATCTGCATTTTGATTCTTAATCTAGGTGGACTGTGCGCTGGTTTGTCACCCTTATTCTGTAAAAAAAAGTCTGATCCCTCCAGGCACAGCTTTCTTTCTGATCGTAAAGTTTCAGCCATTCCGAAGATTAT
Organism: Parnassius glacialis; assembly: GCA_033319125.1. Classification (NCBI taxonomy): domain Eukaryota; kingdom Metazoa; phylum Arthropoda; class Insecta; order Lepidoptera; family Papilionidae; genus Parnassius; species Parnassius glacialis. The sequence goes on along the minus strand of JAVANC010000022.1, from coordinate 31,261,499 downwards.
CCCGGATAAATACCAGACAAAATTTTCAAAAATGGTTATTTATTGTATGGTTTTTCTTGATAGGAAGCAAATAACCCCCTGAGCTAAATAGAAGCCAGTTATTTTAATATTACAGATTACACTTCATTTTTATTTATATTCAAAGATAAAGCAAGAAGCACTGTGATGAGTTCGAAACTGATACATAAATAATAATAATAACATTCTGATATTAAATAACCATTGTTATAACACAACACCATAAAATAAATCATTTTTAAAGAGACCTCATAAAGATACTTTTAAAATAAACAAAATACAAAGGTATTCAAACTGCGAAAGAGACGACAGAAGCTGAAGCAGATGATAATGTTTGTGGCAATGTTCGCGAAACAACTGAGAAAACACTTAAAGGCAACCCGCGGTAATAACAATGATAAATAGTATTTGAACAAACGCGAGATATGAATAGAGATGAACTCGTTATCTTACATGCCCTTAGTCTAGACCACCCTAAGTCGTAAATTCTATAAACAATTTCGAAAGTTGTTCGTCTGCTGCGTTTTATGTGAAAACATATATTGTGTGTGCATATCAGCAAGAAATTACTCAAACCCAACATCACTTTACAAAATGTAACAAATATTATATATATATATATATATATATATATATATATATATATATATATATATATATATATATATATATATATATATAGATCCCACGCCTCCAAAACACAAGCGTGTCTTTTCACCGCTAAATGGAGCCCGCTGACCCTGGCTCCTACTTTCCAGAATGTATCCTTGGAGTACACTGACCGCCTTCAGTTGTTAGGGGTTGAATTTTCTCCGAAGCTCAACTATGGGCGTTCATTGAGTCCAGAGCCAGAGCAGGACTTGGTGTCCTTGTAAGGATGCGGCGGTACTTTATGCCGGGGCAGCTTCTTACCTTATATAAAGCGCGAGTCCGGTCGTGCATGGAGTACTGCTGTCACATATGGGCTGGTGCTGCAAAATGCTACCTGGCAGCGCTATACTCAGTGGAAAGACGTGGTAAGAAGCTCATTGGTGACCTTGATTTGGTAGAAACTAATCTTGCTAGGCTCGAGCACAGGCGCAGAGTAGCCAGTCTCTCGGTATTCTATAGGACGCATTTCGGCGAGTGTGCGCAGGAATTACACGCTTTAATTCCTTCCTCTCCTTTCCACCATCTGACAACCAGGCGGTCGGCGGGTCTTCACCCCTTTGTTGTTGATATTCCATGCATTAGAATTTAGAATCAAACGGTTCGTCAAGAATGAATAGGTTTTCGTTACGCTAAGACAGTGCGGTTTACATTCTAGGGCTACATCACCACTTACCGTGGAGATTGTGGTGAAGCACTGGTTTACAATAAGTAAAAAAGGGTCGGCCACCTTCTTACATATTTTTGCCGCTAAATAGCAATGCCTACACTGCTGTGTTCCAGTTGGAAGTGTATAGAGAGCCGGTACAGACTGTGAGGCATTCCATTTTAGTCCTCAGAGGTGACATCGCATCTGTAGACTTCTAGTACAATAAGTAAAAAAGGGTCGGCCTCCTTCTTACATATTTTTGCCGCTAAATAGCAATGCCTGCACTGCTGTGTTCCAGTTGGAAGTGTATAGAGAGCCGGTACAGACTGTGAGGCATTCCATTTTAGTCCTCAGAGGTGACATCGCATCTATAGACTTTTTTGTTTGAAGTTTGTTGTAGGGCTAGGCTGCAGTATCCGCTGAACATAAAGTGGACCGTAAGTTCATTTGTCAATTGAGTTATCAAAACGAAAATGTCCATTCCTTTTACTCATTGGCGAATAACGCTGCATATTTGGCACTAAGCTGAAATTTCAACTGCCCAAAGACGGAGTGAGCCGTTGATGAACGTATGTGAAATAATGCGAAAGAAATGAATTGAATATATAACGTGTATAACGTTTTCAAAATACAAGAGGAATTCCTCTGTTATTAAGTTAGATAATAAGCCTTAAAGTACAAAGGAAAAAATTGGTTATTCTAAAACATTTTAAACTGACTTCGTGGTCTCGTGGACGTAAACTCCGAGAGAGCTAAATAAAATATCTATAGCTATATAAATATATTAGTTAACAATATCTAGTAACATACCTAAATTCAAAATAACCTACTTATAACCTAGTAATTTTTGAAATATGTTTAAAAATATCCTTTTTCTGAAAATTGTACATAGGTAATTATTAGTTGACAAGTACACCATACTTGAAATCGATTTTAAACAAAGTGAGAAACGTTGATAATTTTCCACTTTTTCCATAGTTGGCTTCTGGTTGCCTTTAAATTAATGCGATTACAATAAAAGGCATTTAAGTAAAACACCGTACTTACTTTTCAATAAGAATTATAGTGTGTCTGAGTCCTTAATCCATAGGCAATGGAACGTTGCAGTTCTAAAGTCGTAAAAATGAAGTGCACGGTTAAACTGAGGATTAAGGGGCCGTAAACAACGGAGGTAAGTTTTAAATTGTTTCACAAAAGGTTTCGAATTAAATAAAGTTAATAGTACTTCTCTAAAGTATGCCATGGATCGTAAAGGAAAACGTTTTATTTGATTGAACGGAATAAGGGTTTTATAAGTCTATAGGTAATTTGTGGCTATATGTCAGATCACCTTTTTGAAGTTAAATTAAAACTTCTTTTAAAATCGTTATGATTTGAAACTCGACAATACGAAAAAGCGACGCTAAAAAGAGACAAAGATACACACCTATAGGATTTAGCTGACGAGAAACTGAGATAGAATACAGTACATAGTGTTTATTATAAATTTATTTATATTATTATACACAGTGAGATCATAAGTAATGTCACACAGTAATAACTTTTCTTTTAGAATGCTGGCCACAAAAAAGTTTATTGAATTCGAATTTTGAATTGTTCATTAAAATAAAACTGTATACTTTTTAGAATTTTACTCATTTTTAAATATGGAATGGACGCTTAAAGAAGACAGTCTTGCAGTTATTGCGTTGCATCGTTGCGGTTACGCGCCAATTCAAATTTTTGATATACTGAAAAATTTGAATATAACCAAAAGATTCGTTTATCGTACCATCAAACGATACAATGAAGACTCAAGTGTAGATGACAGGTCAAGAAGTAGTCGCCCTCGGTCTGTTAGGACTCCAGCAGTGATAAAAGCTGTTAAGGCGCGAATTCAAAGAAATCCCAAACGTAAGCAGAAACTGTTGGCCCTTCAGATGGGGTTAAGCAGAACCACGGTGAAAATGGTGTTAAATGAAGACTTAAGGCTTCGGGCATATCGAAGAAAAACAGGACATCGTTTGAATGCTCGTCTAATGGACCTGAGACTGAAGAGATGCCGCGCTTTGTTGAAGCGGTACGCGGGAAAAATATCGGGAAATTATTTTTTCGGATGAAAAAATTTTTTCCGTAGAAGAGAGCTACAACAAACAAAATGATAAGGTGTACGCACACAGTAGTGAAGAAGCGAGCAACCGTATTCCGCGTGTCCAACGAGGTCATTTTTCATCCTCGCTCATGATATGGTTGGGAGTTTCTTATTGGGGCTTAACAGAGGTACATTTTTGTGAGAAAGGTGTAAAAACGAATGCAGTTGTGTAACAAAATACAGTCCTGATGAACCTTGTGGAACCTGTTTCTCATACCATGTTCAATAACAGGCACTGGGTATTCCAACAAGATTCGGCGCCAGCTCATAGAGCGAAGAGCACACAAGACTGGCTGGCGGCGCGTGAAATCGACTTCATCCGGCACGAAGACTGGCCCTCCTCCAGTCCAGATTTGAATCCGTTAGATTACAAGATATGGCAACACTTGGAGGAAAAGGCGTGCTCAAAGCCTCATCCAAATTTGGAGTCACTCAAGACATCCTTGATTAAGGCAGCCGCCGATATTGACATGGACCTCGTTCGTGCTGCGATAGACGACTGGCCGCGCAGATTGAAGGCCTGTATTCAAAATCACGGAGGTCATTTTGAATAAACTTTAGTGTCATAAGAATCTATGTTTTGTTAAGTTCATTTTGGTATATAAATGGTTACATAATGAATAAACTTGTTTCAATTATTTTATATTAAACATGTTACAGAATTTATGACCTGACTAGGTATAATCATCTTATCCCTGATTGGCTTGCTACATATGTATTAATATATGTTCTTGATACTCTGGATTCGTCTCATTTATCGAAGTTTAGTTTTCTGAATGTTTCACTTCTATCGCGTATGACCTGGACAAATGTGTTTTTTCTACCAACTTCAAAAAAGAGACGGTATTTTTTTATGTGCTACCTCATAACTTTTTTCTGGGTGAACAGATTGCGATGATTCTTTTTTATTTGAAAACTGGTGCTGGTACTAATTTGATCAAGGTCTGACCAATAGTTTTTGAGTTATTGTTAATAATTTACATTAAAGTCGGTTGTACAACATTTTTAATTATTTTAGTCCAGTATCGGAATAGTGTTCTTAATACGAATCATGCCCGTTATCAAATGTTTATACACTGACACATCAAAAAACCAGTGAAGAGAATCACGCGTATGTTCTCTAATAATGTTCTTAGCACTCATACATCAAAAATCAGAGAAGAACTGTTGAGGCTAGCCCGAACAGTAGGTGAATTTATGGGAAGTTTTTTTAAAAACAAATTTGAAGTGACAAACGTAGTCCACCTGCTGGTACGTGGTAACTGCCACCTGCATCTAACTTCATACAAAGAAGGCTACCTATGCGTTGTAACCCCTTAGGACTAAGATGGAAAGCCACAAAACCTATAATTATACTGACAGTCTATTATCCATCAGAAAGAAACACAGCAGTGCGAGCTCTGCTATTTAGTGGTAAAAATAGGTTACACCTAGTAAATCTAAAAAATCTTTAAAAAAAATAAAACCAATAATTTCTTTTTTTTAATGACATTATATCAACAATGAGTTATATTATCACATTAAATAACTATTACTGCAGACGTTTACGCCAACTCCACACGCAGTACGTCACGAAATATCAGCAACTGATATTATTTTCTTCGTAGATATTTTGTTTTTATTTACGTGCATAATAATTGCTTATGACCTGGGTACTGGGTACCAGGTCTGCCATTTGAATTTTGGGTGAAGCAATTTGAGGTTGATAGGTTTACCAGAAAAATAAGTGATGAACCAATAACATTAGTGTTATTCTTATTCTTAATGTTATTCGTCAACTGATCATCAGTGTTTATGAAATCACCTTTGTACACACGAAAAGCTCTATTCATCATTATGATGAACTGTGGACTGGGTGCTGGGAGAATAAGTGATAAAGTTATTCAACAAATGTGTTAAACTAGAGCTCTAGGTCAACCCTTCCCGCAACGGGCCACGAGCGCCATGTACGGCACTCAACTTTAACGTGCTGATAAAGAAGAAATAGAGCCCATTCATTATTCCACTCTTCCACTATGCAACTGTGACACAATGATATATGTTCTTATGTTTACGCGAACACTGATCAAAATCTACGCAGAATGAGCATATTGTATCTAAGTCCTCTTCCTCCCTTCCGCCCTTCCCGTGACCATAGATGCTGTAGTGCTTGAAACGTCGGGAATATAAAATAAGTTAATAAATGCGATAAAAACCGCAAAAAAACTAGTTTCGTTTAAATATTATGACACATTTAACTTGATTCAAAATAAGATTTTTCGTATGGTATGAAAGCTTGGAATCACTAGTGATAAGATAGCGGCAAGGGAGGGAGGGGGAGGAAAATTCGAACCCCTATTAGCATAATGAAGTCGGACGCTATAAAACTCGAGCGTTCCATCACGCAGAGTGAAACGAACAGGAAATGTCAGCTTACAGTCGTCCTACTGAATATCTACAGTGTATTTTTTATTACCGGTATATTATATGAGATAGTTATGAAATCTTTCAGACACTTGCCACTTCCCGACTTTTACAATACCGTTGGGATAAGATGGGGTGATAATTCACTCCGCTACTCCACAACATGTGATTGTTCAATACAATTAAACCTAATATACCTAGAATTTTTCAATTTAGGTATTTCTCCTTTAACATGAATAAATTGCACAAGGACAAACATCCAGTACTAATTCAATCCAAACATTATTAGGTCATACAAATACCTGTTCCGTGCGGGATTCGATCCCGCAGCCCCAAGCGCCGTAACTCACTTTTAAGTCAATGCGCGACAGACCGTAATGCCGCGGTTAATACATATGTGAGGTTTAATTATAATGTTAATTTTGATTCCTGTCAGCACCAATACATTTAAAAAAATTTGCATGTCTTAGAAATAAAATAAATAAACCTAGCAAGCTAACAGCATAGCAAAGTGGCGAAGCAATCAGCTTTGTAGCGGTTTCTAACGGTTGCCGTTGAGCAATCAGTTTCAAAATAGGAGGTTCAGATGCCTGGGTGATCAGTAATCGATTGCTGAAAACAGAATTTGAAAATTCGAAACCGTTCTCGAGATAATCGTGGGACAGACGGACAGACGGACGGACAGACGGACAGACGGACAGACATCGTGAAATCAATAAGTGACTTCGCAAGCTTCGGCACTTAATAAAATTATGCTGAAATACAGTTTTTAGCCTTGTTCGGCAATGGATGCTCTTTTTGATGTTTTCTACCGACTTCAAAAAGGAGACGGTACTCAATTCGACTGTATGTTTTTTATGTATGTTACCTCATAACTTTTTCTGGGTGAATCGATGTCGATAGTTCTTTTTTTATTTAAAATCAGGTGCTTCTCGTGTGTTTTTTTTTATAAGAGAGGGGGCAAACCAGCATGCGGCTCACCTGATGGTAACTGATTACCATCCATGTACAACTGCAACACCAGGGGAATCGCAGATGAGTTGCCGGCCTATTAAAAAGGAGTAGGCTCTTATCTTGAAGGTCCCTAAGTCGTATCGGTCCGGAAAAATCGCTGGTGGTAATCGATTCCACAAGGAAGTTGTGCGAGGAAGAAAACATCTTCTAAATCGCACAGTGGTGGACCGCCAACTATCCAGATGGTATGGATGGTATCGCGAGTATTGTCGCGATGTGCGATGGTGAAATTTAGCAGCTGGAATTAGTCCGAACAATTCCTCATAGTAGTGGAGCAGTAGTGGTGCCATATTTTGATCAAGGTCTGACCAATAGTTTTTGAGTTATTCTTAATAATTTATATTGAAGTCGGTTGTACAAAATTTTTAATTTTTAATTATAATATACAAATTTTATGTGTCGTATATAAATAGGCATATTGTTAAAGTATATGGAAATAAAATAAAGATTATTATTATCATTATTATAAATTCTTTATATTTCTTCTCTTTATTGAGAGTTTATAAAAAGACAAAAAGAAAAAAGATATTTTATACAGTGGTAGAGCCACGCGGCAGCTTTTGCTGTCGCACGGATGGGCCAGCTCGAACCAGGGTGGTACCACGACCTCACAGAAAACCAGCGTGAAGTAGAGGTTTATCTCTGCGTTTCGCTTGGTGAATGCAGGTGGCCGGAGGCCCTTTTTACTGGAAATGAGGCATTCCATCTTAGCCCTCACGGTTGACAACGCATCTACATTTTGATTTGTAATAGAGGATATATGTAGATGTCTATGGGCCGCAGCAACCACTTATCATCAGGTGGACTGTGTGCTCGTTACTCACCCTTATCCTATAAAAAAAAAGACACACACGGGCCATAGCCCAGTTTATTATTATAAAAGTATTATGAAGAATGTAAAGTCTGCCTACACGCACTAGAGCCGTTTAGCGTACCAAAACCTTCTCAGAAATGAGAAGACTCAAGGTAAAAGCCAAGAGGACTTTTAAATACCGTATCTGTACTTGAGTAAATTTTTTATATTCATTTTGGTTCTCAGATCGAAAGTAATAAATTTACACAAAGTAGAGAGTACTTTGTTTTGATTCTATCAGTCAACTTATTAAGATATTTCTAGGTGTTAGAACTCCCTTTATGTCTTGAAGTCAGTTTGCGTAGGTACTACACTCTTACCTGTCTCTGCTGAAAAATAGCACTGCTTGCACTTCCGTTTGGCGGTTTTTGTTTATAAAATAAGGGTCACAAACGAGCACACCGTCCACCTGATGGTAAATGGACACTGTGGCCCATAGATATTTACATTTATCCTCGATTAAGAATCAAAATGCAGATGCGTTCACCCCTGAGGTCAAAGTGGAATGCCTCGTTTCCAGTAAAAAGGGTCTCCGGTTCTCTACATTCAACATACGAAACACAGCAGCATTAATCTGCTGTTTTCCGTTGGTATTTTGTGAGAGTGGACCCATTCGTACTACAACCATAATATAGCTGCAGTGTAGCTCTACCACGTTTAAGAACGTAATGTAAATGGTAAGAACATCTCCTATTACATAGTTTAAAAGGAGGATATTTAGTTGAGTATCTGTAACTTCCAGTTGAAAATATAATTCTTTGTACAAATTGCATAGTACAAGTTTGATTGGTAAATGATGCCAGCCTTGACAACTTTGATGGCCGCGAAATGGGATTTTTAATGGTGTCCTGATAAGGGTGATAAAATTCTATTTGTTTATCGAACAAACTTTGAACAGGAAAGATTTTTTCAAGTCGTGACGCGAATCTAAATCGATTCTCGTTTAGGAACTCGTCGAAGAAGAGTTCAAGATAATCGTTAAAATTAAATTTAAGAAGATGGAGCTATACTACGGCCTGCTCTAAAGAAATAATTAATTACAGTTTGAAATTTTGATTTACCATCCATTAAGTCTATAAAAGTCCACTGCTGAACATAAGTTTTCCCCATAGATTTCTTCACAGGTAGTATTTTGCTATAGTTGCCACGCTTGGGAGATATATTGGCAAGTTTAGTTCCTTATTACGTTGGGTTATTATCAGGAAGATGCTGCTGCCCAGAACCTGTTTCAGTTTCCCTCAGTGGCTAGAACACCCACGCAACTATATGGGGTATTGAATTTTCTTACACCACCACTACAAGGTTTTTATTTATCATGTTGGCAAAATTCAGATTTCTGGAACGAGCCACAACAGAGCTGAGGAAAAGAAGTTGTTGTTGCGCAACATAAATGCAACATCTGCGAATTCGCCGCAGTCGCAAGAATGTAAATATGACACGCCGTAATCACAATAAAGTTAATGTTGCAGCCTATATACGTCCCACTGCTGTGCACAGGCCTCCTCTCATTTCTGAGAGGGTAGTTGTAACAGTAATCACATTATTTCATCAATGAATACAACTGCATCAACCGATACCGTCTGTCAGCGAGTCGATGAGATATTATTGATATAGGAAAAAAGGTAGCGCAACAGCGCGCACGAAACCCGAAATTGCAGAGTTACGGAGAACTAAATAAAAGATCAAAAAAGGTAGACTCTATTGACACCGATTTAAAAAGCGTGAAAATACGAAGTGAAAATGACCTGTTATTGTGCTATTATGGTCCAAAAACGTTACAGGATCCTATGGAAATAAAGGTGATGCAAAATATGAATGCAGAAAATCAAAAACAGAATGGAAAAATAAATTTAAAACAGTGTAAAATGATATGTAAGTACCATAACACTACACCGTGAAAGTAGGGCGACCTCAGTCGTCGTCGCAACACAACATTAGCCCTTGATTGAACCCACGAATTCCCTTTCGCCGACGCCAACCTTACGACCAGGGCAGATTTTTGCGAATGTTTCTCGAAAATCTTCACTACCGGCAATCTCTTATTACGAAAGTAGTTCTTGTGGTGACCCGAAACAAGATCGATAATGACGGGTTTACTCTTGTTGAGAGAAGACGTCGGTCGAGACCCGTCTGTACTCGTACGCAGCGTGGGACCGCCAAAATAACCGCAAGGACAAATTTTCGCGTTGAGGAGCCTACCATACAGCTCTACATCTCCCGTTTGTACAAAAGTACGTCGGGCAAAGACGCCCTGCGTTTAGTAGTAGAACGAAGCCGTTGCCGCATTGAGGATCCGATCTCTGTACATTTGCAGCGTCTGGAGTTTAATAGGTCACTGAACTTCAAATCCTACTTACTCCAGGATCCTGCAAAAAGCAAAAAGACATTCCTCGTACTCGATTTCTGGCCCTGTGGGATAGTGTATCCCCGTTAAAAAGACGCGTCCTAAGAAAGTTCGCTAAACAGTGTTATGTTTATGTTTTTTTTATATATTTGTATGTATAGATTGCTATGAGCCAATATTCTTAATTTTTAAGTCATTGATGCCTGAAATAAATATATTGTATTATGTGCAATGTCACGTTGCTGCTGTATAGCGGCTGAAGTAAGTATGGTCCCAGGGAAAGACCACTTTCTAACAAATTTGTAGCATAAACCTACTGTGCTTCGAATAGTGAGCGATGAGACACCATTGTAACCGGTAAAGAGGCATTCATATTTAGTTTTCAAAAGTGATCAGAAATTGTACTTACGACCACAAGACTAACGAGGTCATGAGTATTGACCAGTTTTATTGACTGTGTGACCGTTTGTCATTATTAATTATACAGAATGTCCCAGTAATGGTGGATAATCTGGTACGTACGTGTTCGGGTGGCTGGGAGGAGGTACCGGTTTCCTAAAAAAAATCTATCCCGAACAGTTTCCGCTCTACGCCATGTTTTGTAAAATTCCAAAAATTCGTACTTCTGCTCACATTTGTGGACATCACGTCCGCAGTTTAATGCCTAGATCGGATTTTTTTCTTTTAATATGTTACCTAATAATGATGTTTCTAAATTTCCAGTTCCAGAGACCAGTTCGAGCATTTTCTGTAAATGATATGAAATAAAAAAAATTGATATAACTCATTTTCTTTTCATCAATTTACGCATCCTTAACAAATGGAAAACAGTCCAAACCATATTTCACAGCTGTACATAATAGAACATGTCAAGTTTCACTGTTTGTTTCGCTCACACAGCTTAGAATTCGTCCAAACAAGACGAGCAGGTAGTAAAGTAAAATTTTCAAGAGCGACAGATGTACTTACCTAATAAAGACATGCAATGTTAAAAAAGTATCTCCCAATAATTTTGGAATTTTGGAATGAAATGCCTACTTTTACACATTAACGGCTATAGCTCAGTAAGTAATGACATTAAGTACATTATATGCTACTGTTTTAGAATTCTCATGATGTATGCAAACTTTTTAAATGGTTGGCCACACAGATCCCATACATTTTTTTTTCACCACAGGTGCTCAAACTTAATAGTTAAATAAAGTAAAAATTAAAACTTATGTTTAGTGCCGTCTTGTAAAATACTACCCATAGTAGGTGAAAACTTTTAAGGGTAATTTAGAAACATCATTATTAGGGAACACATTAAAAGAAAAAAATTCGATCTAGGCATTAAACTGCGGACGTGATGTCCACAAATATGAGCAGAAGTACGAATTTTTGGAATTTTATAAAACATGGCGTAGAGCTCGAACCATTCGGGATTGATTTTTTTTTTAGGGAACCGTTACCTCCTTCACCCCGTCCGAACACGTACGTACCAGACTATCCATCATTACTGGGACAGGCTGTATAAATAAATATAACTAACAGAACACCTATCTGTTTTAGAAATGGAGTAATATTTTTGTAAACAACGCATTTAGTATTTGAATATATTTCATTATATAGTATTTGAATATATATATATATATATATATATATATATATATATATGTATATATATATATATATATATATATATCATAATGAAATATGAAATTTCGTTTTTGAAAAAATTGCTTTTTAATGTTTTGTTTCATGCACATCTTCCTATATTAACAAAAAAACGTGTCATAATATGGCACATATAATAATAATGAATACTCTAGACGATAAGAGAATCATCAGGTTAGGCATAAAATGCATGATAACGCCGCCGTCTTAAATATGGAGGTCGTAAAACGCAGTGGCGGGAAGGTCGTTAGTTGCAGATACGTGTTCACTGGGCTAGTGCTATGAAATAATGCCCTCTGAAGCATTTAGTCGTGGCCCCGGCGATAAGGTTAGAGGAAATGTTGAAATTTGTTCCCTCCTCATTTCCATTTTCATTGAGTTAAAGTTGGTTTTGCAATTCGTAATCACAACCTGCTTGCAGCTAACATTAAAGCATATATTGTAAGTCGTAAATTATATAAACGAAGTACGTATGCCACAAGTTTATTATCTAAACAAAAACCGGACAATTTAGCGTGAGTATGTCTGCCACCCTGAATAGTCTATATATACTTAATTATGTACAGATGTACGCAGTTAATCCATCCTGGGAATTATAGGTAAGGTAAACATTACTTGTAACGAAAAGAAAGCCGGGTTGATAGGACAAACTTAACTTTGCAATGCAAATATACGAGTATATTCTTCCATACTCGTACATCGGTCTACATTACGGTCGATGCTCCAACTGCAAATGTAAGTTTGTAAGCGAAAATAAATATTTTTTATGTAATATAACTACAAATAAACTATGTCGGACGGGCGAAACTCGGGAGTAAATGTCGTCGAAGATATTCCAAGTCGCTCACGTCCTACACCTGGTTTCTGCTGATGTTTGTGCTGTTAGCCTTTTGGCTTTTACAGCTTCATCTACCCCAGGGCTAAAAAGCTAAAAAGGGGTGAATTTATATTATTCTGCGTCGTTACTTGCGTAACGATGACTCCCAGGACAGTTTAGAGTGTAGGTTCCAGTGGTCGTCTACTGCCGTTTGGTGGGTGCAGCTAGGGTAATATAGACGGCCGTCCAATCAAAATGCACGAACTGTACTCGTAGATACGAGTGGCAAGGCAGTGGCCAGCGGTTCGACGGTTCCACTGTTCGGCGGAAATCTTCTGACAATCAGTTGTCAACTACGGCTAGTCACTACGGTTGTTCACTATCGGTTGTTCCCTAAGTTGTTCACCGTTAGTTGTTCACTATTTTCTTCAGTTGACTATTTCTTCCAATTGTTTGGTAGTAATTTTTTACAATTTAACCGAGCCCCGAAGTCGCTGTACTCCGGACATTTACCGTAAAACTCTTGCCAATGCCCGAACTTGCCTCCTTATTGTTTAAAATTTTCACTATATAATTATCATAATTTACAATTTTTACTCTATATGATTAATTCTTATGCGTTATAATGTGTTATACACGGTTAGATTGGTAATTTAATCATCTATCAGAGAATTATAAAGGTTTTTTAATAAATTAACAGTCTAAGAAGATATAATATAAAAATATCCCAAATTTTAACATTATTTGGGAACATCGATTATTTAATATAACTATTTGTGGAAAATAAGATACACCACGCGAAATATTATTTTATTTTCTTAATCTATAAACCTTAATCTAATTAGACACTATGCTTATAGTTCTTTTAGACCCTAAAATAATTATATTATAATTAGACCCGAAAATAATGAAAATAGTTTTAAACAGTGGTAGAGCCACGCGGCAGCTTTTGCTGTCGCACGGATGGGCCGGCTCGAACCGGGGTGGTACCACGACCTCACAGAATACCAGCGTGAAGTAGAGGTTTACCTCTGCGTTTCGCTTGGTGAGTGCAGGTGGCCGGAGGCCCTTTTTACTGGAAATGAGGCATTCCATCTTAGTCCTCACGGGTGACAACGCATCTGCATTTTGATTCGCAAACGAGGATAGATGTAGATGTCTATGGGCCGCAGCAACCACTTACCATCAGGTGGACTGTGTGCTCGTTTGTCACCCTTATCCTATAAAAAAAATGCTCTAAAATTTAGAGCATAAACATTATTTTCATTATTTTCGGGTCTTAACGCATCGACCACTAATAAAAAACTAGATACACAATCCCATGTAAAAGTTATCTAAAACTGTCGCCAATTGTTTTGACATAACTCTAGTTGATATAAACATACATTAATGTAAATTCACCCTTAAATGCATTGCCTAAAATTGTATTCACAAAGCTACGTACAAATTAAAAGCGCACCCAAAAGTTTGAGTGGGCGCTTATTCTTTAAGGACACTTTTTGTCACTGATTGTGTAAGAGACACACACTTAGAAACCTACATCTTTGTTAGATTGCGAATCAAAACTAAGATAGAATGACTCGTTATCTGTATATAATATACAAATTTATCTGTATATGAATAGCGACAGTTCTCAACTCTAACAAAATATTTCCAGTAAAGCCGAAATCTTCGCTTAAGTCATAAAACATAATAGAATTCAAGTATATAATAGTGCATGTAAGGCGTCACTCACTTCGGGTCATAAAGGAAATTAAATTTAAATTGACATTTCGGTTTTACGAGCCCGGAACGAAGGGGCCTAGCGTGGAATTCAGTTAGAATTTCGCTATGTGGTTTAATGAAGGGAATTTGGTAACTATTTGTAAAACGTCTGTTGATAGCGGGAGAGGAATTTAATAAAGTAATATTAAAAAGTATTTATGTGAAAAACTTATTTACGACAACTGTTTATTAACAATATTTTAAAGATATATTCCTATATTTTTTAACTAATATGAGTGACAAACGAGCACAGAGTCCATCTGATGATAAGAAAAAGATGTGGCCCTTACACATCTACATCTATCCTCGATTAAGAATCAAAATGAAGATACGTTACCACCGGTTAAGGACCAATATGGAATGCCTAGTTTCCAGTAAAAAGGGTCTCCAGTTCTTTACACTCACCATACGAAACACATGGTCCTTCCCCGGTCAACCCTTTCGTGCTTCAACTATAATATAGCGACAGCATGATTCTAACACGTATAAAATATAAAAAGAGAGTCCTCCCATGTTTGTCTGCGACTCGCAGGTCGCATGTTTATGTGGGATTTATAACAAAAAGGAATATGTCTACTGTTACTTGTCTTACATGTCTAAAAAGGCGGCTAATATTTTTATTGTTTCGGTTTAAAAAAACGTTACCAACACACTAGATTTTCACAGATTTTCTCCTGTATCGTGGAGGCAGTTTACAAACATAATTTGCATGAGGACAAACATCCAAAACCGGAACAATTATTTGTAGGCCATACAAATACTTGTTCCGCGCGGGATTCGAAACCGCGGCCCCCAGGGCAACAACTCATTGCTAAGCCACAGCGCCACGGAGCCGTCAAAATATGATATTGGGTTTTGTGATCGCGTAGGTGATAGGTTAGTCACCGATCACTTCCTTTACAATTTCTATCTATACCTATATACAGGGTTATTTTTCAAAGACTAATCAAATTTGAAACTTAAGTTCAAGTATATAAACAATGATATACTGTTACTGCAGTTTTTTTTTAATACGAGTAAATAAGGCTTCTAATTTTATTTGAAATTATCCCAAATTGAACGCGATTTAAGGGCAACAATGGACTAAAAAATAAAAATATAAAGGACAGTATGTCTGAGGTTTTTTTTAAAAATTTTGCTAAACACAGTCCGAGAAGCTCGCTGCTCTTTGCATACCGTTTCGGGGATTACAGACATGTCGCTATGTACATATGTATGTATGTATAAAAAGGAAAAAATGTAGAGTGAAGAATTGGTATGTACTAATATTGTTGTAACACAAAACTGTAATTGATAAAGCAGAAACACTGACTCCAGTCTTTCTTATTAAATAAATTTACAAAGTTTATTGAGTAAATTTGATCTCATAATTTATATCGTAAATAGTTGATAATACAACATTCAAAAATACGTTTCAACGCAACTGAAATATGTGTGTTAGTGAAAAGAAAAATAAACATCGTAGCTAGGTACTTGGAGCGACGGCTCCCCCGGGCGACGTCGTTGTTACCTTACCCAGGACATTGTTTGTGACATTGTTCAAATAAAATGCGTTACCTTTGGACAAGAGGTGACTGCTTTTAATGTAATGTCATTGTTTTCTTTACAACTTAAATTGTATTGGATGTAATTGTAAAGAAAGTGGAACACACAAGTCATTCACAAGAGATTTAATGATTTTCTCTTCAAGACAGTGCTAAGTTACTTTCCTTTTATAGGATAGGGTGACAAACGAGCACACAGTCCACCTCATGGTAAGTGGTTGCTGTGGCCCATAAATATATAGATAGAATCAAAATGCGGATGCGTTGTCACCCGTGAGAACTAAGGTCTCGCTTCCAGTAACAAGTCTTCGGTTCTCTATACTCACCATACGAAACACAGCAGCGTTTAGCTGCTATTTTACGCTCGTATTCTGTGAGAGCGTTGTCCTTCCCCGGTCGAGCCGACCCATTCTTGCTACAACTATACCACTAATATAGCTGCAGCATTGCTCTACCACGCATAAACTTAACTACTTAACAGGGTATCTTACACCCACTTGTGTAAGTTGTTGTGGACGACATTAGATGTATGGCGGAGTTAGTTACGATGTTATGATTAGCCGTTCGCACCGTATCTTAGTCACAGTTTAAAGAGTTATATTCTCTTTAGCGGCGGATTTATTTATTGCGATTCCCACCCGCCGAACACACTCTGAAAAGTATAACGTGGTAGAGCCATGTAACAGCTATTATATGGTAGCACGAATGGGTCGGCAGGACCGGGGTAGTGGCCCTATCCCGATCTTGCCGACCCCACTTTCACAGGATACCAACGAAATTTAACCGCTTAATGCTTGCTGTGTTGCGCATGATGAGTACAGAGAACAGGAAACACTTTTTACTGGAAACGAGGCATTCCAACTTAGTCCTCAGGGGTGACAACACATTTTGCATCTTGATTCTCAATCGAGGAAAGATGTAGAAATTTATGGACTAAACCATCCACTTACCATCAGGTAGGCTGTGTGCTTGTTGGTCACCCTTATTCTATAAAAAAAAACGTAACAATAGAATACTATACTGGTAATGTTAAATAATAACTAGTTCGACCATGGTAACGGCGGGGCAGGGGGTGCTAAGCATCATCGGTGGAGGTTCTGTTGCCACCTAAGACGAATCGACCTGGGAACATATAACGTACTCACTCTGAGGACTGACAAGAAGATCCTGTAGCTGGAGGAAGAGATAGACAAGTTGTGCTGGAATATTATAGGATTATCCGAGATCGGAAGAGAGCGGGAGGACATGGTAATCCTTGAATCCGTCAACTGGTTCTATTACCGGGAGGGTAACCATCTGTCAAAAAGAGGTGTTGGATTTATCGTCCACAAGTCTCTCGTTAACAACGTTGTAAAGATTGAGAGTGTGTCGACAAGGGTTGTGTACCTTATACTCAGAATCACTAAACGGTATTCGCTGAAAGTCATACAGGTTTACGCACGGTCAGAGCTAATTTCTGCAAGACCCGCCGCAAAAGAACACAAAAACTCTCCGATCACACTCTTATTCTCATGGCTGTTACTCGAGAAGTGAAGTTTAAGTCTTCAGTAGATTTGACAGCGTACAGGCAACTGAACAGACATATTTCCAAATGCATGCAGCGGGATTTACGCAACTTCAATACAACTCGTATTGAAGAAGCGATGGAGCGGAACCAGCGCTCTAAAGTCTAGTCTTTGCTAGAGATCTGTCTGCCAGAAAGAGCTAACTGTCGAAGCCGAAGACCGAGTGTGGCAGCGTTTTTTCCGGGACACCTGAGATTTTAAGTGAGATTGAGAGGTTCTATGGGCAGCTGTACATATCATCGTTGGAGCCACATGCAAGTGTGAGTAACGATCCAAGAGCAAGTCTTATTTGACACTAATCCGATGATATTCCGAACGTCAGTCTGAGCGAGATTAGAATGACTCTTCAGCACCTTAAAAACGGCAAGACCCCGGGCGAGGATGGAATTACAGCGGAGCTTCTGAAAGCGGGTGGAAAACCCGTACTTGAAGTCCTTCAGAAGCTCTTTAATTCCGTCCTCCACGGTGGCACTACACCGAAGACGTGGAGCAGAAGTTCTTTTTTTTCTTTCTTTAAAATACGTTACCCCCACACTAGGATTTTCTCCTGTATCGTGGAGGCAGTTTACAAACACAAATTGCACAAAGACAAACATCCAGACCCGGAACAATTATTTGTAGGCCATACAAATACTTGTTCCGTGCGGGATTCGAACCCGCGGCCCCCAGCGCAGCAACTCATTGTGAAGCCACTGCGCCACGGAGCCGACAAGTGCGATGGTCTTGTTTTTCAATAAAGTAGACAACGCCTCTTGAAGAACTACAGACCGATTTCCTTTCCGAGCCGCGTCTACGTGCTGTTTTCTATAGTTATTACGAATCGTCTCGCACACAGACTCGACGACTACCAGCCTCCCGAACAAGCCTGTTTCCTAAAAGGCTTTAGCACCATAGACTACATACATACCCTTCGGTAAATTGTACAGAAGTCCGAGGAGTACAATTTTCCACTATGTCAAGCGTAGGTATGTGGAATATGAGAAAACCTTTGATTCCGTCGAAATTTGGGCGGTACTGCAGCCCCTTCAGCGGTGCCAATGCACTATGCTCAATGACCTCAATAGCGTCACCGAACACACACACACACACACACACACACACACACACACACACACACACACACACACACACAAACACTCACGACTGTCACCCAGAGGGGAAGACAGAGACTACGGACTTCCATTTGGCGCGATCCTGACACACCTCTCTCGCCTCCTTTACATCCATATATCTACGCACACACGCTCTGCTCGCTTAAGGGTACTCCTAATCTGGCCCATTTTCAATGTATCGCCGATTTGGTCGATAAATCTTCGTCTAGAACGTCCCTTCCCGACTCTGCCGTTAACTTCTGAAACATAAATTTGCTTTGTCACTCTTTCCTCGTTCATTCTTTCTACGTGACCAAACCACCGAAGCATTTCTTTTTTAATCCTAGTCACAACGTCATCTTGCAAACCACACTTTTCTCTTATCACACTATTTCTCACCCTGTCATTCAAATTCAGCCCTAGCATACTTTTTAATGACCGCATTTCTACAGCATTTATTCTACTCTCATGCTTCTTCTGCCAGGCCCAACTTTCACTACCATACATTTAAGTAAGGACTAACACAGCATTATGAATTGCCATACGTGCCTTCTTTGACGCATTCTGACTCTTCATAATAGCGTGTAGAGCCCCGTTCACTCTATTTCCTGCGTTCACTCGTCGTTTTATATCCTTATCATATGTACTTATCATATGTATGTGACGTACTGGTAAGGACATGCAGGAAGTCGATGGATGCAGGTGGCTCAGGGCCGTGTTTTGAGGCATTCCTTGGGGGAGGCCTATATTCAGCAATGGTTCCTTATCGCACAGTACGAATTTCGCGGATGCGCGGGCGATGCGGGGCTAGACGAAAGAGAGTGTAAAATTTTTCCATCACGTCCCTTACTATAGTGCGAGCGGGATGGATTAATATCGATATCCCTCTCACTTTTTCTTAGCTTGTTATGAAAGAAATATAATTTTAAATGAGGTTTAATTTTAATAGACGCTAGTAATTCATTTATTTGTATTTGTTAATCAATAATATAATACGTTAATCAATAATAATATACTACGAAAGGAACTTCGTTCTAACCAAGTGTTACGCGGCACTCACGCATGTTTTTACTCGTATGTAAAGAACAAAAAAAAATTTCCAGTAAAACGTACAGACACAAAGCCTTGTCAGCCTAATAGCAATTTTCAAATATAAAAGCACCACATATATATTCATAAAAAAACCGAAAAATATGGAACGAATAATGCCTGAAGCACAGTCTAATGGTGTTTATTTTCAATAAGGGCGGCCATGTTTGTCAGACCGCGTGGGAATCGACAGCGGGTCCGCTTCCTTGTTTCCCTTACATACACAACGAAATGCCGAGATATTAAATATAGTTCTATTGAAACTGAACAATTCACTGATCGTATAGCGTTTTCCATTGATAAATTCATAGCACGGTCGATTGTTTAACAGGATACTGAGGTAGAAATTTACATTTAATTACAGAAAAAATATTATGTATTAGCATCTGTAAACACTGTTGGTTCTATTTACAGTACCATAATAATGAGGAAGAAAAAAAATGTTTATTTGGTAAACACAAAGAAAACAAACAAGACACAAACCACAGTTTCCATGTTTACCAAATTGTCATCATCATCAGCCCGTAAAAATCCACTCCTGTTCCTTTATCTTATCGTTAATAAGTCGAGTTAATAATACATTTTGTAATAACTGTAAAATACCAAAATAAATTCGGAGTAAATTCGGAGTAAATTCAACGCGCCACCTACCGAATATGCAGAAGAACGTTTACCAGATCAGTTACTTTATAATGAAATTCAATTAAAACATGATGATATAACATTGTCTATATATAAAGTAAAATGCCACAGGATGACTTTACAAAGGGATGTTCGCCACATCGTCCCCTTCTAAATATTTCGTCAAAGCGAACATATTGTAAACTTCGCAAATTATAGCCGCTTGCCAAGTTTAATTTGGAACTGCTGAAGGGTGTACCTATTGGCCCCCGGGGACGTTTGCTTCGTGGCAAGCGAACGGATTCTGCACGATTTATAAATGGAGTTGTAAACTTTACGACATGGCGGAGTAAAAGATTTATAAGTGAAAATAAGTTAGAAAAAACTAATGAATTAAAATATTTAACATTGAATTAAAATACAAATGTAATTTGGTTTATTAAAAAACTTAAGGGGTGCACACACATTTTATACGAGGTGTGAAATGTAGAACGGTTAAGAATAACTGTTTTATATTTATACTATTGTTAAACCACTATTTTCCATATAGCACAGCGCAAACAAACCAGGGGTGCATGCGTATGTATTATTGCATACCTTAAGCGAAAGCGCAAGGTGTGTTCTACTATCGCCTAAAAATTAAGATTCCAACATTTTATCGAATAAAATCGTATCTAGCAATCATATTATACATATAAATGATATAAAAAGCACATTGTTAGAAAGACAAATGATTGTTGAACTTATTAATAATTTTTTAAAATCGATTAATTGCTATTTTTAAATAAAAAAAAGGGTTTTAGTGGCTTATGGTGTGGATTTATCATGTCCCTGTGGCTTGTAAACACAATAACTTTTGAAAATATTAATTGTTTAACTCAATCTATTTTTTAATCTCTTCATCTATCATGTGGGAAGCCACTGAATGTAAATGGCAGTGTAGTTTTGTTTTGTTTAGCTATAATTAATTTTTTTCGGCTCCAAAATGGCGAAATTTTCGTTGATTTGGTTCGCCTCGTATACAAATTAATTCTGTAAATGGGAAGCTACAGCCACAGAGTAGTAATGAGTAATTTAGTTTGGCTCACAGAGTACATTATATATAGGGAATAATGTAAAATAAATAAATTATACTGAAAATTTAATTACAAATTTGTTTTGTAACAAAATAGTAAGTTAGCAAGGTTCGATTGTATTTTAAACTATTCATTAATTTGTTTGATTCTAAATTGGCCTAGCATGGCTAAGTTAAAAAAAGCGACATCTACTGCAATATGGACAAACTGTCGTGACATAATAATACCTCTAAGAAAAATTATAGTATGGACTGTTATGCCACTGGTTATGACTGGTTTGGCTTCAGTCTTGCTGCAGTCACCTTCGTGAGTGGACATTGTATCGGTTGTTTGCAGCGGCTCAAAAAGGTCGCTGTACAAATGCACAATATTCGAATAACCAATTTTCTTAAATACTTAATTATAAAAATAATAAGACATTTTTTATTACAATATTTAAAAGCACAGAATAAATAATAGTAGTACGTACTAAAAGCAAGTAGTATAATTTTTTTTTGTCATGGGTGACATTGTCATGGTTTTCGAGGGTTTTGAAACCGATAGTGCTGTCGAAATGTAAATCCAAGGTGGCGGCCGCAATAGGTATCAATTTTTTCATCATGGGTGTCATTTTTATGGTTTTCGAGGGTGCTGAAGCCGATAGTGCTGTCGAAATGTAAATCCAAGGTGGTGGCTGCAATAGGTATAAATTTTTTCATCATGAGTGTCATTTTCATGGTTTTCGAGGGTGTTGAAGCTGATAGTGCTGTCGAAATGTAAATACAAGATGGCGGCTGAATTAGGTACCAATTTTTTCATCATGGGTGTCATTTTCATGGTTTTCGAGGGTGTTGAAGCCGATAGTGTTGTCGAAATGTAAATCCAAGATGGCGGCTGCAAAATATATCAATTTTTTCATCTTGGGTGTCATTTTCATGGTTTTCAAGGGTGTTGAAGCTGATAGTGCTGTCGAAATGTAAATCCAAGATGGCGGCTGCAACAGGTATCAATTTTTTCATCATGGGTGTCATTTTCATGGTTTTCGAGGGTGTTGAAGCCGATAGTGCTGTCGAAATGTAAATCCAAGATGGCGGCTGCAATAGATATAAATTTTTTCATCTTGGGTGTCATTTTCATGGTTTTCGATAGAGTTGAAGCCGATAGTGCTGTCTAAATGTAAATCCAAGATGGCGGCTGCAATAGGTATCAATTTTTTCATCATGGGTGTCATTTTCATGGGTTTCGAGAGAATTGAAGCCGATAGGGTTGTCGAAATGTATATCCAAGGTGGCGGCTGCAATGGGTATTAATTTTTTCATCATGGGTGTCATTTTCATGAGTTTCGAGGGTGTTGAAGCCGATAGTGCTGTCGAAATGTAAATCCAAGATGGCAGCTGAAGTAGGTACCAATTTTTTCATCTTGGGTGTCATTTTCATGGTTTTCGAGAGTGTTGAAGCCGATAGGATTGTCGAAATGTAAATCCAAGATGGCGGCTGCAATAGGTATCAATTTTTTCATCACGGGTGTCATTTTCATGGTTTTCGAGGACGTTGAAGCCGATAGTGCTGTCGAAATGTATTTAAACTACTTTAAAAATTCCGTATAATCATGTTATACGTAATTTTTTTAATGCGCTTAAGGTATGCCCAATTGGATTTACCAATATATATTTTTTATTTTAATCTATAATATCTTTTGTGACTATTGCCTTGCTTCGCTTCTGTGCTCGTGAATTATATAATGTAGTATGTATACTGTAGTATGTATATAAGCGAAATACCACTGACTGACTGACTCATCACGAGATCTCTAAAACTATACACTCGATTGTCTTGAAATTTAGTATAGTTACTCATTTCGTAATGTGGACGCTCACTAAGAACGGATTTTAAGTCTTATCGAAAAAATCTTGATATTTTGCATCTAGGTTCCGCAATAAAAATATTAACGTGCACCCAGCGAAGCGAGCGGGTATCAGCTAGTGATAATATATATGTACATAATTGCCAATATGATTTGTGAGTGTTACCACACTTATTATATAGTCCACTTCAGGATACGAGTATTTAACGATTCCGTTATGCTTGGAACAAGCAGCTTCGTAGTCGGATTAGGGATCGTAAAATCTAATGTTGCTTAACTTAGGTACCTTCTTTGTATCTATATATTTTTCTGACACCGCTAGCTTTTTTTTATAGAATAAGTGTGACAAACAAGCACACAGTCCACCTGATGGTAAGTGTATATTGTGGCCTATAGACATCCACATTTATCCCCTATCAAAAATCAAAATGCCGATGCGTTGTCACCCCTGAGGACTGTGAAGGAATGCCTCGTTTTCAGTGAAAAGGGTCTCTGGTTCTCTACACTCAACATACGAAACACAACAGCATGAAGCTGCTATTTTACGTTGGTATTTTGCGAGAGCGTTGTCCTTCCCCGGTCGAGCAGAGCCATTCGTGCTACAACCATATAACAGCTGCAGCGTGACTCTACCACGTAAACGTAGCTTATCCCGAGGGTGTACAATACAGGTTAATGGGTTAATTATGCTGCCACCACATAGCGACTTCTTTTCCTTCTTCTTCTTATTTTTCATCAGCTCATAAGAGTCCACTGGTTGATTAAAGCCTCTCCCGTAATAAGGGAGAATTCGTCTAAATCACCACGCTTGGCAGGTGGATTGACGATTGCAGCACCAGACGCTCGCACCTTTGACGTAACTATCTGTCACTGGTCTTGTTATTTTGCGTCTGGCGTGAACGCGATCGAGGCTTATCGGAAGCCAAAAGATTTCTCAGGTATTTTCAAGTTTCCTCTGACGATACCCACAGGATGAAAGCTGATGACGGATTCTCATACGCCGCTACCACACGACAGCTTTTGCACCACGCGATTTAAACCCAATAATATCAGATATTAAGTTCAGAAGTGATAATCCTTCCGAGAGACTTAAAAAAAGGAAGAGGTACTCAATTCGACTGTCTGTTTTTTATGTGTATTACGTCATAACTTTTTTCTGGGTGAACCATTTTCGATGCTTCTTTTTTATTTGAAAGCTGGTGCTGGTGCATATTTTATCAAGGTCTGACCTATACCTTTTGAGTTATTCTTAATAATGCATATTTAATTGACTTCGACTTCATTGATGTTCTCATTTTGTTTATATTGAAATAGTTTGTTCAAATTTTTTATTTCAACAAACTACTTGTATTAAATAATATATTGTCCTTAAGGTGGAGACTTAAAACAACCTTTAGTGTAAGGTCAAATTGATGACAGCAAACTTTTAATGATATTCAGCAAACACACGACAAACAAGTTCGTAGTACATGCGATAGTTAGAGGCCTAACCGCCCATGAAAACACCTCAAACCAACTCTAAACAAAGACGGATATAACTACTACTAAGTCACTCCATAGATTGACATGGAATACCTCACGCCTGTGTTCATATTTATTCTTCTAAACTTGAAATTTAAAAAAAGCAGAAATAGTTAATATGATATTCGCAGTAGAACCATGCTGCATCTATATTATGGTTGTAGCGCGAATGGATCGGCCCAACCGGGGATGCCACGCTGTCACAGAATACCAGCGTAAAATAGCAGCTGAATGCTGTTGTGAGGATAGATGTAAGTGTCTATGGGCTACGGCATCCACTTATCATCGGGTGAATATGTGCTCGTTTGTCACTCTTACTCTATAAAAAAAACCCTTCCCTAATTGTGTTAGACAGAAGAAAGAGGCCTGCGTAATTACTATGAAAAGGAAATTATCAAATTTACTAAAGGTGGATGGCACCATCAAACGATCTGACTGGTTAACCAATTTAGCCAAACGGAAATAGTAGGCACGAGGAATACTGAAAATCGGCAAAACACATCGAATGCAACTAACCCGTTACAAAGTTATGAAACAGTTTTAGAATAGTTTTTGTTTAAACAACTGCTAACAAAAAATACAACAACGAATTGGTATGGCCACACTATCTATATTTCTCTTAAGTAAACTGAAAAGTTAGCAATTTAAGCATCTGAGAAACTAAGTAAACTGAGACAAGCAAAATTTAAGGTAACCATTACTTTAGAGCAGTAGTCATCTTATTACTTTAAACGAGCAGTTCTAGTATATACATACTCGTATATAATTGGTTTCTTAGAAACAGTTCTGACAATTTGAATGAAATTTCATGTTTAGATAATGTTTTATTTTCAAGTTTATCTAGAGAGGTTTCATCTCTGAGAAAATCGTCGACCGAGTTCAGTCGCTAAGGTACCAGATATATAAATGTGAAATCTTTTGTTTCAACGTATCATTTTCCCTTATAAATTAATTTTAATAGAACATTAAAGAAACGCAATAAAAGGAATCGTTTGTTTTCTTTATTATCAATAGAATAAATAACACCACAAATATCATTTGTATTTAAATACGCGCTAGAGCACGCAACAAATCATTTTTATGCGTTCCCTGAGCTTAATAAAGTCGTAAAAACGTTTGCACAAACAAGCACATTAGGAGACGTTATCGCGTCAGCGAAAATATAAATATTTTTGTGTAACTTTCCTTTTGTATATTGATATTTAGGTGGTAGCTTAGGTAAAAGGGACCGGGTGCTAGCCTCGGATTGCATAACACAACGTACTGAACTTGATCGTTCTTACCGTTGTGACGTAACAGCTTATCAAAAGCTAACTGTTGAACATAGGCTCCATGGCGCAATGGTTTAGCAATGAGTTGCAACGCTGGGAGCCGCGGGTTCGGAACAAGTATTTGTATGGCCTACAAATAATTGTTCCGGGTCTGAATGTTTGTCCTCGTGTAATTTATGTTTGTAAACTGCCTCCACGGTACAGGTGAAGACCCTAGTGTGGGGGTAAAAAATAATATAAAATTAAAAACTTTGTACAACCGACTTCAATATAAATAATTAAGAATAGCTCAAAAACTATTGGTCAGACCTTGATCAAATTTATATGGGACCATATGTGAAACACCAGCTTTGAAAGAATCATCGAAATCGGTTCACCCAGTAAAAAGTTATGAGGTAACACACATAACAAAACATACAGTTGAATTGAGTACCGTCTCCTTTTTGAAGTCGGTAGAAAATAGGTCTCCCCATAGAGTGATTAATGGAGGAATAATTGCCATAGTTGCCGCGCTTGGTCGGCAACTAATTTTAATTTGAAGTTGATATTAGCAGGACTCTGCTGACCATCTCCTGTTTTGTTTCCCTCCATCTTGTCCAACGAAAATGGTACTTACATCATATGCGATGAAAAAGCATAGGCGAGAATGAATTGATATGCTATGTGTAACAGAGTTCAGGCCCCTCCCCCCACTATATACTAGAGAGTGACCACTTAGTAAGTGGTGCAGGAAGTCAATGGATGCATGTCGCTCAAGACCGTGCTTTGTGGCATTCCTTGGAGGAGGTCTATGTTCATCAGTGGATTCAAGAAGGACTGTAATAATGATGATGATTATATGCTTATAGAATTTTTTTGAATAAGTTACTTTTGTTAAACGTACAACAAACAAACTCAAATATCTTTTGAGTTTGAGCACGTTCGCTCGTTCGCTATATATATATATATATATATATATATATATATATATATATATATATATATATAGTTGCTAAGATTTCTTACATAAATTAATATACGTTACCCATTCTGAGAAACTAAAAATTCTTAAGACATAACGTAATACGGTCTTTCACTTACACAAAAAGATGTGAACTAAATCTAAATTTCACACCCAATTTCGTATGCACCGCTCCGACTCGCATCTCCTTTGCATTTCCATAGCAAAAGGTGGCAACGATATAGCAGAAATATGCACCCATGAAAAAATTAAATTATGTCGCTGACTTGTACCAATTTGCGCAAGTGCTACGTATCTTACCAACCATGGAGAAGGATAATATTGGCTGTAATTTAAAATTCAAATTTTTGAAATTTTTACTTTTGTTGAAGACACAGTCTTGATAATGTAAAATAATATTTTACATAGACAGCTACTTACTTACTTATCTTCACGTACAATCCCTGACGGGGTAGCCAGAGAGAACAGATCGCCAAGTGTCACGATCCTTACATACCTCCTTCGCTTCTTTCAGATTCATTATCTTCTTCATACATGCACGTCTAGGTATCCGCGTGCTCTTGACCCTCCCCTCTTCGAGCAGTTTGCTCACATGGTCTTCGAAAGTTAGTCTCGGTCTACCTCGACACCTTTTAATATTAACTTTCGCGCTATATATTTTCTTCACCATTCGGTCTTCACTCATTCGCTCAACGTGCCCAAACCATCGAGCATGCCCTTATCAATTTGTACATAGACAGCGTTGGGTTATATTATGTTGGGTATTAGATTAGACAGTGTAGTGGCGGTGAAAGAATATCCACTACCCCATGTCGTCCCGCGGGTAAGAGGCGACACAGGGAAATTCAAACAAAAAATGGGCAGCAGCATCTCTTTTTTTATAGAAATACGGTAACAAACGGGCACACAGTCCACCTGATGGTAAGTGGTTGCTGTAGCCCATAGACATCTACATCTATCCTTGATTACGAATCAAATGCAGATGCGTTGTCACCGCTGAGGACTACGATGGTATGCCTCATTTCCAATAAAATGGATCTTCGGTTCTCTATACTCACCATACGAAACACAGCAGCATTAAGCTGCTATTTTACGCTGGTTTTCTGTGACGGCATGGTACTACAACCATAATATAGCTGCAGAATGGCTCTATCACGTCAAAGAGGTGACTATGAGCAATATCAGAATAAATTATGGCTTACAATTACGTTACGACACAAAAATAAATTAGTATTGCCAACTCTTCGACTAAAACTAAACAGTTCTAGCACATTAAGTTCTTCCATAAAATTATATAATAAACTACCTGACATATTAAAAAATGAAAATAATGACATCATATTTACAAAAAAATAAAACCATCCCTAACTAATAAATGTTACTATAGTACTAGTGAATATTTTACAAATAATACTTATATAGGTTTTACGTGGTAGAGCCATGCTGCAGCTATATTAATAGTATAGCTGTAGCACGAATGGGTCGGCTCGACCGGGGAAGGACCACGCTCTCACAGAATACCAGCGTAAAATAGCAGTTTAACACTGCTGTGTTTCGTATGGTGAGTGTAGAGAACCGGCGACCCTTTTTACTGGAAAAGAGGCATTCCATCTTAGTCCTCACGGGTGACAACGCATCTGCATTTTGATTCTTTTTTGAGGATAGATGTGGATGTCTATGGATCACAGCAACCACTTACCATCACGTGGACTGTGTGCTCGTTTGTCACCTATAAAATAAAAAAAATAAAAAAAATACAAAATGATCACTAATTTAAATTGAATTCTATCTCAATAGGTAAATCACAATGACATTCTTATAAGTAGTTAAATACGCTTCCTCTCTTCTAGCCCCTAAACTGCATATCAAACAGGGTCCATAACACTGGTCTCACATTATTTTATAACATCTTGTATACATTATGGTTCAGCAATAAATGTTTGAGTTTGAGTTTCACGTTGTAGTAGAAATTCTTACACTGCTACCAGGTACACAAAAATAGATATTGATTGGTTTTCTTGTCTTGTAGCGTGGTGGTTTAATACAGATAATTTTCTTGTTGTAAAAAAATTCTTAATGTGTATGAATGTAGGCAGCTCACGACCGTGATTTGTGGCAACCTAAGATGAAAAATTTGGCATCCAAGTGAATCCTAACAAATGCCAAGCAATTTTAATAGGAAGTGCTCGTCAGTTATCTAAACTTGATAATTGTTCTGTCGCTCCTGTCATGTTTGATGGATCATGCATCCCTTATTCCAGCACTGTGAAAAACCTAGGCCTCTGTATGGACTCAACCCTCAATTGGTCCACTCACATTCAAACAATAAGTGCTTCAGTTATTGCTAAGTTGAGTGCCCTAAATCGCCTTAGAAACTTCCTTCTGGTCAAGGTAAAGATAACTCTGGTGCAGTCTCTTATTTTGCCCATTATTGATTATGCTGATGTGTGTTGTACTGATCTTAATGAGAACCTTTTAGACAAGCTGGATCGTCTCGTAAATAACTGTGTCCGATTTATCTTCTGTCTTCGCAAGTTTGACCATGTTTCCTCCTTTAGATTTCAGCAAAATTGGCTTCCCATTCGCCAATGGAGGCAAGTCAGGACACTTCTCACACTTTTTTCTATTTTATTCGACAATCGTTGTCCTGACTATTTGAAGCGTAAGTTTCAATTTCTATCTGATACGCATAAAAGACCTCTACGTTCTTCGGAGACTCTTACGCTCTCCATTCCACTTCACCGCTCCGGTTTCTCTTCTTCCTCGTTTGCAGTACGAGCTGCGCGACTTTGGAATGCACTGCCTGAAATTTTGAGACAACGCTCCAACAAAATAACATTTAAAAAGTATGTTAAAGAACATTTTTTGAAAGTCGTAAAGAATTCCTAAGTTGGCGTCATCATCTTAGTTAATCTGTGTTAGTAGCTAATTTCATCATCATATGTTTTTTACGTATATATGTATATTTGTGTGTATATATGTATTTATATGTGTGTATGTGGTATGTATATATATATCTTTATATATAAAAAGTACGTGTCACGTTGTTTGTCCGCGATGGACTCCTAAACTACTGAACTGATTTCAATGAAATTTTTCGTCAATGTGCAGTTTGGTCCAACTTAAGAGATAGGATAGCTTACATCTCAATTTATAGTCGCAATACGATAGTATTTTATTGAAAATTATTTGCCTATTATTTGACAGTCACAATTATCTGTTAGCTCCAAACGATTCTGTCTGATGACGATATCTGTTGACTGGATTGAATAAATATTTAATAGATGGCGCTATGTTAAAAATGCAAACGTTTAATATAAGCTACAATTTAGTAGTATAACCACCACGTGTTGCTGTAAGTATTCAACAAATAGAACCGATTTAAAAAAAAAATTGCAGACTGTGTGCAGTTCGGTCCAACTTGAGAGATAGGTTAGTTTTTATCCCGATAAGTGACCCTCAATTTTTTTATTGCTAATTTCAGGAGTTCTTTTGGGAAAGCAAATGGTCGTTCGGAAAGGGCAGAACAACGTCTGCCTGGTCAGCTAGTATATATATATAGATATATATATATATATATAGATATATATATATGTATGTATGGTATATGTATTTTTTTTACCTTTATGTTTATATGCTATAATTTGTAAATTCATTATATTTCTTATTCTTTACTGTTATGTATTATAATAACCGCCTTCGATGTTTTTCCACTCCTCAAGGTTGACAGGCAGAGAATGCTTTAAGCATTATGTCCGCCTTTTGTACTTATATATTTTATAAGGTTCAAAAAAGTTAAATAAATAAATAAATAAATGAAGGCCTATATTGAGCAGTGGACTTGCGATAGCCTGCAATACATTACATTACATATCTACATTAGCTAGATGTCACAACTTGTATGCTTGTACATCCGATAACATTGATTTACAAAACTAATGGAGCTGAATAAATAAAAACGATTCTAATAAACAATTCAATTTAATTATTTAAATACGTACAGAAATATATAGGTACGAAAATACTAATTTAAAACTTGTGGCCTTGAAAAACTTAATAATAAAAATATTAGCATTATTCTTCTTTATTGAGAGGGAAAAGCAAATTTATACTGCAAATATGAGTGATAGAGTTTACAAGTAACGGCCCAGACAAAAGCTTGTTATCGATCAAATTGACGATATAATAAAGTTGGGCCAAGTTCAGAGTATCCTTAACCGACGAGCATGTACGCGTAGACATATTAATGTGAAAGAAACGGGAGAGGTGTTTGAGAATGGTAGCCAATGGAAGTGCGTAGTCTCTGCCAGTTTTCTACGTGACAGACGTTACAGTTTATGTCTGCATATATTTATATTTTGACCACTCCAATTGGTAGTAGCTTTTTAGTGTATTTTTTTTATATTTTATAGAATTTGTCCAGAACTCAAGAGAAAGAGCAAATTGTAATTTACATTTGTCCTTAATTAGTAGCAGTAATAGTATTTTATCGGACTCGTTATCAGATGATGCCAAAAAACATTATTTGTTAGTTAATAAGAGATTAAGTAATTAGTAAGAAATTAATAGGTATATTTGTTAGTAATTTTATATTTAAGATTTTTTGTACTCGTAACTACCAGGGCGTCATAATCGCATCAGCGACAAAGTCCTTTTACTATGAATAACAAAAATATAAATAATATAAATAATCATAAATAAATAAATAATCATAGCAAAACTTATTAATAAGCATATATCGCCATCTAGTGGATACAAAGAGATCTAGGCATTTCCCTAAGTCTTCTTTTACCACCGATTTTATGTAAAAATATGTTATGTAAGAAAGATTTCTTATTTAGGTACATAACTTACATAAATAATTTCTTCATTGTATTGATTGTTATTCCTACTTCAAATTAATCCAAAATATGTTCCATGACTCAATCTGTGAATGTTATGTACACTTGTAATTGATATGCATATCAGTGATGATAAAAATGTGTATGTTGTCTATGTGTATATTTTTTTATAGGATAGGGTGAGAAACGGGCACACAGTCCACCTGATGGTAAGTGGTTGCTGTGACCCATAGACATCTACATTTATCTTCAATAAAAAATCAAAATGCAGATGCGTCGTCACCCGTGAGGACTAAGATGCAATGCCTCTTTTCCAGTAAAATGGGCCTCCGGTTCTCTACACTCACCATACGAAACACAGCAGTGTCAAGCTGTCATTTTACACTGGTATTCTGTGAGAGCGTGGTCCTTCCCCGGTCGTAGTCTACTACTAATATAGCTGCAGCATGGCTCTACCACATATATATCACTTACAATACACATAATGTCATATATGTTTATTATAAGTGTACTTGTTAAATAAATAGATAACTAAGAATGACATGGGGTGAAAGATAGACTTTTCACGCCGCTAACATAAAGCAAACATCAAACAAATCTAAATTTCCTTCACCATTTTATTAAAACAGAGAAAATGTAAAATGTTTTATAAAATATAAAACTTATTATACATTACCATCCGTTGTACCAAGCTGGCCGCGTTAGTAAAAACGCGAAAATTCGTCTCGGGCGGACATGTAAGAAATATGTTATAAGATTCCAACGCTGAGGTTTTTGTTTATATAAGAAAACTGTAGCAAGTAAAAATACAAATTTTTGAACGTTTGACAATAGTTTAAAAAAAGGATTTAGTTTAAAAAAGGAAAAATAATTGATATTCAGAAATAATTACAGCTGATTGTGATGCATTCCATCCTAGTCCTCAGAGGTGTCATCGAGACTGTAACCTTCTTTGTTTGAAGCTGGTTGCAGGTGTCCATGGGCTGTAGTTAGCCACTTACCATCAGGTGGACTGTAAGTTTTTTTTTGTTTGATTGGCACTACAGTTTTATAAAATAACTAGCTAGACCCCGCGAGCCGCGACTTCACTCGCGTATACTTTGGTTTTAATTTTTTTGCGCAGAATCCAAAATATTATTATTAAATAAAATTAGTCTATGTTACTCCTTATAACATTAGCTATCTGCCAGTGAAAGTCACGTCAAAATCGGTCCAGCCGTTTCAGAGATTAGCCGGAACAAACAGACAGACAAAAATTTAAAAAATTGTGTTTTTGTTATAAGTACCGTACTTTCATATGCATTTAGTAAAATGCTGTTATTTTGACATTACAAACAGACACTTCAACTTTATTTATTTGTTATATAGAGCCTATAGAGGAGGCCAATGCCCAACAGTCGCACTTCACTTTTTCCCTTAGTACAACAGTATGTCAATCGCCATTCTGAGTTTCATTAATTTATTCTTCGGTCTTATACGCTAAGTAAACATGATATGAGATGAGCGAGATACGCTCGTACTTTAAACGTCAATTCAAACGATTCAACTACTAATGAACATTATATATATGATTGGCAATTATGGCAAAAGCCTCCTAATGACGCAATCTATGGAGAAGCCTATGTTTAGCAGTTGATTATCTTTTTCTCTATTATTTTTTAGCCTTATTAAGGCAATAATTAACGAATGAAGAGAATGTTAGCGTTCAGTAAATGCATTCTTTCTATTCAAGATTACCTAACCTATTTTTAATTTCACCAGGGGTATTTAAGTTTCCGATGCAATATTACATGAAAAGTAGCTTGCGCTACTCGGAAATGCATGCAATTACATCCTTATTGCAATTTCAGCGCCGTACACGGAATATATGCGCCGCGTCAACTTTCGATCGGCCTTTGAGTTTCATGAGAAGAAAAATTTAATCACGGTTCGTAGAGAAATTCTATGCTCATTTATTTATATTTGCTTTCCATCCATCGATCTATTACAACATATAAAAGTCTACTGCTAAACTCCATAGATTGCTGCAAATGGAGGATTTTGCCATAGTTGCCACACTTGCAAGCGGGTTGGTAACCGCAGTTTTTAAATATTATGAGTTGTAATCAAGATGATAACGCTGTCTATCTCCTGTTGTGGATACGGCTGTTTTTCTGGGCATTACAATTGAGGCGAAACTTCAATGGGGCCCCATACTATATCTAAATTAGCAAGCAGACTTAGTTCTGCAGCATAAGCTGTACGAAAAGTTAGAAGTCTCACAGATGTTGAAACAACTAGATTATTTTATTTTAGTTACTTTCATAGCGTAATTGACTTATGGAACTTTGCTATGGAGTTGTGCGACTGATATTGAAGCCATATTTGTTTTGCAAAAGAGAGCCCGTACGGGCGATTTATAACTTAAACTGTAAAGAGTGTTTCAGAGAAAAATTTAAAAGAAATAAACATATTAACTTTGGCATCGCAATATATTTATGAAAATGTAATGTATGTATATAAAAACAAAAATAGCTTAATAAGAATAAGGATGCCCATACTTTAAACACTAAGAACAAACACAAGCTTGTAATGCCAGTTACTAGACTCCACAGAATCAGTAATTCATTTATGGGGCAATGTATACGCTTTTACAATAAAATCACAGAACATGTTCAAAGTTTGTCAATAAACAAGTTTAAAAGTTTTATTAAAGAGAAACTGTACAAAAATGGTTATTATAATATCTAGGAATACATGAATTAATATTACCCCTGGGAATAAGGTGATCGCAACCATGCTGGCTCTGCTGATGTTCTCTGCTGCTGATTGTTAAGTGAAATATTTAAAAAAAGTCCCGCTGGGTTTCTTGCTGGTTCTTCCCAGGACAGAGGTATTTTCCGAACCAGTGGTAAATAAAAAATGACATTCAATAAGTATTATGTAATAATCAATATTCAATAAAAAATCGTTCCATTCCATTCCATTCTTGTTTTACTTTCACTCTGTTGCCTCTTTACCAAAAGACAAGACAATGCAGGGTGTGGATATTTTTATACCGACTTGATTTGCAACATGGTTCGCTCTCGTAGGGTTGTCGGACTATAGTCGGAACGATTAGCATACGGATTAGCGACCGTACTAGACTTCACTACACTAGACGCAACTTTGACTCCGACCTCATCGCCAGTATTGGGTCTTACAATTGCTAAACATTACAAGAGCGAATTTTTCAGAATATTGCCGTGTTACGACTACAATGGGATGGGGTTGGTGATTCTATAAGAGAGTGGAGAATTTGTAAAATTTTTATACAACAATACCACAACACATTTCTCAATAATAATAATAAAATCTGCAGTTGCGAACGCGCCTGCAGCTATGGCAAATATCCCCCCTATGAGGCCATCCAAAGAGTAAGCTCTTAGATTAGATTAGTTAGAGTAAGCTATAAGTAGCATCCAAGAGGCTTGTGATCTGTAGTGGACTAGTGACGGGCTATCATGAAAGTACGATGAACCAAATTGAAACAACGAATCGATATTTTTTGTTACATTTGCTTTTCAGTACAGTCAATAAATTTATCAACGTTTATTGCGTATTCCATTGAGAAATCAGCGAGAAGACATCGCGTCGTAAATCTGATTTACTTTGAAATTGTTGTAAGTATTAAGATAGGAATGATGAATAGGGCTCCTGATGTTAATTAAATATTTTCAAATGTCGGGAGACCTATAAAACAGAATAAGCTAAATCATTATTTTTAGGCGCATTCAAAAGGTAAATGGAAAAGAGAGGATTTGACTGTGTTTTTTGTATATTACGGATATCTCCATCAATCGTGAACCGATTGAAATTATTATTTTTTTATTAAAAACTTCTACTACTACTACGGGTGTGGTTTTAATGAATTTTGAGAAAAAATACCACCCCTAATGGCGGGAAAATACGGGGTGGAAATTTTAATGTAACTATTCAGATGATAATCTAATAGTCAACTTGAGCTTGTGATATTGCTTATAATTTACTCTAAAGCGTCAAAAATTACTTTTAATAAAAAGTGGAAGCAAATTCAAAGATCTAAAAAATTTACTGATTTCCATATAACAAACTCTGAAGTCGGGTTTTAATTCTTCTATACACTATGTCCTCGCACCAACTTCTGAAGCTGTTAAGTGATTTTTTTTATTAATTTTAGTTATTTAAGGTTGCTTTTTACGTATTTTTTTAAACTAAACGCGTGGGCCGATTTTGAAGAGGCAACAGACGCGTTGTCACTTTTGAGGATTAAGAATGCCTCACAATCTATTATGTAATTATACTGGATGTCTGTAATCCTAGGACCGGGACACAGCTTTGCACGCACTACTATTTTGCGGCATAGATAAAAGGATGGTTCCAATCCATACGGACTCCTAGCTAAACAAGCTAAATGTAATTAAAAAACCCCGACTGCGTTAATAACTTTATTAAAAATAACCTTTCCCGCCCTTTTTTGTGTATTTGCAAATGAAATAATACACACATATATATATATATATATATATATATATATATATATAAATATAAACATATATAAACAAAATACCACTGACTGAACTATACACCCGATTGACTTGAAATTTAATATAGTTACTCATTTCGCAAGCTCACTAAGAACGGATTTTACGATAATCCCATCAAAAAAAATTTAATAGGTTCAATAAAATACTATCGTACGCCCAGCGAAGCGAGCGGGTACCAGCTAGTAACATCATATAGCCTATGTCACTACCACAATTAAGTCGAATCTAAGGACACTTCATATTTTAAAATCCATCATGTCATTTAGGCTACAGAGCGTGCCGAAGATACTCTCGAAAATTATTACCCACCTTCTGGGGCATCATAATGAAACAAAGTACGCAATTATTCCTTATATTAAAAATTATTTTTATTTACTTTTTAAAGCTAATGTCGTCGTTCGCAATAGCAAAACATCTACACAATTTGCTGACGCAGTTGCGTTTGAATCACTTAAACGTCGCACTAAAACACGCCGCTCGGCTCGCGCCGTACCTCTGCAAAATATATCTCCCCGTACTGCAACGCAGACGGCTAATGGACAATAAAATAAATCGTGTATATATGTCATGGGAGACGTAAAGTTCAGCTGGATAAATGTGAAGTGGTACTTCAGGTAGAAAATTCCAAATTTCGCTCAGTTCAAGAAAACGTATTTAAGGAAAATAAATGGGAATGACGCGCTCTAATTTTACTTGTAAAGTAGAATTAACTTCAACTATTAAGAGAGTAAAGACGTACGAATTTAGGTGAGAGTTTTTTAATTTAAAAAAAAGCTCGATTTTTTAGAGTATATTTTACGCTACTAAACCAACTAAACGTAGAAGTAATATAAACTTTATTTTGTTTTTATTCAGGCCTTTAAAAAAATCAAAATAAATTTCATTTTTGTTACTACAAATTAATCACCATAAAAGCTATTAAATTATTTGTATCCTATGTGTATGTATATGCCTAAATATAAGGAATAATTAAGTAATTATTCATAGACAATTTTAATGAAAAGAAAGAAGAGACAGAAAAATTTTAAGTGCTGATTTACCACAAGCTTGGCGGTGAAGGAAAACATGGTGAGAAAACAAATTATTTTGAAAAGAATACAAGTATTTCGAAGAAAAGTGAAGTCCGCCATAATGCATTGGGGCAGCGCGCTTAATGAATATTTCCTTTTCCCTAAACTCTCTCAGAAATGAGAAGAGGCCTGTGCCGAAGAGTGGAACGTACATATATAGGCTGTAACTTTGAAGAGACAAAGTATTTACAGTCTAAATTGATATTCAGTTAGGCAACAATGCAGTGTGGCCCGTTGTTGAACGGGGTTTCGCAGCAACAAAGTGTTAACAGATTTTAAATATCTTCCAAAATGTTTAATTTCTAAATCAGTACATTAAATGGCAATTAACGATTTCATCAGTGCCGGGCAACTAATTCAAGTTGCTCGGGTATCAGAAAATTTTAATATATACTACTATATTAAAAACTATAATATATAAGTCTGACTTTTACACTGCACCCATAATACCCTGTTTAAATCTAGACTGGCTGAGAAATAGCTTTTTTCATTTTAGACTGTCATTCAGATATAAGGCAGTGGCTAAGAGTTTGGCTACATCACTGAAGGCTTCGGGTATCGAATGCTGTACTATTTTCTACCGACTTCAAAAAGGAGACGGTACTCAATTCGACTATGTGTTTTTTATGTGTGTTATCTCATAACTTTTTACTGGTGAACCGAATTCGATGATTCTTTTTTATTTTAAGCTGGTGCTTCCCATATAAATTTGATCAAGGTCTGACCAATAGTTTTTGAGTTATTCTTAATAATTTATATTGAATTCTGTTGTACAATTTTTTAATTTTAAATTATATAGTAATATTTCATACGCTAAACGCCGGATTAGATCAAGCTCTTTAAAAATATATTCTAGTAAAGATATTAACAAATATAAAACAAAGCAGAGGTAGTTGAATGGCGGATTTGAACTTACGAATGTTTAGTTTACAGACCATTAGGCTATTGTCGCTTGTAAAGCTAAAACCAAATTGGCGTAAATCTTTTAAATTGTGACACTTAATTTTAAAAATCATCTTTTTTATTACAGGCCGTACATCAACGTTGTACAAAGCGATTGGTGCCATCAGCTGATTTACCGGAGCACCTGTACTCCCCTCGCGATGGGGCCATCATTCTTTGTGGGTACGTTAGGCTGAAATGGTTACGTTAGGTATGTCTATGGGAATTGTTGTGACGATGTATCAACGTGCTGTTGGTTGAGGATCATTTCGATAGCTTTTTCCTTTATATAATTTTTATTGTCGTTGGTAAATTGGTGTTCGCAAAGAAACAAAATTCAACTTGGTTTCAGATAATTAATAGGTATTATTTTATATTATTTTATATGTATGCAAATATTGAATTTTGACCTAACCGTTATGGTTTTACATTTGGAAGCTTCGCTTTTAAAGAATAAAGGCTATATAAATTTAGAAGAATATAGTACGGAACGTGGTCATAGAGACACAAAACGAAAATAAATTGTATGCAAATGTTGAGTGATGTTGCAACTTATCAAGAAGATTTTGGGATGGATTTGAGTTACACACATCTTCAAAGTCAATAATGGGTTATATTAGAAACTAAATAAGCGTACACTTTGCGTAAAGTGAACGAAGTAAGACAGAAAATAGTTTAAGATAAAGTTTTCAAAAATAAATATTCTTGCAAATGGTATAACCATGCTGCACCTTTATGCTTTATTATGATTCTTAACCGAGGATAGATGTAGATGTCTATGAGCCACAGCATCCATCCATTTGTTACTCTTATTCTTAAAGAAAAAGTAATAATTTACAATTCAAACACAAATCCATTAAAGGAGATAAATGACGTCAATTATCAAATAGAAAAAAGCCCCCTTGTGTCATTAAAGTCCACTTAGGGTAACTAAGCAAAACCGCAACGCATTACTTTATTAGGTGTGCAAGGGAAGATGCATCCGTCAAAGTCAGTTGCAATGGGGGGCCTTGGAAACCATTTTACCGCTGTTTGCCGTTGTCTTGTTTAGCCTACAGTACAAGATATTAACTTCGTTGCAAGTTTTCATACTTCTAATTTCTTTTTTAATAACTTCGATTAGCTTTATGTAAAAAGCGATAATTACCAAAAGAAAGTTTTTCTAAATTTATTAAAGATTTACTGTGCTTATTATACTTATTTTACACCAGTGACAGGTAGCAGGTGCAGGTTCTAATGCGGCAGTTGACAATCCATCTTCTAAACGCGACAATAACGTCGAATCTTTTCAAATTTGACGGACTCCAAAACTTCAAACATTTTGACGCAAGAAAAATACTCAATACTGTATAAATATTTGAAAGCCAAAGCTGATGACGCATTTTGCTACTTACAAAAGAAAATAAATTAAAAGTAAAAAAAAAACTTTATTAAAAACAAGTTTTTATTTAAATGCGCTAAAAAGAATATAATAAACTTTTCCTTTAAAACTTTTACTATCAACTTATAACGTCATTACACAATTTATATAATAAAAAAAAGCTTGTCGCGAGATTTACCTGTGTAGATAAATGTGTAGGATTGATTTTAATTTAAAAAAAAATCAAACTAAGTAAATACGAGCACTTAAATCTCGCGACAAGCTTTTATATCATATAAATTGTGTAATGACGTTATAAGTTGATAGTAAAAGTTTTGAAGGAAATGTTTATTTTATTATTTTTTGCGCATTTAAATAAAAGCTTGTTTTGAAAAAAGTTTTTTTTTACTTTTAAATTATTTTTTACTTTTAAGTTATCGCTGGACAAGTTTCTCAGTCTGTTCATCTCATTCAACGCATCATTGTTGCAAGGTCGTTTGTCGGTTAATTTCGAACCATCTAGCTCTTCAATTAGGAGACCTTCTAATGATTTTACCCTACTTAAGGCCACGTATGCTTGACCAGTAACGAAGAGCTTCGACCCTAAGTATACAAAGGCGTAATCGACAGTACTACCCTTTTTTTTTTCTTGCGCATGGAAAATCATCTAATGACGCCTTTCGCTCTGGGTGGAGCGGAAGGGAGTGTCAGACTTTTACTGACTAAAAACCATCCGTGTTCCTTCAGTGCCCTTACGTTCCGGAGCCGCGGTATCTTTTGCAAACAGCCCACAGCCCCGGCAGGCGTCGGCCCTTACGGGCCCCTTCACGCTGCTGACAGCTCTTTGAGGCGCGTGGAACAAAACGCGCCGTCGACGACATCCTGCATTTTGTGTTCTTCGTTCTGCAATGCCGTGGCTATATTTTGCTCGAAATTGCACAGGCTTGGGTTGAATGAGATGAACACCATCTTTACCGAAGTCTATACGGACGGATGGTATGTCGGTATCATACATTTGTGCTCTACGGAAGCAAGGCCATATATATATATATATATATATATATATATATATATATATAATATGTCCAATGGCACCATTCACCAGACTTTTAGACAGTCAAAGTTTACCGACGGATGCTACAGACTCGAACAATTCGACCTCAATATTATTATCGAGGACTCCAAAAACTCCAGTACACCAAAATTTCAGACGGATTGGAACAACTGAGTTTATGATCACCATCTTATTTTTGGTTAACTCGCATTCGTATTCTCAGCAAGTCCTTTCATTTGATACCCATATTGTAAGAAAGCATAAAAAAACTTAGTCCGCCATCATTAGAAGTCCGCCATATTGGATTTAGAGTGACGTCACTTTATTTTTCGAGTTATACTAAGCAAGCCCTTTCATTTGACAACCATATTGTAGGAAAGTATAAAAAACTTAGTCCGCCATCTTTAGAAATCCGCCACATTGGATATAGAGTGACGTTACTTTACTTTTCGAGTTACACTAAGCAAGCCCTATCATTTGATACCCATATTGTAGGAGTGCATTAAAAATAACTAGTCCGCCATCTTGGATTGTGCCATGTTAGATTTAGAATGACGTCACACAGCTAACCATGCATTGTCATCCAAACTTAACGTGTATACAAAATTTCAGCTCAATCGAATGAAGATATCTGCTTCATAATTGAGTTTCACTTCGGCTCACAATTAGGCTCACTTCACCATTATTTACTTATTCATTGGTTAAAATCATGTAGTTAAATCAAAATAGCGTTAAGAAATGGAAGATAAAGACGAGCGGAAAGAAAAAAAAATTACCGCTAGTAACTTGTACCATCACGTGTAACAGAGCATAGGGGACACTGCGACTCTACCCCCGGGGATTCGTACCGCAACTCAGTACACGGCGCGACGGTGATTCGTCTCTTTACCCTCTCGACGATTAAGAAATTGTCCTGTGGTTGCTGTAATCTCAGGTGATAGTGGATTTTTAGAGCATTGTGGTCCTAATACACGAATTTCGTTTAAAATACGGAATGCGCTTTACTTTCTAATTTTATATCTCTGTGTATTACTTAATAATAATATTGAAGTTTAAAGTATAAACTAATAAAAGTAGTTTTTACATAGTAAAGTCACGCTGCAACCATAATATATATATGGTTGTAGCACGAATGGGTTGTCTCAATCGTGATGGAACTACGCTCTCACAGAATACCAGGGCAAAATAGTTGCTTAATACGTTTCGTATGATGAGTGTAAAGAACCGAAAACCCTATTTTCTGAAAACGAGGCATTCTATCTTAGTCCTCAGTGGGGATAAAGCATCTGCATTTTGATATTTTATTTGAGAATAAATGTCGATATCTATAGGCCACAGCATGTGCTCGTTTGTCACTATTATTCTATAAAAAAACGAAGTCTCTTATGTCCTTTAATGTTAAATTTAAAACATAGTTCATTTTCACCGATACTTCTGTACTATATCGTTGATGCTGGTAGTGGTATCACAGATGGAACGCAGAGGCAGATTAAGGTGGACGCTATTGTGCTGCTGACTTAATACAAAACATTATGAGGGAATTTATATCCAAAAACTATAATAGTGTTTTGAGGTACGTAAAATCAAATAATCCGAACCAAAACAGTACTCAGGCGAACTCTGATCTATTACTTTCTTAAAAACGTGAGGAAGCCTATACCATGTGATGGGACGGTTACGGTGTAATACTACTTTGTAACTATTTTTAGGTACATAAAATAAATTAGAATTCAAAAATTCTTAACAGGAAAGAAATAGCCACATTAACAAAGAAAACGCCGCAATGTTCCGCACTAATAAATCCTAATTGTTAATGTTAAGATTTACAGAAGTTTGATACAAGTACATAGGAATGTATTTGATTCGTAATCTTTGATAGATGCTATACTTGATAGCTGAAATAAATGAGACTTAAAAAGTTATTACATACACGAACTGTAACGTTTATTTCTTAAGTTCAATTAATCCTCGAACATCTCAAGCATATCCCCGCAAAAGCAAGCTTTGAGTCTTTGTACACAACAAAAACAAACGAGTAACACTCCAAACACGCGATGTGTGTTCAAATAATCTTGATACTTGCTTCCCTTTCTAAGTAGATACGCCTTAAATGTATCGTTTATCACAGTCTATAAAATACAAGTCGTTCGAAAATTGCATCAGGCATCAATCTAAATGGTGTTACGTTACTGCGCACCCAGTTATGGGGTGGCCATAATTAGAGTGTGGAGGTAGTGATAGCGGGTTAATTAATCTTAAATTCTGATATGAAACCACAATATTTTATAACATTTGCAATAAAATATTATTTTAATGGATGACTATTAACAAGAAATAATAAACCTAGCAAGCTAACAGCACAGCAAAGTGGCGAAGCAATCAGCTTTGTAGCGGTTTCTAACGGAAAAAAAAATTTTCAAAATAGGAGGTTCAGATGTCTGGGTGATCAGTAATCGATTGCTGAAAACAGAATATTGAAAATTCGAAATCGTTCTCGAGATAATCGTGGGACAGACGGACAGACGGACGGACAGACGGACAGACGGACAGACGGACAGACGGACAGACATCGTGAAATCAATAAGTGACTTCGCAAGCTTCGCCACTTGATAAGCGTAATAAAACGTTCACAAAAATATTAAGTGTTAAGCTTCAAAACTTGCCCATCACTTTTATTGACTGGTTGGCATTTTTTTAAATATTTTAATATATCACTTGCTCAAAAATACTTTTAATCATTACCAAATAATCTCATTAAATATCTAAAATATCTTGAACATATATTTTAACTCTAAATGTACAAATAACACAATTAACGTATATTGGATTTAGACAACAGTTACTTTTGCGCAATCATTATGTGGGCAGCTTTATATTATTACTGCGATTTAAATAGCCATAGTTAACCAGATTATTGCAAAAATTTCGTTCAGTACTATTTTTTGTAATATATCTCGTAAAACAAGTAACTGATTTATATTCAAATTCCCGATTGATGAAAATCAAATTGTGAAAGAAGTTTGATACCAATAACATGGATGTTGGCTTTTTGAGCTTACTAATGGGATATTTACTGCGGATCTTTGATTGCTTCCAATTTAAAAGAATAAACATG
Source organism: Parnassius glacialis (assembly GCA_033319125.1). Classification (NCBI taxonomy): domain Eukaryota; kingdom Metazoa; phylum Arthropoda; class Insecta; order Lepidoptera; family Papilionidae; genus Parnassius; species Parnassius glacialis. The sequence goes on along the minus strand of JAVANC010000022.1, from coordinate 31,217,694 downwards.
TATGCCTAAGTAGCACATTTCGCACTTAAATTTTGTCAAAGCCCCTTAAAATTTGCAAATGTACGTAAGTTGACATGTAACTCTTAATTATCCAACGAATGGTATCAAATACCCAATTTGATTATAAACTATTATTCCACTATCCTCTGTTACACTTGTATAAATTCCTAAAACTAAATCTCAAACAGTACTTCATATCCTCGTCTTCAGCAGCTCACAACAGTGTACTGTTCGATATGGAGAAGAGGGGATTAGATGGAAAGAGGGCTTTTATCTAGTAATACATCCTGCTGTTAAGTGGTGATGTGATCCTTGATGGTAAAGCGCACTGGTTTATCTTTATAAAATATACAGTCATGTCTTGAAGATGCTCACGTTGTAAACGGAGAAAAAGTAAGAGACTGACAAATTGTGTCACTCCTTTGCTGTAAGCTTTAGAAACAATAAGGTGCGATGCTTCGTTCGGATTTTGCATTGGGTATTTAAAAACGTGATTTAAGTAGTTTTACCCGTGCATCTTTTTGGCGAACCTAATAGTCGCTTCTTACGACCCCGAAGGCACAAAATTGTCATCCCATTTCTCTATAGCAAGCTACAAGGGTCTTTATAAGATTATTTTCATGCTGTTAAAAATATACCAACATATTACATTTTGTCGCGATAACTGTAGCCACACCCCACAATTTTCCCCAAGCTGAAGGTGCACAGTGTTTATGCAGTTATTTCTCTTCGTTAGACAACGATTTGTCATGAATACTTTAGTAATATTGTTTTTAGATTGAGCCTACGAATCCGCCGCCAGTTAGGGGAAGGGATGACACAATACAATCCATTAAGGTTATAAATGTAACTTGTTTCTCCCTAAAATAAATAATGGTAAGTAATTAATAATCAGAGTCGATTTACAAATATTATGAGAAAATTAAGATAATTATAATATTATAATTTTCCAATGCTTCCTTGGCCCCCATCTGTACAACAAATTGCACGGAGAACTGGACATTTTCCACTGAATTATTACTTGTGTGAAAAAAGGTACACGCCTGGTTATTGTCGCTAGATTACAGTTAGACCGAAAATTTGTTGACGACAGTAAACTCAACAAAATAAGAAAATTAAATCCTGTAATTCTGATTTCCGTTACGTAATATATCCCATTAGACATACATATCTACACTTTCAAAACATGAAATAACTCCTATCTACCTGCCAATCACGTTGTCCTTCATACAAAACTCACGTCTAACAAATAAGCTTTAACAAATTTTATCGATTACCCATTGTTTTTGTCATATTTTGTACTATATAGATTTGAGTGTATTTTTCCATATTCTATTTGTTTCTAACTGTGTTAATTATTCATACTTAAGTTTGGTTGTAAATGTATTATGTACCAATGTCTACTATTAAAATATAGAAGGTCTGAAACCCTGTAAGACAGGTTAGATAGATTGTGCTATGTTATACCAACTTATTATCTTATAAATAAATAAATAGAAAATAATATTATAATTTATGTATGTAATATGGTTTACAAACGGTACAAACTTTCGAGTAATAAATACGAAATGCAGAATTATATTGTCTAGAGGACTACGTTATACAGTACTGTAGTATTTGAAATTTGTATTTTCTATGCGATATTCGATATTCTTCTTCACAGTATGTATAGTGATTTTATTCACAGTACGCAAGCAACCCGGGTTCGATCCCCGCCGGCACCAATGAAATCGTTAATTGTAATTTTAAGTGCTGATCTACCACGTGCGCGGCGGTGGAGGAAAACATCGTGTAGAATGGAATCGGACGAAAGGTTGTCGCACAACTTTAAGGAGAACTCCAAACTCTTCTGGAAAGAGGTTAGAAGGACCCGAAGTGGTGCGGCGGCCTTAAAAATTAACAAAGTGCTTTCGAGAACCAATGACGTCCTCTCAGAAAAATCGGACGTCATGCAGCGATGGAGCGAATTTTATAGAGAAATGTATGCGTGTGATGATCTTAGTGAGGGATCCGGGGGTGACGCCGTGACTGATACGCCAGACCCGGACTTCGATGACACTGAGGTCATCAGTATGAAAGAGATTGAACCTGCGATTCGAAGTTTGAAATGTGTTAAGGCTGCGGGACTAGACAGAGTTACTGCTGAAATGGTCAAGTATGGTGGGCCTCGCGTCTGGGACAGCTTTTATCTGCTGTGCAATTTGTGCTGTCGGCCGGGGGATGTCCCGGATGATTGGCGATCCGCAGTCATTGTGCCTTTATATAAAGGTAAAGGTTCACATTTTAATTGCGGGTGCTATCGGGAGATCAGCTTGACCAGTTTAGCAAGTAAAGTTTACTCGAAGGTTTTGACACGTAGGATGCAAGAGAAATCGGAAAGATTTCTATGGGAGGCACAATGCGGATTTAGACCTGGAAGAGGATGCACGGATCAAATGTTTTCTCTCCGCATGATTACGGAAAAGCTTCTGGCTGCTAACCAGAGGGTTTTCTGTGCTTTTGTGGATCTTGAGAAAGCATTTGATAAGGTTGTAAGGAAGAAAATGTGGGAACTGTTGCCGGGGTATGGTGTGGATGGTCGATTGGTAAGGGCTGTGCAGTAACTTTACTGTGACTATAAAGCCTGTGTGCGGGTAGGGCATGACCTGTCACCCATGTTTAGCGTCCAAACGGGCGTAAAACAGGGTTGTGTCATGTCTTCCTGGCTGTTCATACTGTATCTCGACAGCTGTTTACAGAAGCTGAAAGATAGCTGTTTGGGTGTGAAATTGGGTGACATTAATGTAAATTGTCTGCTGTATGCTGATGATGCAGTGCTTATTGCACCATCAGAGGCAGAACTGCAGGCATTAGTCACGTGTATGAAAGAGGAATGTGAAATTAAAGGTCTTTTTTTCAATGCTAATAAAACTAAGGTTCTGGTATTTGAAAGGGACGAAGAGAGAACGAAGTGTGAAATATGGGTATATCAGGAATGTCTAGAACAGGTAAATGAAATTGTATACTTGGGGAGTGCTTTTAGCCGGGATGGAAGATGTGATTTAGATGTGGACAGGCGTGTCGCTGCCGGGAACGGTCAATGGTGCCCTGACTGCGTTAGTTAAAAGGCAAGGCGTAGTGAAGAGTGCACGCCTTGCAATACATAACGCAGTGTTGGTACCGACTTTGTTATAAGGCAACGAAACCTGGGTATGCCAGAAGAAGCATAAAAGCAAGTTGAATGCAGTGGAGATGCGATCTCTTCGTAAAATGTGCGGCGTTACCATGGCCGACCGAAAGCGAAACGAAGAGATTCGCAATACAGCAGGTTTGAAAGATGACCTTATCACAAAAATTGATAGGGGCGTGCTTCGATGGTTTGGGCACGTTGAGCGAATGAGTGAAGACCGAATGGTGAAGAAAATATATAGCGCGAAAGTTAATATTAGAAGATGTCGAGGTAGACCGAGACTAACTTTCGAAGACCATGTGAGCAAATTGCTCGAAGAGGGGAGGGTCAAGAGTACTCGGATACTTAGACGTGCATGTATGAAGAAGATAATGAATTTGAAGGAAGCGAAAGAGGTATGTAAGGATCGTGACACTTGACGATCTGTTCTCTCTGGCTACCCCATCAGGGAAATAAAAATGAAGATAAGTATAAGTATTTCGAAGACATGTGAAGTCTCAACATTCTGTAATCGCTCGGATCGATTAGTACTCAACTCTGGGTACTAATATTATACCGGTAATAATCACATATCCATGCAATAGTTTATTCAAATGATATATTATGCAGTCGTAGTGCTGTAATACCTTATTAAATGTTGATTTTAAATGCGGCCAGACTGCGTCATTACCTGTAAAAAAAAGAAGACTTTTAGAAATGTATGTGTGATTACACAAGTGGTAAAATTAAACATTTTGTAAAATCGACTTTAATATAAATAAAATGAAACAGAAACAGAAACAGAAACTTTTTTATTCAATATAGATTATAAATAATGCTTATTGAAAGTCACTCTTTTGTATAATTACCACTGGTTCGAAAAAAAACCTCTGTCCTGGGAAGAACCAGCAAGAAACCCAGCGGGACTTTTTTTTTTAAATAACAGCTTACAACCATGTATGTTACACAAATTACAACACAACAAATTAGAAATAGCTTGGTAGCGATCACCTCATTTCCAGGGGTTGTTATCATCTATAAATTCTTTAATACTATAATAACCCTTTTTATACAAACTTAGTTTAATAAAGTTTTTGAACTTTGAGCAGGTCAAATTTTGTATATTTTCTGGAATTTTGTTGTAAAAGCGTATACATCGCCCCAAGAATGAATTACTGACTCGATGGAGTCGAGTAACCGGTACTACTAGCTTGTGTCTGTTCCTAGTATTTACAGAATGAATACCACTTATTTTTGTAAAACTACTTTTATTTTTGTGTACGTACATTACATTTTCATAAATGTATTGAGAGGCCAAAGTTAATACATTAATTTCCTTAAATTTTTGTCGCAGAGACTCTTTAGGCTTTAAATCATAAATTGCTCTTATGGTCCTCTTCTGTAAAACAAATATAATTTCAGTGTCAGCTGCGTGTCCCCATAGAGAACATCATTGTAGTTGAAGTCAAATAAATATTCATTATTAAGGATAACTCAAAAACTACTGGTCAGATCTTGATTAAATTTATGGGACCACATGAAAAGCACCAGCTTTCAAATAAAAAAAGAATCATCGAAATCGGTTCACCTAGAAAAAGTTACACACATTAAAAATACAGTCAAATTGAGTACCTTCTCTTTTTTTGAAGTGGGTTAAAAACAAGAAAAATCATAACTAGTGGCAGGTAGATTACAGCTGAAGGAAAATAGGTCACCATAACTAGGGAAGGGCCATTCCTTCACAGATTGCATTATATAAATGACATTACAACGTTTTTGATTTCGGTAAGGTCATGCTAAAAAAACGGTGATAATTTAGGGATTATATGCTTACCTCTAATTTATTAATACCCGCCGGTTCAGGTAAAAGGACATAATATGAAGTTCTTCTTACAAATGAGAGGAAGTCCAGTAAATATATTATATCACCTGTCTCTTAGCCGTGTATAATAACGGGCATATGCAACAGATAAATGGGTAACAAAACTAACGTCGAATTATATTTTAATACTAGCTGTTCTCCGCGATGTCGCCCGCGTGGAATTTAATACGATTGGATTTCATGGGTTTTGATTTTTTTGCGCGGAACCCCAATTCTTTTCCTAAAATACGAGTATAAGAAGCCTAAGTTACTCTTAATAATATTAGCTATCTGCCAGTGAAAGTCCCATCCCAATCGGTTCACAGGTGTTTTTGCGTAATGCGTGTTCAGACAGATGAGGCCGGCAACGCATCTGCAGTTCCCCTGGTGCTGCGGTTGTTCATGGGCGGCGGTAGTCACTTACCATCAGGTGAGCCGCATACTCGATTGCCCCCTCTCCTATAAAAAAATGTCGTGTTGGAGTTTCATTGTAGTAATAGATTTTATAGATAACTTAGCGGTCCATCTTCAAGATTCTATAAAGACAATAGATGTATGTATGTTTATGCCATATAACACAGCTCTATTCTTGCACATACTCACATCTCTTCGCTACACAGTATAAAACAAGTCGCTTCCCGCTGTCTGTACGCTTAAATCTTTTAAACTACGTAACGGATTTTGATACGGTTTTCATCAATATACAGTATGATTCAAGAGGAAAATATAAATGTGTATAATACATGCATTATATATTATATTATAATTCTTCTGTCCGTGTGTATGTGACTGAACTCCTCCTAAACGATTGATTAGAGATGGTTTTTATATTCGCAATTGGACCCGGTAGGTGGCGTTGTTGTCCAGAAATCAACCGTGCGAAGCCCGGATGAATATAATGTAGAAGATTACTTTAAATCAGTCCCATATAAGTTTTAACCTCATTGAAATGATTAAAGTTAGTTTTTCGAAAGATAACAAATAACATAGTTTAAAGTTTCATCAGGGATGTAGTATTTGTTACGACTAATGTACGTGGAAATAGTAAATAATCTACATAAGATTAGCCGGCTAAACTTAGGTTAAGTTTTGGTTGTAGGCTAATATTAAAGTCTTTGATGCTAAGCTTCAAACTTTACATAAAAGTTATCCATCGAATAAAGTATAATCTGACTGAATATAAAAAAGTTCAACAATTGTATACTCGTACAAATGGAATGTTTAATTTGTTTATATTTATTTTATCATTTGAATGAATATTATCAGAGGATTTAAAAATCAGCCTTAGCTGGCTATACTTGTTTTAACCGCAACCAATTAACTTAAATATAAAAGCAAATGAAAATTACAAAAAATAGATGAAGTAACATGATTGGAATTGTTTATTGCATGTAAGAAGTAAATAACGAAAACTGCTACTAAGTGTAGTCGGCTGTCAGTAGGTTAAGGTACGACTGACGAACATTTATGTAATATTTAATTTTTTGGCTAAAGATGAAAACGATGTCGAACATAAACCATTTAGCTATTCTTAAGTTTATTTTTTATACTAATCATAGTCGCCAAGAAAAGAAACTGTTACAAATTGATAATTTTGTTTATTTTTTAAGTGGGCTAAATAATTAAGTTCTATTTAATATAAAACCTTCATAGTAAAGACAACAAAAGCTGTAGTAGCACAGGGGCTTGCCGCGTGCCGTAAACTTTACAGTACGCGAGCATCATGCAATCCCCGACGGCACCAATTGATATTGTTAATTGTAATTTTAAGTGTTGATTTATCAGTACTCAGGAACGAAAAAAAAATCGCGATGAAATCTGAGGTGAAAATGTAGCATGAGTATTTCAAAAACGAATATCCTCACAGAATACCAGCGTGTAGTAGAGGTTTACCTCTGCGTTTCGCTTGGTGAGTGCAGGTGGCCGGAGACCCTTTTTACTGGAAATGAGGCATTCCATCTTAGTCCTCACGGGTGACAACGCATCTACATTTTGATTCGCAAACGAGGATAGATGTAGATGTCTATGGGCCGCAGCAACCATTTACCATCAGGTGGACTGTGTGCTCGTTTGTCACCCTTATCCTATAAAAAAAAAAACAAAAAAAAAACGTGAAGTCCACCAACACTGGTGCAGCACAGCGGACTAATCACTCTATAAACCTCAAAAATAAAAGGAGTCTGTGACCGATGTCAGACGTATATAAGCTATAATCTATTTAATCCAAACATATGATTTCCATCGCTGTATTCGCTCATTGCTGGCTCCCTCCCTCGAAAATGGGGTTTGCTGCTTTAGCTTCCTGAGCAATTGCAGTTTTGTCTAAACAAGAAATCAAAATTCTGTATAGGCGAGTTTTTCGTATTCTGCTCATCTTCAGTAACCTTTAAATTCTTTAACCAGCAAATTGCCTTATGGTCAACTACGCGAGATCGTTCATTGCTCGTAACAATCGCATAGAAAATCTTGTTACTAGCCTGAGCTTGTATGTATACAAAAAATATGTTAAACGACAATGGCGAGCTGCAAAATTCGTAGCCCTAAAATCTGTGACCATACATTGCCGTATTACTAAGCTATTAGCCTAAATATTATAACGTTTAACACGCTCAAAGAATAATGTGGCGGGTAAATTACTAGTTAGAACGGACCTTAAGATCACGTCACCACTATGTCATACATCGGATGATGTCCTATGTTACCGATTAACAACACTCGCTTATTAGGGCGCATGCGTTCCCACAGGTCTCAGCGCTAGCAGAGTACTCCTACGCACTTACAGTACTATGATAAAACATTAATACAAAACAGACTACTTCAATAATTCAATAGAGCAATCGTGTAAAAATTATTAGCCAAAAATACCAAGCTTACTAGAAATGCAACACAGACTATCGACAGAACAATTATATAAAATTTGAATGCAATCACTAAAAGAGTAAGGGTCTCGAGGCACCCCTGGACACCCACATCTCTCACCAAAGTGAAGGTTGCATGAAGAGGGTGCTAAAAGCTTCGCGCGTGCACGCGATTCTAATGCACTTTACGTTTATTGTGGCGTTTATATCCTCCCACGTGAGGAACAGCCTGTGTTTAAGAGCCATATACGTTTTATTGCTGAGGTGTTTTAAATTGTATCGGTGGTTATAGATTTTAAGCCTCAATAGCAGGGTGCAAATTGAAATCCATTTCTGCTTTTATCAATTTAGGTATACACTTCACAGCTTTATGTTTTCAGTTGTTTGCTTTTACTTATGTTATAAATGTCATAATTTATCTTATAATCAACGAACAACCTTTTAAAGTCAATTCAAATTCAAAAAAGATACATACGGCCTTAATACCAAAGGTAATTTATAATAAGTTTTAGTTTTAACTAGAATCTGTTTTAATAAAGAAATCCCGTGGAAATGTGCAAACTAAAATGTAAAGTAACCTCCGTGTATCGGTTGTGTAAAAATATCCACTACCCCATATCGTCCAGTGAGTATCGTCAGTGAATGGCATAAAGATACTGAAAAAGAAGATGTGCTACAACATTTTTGTGACAATAATTAAAAACAATTAATACTGCGGCAAGCGTGGCAACTATGCAAAAATTAATGAGGCAATCTATGGGCGAGGGCTATTTTCAGCAGAGGACTTTAAGAGGATATAACGATGATGATGATAAAAAAAAAACGAGATGGTTATATCACTGTCTAGGTTAAGAAGGCGCGTAAATTACTGCTTGTGTTAGCTTAGTTAGGAAGCTTTAGTTAACGTTAGGTATGAATAATGCAAATTCTTATCTTCGATGCTATATGTTTATTTGCCAGTTACCAACCCGTCTGCCAAGCGTTGCACGTATGGCAAAATCATCACAATAAGGCAATCTTTGGGGAGGTATATGTTCAGCCGCGGACTTCTATAGGCTATTATGAAAAAAAAAAAATCGTGAAGGGGCCCGCAAGGGCCGACGCCTGCCGGGGCTGCGGGCTGTTCGAAAGAGATACCGCGGCTCCGGAACGTAAGGGCACTGAAGGAACACGGATGGTTTTTAGTCAGTAAAAGTCTGACACTCCCTTCCGCTCCACCCAGAGCGAAAGGCGTCATTTGATGATTTTCCATCCGCAAAAAAAAAAAGGCTATTATGAAAAATGTAAAGTGTAGAATTGGGACAGTAAATGTCAAATTTCGTTAAGATTGCGGCACTGCGGCTATGGAACTCCTTTCGTTAGAAAGACTCATCTTAAACCATAGTTTAAATCCGAGACTATCAATGAAACTCATTTCATAATGAGACTAGAAAGTTATTATCGATAACTAGCCGGCACACGGCACGTTGCAGCCGCAGAAGAAATAATTATGTAAATATAATTTTAAATTTGGAACAGTTATTTTGTTTAATTAAGAATGATAATACTTTCATTGAAATTGAATGATATATTATAATTTTCAAATATTTAGGTACGATACCCGCGCCACCTACTGTAAGTTAATTGTATCTACTATGCATGTAACCTTGCGAAGGTGTTGCGAAGGTTTAAGTGCAAGCAATAAGCTGACAAAGTTTTACCGCAATGTGATGAACGGTATGGCTGTGCATAAAATACGGGCAAACAAAAATTATTTTTTATATATTAGATACTGGCAACATTAAATTATTGCTATACTTCTATACAATGATTAAAAATTGTGCGTAACACAATTATGTGCACATGTACAAAGTGAAATTTCTTTATGACATGCAACTTCGTTACCATATATCGTTCTTTTTTATTTTATTTTACATAATTAAATAGGTAAAATAAAAGTATACTCATGCAAGCACCGACGGTGAAAAGAAAACGTGAAGTTATTGTTTTTTAATACCGTGCTAAATTTCTCCATTATATCAATAAAGAACAAAACTTTTTTCACTACAAAACAACATGCGTGAGTGTCGTGGAACACTCGGTTGGAACGAAGTTCCCTTCGTAGTATATTATTATTTATAAACGTATTATATTATTGATTAACAAATACATGAAATACTAGCATCTATTAAAATGAAGCGTCATTAAAAATAATATTTCTTTCATGGCAAGATAAGAAAAAGTGCGAGGGAGATGTACATTATTCCATCTCGCTTCCTTATAGCCGCCAAAGCCGTCTACACTACGTCAGAAGGGGTCGTGACGGAAAAATCTTACACTTTCTCTCGCCTAGCCCTCATCCGCCAAATTCATAACGTCCGATAAGGAACTTCGTGCCAATAAGTCAGCGCAATTAAAGTAAAGAACACAGATATTCCCTTTTGAACGTTGCAAATTCTATTGAATCTTATTAAATATCATATACATCAATCATCAAATGAAACCACTGTTATCATACGAGAAATAGCGATTTGCAATCCAATACCACCTAGTGCTGCACTTAGGTGCATCCCAGTTGTAAATAATTCAGGAAAAACGGGATGGATGGCTCTAATAGAGACCATCGCTCACACAACACCACATAAATCGTCTGGAACTTTCGATTCCGCCCCCAAAATGTGTACTTTTGAAGTGATTCATAGCCGCAGACAATATTCACAATATTTTGCTTCGAAAAAAATATCATCGAAATTTTTGAAACTTTTAAAACTCTTCAATAACAACCAAAACAAAATAAGACCACATCAAATATCTTTTATACTACTCTTTTTCTGAGCCTCAGGCGCAAATATAATTGTTGATTGCAATTTTAAATGCTGAATTATGACGTGCTCGGCGGTGAAGGAAAACATTGTAAGGAAATCTGCAATTACCGAAATGAAATATTTTGAGGACATGTAAAGTCTTCCAACACGTACTATGTGCATCCAATAATGGACTGTTATGAGCTGATAAAGACAGAAAGCAGAAAGATGTGATGTGAAGACGTGAGTTCGTGTCGATAGTCTAGTCAACAAGGTCAAAAACGTGTCTTAAAAATTTGTGCGATAGCTTATTAGATTCGTAATGACCTCTAAAAAAATAAATCTCGAGGATTTATTAGCACATAAAAAATTGCAATTGTTATTAACAAAATAAGACGAAAGAATAGATGTTTAGTTTTTCTTTAATAATTCAAAAATGATTAATATTTAAGAACTTTTAATAAATGATCCTTTAATAGGAGAACATTTTCAATCCGTTCCAATTTCCAATCCGGAAGTAGATGAAATATTTTTTAGAGTCCATTTCCAAATTTTAAAATAGGGTATAACATGTTCCTTTTCAGTAATTTTATTTTTAAGATATGAATGAAATGGTATGAATTCAAAAATCGACTTCTCTGCATTGATTATATTTTCATCTTAAATGTAGGAGATATAACAAACAAATACGATGACTTGATAAGACCATTTTTACGTGCTGTAATATTGAAGTCTGTGTTAATACTGCCCAAAAACTGAGCGTAGACATGCACCGGCACCGGTACAGTGGAAAAACGAAGCCACGTTGCCGTCGCCGTGCCGGTAAATGGAAAACCGCCCATTATAAACAGGAATTCGTTTCGCGATAATGATGTTTCACAAATTTTGTTTGCAATTTACTTAGATTTTAATCAATCAATCAATCGTTTATTGTACACCTGAGATAACAAAATTAAAATTTACAGACGGGAGAGTGTAAACAAAAGGTACAGCTATTATAAAACACACATTATTATTATTTATGTTTAGTTTTTATGTCATCATTGTTAATCAAAACTAACTTATATGACTTTCATAAATTCTGATCTGAACTTTTACAATTCTTTTACCATGTTCCACTAATCCTTATCCTTACCACACTTTCAAGTATATTGAACAATGTGGCCTTCACGACAGCAATATTGCTTATGTCTGAATAGGTCTTAGAAGTGCTTGATACATACATTACTAGGTATGTTAGAAACCAATCAAATATTTATTTAAGTTTTTTCATGAAGGTCTCACACTTCACTTCACGAAATTTAGGACATTAAACATTTTCATGATATTTATTTTGACATATTCATATTTTATTAATCTACAACCCGTGAAGTCGGATTTGGGGGGGGGGGGAGGGGGCTGCTACTGGAGGAATAGAATGAAAGGGATAGATCTGTGTCTATACAATTATTATCTTGTTGTGTCTCCGGTGGAGGCGGCGGTGGAGGGGTTGGATTAGATGGTGATGGTGATAATGAAGGCGATTGCGATATATAACAGCGATGGTTAAAGTTCAACTATTCCCATTCTAAATTTGGAACAACTTGGAATATCTTCCTTATGATATATGTTGATAAAAAGGCGAAAATCTTTCCAGTGTCGGTATCGAGCCCTTGAAAAGCATGGATATGATCGACTTCCTCCGTATTTTTTTATTTTCTATAATATATTTCATTAGTGAAGCTAAAGCCCGAAGGTTGTGACGACTCCTGCATTTGCGGATGAGCACGAGCTTCAACTTCAACTCAGACTGACGTCACCGGACGTCAGTCTGAGCAAGATTAGAATGGCTCTCCAGCACCTAAAAATGGCAAGTCCCCGGCTGAGGATGGAATTACAGCGGAGCTTTTGAAAGCGGGTGGAAAACCGTTACTTAAAGTCCTTCAGAAGCTCTTTAATTCCGTCCTCCATGGTGGCACTACGCCGGAGGCGTGGAGAAGTGCGGTGGTCTTGTTCTTCAAGAAAGGCGACAACGCTCTCTTGAAGAACTACAGGCCGATTTCCCTTCTGAGCCGCGTCTACGTGCAGTTTTCGAGAGTCATTACGAATCGTCTCGCACGCAGACATGACGACTTCCAGTCTCCCGAACAAGCCGGCTTCCGAAAAGGCTTTAGTACCATATACCACATACATACCCTGCGGCAGATTGTACAGAAGAGAGAGGAGTATAATCTGCCACTTTGCCTTGCGTATGTGGACTATGAGAAAGCCTTTAATTCCGTCTAAATTTGGGCGCTGCTGCAGTCCCTTCAGCGGTGCCAAGTTGACTGTCGGTATATCGAAGTGCTAAAGTGTTTGCACAGTAGGGCTACGATGGTTATCAGAGTACAGGAGCAGAGTACGAAACCTATCCTACTGCAGAGAGGTGTAAGACAGGGTGACGTTATATCACCAAAACTCTTCACCGCTGCATTGAAAGACGTTTTCAAGCTACTGAACTGGAAAGGATACGGTATTAACATCAACGGCAAGTACATCACTCACCTTCGATTTGCCAACGATATAGTCCTTATGGCAGAATCACTAGAGGACATAAGCGCTATGATCAATGACCTTCATAGTGCCTCCCAACGGATAGGTCTTAAGATGCAGATGGATAAAACCAAGATCATGTGTAACGTCCATGTCACACCTATGTCGGTAGTTGTAGGGAGCACTAAGCTCGAAGTAATTGTTGACGAGTATGTTTACCTAGGACAAATAGTCCGACTAGATAAGTCCAACTTCGACCGAGAGGTCAATCGACGGATTCAACACAGCTGAGCAGCGTTCGGGAAATTATGGCACATCTCGTCAGGTATACCCCCAAACTTCAAAACGAGACTGTACAACAAAATGTGTGTTGCCAGTGATGACCTATGAAATTGAGAGGTGGTCCTTCACTGCTAGCCGTATGAAGAAGCTCACGATCGCTCAGCTACTATGTCCTACTGACTATGGAGAGGGCTATGCTCGGGGTTTCTCTGCGTGATAAACTAAGAAATGAGGATACCAGCAGTAGAACCAGAGTGACCGACATAGCATTGCCCAATGAATTAGTAAGCTGAAGAGGCAATAGGCCGACCATATAGCTCGAAAAACAGAACCGACGGGGAAAAAACGTTCTCAAGTAGCGGCCTCGTACCGGCAGACGAAGTGTAGGGAGTCCCTCCACTAGATGGAGTGACGACCTGGTAAGACATGCAGGAAGTCGATGGATGCAAGTGGCTCAAGACCGTGCTTTGTGGCATTCCTTGGTGCGGGGCCTATATTCAGGAGTGGACTTATGAAAGGCTGCAATGATGAAGTGTACCATACAGCCTATATCGATTTTATACTTTGTGTAATCGATTTATTTTGGCAAACATTATTATTTTTCCCCAGTAAGTAACACTACCTGTTAAAATAATAGAGCGCTAAATTTAATACACGTAAATAATATATTTTAAAAGTCAAGAATACTATTTATTTGTTTCATGAAAATTAAATGAAACGCTCATGAGACGTGCACATTTGGATTTTCCAAACTGTTTTACTTTATTTTTGCAATTGGCTGGCCAAGTTTACTCTATTTCAATTACAACTGATGAGCACTATCTAGTTAAATATTTGGAAATAATTATTACGTTTTTAATCGTTCCCGAATATGTTCGATTCAATTTCAAACATTTATATTCCTTTATTGAATTCCACTTGTCTGGTCTCGCGTGGTATGTTTATTGCACATATTTGCAGCACTCCTTCTGCCATACAGGAGACCGTGTGTGGTTTCCTGAGGCAAAATATTGTGCATGTCAAATGTCTAAAATATAGACTTAGAATATATACTGGCGTATAGTGTAATTCACTTATACTTGTTTTAATCAAAAAAGAGTTGTTAGTAGTTATTGTCGGTTCGTGTTTCTAATCCTCTGCCTAAATAATACCAAGATCGATTTTGTAACCCTGTTACGGTATGGTAGTCCACCTTTTCCATACTTGATGACGCTGTATAAAAAGTAAATTCCGATGTTGACGTGTAAAGCAATTAAACCTTATGGCTTTTTTTAAATCCTTGTGACAACCTTGTGACATCCTTGTGACGACATGTGTGGTCACAAGGATTTAATTTATTTTGTATATGTATGTTAATATACCATAAGTACATACGTTGTGGAATATTTTATTAAGTTATCCCATCGTAAGCCATTTCAGCAAATAGTACAAGTACAGTACTAGTCCAATCAAACCCACTACCCAGATATATCGTACATACTAAGGATATATTTTCAATACGTTAAACAAGTCAACTCTTTATTCTAGAACAACCAGGCATTTAGCAGGTATAGTGTCTTTAAATATTGTTTTCTGTCGACGGCGCCGTGGTGCAGTGGCTTATCATTTACTTGCTGCGTTGAGGCCCGCGGATTCGAATTTCACATGGAACATGTGTTTGTATTTTTTTTTATAGGATACGGGTGACAAACGAGCACACAGTCCACCTGATGGTAAGTGGTTGCTGCGGCCCATAGACATCTACATCTATCCTTTATTACAAATCAAAATGTAAATGCGTTGTCACCCGTGAGGACTAAGATGGAATGCCTCATTTCCAGTAAAAAGGGCCTCCGGCCACCTGCACTCACCAAGCGAAACGCAGAGGTAAACCTCTACTTCACGCTGGTATTCTGTGAGGTCGTGGTACCACCCCGGTTCGAGCCGGCCCATCCGTGCGACAGCAAAAGCTGCCGCGTGGCTCTACCACTGTTACTGTACTGTTTGTATGGACTACAAATATTATTTTCATGTGGGGATATTAATTTCTCCTTATGCAATTTATGTATGTAAACTGCCTCCAAAATACAGGAGAAAATCCTAGTGTGGGGATAACTTGTTCTTTTTTTAATAAAAAATAAAAGAAAGAAATCTATAATTATACAACAAACTTCCACAAAATATTTTTAAAACTTTTAATAAGCCATGCGCTACACGAGGAGTATCCACAGGTCGTGGACGCGTATGTAATATTAAACAAAAATATTCAGAAGCATTAAAACGGCCGAGAACCGGGAAAGATTCCTATACACAAGACAGAGGGTGTACATATTTGACATTCATCTTGATCATACGGATCAGATGCTATCTGAATTAAGGGTTTTTGGTATAATAATAGGTATTTTTTAAAGAATAAGGGTGGAAAACGAGCTCACGGCACACCTTCTATCCTTGATTAAGAATCAAAAAGTGTATCCACTTTTTGATTCTTAATCTAATTTTTGATTCTTAATTATGGGCATAAGAATCAAAAAGTGTATCCACTTTTTGATTCTTATGCCCTGTCACCTCTTAGGTATAAGATAAAAATGCTTCGTTACCAATATAAAGGGTCTGCGATTCTTTAAACTCAGCATACGAAACACAGCAGCATATTTCTACACTCAGCTTACAAAACACAGCAGCATTAAGCTAGTTTACGCTGGTATTCTATGATCGTTTAGTCGAATGAACCTATTCGTATTATAGCCATACCTGGTTTTGTGTTACGTTAAATTTCATAAAAAAATCTCTTCTAATTGCGCTAACAAGTGAACTTATGAGTTAAGTTTTTTCGCTAACTTATCAATGATGATTTATTCTGAACGTATGAAAAAATTAAAAGAATATATTAAAAAATAATTAATAATATTAATTCAATCTTACTCAAATATTATAACCTACCTAATATGTTGGAAAAGAAATTAGGCTCTTACACGATTACAATATCATGTTATATAATAACAGTGGCATTATATTGTATACCTCAGAAGTGATATATGTATATGTAGTAAAATTTACAAGAAGTCTTCAAACGCCTCATTAATGAACAGAAATTTCAAGTTTAAGTATCGTTAATCGAATTCTCTAATAACTATCAAGTATCATCCAATTATCTTTTCTCGAAGAAACTTCTTACCGAAATTATTATAAAAATGGTATAATCTTTTAAACAACGTTGAAGAGCTCTCACCGTAATTGAGATGACAAAAAAAGGCCTTTAAATAAAAATACATCGAATTTTCAGAGGTACGGAATTTGAAGCGCGTCGTCGTAAACAAATTCAGCCGAAGTAATTGGGATCAATTTTAATCAATATCGGGTTACGAAAAGATTAAATAAAATAGAAGTGGTGAATATTTATAAAACATTTAAAAATTGCCTAATTTTGTAATTGTCAACACATACTGCAGCTTGTGTTATTTACTGACATATTAAGATTTTCGGAAAACATGAATATAACGGATAAATTAATAAATCGAATCGGGCGTTATTTTCTGGAAAAAACATTATATTAGTGATGTAAAAATCACAGCTAAGATTCGACTAAAAAAACATAATGATGTCTCACCTAATTTGAAAAGCGTCAACACTGGTCAACGTAAATCCAACGAATTGTGGTAGTTTTATATGTGTATTGTTGTAGCGATGAATAAAGTTTTTCTTTTTTTTCTTTCTAATACAATATACTATGGAATAAAAGATATATCGGCGCGTCTATAAAATACCGGATGAAGTGAGAATGTTGCATCACTTTAGCGGTAGTGGCAGTCCTATCGATGGTCTAGTTGTAGAATTGAGGGTATATCGGGAAACGCCCTCCCCCTTGTTTGTGCGAGTATAAAGTTCACTATAGACGCCGTGCGCGAGAAATTCCTCCTAAGTCATTCAACGAGTGCTAAGACTCGTAGAATGACAGTATCGTGGTTCTGTTTGTTGTAGCAATTCTTCTAGTGCGGGCAAGGAAGATGGTGACGCCGAAAGGTTGCTGTGTTACACTGAGATGTTTAGCGGTGCTGTTGCTCTTGATTTGCATACTTTTGTGTGTTCATGTAATTACACATCCCTCACGTTACACTGTTGTGTAATTATGACGGGGACATTTTACGGTAGGGTCGAACTGTAATTGTTCTATAGTAAATTTATAATGCAGTACCCTGTTTTATAACTGATAATGAACGGTTGCGTAAGCAGGATAGCAAGTTGAACATCCGCTCTCATACTATTATTATTTTTAGCAAATAACCTTATGATGTATTTCTGCTATGTGCCTCGAAATTTCACCAGCATATAGTTATCAAGCATTAAAGCCGCGGCATGACCAGTATGACATAGATCAAGCATTTTAGAGAGCAATGTAGAAAAAATTTGGCAAAATGAAAGGAGTATTGACATATGTACCTGTACGTCACCTCCCCATCCCTCCTCCCGCGCCCGAAAAAGTGTCCCGCGGCACAGTTTTTTCCAGTCGTAATGAAAAGTGTTTAGTACAATCACCCTCTTATACATAAAGCGATATCACTTATAGTTTCCGCGCAATCTGCAACGAAATGTGACCCTTATTTACATTACACTGATTGACTGAATGTAATATAAGTGATATCGCTTTTGTATGTATAAAAAGTTGATAAGACGGCTCCGTGGCGCAGTGGCTTAGCAATGAGTTGCTGCGCTGGGGGGCGCGGGTTCGAATCCCGCACGGAGCAAGTATTTGTATGACCTACAAATAATTGTTCCGGGTCTGAATGTTTGTCCTTGTGCAATTTGTGTTTGTAAACTGCCTCCACGATACAGGAGAAAATCCTAGTGTGGGGGTAACGTTTTTTTAAAAAAACAAAAAAAAAAATATTATTAATGATCACTATCTACCTACACAACACTTTTCATGTATAGTGTACGGTTTTCATTAAAAATGAAAAAACCGCGCACTCTTTCTGGCGCGCACGCAAAAAAACGACTTTTTCTGTGGTAATAAACAAAAAGTCGTTTTTTTTTAATCGGACGATAGTTCCAGAAATTAGCGTGTTTAAACAAACAAACAAAAAACAAAAAGCTCTTCAGCTGTATGACATTAGTATAGATTAGTATAAATTATTAAAGCATCCTGGTAATAACTACTAATTAGCCACCTACTACCCTGGACGTGTCACATGCAACTAAATTTAAAGGTTATGACTGGGTTGCCACTCATGAGTACTAAAATGGAATGTCTCACAACCTGTAATTATAGCAGTTTTCTAACCCTTAATGCCAGAAAAATACTTAGTTTATGAAGACATACATATCGAAGTTTGCTTTGTTCTAAAAACCGGCCAAGTGCGAGTCGAACTCGCGCACCGAGGGTTCCGAACAAATCCGTAGGTATATGAGTTTAAAATTATTAAAAATATTTTTATTATATGATGTAACTAAAAATTTATGCTTTTCGCAATTTTTCCTTTATCTGTGCTATAATACGTTGCTTCGTGCCAAATTTTAAGATTCTCAGTTCACGGGAAGTACCCTGTAGGTTTTGACTTTTGATTCCCTTGCGAATATCGAAAATTTGCGGCATAAACGGCTGTATCTTTTGATTGCGTTGGCTTAGAAGTTTGATTTTTTCACAGCTCCAAGGGACAGTAGACTTGAGTATTTGATATAAATTTCAGCTTGATACCTCTACGCGTTCCTGAGAAAAAGGGTCTTGACAGACAGACAGACAGACAGACAGACAGACGGACAACAAAGTGATCCTATAAGGGTTCCGTTTTTTCCTTTTGAGGTACGGAACCCTAAAAATATTCAAAATTTCAGCGAATAAGAATAAATAGATATCTATAATAAAATAATCGTTCAGACCGAATTCCGGTCACAACGACCTGTCTCAATGAATACTAGTGCAGGACAGGGTTATAGTGCACGAGTTTATATGTAAGCACAGATGCAATATTTACTCATAGTTCGAAGTTACAGCAATCCGACAACATCGCAGAGCGATCTGGCGCAGGATCAACGGCTTTACATGATTTTCGGAGTACGAGGGTGAAACATCGCCAACTTCCTAACTTCGGGCTGTTAAGAATTTCTCGACAGAAAAACCTAATAACTATTCCTGATCCGACTGGGGACAACATGATTAGCAGTCGCATTTACGACCAGATCAACGATGCAGTCAATCTGGATTATTCCACTTTTTCCCACCAATTATCCTACTAGTGGGACAAAGTCTTTAAGTGAATAATCACAAAACTTTAGATTCAAAGCCCTAAATTCTCGAACTGGTGATTCACTGCCTTCTTTTCATTTTGATAGATTAACTCTCCCTAACTCATTAATGCATAGACACATCCAAGCCGTTAGGCAGTCCCTTAACAATATGAGAGTTACGTGGAGGAACGCTGGTACGTTCCGTTTTTAAACAAAAAAGCCGAATTTAAATGTGAAACGCATATTGAGCGTGAATGAGGGACGAGGGCGAGGGGAGGATGTTTTAAAAGTCTATTCACATATTCGATGTACAGTTTAACTGATGTTAAAATCAGTACTGCCTCTATCAGTAATATCAGATTTCATTTATCAAAATATGATTTTTATATAGTACGATTATCCAGATGTTTTGTTTAAACTCTTCTTCATACAATAATCATTATTGCTACCAAGATAAAGTACTAAGTATAATATATTTTTATCAATCTTTAAAATTGTTTCTTTTTAATTGACCAAATTAGTTGAGCTGTAGTGCTAATGCGGTTAGAAAGATAATATTATATATCAACTTTAATTACATAATAACCATCAAATCACGGTTTTTGCCGGTATTTGACCGCCGGTGATATTAATAGAATAGTCATCATTCTCTAAACCATTTCCCATTATCTGGGGTCGGCGCAGTAAATCTTTTTGTTCCATTCCTCTCTATCAGTCGTCATTTCCATACTTACTCCTTTCATTCTCATATCACTCTTCACACAATCGATCCATCTTTTATTCGGCCTTCCTCTGCCCGTGTGTCCCTCCACATTCATATTCAACACTCGTTTTGTGACATGACTTTCATTCCTCCGCATCACATGCCCAAACCATGCCAATCTGCTTCCTCTCACCTTTTCTACCACTGGCGCTACTTTCAGGCTTCCTCTTATATACTCATTCCTTATCTTATCCATCCTTGTCACACCACACATCCATCGTAACATTCTCATTTCATTCGCATGCAGTCTATTTTCATCCTTCTTCTTGACGGCCCAGCACTCACTTCCATACATGACGACAGGTCGGATGATCGATTTGTAAATTTTCCCCTTCAGCCTTATTGGCATTCGGGGATCGCACGTTGTGGCTGTGACCTGTCGCCATTTCATCCACCCTGCGTTAATCCTATGCTGCACAGCTCTATCTATTCCGCCGTCGCCTTGAATGAGGGAACCGAGGTACTTGACATCTGAGCAGATAGGCAGTATAGCGCCATCCAACGACATGGGTAAAGGACTGGAAAGACCGCCGAAATCACAGCACAGATATTCGGTTTTGGATCTGCTGATCTTCAAGCCAACACTTTCCAGCCTCCGTTGCCACCCCGTCAGTCTGCTCTGTACCTCGATGCCCTCTTCCCCGACAAACACGATGTCATCGGCAAAGAGCATGCACCAGGGTGCCTCATCCTGCAGGTCCGACGTCAAAGCGTCCATAATCAGTAGGAAGAGGTAAGGGCTCAATGCCGACCCTTGGTGCAGCCCTACCGCCACATCGATACTGTCCGTAGTTCCCGCGGCAGATCGTACACATGTACGGGATGCTCTGTACATAGCACGGACTAACCTCACATACTTCCCAGGCATACCTTTCATCTTTAACGCCCACCACAAAACCTCACGGGGAACCCGATCGTACGCCTTTTCAAGGTCGACAAAAACCATGTGCAGATCTTTATGCACGCGCTTGTACTTTTCGCACAATTGGCGTAATGCGAAAATGGCATCTGTCGTACCTCGACCGGGCATGAATCCGAACTGGTTTTGTGTTATCTCACACTCTTCTCTCATTCTTCTCTCTATTATTCTTTCCCAGACTTTCATCGTATGTGACATGAGTTTTATTCCCCGGTAACTGCTGCAGTTTTGGACGTCTCCTTTGTTTTTAAAAATGGGGACCAGTATACTACTGCACCATTCCTCAGGTATTTGTTCTTCCTGCAACAATTTACCGAAAAATAAACTCAACCACTTCCATCCATCCGCCCTCAGCAACTTCCACACTTCTACTGGTATTCCATCTGGGCCGACCGCCTTCCCATTCTTCATATTCCTAACAGCCATTTTTACTTCTTCCACACTAATTTCTCTCACTAAGCCCATATTCACTGGTGGGTTTTCAAGCATACCATTCCATTCATTCTCCTCATTCATCAATTTCTCAAAATACTCCTTCCATCGCTTCTTTATACTTTCATCGTCAGTCAAAATCCTTCCAGAATCATCTTTTATACATTTTACATGTGAAACATCTCTTCCATTCCTTTCTCTCGCTCTTGCAATTTGAAAAAGTCGTTTTTGACCTTCGGGGCTTTCAATAAATATTAATAAAATAGAATAATAAATAATAGAATATTAATTAATAGAATAGTATAGAATATAATAGACACTCCTGTTTTATCGTTTGAATAATGTGTTGTCTAAAGGACTTCCATTTGGCACGATCTTATATGCATCTACCGCTTCTTTCACAACTATATATCTATAGATACAAGCTTTAGTTAATTTACCTTATTCAATTGTTCAATATAATTAACCTTCAGAAATTAATATAAATAGAATTCGCTAAACATATTATAATTAATATTTAGTTGGTACCGATAAACACTGCAGTGTGGTTGCCGCATAAGAGAATCCAACTCACTAATTCGTTATGACTTGGGTTTTATACGTGGTAGAGCCATGCTGCAGCTATATTATAGTTGTAGCACGAATAGGTCGGCTCGACCGAGGAAGGACCACGCTCTCACAGAATACCAGCGCAAAATAGCAGCTTAACGCTGCTATTTCGTATGGTGAGTGTAGAGAACCGGAGACCCTTTTTATTGGAAACGAGGCATTCCATCTTAGTCCTCACGGGTGACAACGCATCTGCATTTTGATTCGTAATCGAAGATGGATGTAGATGTCTATGGGCCACAGCAACCACTTACCATCAGGTGGACTGTGTGCTCGTTTGTCACCTTTATCCTATAAAAAACAAAAATAAAATGCTAGAAAATTATCATGGCTTCCAACAGTTGGCGCTATAACCATCTTGCTTAACCTTAGACCTAAAACATATATACTGGCGACGAGAAGCAGCGTCAAAGGTGCGCTACGACTGGTGCAGTGATCGTCTAATCGTATAATTAAAAGAAAACTGCAACGCGAGAAGCCCATGTCGAGCAGATGAATTTAACAAACCGATAAAAAAGAAGATCAAAACATACTCTTTCTCTGTTTTTTTATAATTCTAACGTTTGTGCTTTGCAGCTCCTAGTTGAGAATATTATTAAACTTGGAGAGCTCTTGTTACCCTTGCCTTGCATCCTTCATAGTAAATTGAGAGCTCTAAGTTCTCAACATAATATGAAAAGACGTTAATTAGTGTTATTTGCAAATAAGGACCTCAGCAGCTAATTTGTTGATTAGTGTCATGGATTTAATAGACATTATTAGCGTTAACATTGGTCTGATTATAAATGAAAAAATAAAACACAGGAAAAATTCACATCTGCAGCCTTAGACTATAAAATCTGCACAGGGAGGACGACTCACTGGCCCAAGACGCAAAAGACAAAGCCGACCTTTTAGGCTCCCTTTTGGCGTCCAACTCGACTCTTGATGACGGGGGGAAAACACCGCCGACCATCCCGCGGTGTCAGTGCTCCATGCCGGATGTGCTGTTCTCACAGCGCTCGGTTCGCAAATCACTTCTCTCCCTGGACATCCAGAAGTCGAGTGGGCCTGACGGAATCCCCCCAATTGTGCTGAGGACATGTGCTCTGGAGTTGGCACCGGTCCTAACGCGTCTTTTCCGGTACTCCTACTCCCAAGGCGTAGTCCCGAATTCATGGAAAACAGCTTTTGTCCACCCGATCCCTAAAAAAGGCGACCGCTCAAACCCGTCCAACTATAGGCCTATCGCGATCACCTCCTTGTTCTCCAAAATAATGAAATCCATTATTAACTGCCAGCTCATCTGGTACCTTGAGGATCACCAGCTGATTAGTGACCGCCAATACAGTTTTCGTCGGGGTCGATCAGCTGGTGATCTTCTGGTCTACCTGACCCATAGATGGGCGGAGGCTATAGAGTCCAAGGGGGAGGCGTTGGTCGTTAAACTGGACATTGCGAAGGCCTTCGATCGGATTTGGCACAAAGCGCTTCTTTCGGAGCTCCCATCCTATGGGTTTCCCGAGAAATTGTGCAATTGGATCACCAGCTTCCTTGCAGATCGGAGCATCAAGCTCGTTGTAGACGGTGCATGTTCTGACTACAAGCCTATTAACGCTGGTGATGCTCTATACACCGGCCGTGCTAATATTTCTCGGGAAAACGTCTCCGAGTACCGGAACAAACTTGTGTCTGAAGTCGAGTCTTTGCTGGACAAAGTCTCGGACTGGGGGCGACTAAATCTAGTCCAGTTTAATCCTCAGAAGACAAAAGTTTGCGCGTTTACCGCTAAAAAGAACCCCTTTGTCGTATCTCCTCAGTTTCAAGGCACTACCCTAGTTGCCTCAGCCAGTATCGGAATCCTCGGCGTCGACATATCGAGTGACGTGCAGTTTCGTGGTCACTTGGAAGAGAAGGCCAAATTGGCCTCTAAAAAGCTTGGCGTGCTCAGCAGAGCGGGACAGTATTTCATGCCGGCAGACCGCCTGCAACTTTACAAGGCGCAGGTTCGGCCTCACATGGAATACTGTTCCCATCTCTGGGCAGGGGCTCCCCAGTGCCAGCTGCTTCCACTTGACCGCATCCAGCGCAGAGCGGCTCGAATCGTCGACGTCCGAGCCCTTTCCGATCGGCTCAATTCATTGGCACTGCGAAGAGATGTTGCATCCCTTTGCATTTTCTTTCGCATCTACCATGGGGAGTGCTCTGAGGAATTGTTCGGATTAATCCCAGCTGCCAAATTTCACGAACGCACATCGCGGCAGAACTCCCGATACCATCCACACCATCTGGATGATTGGCGGTCCACCACTGTGTGATTTAGAAGATGTTTTCTTCCTCGCACGACTTCCTTGTGGAATCCATTACCATCAGCGATTTTTCCGGACCGATACGACATAGGGACCTTCAAGAAAAGAGCGTACTCCTTTTTAAAAGGCCGGCAACGCATCTGCAATTCCCTCCCTGGTGTTGCAGTTGTTCATGGGCGGCGGTAGTCACTTACCATCAGGTGAGCCGCAAGATTGCTTGCCCCCTCTCCTATAAAAAAGTGACACCAGAACCATGCTCATCTTACTCACGTACACATTTCTCTTCTATCTGTCTTAAAAGCCCCTAGAAGTCAACTGCTGAACGCAAACATCATTTGCACCTAAAGCCATGTTGTTAGTTGCAATGATATTTATAAGCTAAATTGCATGGATACATTTCATATATACATACATGAAATGCATATGTATGCGTGAGCACATGTTCTTACAATAAGTTAACCATGGTTTTGGCTTGACTTCGGCATCATTTGAAATGTACGCAATAGGTACCTTGTCTATCTTTATTCATTGGTCTGAGATTTACAAGAAATTACTGGCAGACTAGAGACTATAAAAAATGAAAATAGCAACGTCAAAAAAGAACAATAACATTGAGGTTCGACGGATTTATTGAAGGCTGTGAAGCCGTGTGCTTGCTTCGACAAGTGGCAGTTAGCACAAAAACGTTATGCTCGTTTACTGCCTAAGACTGTGTGTCTTCTTCTTCTTCTTTACCTTCATTTTACCTATTTTATACGCCAAGCAGAAATACAGCCCTGAATTTCGGTTTAAGAGGGTAAGATGATCTGTTTATTTATTAAGTTTAGTCCTCATAGGTAACAACATATTTTTTTTTTTATAGAATAAGGGTGACAAACGAGCACACAGTCCACCTGATGGTAAGTGGTTCCTGCGGCCCATAGACATCTACATCTATCCTCTATTACAATTCAAAATGTAGATGCGTTGTCACCCGTGAGGACTAAGATGGAATGCCTCATTTCCAGTAAAAAGGGCCTCCGGCCACCTGCACTCACCAAGCGAAACGCAGAGGTAAATCTCTACTTCACGCTGGTTTTCTGTGAGGTCGTGGTACCACCCCGGTTCGAGCCGGCCCATCCATGCGACAGCAAAGCTGCCGCGTGGCTCTACCACTGTTAAAAATACACATATATTTCATAGATATATTTAAAAAAAAAGGGAACAACCAATAGCAAAAGAAAAACGTCCCACAAACATTCCACCAGCTTCACATTTCTGAGGCAAATCAACAGAGCCGAGAAGAAAAATTTATATAGTATTTTATGCTCCAAGTTTGTTTAAATTTGATGATACGGTTACGCAACCGCTTCGCTCCGATCTTTTCTCGCCCCATCTTGTGGGATAGTTTACGTGAGGTACGTTGCGTGGAATTCAATTGCGCATGCTAAACGCCCGCAGGCAACTCGCGGATAGGGTGAAACAGGTAAAAGCACACCGTTGCAAGTAAAGACAGATTCGACCGGATATTTAAACTTTATATGTTTGCATGACATGAACGTATTTTAGCTGGAGGTACGTAGTTGATAAGGTGTATTTTTCCGTCTAATTACAATGTGTATATCTTTTAGACTAGTGTAATTTTTTATAGGATAAGGGTGACAAACAAACACACAGTCCACCTGATGGTAAGTGATTACTGTGGCCTATAAATGTAATATATATCTATCCTCGATTACGAATCAAAATGCAGAGCGTAGTCACCTGTGAGGACCAAGATGGAATGCCTCGTTTCCAGTAAAAAGAGTCTCCGTTTCTCTACACTCACCTTACGAAACACAGCAGCGTTAAGTTGCTATTTTACGCTGGTATTCTGTGAGAGCGTGGTCCTTCACCGGTACCGAGCCGACACATTCGTACTACTGCTATACCAGTAATATAGCTGTAGCATGGCTCTGCCAAGTTTATAGAATAAGGGTGGCAACAGAGCACGTAGTCCAACTGATGATAAAAGGCAACGTGGGTGGTAAGTGGCCCATAAACATCTTCATCTATACTTGATTAAGAATCAAAATACAGGTGCATTGTTATCCCTGAGAACTAAGGTAGGATGCCTAGTTACCAGTGAAATAGGTATCCGGTTCACTGCATTGACCATGTATGTAGGTGTAAGACTCGACCGAGTCGACCTTTTCAAGCTGCAGTCATAATATAGCTGCAATACGGCTCTATCACGTAAGGCTAGATATTCGACTATAAGCTAGTGAATATTTTTTGACGTGACAACGTCTTATAAATCGATGAAGCTGGCTGCACGCACGAAAAAACATGACTCATGCGGCGTTACATCGCTCTGAGGCGTTCCATTTAAAGTGCAAGCGAGAGCGCGGAACGAGCGACAAAGAGGCACAATCGGCCTCCGCGTTCGGCATGTCCGCATGGACAGCTGCTATACAATAATACATTTACATGTTTTCTTCAAGTATGACATGCACTGAAAAGTGAATGTGGTGTCAATTGTTTATAGCAACGATAATTGCGGCGATAAAGATAATGATTCTTTCGATATTAAATATTTCTTACGACGTTGTCACGTTCAACTATCGTCAGTAAACCGACTTTACAGACAAGCGTTTTTTTTAAAACAGTGCCAATTCCTATAGGGTTTCATCACGACGTACCACCAAGTTGGATTGTAGTCAAGGACTGACTTATAACAACTTAATAAAGTGATATACAATACAAACGGGGAAACTGTTTATAAACACATTTTCTGTAATATTGTTGATAATGAATGGACGAGCAACCGAGCAGATATTGAAAACTGCAGGCTGTGGCTGGAAACCAGAGTTGGGCATAATGCCCATTGAACGCTGAGGTTTCTCTCGCTGCCTCAGATTATCGTAACAGTAGTTCTTTTAAATTGTATGTGGTTCTTGTTAATTACTCATGTTTTCATTTATTTACTTACGTACTTTATATAATGGGTATAGATACAACGATCCAATTAAACCACGCACTCACAAAATACCAGCGTAAAATAGAAACTTAACACTGCTGTATTTCGTATGGTAAGTGTAGAGAACCGGATCCACTTTTTATTTGACAAGAGGCATTCCATCTTAGTCCTTACGGGTGACAACGTATCTGGATTTTGATTCTTTATTGAGAATAGATGTAGATGTCTATGGACCACAGCAACCACTTATCATCAGTTGGACTGTGTGCTCGTTTGTGACCCTATCTTGTAAAAAAAATGCGTGTGGCAAAAAATAAATAAGCTCTCTTGAATAAAAATAATCTCTCCAGCTGCATCACAGCACATTGCTACCTGCCGAACGAGATTTTTACGGTAGCAAAATGGCAGAAAATCCGTTTGTAAATTTCAAAATGAATTCTCGAAGATTGGTCATAAGCATTACCAGTGAGAGAATATCAAGTTTGCACTTGTACCCGGATTCAAATAGTGTTGTAATATAAAGAACCAATATGCTGGCGTCGAGAATACGGATATATTTTTCAAGTTATGCCTGACAAATATCTATAATAGTTTTATTCAAATAACCTTTATTTACCAGTTAATTAAAATAAGAATGTTAACATAATTCATTTAATGGAAGGTAATTTTACGTACAATTTTACGTTTAATTTTAACTTCCAAAGCACTCGAGGTGCTTTGAAGCACCCTTGGTCCACGAGAATTGTTAAATTACATATAAGAAATTAGTAAACAATAACGAAAATAATTTTAAAAAAATTGGTTTTATTTAGAACATCTACTTCACCATATCGTTTCGTGGGTGTCAATAGAGGCGACAGAGGGAAACAGAATCAGGAGACGGGCGGCAGCATGTTCCTGATATGAAAAAACTGCGCTCACCACGTTACAACTATGGTAAAAACTAAATATCGTATGGTAAAAACTAACTAAGACGCCTATGTTCATCAATGGAGTTTTATAAGCTGTAACGGTAATGCGTCGCTTTAATTGATTGACAAATTAAAAATATGGTGAGTAGGCTTTTATTAGAGGCGATTAACCACCTTGGCCAAGATTACCACTTACCAGCAGGTACCACTGGCAAGCACAGGCAATTAGTATATAATAACTACGTTTTAGCACAGGTATAATTAATAAGCTAATAAGGTGTAATAGCTGTCTACACAATTTTGTCATTCACGTTTGGTCCAGTTAACATAAACTGATTTAGTTCGTATTGGAATCGCAAACTGCGCAGAGTCTAACGTGTGTGTTCTGGGAGAAACGAGCGGTTGTATACATGATACCCTAAACTCTCCTTACTCGTAAATATGGTCACCATTACCAGTGTTCCCTATTAGCCTGGCATTTATGATTTAGGGTGAATATTTTCGGATAGCTTTTTTTTTATAGGATAGGTTGACAAACGCTCACAGCCTACCTGATGGTAAGTGGTTGCTGTGACCCATGACATCTACATCTATCCTCAATAAAGAATCAAACTACAGATGCCTTGTCACCCGCGAGGACTAAGATGGAATGGATCTTTTACTGTAAAAAGGTTCTCCGGTTCTCTACACTCACCATACGAAACACAGCAGTGTTAAGCTGCTATTTCACGCTGGTATTCTGTGAGAGCCTGGTCCTTCCCCGGTCGAGCCGACCCATTCGTGCTACAACTATACTTCTAATATAGCTACAGCATGGCACTACCACATACAGCTAAGTGATACTTTAAAAATTACAAATAACAATAGATATTGGACACTTAAAAAAAACGCGTTTAAAAAGTGAACACAATGTATCAATTTAAAAATTCACAAAATACAAGCAACGCCCAAATAATTGAAGTAATAGAACAAACTGATCTTTCCACGTAATAAAGCAGCGAGTTCATCGTTCGAGCCGAGGTGGCGTAGTAACAAAGAAGCGTGACGGAGCATCGTCTTTGATTCAATATCGTAAATTAAGACGTGTATAGATGTCTGCAGACGAAATAACGGTAAACTTTGTACAACTGGATGAAGTCCATGCTTAGAATGAGAAACAAAATATATTTTTTTTATTTCTAATAATACGTGGTTCAATAATAATAATATTATATATATAAATAATTTGTTAATAAATGAAATATAAATTTTAATTTGGTACATATATAATTATAATATCTTCCTAGGCACGAACTTCTTCCTAAATAAGGAGAGGTTTCCCAAACCACCAATAAGTTGACTGACATTGAAACTACGAAATCTTCACACTCTCTGAGCATAAAAATCGATTTATACGTGATGGTTACGTTTATTACTAACTAGCGAACCTCCTCGGCTTCGCACGGTTGATTTCTGGATATCGACAATAACGCCACCTACCGGGTCCAATTGTGAAAATTGGGAATCTATACAATTCTCTAATCAAAACGCACACACACACACACACACACACACACACGCGCGCGCACGCACGCACGCACGCACAATTTCATCATCAAAATCGGTCTAGGAATTTAGGAGTTTAATCACACGGATAGAAAAAATATATAATATGCATGTTTTATACATATAAATCATTCCCTTGAATTATTCTGTCAATTAATGAAAACCGCATCAAGATCCGTTGCGTAGTTTAAACTATCTAAGCGTACAGACGGCGGGCAGCGGCTTTGTTATATACTGTATGTATAGAGATAAATGGTTTCAATTAAATGATAAATTAAATGAACAATTAAATACTATTGTATTGTAGTTAGTTTCTAACTGTTACTATATTTACAGGTAAAATAGGGTTGCATAAATAACAAAAAGTTAAACAATAATACAAAATGCAAATCCTGTTATAAATGTATGCGGACTAGAGCCCGATGACTTCGTCAATCCTACTTAGCGGTACCATGTAGCGACATCTATGGAAATGTATTAAATAAAGAACGATCTATTTAGCGCGCCAAATTTTCATATCGATATACATCGCAACCGCTTCCGTAGATAGATAACAGATGGCGCTAGTATACAACAGTAGTCAAGTGAGCTCGGCCACGGTCCTTATTGCTTTGTAAGAGAGATTATTAAGTATGTACTTCAGTTACTGTACAGCTTTCGAAGGCCACGAGATCTTGATTTAGATTGCTCAATCGCAACTTGCAACGAAAGACATAAGCGAAATAAGGTCATGATTCCACCATTCGGTGACCAAACATAATTTATTGGCCAACGTTAGACCGAAATCTCATCTAATATTAAGTGATAATATCGTCCTGAATGGTAAACATCTTAAATTAGTAAATACTTATTTACTTTTGATTTGAAAATACCAAATTGTAATGTGATCATTAGGAAAGACTTATTATATTTGACATTAAAAAAATATAACTATCATTTTTTTTATATTATTACAATTATGAATGAATGCCACCATTTAGCAACAATGAAAAAACAATGTCAAAGCATATATTTGCTTTGATATAGTTTGTTTTTCCTACAAACACTGGTAACTACAGCCGTATCCGTAACAACGTTGCACAAAATAATAAAAAAATGCGGCTTCCAACTGCCAAATGTGGCAACAATGGCAATCAATATGGGGGATAATAATGAGGCAAAGTACGGAGACTTATGTTCAGCAGTGAACTTCAGCTAAGATGCCATTACATATTATATGAATGAACCATAACCGAAAATAGGGAGTCTTTTCCAAAGATGCACACTCTCCAGTCGAACGCATCATCTTTAAGATGATT
Source organism: Parnassius glacialis (assembly GCA_033319125.1). Classification (NCBI taxonomy): domain Eukaryota; kingdom Metazoa; phylum Arthropoda; class Insecta; order Lepidoptera; family Papilionidae; genus Parnassius; species Parnassius glacialis. Next base: position 31,186,344 of record JAVANC010000022.1, on the reverse strand, counting down.
ATACAATGGCGGAGGCGACTGAAAATCTCAAGCAGGCAGGTAAAAGCGCTATACACTGCTGCTATGTCTAACTGTTATTACACTAAGCCAGAAGTGAGGAGGGAAAATTCCAGGGCATTCGTTCTAATTGAATCGCAGGGAAATTTCATTTCGAATTTGCGACCGGCTTTGTTGAGAATTTCGAAATAACATTTTTAAAACGATAAGGACTGGAAAAAGGTTGGGGATATATTTTATTTTTACGTGACTAATATTTCCCTCGTTTTTGGTTTTACCTTATCTTCTGGTTTACTTTCCATTCATTTATCATTTTATTTTGATTAAATATTGAGTTAAACCTAAAGGAGAATCCCGAATAATTGCTAATTGACAAACTGTGTTTTCTTTACATAAATACAGCTTCTATCAAACTTCATAGTAAAGATAAATTGGACGGCTCGTTTACACAGTTAAAAGCTAAACTATTTAATAACGTATTTATTAAAAAATAATATTGTTTATTTTATTTTTTAATAATTATTAAATTGAAATAAATTAATATACATATCAGTAATACAAGCACTTTTGTCACTCCAAATGAAAAAAATTAATAAGTATAAATTGTTAAGTTATACTTCTAAATTAGTCCAACCGATTCCGACAAATCGGTGAACATACTTGAAAAAAATCTACAGGTCGAATATATATACATAGAATGTCCTCGTTTTAACACTCGATTAAAAATGCTGCTCAAGATTTTCTTCCTCCCTATTTTATCTACCCATAAACTGGCAGATTTAAAGACACGTAAATTAAGTAATGTAAATGCCACGTAGGCCCTGCCCAGCGGAGTGAATATGAGCAAATTAGACTTTTACAAGCCAATTAGCCTATTTTTGATAGGGTCATAGTCTGGTCAGTGGCCAGCCCTAAAGTAAAAATGTAGTAAAAATGTAGTAAAAATGTCGTAGAAGAAACTCAAAAATTAATTAATGATTTTGGAAACAATAGACCTTCAAGAAAAGAGCGTACTCCTTTTTAAAAGGCCGGCAACGCATCTGCAAATCCCTCCCTGGTGTTGCAGTTGTTCATGGGCGGCGGTAGTCACTTACCATCAGGTGAGCCGTTTGCCCCCTCTTCTATAAAAAAATAGAATTTGTTGAAGATTTAATTGCACCTTTGTACTTATTACTCGAAAACCAGTAGACCGATTAAAGCATTTGTTTATGGAAGTGAAAACTTCTTTAGCCGTGTTGAACGATTTTTGGTAGGGGAATAACTTGTGGGTTTGCGTCACCGATGACCTCGACATGCTCGTGACGTATTGCGCTTCTACTACGCGTCGTTAGTCATTAGTCACATTGAGTTTTCCCTACTGTCGGCAGTCCTTATGACTGTCTCTGTGTTTTTTTATTTAGCTAATGCGTTCTCTGGCTAGGTTTTAAAATATATTATTTCGTAACTTTAGATACTCGTAACATACGGAATAAAGGTAACGATAATAGTAAGTAGTAATAGCTCGCTGCCTAAATAAGTGCGGCGAAGCTACGGGCAATAGCTTCTATACTTGTGTGAGATAAAATTAAAAAGAGGGTATAAAATTAATTCAGTTACACTTGGATACAAATTAAATTTTATTCATATCGAAATGCGTAACTTGCAAAGAGAAACTAAGCGCTTGGGAAATCTAATCGCAACACAATATTGTAACTTCAACTTAGTAATAGTGGTGCGCGAAGTTTGTGGTTATCTTCTTCGACTTCGCTAGAGGGCTTTCTTCGCTATTTGACAACCCGACAGATGCCCAAAGCTACCACCGCTGATATGAAACTTGTTGTCACAATAAATACGTCTGGGATATTTTACGTAAGATAAATTTGTTTCCTGAAGCAAATTTATATAATAATTTTTATACTCTAGTATCTAAAATTTCCAATAGTAATTCAGTACAATAGTCTCATAACAAGACTTCTTAGTATGATAAAAGAAACGCAGACATCCAAATATTTTTTCACATGGATGTAAAGTGGAAAATGTTACCCATATACTAGAAATTATACTCTAATAAGAATCAAAATGCCGATGAATTGTCATCCCTGCAAACTAGAATGGAATGCATGTTATTTTGCAATGCATTACTCGGTAAATAAGATAAGGACAGAAAAGGTGGTACCACATATTACTTGTTTGTATTCAACCACTGACTATTATGTGGCGGTGTATGAATATCCACTACCCCATACCGTCCCAAGAGTGTTGTAAAAGGCGATAAACGAGGAGCATGGGCAACAGCGTCTTCCTAATAACAACTAAAATTAAAAAACTGCAATTGCCAACCCGTTAGCCAAGCGTAGCAGCTATGGCAAATATGAGGCAATCTATGGGGAATGCATACATCAGTGAACTTTTGATTGGATGTAATGGAAACGGTGAAAACCTCTGCTTTACATAATCAAATTTCAGTGATTTTTCAATACTACCTAAATAATTTTACATGGTAACAGCTATTCTGCAGCTGTATCATAGCTGCAACACGATTTTTTTCATGCGGAAATCCTGATGGATACGTTCCGCTGCGGAGCGACGTAATGGTTATGTCAGACTTACCGGCTATAAACCCACGGTCCTTATTAACATATACGCTCGTCCCTGGATCTTCGTTATCACTTTGCAATTGCGATTACGCCCCGAAGGCAGCTACTACTACTTTTTAACAGTGGTAGAGCCACGCGGCAGCTTTTGCTGTCGCACGGATGGGCCGGCTCGAACCGGGGTGGTACCACGACCTCACAGAATACCAGCGTGAAGTAGAGGTTTACCTCTGCGTTTCGCTTGGTGAGTGCAGGTGGCCGGAGGCCCTTTTTACTGGAAATGAGGCATTCCATCTTAGTCCTCACGGGTGACAACGCATCTGCATTTTGATTTGTAATAGAGGATAGATGTAGATGTCTATGGGCCGCAGCAACCACTTACCATCAGGTGGGCTGTGTGCTCGTTTGTCACCCTTATCATATAAAAAAAAAACTACTACAGTCCTGCCCCCCCCCCCGCACTTCGCAGTGCTATCATGAACTCTCGAGGGAGGATCCTAAATATCTTGCATTACTAAAAATTCTATATGCAACATTTCGTTTCTTGACGTTGATTACGACTCGGTAGCGCAGAGGCTTTATTGCGGTTGCGTGTATAATTGTTCAGTGTCTGGTTGATTGAGTGATGATTGATTGTCCATGTGCTGTTTTCTTCGGCTACTTCACTTAGGCGATATTAGTAGTGTTATAATATTAAACAAGAATTGTATATTTAACGCCTAACGTGTGAGGATAAAAAAAATATCGTTTATAACTTTCTTTATTATATTTGAAATTAAGGAAAACGACATTGTCATTTAATATATTTACAGCGCATTCCGTAAATAAGAATATCTGACTCGTTGGGTATATCTATAAAGTTCGAAGGCACCGTGCGGTATTTCTAGGAGCTGAATACATAAGACAGGACTCGCTAAATATTTTCGCTGAGGCGGCGATGTAACTTCAACAATGTTTGCATTAGACATTCCCACGACGCGTCCTCGACATCGCAGAGATACTGTTACAATGGACCGTACTTTGGTCTCATGTTTGAGTTTATAGTTCATATCTCTATCGACTTTGCCTGAGGCACGTCAGCATTAAACCCGATAGTTACCTTAAAATTTCACACATGAGATCGGTATGGTTAGATTTAATACCACTAAAACATAAATGTGAAAACTGGTCGAGTTTGGTATAATTTAGTTCGGTGCTGTTAACTTTGCCGATAAAAGAGTTAAAATCTAAACGCGTCCTAGGCTACATGTACAGGCTGTGTAAATCATAGGATCTATAGGAATGTTCAATTCACTTGGAACTTTTTACACGTGGAAGAGCCATGCTGCCGCTATATTAATAGTATAGTTGTAGCACGAATGGGTCTGCTCCACCGGGGAAGGACTACGCTCTCACAGAATACCAGCGTACAATTGCAGCTTAATGCTGCTGTGTTTCGTGTGGTGAGGGTAGAGAACCGGAGACCCTTTTTACTCGAAAAGAGGCATTCTATTTGAGTCCTCACGGCTGACAAGGCATATGCATTTTAATTCGCAAACGAAGATAGATGTAGATGTTTATGGGCCACAGCAACCACTTACCATCAGGTGGACTGTGTACTCTTTCTTTTATAGAATAGGGGGCAAACGAACATGCGGCTCGACTGATGGTAAGTGACTACCGCCGCCCATGAACAACCGCAACACCAGGGGAATTGCAGATGCGTTGCCGGCCTTTTAGAAAGGTGTAAGCTCTTTTCTTGAAGATCCCTAAGTCGTATCGGTCCGTAAAAATCGCTGGTGGTAATCGATTCCACAAGGAAATTGTGCGAGGGAGAAAACTTCTTCTAAATCGCACAGTGGTGGACCGCCAAACATCCAGATGGTATGGATGGTAAAGCGAGTTTTGTCGCGATGTGCGATGGTGAAATTGAGCGGCTGGAATTAGTCCGAACAATTCCTCAGAGCACTCCCCGTGATAGATGCGATAAAATAAGCAAAGAGATGCAACATCTCTACGCAGTGCCAGCGTATCGAGCCGATCAGAAAGAAATCGGTTGTCGACGATTCACACCGCTCTGCGCTGGATGCGGCCAAGTGAAAGGAGCTAGTACTGGGGTGCCCCGGCCCAGAGATGAGAACAGTATTCCATATGAGGCCGAACTTGCGCTTTCTAAAGTTGCAAGGGATGTGCCGGCATGAAATACTGTTTCGCTCTGCTGAGTGACCACGAAACTGCATACTATTCGATATATCGACGCCGAGGATTTCGATACTAGCTGAGGCAACAAGGGGAGTACTTTGTAACTGACGAGATACGACAAAGGGGTTCTTTTTAGCGGTAAACGCGCAAACTTGTGTTTTGTGGGGATTGAACTTGTGTACTTGAATTGTGCTCAGACCTTGCCTTGGCAACGACGCTTTTGAAGGACCTGGAGGCGGAATTATACTTATTTTTAAGTGCGCTGGTGTTTAAATCCCGAGCAGAGCGACCAAACCATGGCTGGGACCTGCCTCCAATAGGCACTAAAGAGGATGGAATAAAAAGTTCCATACCCTGAAGTAACACACCTAGGACAAAATCGGCAACAACGCTGGGATCTTACGGGGAGAAGCAAACCCGCCCGCAAGGGTAGGATGCAAAACAAGACCGCATCCCGTCCCAATCGGCTGACCTATAGTGCCAAACACAGCGGCAAGCTGCAGATCGCACCTGCGATTGGAGCGTGAGTGGCACCGTACTCCGGATCAGACAATGGTCCGAAGAGCCCAGAGACGACAAACACGACATCGACGGAGATCTAATATCCGTCCGGATGAGAGGTCAGCAGAAGGTCCAACAGGGAAGGTAGATGGTCTTCCACATCTGGGATCCGAGTAGGCGAAGCAACCATTTGTGTTAGACCATATGCTAGGCAAAGTCATAGACAGATCTACCCGCATGATCGGTTAAACGAGAACCAAGCCATTCAACGTGGTGGGCGTTGAAATCACCGAGTATCACGGTCTGTGCGGATGGAACCTGTTGTATCACGGAATCTGCAGCCATTTGGACGTGGTCGATAAGTCAGTCTGTGTCGACATTACCGCTATGGGAGCTATAGAGGCACCCGTAGACGCGAGGATGGTCGTCGTTGTCTACGCGCAGCCATAGGATGGACAGGTCCGTACCTTCAAGACTGCCGAGGCGTCGAAAACAGATGTCCTCTCTGACTTATACGCAAACTCCAGCCCGGGGCACAAAGGAGTGTTCTAATTTGTACCCCGGGTAGAAGAGATATGAAATATCAGCCGGACAGGATACCTGGGTTTCGGTTAAAAAGAGCAAGGCCGGCTTCGTCGTCTCTAGATGGTAATGGACAGCTTTAAGGTTGGAATGAAGTCCCCTGATGTTGCAAAAATTTACGGATAGCGTGACAGGGGTCGCCTTTGTTTTATTGCTCCGCTTGCCCCGAGCAGCATTAGTCGCGGGCGGAATTTCGCCCCAAGAATACGCGGGGTAGCCTGAGCACCCACGCTCAGGAGTGGAGTAGTTTGGTCGTGGATGCTCAGCGAGGGATTCTCCAGGGGTGCTAGTACCCTCCTGGGGTAGTCTTTTATTTAATTCCACTACCATGTAGATGGAGGGGGGGGGGGGGGTGAAATTGGGCCTCCGGCCGCCTGCGCTCACCATAGGTAAACCTTCACGCCATTATTCTGTGCGACAGCGAAAGCTGCCGCGTGGCTCTACCACTGATACCGTTTGTCACCCTTATTTTATAAAAAAAACTTACCCAATAATCAATAATTTTGTCGACACCTTTCGACAACAAATATCGATAATTTGTAGTTTTTAGATTTTTCCTTTATATACGCCTAATACCTTGATACCAAATTTCGAGTTTCTAAGTCACCTAGAAATTTTAGAAATTTTTTTTATAAAAAGGGTGACAGACCACATACTCCATCTGATGGTAAGTGGATACTATGGCCCATAGACATCAAGATTAATCCTCGCTTAGGATTTTTTTTGTGTAAATATGTATTGCCTGATACTGCCGTAAGTCTAATGCCGTCATAAATTTCAAAGTAATAGTTATTTTCTATTTTAGATATAGTTTTGGATGTTGTTAATACCAGAGATAAACAAAATACCGTAAGATGTTACACGAATAAATTATATAGTATATTTATTTAACTATTTCTGAATATTTTAAAACTGTCAGCTTAGGCACGAAAAAGCAGCAGAACTTATTTTTTGTCAGATAACCAAATTCACAAGTCATCATCATTAGATCATTATCATTAGATATCATTAGATACTTATCTGTGTGATATATAATTTTTGACGTATTTGGAAGTCTGATCGATTCATTTAGAAGTTGCGAAGATTGGCAAACGCCAGAAAAATCTCCAACAGATGACGTAGATAAATCTATTGCGTTTATGTCAGATGTAAAATGACCAGATCTCGGTCTGAGAGGTGCTAGACATCTGGTACTGCAATCATCAATACGCTTGTCAAGCGTGACATTTAAAGAATAGCTTTTTAACAGATCTATTGCTGTCGCGCTGTGCTCAAATGATCGATCTAGACAACTGCAGCTCAAACCGATTATACCTTTGAAAATTTTACGAAATCATCTTTTTATAAATTCCCCTGTTTCTTTCTCCAAAACTGACATTAAAATAACAGTTTTTGACAGATCTATTGCACGTACGAAAAACTGATCTATATATTCGGGAAAGACAACTGCAACCGGAACTGATTATACCAATGAAAAATTGACGAAATCATCATCCTATGAACTCCCTTGTTTTTTCCTACAAAGTTTTATATACTTTCTTCAATAAGTGAAAATATAGCCAAGAAGTAGGCAGGGTTTAAGGGTGACAAACGAGCGCGCAGTCCACCTGACGGTCAGTGGTTGCTGTGACCCATAGACATCTACATCTATCCTCGTTTGCGAATCAAAATGCAGATGCGTTGTCAGCCGTAAAGCCTAAGATGGAACGCCTCGTATCTAGTAAAAAAGGTCTCCGGTTCTCTACACTCACCATATGAAACACAGCAGCGTTAAGCTTGTCCTTGTTTTTTTTTTTCATTTTTTTATGATCGTTAAATTCGTTTGCTAGATTTCCGATGATTGCGGTATGAATTTGCAATGTAAAGGTTGCTATTGTTTTTTATAATTTTTTTGAACAACATTACATAAGAACATGGCTTTAGTATATTATGTAGATTGTATGGTAAAAACTATTTGCTCCAGTGTCATCATCCAAAGAGAATAAGAGCAATACTTTTGTATGGACAAAACGCCACCCGGATATCTTCTTAAGGAAAATCCACTCTACAAAAAACTTAAGCAGTGGACTTTTGAGGGTCGATAATACTGATGACTATACATATATTTAGAAATAAGTTATTCGCTGTCACTTTAGCTGCTAATTGAATTTGAGTTAAAGTGACGGTCCGATGCAGGGCACAGTCCTCCTCTCGTTTCTGACTTTCTCGTTTTTTTCTAACATGAAAAAGTCCGCCCAGAAAAAAACACCAAACACTTTCTTTAGAATTACAAAACCTGTACCAAAATCAAATTTCTCACGGCTATAATAAACTTGTTTTAGATTCTTTATGAGGATCAAAATAGTATAAGGACAAAGTCCACCTTTTGTTATTCCCGAGTTTGAGCTGTCTTACAATTAAGAATAAATTAATAAATAAGTAGCTACCCTATATACATCAAATTGATAAAACAAACGAAGGAAAAAAACAGAATCAAGATCTGACTCCAGAGAAACTGCTTCAAATAACGAAGCCCGATAATATTTCCTTAAGCTTTATGTTAATGTTTTGAAAGATATTAGATCATTATATCCGGAATAACACCGATGTTAATAAAAGTATAATCTTTGGTTTCTTTTAGAAACATGAATGACCTAATTGCGAGATACTAGATGATGCCTCTCGCAGCTATATACTCGTAAGTAGTTATAAAGACGAATAGTATAAACTCCAACAAAATTATATAGAAATTAATAAAAATTCTCAGCACTTAAGCAGTTTAGAAGTACCTACACGCTTTTAATAGCGCAGTTTCAAACTGTGAGGGGACGGGGGAACTTCGGCTTGGAGGGGACACTCGTGTCGGAATTTTTAATTCAATTATGATAGCGATCTTGTTTAATGACCGGCGCGTTACAGCCGAGAACGCAGTTTTTATATCTCTCCCTCTCTCCCCACGGCGTGGGCTCTTTATTTCTGAAAAGAAAGGCAATGTTACAATTTGTAGACTTTTTTAATGGCGTGGAAATATTCGGTGTAAAAAAAGAGAAACTGATTTGACCTACTAAGAAAAAAAAACACGCTTTGTATTTAATAGTCAAAAATTTCGTTTGTACGGTGTTTATATGTTTAATACATATATATTAAATTTCTAAAGAAACTAACCGATTGACCTAATGCTGTAGGCAAACTTAAACAACAGTTAATTCCATAGATCTTTAAACAGAAGCTAGCCTTTGTAAGCCCGTTTAAATATCATCTGACAAAAACAGTCTGCTTAGCAACCGCATTGAGCATGCGCAGGGCTAGCGTAAGCACACGAAAAGCAACATATGCCTCGCGCAATAATTTGATATTAATAAACGGTAATAGGTAAGATTCGTTGTACACTCAGACCAACAAAGAAACAAAGAGGGATCGATATTTCATGTGATGCAAAAAACAAGCCAAAACAATGGTCAACTTATTAAAGAACAATGACTTTACGTGCGCCTGCCGCCGAGCCACGCTGCTCCATCTACCTTTTATTCTTTGTTGTTTGCGCGTAACGGTGGGTTTGGTGGCGTTTTTTGGCGCGAGAAAAGCAATCAAACGAGCTATTGCAAATGTCAAAGGGTTTATCGGCGTTTAAAAGATGACGCTGTAATCATACTGACATTATCAAACTACATACCTAGATTCGCCGGAGAGCAGCACTAAAGGTGTTATGGTCGTCAATCTTTAAGCTAAACGTGGCGATAACAGCGAATTTTTCTACAGGAGAAATCCATTAATTTTCCAATTATAGCAAAATTCAATTTAAATATTATCAAAATAACGAAAAACTGTATTCCTTTACTAAGTTAAATTTATAGCCAAAAAGTTATAATATAATTTTTCTATAAATTTTGGCATAAAAATACGATTGGAAAACTCTTCAAATTACGACACGAAAGGAATCCAAATGAACGAAAATTAAATTAAATTAGATTTTTATTGGCATAAAAAGCCTACAGCGATAAATTTATCAGACCAGACCAAAAAGTTTTATGTTAATTCAATCAAACGGCGGCCTGGCTTATGTTTGACGAAGGGAGTACTCAGGATGGTTTTTTTCAATTGTTATATCGTTTTTATTTCGTCCTCCATCTACACAGCCATCCTTTAGAGTACGAGTAGTCTTTATAGTACATATTATATGTACTATAAAGACTACATTCATGCTATAACTATGACATTAGGATGTGGAACACCTTAGTTCCCCGTGCCCATGGGTAATATAACACGAAACATTTGGAATAAAAAATTAGGAAATACTCGTATTAAATGCTATCAAAACGTAAAATAAAGTTATGAAGCATTTAGTCAGCCGCGCTGCCCTTTTGCAATATTTCAAAGACATGGAAGGTCGGTCAAATGACATGAAATCGGTAAAATTAATTTTATTTCATTGATTATTTGGTTGGCCAGGTGGGGATTCCTCCTGTTACCGTACATCCTATCAAGTCCATTACTAAACCAAGGCCACGGCGAAGGCTTTACAGGGGGAATATTGCCACGCTTGGTTAGTTGTTATTAGGAAGACTGACTGCTGCCCATTTCTTGGTTTTTTCCCTCTGTTGACTCTTACGACAGCCACGGAACGATCAGGGGTAGTGGATTTACTTACAGCCCCACTACACGGGCAATAAGATTCATATTTAGTATAATATTGAGTTCGTCAGAATTACCAGAGGAAAATCAGAACAGTCTATAAAGAATGCTGCGGGAGACGAGAATGGCTATATTTTGAATGACGAAGCAATACTTTAAAAGCGTGTTTAAATGTGATGAGGCATCTTAGGTAAATAAACTAGAAACTTCTTAAGAAAAGAAAGAAGGTAGCGAAATAAGTATGGATAAAATATGGAAAGCAATGAAAACCATGAAAACAGAAAAAAGAGCTGGGTGTGAAATACTGAGACCTGGAGAGGGAGTGGCAGCAAGCCAATGTAGCCAAGAAAAGGGGCTGTACAAAAAAAATTTATGCTAGGAACTAAAGTGAGTACTGGGACACTAATGACAAAGTTTTACTGCAATCTATTGAACGGTTCAATAGATTGCAGTAAAACTTTGTCAACTTACTGCTTGCACTTAAGGTTGAAGGTTATAGGCATAGTACAATTAACTTACAGTAGGTGGCGCGCGTATCGTACCGACAAATTTATTTGAAAGTAATATAATATATCATTCAACTTCAATAAATGTTTTATCATTCAATAAACAATATGTCTTCCAAATTTGAGACGATATTTCCACAATTATTTTTTCTGCGGTAGTAACGCGCCAACTAGTGATTTATAAGAACGCGCATCATATTTAGTTAGTTCGTTTTTTAGTTTAGCTTAGTTTGTTCGGTTGATCATTTAATAGTAAATATGTACCAGCAAAATATATCGTAAAGCTTTATCAAAACTTCAATATAAAATGTTATTATACCGGCGTTTTCCCAACGCTAGTGCTTAATGCAACGCATTAGTCACACTTCAAAAGCGAAGGATAGTTTAGCGGGATTTCTTGTCTGTCGAAGTTAGTGATCGAGAAGTGGGATCCACAGGAAAGCAATCAGTGCATAACGCTTTTAAAGGTACAAGTGCAGTCATTTTAAGTTTATTTTTTATTTTTAAGATAGTAAAATAACTCTTTTATATTTTCATCATCATCATCATTACAGCCCTTCACAAGTCCACCGCTGAACATAGGTCTCCCCCAAGAAATGCCACAAAGCACGGTCCTGATCCACCTGCATCCATCGACTTCCTGCATATCTCACCAGGTCGTCACTCCATCTAGTGGAGGGACGCCCTACACTTCGTCCGCCGGTACGAGGCCGCCACTCGAGAACCTTTCTTCCCCAATGGTTGTCGGTTCTTCGAGCTATGTGGCCGGCCCATTGCCACTTCAGCTTACTAATCCGGTTGGGCTATGTCGGTCACTCTGGTTCTACTGCGGGTATCCTCATTTCTAAGTTTATCACGCAGAGAAACTCCGTTTATATTTTCTCCATTTTATATTATCGCCGTATATTAATTAAATTGTTAAAAAAATATTTTATTAACAGTTTTATTTCTGAGACGTAATAGGGACCATTATCTTCTGTGCTCGTCGGCAGTCTTCACTAAGCCCTCGAAATTTTCGTTATTATGTTATATTTTAATAACTATATTTGAATAAATTTACGTACTTGTATAACATGTGGCATAACTTTTGGGATTTGTGGCTTCTTCTGGGCGAGATTATAATAATAAGTTTTTTTTTATTACCAAAAGGTAGTAGAATCAGATATTTACTTAACACTTAGTAAAGATAATTTGATACATATATCAGAAAAATGGTATCCGAAAATTCAGCATATTAACCTATGTTCAGCAGTGGACTTTTTATAGGATGTAATGACGATGATGATGATTTCATCGAACACAGTAACTACAACATGTACATTTATAATAAAACGAACATTTTGAAATTGTTTCTCAATATATAATATTAACAGTGGTAGAGCCACGCGGCAGCTTTTGCTGTCGCACGGATGGGCCGGCTCGAACCGGGGTGGTACCACGACCTCACAGAATACCAGCGTGAAGTAGAGGTTTACCTCTGCGTTTCGCTTGGTGAGTGCAGGTGGCCGGAGGCCCTTTTTACTGGAAATGAGGCATTCCATCTTAGTCCTCACGGGTGACAACGCATCTACATTTTGATTTGTAATAGAGGATAGATGTAGATGTCTATGGGCCGCAGCAACCACTTACCATCAGGTGGACTGTGTGCTCGTTTGTCACCTTTATAATATAATAAAGAAAATATATCAAGACCCTACTTGCATAGAAGTAATATCATATTATAATTAATAGAATCAATTTTTTTTTGTGGAAATCCTTTATATTAAAGTTTTTAAAAAGTTACCTCGCGTACATCCGCTCGATAAAATAAAAAGATGTGTCTTACCTAGTTTCAAGAGCATCTCCCGCTCTCCCTCAATTGCGGGCACTATCACCGTCACCACTAATCCCAACAGCACTACTCCCAACACCACTACAGTAGGAAAGACACAGCACTGACGACAATATGACACGTGTTTCGCCTCTACACGAGGCATCTTCAGGTGATGTAGACTCTACTTAATGACTGTTGGGTATGTGTGCGTGGCTGCGCTCACCGCTAATTATTGTGTGAACAATAAATAGTGTTAAGCTAGCCAGCGATCGTATCACTTGTCCGTCCCTATATAGATATGACTGTTAGAACAGTGGCGACGAACTACCCGCGATTTTAAAAATAAAAAAATTATCGACGATGTCGCAGCTAAGTGTTCAATTTGGGATTTTAAATAGTTTTGATCACAATGTGCAGACATGGAAAACGTACAAAGGTCGTATTAGACAGTACTTTATCGCAAACGACATCAACGAGCGGACAGATCCCGCGGGCAAGAAGAGGAAGGCGATCCTGCTCAGCGCACTCACGGAGTCCACGTATCAGTTAGCAACGGACTTGGCATTGCCAAGAGACATTGACGAAGTGCCATATGAAGATTTCCTTGCACTCCTGGATTCTCATTTCACACCGAAGAGCGCCGGGTTCGGAGATCGTCACAACGTTTACGCCGCCGTTCAACAAGTTAGTGAAACGTATTCACAATGGGCAGCAAGACTGCGAGGGCTCACTGCAAAGTGTGGGTTTCTGAATGTTGAAGAGGCGTTACGTGATAAGTTTATAATGGGCATGCAGCCGGGGCGTGAGAAAGAAGAACTGTACGCGAAGAACCCTGTCGACTTTACCCTGGCCAAGGTCGTGAAGTTGGCAGAAAGTATGAGTCGCGCGCGCGCCTCTGCTGCGGCTTCGCGTGATCACCAGGCGACGACGGCAGAAGAACAGCTTTTTAAAATCAAAAATACCAAAAGTGAATGTGTAGGGAAAGTGAAATGTAGTGTTTGTGGATTTACGAATCACAAAGCGTCTGATTGTAGATTTGCAAATTATGTGTGTGAAAAGTGTCACGTAAAAGGCCACTTGCGTAAAATGTGTCCTAAAGTCAATTACGTAGAGGTGGAGTGCGGTGACAAGGGTGAGGATGACGCTGATGATGACGGTAAGATTTATTATATCCGTTCATTTAGGGGACAACCTATGGTAGAAACAGTTTTCATTAAAAATAAGCCGTTCCGTTTTGAAATAGATAGTGGGTCGTCAGTGACGGTAGTTTCAGAAGAGTTCTATAAAAAATATTGTAGAAATGAACGTTATCAAGTACTTGTGCACGACACGGCGTTCCAGGATATTAAAAAGCTATTGCTATCCGATCAGGTTCTTGCACATTATGATACGCGGGCTATGATCATATTAACCGTAGATGCTTCCCCTAGGGGTCTAGGAGCGATTCTATCACAAGTAGGGTCTGACGGTATCGAAAAGCCGATATCGTTTGTGTCGCGTACATTAAATTCAGCAGAGAAACGTTATGCTCAAATACAAAAAGAAGCAACGGCTATTATTTATGGGGTACGACGGTTCCACCAATATTTGTATGGCCGAAGTGAACCGTTCACATTACGCACGGATCATAAGCCATTGCTTTCTATTTTCGGGTTGCACAAAGGCATACCTGAGATGGCGGCAAATAGATTGCAACGTTACGCTTTGTTCCTAAGTAATTATAACTTTAAAATTGAATATGTGCGTAGCGCGGACAATAGTGCGGACTATCTGTCTCGCGCAAGCTTGCCTCGGGAGAAACACACCGAACAGTGTCAGTGCTGCGATTGCGCGGTTGCATACGACCGGGCGACGTATGTTTGTTTCGTAGTAGACGGAAGCATGCCCGTTACGTTAGAAAAATTACGCGAAGAAACCAAAGGTGACGTAATATTACAGCGAGTAATCAAAAACATTGTCAACGGCTGGCCGCCGAAAGAAAATGATTTATGTTTAAAACCGTATCATTTATGTAGATCACAACTATCTTACGAGAATCGATGCGTCATGAGAGGGCACAAGGTCGTCATACCCGTAAGTTTGTACCAAACTATTTTGAAAGAGTTGCATACTTCTCATTTAGGGATAGTTAAAACAAAGGCAGAAGCTCGTTCAAGATTTTGGTTTCCGGGTATCGATCAAGCAGTGGACTCAATGATAGCCTCGTGCGACGTTTGCATACAATTACGACCTTCAACCGCGCGCGCCCCGCTAGCTCATTGGAAAATACCATCGTTCCTTTTCGACAGAATACACATTAACTTCCTAGGGCCCATAAAAGGTTGTATCTATCTAGTAGTAGTAGATGCTCATACCAAATGGGTTGAAGTGTACAATATGAAAACTGCTACATCTTCGCTTGCGGTCATTGATAAATTGTGTGAGTTTATGTCAAGGTTCGGAGTTCCGAAAACAATAGTTAGATATAATGGTACGGCCTTTTGTTCGCGAGAATTTGAGTCGTTTTGTGTAAGAAATGGGGTTTCACATCTAACCTCACCAGTCTGTCACCCACCTAGTAACGGCCAGGCGGAAAGTTTTGTAAAAATAGTAAAAAGGGGAATAAAGTCTTGTCTTTTGTCGGGTCATAATGCAAGGGATACCACAATAAAATTATTGAGATATCTTATGGATTATCGTAATTCTGTCCATACCACGACGGGTTTGTCCCCTTCTCAGTTGGTGTACGGTCGCAAACTAAGGTCTCGGTTAGATTTAATCAACCCTAAAACATCAACATCCTCGTCACCGTCTCTTATTAATAATTGTAATGACCAATAATGTATACAACATAAGCACGGTAAAAATATAACAAAACATTTTAAGAAGGACGACATTATATTGTATAAAAAATATGTTAATAAAACGAACTATACTTGGTGTAAGGGAATCATACAGAAAAGAATTGGGAAAGTTTTATATTTAGTAAAAGATTGTAATAATTTAGAAATAATTAAAAGGCACATAAATCAGTTAATGCTTTATAAAGGGAGTAATTGTGTGGGCATTAAACAACCCTTAAAACACGATTCTTGTGGGGCAGCTTCTCCAAGTGCAGCGGATACCGCACCGCCAACCTCGCCCCTTCCGTCGTCACCGCTACGGCCGTTATCGTTGGACATTTCACCACCGCCACTTACATCTTCACCCATCAGACAGTCGCCAGGGGTACCAGAAACTTCTCCGTATATCGTGTCGCGAAGTTCGGCTAGAAGAGCAGAGATGTACGAACCTAATGACTCTGTTTTGACAAGGGAGGACGAGAGTGAGAACGACGTTCAACAGTCTGATGAGGAGGTAACAGAGCCTGGTTCCAACGAGTTAAGTGAGGAGGAAGCAATGTAACATTTTTTTAAAATAATGTATTGTTGTTATACTAGGGGAGGGAATGTTGGGTATGTGTGCGTGGCTGCGCCCACCGCTAATTATTGTGTGAACAATAAACAGTGTTAAGCTAGCCAGCGATCGTATCACTTGTCCGTCCCTGTATCTAACACTGACTTAGCGGTCAGCCACCGCAGACATAATTTTCTTTTATCCAGCGGATGTACGCGAGGTAACTTTTTAAAAACTTTAATATAACACATTATGTTAATGGGATAAAACAACCCAACATTATCCCGTGAGTGTAGTAAGAGGCGACTATGGGAAAAGCCAAAAGGATTTTATGGCTTCTTATAGTTGGCAATATAACCATCTCCTTTACGACAGTAAAAGTCTCAAACCGGCGTCAAGACGTGTTAAGAACTGCGTGACGTCTGGTTATCTAAACTCTAATCTACTGATTTTCACTATGAGAAAATTTCATGTCCAGGCTATTACGGAATGATTGAGATGAAGCTAATTTATGCATGGGCATGTTTTACCAACTAAGTAAATAGACGGAGCGCTGCGTAGATTTCAAGTGATGCCGAAACCATGTCAAAACTATGCTCAACTTGTTGTAATAAAACGCCCTCATGCACAAGTATAAAAATAAAATAATATCAATAATTTAAAATTAAAAATTTTGTACAGCTGACTTAAATATAAGTAATAATAACTCAATAACTATTAGTCTGACCTTGATCAAATTCATATGGGACCACAGGAGAAGTATCAGCTTTCAAATAAAAAAGAATCATCGAAATCGGTTCACCCAGTAAAAAGTTATGAGGCAACACACAAAAAAAACAACAGTCGAATGGAGTACCGTCTCCTTTTTGGAAGTTGGCAGAAAACGGAGTGCTGCGTACATTTCAAGTGATGCAAAAACCAAGCTAAAACCATGTTGCGCTCATTGTAAGAACAAGCACTCGCGTATCTAAAATCACTGGCAACTAAAAATATGATTGAGGTGCATAATACATGTGTGTGGTTGGGTTGACTGCCTCGTCGGTCTAGTGGTTGTACTAGTGCGACTGCTGATCATAAGGTCCTGGGTTCGAATCCCGGGTCGGGCCAAAAAATCAGTTGTTGAGCTTTTCCATCAAGAAATTCTCAGTAGCTGCCCGGAGTCAGGAAGTTGGCGGTGTTTCACCCCCGTGCCTCGGAAAGCACGTAAAGCCGTTGGTCCTGCGCCTGATCTCTCTCCGGTCGTGTCGGTTTACCGTCCCATCGGGCTATGAGAGTGAGGGAATAGAGAGTGCACCTGTGCTTGCGCATACACTTGGGCACTATAATCCTGTCCTGCGCAGATGGCTCGTCTCCGTTGCGACTGGCCGCTGTGGCCGAAATTCGGTCTGGAGGACATTATTATTACGTGTGTTGAACAGTGAACTTTCATGGGTTGATACAGAAATAATTAAAAATTAAAAATTTTGTACAGCCGACTTCGATATAAGTTATTAAGAATAACTCAAAAACTATTGATCTGACCTTGATCAAATTCATATGAGAACACACAAGAAGTACCAGCTTTCATATAGAAAAAGAATCATCCAAATCGGTTCACCCAGTAAAAAGTTATGAGGTAACACACATAAAAAAACATACATTCGAATTGAATACCGTCTCCTTTTTGGAAGTAGGCAGAAAAAGAAGAAAGGTGTGTACGTGGGCGCGTGTCAAGAAATCGCGACGCTCCGTCTATTATTTTTTGTTGGTCTGAACCTTTATTAAAATGTAACTTCGCAAGCTTAACAAAATCCAGCTCACCGCAACCAACATTTGCGTGATTCTAGTCATCGTTTATCAAACTGTAATCGTATCAACCGTGACAGGTCAAAATTCCAGTTGAGTAATTACACTTGACGAATGGCCGTTTACTACCCGACTCGTTTGTATTACCTGGTTAATCAGGATTTAACAATGCGATTTGATAAGCAAGCTATTTTAGACAGGTAAGTTGAGGTCTTCAAAATAATTAAATTTCTCAACAAAAGCTTTGTCGACGGTGTAGTGGCGCAGTGGCTTAACAATGTGTTGCAGCGCTAGGGGCCGCGAATTCGAATTCCGCACGGAAGAAGCATCTTTATGGCCTACAAACAATTGTACCGGGTCGAATGTTTGTCCTAGTGCAATTTACGATTGTAAACTGCCTCCCCGATACAGGACAAAATTCTAGTGCAGGGGGTAATGTTATTAAAGGAAAAAAAAAATTGCGATAGTACATTTACTCTCTTTAAAATAATGTGCTGTGCTAATAATTATGCGTCTCATTAAGTATGGTACTGCAATTTCCGGTGTTTTATATGAAAGAATATGATCTAAAATTAATAAAATTTAGACAGATTAGTACAATAAACCATAAGATTCTTAGGAAAGACGGTAGGGCTATAGAGATATTCCAGAACTGCCAGATCCAGTAATAGAAAAATCGTAATCGGAATGGAAGGAGTGATACCCCAAACGAAAAACAAGAAAAAAGAAATAATTTCTTTTTTTTATAGGATAAGGGGGACAAACGAGCACACAGTCCACCTGATGGTAAGTGGTTGCTGCGGCCCATAAACATCTACATCTATCCTCTATTACAAATCAAAACGTAGATGCGTTGTCACCCGTGAGGACTAAGATGGAATGCCTCATTTCCTGTAAAAAGGGCCTCCGGCCACCTGCAATCACCAAGCGAGACGCAGAGGTAAACTTCTACTTCACGCTGGTTTTCTGTGAGGTCGTGGTACCACCCCGGTTCGAGCCGGCCCATCCGTGCGACAACAAAAGCTGCCGTGTGGCTCTACCACTGTTAATATATTGTATTATATTATATAATAAAAATATTCTATTGTAGCTTCTGTGAACAAATTAATTTTGGTCAGTCTCTCGGGTCGTCTAAGTCGTCGGGACTCCATAAACTGTACTGAACTGAAATGTAAAGGGCGGTCCTCCTTGATAGCGTCTGTGGTCCACCAGTTTTTTCCCCTTTACCATTGTCTATTGCCATAATACTCTAGATTGTTTTTAAAGATTTAGATATTATGGTAAATATTTTCAAGATGTAGTGACTAGTACACACCCTAATTATTGTGAGCACAGAGTTCATAGTTTCTTTATAATAAAAAAGTCCTAATACCATCCTTGTAGCATTTTATTCAGGTCTATTTAAACGACTATACAATTTGTTACTTTCTCAACGAGCAAAAAAAATTATATGTAAACGCGTCAAATTTTTTTTTTATGATAAGGGTGACAAACGAGCACACAGTCTACCTGATGGTAAGTGGTTGCTGCGGCCCATAGACATCTACATCTATCCTCTATTACAAATCAAAATGTAGATGCGTTGTCACCCGTGAGGTCTAAGATGGAATGCCTCATTTCCAGTAAAAAGGGCTTCCGGCCACCTGCACTCACCAAGCGAAACGCAGAGGTAAACCTCTACTTCACGCTGGTATTCTGTGAGGTCGTGGTACCACCCCGGTTCGAGCCGGCCCATCCGTGCGACAGCAAAAGCTGCCGCGTGGCTCTACCACTGTTAATAAAAGCCAATTTCCTTTAATTATGAAATCCCCGGTCAAGGATGTCTAAAGGCCTCCAAAGCAATGTGATTTATGATCTTACTTTTCGAACTAAATTACTTTCTATTCTTTCTTTTAGACATTAATTACTTTGTACACGAACAGTAATAACTTCGTTTCATGTAAATTAGATTAGATTTCTGGTTTTATTTTTAATTTTTTTGACGATTTTAGGCATATCAGCAGGTAGTATATTTAATTAACAATGTCAGTTTAAAAAGTTCAACTTGATATAATTTAAATTAAGTAATTTATTATTAGTAAAACATTATAACATTAAATATATTTATTTTGTTTGAAGGTGGCGTAACAGAATCCATCATCATTTTTATATGTAGTATGTGTGACAAACGACAACCCGTAATATGAGAATTGGATGGTGTAGCCCATAGACACCTCGATCATTCCTCGATTCAGAATTAAAATGTAGATTTTAGCGTAGTGACCGTTAAAAACCAAGATGTAATAATAATAATTACATGAGAAACCTTCAAAGTTAATTCGATTTAATTAATTCAATGTGTATATACATATTCTACCCATTCTTAGTGATGAACTAGGAATTTTTTTTTATATGACAAGGGTGACAAACGAGCACATAGTCCACCTGTTGGTAAGTGGTTGCTGCGGCCCATAGACATCTACATCTATCCTCTATTACAAATCAAAATGCAGATGCGTTGTCACCCGTGAGGTCTAAGATGGAATGCCTCATTTCCAGTAAAAAAGGCCTCCGGCCACCTGCACTCACCAAGCGAAACGCAGAAGTAAACCCCTACTTCACGCTGGTATTCTGTGAGGTCGTGGTACCACCCCGGTCGAGCCGGCCCATCCGTGCAACAGCAAAAGCTGCCGCGTGGCTCTACCACTGTAAAAATAGTTGTCTATACTCATATATGTTAACGTAATACATAAATAGTCCCTAGAACGTTCTAGATAGATAAGATTTGTATTAATTTATTATTATCGATATGCAAAACTATCCAAATTGCCCAAGCTTGTCTTAATTTGCGAACACATTATCAGATAAGGACACACGCTACGTGATTCTAATTACTCCAACTGCCGCACATCGAAAAAGCATTAGCCGTGGTGTAATTAAGAGAGCATGCGCTCCCAGCCGCAGAGCGTATAAATTTGCGTGCCCTGCGGTCAATGGAAACACTCGGCGCCTTTTTCAGTGGCTCAATTTGTAAACTGTTGGCGTATTTAATTACCTATATTAGGTACACAAAACAATATAAAATTTATTATCCATGTAATAAAGTATTTGTAATATAAAATAGGAAATATGTACATATCCTCAAAACTTCAAAATAAAAACCTACAACCAGTGCTTATTGCCAGTGATTCCTAAGACACATGTGGACCTTAGACGTGTTCCTTAATTTCTGGCCGTAAAAAGAACCTACACGACTGGCCCGAAGAGAAGGCCCACCGTGTGGTGGCTACTCCAAGTTGGCTTACTTCGGATGTATGTTGGTAGGCTGCGGCCAGAGCTGTGTCCTCTCCCCATACCGCTGCAGCCGAGACGCATAAGTGGATTGAAAAGTGTCGGTATGGCGATGCGCCACTCGCCCTACCCTCTGCGGCCGAAACTCAGTTGGCGGCGGAGCTAGACTAAATCCACCGCTTGCGTCAGAAGAGCTGATGCTTCTTAATGCACGTTTTTTACTGTTCGAGGGATCCGTTCCGGCCGTTCTGTCCCTCTCAGTCCGGAGTTGGAGGCCGCGGAGGAAGGCACACTTTATGTACTGTTGCGCCTTACCTGAGAAAAAGAAGAGGGGAGGAGATTTCCTCTCTTTAGAAGGGGCCGCTATGGGGCAGCCGGCGCTGGTGGGGCTGCGGATGTGAGGTAAAGTGTTACCGTTACCCTGCGAATATGCTTCGAACGTGGAACACCATGGGGTTACACCAATACGACCAGAGTAATTGACATAGCCCAACAAGCTGAAGTGGTAATAGGCTGCCCACGCTTGATGGAGCGACGGCCTGGTAACACATGCTGGAAGTTAATAGATACAGGTGGCTCAGTACTTTGTTTTGTGGCATTCTTCGCATTCTTGGCAGTGGACTTGAATGTATTGTAATGATGATGATGATGATGGTGATAAAAACTCAGCTTAATAGTCGTTATTATTTTGTAATATAACGATGATAACGTAGGACAAAATCTTTCAGAGTTGAATAATTTCACCAGTAGGCAAATAATCTGACTTTGTTAGAAAAACTTCATTTCTGACGACGGGGAGAAGCATTATCAGCCCGATTATATTATCAGATCTCTTCTATCTGTTTTCAACAACCAGGTGGATCTGAGTAAGCAGAGCCAGCGAGAAAATCTAAAATATCCCGAGGAAATAGTTTAGTAAATCTGTAAAGATAGTACCAGAATCTTGAATCCACTTCTGGCCTAAGGTCTTTCCATCTTTCGAATAATAAACCAACAACGAACAGACGAGTCGATGAACGTACATAAAAATGAATGTTCACCATCAGTCAGTCGCCGGAGCTTCCTCTCTTAGATAGCAGGGAGCAGTAAATTTTAATATACAACCCACACCCCAAAATAAATAAACAAAAACAGTCCAAAATTAATATCGCTATCGCTTGTACCTTATAAATTGGCACAATTTATTGGTCGCTATATGGACGTATCTCGCTTCCTGTATAAATAGCCCATAGTATATAATATGATACTACGTTAAAATAACTGAACATTGCTCTCCTGTTAGGCTATTACCTCCTTTATGACAACATTAAATCATCTATTTTTGTCGCCGGCGAAAATGTAATGTCAAGTAGTGCGTAGGCGGAAATCTTAGACGAAAATGAGAACGTTCTGCGACGTTATCACATGACATGTGCTCTATGGATTTTGTGACGAAATGAAGTGATTATCATAAATATAATAACAATGCTTTAATCATTATTTTTTGCTTACATATTAATGTGGTTTTCTCACATATGTTTATTACTAGAACACTATCAATACGTTGATGGAGCCAAATACTCTGCACCAATTATTGGGACCTCAGCAAAAAGTTGAAAACTTGTGTTATTGTTTTTGGTTTTTATATTGCCGAGAGACAAAATATATGAGGCAATTCTGACTTTATGTAATGGCAAAATTTTCAATACTTAATCAATCTATATGGCATCAGCAAAGTAATTCAAAGAAGTTGTTCTGCAGTTATTACTATTTTTCGGTTATTTTGATTATTTGGAGATATGATTAGTTTATAATTCCATTTGAAGAGTTTTATGGGGATTGCCGTAGATTTTAATTAATTTTTCGGATGCGGTACATTCATTATTCGTATAGGATTTAAAAGATATCCGTAACTTCATTGCAAAACTGAGGGTGTCCATATCTTAGCTTAAGGTTTTTTTTGTTTTATCAAATATATAATTGGGTTTAATATGTGTTACTTAACTGTGTTTCTTTTATTTTAATATATGTTAGTACTCAGGATTAAGGTTGAATACTTGGGTAAAAATTAGTGTTAGCATCATTCCGAAACCACACTTACCATTTTTGAAGTAATCGAAATATGACGAATAAATAGTTTGTAATACAAACAACTTTTTCGTGCACTTTTTAATTAACGGAGAAAGAAACGTTTCTTCTTTTCCTTTAAATTTACGCTTGCTTTACGCGAGATCGATATAACGCCATACTTTGCATATCCCATAGTCTCTCTTACAACACCATTGGAACGAAATGGAGTGATGGATTCACTAAAGACACCACTACGCGGTACAAAAATAGATGATTTGATGTTAAGAAAACGGCAAACTTATGGTGGATTTGCGCTCTTTTTTACTTCTTATATGCCAGTGTTTGACCACAATCCCACCTGGTGGTAACTGGTGATGCAGCCCTAGATGATAAATCGCAATATCTTAGCGTAACAAAAACCTATTCACTCTTGCTTTGAAGACGCCCAGATTGTATTCGGACGGAAAGATAGACGCCGGTAAATTATTCCACTCCTTTGCTGTACGCATTACAATAGACGAAGCAAACCGCTTGGTTCGAATGCCACAAAAGAAAGAAGACCCGCCAACTGCCTGGTTGTCCAAAGGCGGAAAGGAGAAAGAGGAAACAAAGCGTGTAATTACTGCGCACACTCACCGAAATGCATCCTATAGAATACCGAGAGACTGGCTACTCTGCGCCTGTACTCGAGGCTGACAAGATTGGTTTCAACCAAATCACGGTCACCAATGAGCTTCTTAGCACGTCTCTCCACTGATTCCAACGCTGTCAGGTAGCATTTTGCAGCACCAGCCCATATGTGACAGCAGTACTCCATGCACGACCGGACTTGCGCTTTATATAAGGTAAGAAACTGCCCCCCTACCTACCTACCCTACCCTACCTTACCCCCGCACCCTTGTAAAGACACCAAGTTGCCTTGCGGCTGCTTTGGCTCTGGGCTCAATGAACCGCCCATAGTTGATGTTCGGAGAAAATTCAACTACTAACAACTGAAGGCGGTCAGTTTACTCCAAGGATACATTCCAGAAAGTAGGAGCCAATGTGAGCGGGCTCCTTTTAGCGGTGAAAAGACACGCTTGTGTTTTGGAGGCATTAAATCTCATGAGATTGGCACCGCCCCATTTGGAGATTGCCTATAGTGTGAGACTCATACGCTCAACCATAGCATCTCTTTCTGACTAGATTTGATCCCGGCTGGCCCGGGCACTGGGTTGGTATCTCTGGACAACTGTGCTGTCGTCTGTATACCCACAGATGACGGTAATGAGCAGATCATTTATGTGCAGCAGGAAGAGAGTTGCGGAGAGAACGGACCCCCGAGGAGGACGGTTAGTCGCCACAGTACCGGATGAGCAGCCATCGACAACGACCCGGAGAGACCCATCTCTCAGAAAGCCTTTCACCCACACAATCAGGCCGGGAGATAGACGCTAGAAGGTCCCCAGTTGATCGATTTCGGCGAAACCCGCACTGGCAATCACTGAGGAGATCATTTTGCTCTAGGTATCCCATGAGGTGGGCGTTTGATATATACGCTCCATAATCTTGCAGAGTATGGAGGTAGTTGAAGTTGGCCGATAGTTGGCAGAATCGGTACAGCTACCTTTTTAGGCACAGGTTGCACATTGGTCATCTTTCAAGATTTGGACACTATTTCAGTCCTGAATGAAAAGCGGAACAAGCGTGTCAACACAGGAGACAACTCAGGTGCACAGACCTTTAGAACTATAGCTGGTATACCATCAGGTCCACTAGCTTTGTTCACGTCTAGACTTCGCAAGGTTTTAAGAACCTCCTTGTTGGTGATTCGGACCTCTGACATAGAGGTACGGCAGGGAGGTAATGAGATTGTATGCTTTTGCTACTGTCCAGACGCGAATTACAAGCAAAAAGAGAAGCAAATAAGTCCGCTTTCTTCTTAGGCGCATGTGCCAGTGAGACATCTGATTTTACCAGCGGAGGCAGTGTAGACCGACAGAAGTTTGTCTTGACCGCTTTGGCGAGTGACCGAAAAGCTCTACTGCCATATGTTTTGACAGAGAGCTTTGTACCGATGTGTTTAATGCAGTCGAAACTGGCTTGACGTAATGCCTTTTTACAGGACTTGGTGGCTTGGTTAAAGGCTCTCTTCTTAAGACTAACATCCAGAGCTTTGCGGCCTTGAGCATCGATCCAGGATAGTACGCCATATGTTTGTGCTATTCAGTACAAGCGCATTCGGCGTTGAACCGTGGGCGAGCTTTACCACCAATTGGCACGTCAGCAAAGTGGATGAAATACTCCATCGCTTAACATATCACAACTGCTAACTTGTATCGCCACACTCGCCGCGCATCGTAGAAACCGCAGTTAGATGGGGATTATAACGACACAGATTTTACCAGATAATGTTCAGAAGTTCTAAAGATTGAGGTAACCTGAACATCGTACCTGTTTGGATCGGTCGTCAGCAGAAGTTCAAGGCAGTTTGGTTGTGTGCACATTCACATCAGGTACCCTAGTCGCTTGTTGTACCAGCTGGGAGAACCCCAGCGACAAAGCAAAATTTCACGCCTCTCTCCCAGCGTGGTCAATCTTGTGGTATGCGAACAACCAGTTCTGATGACTAGCATTAAAGTCCCTCAGAACCCAACTGTGCATTAGGGTACCGATTTATAGCCACATCAAAGGCTTTACTGAGGTGTTCAAACAGCCTAATTGTCTCCTGATCACTGTTGTGCGATCGGTAGAGACAAGAATAAATAATTTTATCCATTCCTGTGTCTATCAATACCCATATCGTACAGAAAATCTTCAAGGTGACGGAGACGCTTACAGCAGATATCATTGCGGACGTAAACACGGACTCCAGCGCTCTGATGCAAATTATGCTCAGATGTGTACCTAGAGTAGAAAAGGTACGCCTCATCTAGAGGACATCTGATCTGCTTCTCAGTCAAGAAGAGTAAGTGCAGATTGTCAGTCTCAAGGTGGTAGTGGACTGCATTGAGATTGCAGTGCAAGCCAAGGATGTTTGTGAGGTGCACTTTGATGGAGAGGGAGTGCAACCACTGTACAAACTTACTCTTCTTTTTCCTTTTTTCTAATATTGCATAAAAAATATTCTATTCTATTCTATTCTGTATAAAACACATCATTATTCTATCGTTTGACGCTGTGAGAGCGTTGTTTTACCCCTTGCAAGACAACGGAGCAGCGTGTTGTTTAAGTTTTTATTAACACTTATATCTAACTAGCGTTTGCCCGCAGCTTCGCTCGCGCAGGAAACCTACCTAAGGAAGTAACCTAAGGGTTAAAACTATTTACTTTTTCAGTCTATGCTGAAAGTACTTCTTTATTACTACATTAGAAGTTCTGCCTTCAGATGCTACCGTTCATCAGATTGCCCTAAAACTTTGTCAACTTATTGCTTACATTTGCACGAATGTTATACGAGGGTGGATTGAAAAGTACTCGGCCTAACCAAGAAAATAAACACATACTAAATCAGTTATATTTTTATTTTTCTACATAATCACCATCAAGTTCAATACACTTTTGCCACCTCCCCTTCCAAGCATTAAGACCCTTGAAAAAAAATGATTCTTCCTTAGAGTCAAAATATGCGTCTACAGCTGCTTTCACCTCGTCGTTTGTCGAAAATCTTTGACCTCCCAAGTGCTTTTTTAGGTTAGGGAACAGAAAGAAGTCTGATGGTGCCAGATCAGGTGAATACGGCGGATGCGGTAACAGTTCAAAGCCACAGTTGTGAATTTCAGCCATTGATTGTACTGACGTGTGAACACGGGCGTTATCTTGATGAAACAGGACTTTTCTTCTGAGCATTCCTCGACGTTTTTCTTTTATTTCCTCTCGTAAACGACGTAGTAAGGTGCAGTAGTAATCAGAGTTTATAGTCTGACCCCTTTCAAGATAATCAATCATAATCACACCTTTCGAGTCCCAGAATACTGAAGCCATCACCTTATTTGCCGACAAAATCGACTTAGCCTTTTTAGGGGGTGGTGAACCAGGTCTTCTCCACTGTTTTGATTGTTGTTTTGTTTCCGGTGTACAGTAATGAACTCATGTTTCGTCTATAGTAAGAAAACGATTCAAAAAATCATCTGCATCGGCTTCAAATAACTCCAAACAGTCGCGTGAAAAGTCAATCGCGTCCTGTTTTGTTCAACTGAAAGCAGTCGCGGAACCCACCTCGCAGACACCTTGTGGAAACCCAACTCGTTGACAATGATGTTTTGAGTTCGTTCATAAGAGATGCCTATAATCTCGGCTATCTCTCTAATTTTTAATCTGCGGTCTCCCATTATTAAATCAAGTACTTTTTTAATATTTTCGTCAGTAGTTGACGTCGAAGGCCTTCCAGAGCGGGGTTCATCTTTCACACTCTCTCTACCACGCTTAAATTCTGCTATCCATTTTTTGACGGATGAATATGACAGAGCACAATCGCCTAATGTACTGACCATGTCATCATGGATGGCTTTTAATGATAGCCCCTTCTTATGGAGGTACTTAATGACGGCACGCTGCTCGATTTGCTCCATTCGCGGAAATTATGTCCGATTACTTTGTTAATAAATTTATAAAATCACAACTAATTATCGCACACGTTTCGAACTTCACACAATGAACTAGTCTGAACTGAACTAAATAATGTGGGTAGATTTGATTTTTAGAATTGAATGGATCTGTGTTAGGCCGAGTACTTTTCAATCCACCCTCGTATATAACATTCGTGCAAATGTATAAAGGTATCGTATTCAATATATTGCAAATAAATTGTCGTATTTTATCGTACCGACAATTTATTTGGAAGTTATTTATCACTCAGCTACTATGAATGTTATATGAATTCCTAATTAAACAATATAACTCTTCCAAATTTAAAACGATATTTATATAGTACCTATAATACCTACTCGTGATCGGTCCGATTCTTTGACGGCTTATTATCAAAGAAACCGAGCGGCGCCGGAGAGTACGAGTACCTACAGCGGAGGTGCTTAATCAAACACTTATCATATCACCCTGTCTTGTTACTATTAGTTATAACTGTCATCGCTAATCACTGCTTTTTTTGTCTTTATTTTAAATTTTCATGAGACCACCGTGTTGGCGGATACAAAGAGCTAAACGGCGTTTTATGTTTTCCCACAGATTTGAAAATAAATTATCACTTATAGCCAATTCCCCCAATTTCTCAAACGAATTTATTATTCGATGGCGTAATTGTTCCAACGAATCCACGTTCTCCGCGCACAAAAAAAACCCAGACAAAAATTCGAGTGGCGTGAGGTTTCGCGATCTACGAGATCCAAATCTACTAATCCATGGTACACCTAACGTGTTACTTAGCCACTGCCTGGCTGTTGTTACAAAATGTGATGGCGCGCCATCTAATTAGTACCACATTCGTTGGTATTGATGGACATTTAGGTTGTTTGTGTATTTTGACACCGTTTCATTTAAGGGGCTTTGAAAGGAGAAATGTTTGTTTATTTAATAAACAAACATTTCTCCTTTCAAAGCCCCATTAATGAATACGGGTCCGATTATGTAGTCACCGTGAATAGCTGAACAAACATTTACCGAAAATCTGTACTGATGGGCTGACTCCCTCCAAACGCGAGGATTTTGGTTTTTGGGTACCCAATGATGCAGATTGTGCTGGTTCCACTTGCCGTTTCTAGTGAACGTCCTTTCGTCAGTCCAACAAATTTGGGAAAGAAAGGCACTGTCCTCTTCAATTTTACTCAGTAACCACTGACAATAATTCACTGTTTTTATTTATCACGCGATAGCAGAGTATGTACTTTTCTAAACTTGCATGGGTGCCACTTTTCGCGCTTAAATATGCTATGGACGGTTTTGTGATGGACGTTAGTTTCGGGTTGGTCTTCGAAATATTGTATCACATTTTAGGTTAAATGGATTGGATTTTGTCGTGTCGATTTTGTGTCAGGGCGTTGAGACCTAGGATCCACTGGCCGGTCCATCCACCGGTTTTCGCGGATGCGCTGAAGAGACAACAGTGCGAGGATCAGTAAGGCATGGTCTTGAATCGCCATATCTCTCGCAATATGTCCTTATGCCAAGGACGGCATTTTGACGACATTCTCCGTAAATTAGGATAATGTCCGCATATTCAGCTGCTGTGTAGTTCGGATGTGATTTGCCATTACAGTCACAAGTATACACAAGCACTAATAACACTAATAAAAGCGTCCGTATCGCAAGAAATGTAAACGTACCTACTAGATTAGAAAACGAAAACAAAACAAAGCGTCTTTTTTGCAGTACCATAATCTGATTACTGTCCTAATTACACAAGTTAATAAATAAAACAATACGTAAGCGTCTTTTTCGCGGCAAAGTTCACAAAAATATTAGTCGACGTAATTATGCGCTTTACTGTGAAGAAGTGTGTCAAGGACACGGATTAGGCTAGCACTAGAAAAGCAAAAAAAAAATGAATTCGATTTCGGTGCAGGTGAGGGCGCGCGTCGCCTGCGCCGTCCACTCGCCGACAAAGGGATGTATCTTTCCTTCAATAGTATTGCTTATTGGTTTTAATTTCAATGATGCGATCTTATGATCCGTGACCCCGTCAAAAGACAGCTGCGCGACAGTTCTCTAAGTACAGGTTGCTCTAAGAAGCAATTTTCTAAAATTTTAAATAAATCCGTAAATAATAACGTTTAATGGAAATATAATTTCTTCATGAAACGAAAATGTGAAAACGTATATATGTGTTAAATGAAAGTCACCATTGTTGCTGCACGTTGTATAAGTTAATGCTTAACTAACGCTAAGTTTGATTAAATCGAGTTTCAGTATTCGATGAACTAAATTGCAACTGAATATGTACAGAACTTAGTTTGCGAGATGCGATGGACACCATCTCGATTCCATTTGCAGTTTCTCTGTTATAGCAGCAGTGATTTCATACTCGTAGCCGTTTTATTGCAGCGGAACTGAACTGAAAGTGCTTCCGCGTGTCGATGCTAGGCGTTCGGAACGTAAAGAACGCAGGTAACGATCAATTATCCCTTCCGTTTATTCCTATCGTTTCGGAAATATGTACAAGTTAATGTGTGGTTTTAGTAACTATTAAAGGAGAACGTGATTTCTGTCCATTTACCATCACCTGAGCTGCATGCTTGTTTACCCCCTCTTATATAAATAAAAGCGAGTGTAAATTATATGACTACAGTTCAAAGGGTCTTAAGAATGTTTTTTTTTAGTTTTATTTATTTGATTTTTATAAGTAAGGTACAAATTTACAACAATTGACATATAGGTTCTCCGGAAATAACTTATAGTAAAAAAAATTAATTTAGTTATCGATTTAGAAGCATCGTCTTAAAGATGTGAAAATTAACAATTTGAAATTAATTAAATGCCAGGCGAGTGGTGTGGGAACAAAATGGTTCCAGACTGAGTGCAGATTTGGAAAAGCATTTTGCGTGCCTTAGTGCAAAGCGCGTAGGTATGTTCTACTAGCGCCTAAAAATCAAGATTCCAACGTTTTGTCGCATGAAATTGTATCTAACAATCATATTGTACATTTTTTTTATAGAAATAGGGTGACAAACAAGCACACAGTCCACCTGATGGTAAGTGGTTGCTGTGGCCCATAGACATCTACATCTATCCTCGTTATCGTATCGCGAA
Organism: Parnassius glacialis; assembly: GCA_033319125.1. Taxonomy (NCBI): domain Eukaryota; kingdom Metazoa; phylum Arthropoda; class Insecta; order Lepidoptera; family Papilionidae; genus Parnassius; species Parnassius glacialis. The sequence goes on along the minus strand of JAVANC010000022.1, from coordinate 31,155,421 downwards.
TCAAAATGCAGATGCATTGTCAGCCTTGAGGACTAAGATGGAATGCCTCTTTTTCAGTAAAAAGGGTCTTCGGTTCTCTACACTCACCATACGAAACACAGCAGCGTTAAGCTGCTATTTTACGCTGGTATTCTGTGAGAGCGTGGTCCTTCCCCGGTCGAGCCGACCCATTCGTGCTACAGTTATATTATAAATATAGCTGCAGCTTGGCTCTACCACGTACAAATGCATATAAATGATATAAAAAGCACATTGTCAGAAAGATAAATGATTATTGAACATAGATTTTTTTCAATCAATTAATTGCTATTTTTACATAAAAAGTGGTGTAGATGGAGATTTATCAAGTCCACAGTGAGGGGTAAACAAGATAACTTTTGAAAATATAATTTCGTTAACTCAATCTATTTTTTAATCTTTTTTCTTACCGGTACGCGAAGTGTAGGGCTTCCCCCACTAGATGGAGTGACAACCTGGTAAGACATGCAGGAAGTCAATGGATGCAGGTGGCTCGTGACCGTGCTTTGTGGAGTACCTTGGGGGCCTATATTCAAAAGTGGACTTGATAAGGGCTGTAATGATGATAATGGTGATGATACGTCTTGGACTTTATAGAGTGATCTGAAGGTGTACTCCGGTATCTGCTACTGGAACTTCTCAACGAGTAGAACTAGGTGTGCCGGGATTGTGCTCGTTATGTTAGTTATGATGAGACCTTACCCCCGGACTTGACGGAGTGACCTGAAAGTGTACTTCGGTGAATGCTACTGGAACTCCTCTAAGAGTTAGAACTAAGTATGCCGAGTTCGGCCTCGTGTTGTTAGTTATGATGAGACCTTATCTCCGGACTTAATAGAGTGACCTGAAGGTGTACTTTGATGACTGCCACTGGAACTCCTCGACGAGGAGAATTAAGTGTTCCGAGTTTGGGCTTGTTTTTTTAGTTATGATTAGACCTTACCTCCAGACTTGATGGAGTGACTTGAAGGTATACTGTGGTGACAGCTACTGGAACATCATGAGGCGTGCGCTTTTGGATTTTCCAAGCTTTTTTTTTAAATTGAAATTGGACATAAAATTATCGGAAAATCGAAAGTATAGTAATAATTATAAAGTTTTTAGTGAAAACTTGTGTGTAATTAAATTAATTTAAAATTTTACGTATAATCATGTTATACGTAATTTTTATAATGCGTTTAAGGCATGCACAATTTTATTTTCCAAATGTTTTTGAAATATCTTAAGTTTAGTTACAGCTAATCACAAGTCCACTGAATAACGTATGAATTCCGAGGGAATGCCAAAAAAACACGGTCCTGAGCCACCCGTATCCATAATATAAGATTTACTTGGTATTTATTGTAAGGCAATTAATTTTACTTGTAATCCTTATTCTTATCCTCATCAGTCAGCAAACAATTCACCGCTGTAAATGAGTCCCTCCAATAGAAAGGAATCCATATTTTCTCTTTAGTTATGATCCACATATGTTTAATATGATTACTCGTATTCGAATCTGACAACAAAACACATTTATTTTTTCATCAAACAAGATTGATTTTAAACACTTCTGTATGCTATATACCCAATTATAAATTCGATATAATCAATAATATAAAAAAACAGTTTCCTAACGTTACAATAGAAATATTAAATGTAAAGAAATATGTTTGATGTTTCAGCCGTGTACAATATTATCATAATACTTTTTGGATCACAAATCATATATTTGACACACAATATCTGTATTGAGGTTGGTCATCTCTCTTTGGATAAAATATTTGTTGTAGTCGGCAACTATTTGGGGAGGATTGATTTATAGAGACTGCTAGCGCCCGTACGGCGTGATGTATGACCCCATTGAGATTAGCATAGGATAATAAAAGACAGAGACGTCATTATGAAAGTGAAGTAACATTCAATAAATAACTCAATGTAACAGCGGTAGTCCTCTCAAAGGAGGTAAGACTATTCCGCAAAAACACATGTCTGTTAGATTTGGGCCCCTCGTATTCAAAATTACGTCCTCGAAATTGTTTATGTGTGTTGCAATTGTAAAACTGCACTCACATAAGTTGTTATTATGTGATGTGACGATAGTGTAATTACAAACAAACAACAGATACTTTAAAAAATATTAAATAATACGAGAAATAAGTTTATTAAAACTTTTTAATACTAGCCTTTTTTAAATAATAATAATAATAATAAATCTTTATTGACATTTTTATAGTTTACATACTTTTTACAAATATATGCAATACATCAAGAGGACTAATTTGAAAAATGGGTAGAATCCTGAGTCTCCTAGCTAGGTTACTTAGTAACCTGTATTTAGGAGATACAGACCTATCCCCCCTTTTGATTAGGAATACATAGTTGTATTGTTTAAATTTTTGCATGTAACGAAATAAAATTTAAAAAAGACAATAAACTGATCTCTGAGTGTGTGTGTGTGTGTGTGTGTGTGTGTGTGTGTGTGTGTGTGTGTGTGTGTATGTGTGTTTGTTTGTGTGTGTGCTCGTGCGTGTGTATGTATTGAGTAGAAAATTATTAAAAATAAATATACCACAATGCGTCGTAATATTTTTTTTTTATAACAATGTTAACAAGTATTGTTCTGTATCATCATATGACTTATTTAGGAGGAAAGAGCGGACATTATTTTTACAATTAAATGTTGACATTTCATAAATCTCTATTTTCGCATTCATTTTGTTATAAAGTAAAGGACCTAAGTAATAAAAAAATATTTTTATAAATGAAAAATTGACTAGTGGAAGTGTGCATACTTTGTCTTTACGACGTTTTGTAATTTCAATGTAAGGAGTCTTAATATGCTGAAGTAATACTGTGTGCAGTATAAAGAGCTGCCTCACACTAAGAACAGCGCAATTTTGATATAGTTGAATAGTTGGAAATAACATTGGTTTAAAAGTAGCAACCTTTAAGATAGCTCTTTGCGCTACTTCAAGTGGTTTTAATATTGTTCTTGCAACACCACCCCAGCAAGAAATGCAATACGTGATTATAGATTGACATAAAGCGTAATAAACGTTGCGTATAATTACGGAGTTGGCGACATATCGGAATGTTTTAAAAACATATATTAATTTGCGAACCTTACATGTTAAGAGATTTATATGCACTTTAAAATTAAGGTGTTTATCTATTATAATACCGAGATACTTTGTATTATCTACAGAATTTATGTGGAGACACAGACAAGAGGAAGACTGAAGAGTACAAGAGTGAGCTTTCAACTTGATGGGAATATTTGATTGCGAGGTGGGACTGATAGAGAAAGTTATAAATTTTGTTTTGGAAGTATTAAGAGTAAGAGTGTGAGATAAAAGCCAATTATATATGTGATTGAAACTGCGTTGGGATTTACTTTCAAGATCTTTCCAAGATGTTGCATATAAAGTAATAGCTGTGTCGTCTGCAAAAGAGACGATTTTTGCGTTATCAATGTGAATATTGCACAAGTCATTGATGAAGACAAGAAATAGAGTCGGGCCAAGAATACTTCCCTGGGGGACACCATAGTATACAGGAAGTTCGTCACCGACGCAGTCAGATATTTTGACCATTTGGGTGCGATTTGTAAGATAACTTCTGAAAAAGTCTAACTGTAAACCTCTGACACCCATTTTTTCTAACTTGGATAAAAGAGTGGAAACAGGAATTGTGTCTAAGGCTTTTGCTAGATCTAAAAATATTGTTAGGACCTTCTTATGATTATTTAGATTACTGATTATAAAATTTATTAATTCATGAACTGCATCAGAAGTTGATTTATTTTTACGAAATCCGAATTGTTGAGGTGAAATTAATTTAAAATGTTCAAGATAATGGACTAGTCTGTTGTTCACTAGACGTTCAAGGACTTTAGATAAGGCAGGTAGAATAGCAATAGGGCGGTAATTAGTAACTAAAGTCCCGTCACCACCCTTGAAGATAGGATGTATTATAGACTTTTTTAAAGAATTTGGAAAAATAGCATTTTCAAAACAAAGATTAAATATATGGCTTAGCACAGGTGCTAGTGTAGCAGAATATTTTTTTATTATGGCGGGAGATATGCCATCCCAACCGGTAGCGACATTAGTCTTTAAACTTTTTATTATTGAAATTATTTCATCCGTACTAGGTTTTTCAAGAACAAAAGAAGAAATACATGTAAAAGATTGTGAAGAAGTAAACTGAGTTAAATTATTAGATTTGATTATATTGTCCGCAAGTTCCTTTCCAACGTCAAAAAAAATTTGTTAACATTATTACATGATTGCTTTAGAGACATTGCTTGTGCAACTAACTGACATGATGATTGTTTATTGTGGTATGTATTTGTTATTTTTTTGATAGTATCCCATAGTGCTTTAGGGTTTTTACCTGCTTTCCTTATTTCTTGAGCATCATAATATCTTTTTGCTTTCTTTAAAATTTTAGTGCAGAAGTTCTTATACCGCTTATAAGTGATAGACAGCGTTAAATTATTAGGAGACTTTTTTAATTTTCTATGCATTGAATCTCTATTTCTTATACACCTTAATAAGCCTGGAGTCATCCACGGTTTAAGTATTTTATTTCTGGACGATATTTTTTTAAGTGATGAGTTTTCAGCTATTGCATCCGAAAAAAGTTTAAGAAGAGTTTCAGTTGCGGTATTAGGATCTAACATGGAATAAATAGGTGTTAAGTAAAGTTTTTCGACTGCTTTATCAAGTTTGGCAAAGTCTACTTTTGAAATAGTGGAAATTACATTATTTTGTCTTTCATTCTTGATACCCAAAACAGAGGCATAATGGTCAGTGATAGTGGTGTCGAAAACCAAAGCTGCAGCCATGTATTTGGTGCGCAAGATAAAGTGATCAATGCAGTTTTCTCCTCTGGTTGGGAGGGTGTGAGCAGGAAGAAGGCTATGATATGCGAGACAATTAAGATATTCATGGCTGCGTGTATCTAAAGAAGAAGATTTTATATCTAGATTTATATCTCCAGTTATTATGACTGTCTTACATTTGGTAAGCGGTGTAAGTGTAGCGTTGAGTATCGAAAGAAACTCATTTATGTTGTCATTTGATGGTGATCGATAAATGCAAATAAGCACTGTATCCGAGTCAATCGTAGCGATTAGTCCAGACGCCGCATTATTAAAATTTATTTCTTCAATATTTACCAAAAAACATGATTTAATGTAAATAATTACCCCATCACTTTGATTTTGATGTTTACAAGTTTTGTACATAGTGTAGTGCTGTATATAAGGTATATTTTGATTACTTGAGCAGGGCAACCAACACTCTGTTAAAACCAACACATCGCAATCAAATGAGATTCGGTCAAGTAAGGTCTGTAGACTAAGAAAGTTGCAATTTATCGATCTTATATTTTGATTTAGTATCTTTAGGAATTTGTTTGGTTGTTTAATGTAATCATTAGCCTCTTCCGGCGAACAGTAATAGGTTTCACTTATAGTGCACTGGTCTATATTGTCGATGTATGAATTAATATTATTTGCCATTTTTATTATAAATGTTTGAGACGTATAATTTGTGTAATTTGTGTAAATAAAACTTAACATTAAATAAAGTTGATATTGCACAGCTGAACAGACTTTGTCTCATTCTTGAGAATGTATATGGAGCAGAAGGGAGTCATGCTGCGTTGGTCCAATGCGTGTTGGCGAAATGTGTTGGTAGTTCACATAGATATATCTCATAGATATATTGTTAACTTATCCGATGTTTTCTCTCAATAAAAAGCACAATGATGCCAGCGAGAATCGAACTCGAGTCTTTCACACAATATGAAATTTAAGGCAAGTGCCCTGCCTCTGCGCTAAAACAGCACTTTTAGCATGTAATAATAGGTAAAAAATTATTTCAAAAAACTGTGTATAAAATAGGCAGGCGAAAAGAAAACGGGGCTTTCATGCGCGCTCTGGGCATTGACTACTCTATCCGAAACATGCATAGCTGCAGCGCACGATTTGTAAACGCTAAAGTCCCGAGTCTTCTTTACTGCAACACGGGATGTACAGGCAGATGTACGAAATTGGAAGTTTACGTTGATAAATGTATTTTAAAATTTTCCCTTCTACACCATTTTACTTCTGTTAAAGTGAGAAACACAGACATTTATCAAGAACTTTAAGATAAAAGCTTTTATTGTAACATTGATATATTCCACGTATTTCGTTTAAAAAATTGCTAAAGGCGTATTGAGCACGTTCAAGACGCAGCAATAGGGGTTCACAGACGTATCAAAAAATAAAGAAAAACACAAGTTACTCGACGTTTTATCACTTTTTCCGTATTTGTATATAAAGATCTCATTTTTTTTAAATTAATATATAATCCCTCTCAGATATTACAGCTCCTTTTTATCACATGCAAGCGAAGGAAGGAAAACATCATTAGGAAACCAGCATGTCAAATAAATAAAAAAATCAAAGACATGGAAAGTCTGCTAACACACAAAGGAGCAGCGCCACAGACACTTTCTTACCCTTAAACCCGTCCAGTAATGAAAGGAGGCCTGGGCCCAGCGTGGGACGAATAAAGCCTATTAATTAACTTTACTTTTTTTTCAGAAATATGCAACGACTTCAGTGTGATGGCAGAGTAAGAGAGTCCATCACTCAATTTCGTCTCGTGGGTGTCTTAAGAAGTGAACATGGGAATATCCACAAAATCTCATAGCCATATATGGTTTATCATCCAGTATAATATGGCAGATGTACAAGTGGTTTTAAAATTGTACAAACGACTTCAATATGAATATAACCTATTGTTGAATTTTAAAAACGCCTCGACCGATTTCGTTAAAATTGAAATGGTGGCCCTTTTAAAACACCTTTTAAAACAAAGAAGAATTTTTCAAATCGGTTCAGTCGTCTTTGAGTAATCGGAGAGCATACATAAAAAAAATATTCCGAAGAAATGAGAACCTCCTACTTTTTTGAAGTCGTTTGAAAATACGTCAAATCTACAAACATCAAGCACTGCAATCTTCATTCCACCTGTCATTCCATTTACAACTTATCATTCTTCTTTTATTTTACATTTTACATAAGAAGGTTAAATAATAATATACTTTTGCAGTCCCAACGGTGAAATGATACAAGAAAACGTGACGTTTTTATACGTTTAATACCGTACTAAATTTCTTCACAATAAAGAAGTTTTACTTCAAAAAAGTTATTCGCCGTAGTCGAAGAAGGATGTCAAGATTAAGTCTAAGTTATTGGTGAAGGCTTAAAACCCGAATTTATTCAATTCAGTGGATTTTTGCGGGCTGATAAAGAAGATAAAGATGTTATACAGCGATTACATGATATTTGGATTTTTGGAACGAAGTTCCTTATCGGACGGTACGAATTTGGCAGATGGGGGCTAGGCGACAAAAAGTGTAAGATTTTTCCGTCACGACCCCTTCTGACGTAGTGTAGACGGCCTTGGTGGCTATAAGGAAGCGAGATGGAATAAATCCATCTCCCTCGCACCTTTTCTTATCTTGCCATGAAAGACATATTCTTTTATTTTAAATGACGTTTCATTTTAATAGATGCCTTTTTTTATAGAATTAGGGTGAACAAACGAGCACACAGCCCCCCTGATGGTAAGTAGTTGCTGTGGCCCATAGACATCTACATCTATCCTCGATTACGGAGTGAGGACTAAGATGGAATGCCTTGTTTCCAGTAAAAAGGGTCTCCGGAAATCTACACTCACCATACGAAACACAGCAGCGTTAAGCTGCTATTTTACGCTGGTTTTCTGTGAGAGCGTGGTCCTTCCACGGTCGAGCCGACCCATTCGTGCTACATCTATACTATTAATATAGCTGCAGCATGGCTCTACCACGTAAAATTGCCTGGACGCTATTAATTCATTTATTTTATTTGTTAATCAATAATATAATACGTTTATTAATAATAATAATATATTAGTAATGATTCATTTTACCATGTCGCCTCTTGTGATAGACACGTAACGATACGGGTTAGTGGGTATACTTACACTGCTACTACAGGGCTATTTCTAATTAATAAATATTTAAAAACTATTATATATATAATTAATAAATATTTATATACAGAAATACGACTACAAACAGTTCAAGGGATTTTTTGCTTAAGTTACAACATGTTGTACACACGTACATTTCCTGAGAAACGTAGCCGCTGTGTCTAACTTCAACGATGAAACCCCTATTCAAACAGTTCAGGAATTGAATACAAAGCTGAGACTCGATACTTTCAAATACAAACGCTAGTTGCGAATGTAGTTCTATAGCCTTTCAACTTTCTCTAACAGCCATCCTATTTCCATTTGATTTATTTCTACCTTCGAATATTTTTATGGTTTAATTCGTATTTGTAACAGTATTTAAGCGTTGCGTCTGCGTTATTATTATAGGTAATTCAATAAAACTTCTATCATCACTACTAACGATCTATACTACGAACGAACAGGACTAACGATCTTAAATTTCATCTTACAGTAAGTGGCCACTGCTACCCACGGTCACCTTCTACCATCTCCAAATAAAAAAGGCACTTGTAATTGTTAAGTTAAGGTTTAAAGCGAAACATAATCCTGGGTGTAATTAAGCTTCGCGCCAGAAATAGGTCAGTAGGCGGACTCCAATACAGGAGCCCTTTACTAAAAATTATACACAATTACTAAGCCAAAACTAATCGTTCAATGGCCAAATACTTACTTATATGTACTATACTTTGAGTATTTGACCGTAAGTCGTACTAATATGCCCTGTCATAGTGGTGTAAGAAAATCAATTATTCCATATTGTTCCGTATCGTAGAATATTCATACATAAATACATAAACTCTCACACCTGTTACCCAGATGGGTAGGCAGAGACTACGGTTTCATTTGGCACTAAGAAGTTATTAATTATCTTTAATACTCGTATATCACCAATTCACATATTCATAAACTAGGGCGTCCATTGCGGACTCTACCACTCACTCCAGCAGTATAAATTTGCTTTGTCATTCTTTCCTCATTCATTCTGTCAACGTATCCAAACCACCGAAGCATTCCCTTCTTTATTCTAGTCACAAAATTTTGCAACCCAAAATGTTATCACACTATTTCCCACCCTAAAACTCTCTCTAATCAGAGACAGCCCTAACATAATTCTTAATGACCTCATTTTTATAGCATTTAACTTTCATGATTCTTCTGTTATACTATAATTTACTACAATATATTAAGATAGGGGTTACCACAGCGTTGTGAATTGCCATACATGCCTTTCATAACACATTCTGACTTCCACAATAAAACGAAGAGCCCATTTACTCTGGGACCTGGATTCACTCGTCGCTATATAACCTAGTCGTAAGATGTGTTGGTGGGAAAAGCCAGAAGGATGGTGAATCATATACTATGTAAAAAAAAAGATAACAGTGGTAGAGCCACGCGGCAGCTTTTGCTGTCACACGGATGGGCCGGCTCGAACCGGGGTGGTACCACGACCTCACAGAAAACCAGCGTGAAGTAGAGGTTTACCTCTGCGTTTCGCTCGGTGAGTGCAGGTGGCCGGAGGCCCTTTTTACTGGAAATGAGGCATTCCATCTTAGTCCTCACGGGTGACAACGCATCTACATTTTGACTTGTAATTGAGGATAGATGTAGATGTCTATGGGCCGCAGCAACCACTTACCATCAGGTGGACTGTGTGCTCGTTTGTCACCCTTATCCTATAAAAAAAAAAAACTCTCACACCTGTTACACAGAGGTGTAGGCAGAGACTACGAACTTCCCTTTGGCGCGATTATGACACACCATTGAGTTATATGTACTACGTACGAAAGAAGCCATTCTAAATAAAAAATGTGCGCTACTCTATGGCTTCGCGCATGCGCGGGAGATAGTAGAGCCGCGCATACGCAGTTGATTTAAGTGCGTTGCGTCTGCGCGGTCAGTTTTTAATTTAACCTTTCATTTGAAATCTTGTATTATTAGCGACGCTCCACACTGCATGAATATTTAAACCACAGACTAACTAGTAGCTATTATTTATTCTGTGACAGTGGATTGAAACCACACTAAATGACATACTGTACGGATTACAGTACAGTTCAATTGAAAATAGTGTATGTTCGGAATGCGAAATCTAGTACGTAGTACATATATATCGACGTGACACACCTTTCCCGCTTCTTTTAATTCCATTACATGCTCCTATGCATAACTAAGCATACATAACATGATCTTCAGCTAAGGGTTCATTCATAATTTGGCCCATGTCAATATTGGTTTATATGAGGTTTGGTTCATAAACTTCCATGTAGTCCATTTTGTGTGTCCTCTTCATTTTCACTCTCTCTTCATTTGTTCTTTTGCGTATGTTTCTTTCTATAGCGTATCAATCTAACATTATATCATTGAATAAAACTTCTTTTATCAATTTTATCGCATTTAATTTTACTTATATTTCCGGTCAGTGGGAGAGGGGGTCATATTAAGCAAACACCAAATTAAACGCGATAAAATGTGTAAAAGTATTTTTATTCAATGTATAGTGTTCGCGTATATAACAAATCATTAATACTTAATAGATGTAAAATATCCAGCCAAGCGTTGGGCCTTGGGGAGCAGCATCAAATGATCGAGACTTCTGGTACTGCGCTCTCCCTGCCAAAAGTTGCAATCATTACAAATGCACTCTATTCTCACATTAGAGAGAGGCTCATGTTCAGCAGTTCTTGCGGGCTGAGTGAAAATAATCTATACTAATACTAGCTCGCCAGGCAGATGTTGTTCTGCCCTTTCCAACGACCCTTCCTATAAAAATCCTTAAATTCGCAATAAAAAATTTTGAGGGTCATTTAGCCGGATAAAAACTATCTTATCTCTCTAGTTGGAAGAAAATGCACACAGTGTGCAAAATTTCATTGAAATCAGTTCAGTAGTTTAAGAGTCCATCGCGGACAAACAACGTGGCACGTAATTTTTATATAAAAAAATTATAAAGAGGTAAAGTTTGTAAGTTTGTGAGTTTGTTTGCAGCAAATTCTTTCATCAATAGACAGCTACATTATTCCTGAGTGACATAAACTATATTTGATTGTGATTAATAATATTTTTAATGTGAAATAACAATATTTGTCAATCGATACCGAAAATAAACCGTACACACTCAGTACTAAGAACTACATAACTTCATCACAAGTTAAAATGTTTGACGCCCAGCAAGGTGGGCATGGGCAGCTAGTAAGAAATAAAGCTACATTCGTTTTTAATGTTGTAATTTTCAGCCTTGAAAGGCGTAAAATTAAACAAACTACAATTTTAAGCAAAAGTAGTTAAGATTCAAATTTCTTTAAAAGGCAATACATAAACAGATTGCCTGCTTCAAAAAACGTCAGACCGAAGACAATACGAATGCTCAAATGTTTTAATTTAATTAAATCAAAGTAAATGAGAAATGTTTGCCGATTCCCAGTCGATTAGGCCGTTGTAATCGAGTAGACTCCAAGCACCCGCTGTTGACAATTCCACTCTAGAAATTGCCCGAACGACGTTTTACAACTTTCCTTTGCTTAATTAAAAGTTTCCGCCTCCGATTTGTAAAGTTCAACAAATTATACGGAGCAATTTGAATTGTCAAATGATCAATTACACTTTGCCGAAAACAAGGTGATCGTGACTTAGGGTAGTTGTTTGAAAAGGTTTATTACGTGGTAGAGCCACGCTGCAGCTATATTATGGTTGTAGCAGCAATGGCTCGGCTCGACCGGGGTAGGACAACACTCTCACAAAATACTAACATAAAATAGCAACTTAATGCTGCTGCGTTTCGTATGGGGGATGTAGAGAACAGGTGACCCTTTTTACTGGAAACGCGGCATTCCATCTTAGCCCTCACAGGTGACAACGCATCTACATTTTTATTTTTAATTGAGTATAAATGTAAATGCCTACGGACCACAGTCTCCACTTACCATCGGGTAGAATGTATGCTCGTTTGTCACTTGTTGTTTGGTCTGTGTCAATCACAGCAATAAATATAAGTGTATCACACATATAATTAGCCTGTTGAACAAGAGAAATAAAGGTCTCACTATTTGTTTTTTTTTATAGAATAGGGGGCAAACGAGCATGCGGCTCACCTGATGGTAAGTGACTACCGCCGTCCATGAACAACCGCAACACCAGGGGAATTGCAGATGCGTTGCCGACCTTTTAGAAAGGTGTAAGCTCTTTTCTTGAAGGTTCCTAAGTCCTAAGTCTCACTATTTGTTGCGGACGGGTTTCTGTTAAATATTTGTCTAAAGGGTAAATCGTCAATCGCCCGTAATATCGCTTTCTTCCTCTTCTTTATCAACCAATAAAACCACTTACGGACGTGGCCTTCTCCCGTTTTAGGAAGGATCGTTCATCACATAAAACCAAATTTAGATTCCTTTTTGTTATAATTTTTTAACGTGGTAGAACAGCACTGCAGCTATGTTATGGTAGCAGCACGAATGGATCTGCTCGACCGGGGAACGACCGCGCTATTTTAGAATACCATCGTAAAATAACCGCTTCAAGGTGTTTCGATGATGAGTGTAGAGAACCAGATACTCTTTTACATATGAGTCATTCATTTTTTTTATAGGATAAGTGTGACAAACGAGCACACAGTCCACCTGATGTTAAGTGGTTGCTGCAGCCCATAGACATCTACATCTGTCCTCTATTAAAAATCAAAATGCAGATGCGTTGTCACCCGTGAGAACTAAGATAGAATGCCTCATTTCCATTAAAAAGGGTCCGGTCCAGTTCTCTACACACACCATACGAAACACAGCAGCGTTAAGCAGCTATTTTAAGCTGGTATTCTGTGAGAGCGTGGTCCTTCAACGGTCGAGCCGACCCATTCGTGCTACAACTATACAAATAATATAGCTGCAGCATGGCTCTACCACTTAAACCATTCTGTCTTAGTCCTCAGGGTAAATAACGCCTTCACATTTGGATACTTAAATGACGATAGATGTAGATGTTTATGGGTCACAGCGTCTTCTTACCGTCAGGTGAACCATGGGAGATTTATTACCCATATTCTATGAATAAACTTGTACACCAATATTTTCCTTGCCTTATTCTAATGTGAATAAAGTAGATACTTCGTATATTGCCAGATCAAAACTGATCAGTTCAGTGTCTAACCAATGAATGCCCGGCTGTTTGAATTACAATAACTCGCGGCGGCATTTGTTTTTTTTAATGCCGTAACCGGAAGTCATGTAACTACAAGGATGATGTGACTGAACAGGATAAAAGCCTGAATTATGGTATAGTTAATTAACTCCAGACATACAGGTTACCTCACGATGTTTTCCTTCACTACCGAGCACGTGGTACTCGTAAATCAGCACTTAAAATTGCAGTTAACTATGTCATTTGTATCGACGGGAATCGAACCTGGGTTACCCTCGTACTGGGAAATTTATTGCAAGCACTAGACTCCTGAATGATTAACCACAGTTTTCGTTGATTTCAGTCAAATGTGGTATAATTTAGATCCAGCTGCACCAAGTGATAACAATCTAAAAATAAATAATAGTCTAAGTGAAAATCAACCCCGATAAGCAAAAACGAGTCTCAGAATAGAACCAGCATTAAATTCTGGTCTTTGTTGCATAGAAGTACGTCAAGATACCACTCTCTTACCTATTTTGTGATGTATTAACTGTTGTGTTACGAATTAAATAGTATGTAGTCAGTATAATTACAGGTTAGAGACATTAATTTTAAGAATTAAAGGTAGCAAAACATATGTAGCAATAGTTGCTCGAAGTTGATTGTAGATCCGTGGACTGCAATAATTAATTTCAAGTGGACTCATTTATCACTTTCATGGTTTGCAAAAAAAATACTTAAACGCAAAACGAGAGCATAGACAACAAAACCCTACTATATTAAGTATCTTAAGTCTACAGAAAATCGAAAAAATACACAAGTACACTCGTCCGTCCCTAACAGCAGAACTAATCATAAAACAGCATACCCGATACCCCAAAAAGTCGTAGAGTCTCTCATTCGCTCCATTAGTGCTAACAAGTGGACCGTGCAAAATCACAAGTCACGGCGCCGTGCCTACTGTATGAAAATTACTATAAAATTCACTCGACTAGAAGCCAAAGCTGATAAAGATGAGAAACAAGACGCTCCTTTATGTTTTGGCTAGTTCGAGCATGACGCTTATCTCTACTTTGTTTCGAAACTTGAACAAACGGACGTTTGTCTCTGGGTTAAGTTGAGAGAGATTATTTGTAGAGAGATAAGAGTTTAGTGCAGCTTTCATTTGTCAAGTGAACCAGTTTCATTTGTTAATTTCGTTTATAGTTTATGTTGAAAATAATAAATATAAGGGTCCATGTGATTAAAGCCATAATTTATATGGTATGGTATGCCGCAGGTATATTAGTAATATAGTTGTAGCACAAATGGGTCGGCTCGACCAGGGAAAGACCACCCTCTGACAGAATACCAGCGTAAAATAGCAGTTTAAAACTGCTGTGTTTCGTATGGTGAGTGTAGAGAACCAGAGACCCTTTTTACTGGAAAAGAGGCATTCCTTCTTAGTCCTCACGGGTGACAACGCATTTGCATTTTGATTCGCAAACGAGGATAGATGTAGATGTCTATGGGCGACAGCAACCACTTACCATCAGGTGGACTGTGTGCTCGTTTGTCACCCTTAACCTATAAAAAAATATAAGGTCCCATGCGCTTAAAGCCATAATAATCTAAACGCGAGATCAAGTTTTCCATATTGTTCGGTAAACATTAATGATTTATCATAATTAGCACGCTTGATAAGTAGATTTGTAATTACAGTACTAGACACACATATGACACTGCTCCCCGTTGCCAGTCAGTCAGTCAGTCAGATATATCAGACTTAAAATATCCAAATTGCGACACATAACAAGGCCACGCTGCAGCTATATTATGGTTGTAGCATGAATGGGTCGGCTCGACCGGGGAAGGACCACACTTTAAACAAAATACCAGCGTGAAACGATATGATAACGCTGCTGTGTTTCGTATGATGAGTGAAGAGAACCGGAGAATGTTTTTACTGGAAACGAGGTATTCCATCTTAGTCCACAGGGGTGATGACGCATCTGCATTTTGATTCTTAATCGAGGATACATGTCTATGGGCACTCACGCACTTACTATCAGGTCGACTGTGTACTCATTAGTCACCCTTATTTTTAACATAAACATAACATAAACACTCACGCCTGTCACCCAGAGAGGTAGGCAGAGACTATGGACTTCCATTTGGCAGGATCCTGACAGACCTCTCTCGCTTCCTCCACATCCTTATTTTTAATAATTTTAAATTTTAAATTTTGTACCACCGACTTCAAAATAAATTATTAAGAATAACTCAAAAACTGTTAGTCAGACCTAGATCAAATTTATATGGGATCACATGAGAAGCACCAGCTTTCAAATAAAAAAAGAATCATCGAAATCGCTTAACCCAGAAAAAATTTATGAGGTAACACATATAAAAAAAACATACAGTCGATTTGAGTACCGTCTTCTTTTTGAAGCCGGTAGAAAAAAATGTACATACCAAACACGCAGAGACATCCTTCTAAAAAGAAAAGAATCCTACTTTAGAGACCTTAAAACGTAAAAATATATCAATTTTTTTTCTTTGGAACATCGGGTCTATCACAATAATTGCTTCTCACTGGGAAGCTAACAATTAAAATGTGGATAAACATTCATTCAAAACATTAATATATCATGTACAATGTTCATTTTATTCGCAACGCAATAAAAAATGGATCAAACGTCTATCATAAACTCTTTCTCTGGTACGAGCGATATTCCGCGGAACGCAAAAACTTACCGGGTGACGTGAATAATGTCGCGCTAAATTAAATCTCGGAGCAATAAAGAACAGATGACGTCTCTTCGTGGCCAACTTCCAGCCTTTTGAATCGGCTTCGTCGGCTATACTGTGTCGAATGTTATTCGAGTTTGACAGTTTAGAAGTTGAGGCCCACAGTTTTGAACTATCCTTTTGAAGCATAATGGTGTGCCTCAAAGCGATATTTGGTACCACTATTGCTATTACTAGTGAAATACATAATATAAATGTTGTGGCATAGAGAATAAACAAGATACAGAGAAGAAAGATAAACAGAAAAGTTTCTTTCGTTACATTTTTTGAATCCACTACAGGTTAAAGGCTACTATGTTAAAACTATGCTAAAATCCTCCCTATGAGACAAATATAACGGTAACAGTACTGGCTTTTAATAATTCGTGCTAAGAATAGTTTTTAAAAGTGTGAAAACCATAAAAATAAAAATAACTACTGTAAAATTAAAAACGATTCCGAAACGAGATTATAAAATGGTACAGTTTTTAAATCAAAAGCTCTCACAGCTAAGCGTCCACTTGATGTTGAAGTTATTTTAAATTTAAATATAATCTCGTTTGCAAGGCGGTACTTTATCCAGCATTCATAAAAGTCTATCAAAGTCCACTGCCTTTGAAAAGGAATATTGGCCATTCTTGCAACGCTTGGCATGGGATTGGCAACCACAGTTTTTTAATATAATTAACGCTTTCGCTGTTCTGTGTACTACATATAGAGTGGTAGAGTCATGCTGCAGCTATATTAGTAGTATAGTTGTAGCACGAATGGGTCGGCTCGACCGGGGAAAGACCACGCTCTTACAGAATACCAGCGTAAAATGGCAGCTTGACACTGCTGTGGTGTATGATGAGTGTAGAGAACCGGAGACCTTTTTTACTGGAATAGAGGCATTCCATCTTAGTCCTCACGGGTGACAACGCATCTGCATTTTGATCGGCATACGCTGATAGATGTAGATGTCTATGGGCCACAGCAACCACTTACCATCAGGTGGACTGTGTGCTCGTTTGTCAACCTATCCTATAAAAAAATATAGTTCATTGCTATTGTCTTACTATTGTGTCTGAAAATTAAGTTGTTATTAATAAGATGCTGCTGCGCATCTCCTGTTCAGGTTCCCTCTTTCGCCTGACGTGATGGCTTGGGGAGATTCTTACTTCACCACCACACGGTTAAAGGCGAACAGTTTAAATATACATAATTAGCATTACGCTTTATTGAATTTAAACTTCTCTATCGAGGTAGTGGAGAAATTTAGTACGGTATTAAAAAAGTCACGTTTTCTTGTAACGTTTCACCGCAGGGGCTGCTTGAGTATACAATTATTTAACCTACTTATGTAAAATATAAAATAAAAGAATAATGATATGTCGTAAAGAAGTTTCACTTCGTACGTGTGTACACAAAACTGAACGAATTACTCGCACAACTTTTTGGTAGATTGTTTGACAGTACTCGCAGACTATTTCATTTTTATTATTTAGTTTTTATTTTGCCGTGGTAAAGACTATTCCGTAGGATAATCTAGGATATGGTGCATCTATGTACCAAGTATGTCTAATCAGTCCGAATACAATACGGGTGTCTTCAAAGCAAAAGTGAACAAGCTTTTGTCACGTACCATCCATACGTTGTGACTTCACCGTTCAGTGCTTCATCACAACTTACCACCATTGTGGTGGGATTGTGAACAAGTACTGGCTAGTAATGAGTAAAAAAAATTAAGATCTACTTTTTATACTATTTCTTGTTTTGTTGATGAAGAAGCAGCGTTAACAATCCACAGAGACCGATTCTGTATTTCTGTGCTTAAGTAGGTTCTTAAGTTTTTATGTTGGTATGTATTAAATCGGACATCTTAAAAAGAGATAATGATATTGTCACCAAAACCAGATAGTGATACCTGATCAAGCTTACATTTAAACAATCTTACAGTTTTTAAGCAAAAAAAAAAAAATTATATAGTAGTCACCATTATTTTACAAATTATCTCTACCTACCTTATCTCTCAGCATGTCGCGGACTCTCGTTGCCTGATGTCGGCTCCTGTGCAGTTCCAACTGCAGTTCTAGACATCGCTCTTGCCAATTCACGGACCCAAACTCCACTGCTGCGAGCTCGTACTCCAAAGGTTCCAGGTGCGATGGATGACCGAGCGGTCTGTCGAAAAATACAAGTTTCTTAATACGGTGATTTTCATAAAACTCCATTAAATATTATTTTGGAGGAGGTGTGAACCTCCTCCTTTCAATAATTTTTCGACTGTATTTTTTTGTGTGTGTGATACGATATCTTCGTCAATCGTGAACGGATTTCGATGATTCGTTTTTGTTAAATAGGTGATACTTCAGAAGTGGTCCCATAGATTTTGGAAAAAAAATATCTCTAAGGGGCTTCCAAATTAAAATAAGGAATAAAGTTTTTAGTGTAACTATTTAGTCAAAATTGAAATTGTGATAATATTCCTTATTGCGCTCAAAAGGATAAAAAAAACATTTAATTAAAAGTTAAATCTTTTAGGGGATTCTTCTATGCCCCCTGTTTTAAAACCGACATTAGAATGTAAAATTATTTTATTATTTTTAGTTCTTTAAAATTGGCTTTGATTTTTTATTAAAACTTTATTTTATTTTCTTCACGTTTGTACTTTGTGTTGTGTACTTTAATTTCGAAAGTAGGTACTTCATTATTTCTTTCTTTTACATAACTATGTTATGTACATTCAATAACACGAACGCTAAACGTAAGTGAGACGAATATCTACAAAAATATCTTCAAGCTTTTATAGCTGCCAATGATGTATATACCGCGCGATGAAGGTTTGCGAACGATCACCCTTCCCACTTCAGCCGAACGCGTTCCGCGCTTTTCTGCTCAATAGTATGAATCTCAAACATTTGACAAGGAGTTTTGGTTCCGGAACGACACTGTCACTCCACTCGAGCTTTTCAGTAAGTAGTCGCGACAACGATATGATTTCTTCCATGTCATGTGACAAACGGTTGAGAGATAGATTCCTATATTTATATATGTTTTTCATTTCAACTACTTTTACGCATGTCATCACGTTTAATTTTATTTGTGTTAAATTTGTTTATCAATTCGTCATCATCATCATCATCATTACAGTCCTTCACAAATCCACTGCTGAACATAGGCCTCCCCGATGGAATGTCACAAAGCAGTGCAACATAGCTTATATGTCAAATTATCTCTATATCAGATTGTTTGTCCGCGATGAACTAAACTACTAAACTGATTTCAATGAAATTTTGCACACTGTGTGCAGTTTGGTCCAACTTGAGAGAATTATTTTTACCCCAATAAGTACATACATACATACATACATAAACACTCACGCCTGTCACCCAGAGGGGTAGGCAGAGACTATGGACTTCCATTTGGCACGATCCTGACAGACCTCTCTCGCTTCCTCCACATCCATATACCTACGCATACACGCTCGTCGGTTAAAGGTACTCTTGATTTGGCCCATTTTCAATATATCGCCAATTTGGTCGATAAACTTTCGCCTAAGGCGACCCTTCCCGACTCTGCCGTTCACCTCTGCAACATAAATTTGCTTTGTCACTCTTTCCTCATTCATTCTTTCTACATGACCAAACCACCGAAGCATTCCTTTCTTAATCCTGGTCACAAATATTTTTTTATTATATTTACGGATTTAAGCATTTTTTATAGGAAGGGTCATCGGAAAGAGCAGAACAACTTCTGCCTGACCAGCAAGTTTATTTAATAGAAATCTGTGAAATCCTTCGATTAACCACATTCATTAATTTACATTTTTATAGGTACGAGGGCGACACTGAAAGTTTTTAGAACTGGCCACTTGTAAACGATATGATAAAAAAATAAGTAAAAATTTTCAAAATGGAGCTCCTTACCAATATTATTGTGTATGTATTTTATTAATTTGTCATTTGTTTACGACTTGGCGGCAAATTTAAAATTGTGTTGTTGAAAACTGTGTCACGTCAGCATGAATTTAACACGAGAAAATTTTCGTACAATGAGTTTTTATGACTTTCGATGTCATGTAAGTCAACAAAGAAGTTATGATAGAATTCGATTGGCCTTTCACAATGAAGCCCCATCTCGTGACAAGTGGTTTCAGGAATTTTAACGTGGTTGCACTAATCTCACCGATGATCTGCGTGAGGGACGGCCTTCTACGGCGACGACTGAAGATAACATCAGTGTTGTGCGGCGTATGATAGAGACTGATAAAAAAAAGATTTATCAGCAGATTTGGTTGCACTAATCTCACCGATGATCTGAGTGAGGGACGGCCTTCTACGGCGACGACTGAAGATAACATCAGTGTTGTGCGGCGTATGATAGAGACTGACAAAAAAATGACTTATCAGCAGATGTTCGAAGCTATGTGCCCGGTGGATACCTCATAATTTGACAGAGGCCCGAAAACTCCGTCGTATTGATTGGTGTCGTGCAATAGTTCAAAGATTTAACGGAGGTGACTCAAATGCTGTGTTCGACATACTTTTTTTTATAGGATAGGGTGACAAACGAGCACACAGTCCACCTGATGGTAAGCGGTTGCTGTGGCCCATATACATCTACATCTATCCTCGTTTGCGAATCAAAATGCAGATACGTTCACCCGTGAGGACTAAGATCGAATGTTTCTTTTCCAGTAAAAAGGGTCTCCGATTCTCTACACTCACCATACGAAACACAGCAGTGTTAAGCTGCTATATGACGCTGGTATTCTGTGAGAGCGTGGTCCTTCCCCGGTTGAGCCGACCCATTCGTGCTACAACTATACTACTTATATAGATACAGCATGGCTCTACCACGTCACAACGGGTGTTACGGGTGACGAAAGCTGGATTTATTGTTATGATCCTGAAACCAAGAGGCAGTCGACTGTCTGGGTGTTTCCTTCCGAGGAGTTGCCAAGTAAAGTTAAGAGAGAGGTCGAAGCGTGGGAAAAATTATGGTGGCCTCGTTCTTCGGAAGGACAAGTTATTACGCAACAATTGTTTTAGGGGATCGCAAAACAGTTACTGCAGAGTGGTACACTAACAACTGTTTGCCACTTGTCTTGTAATAGGTTCGGGAGAAACGACCTCACAATAGGATCCTCCTTCACAACAACAACGCCTCCTCGCACACCGCCAAGCAAACAATCGACTACTTGGCAAAGTCAGACGTGGAATTACTGGATCACCCGCCCATAGCCCCGACCTCGCACTTTGCGATTTTTATTTATTTCCGAAAATTAAAAAAAACTTCGACAAAAACGTTTTATGGACGCCGAGGAAGCCGTGGCGGCGTTTCAAAATGCCGTCGAAGAAACCCCTAAGGACGAGTGGGCAAAGTACTTTTCTCAGTGATTCTATCGGATGCAGCGATGTATTGATTTAAATGGACACTATTTTGAAAAAGATATAATAAAACTAATAACTTGCTAGTTTGTTCAGTTTTTGATTTTCTAAGAACTTTCAGTGTCACCCTCGTAAGTGACTTTTCGATATACAATAAACCTAGCAAGCTAACTGCATAGCAAAGTGGCGAAACAATCAGCTTTGTAGCGGTTTCTAACGGTTGCCGTTGAGCAATCAGTTTCAAAATAGGAAGTTCAGATGCCTGGGTGATCAGTAATCGATTGCTGAAAACAGAATTTGAAAATGCAAAACCGTTCTCGAGATAATCGTGGGACAGACGGACCGACGGACAGACATCGTGAAATCAATACGTGTCTTCGCAAGCTTCGCCACTGAATAACTACTTTAAGTTCGACGATATTAATCAACGTTAAGTTTTCTTTATTTTGTTGCATGTGTGGCCTTATACTACAAAGTAGAATGCAAGCAGCTAGTTATTCTACAGTTATGAAAACGTACGAAATGGTTTTTATAAGCACTGGACAACCCTAAGTTTATGCGGTAGAGATTTAAAAACAAAACAGCAAAATAGAGATCAGCTTTCTCACTTCGCGAGAACAAAGAAAAATATGCAGCTGCTAATTGCCAGCATATCATTACTGGACCTTACTGGATTTAAAAATTAAAACTTATTACTGGGACTGTTTATACTTAAGTACTAGCTGTTCCCCGCGACTTCGTCTGCTGCAATGTGCAATGTTGTTATAGGTTTTAATTTTTTTGCGCAGAACCCTATTTTTTCTTCTAAAATAAAAAGTCTAAGTAGCCTAAGTTACTCCTTATAACATCAGCTATCTGCCAGTGAAAGCCCCGTCAAAATCGGTCAAGCCATTTCGGAGATTAGCCGGAACAAACAGACAGACAGATAGACAGACAAACATTTTAAAAATTGTTTTTTAGTATAGGTACCGTATATACTTTCTTATGCATTTTGTTAAAAGTTCTTTATTTTGACATTACAAACAGACACTTCAATTTTATGTATTTGTATGTAATATCTATATTAGACTAGTCGGACCAGAAACGTTGTTCTGTCCTTTCTGTTAGGTGACCCGATGAGTTTCATTATGACTTCACTCCTGACTTTTTATAGTGTAAATATAAAATTTATTAATAACTTGACTACAGCGTCATATCGGATCCTAACATATTTAGGAATCACCGACTCGACATCACAAATGATATTGTCTGAATATGACCCGTCTGTTACTTACCTAGTAGTGGCGCTGTAAGAATATCCACTAGAATTTAATCCCATGGGTGTCGTAAGAGGCAACAGAGAGACACAAATCCGGAGATGGGCAGCAGCGTCTTTCTAATAACAAGTAAAAGATAAAAAACTGCGATTGCCAAACCGCTTGCCAAGCTATTGTATAGCAACTACAGTATTTTTTTTATAGAATTAGAGTGACAAACGAACACACAGTCCACCTGATGGTAAGTGGTTGCTGTAGCCCATAGACATCTATATTCGTTTGCGAATTAAAATGCAGATGCGTTGTCAGCCGTGAGGACTAAGATGCAATGCCTCTTTTCCAGTAAAAAGGGTTTCCGGTTCTCTACATTCACCATACGAAACACAGCAGCATTAAGCTGCTATCTTACGCTGGTATTCTGTGAGAGCGTGGTCCTTCCCCGGTCGAGCCGACCTATTCGTGGCACTGACAGACGTTTTGCAGAGATATTTCAAGTTATGCTATTTTTCAGTATAGAACTACATCTTCTTCTCTACGTATACAAATCAATTTCCGTCCGTTAACCTGCTAAAATTCGAAACTGGCTCGACCTATTCTGACGAAATTTTTGTATGTATTTGAGTGGGATGGTTTGAATTCACAATTGCAGCCGGTAGGTGGAGCTGTTCGTCGAGATCCAGAAATCTCTCATAGTACCTCGACTTCTAGCAAGTACCGAACAAAACTAAAGTTTAAGACCGAGACTATCAATAGAAATATAATTGTTATCATTCAATAAAGATTACAAATTATATTTATTGAAAGTCATTCCTTCTTTTCCTTCCTTCAGTCAATCCTTAGAACCATCAAGAATTCTAACGGGTAATTTTTTTGAAAAAAGAGCAATTCACAATAATGTATTGTAAGAGACTATTCCACTTCTGATGTTAAAAATTATTCTCAAAATTATTTAAATAAAAGAACACTACTCGGTAACAAACCCTGCTTACTGTCAGGACCCAATTACATGATAACACCAAAGTATGTAAACCAACAGCATCACTACCTATCTCAATGTAACACAGGGCGGCAGCCTCTCAGCAATACGATCTTCCTTGCCTACACTAGTAGAATACCCAACGGGCATAGTAACTACAGTGAGACTCGTAGAATTACAGACCGATCCCTCTTGGTCGCCTGAGCGATACTTTATACTGCTAGAACAAGTGGGAGATTACCGTATCTACCTTCATTTGTTCGTATTACCTTTTATTTTTTACCCTCTTTCCCAACAGTATTGTTACAGAGTTAACTATGCCAATCATATTACAAATAAGCTTAGTAGCGACCACCTCACTGAATCCGGACCCTTTTAGCAGTTTCATACTGCAGCACAGGGTTTTTAAAGTTTATTTTCTTAAATTTGTAATGTTCGTCAATTATATATTATTTTATTTTATTGATCTTTTTGCATGTAATTACTTTTTACTTGTTGTGCTGCATGCTTAAAGTGAAATAAACGCATTTCTCGCTGCTAATAATAATAAAAAAACCCCTATGTTCGCGCAAAAGCGTTAGTGTCAATAACAGACGTCAGAGGGCGTGCGTGCCTCTACGATACCGGTTTTGGACGTCCGGTCGTTTCGAAGGCACGCTAGAACAAGTAGTCCAGATTCGTCGCGGCGAGAGATCGCACGCGTTCTTTTTTGTCGGGAGCTCGTTGATGATAGGCGCATATAGTAAATATACCACTGGGAATGGTAGCGCGTATCCCTTGCTGAGAGTTTTACCCGGGACTTTTAGGTTTAACGCAGAATCTGTATAAGTGGATTCGACTGTATTAGTTACTAGTGCGGTATTTGACATTCTAGAAATAACGGTGACCTTTGATACGTACGTTCTGTGTTCATTTCGCGAGTTAGGCGTTATAACAAACAAGAGTTAGTGGCTTCTGTAAGGTAGTTAATCGTACGGCAGAGTTAAAGAACTGTCATCGTAGAAAACGAAGAAAGTGACTGCGGAAGGAGACCGTAGTTTGGAGAGGTGCTGAGGGCCGAAATGCTGCAGAGGGTAACGGTCTAATAAGGTCAATAACACTACCAGCCACACCCAGATACACATCACTGACCCTTACTTTCCTAGCACTATACATCCACACGCGACCTGACCGAATCCTGAGGGACCAGTCGCCTTGGATAGAGGTAAGTAAGCTCCCTTTTATTATAGTGTAACGCTCCCCTCGAATCGTTTAATGTAATTAGAAACTTTTAACCCTTGGCGTTAGGACGCCCGACCTGTACCTGCCTGTAGGTTCTTCCGTTAATGGGCCGCGGAAGATCCTACTCCTGGGATAGGTAGTTGCAGGCTGTAACAATTGGCAGCAGAGCGTGGTTCTGGGATCGATTCCCGGTCGATCCACCGACCATAGTGTTTGATAAAAATTAAATAATTTTGGTGGCAGGAAGCGTTGGGTTGATTGGTTTAATTTTGTGTCTACAATCACGCCCGTCCGTAATACGTAAAAATATATTTTTTTTATTATATACGTAATAATAAAATCCCTTTCTTTGGTGGCTTGCTATTTTTTGTTGTTAGCAAGTAAATTTGAAAAGCCGCGGCTGGCTAGCGCATAAGCGGGAGTTTGCGTCATGTAGGTAGATGGTTATTTTTACGTAATCGGTTAATTATCGTTGTAGGATAGTTGTAGTGGATTACTTATCGAAGGGTCGATTTCCGAGATAGGCATTTTTTGTTGATCATTTTTTGTTGATGTGTATCTTCGTTATGTACGAGTATCTTTCGTATTGTAATTTGTATTTGAACTAAAGAGTAGTAATTTGTATTTACGTAATTTGAATTTAACTTGATTTGATCGCACTAGTATTTGTTATTGTTAATTTGATTTGTCTTTTCTTGTGTGGTAGAGCCACGCGGCAGCTTTTGCTGTCGCACGGATGGGCCGGCTCGAACCGGGGTGGTACCACGACCTCACAGAATACCAGCGTGAAGTAGAGGTTTACCTCTGCGTTTCGCTTGGTGAGTGCAGGTGGCCGGAGGCCCTTTTTGCTGGAAATGAGGCATTCCATCTTAGTCCTCACGGGTGACAACGCATCTGCATTTTGATTCGCAAACGAGGATAGATGTAGATGTCTATGGGCCGCAGCAACCACTTACCATCAGGTGGACTGTGTGCTCGTTTGTCACCCTTATCCTATAAAAAAAAAATGTACTAACTTGTATTTGATTATCAAGTACTTATCAAGTAGCGGTTCTTATTTGTTATCTATTCAACTCGATTTGATAGGAACTGCATTTGTTAGCTATTAATTTTTTTTTGTATTTGTTATTTGTTATTTTTGTAATTGTGCTCGAGCCGCGTCGTAATTTGTATTCAGTAGTGATGTCCTCGCCCAAGATGCTAATCCGTTGCCTGCGGACTGAGTTACGCTGGGCCACCAGCGCCCATGCTTTGATAGGTCGACCGGATACGGTCCATAACTTGATGAAGCGGTTCGAGCAGGTCGATGCTCGAAGGGCTGCAGTGGAGGAGGCTAACGCTGAGCTCGAGGATTCGCATGTGGAAAAGGGAGTTCTGGGCTCCTGCTTCGCAGACTATGAGCAGTTCTTTTCGCTCACGGACGAGTTGATCGAGGCTGAAGGCAGGTATGCCGAGGAGGCGCGTGAAGCTCGGACGAGTGGCCTGCCCGAGTCCTTTCGGAAGCAGCCTCAGCCGGAGCTGTTGGGACGACTCCCAACTCTGGACTTGCCAAGGTTCTCCGGGGTCCTTTCCGAATGGCTGACCTTCGTTGGTCTTTTCGACGGCCTAGTGGACGCCCGGAGTGACTTGACCCCGAGCCAGAAGATGGCGTACCTCCTGGCCTCACTGGAGGGGGAGGCCCTGGGCGTTGTCAGCCATTTGAGCTTGTCGGACGACGCCTACCAGACTACTCGGGACCTCCTAGCCCGAAGATACGCCAACGTCCGGCGAATTGCGTACGAACATGTTAAGCAGATTCTGAGCCTCCCGCTGCTTAGTGACCGGGCCAGACTACGTCCGGACCTGTTGGATCCAATCTTGGTGGCCTGTAATATATTGAGGCGGCTGGATTTACCAGTGGGCGAATGGGCCTTCTTGTTGCTCCGCATCGTGCTGTCCCGTCTACGTCTCGACCTTCGAATGCATTTTGGGAGAGGTACGGTGGGGACGAGGCCTCCTATATTCCGTCCTTCTATGACCTGCTGCGGTTTTTGGAGGAGCAGTGCCGGCAGATCGAGCACGCGGCGGGCACCGTCGACGACTTACGAGCCGTGCCCAGTGAGAGGCGAAATCCGCCGGGCAAGTCGTCGTCAACCCCCCCTGCTCCTATTGTCGAGCATCTGATCACCGGGTAACGTCTTGCCCGAAATTATTACGTAAGCCGGTTCCGGCGAGGCGAACTATCGCCAAGGAGCGCCGCTGGTGCTACTCATGTGTGGAAGGGCACCTCCAGCGAGACTGTCCGCACCGGCGTCCCTGTTTGCATTGCCAGGGCAATCACCATGCCGTACTGTGCCTGGGTGCGAACAGCGTCTCCTCTCGGGGCGCTGCCAGGCCCTCGACCCCCACGGGCGGGTGCGCTCCGCCACGCCCTCTGACTGGCGACGCTCGGCGCCCGCCGGCTAGCCAACAGACCCCTAGGTTTGAAAGGGGTCCCTCCCCCGACCAGTCGGGGGGTAATTCCCCCAAGGGCGAGGGTGCCATCACCCCCCCTCAGCGTGCGAAGAGGAACTTCACGGCCACTCATCGGTCCGCTGGACCCTTCTCACTCCCGTTAGCTGAGTGGCCGCGACTGGTGTACCACTGTACCCCATTTGATGGAGGCGGCCCTAGCTAGCTGCCGCCTTAGCTCCCACCACGGCCGCCTCTACTGAGCCTTAAGCCGTCAACAGTCCACTTGTCAAGCTGTTCTGTTGCCGACGGCCTCAGTGAGGGCGTACAACCCGAGTGGCGACTGTTAGCGGTTGCTCTCTATTAGTCTCGGGTTCACGCGGTGTGGCCTCCACTTGGTGGTGGGAGGATTGGGGCCCCCTGGAGCGTTGAATCACGCTCTCAAGGGGTATTGGATTTGGTTTGGTCGAGCACTTGGTTAAGAATTCTTTGAATTAAAATTAAAATTTTTGTGTTTTCCGCGAAATTCATATTGTAGCGGTTGTGACTAAAAGAATTGAATTTAAAATACTCCTTTAAATGCTGTTACATATGTTTTGTAAATACATTTGATCACTGCGTTTGTTGTTTCACGGAAAATTGAGATTTAATTGTGTGCCCTTTTTTAATGCTTGTGCGTATGCTTTGTAAATGTATTTGATTGTCGCGCCTGTGCTGAAGGGAAGTTTGAATTCATTTGAAATTTGAATGGCGCGCTATTTTGAAAATTATGTATATGTTTGTGATAGTGTTTGATCATTTTGCTTTGTGATAAGGAAGGTTGAAATTAGATAACCCTGTTGTTGCCGAAGGAAATAAGAGTCAATTCTCTTTTGGTTTAGATTTTGTTGGCACTGTCTAAGATATTTATTTGAAATAAGAAATAGGCTGTCTCTTACGTTTATTGTTTTGTTTACTTTGCCAAGTTGACCTATGTGCATCGGTGATTACTTGTTTTAATTAATTCTGTAATTGAACATTGATGCTTTTGAAAAATTAGTTGAAATATGAGCATAGGATTACCTGCCTAAAGGGCTATCTGGTTTGTAGATTATCAGATGGAAAACAGCTGTCGCACCATTTGGTAAATGATTATAGGATGGCTTGGTTATGCCTACTTGTTTGAAATTCATACTAGGGACTATCTGTGCGTTTCGTTCAGCTCTCCACAGACGACGTTCATGGGGAATTTGGGGGTGCTCTCTGCACTGAAGCTTGGAAGGTCCCTTTGGGCCGCTTCGTGCCGCGTCGCTGTTTGCAGACCTGATCCGGTCGGATTGCGGAACTAATCAAAGGAGCGCAGATAGGTGTTTGAAGGAGGTCGTCGGACTTCTGTCTAGGAATAGGACTTATTTATGTGCTGCGATGTCCAGGAAGGGCATCCAGTTCAACTCTCCGGCTAGCCCACGTTGGGGCTGTAATTTTGAGGCGTTGGTTAGGGTTGCAAGATCTGATGGGGTGCGTAAGGTGGCCTAGTTTGGTTGTACATTCGGTCTTGCAACTTGCCGTCGCGACCCTGTCCCGCTGACCAGTTTGCTCGCGGACCTAAATCCTTATGTCCGGGACGGGGGTTTGTTCGCGCAAAAGCGTTAGTGTCAATAATAGACGTCAGAGGGCGTGCGTGCCTCTACGATACCGGTTTTGGACGTCCGGTCGTTTCGAGGGCACGCACGCTCCCCTCGAATCGTTTAATGTAATTAGAAACTTTTAACCCTTGGCGTTAGGACGCCCGACCTGTACCTGCCTGTAGGTTCTTCCGTTAATGGGCCGCGGAAGATCCTACTCCTGGGATAGGTAGTTGCAAGCCGTAACACCCTATAACAATATTAACGGCGTGAGTGCAGGTTACAGAGTCGCGATTGCGCCACAAGCGATTATTTGTAATAGACAATTATTGGTGTTCAGGTGGGTATGTTGTGCCCCGTGTCTCTGACTTTGTTCCTTTTATCTTATCCCATTAACCTCATATCATGTATATTTTTTTTATAGGATAAGGGTGACAAACGAGCACACAGTCCACCAGATGGTAAGTGGTTGTTGCGGCCCATAGACATCTACATCTATCTTCTATAACAAATCAAAATGTAGATGCGTTGTCACCCGTGAGGACTAGGATAGAATGCCTCATTTCCAGTAAAAAGGGCCTCCGGCCACCTGCACTCACCAAGCGAAACGCAGAGGTAAACCTCTACTTCACGCTGGTATTCTGTGAGGTCGTGGTACCACCCCGGTTCGAGCCGGCCCATCCGTGCGACGGCAAAAGCTGCCGCGTGGCTCTACCACTGTTAGCAATTACAAAGGAAACGCAAATATTACATTCTGGAAAGCTGAACTTGCGTTAATATTTATTGTTATATAGAAAAAGACAGAAATAGAGAGAGAGAGGGAGTGAGAGACAGAGAGAGAAAAAGAAAGAGGTAGAGTGATATAATAAAACAATATCCTGACTAAGGTTGCCACCCGTACTATAATATATATCGTATATATCTAAATTTCAGTCAACTGCACTATATACACAGTCAGGTCATAAGTATTGTCACACAGTAAAAACTTTTCTTTTAGAATGCAGGCCACAAAAAAGTTTATTGAATTCGAATTTCGAACTGTTCATGAAAATAAAACTGTATACTTTTTAGAATTTTACTCATTTTTAAATATGGAGTGGACGCTTAAAGAAGACCGTGTTGCAGTTATTGCGTTGCATCGTTGCGGTTACGCGCCAATTCAAATTTTTGACATACTGACATACTCAACATATTACTCGTAAGTGGACGTGTCGGTTAGTTCTAGCAAAAATCCAGTGTCAGTGCGTGCAAGTTTACTTCTTACGAAGCGCTTACTAATAACAGTTTCGGCTATAATCCCGCGTGTTGTGCGAACTATAAAAATAATATTTTAAAGTATATTACTCGGTAGCTGCCTGTGGACTCGCGGGGTGCCTCACCTCACCCCCTGCACGGTAAGAGACAAGTGACATAATTGCTGTCGTACTCAAGCGCCGCTTGCACCTGCATTGTTTGCATGTATACGTAGTTGCCGCGATTTTGTACGCAATATGCATCAATGCTCCGCCTGTCATACTAAGATTAAGGACTCTGAATGCATGCAATGTTGTGTCTGTGTGGCATACTATCATTGCATATGTGTCGCCATTTCGCCTGCTCAGCTTAAAAACCTATCTACTGAAGTTAAGACAGATTGGCTGTGCCCTGAATGTCGGAATAAAAAACCGCGCAGCGATAACTCTAATACGCCGGTCCGGCCATTGACGCCCAGTAACCCCAAAGCAAACGTTACCTTGCGCCGTAAAGGCCCGGATTCACTCCTTGAGTCAGACGCCGGTACGAGTTTTAATGTATCACGGTCGGAGTTGCGTGCTATTATACAGGAGGAGATGAGGGTCATCATGGAAGAATGCGTGAGGGATTTGAAAGCTGACCTGAATGGACAACTAAAGGCTTTTAGGGGAGAGGTCACTGGTCTCACGGAATCAATACAATTCATGAATAATTCGTTTGAGCAATTTAATAAGGATTTGAGTGGCTGTAAGACTAAAATTGACACAATTATTAAGGAAAAGGAAACCCTACAGAGTGATCTTATCATCATTACTAGCCGTCTTCATCAAATGGAGCAAATCTCTCGGGCATCGAACCTGGAAATCCAATGTGTTCCTCAGCGTAAGTCTGAAAACGTTTTATCTATTGTAACAAAATTGAGCAAAACCATATCTTGCCCTATAAATGAGTCAGATATCTTATATTGTTCACGCATTGCTAAGAAGAACCCCGAGAGTACCCGTCCTCGCTCTATTCTAGTTAGACTTAACAGCCCTCGCTCCAGGGACTCCCTGCTAGCCGCTGCAGTGAAGTACAATAAAACTCACTCACTGGAAAAATTGAACACGGAGCATGTGGGATTGGGGCCTAACAGGAAGACTCCCATATATGTAGTAGAAAATCTTTCACCTGAGAATAAGCTTCTTCACGCTTTGTGCCGTAAACGTGCAAAAGAACTTCAATACAAACATCTATGGGTCCGGGGCGGCCGCATATACATGCGGAAAACTGATACATCTGATTACGTCTTAGTACGTAATAAATCGACCCTGGAAAATTTATCTTAAGTTGTTTTTGTTATTTTGTAATCTATCGTGTAATAGTATACGGCTTAAAGTTCAACAGTTTAAATGTATATTTTCAAAACATTAGGGGTCTTCGAACGAAGACGACAAACTTGTACAAAAACATATTAAAATACGATTATGATATAGTTGTGTTATGTGAGACTTGGCTAAATAGCACTATTTTTGACTCCGAGATGTTTAGTGACCGTTACGCAGTTTTTAGACGCGACCGCGAAACTAGCGGCTTTCATCAGCACAAATCTGGTGGCGGGGTATTGGTGGCTGTGTCAAAGCATATTTATTCCCGTAGGCTACGCCATTTTGAGAGTAAATGCGAGGATAACTGGATCGAATTGAATATACCTACGGAAAAAGGTACCCCAAATAAGCTTTTATTGTGTGGTGTCTACCTTCCGTCGCCCATTCAAAAACATTTTCTGGAACATTATATCGACAACGCTAATAGAGTCTTAGAGTCAAACGCAAAAGCGTTAATTTTGGGAGATTTTAATCTGAGTGGTATTGCCTGGAACGTTACGGAGGTACCATTTGCTGTAAATAGCAATAATGTGACTAAGACTTCATTTGAAAGCACTTTACTGGACTTCATAGCTTTAAATAATCTTACTCAATATAATACTATAGTATGTGCCAAATCGATTGAGAAAAACGGACAATGACCTTTCGGTCGTTTTACCAGGGGTTACAAACCTTCAATATATAGGCACATTTTATATGTAGTACTTTCTTTATTTATAATGATTTTTTTATAATGATTGATATAATATATATTTATTAACTATTATTAAAAAGTTATGTGAAAGATCGCTGTAGAAGAAAAATCATCTATTGTTATAAAGTACTTTATTCATTTAACAACAAAAAACATTAATTTATAACACATATAAAGATTCGAGTGATAACGACACCGAATAAGTACGTACTTATGCAAAAGATAAAACTTTATTTTTAATATTATATAAGAACTTTATTTTTATTCGGTGCAATCATCACTCGTATCTTCACTTGATGAACTATCTGTAACATTAATTATAAAGCGATCTGCAGTTTGGTCAATTCTATCATCCATGCCACGCATTTTTTGTTCAACCTTAAGGACATGCTGAACACAGTTTTTCCATTTATCTGGCGTGATTTGAGTTAAACCATCTTTAAGTAAATTTTTAACATCTTTTAACTTGAAAGTTGTATTTTTTCGTGCAACGTACCCTTTCACATCTGCCCACACAAGTTCAATGGGGTTAAGCTCACAGTGATAAGGAGGTAACCTTACCACTGTGATGCTTTTTTCTTTTGCCATCTCGTCGGTGACGTAACTTCGATAGTTATCTTTAACTGCCTTTATTTTTTCCATTAAGTGGGTCTTTGTGTCCGAGGGCACGTATGCGATCTGTTTAGATTCTAGCCATTCCTGCATATTTTGTTTCCGCCAAGACATTGTTGGGGTTTTTTCTAAACGTCTGGAGTGGTAACTAGCGTTATCCATAACTATGACATCGCCACTTTGCAGTTTTTCTATTACTTTTCTAAACCAGTCCTCGAAATGGAGAGCGTCCATACTCTCATGGTAGTCACCAGTAGATGATGATTCAAATACCCAATCACATCCCTCCAAAAAGCCATTTTCATTGCCAACGTGTACAACTATTAATCGCTTTCCTTTACCCGAAGGGGCTTTCGCGCCAGTAGAGTAGCCTTCTAACCGTGATTGACGAGAAGATTCAATTGTGGTGTCTTCCCATACCTTTCCCATAGTATGACCTGCGTTAATCCATGTTTCGTCAAGGTAAAAAATGTTACGTCCCTCGTTTCTTAATATTTGTATTTCTCTCAAATATCTGGTACGCCACAGAACTATCTCTGGGCGATCTATTAGACCACTTTTTCTGTTTCTCTTTATATATTTGAATTTTAAATGGCGCAACACACGTCGCAGGGAAGTTTTGCTCAAGTTTGGCAACTGGTCATCTTGATTTATACTGAGCAAAATTTTGTCTAAAGTCGGTAATTCTCCTGCAAGAAAGAACTGATGCAGTTTCGCTCTTATAGCCGATTTATCAAAATCGTCCAACTTGTCAATTACAGACTTTTTTCTTTTATTAATTATTCCCTTTTCTGGTATTTTATGGGAATCTCTATACACGCTTAATACGCGATATATAGTGCTCTTGCTGACTCCTGAGATCTCCGAAACCTTTTCTACCATATTAACGTTTGAAGGATACACGTCTTCGGGCCAGGTGTTTTTGACATATTTGTATACATTAATGATAATCTCTTGTTCCCCGACCGACAAAGTGGTAGGTTTTCTCTTTTTTACTGGTGACGTTAAAGGTGCTCCAGAAGATGGGCCTGTAAATAAATGACAAAAATATACTACCATAGTACTACATCACATAAATACATATTGTTTTAGAAAATAAATACCACATGGTCACATAAAAAGAGCGCTTTAAGAAATAGAAAGGCTACGTCGTCGCATTTGTACCTATTTGTACGTACCTGCTACGTTTATTATGGGTCGGCGACGTCTCTTTCCACTTGATGTTGAAGGACCGGGTCCTTCACCAAATTCTCCTGAACTCATGTCGATTTAGTAACGACCGTCACAGTAAAACTAATATAACAGATTCAAAAAACAAAAACTTAACGATATAACAAATTTAACAGTAAAAACTCAACTAAAACAATGCAATGAATGCTATGAATTACCCGAGACGTACACACGCAAGCGCTATCCGAACACGAATGAAAACAAAATGGCGGACCGGCCCAAAAAAGGTGACGCATCTCTGGCTGCCATTGTCACGTTTCTTTTAGAACGAACTGACGTAACGCGCGTTTTGTTTATTTTAAAGGGATGAATTTGCAAAAGCTCAATATGGTGATTATATTGCTTCAAATATTTTTTTAATATGAAACTGTTATTAAATGAATTGCTGCGTTACTTACCATAAATTGAAATATAAAATATAACACATTTTTCGCGATGTACCGTAAGATTTTACTATGTTTATAGGAACCACAGACAATATTATTTAAGAAACAAAAAAACAAAACATATGTGCTGACCTAGAAGTGGGAATAATATCAATATTTAAATATTGTTATCACATCTAAATTGAGATTTTGTAAGTTACGCCTTTTGACACTCGGCTCATATCTGAGGTCATTGTCCGTTTTTCTCAATCGATATGGCACATACCATACGGCCCTAAACCATAAAGGCAAAATTTTAGACCTGGTTCTCTCTAATCTTAATATTCTGTTGAATGTGACACGAAGTAACTCTGAGCTCAGTTCTGTAGATGATTATCATCCACCGCTGAAATGTACGCTGCCCTCCGGGTATTCAGCTAAACTTCTTTCCCGTAATTATAATAAGAGACATAACTTCTATAAAGCTGATTTTGAAAAAATATCTAATTATTTAAGCTCGATACCATGGGAGAGTGACCTAGCTTCGTGCTCGTCGGTAGATGAAATGACAAACAAATTTTACTCAATACTAAGAAATTCTATCTTAAAATATGTTCCTAAAAGAAACCAGCATCAAAAAAGTTTCCCCCGTGGTATACCAGGGATCTTATTCGCCTTTCACGTGAGAAGTATAAGCTCAAGATGAGATATAAAAAGTACAATAACCCACTTGACGAACTGGCATTCCAAACAATTAAAAAACGGTGCTCTGATTTAACAGAATCTTGTTATTTTAAATATATAACTGATCTCGAAAAGTCCCTGTCAGTAAATCCAAAAAAGTTTTGGACCTTTCTCAAGAGTAAAAAGTCAATAGCAACGAGTATCCATCTGCAATGACATTCGATGATAAGGAAGAAACTTGTGGAACTGGTATTAGTAATCTTTTTGCTTCCTATTTTGCCTCGGTTTACCGGCCAAGCTTACCTCTCTGCAATGTACCTGATCTAGAATACTCAGTCTCTTGCTTCCTTGGAAGTCTCACCCTTAGGCGGGAGGATGTTCTGAAAACTTTGAAAGGACTAGATAGGACTAAGGGAGCTGGCCCGGATGGAATACCCTTTTTGCTTGTAGTTCAATGCTGTGAATCTCTTTCCTTTCCTCTAACAATAATATTTAATGAGTCTTTAATGAATGGCGTATTTTCCTCGATCTGGAAGGAGGAGAGAATTGTTCCAGTTTATAAGTCGGGAGATTCGGCATCCGTGAAGAACTATAGGGCCATTTCGATACTCTCAGTCTTTGGGAAGGCATTTGAATCGTTGGTTTGCCCGGTTTTGTCCTATCACATAAAGCATTTAATTTCTCCATGCCAATCAGGTTTTTTGGCATCTCGCTCAACGGTAACTAATTTGATCCCGTTTGTGGATTTTGTTTCTAACTCCCTTGATTCCCGTATCCCTGTAGACACCATATACACCGACTTTAGTAGGGCTTTCGATTCAGTTGATCACAAAATTTTACTAGGTAAACTTTCTCGTTTGGGTGTGTATGGCAGCCTTCTGGAATGGTTTGAATCCTATCTTTATCAACGCAAGTCGCACGTTGTGGTTAATGGCTTCTCATCGCATTCCTTTCAGCCAACTTCCGGCGTTCCACAAGATTCGCATCTGAGTTCAATCCTCTTTAATATATTTATTAATTTTTTTTTCATGCTGCTTGTTTCCTTTACGCTGATGATATGAAACTGTATATGCAGATCAGAGGTATTAATGACTCATTGTTATTACAGGAGGATTTGGATCGACTCGCTGGATGGTGTAGGGATAACAGGTTATATTTAAATACTGAAAAATGTAAATTTATTAGATTTTCGAGATGCAGAACGAACTTGTCGCCGTCCTACAATATTGCCGGTCAAAAATTGCAAGAGGTAGACTCTATTCGCGATTTGGGCGTCATTATGGATAAAAAACTACGCTTTCACAAGCACATTGACCAAGTCGCAACAAAAGGTTTCCAGATGCTAGGGTTTGTGCTGCGGAATGCAAAAGAATTCAAAAAGCCTTCAACAAAAATTCTCCTGTATTTGGCATTGGTTCGTTCGGGTTTGGAATATTGTAGTCAGGTTTGGTCCCCACATTATGAGGTCCATATTAAGCGAATCGAGCGAATATAAAAGAGATTTCTCTGGCACCTATCCTACCAATCTAACAAAGCCAAACTGCTGCCCTCGTATAAGGAACGTCTTGCCTATTTTAAAATGACTAGCCTACAAGGGCGAAGATTGTTTTTGGATCAATTACTTTTTTATAAGATTATCAATGGCCTCATTGATTGCCCTGCGTGGTTGCGATCTGTCAATTTTAATATCCCATATAAGTTGCCGCGTCGCGTACGTTACGTTCCATTCTCACCAAAAGGTGCCAAAAGTAGCTTAGGTCACTACGCCACCATGAATCGCTTACAGAGACAGTACAACTTAATATCTAAGTCTTACACCATCGACGTCTTTTCTGACAAGCCGTTGAAATTTAGACGCAAGCTCGGTCAGTTTCTCGAGTCAATGGTGTCTGTTTGATTCAGGTATCTATATCTATTGTTTGATTTTTTTTAATATATAAAAATAGATGTTTAAGTTTTCATTTGCTTAGTATTAACTAACCTATTTAAGTTTTTTTAACTAACCTATTTGCATAGTCCACATTTGCATGCCGTGGCAGCCTATAATTAAGATGACGCTTAGCTTTAGTTTTATAATAATTTTACCTCAAAATCCATGTATTAGTGTTCGTCTTGTTGGTTGTCCTTTTAAATAAAATAAAAAATAAATAAAAATACTGAAAAATTTGAATATAACCAAAAGATTCGTTTATCATACCATCAAACGATACAATGAAGACTCTAGTGTAGATGACAGGTCAAGAAGTGATCGCCCTCGGTCTGTTAGGACTCCAGCAGTGATAAAAGCTGTGAAGGCGCGAATTCAAAGAAATCCCAAACGTAAGCAGAAACTGTTGGCCCTTCAGATGGGGTTAAGCAGAACCACGGTGAAAAGGGTGTCAAATGAAGACTTAGGGCTTCGGGCATATCGAAAAAAAACAGGACATCGTTTGAATGCTCGTCTAATGGACCTGAGACTGAAAAGATGCCGCGCTTTGTTGAAGCGGTACGCGGGAAAAAAATATCGGGAAATTCTTTTTTTCGGATGAAACAATTTTTACTGTATAAGAGAGCTACAACAAACAAAATGATAAGGTGTACGCACACAGTAGTGAAGAAGCGAGCAACCGTATTCCGCGTGTCCAACGAGGTCATTTTCGATCCTCGCTCATGGTATGGTTGGGAGTTTCTTATTGGGGCTTAACAGAGGTACATTTTTGTGAGAAAGGTGTAAAAACGAATGCAGTTGTGTATCGAAATACAGTCCTGACGAACCTTGTGGAACCTGTTTCTCATACCATGTTCAATAACAGGCACTGGGTATTCCAACAAGATTCGGCGCCATCTCATAGAGCGAAGAGCACACAAGACTGGCTGGGGGCGCGTGAAATCGACTTCATCCGGCACGAAGACTGGCCCTCCTCCAGTCCTGATTTGAATCCGTTAGATTACAAGATATGGCAACACTTGGAGGAAAAGGCGTGCTCAAAGCCTCATCACAATTTGGAGTCTTGATTAAGACAGCCACCGATATTGACATGGACTTCGTTCGTGCTGCGATAGACGACTGGCCGCGCAGATTGAAGGCCTGTATTCAAAAACACGGAGGCCGTTTTGAATAAACTTTAGTGTTATAAGAATCTATGTTTTGTTAAGTTCATTTTGGTATATAAATGGTCACATAATGAATAAACTTGTTTCAATTATTTTATATTAAACATGTGACAGAATTTATGACCTGACTAGATACATATTATAGAAAAATAATATAGTACGAAAAATACAATATTTTTATCCCTTCCTTATCCTATTCAACTGTCGCGCTTTTTTATATTAACTGTGACTGGAAATCGGGAACATGTAAAATTTACGGAACGATTTTTTCCGTCATGCATGTAAAATGGAAAGAAGCAAGCAATGGAGCATGTATTAAATTTTTTTATAGAATAAGGGTGACAAACGAGCACACAGTCCACCTGATGGTAAGTGGTTGCTGCGGCCCATAGACATCTACATCTATCCTCTATTACAAATCAAAATGTAGATGCGTTGTCACCCGTGAGGACTAAGATAGAATGCCTCATTTCCATCAAAAATGGCCTCCGGCCACCTGCACTCACCAAGCGAAACGCAGAGGTAAACCTCTACTTCACGCTGGTTTTCTGTGAGGTCGTGGTACCACCCCGGTTCGAGCCGGCCCATCCGTGCGACAGCAAAAGCTGCCGCATGGCTCTACCACTGTTATAGTATAATATATACATACTATATTAATAAGGAACATAGTAATTTGTTCAATATACTTATTCATATTTTTTAAATAATTTAATATTTTTTTTATTCTATCCTAAATTAAAGCAAAAGAAATAAAATTTTACGATGCCACTACGATAACATCTAGTGCACAATTTATTCGTAGAAGCCATTCGTATATACATATTTATTCGATAATTTCGACTAGTCTTGATTTGTAAAATATGCGGTAGTTACCGGATTTGGCCGGATAAAAACGTCGTTAACCGGCGAATTGTTCCTTTCGTATTGTGGGAACGCTCCATTAACCACCGTTATATAGCTTATAGAAAGTAATGGAGTGGAATTCAATAGATCTTATGAATATAATAAAAAGGGAATCGAAATGGGTAACCTCCATCCGAATCGAGTCCGTCCTAAAAATCTTAAGATAATGTACGCAGTAAAATCGTAGTAGCATTATTATAATGTGACAAACCAACACTCGTAATGGTCAGCGACCGGTGCGTCTCATAGACCACCTGCAGCCAATCCAAAGGAAAATTCCTTAGCTATTTTTTGTCGCGGCAAAGAAAGGGGTCATCCGGACTTTTGCCAGCTTAAACTTCACAGAGCTCACCATCAGGGTATACAGGGGGTCCTTGGATCTCCGTTTGTAACAAAACCGGGGCACTTTCAACGCTTTGCTTGACTATTAGCACGTCAATGTTATTATGATGTCTACTATCATGAGACCACTTCCGAGTCATGGTCCTTCTTCATCACTAAGTGTTCAGGCCCTGAAACTCCGTATCTGATAGGGGAACACCATCATCAAGGGGAGGGGCGTGACACATGCCTTGGGAACGTGGCCTCCGAGCAAGATCCGTCCTCTCCCGATCCCGCTCGACAGCCTCCTTCATAACGGATTCACAGTAAATGGCTACGGCTCTCCAAGCCGAATCCCCGCTCAGCATCGCCGACACTACTGTTGACTGGGAGAGGTTCCATCCGACCCTGTTCACCCGGATTGTCCTCTCCCGTTCCCACTCTGGACACACCGCGAACGTATGGGACGCAGAGTCCTGGTTACGCACCCTGTAGTAGAAGCACCCGTGCCAGGTAATTATCTATGTAAGCATGTAGGTGAGTCTTCCTGTCTATCCGTGCATCCAGGCTTTGAATTGGGGCAGTATTGTTTGAACATTGCGTTTGCGCGCATAAAGCACGCTCACAGAGACGAGCGCGCCACGTTGCAAATTCGTAAAGTCGTTTCTGCCGCTTAAATCTCTCAAACGCCTCATCTGGCTCACTCTCGCCGCTATAGCGTTGTATGGTCTGATCGTACACCCTCGCGACCATGTCCGCCAGAATGTCCAAAGGTAGAAAGCGAGCCAGGATTGTCGCTGCTTATCCCGTATGGCCATCCTCCGCTGCACACTTTAGACTTTAGTTCTACACCGTCGGCTGGCCAGCTTTTTTGGACATACATGCGCTCCGTACAAAGATACGGATCGTATTACCCCTAACATATAGACGTCGCACTTCCTCCCTCTGTCCCCTAGATTGATAGCAGTCTATGAATAGCACCCGATACCCTTTCAATCAAGCTAATCCAAGCCAGTGCTTAACTACTATCCCACCTGTTGGTAAGTGGTAGCCAAGGATTATAAATCGAACAGACTGAGCTTAACGAAAGCCTATTCACTCTTGCCTTGAAGACACCCACATTGTAATCGGGTAGAAAAACGGATGCTGGCAACTTATTCCACTCCCTTGCTGTTCGTATGGGGAACGATGCAGTCTGTAGTTGTACAGTCACTATTACAAGAGTAGGAATATTGACACATCGCTCCAGAACTACCGATACCATCCACACCATCTGGATGATTGGCGGTCCACCACTGTGCGATTTAGAAGATGTTTTCTTCCTCGCACAGCTTCCTTGTGGAATCGATTACCACCAGCGATTTTTCCGAAGCGATACGATTTAGGGACCTTCAAGAAAAGAGCCTACTTCTTTTTAAAAGGCCGGCAACGCATCTGCAATTTCCCTAGTTCCCCTTGTGTTACAGTTGTTCATTTGCGGCGGTAGTCACTTACCATCAGGTGAGCCGCATGCTCGTTTGCCCCCTCTCCTATAAAAATAATAATAATAATACTAGGGCTTTCTTTCGCTTCAAGTCACAACTGAGTAGCAATTTGTGTTTAGATAACCAATAATAAATAACTAAAACATTGGATTGGTTACTCTCCGAAGTGTATATGGTCATGGATGTTGTATTTTACTCTTATTAGTTATTTTTTTGATCTCAAGATTTATTTGTTCGGTAGATGACGGTATCCACGACGGCAACTACGAAATCAAGTAACATCAGGTGAATAGAGCTTTTTGTTTTCTTGTTAACACAATAAATAAACACACACGTACGAAGTAAAACTTCTTCACGACATATTAATTAATCTCTTTTAAGGCTCACGCAAAAAGACGTTACAAGAAAACGTGAAGTTGTTTTAATCCCACAGGTGCTAAATTTCTCCACTACGTCGATAAAGTTTCACTTCAAAAATATTTCAATGATAATAACAACCACTGCGCACAAATGAACAATTATTAAATCCTAATGATCTAATACAGTAATTAGAAGTCTCGGTGCATCTTCATAAAAAAGAAACTTCAAAAAATAAAACTCTACAACACGTCATTACTGGCTATGGTAGTTCATATGCAATAAAATAACACATGGATAAAGTTAATCAAAAGTTTTTAGACCAGCAGCTCTCATAAACCGGCAAATCGTAAACTGGCGCAATAATATCCTTTAGCAAGCTCCGGCTACAAGTGCATTATTGATGCATTAAAATGAAACGAGAGTCATTAACTTTTATGCGCAATGTTATTACGCAACCTGTAATATTCGAATGTTTTTGTCATCGCCCGACGCTTTTTAATAAAGGAGCATACACATTACACATGCTCTAAAGAAAGTAGTTTCAACTTCATTTTAATGAAGTTACACAACTAAATAATCTAATTAACTAATTACGCACACCTCAAAACTTCAAA
The DNA here is from genome assembly GCA_033319125.1 of Parnassius glacialis. NCBI lineage: Eukaryota > Metazoa > Arthropoda > Insecta > Lepidoptera > Papilionidae > Parnassius > Parnassius glacialis. The sequence goes on along the minus strand of JAVANC010000022.1, from coordinate 31,113,664 downwards.
ACAAGATTGTACAACCAGTGCGTGTTGCCAGTGATGACTTATGGATGGTCTTTCACAGCTGGCCTTATGAAGAAGCTATGAAGAGGGCTATGCTCGGGGTTATCTGCGTGATAGACTTAAAAATGAGGAATCGACATAGCCCAACGGATTAGTAAGCTGAAGTGGCAATGGGCCGACCATATAGCTAGATGAACCGATAACCGACATGGAAGAAAGATTCTCGTTTTTTTTTTATAGGATAACGGCGACAAAAGAGCACACAGTCCACCTGATGGTAAGTGGTTACTGCGGCCCATAGACATCTACATCTATCCTCTGTTACAGATCAACATGCAGATGCGTTGTCACCCGTGAGGACTAAGATGGAATGCCTCATTTCCAGTAAAAACGGCCTCCGGCCACCTGCACTCACCAAGCGAAACGCAGAGGTAAACCTCTACTTCACGCTGGTATTCTGTGAGGTAGTGGTACCACCCCGGTTCGAGCCGGCCCATCCGTGCGACTGCAAAAGCTGCCGCGTGGCTCTACCACTGTTAAACTGGAAGAAAGGTTCTCGAGTTCTCAGTTTCTTAACGGTAGACAAAGTGTAGGCCGACCCCCACTAGATGGAGTGACAACCTAGTAAAACATGCAGGAAGACGATGGATGCAGGTGGCTCAGGGCCCTGCTTTGTTGCATTCCTTGAGGCCTATGTCCAGCAGTGGACTTGTGAAGGTGTTTGATAATAATAATAAAACAACTAAGGGACCGTCGGCATCTATCGAGCTAGTCGCTATCCCGGTGAGTCACTTAGGCAAGTCGTGTTTGGGTTGTTATGTGGCATGTCATGTGAAATTATTCTTGTAGTCTTTACTGCAAACGGGCTAATACCGGTTAGCCTCTTGGGTCATCTGAGGCGACTGGAACTCCGTGACGGACCGCTCCGTGCTCAAATGCAGAAGTTGGTGCTCCTATACTGCCCGCATCGTCCGCCGATTTCTTTCCCTTTCCCCCAACCCTCGGCAGTTCCGGCAGCTTCCGTGTGGTTGGTCTTTATTTAACTATATTTTATTGACTACATTCCATTAAGTATATATTTAATTCTATTTTATTTATTGTTTGTTTTGTTTTCTTTTTAAAAATATGTTACCACTACACTAATATTTTCCCATGTATCGTTGGGGCAATCTACATAATATATAAATTTCACAAGGACAAACATCCAGACCCGGAACAATTATTTGTAGGCCCATAAATGCTTGTTCCGTGCGGGATTCGGCCCGTAGCTCTGCAACCCATTTTTATGCCACAGCGCCACGGAGCCGTCAACATTGAAGTTAATAGTATGTTATGTTTATATATATTTATAAGTATTTATGTATTCCAACCAGATGAGAAACCAATAGAAATACCCCATAAACCTAACTAAATTGCAATTAACAATTTCATTGGTGCCGGCGAGGATCAAACGCGGGTTGCCCCATCGCTCGCGCGTACCTTTGTCGTTGTTTCTCGTTCCCATTTGGGGATTTCCGTCCGCAGTTTTGTTATTAAGAATACGGTGCTGCCCATCTTCTGATTTGTTTCCCTCAATCGCCTCTTACGCTACCCACGGAACGATATGATGTAGTGGATATTCTTCTACCGCCACTACACTACACGCCACTTACCGTGTAAAAAGGACGGCGCTAGTAAATAATCAGAAGCGACATAATTACCATTTTTTAACAGAGTACAATTTTAAATGCTGATTAGGAAAAGGCAGAAAATATCATCTTCAGATAACGCACAAGGAATACATAAAAAATTAACTGCTAATTTCATAGTAGTAAATATCTAAATGACGTGGTTTTTTCATCGTTTCAAAGAATTTTTTCACACACATAATAGACACACACGGACACTCAGATATTTTTTCTTATATTAAATTTCTAGTATTCGGCCTTATCATCACAGTTTTTTTTTTTAATTAATAACATTTCCCTCACACTTTTTTAAAAAATCCAACTCACATTCCTTGTACATGGTTCTCAACGTTACATTTTATCCGCCCAATATACAAAGGCTATTGGTGATTTAAATTCAATCATTTGCATAGCGGAACGAATTTCATTACCAATTGAATGGTTGAGTAAATAATAAAACGCGCATGTTAATAGATTTTTACAAACGAAAACACAAACAACGAAGCCATTATTTATACTTGCGATTAAATCATTTAATACGCGAGGAAATTTATTGATTGAAAGTGGCAATATTTATTTGATGTTGGTTGAAAATGGGACCGTAAACAAATTAGTTCATTCTTCATTCTTACCGAATGATACACCCGATATATCGAATACATAAGATACTTTTTTTCTTCGAAAAAATAATAATTGTTATGGAAAATTAACATTAAGGAGCTCCTGTATCCACTGAGGCAGATCCACGGGTAAAAGTTAGTAGTAACATAAGCATAATACGCGCTAATAGTGAGGTTAAGTATCTCGTTCGTCGTCCTGACCTATACCTTTCCGATGTACAGTTACAATGCGATAAAATCATACAAAGGCTTGGATAAAATGGTCGAGACACGACAATCGCAAAATAACCTGACCCAAAAATCAAGAGTTTATGTTTTTGCCACAAGTTAGGCTAAAATTTTAATTCATAGTCCACTATGTAGTAAGTCAGTGATCATTTTAGGTCTTACGTTTGTTAGAAAATATCATGTTAGCGAATAATTTGTTACGAAGAGGAAATAATGATGGAGAGAACATAAACGTGATAAGGACGTCAAGCGCAACTAATGACTGGACTGCTTGCACGTTCCTCATAAGCGAACCGATATTATGCAATCAACAAGCGGCATACATTAGCGCCCGCATGCTGGCTTCTTGTTATAGAGTTATCAGCTAGCTAATTAAGTTTTAAATGTTTTAGAAATTAGTGTCTTTTGATGTTCTATTTCTTGATAAATGAATTTTAAAATTCGTCGAGAAATTAAATGGAAAGCGAAAATTAATAATAATATTGTTCTGACAATTGGATTAGCATTTAGTTTAATATTTATAATAAACATTCCATACTTGTGAAGTAGTTCATCATCATCATCATCATCATCATTATTACAGCCCTTCACAAGTCCACTGCTGAACAGCCTCCCCAAAGGAATACCACAAAGTCCCAGAAAATATGTAGACCTTTTCTATCAAAAGGTTTAAATTATTTACTAAACAAAAATTGTCTAGTAAGGGTTATTATACTACTAAAGAGTCCATGACTGATAATAACCCCTGGAAATGAGGTGACGCTACCATGCCGTTTCTAAATGTTTTCATAACAATTGTATATTATATTATATTGTAAATTACGCTTTTCATAAAATGAAGATTTGCTGGGTTTCTTGCTGGTTCTTCCCGGGACAGAGGTTTTTTTTTGCGATCCAGTGGTAAGAGTAAAAAATGACTTCAATAAGTATGTAATAAAAATTATTTTAACATAAATTATTCTATTTCATTCTGTTCTATTCACGATCCTGAACCACCTGCATCCATCGAATCCCGCCTCTTTTACCAGGTCGTCACCGCATCCGGTGGGAGGGTCGCCCTACACATCGCCTACCGGTACTTGGTCTTTCACGAACGAATGTTAAAAATCTGAGTACCAATGTGTTTTTAAATGGGAAATAACTGAGCCCTGTTGAATCCACTGTTCTTCTTGGCATCACTCTCGACGCAAAGCTTCAGTGGGGCCATATGTCCAAACTAGCAAGCTGACTAAGTTCTGAAGCCTATGCTGTAAAAAAGATTAGAGGTCTCACTAGTGTCGAGACAGCTAGATTAGTTTAAAACTACTTTTACGGATTTTATCGCGTTTAATTAGGTTATTTTATATTCCCGACGTTTCGGTTGCTTTCGTCCCCCGTGACCACAGTTGCTGGAAAGCAACCGAAACGTCGGAAATATAAAATAACCTAATTAAACGCGATAAAATCCTTAAAAGTAGTTTTATTCAATGTGTAGCGTTCGCGTAAATATAAGAAATCATTAGATTAGTTTATTTCACTTATTTCCATAGCATAAGGTCTTATGGGATTTTACTATGGGGAAATGCGGCTGATTCAGAAACTATTTTTGTTTTACCAAAAGTGATATATATTCTGTAAAAACTAAGAACAAACACAAGCTAGTGATACCAGTTTCTCGACTCGACAGAGTCAGTAATTCATTCTTGGGGCAATGTATACGCTATTACAACAAGGTCCCGGAAAGTGTACAGGCTCTCTCTATTAACAAGTTTAAATGTTTTGTTAAGTTGAAACTGTATAAAAAGGGTTATTATAGTATAAATGAATATATGGTTGATATTAAACCCTGGGAATGAGGTGATCGCTTCAAAGCTGTTCCTAAAATAAATTTTGTAAGGTAGACTGAGGCAAGTGTGACAGTGGGGCAATTGTGACAAATGCAAATTATGCGGTATAAATGCGGTTTTTGGTTAAATGCCATATATTGAACAACGCAGGACCTTTTACGCTATTGACTATACCGACAGTTAAGTATATAACTTAAACTATTTTATCGACAGAGATCATTTTTTTAAAACTACTCAACTAGCGAAAGCCCGCGCAATTTTAAGAGCCGAAGTGTTTAAGTTTTTCGATACGTCTTTCAGTCATTTAAAACAAGATACAAGAAATCGACTATTCCTTGAAATACGGATACAGTTACACTTAGGTCACCTAATACCTAACATCGGGGTAAGTGTGACAATGTCACCTTGTATGAGAATATCGTAACTAGTGATGGGACAGTCTGTTTTTTTAACCGACTTTCAAAAAATGAGGGTGCTATTTACCTGTGTTTTTGTATGTATTTATATTTAAGTATTTACTTTTATATTTATACTTAATAAACAAGCGAGCGAAGCGTGTGAGATCTCAGAGTCACATTTAACGAATTTTTGTTTGTATGATAGTAGGTACTTGTATTTGTATATGTATGTTTTTGTACGTACGGTGATATGGTTTTGTATGTACAGTGAGGTATGTTTTGTAAACTTATCTGATTTTTATTAAATTTAAAATGCATATGTATATAATAGAAATAAAAAACTGGTGCTTTTTAGATATAGATGGGGGGGGGGGGGGGTCAAAAGGGTGAACATATCAGTTCATTGGGCAGAACCAACATTGAAGCCGCGATCGACATTTAAAAAATCTTTTAAGTAAATAATATATTTATTAATAATATTTTTATTCAACAGAAATAGTATTATACAAGTACCAAAGATTATATTATATTATTATTGATTGAAGGTTTCTGATTAAAAGCTATTTTTCAATTAGCATTGTTTTTATTACTCTTTCAAAACATTTAGGGCAAGTGATACATAAATCCATTTATAGGCACATCACTATATCGGTCAAAAACTGTCACACTTACCCCATGCGGGAAAAAAATCCATTGTTACATAAAAATGGACGTTCAAATTGTTCTAATAGTTCATGAAATATATTAATATTAGTACCATCCCATTATTTTTTCTCGAAAACTACAGATAATAATAAAGTAACTACAAAAAGAAGCGTACTGTCACACTTACCCCATTGATGGGGTAAGTGTGACAGTCTTCCATCTTAATTAGTTTTAACTGCCTCAAATTACATAATGCTACTTAAAGATATTAAAATGTTTGATCAAACAAACAACCACTTAATAATTGATGTTTTGAAACGAAATTATCTATGTTAAACCCTTACGAGTAGAAGTATTTAAATGTTCATTTTCGTTTTAATTAATTTATGTCACACTTGCCCCGGGTGACTCTAACAACCATTAATGTAAAATATGCTTTAAAAAAAGTCCCGCTGGTTTTATTGCTGGTTCTTCCCAGGACAGGGGTTTTTTTTCGAACCAGAGGTAAAGTAAAAAATTACTTTCAATAAGAATTACACATGTGATCTATATTGAATAAAAAAAATTTCCATTCTATTATATTCTATTCTACTGCTGGCCGTATGAAGGAGCTTAAGGTCGCTCATCGAGCTATGGAGAGGGCTACGCTCGGGGTTTCTGTGCGTGATAAACTTAGAAATGAGGATACCCGCAGTAGAACCAGAGTGCCCGATATAGCCCGAAGAACCGACAACTAATAGGGAAAAAGTTATCGAGTGGCAGCTTCGTGAAGTAATTAAAATAATACAAATGTGAAATTGGAATCACATTTCCATAAAAATCTACTACAAGGCATATGCCTCCAATTGCAATCAGTGCGTTTGACGATTGTCATACCATGCGTTTGGCACCTTTGACGCCGTTTACCGTTGGTATTATTTTCCGCCATACCACCACTTCTAAAAAAAAGCATATAATGGTTATACTGCCATTTCTAGGTGGCCACGATATTTATCTATGCTTTCGTATAGGTCTCACTTACGACACCTACATAACGAAATGAGGTGATGAATTCTCTTCACCACACGGGAAATATATTTCTAAAGTTGTGATAATTTCTTAGCACTTATAACTTTGATTACTAGCGCGAATCAAACATGTCGTTAAAGATTTTAAATTTAAGCACCTTTTTATTTAGCCTTTTTTTGTTAAGCTTTTGGTCGTTCATGCTAAATTTAGCAAAACGAAACACCTCGATATCTATCTATCTGTCAATCGTGTGATTAAAAATGTAACCTGTTAGTTTTCGGGAGCAAAAATTAAAGTTTAAAAATATGGTCATCGTGTGGATTATCAATTCTGAGTGGACTCTTCGAACCACTATTATTTAATAAATAAAAAACTCATGAAAATTCAGTAAAAATTTTGACCGATTTTATTAATTAACTTATTTACTTAAAGTATTCTTTAGAAACTACTTGGAAGGCATTTGCACAGCTATAAAAATTTGAAACATACTCTACCCACTCATTTGACTTTGACTAGTAAGGACGGAAACATTTTAGGTATTATTTCTTCATCCTGTCATATATGTAAATATGAAAGTAAATATACTAAGTTTACATACTGTGGTAATCTGTGGTTTAATTATAGATTATTACAAGAATCACGAGCGTAACGCGCTTCTCTTTAGTTTTTTCGCGCACTGTCTTCTACAAACTCAGTCGAGTCGTAGAAAATGTTAATGAGAACGTTAAACATGTGGGTCAGTAGCCTTACAAAGAACGGTGAATTGTGGTCACTGACACTGGTAATACAATGATATACAGTCAATGATTTAAATATCATTTTAATGAGTCTTGTTCAAGAAAAATATAACTTATGTACTATACAATATAAGAAAATAATTTAAAAGTAAAAACTAAAAGTTACACGCCTACATACATACATCAAACTAATGGCCACAGACCTCCCGTAATGAAACTCTTAGCAAGTATAGGTAAGCCAGTTAACAGCAAGTGAACGCAAACAAGAACTAACGATTTTTGTTTTGCAAATAAGAGATTAGTCTTACTGAAGACAATTTTTGATTTAAAATTAAAAAAATAGTTCCTCGCCCATAAACAATCTGCAATTGAACAAATGGGCGGACTTTGAATCTCCAAGAAATATATTTATTTCCAGATATGCGGCTTTCCTCATGTTGTTTTCCTTAACCTAGAGCACGTTGCAAATCAGCATTTAAAGTTGAAATTTAAATAAAATTTCCAATTTCATTGGTACCGATTTCGGGATGGTCTAGCAAACAGCTTAATTTTTGCTTTGTTTCAATTTGATAATTAAATTATTATAATAGTAAAAGGTTAATAAGCTGTAGTTATTAAAACAATTATAGGAAGTGTGAGGAAGTATGTATGAACGTCTAATTCATACATACTTTTTAACACGCTTTTATTAGCTTGGTATGTATCTTTGTAACGGAATATTTGAATATGATTTTAATCCCCTTCTAAACGTCGTATTAATATGAAACTTCGCACACTTATCAAGGACCGATGACAATGCAATAATTTAAATAGTTTGTTCCATTATCCTTGCCAGTATCCTCAGGATTTGTGAATAATTCATAAAACAATTACGATTTCTGCCAGTTCAATCTACTGTAAGCCGCGTAAATTAATTTAGTTCCAAAAAAAAAACACGCTTTTGTAGTTAGCCGGACAAAAAAATTTAAAATAAATAATAGTTTAAAAAAAAACTAAAAAACACGTTTTTCTAGCTAACCGAACGAAAAAGAAGAAAATTCAATAAGTCTGAAATAAGAAAATAGTAATAAACATTAAAAAAAAAAACATTTTATTGTAAAAAAGCGTGAGGTGCTTGATGTCATTTGTTGTAAATATTTTGCGGATATTTGTAAAATTAGCCTCATCATAAAAATATCTGAAAAAGCACCCCACGCTTTTTTACAATAAAATGATTTTTTTATGTTAATCACTATTTTCTTATTTTAAAGTTATTGAAAATTATTTTCCACTTTTTAGTTCCGTTATCTACAAAAGCGTGTTTTTCAGGTTTTTTTTTTAAACTATTATTTATTTTATTCAGACTAGGTTGTATTTAAATAACTTTCTGTTTCCAAATGAGGGCTAATAATTTTGCACTCACCAGATGTCGCTAGTTATGACTGAGGTAAAGTTTTTGTTACACAGTATCCAGTTAATTGAGAAATTAGTTTTAAATAATAGTTTATCATTATCTAGAGTATTATATTAATACACAACACAATGCGTTTGTGGTTTGATTTTTTATTTTTCGCACTTTATAACTCTTTTTTTTTAAATTGGCTTTTAGTTATTATTTATAGTTTGGTTTATTCATTTCTAATATAATTAATATAAAAAATAACCAATAATACAGAAAGAAGTCTTAAAGATTACATTTTCCTAAGAAATTATTGTCCCCACTATGAAATCTGTCAAATATTTTACCTCACTGTAAAGTGGCGCCGCCCTGGTGGCAGAAAAAGTCGTGGCCCTCATTGCTTGCACTGCTGTATTCTGCACTAAAGGGCACGGTTAGCCGATATTTTACAGATCCTTTTTAATGGAAAAGAGGCATTCCATCTTAGTCCTCACGGGTAACAACGGTTCTGCATTTTGATACTTTATTGAGGATAGATGTAGATGAATATGGGTCACAGCAACCACTTACCATCAGGTGGACTGTGTGCTCGTTTGTAACCCTATCCTACAAAACAAGAAAAAAACTGAAGTAGTCACTTACAATGAAGTGGACTGGAAGTTCTTTTGTCACATCAATCTAAGCCATCATATTCACCAATGATAAGCTAAGAATATTAAAAGTGCAATCGAACGTCACGTAACAGTAGCAACAAAGGCTTTTTTTGTCACTTTGTACTGCTTTAATTTCGATATCTGATGGTATGCAATATTGTCTATTAGTCACGCGTTAGTCATGCAAATTAGTAATGGCCTTATGATTTATTCGTCGAACAGGTCTATGTGAACGTACGGCTTCGGATGGAGCTTAACATTATGCGACAGATATAAGACACTTCGAATAAAAGTTTAGCATTGAAAAAATTGCATTTCATCAATCAATGTCACAATAAGTAATGTAGAATATTTAGAAGAGATTGATTGATATAAAATTGCATGTGTCCATCATACAGTTTTGCTAGATTTTAAAAATCTACTAAAACTCTATAGAAGGGGTGCGCAGATTTTTATATTTCATAATACTAAATACAATAAATGTGACAAAATCTATCAAATAATAGGAAACGTGTGCAGTTTTAAATAAGACGATTTCAAATAATTTGTGGCGTATTAGTGACGTAAAAGATTTCATTAATACGTTTGTTCTTGATCAGATGCCGTACGAGGAGGCTATGGGAAGGCTTTCAATCAATGGCGGTATACTAGCTCGTTTACGCCAGATGTAATATTCTATAGTATACTACCAATAGCATGTCCAAGGTGCGAGACGTCGCGTTCTGCAATCAGAATTACGCCTGAATATCATGACGATTAAGGCGAATTCTTTCTACAGCGGGTGATACACATGTACAGTAGTAGACTATTAGATTATTTTTAAAAAAACGTTACGGCCGCACTAGGATTTTTTCCTGTGTCGTGGAGGCAGTTTACAAATATAAATTGCACGAGGACAAACATCCAGACCCGGAACAATTATTTGTAGGCTATACAAAATACAAATACTTGTTCCGTGCGGGATTCAAACCCGCGGCCCCCAGTGCAACAACTAATTGCTAAGCCACTGCGCCACGGAGCCGTCTAAATTGATGATGCAGTGGCTCGTAGACATTTTTATTTATCTTCGATTAAAAGTCAAAATGTAGGTGCTATCCCTGAGAGCTAAAATGGAATGCCTCGTCAACAGTGGTATGCATCTGCGTTTCCCGTCACTCGCCATATGAAACACAGCATAATAATATCAACTACCGCGTATTGTAGTATCATATAAGAGGCGACAGAGGTAAACAAACCAATAGGTGTACAGCAGCACCTTCTGAATAACGATAACTATGGAAAATATATCCCTTATGAAGCAATCTATGTGGAGGCCTATGTTCAGTAGTGTACTTTAAACGGCTGTAATGGATGATGATGAATGAATTATTCTGTGCTAGCTTAGTCCTCCCGCGCTCAAGCACACCCATTCATGCTACAGCCATTACTCTGTAGCGTGGCTCTACCTCGTTTTATTTTACTAAGTACTCTGCTAATTGATAGATCAAGTTCTGTCGATCGACTGATAGCGGAAAATCTATTTATATACGATGAACCCAAATTATAAAGACCTATGATAGACAACAGCATTCAACGTAACATATTCGATAGTAACAGATCTCGGTAAATGTGAAGGCAACGTCAAAAGAAAGCTCACCTAGGTGGTGGAGGCGGCGGCTCCCTAGACCGTCTAGGCAACAACCGCGGGCTGTTAGGCGTGCTGGATGACTGACCCGCCCCGGTGTGGTTCGTGAACCGGGACAGCGGGTCGAATATCTGCGACAGCCGCCGCGACCGCTCCTCCGACATTATCCGCACTTATCACAACACAATAAAACACAACACTTACACTAATTAACATCACATCACTACGCGGCGGGCAACGCGCGAATAACTATTTCGAATGATTTATAGTACGGAAGTGGTTATCGCGTGTCGCTGACAGATGGCGTTGCGCACACTGACACGAGATTTGACTCGCAAATCGCGCTGCCATTTTGTAGCGTCTGATGTATTTCACAGTTTGATGCACCTTTGCCTGTCGTATTTCTAGCGCTGAAAAAGAAATAAATGAGATTAGTTGCAACTAAAACAGGTGAGTCAATTAGTTTGTGTGAAATTTTGGACGGCTTACAAAAGTATATCGAGTTACAGCGTTTCATTTCGACAATGGTGCTAACAGGTACACTGATTTCGTTTCCTTTAACATTATTAATAAGATGGCTAACTAAATGTTATCCAAATTTATACAGTAGCCGTGTAGTGGCGGTATAGGAATATCCACTACTCCCATATCATCTCGTGAATGTCGTAGGAAGCGCCAGAGGTAAAGTGAAACGGGAGATGGACAGCAGCATCTTTCTAATAACAAATCAAAATTATAAGAAACCGTGCCAATCCACCTGCCAACCGTAGCAACTATGGCAAATATCTCCATTATTAAGCAATCTATGAGGCAGACCTATGTTAAGCAGTGGCCTTCCATAGGCTGTAATAAATACAAAAAAATATTCACATTTGTAAGTGCGTGGTAAAGTCATACTGCAGCTATATTATGGTTGTAGCACGAATGGATCGACTCGACCGAGGAAGGACCACGCTCTCATGGGCTATGGACCACAACCATCTACTTACTAACAGGTGGACTGTGTACTCATTTGTCACCCTTATTCTATAAGGTAAAAAATACGTGGTAGAGCCAAACAGTCTCACAAAATACCCGCGTAAAATAGTAGTCTAATATTGCTGTTTAGTACGTCGAGTGTAGATAACTTTTTTAGTGCAAGCGAGGCATTCTTTCTTAGTCCTCAGAGGAAAATTAGATTTTCAGTGGGGCCCCCGTATATACAAACTAGCAAGCTGACTATAATAAGTTCTGCAGCCTATGCTGTAAAAATATTAAGGTCTCACTAGTGACGAGACAGCTAGATTAGTTTATTTCAGTTATTTCCATAGCATAATGTTTTATGGGATTTTGCTACGGGGAAATTAGGCTCATTCAGAAACTATTTTTGTTTTACAGAAGAGGGCCATTAGAGCTATTTACAACCTAAAACCGAGAGAGTCCCTAAGGGAAAATTTAAAGAAATAAATATATTAACTTTGGCCTCTCAGTATATTTACGAAAATTTAATGTATGTTCACAAAAACAAAGGTAGTTTTAGTAAAAAAGGGATATACACTCACTGTAAACACTAGGAACAAACACAAGCTAGTGATACCAGTTTTTCGACTCCAACTATTACAATAAAGTCCCAGAAAATATACAAGCTGTCTGTTACCGAGTTTAAATATTTTATTAAACTAAAACTGTACAAAAAGGGTTATTATAATATAAATGAATACATGGATAAATATCCTCTGGGAATGAGGTGGTCGTTTCCAAACTGTTTCTAAAATAAATTTTGTAAATAGTTTGTACAACCATTTACAAAATTTCAAATTCATGTAAAATTTATTTTAAAAAAAAGTCCCGGTGTATTATAGTCCTTGATGGTTCTTCCCAGGACAGAGGGATGTTTTCGAACCAGTGGTAAAGTAAAAAATGAATTTCAATAAGAATTACACATGTGATCTAAGTATACTGAATAAAAAATTATTCTATTCTCTTCTATTTTATTCTTACAACGCATCTGCATTTTGATTCGTATTCGAGGATAGATGTAGATGCCTATGGGCTATAGAATCCATCGTGGAATCCACTTACCATCAGGTGGGCTGTGTACTCGTTGGTCTCCCTTATCCTGTAAAAAGTTTGTGCGGAGAAGCAACGAGATTTTGACTAACACCTATATCTATAAACAACTAAATATTGTAAATAATGAATTTAATAATTTTATTGGGCTCAGTCAGAAGGCGTCACCATCTTACACCTTCATCGGCGTATAGGCATTCTCTCTCGCATGTTCTCGTGGGCAATTTCAACCACGGCGACAATATGACAAGAATGAAATTATTTAATTATTTTTTAAGTGCTGATTTACCACGTGCTCGACAGTGAAGGTAAACATTTTGAGAAAACCAGCATGTTTAAAAAAATCGAATACATGTGAAGTCCGCCAACATGACTATATATATATATATATATATATATATATATATATATATATATATATATATATATATTGAGTATATACTATATATTGAGTGCTAGGAAATGTCACACAGGCAGATATTTCCTAGCCCTCCATATAGTCGTACTTAACACATCTAACAGTTAGAGCATTGATGAGTGATTCTGATCCACAAAAAGTCGATTGCAAGTTTTTTTATTCAATCTTTGAAAATAAAATCAATAACGCATATTTCATGGCGACAATCGAGAGCGACTACAGCATTAAAAATAGCCGCTACGCGTAAATAGGGGTTCAATTGTGCAGATTATGTTTTATATTTTCTGTTAAATGAATGTTTGTTCAGTAACACCTTTTTTTTGTTGTCGAAATATAAAAAGTTATGGTAAAAGACGTCAAGTTTAATAGCTAAAAGTCATTTATAGAACATCATATTAAAAATAATATTGGTAAATCCAATTGGGCATACCTTAAGCGCATTAAAAAAATTACGTATAACATGATTATACGGAATTATTAAAGTAGTTAAAATACATATCGACAGCACTATCGGCTTCAACACCCTCGAAAACCATGAAAATGACACCCATGATGAAAAAATTGATACCTATTGCAGCCGCCATCTTGGATTTTCATTTCGACAGCACTATCGGCTTCAACACTCTTGAAAACCATGAAAATGACACCCGAGATGAAAAAATTGGTACCAACTTCAGCCGCCATCTTGGATTTACATTTCGAGAGCACTATCGGATTCAACACCCTCGAAAACCATGAAAATGACACCCAAGATGAAAAACTTGATATCTATTGCAGCCGCCACCTTGGATTTACATTTCGACAGCACTATCGGCATCAGCACCCCCGAAAACCATGAAAACGACACCAATGATTAAAAAATTTATATCTATTGCAGCCGCCATCTTGGATTTACATTTCGATAGCACTATCGGCTTCAACACTCTCGAAAACCATGAAAATGACACCCATGATGAAAAAATTGGTACCTACTTCAGCCGCCATCTTGGATTTACATTTCGACAGCACTATCGGCTTCAACACCCTCAAAACCCATGAAAATGACACCCTTGATGAAAAAATTGATACCCATTGCAGCCGCCACCTTGGATTTACATTTCGACAACCCTATCGGCTTCAACTCTCTCGAAAACCATGAAAATGACACCCATGATGAAAAAATTGATACCTATTGCGGCCGCCATCTTGGATTTACATTTCGACAACCCTATCGGTTTCGACACCCTCGAAAAGCATGAAAATGTCACCCATGACATAAAAATATATACTACTTACTTTTAGTACGTACTACTATTATTTATTCTGTGCTTTTAAATATTGTAATAAAAAAATCTCTTATTATTATTATAATCAAGTATTTAAGAAATTTGGTTATTCGAATATTGTGTATTTGTACAGCGATCTCTTTGAGCCGCTCAAAACAACCGAAACAATGTCCACTCACGACGGCGACTGAAGCCGAACTAAACTTAATACAAAGGTACTCTGTGAACTAAACTACTCTGTGGCTGTAGATCCCCATTTACAGAAACAATTTATATACTAGGCAACCAAATCAACGAAAATTTCGCCATTTTGGAGCCGAAAAAAATTAATTATAGCTAAACAAAACAAAATTACACTGCCATTTACATTCAGTGGCTTCCCACATGATAGATGAAGAGATTAAAAAATAGATTGAGTTAAACAATTGATATTTTCAAAAGTTATAGTGTTTACAAGCCACAGCGACATGATAAATCCACACCATAAGCCACTAAAACCCTTTTTTTATTTAAAAATAGCAATTAATCGATTTAATCAAATTATTAATAAGTTCAACAATCATTTATCTTTCTAACAATGTGCTTTTTATATCATTTATATGTATAATATGATTGCTAGATACGATTTTATTTGATAAAATGTTGGAATTTTAATTTTTAGGCGATAGTAGAACATTACCTTGCGCTTTCGCTTAAGGTATGCAAAAAGCTCTACCCTATAATAGATTTTATTTGGTACATCCAGGCTGCAGCGCATTATTGCTGAGCACGAATCAGTTCGCTCGACCACGAGAGACCACTCTTAAGCACAGTAGCAGCGTAAATTGCAACGTAATACGTGTTTCATATAGTAAGTGAAGAGCATAGTAAGTAGATTACTTTTTATTAGATATTATATCCTTGTGGAATCGATTACCACCAGCGATTTTTCCGGACCGATACGACTTAGGGACCTTCAAGAAAAGAGCCTACTCCTTTTTAAAAGGCCGGCAACGTATCTGCGATTCCCCTGGTGTTGCAGTTGTTCATGGGCGGCGGTAGTCACTTACCATCAGGTGAGCCGCATGCTCGTTTGCCCCCTCTCCTATAAAAAAAAATTATTTAGTTGGTTACTAGCTAACGAAGTATTCCATCTTTTTCTCAAAAAGTAAAAACACATTTGATTTTAACAGGCATACATGACGACCTCTTCAAAATGGCTAAACAGACAGAGAAACCCCGAGCATAGCCTTCTTCATACTCCATACTCCGAGAAACACTGCTGCAGCATAATGCTGACTTGGTGGGTAGGTGGTCGACGATTTTCGTTACAGCAACCCAATAAATTATTTATTGCATACCTTAAGCGAAAGCGCAAGGTATGTTCTACTATCGCCTAAAAATTACGATTCCAACATTTTATCGAATAAAATCGTATCTAGCAATCATATTATACATAAAAATGATATAAAAAGCACATTGTTAGAAAGATAAATGATTGTTGGATTTATTAATAATTTTTTAAAATCGATTAATTGCTATTTTTAAATAAAAAAAAGGGTTTTAGTGGCTTGTGGTGTGGATTTATCATGACCCTGTGGCTTGTAAACACGATAACTTTTGAAAATATCAATTGTTTAACCCAATCTATTTTTTAATCTCTTCATCTATCATGTGGGAAGCTGGGAAGCTGGGAAGCCACTGAATGTAAATGGCAGTGTAATTTTGTTTTGTTTAGCTATAATTAATTTTTTTCGCCTCCAAAATGGCCAAATTTTCGTTGATTTGGTTGCCTCGTATATAAATTATTTCTGTAAATGGGGAGCTACAGCCACAGAGTAGTAGTAGTAGTAGTAGTAGTAGTTCGGCTTCAGTCGCCGTCGTGAATGGAAATTGTTTCGGTTGTTTGCAGCGGCTCAAAAAGATCGCTTATAAAATACACAATATTCGAATAACCAAATTTCTTAAATACATCAAGTAATAATAAGAGATTTTTTATTACAATATTTAAAAGCACAGAATAAATAATAGTAGTACCTACGTACTAGAAGTAATTAGTATTTTTTTTTGTCATGGGTGACATTTTCATGCTTTTCGAGGGTGTCGAAACCGATAGGGTTGTCGAAATGTAAATCCAAGATGGCGGCCGCAATAGGTATCAATTTTTTCACCATGGGTGTCATTTTCATGGTTTTCGAGGGTGCTGAAGCCAATAGTGCTGTCGAAATGTAAATCCAAGGTGGCGGCTGCAATAGGTATAAATTTTTTCATCATGGGTGTCATTTTCATGGTTTTCGAGGGTGTTAAAGCTGATAGTGCTGTCGAAATGTAAATCCAAGATGGCAGCTGAATTAGGTACCAATTTTTTCATCATGGGTGTCATTTTCATGGTTTTCGTGGGTGTTAAAGTCGATAGTGCTGTCAAAATGTAAATCCAAGATGGCGGCTGCAAAATATATCAATTTTTTCATCTTGGGTGTCATTTTCATGGTTTTCGAGGGTGTTGAAGCCGATAGTGCTGTCGAAATGTAAATCCAAGATGGCGGCTGCAATAGGTATCAATTTTTCCATCATGGGTGTCATTTTCATGGTTTTCGAGAGAGTTGAATCCGATAGGATTGTCGAAATGTAAATCCAAGGTGGCGGCTGCAATGGGTATCAATTTTTTCATCATGGGTGTCATTTTCATGGGTTTCGAGGGTGTTGAAACCGATAGTGCTGTCGAAATGTAAATCCAAGATGGCGGCTGAAGTAGGTACCAATTTTTTCATCATGGGTGTCATTTTCATGGTTTTCGCGGGTGTTGAAGCCGATAGTGCTATCGAAATGTAAATCCAAGATGGCGGCTGCAATAGATATAAATTTTTTCATCATTGGTGTCATTTTTATGGTTTTCGGGGGTGCTGATGCCGATAGTGCTGTCGAAATGTAAATCCAAGGTGGCGGCTGCAATAGATATCAAGTTTTTCATCTTGGGTGTCATTTTCATGGTTTTCGAGGGTGTTGAATCCGATAGTGCTGTCGAAATAAAAATCCAAGATGGCGGCGGAATTAGGTACTAATTTTTTCATCTTGGGTGTCATTTTCATGGTTTTCGAGAGTGTTGAAGCCGATAGTGCTGTCGAAATGTAAATCCAAGATGGCGGCTGCAACAGGTATCAATTTTTTCATCATGGGTGTCATTTTTATGGTTTTCGAGAGTGTTGAAGCCGATAGTGCTGTTGAAATGTATTTAAACTACTCTAAAAATTCCGTATAATCATGTTATACGGAATTTTTTTAATGCGCTTAAGGTATGGATTTACCAATATATTTTAAACTATTATTGTATAAGCCGAAATGTAAAAAAAATACGTTCCTACCTGTAGGTATTTTATTCTATTGTTTTATAATGATAAATAAATTTTTTATCTTTATTTCTTACACCGTTTACCAAAACCATACACTCCAATTTATATTTAATACTAGCTTTTTCCCGCGACTTCGTCCGCGTAAATATTACACTTTAAACCAAAGATGATCCATTAATAATCGCACTTTCATAGTAAATTCCATCACATCGATTTAGGGATGATTTCCGTGATCAAAGCTATCCTATTTCCTTCCCCGGGTCTTCAACTAACTCGATACATTTGCTCACGCGGCGATGAGCGATGTTTTCCCCCACCTCGCCCGCAGTACGTCTAACCACCCTGCACTAAGTGCCCTAGTACTATTATTTATTCTGTGCCTGCGCGCGCCGGACCGCATAATTTTATATCGTTTTTACTTTTAAAATATTTGACCAAATTACGTAGTTTAAAAGATAAAGTTTATCTACTTTGAACATCAGAAGCGATTAAAATATTTATTTAGTTAAAATCCATTTGTTACTGCAAAATGTGCATTGGAAATAAAGTATCAAATTTTATTTTATTAATGGTTCACTATTTTGGTAATAATGGTTTACACATAAAAGATTGACAAATGCTGTCGGGGACTTTTTTGTAAAACTATTTAGGAGAAACAATTCCACCATACATTATATTTGTGTAACTCTTACAGTTTTTGCACCGCACACCAAAATAGCTCGCAGATGACAGATTTTTTCTGACTTACTTTACACTTATCGTTATATTTTGACCAAATTACACAATATCTTTATTAATTATAGCCTATGTGTTGTTCTGATGTATGAGCTATATTATTGTAAAGTATCATTAAAATACATTTTTTAACAGTGGTAGAGCCACGTGGCAGCTTTTGCTGTCGCACGGATGGGCCGGCTCGAACCGGGGTGGTACCACGACCTCACAGAAAACCAGCGTGAAGTAGAGATTTACCTCTGCGTTTCGCTTGGTGAGTGCAGGTGGCCGGAGGCCCTTTTTACTGCAAATGAGGCATTCCATCTTAGTCCTCACGGGTGACAACGCATCTACATTTTGATTTGTAATAGAGGATAGATGTAGATGTCTATGGGCCGCAGCAACCACTTACCATCAGGTGGACTGTGTGCTCGTTTGTCACTCTTATCATATAAAAAAAAATAGTTTTTGCGTGGAAGAATAACAAACATCCATACATCCTCACAAACTTTCAGGTAGGATTAGTTGGACTAGTAATATGGTCATGAATTTCAAAGTTATAATTCTGTGACACATTAGGATAGGCGGACAGAAAGCAATTAAATGGATTCTTTGCATCAGAGCGGTACCCTAATAACATCAAAAGTGACATAATCACAGCTGTATATTTCTACGTCTATTAAACTATTTTCGAGATCATTAACGACTTGACGCAGGACAGAACGATTATAGTGTTACAAAAATTATCTACGATTTGGTCTCCAATTACAGGGAGTAATAAAAACGACCATTAGTTATTGCGGATGTTGTGAAATTTATGATTTGAACTTAGTAATTTATTTTTATTTCAAAATGTCAGTTTTACAGTCAGAGAGCCGTAGCTCAGAGGTTAAGTGGTCACTGTAAATGTCACATTATGTGAGCAACCCGGATGCGATTTCCGCCACCACGCACTTGGCGGTGAAGGAAAACATGTTGAGTACATGCAGATTGCATGTCTGAGAAATACAAAAAAAGTATTTCAAAGGCATGTGAAGTCCGTCAACATGCATTGGGAGAGCGAGGTGGACACTTCCTTGTCCTAAAACCCTCTTAGAAAGATATTTGATATAAATATATTACCAAAACATTAATATGTCATATACATACCACATATATTACTGGCTATAATATAAAGCGATTGGCCGCTCATTAATTGCCTGTTAGGGGAAATATTTGCCTTAGTTGCCACCATGGGCAAATGGGTTGGCAACCGTAATTTTTTGACTTTAATTGTTACCAGAAATATTTATTAACTAGCTGTTCTCCGCGACTTCGCTCGCGTGTTAGTGTTAAAGTTAGAGTTTTTTTTTTGCGCAGAATCCTAATTCTTTTTTATAAAATAAAAGTTGCCTCCTTATGACATCAGCTATCTGACAGTGAAAGTCCCGTCAAAATCGGTCCAGCCGTTTCAGAGATTAGCCGGAACAAACAGACAGACAGAAATTGAAAAAATTGTATTTCAGTTATAAGTACAGTATTTACTTTCATATGTATTTAGTAAAAAGCTGTAATTTTGACATTACAAACAGACACTTCAATTTTATTTATTTGTATAGATTTATTAATTACTTGAGACGTTTATCTTTATAGGTCGAAACCAATGCGATAGTATCCTCTTTTTAATTTTAAACCAAATCTTGCACCAATAATATAATTTTTTTGTAGCTAAACAAACTAATAAAAACCATATAAAACATCAAATAAAAATGTTTCTACACCCTTAAATTAACGCCAACCCAACAGTGACATACAATATATAATATGACCTTTGCTAATTCATTAAAGTGGCAACTAAATATGTCAATTTTAACATGCACACGGTAATCCACGAGAAGAGCTCGTGTTAGATGCGTTTTTACTAGATTAGTTCGTGCTGAAGCCACGGCGAGCAGTGGCGGATGCCTCCGTCTCATCACGTAGCGGTCTTGCACACAGAGAATCAAGCGCCGCAGAACTCCCGGGTTATTTTCTTTGCCCCGCAGTAATTTCACTACATACGTAGCAAAAACAGACTCTCAACGTGTTGCTGCTGCCCATCCATATTTCATTTCCCTTTATTATTTAGATTATCTAATGCTGCCACTACACGGTTAACACAGATTACAAATTAAAAAAAAGTTATATAACCAGTAATAATTATTACTGCGTTACTAAAACAATGGCGTTCAGTACTAGAAGACTAGAAAAAGCTGGCTATAATATGACAAAAATATAAATAGATAGAAATTATAAATAATATTGTGCATAGCAGTAAAAATCGAATAATAAAAGATCATAATATACAGAAATGTGTAAGAAATTAATTATATAACAGATAATAGAAATTATAAACTAAAGAAAAAAAACAAGTTTACCTAATGACTCAATTTTCGTACCTACCACTGACATTTTAAAGTTCACATTTGAATAATCACTACTTCGCAGTTAATACGTACATATATCACAATAAATGAGGAGAGACTGAGGGGCACTCGCGGCTCCGTCAAATGAAAAGTTCTATGAAGTCATTCGTCTCTTTGAATTGTAAAACATTTCAACTTCAATGTCGCAGGCCAGTGGCGTCAAAACTTTATCTTCCATTATTTTAACCAGGTTTGAAAATTATACATACATAAATATACATTCCACGCCAATGTTTTTTTTTATGTATGTTCACGAAACAGCTAGACTTGTTTATTTCCGTAGCATAATATATGGTATTTTACTATGGGGACATGCGACTGACACTGAAATTATATTTGTTTTACATATGAGGGCTATAAGACCGATTTATGATTTAAAACCTAAAGAGTCGCTCCGACAAAAAATTAAGGATGTTAATATATTAACTTTGGCCTCTCAATACATTTATGAAAATGTAATGTAAGTACGTATACAAAAATAAAAGTAGTTATAGAAAAATAAGTGATATTCATTCTGTAAAAAGTGTGAAGTGTGAAAAAAATGAACAGGCACAAGCTAGAAGTACCAGTTACTCGACACCACCGAATTCATTCTGTTTACAACGAAATCCCAGAAAATATACAAAATTTGACCTGCTCAAAGTTCAAAAACTTATTAAACAAAGTTTGTATAAAAAGGGTTATTAAGAAATTTATGGATGATAATAACCCCTAGGAATGAGGTGATCGGTACCAAGTTATTTCTAATTTGGTTTGTGTGGTTGATTGTATACATACATGATTGTAAGCTGTTATTTAAAAAAAAGTCCCGCTGAGTTTCTTACTGATTCATCCCAGGACAGAGGTTTTTTTTTCGATAAGTATTATATATAATCTATATTGAATAAAAATCTCGGGATCGGCTGAACTAATTTAAATAAGTATTTAGTGCACGCCTCAAAGGTGGCTTCATTTAAGTTTGAAAAAAAAAGTCCACGTCTAAAGATGGAAAAATAGAATGAAGTTTTTTTGTAACATAGAATGTTACAATACTATGTTACAAAAACTTCATACCCTATTTTTCCATCTTGTAAACTATATAACAAACTCAAGATAACATCTAGAGATTGTTACCTAGAGTTTGTTATATAGTTAAGTCCACTTAAAAGGGTAAACAATCAAACGTTTAATAAAAAGTAAAAACTGACATCAAAAACTGTTAAAACTTTACTAAAAGTAAAACTTTTATTAAAAGCTTTTAAAGGTCAATGAAAATGGACAAAATACAAGGCTATCAATCTGTTTTTAAACACTGAAAGCGATAAAAAATAGGTCGTCTGTTTTCAGTGATACGAGTACTTTCGAATGGTGTTTGCATTGAGATAATTTTATTCGAAAATAGAATCACTAGTAGCTTTCATCAATCAATCCACATCATAACATCCTCGGTCTTCAGTTAACTTTTGTCATTTTAATTAAGTATACTAAGTAGCCTATGCTTCTGTCTATTATTACAATTCAACATAATGTATTGTTAAAATTCAATGTATTGTTATCGTTTTAAAAATAGTAGTAATAGGTCAGGAATTTGAAAAAGGCGATAAAATTCGTAAAATTAGTTTCATTCAATGTGTAGTATTCGAGTATCCTATCACAAAAGAAAACATGAATTCACTCCACAGCTGAACATACATGTTTCCCACAGAACTCCTGATAGAGAGGATATCTGCCGTAATTGCCACCCATGGCAGGCAGGTTGGCAACCTCAGTTTTTTTATTATTTTAAGTTCAGTTCAGTATTTGAGGTATCAGGAAGATGCTGTTGCCCATCTCTTGTTTTATTTCCCTCTGGCACCTCTTACGATATCCACGGGATGACATGGGATAGTTGATTACTTACGCCGTCACCATACGGCGATAAAAAAATATTATTCAAAAACACTCGTATTTTCAAACATAATGACGTACATCGACAAAGTTAAAGAAATAGAGGATATTTTTTTTAATATTGACTAAAAGTAAATTTACAATTTTTGAAAATAAATTAGGAATGGAATCGAAGGAATAAACTAAGAAAGTACATACATATACATATACATAAACACTCACGCCTGTCACCCAGAGGGGTAGGCAGAGACTACGGACTTCCATTTGGCACGATCCTGACACACCTCTCTCGCTTCCTCCACATCCATATACTTACGCATACACGCTCGTCGGTTAAGGGTACTCCTAATCAGGCCCATTTTTAATGTATCGCCGATTTGGTCTATAAACTTTCGTTTAGGGCGTCCCTTCCCGACCCTGCCGTTCACTTCTGCAACATAAATTTGCTTTGTCACTCTTTCCTCTTTGGTGTGAAGAATCTCCGGGAGAAAAACCGGCGACGAGGTTCGCCACCCGTCACGTCTTGTCTCCCGGAGGGGAGAAAAGTGGATTGCGGAGGCCCTAAGAAAGTTGTTAAAATATTTCTGTCTGTTCCGATCTCTGTTGTAGCGTCATGCTGCAGCTATATTAGTAGTACAGTTGTAGCACGAATGAGTCGACTAGACCGGGGAAGGACCACGCTCTCACAGAAAACCAGCGCAAAATGGCAGCTTGACACTGCTGTGTTGCGTATGGTGAGTGTAGAGAACGGGAGACCCATTTTAGTGGAAAAGAGGCATTCCATCTTAGTCCTTACGGGTGGCAACGCATCTGCATTTTGATTATTTATTGAGGATAAATGTAGATGTCTAAGGGTCAACAAGGAACACTTACCATCAGGTGGACTGTGTGCTCGTTTGTCACCCTATCCTATAACTGTAGGGAAAAAAACTGTAATAATCTGAAGGGAATAGAGGGCCGGTATGATTACAGGCTGGGAGCCATTCCATCTTAGTCCTCAGAGGTGGCAACCCATCTGTAGCCTTCTTTGTTTAAAGTTGGCTGCAGTTGTCCATGGACTGCAGTTGCCACTTACCATCAGGTGGACTGCAAGTTCGTTTGTCATTTCAATTGTGTAACAAAATAATAACGTATTGCTGCCTGTCTAAGCAAATCCAGCTTGGGATATTTTGAGAACCAATGTCATATTCCGTGATGGTAAGCCAGCATTCAAGTTATTGTACAATTATGTACAACATGTAGACTTTGAACACCTTTACAGCTCTAACAGCCGAGTGTTCGGAGGATTAAATATTTCTACTATAATTTACATTACAATATCAAAGCATGTCTTGTCGCTGAAAGCCCGTTAGCCCGATTGTTTACTCTGAAGACGACATTTAACAACTATTATAACTAAAAATCTATACATATAATAAAAATGTAAATTGCAGGTGTCTGTACATAGTATATTTTTAAAAATAAAAAAGCTAAAAATCATTATTTTGTTTTTTCATTTGTATCATTTCTAGAATTTTCTGTATGTTTGACGGTTTGTTTATGAACGTATCACGTCTAAAGTACAAATTTTTTTTCATTGGAATCGTTAAGAAAACTATAAAACATATCTTTGAGTAACATTTAGTCTTTGTTTTATTAGAATCGATACATTCTATCAAAAGTTATATTTAAAGTGTAGATACGATTTGGTTTAAGGTGGCGTTGTATCATTATAATATTCTTATCTCAGAAATCGTAATTGTACGCTGTAAAATGTTTTTGTAATGATAAACCTATAGCTAAAACACATTTGAACTCTCACTCGACACTACACACACTGACAGTTACACTGATAGCTCGTCAGACAGAAAGGTAACCTTTCTCTCTCGGAGTCCTGTCTCTGAGTAACTATTTTATATTTAGTCTAGAGATCCAAGGTTGGAAAAAAGTTTCAAACTGTAATCTTAAATTCAGATTTCTTCACGAAGTTTTTCTTTACCGTCGAGCATTTCCTTGATACTGGTTAGGATCGCACTTGGATTGCCTCTAAGCTACCACATAGTTTTATACCTTATTATTTATTATATTATATATTTAAAGGTTCTGTTGTACATGGAACTTACTTTAATGAATAGTTCATACAAGATTGGACGCTTGTGTATGACTAAAAAGGCGCTAATATGCCTAGTTCGTCACACCTATTATGGAAGAAAGTTTTGGCATTATTTTTAAAGATAAATGGCATAAATCCCACAAAGAAAGTACTGAAATGTTTCGTAACGGTTCATGTAAAATGTGAGTAGTACTTGTTACTAGTTAGGGCCTGCTATCGAGCTGACAACATAGAAACAACTAGTAACATATTTTATTTGACAATGTTAATTTATACAACTTGGACTAATGTATTCTGTACTCCCTTATGTAAAGAGCTGGTAATAATGCTGTCAGATGCAAAATCCTTGACCGCAAGCTTGAGTTTTGTGTATGAGTCATCAATTTAAACTAAAATATAAATTGGTTATTCTTAACATTTAAAAGTTCTCGGATGGATATGAGCTTAACCTGTCATCAAATGGATGTGTTTAATCGCCACGTTTGGCAATAAAATTGGCGATTCAAGCATTTCATGCCTGGAGTAAACTACATGACTATACCGCAGACAATCGGCAGTTATGAATAAATAAACTCAAAAGACAATAGGGTAAATATTCTTTAAACACCACCAAGTTAGCCGGAAAATTTAAAAAAGGCGTTTAGAAGTTCCAATAATATTCCAAAGTTAGCAGCTCTCTGTTAAAAATTTACTAGGAGAGCATGATCACTTAATGTATTAATTTTGCACGAACCCTCAAATACCCTCAAATCCATGATAAGACAATCTGTCTCGCATGGTGGTTTTGATTTTCCAGATTAAAGATGACAAACAAGCATAAATTCCACCTGATAGTAGGTGGATGTAATGGCCCATGGACTTCTACATCTATCCTCAATTAAGAATCAAAATGTAGATGCATTGTCACTCCTAAGAACTAAGACGGAATGCCTCGTTACCATTAAAAAGGGTATGTGGTTCTCTACACTCACGTATCACTATTCTGTGGGAGCGTGATCAACGGATACAACCATAATATAGCTTTAGCATGTCTCTACTACCTATAAAGGGTGACGAGACCCGGATGCATTTTTACTGATAAGGAAGCATCTAAGTTCTCGTGTGATAAAAAATCTTAATCGATATTATGGGCCACAACATCGACTTATCATCAGGTTAACTGTGTAAGTACTTGTTTGTAACATGTGTAAAAAAAATAGAGTTTTAAAGAAAACAAATCTTATGTTTAAATAGGTTATTAGAAGTGAGCCAATTACATAAATGATCGAGATAATCTCCTCAGGTAACATAACGTAACGATCAGACGGTATTAGTAGGAAGTTATATTGGACCTTTTTAAACCCAGACGATGTAGGAAGTCCCAAGACTCTTCGAAGTATTGCAGTGGATGGCTAATGGTCCGAGCGATTAAATTTAATTTTCATAGCTAAACGCGAACTGGTCGCTTAAGATATAACGATTCCAGTACAAGATTTTTTCAAATATAACATACTACAGTTATTTAAAAAAAATGAAGTGACAAAACTAGAATTTACAGTCCACTTCAGCCAAGAGACACCAGCAACTTTAAATAAAGGCTGCAGATGGGACATCACCGTTAAGGACTAAGATGGAATGCCTCATGGTTTGCAATGATACTGGATCTTTATTTATTTTCTGGTATTCTGTGAGAAGGAGGTCCTTCCCCAGTCGAGGCTTCTTGGAGCTACCACAGCTCTATATCTATTAAAGCATCATCATCATCATTATTAGAACCATCCACAATTCCACTGCTGAACATCGGTCTCCCTAAAGGAATGCTACAAAGCACCATCCTCAGCCACCTGCTGCTACGCTTTCAACTTAAGGCCTACGATTCAGCTCAAAGATACACCTTTACTGACAGACACTGCGATCTATTTCTAAAAATATTATATTTTAATAGGAATAAATATATTTAAGATAAACTTCTAACAAAGGTACGCCTTAAGTCCGCCTATACATCATATTGTATGAAGTTTAAATAAATTAATAAGTATAACACTTGCGTGTTGAATGGCTCTTCTTTGGTGCTTAAGCTTACTAAATCTTTAAGAAACTTTGGCATCAAATCATTTTACTCAAATAAGTGGCATTTACTAAGAGCAGTCTAAAAACTTCTAAGTTTGTTTACTACGTAACTTTACAGCTTATTAGGTAGAGTGGTTTAGCAGATGTGGAGATAATATTGAAGTTTGTAACACTTAAGTCCCTCTCATCCATTTGTTGATATTTTGGAACTTATTCACAATGTTTTATCCAAGTAAATAACTTTTTAGTAACAAATATTTTTTTACTTGTTACAGAAAAGTTGGTTACTTGGATAGCATTTACTTGCCTATTTACTTTACAATGTACTTGATAATTTAATTTACTATATACTTAATTATTCACTTGCCTATTTACTCAATTATAGACATGATCATTTAATTTACTATCGTCTTGCCTATCTATTTGACCGTATACTTGAATATTTACTTGCCTATTCACTTTACTGTATGCTTCCTTATTTACTTGACCATTTACTTACTTATTTACTTGCTTTATCTATACAAATGGACTTACGAAATAAAAAAATCGGTAGTTCATATGTATAGACAGCACGCTCTGATCTCCCTAAACACAACAACAAAAGTTGGACTTTATTAATAAAAAAAACATACTGAACAACGTTATCACATTTTAGTCCTCAGAAATGGCAACACATCTGTTGTATCAAGTTAGTTGCAGATGTTGTTGCCCGCTCAGACTACGATAAAGTGAAGTGGACTTTAATGAAACTAATTTTAAGGATTTTATCGTTATTTCAACTAATTTTAATTTCTGAGATTGCTATTGCCTTGCAGCACCCATGGTGACGTAATACAACGGTATTAAAAACGATATGCAGCACCCATGGTAACGAACATGGGTGCTGCATATCGTTTTTCGAGCTAAACAAAAAGCATACAGAATTACCCTTAAGTAAGAACCCTTTTACTGGAAACGGGGCATTCTTTTTACGTGGTAGAGCCATGCTGCAGCTATATTAATAGTAGTGTTGTAGCACGAATGGGTCGGCTCGACCGGGAAAGGACCACGCTCTCACAGAATACCAGCGTAAAATAGCAGCTTGATGCTGCTGTGTTTCGTATGGTGAGTGTAGAGAACCGGAGACACATTTTACTGGAAAAAGAAGCATTCTATCTTAGTCCTCACGGCTGACAACGCATCTGCATTATCATTCGTAACTGAGGATAGATGTAGATATCTATGGGTCACAGCATCCACTTACCATCAGATGGAGTGTGTGCTCATTTGCCAATATTATTTTATAAAAAAAATTTAAGTCTTGCAGTAGTATGCTTAGCTCTGCTTTAAATTTATCGATCACTTATTTTATTAAAATGCAGATAATCTGAAATTAAACGCGGTTAAATAAATAAAAAAGTTTATTTCAATGTGTAATTTTCGCGTAAATTGAAGAAATAATTCCGGAATTGTCCCCCGTGACCATAACTGCTGAAAACACCCGAAACATCGGCAATTAAAGATACATTAAAATAAAATCCGTAAAAATTATATTATTCAATACGTACAATAAATTGATATGAAAACTAAGTTAATTTGCCACTGAGTAATATTATAAAAAGTATTTAACTATACTGCTGATGTTCTCTATGCCAATTTCGAATTCGAGGATAAATTCCAAATATCATCTGTGTCAGTAGAAGTTAGCTACACGACTCCACAGAATTAGTAATTCATTTATGGGGTGGGGTAATGTACACGCTTTTACAACAAAATTCCAGATAATGTTCAGTTCAAATTAATTAAAAAAATCTCACGTAGTAGAAATTAAACCTTCAAAATGTTATGAAATAAATTAAGGTGAAACCTCCAGGGTGGCCCGCGAAATTCAAATTTTCTTACGTTTTTTGCAATTTGCAGTATGTATTTACAGAATTATAATCATTATAATCATCAATACAACCCCCTAAGTTCGTATAATTCCTTTGAATGAGTTTTTCTGGAAATAGCCATACATTGGAATTATACGAACATAGACGGTTGTATTGATGATTATAATGATTATAATTCTGTAAATACATACTCGTTATGCTCGCGAATCATATTTTGTGAAACATACAACCTGACACTGACCTGCAAATTGCAAAAAACCTAAAAAAATTTGAATTTCGCGTGCCACCCTGGAGCTTCCACCTTAAAATATTTCACGGCAAATGATTTATTTAATATTGATAATTTTCAATCACAAGTGCGGCATAAAAAATAAGATAAAAGTTTAATTTTGAAGCAAACAAATGATACAATCGTTATTTTTAGACATGAAGAGTCTAAACTAAATTAGTAATAAATCAAAAGAATTTTTTTTCGTAGTATAATTGTAATAGCACCATCTACTTAATTCTATAGGTTAAGTCATTTTATACAAAAATTGATTATCTCAAGATGGTACGTGAAATAGACGTTAGATGGCCTAAACACGATTAATTTAAGGCGCGGGTTGAGCAAAATGTCGCGCTAGTCGTTATTTGTGCGGTTTTTAGAAGCTTTTTATTTAAAAGATATATCAACAAATAAAAAACACATTATATTTCTACATAATCTTGATTTCATAAGAGCTGTATCCAATTTTTTTTTAAAGGAATAAATATTAATATAATCTCCTTACAACGAAACTCCTCGTAAAGTAAGTATTATTTTATTTTGCGATTTACACCAATGGATAGGCAATTTATTAATGAACATTTCTATTGTAAAATTTTTTTCAAAAGACCAAAATTTGATTTTATTAAGAAATTATTTTAAAATCTGGGCGTATTCACTGCCCACGGGCTTGCTGGATCATTGAGCGTTGAGCTCTCGAACGTGGAGCCCGTGTCGTTCGTAGAGCATCGGCCTGCGCACACGCTCACGATCTTATCAGTCGATAATATTATTACTTATTAGGTTATATTATAGGTAGTATTATTTGTTTGTTTTGGGTATAATTTTTCGTATTAGTTATACATATATTTGTTGTGTTTTTACTGCGCGATGAAGCTTTTTGCGTGTATTTTCTTTGAAGTAAATGCAAATAAAAAAATGAAGCACCATTAGCATGTAAGGTTCGAATCCATAATTAACATTTCGACAAATATTATAATTTACACTATAAAAGGCTAATTCAATATTATCAGTATAGTATACAGTTAAAAATAATCGTAATAACCAACTACAATATCTTCTCAGGTGTAGTACTGCCTCGTTGGTCTAGTGGTTGTAGTAGTGCGACTGCTGATCATGACGTCCCGGGTTCGAATCCTGGGTCGGTTATGAGTTTTTCATTTATGTTCTAAGTTATAATTAGTATTACTAAGTTATAGTTTTTTGCTAAAATATAGTATATTATTCATTGCTTGTTTTTTCTTCTTTTTCAAAAAATAATTGAGTACATAAGGTGTTCTATACTTATAATTCGGTAAAAAGTATCTAAGTAGGTACTAATATACCTACTTTTTACTATAAACTAAAAAAAATTAAAACTAAATTTAACTAAAAAACTAAGCTGACCATTTATTTTTTAACTCAAAACAGGACATGGGTTTATTTATACTCTAAAAACTATAACTTTATACAATAAATTAAAAAATAATGTTACATTTAAAAATAGGTAATTATTAAATGCAACATTTTTTTTTTAATTATGAATTACATTTATCAGTGGATTAAATTTGCTTTAATAAAGTTGGTGATGATTTTAAATAAGAATAAAATTCTGCTCAATTTTTTTTTATTGTTATCTTTCAACATCGCCTTTAGAACTGGAACCGTAAGTGTTTCTTTCAGACGTCCACAATTTACTCAAAATAAAAAAATACTCTTTCTATCGGAGCATTTGTACCAGGTAGACATAAAATATATTCGATTAAAAAAATTATGTTGAAGATTGTTGGCTTTGAATACTTCCATTCAAAGAGTTACGGGACAATTTTGTGTCCCGGAGCTTTATTTGGGGACAATGGGACAGGTGACCGAGAAAAGGGACAGTCCCGTTCAAAACGGGACGTATGGTGGCTTAGCAATCAGTTGTTGTGCTGGGGGCCGCGGGTTCGAATCCCGCACGGAACAAATATTTGTAAGGCCTACAAATAATCGCACCGGGTCTGGATGTTTGTCCTTGTGCAATTTATGTTTGTAAACTGCCTCCACGACTCTCATTCTATATTACTCTCACTCTGCGAAACATCCTATTTATTTGTTTATTCTTTATTGCACCAAATATTTGTACAAAAGGCGAGCTATCTATCTATTTACCTATAGTGAGTAGGTATCTTTTAAACTCACAATTTTCAATGCTTCATTTTTAATATATAATTAATTATAAAATTTCATAATTAGATAATATATGAGAATACATAATTCTAATATAATGCAACTAATATACCGAATAAAAAATTAAAATACATTTATCGTTGTACGCTGTGTGTATTTCCATAAAATAGTTTATTGATGTTGAAAAATACTACGTTCGTACAGTAGGTGGCATTGAGTTATACAAAACTATGGTAGGTGGCGTCTTACATATTATTATTTTTTACGCGATCCTATATTGTAGGGAGTTGGCGCGGCCGGCACACAAACGCTCAAGGTCGTTCGCATGGAGTAGCCCCTTAATACAATGCTATATCTCATTCTCTCGCAGACTACACCCCATAGATGTATATTTTTGTCTCTTTATAATGTAGCTTTTTCGTTTCATCGTGTTTCAAACCCCGATTCTAAAAATATTCACTTCAATATAAGTAATTTTATTAAGCAAAAAACGTTGTTATATGATATTACGGAATACATGAACAACAAAAAATCTCTGGGAATGAGGTGATCGCTACTATGCTAGTTTTATAATACTCGTAATTAATTTAAATAACTATACAAAATTATCGTAGAATTTTATTTCAAAACTAGCTGTTCACCGCGACTTCGCCCGCGTGTTATTTAGGATTTTAATTATGTTGTACGGAACCCTAAGTCTTTTTCTAAAATATAAGTAGCCTAAGTTACTCCTTATAACATCAGCTATCTGCCATTTAAAGTCCCGTCGAAATCGGTCCAGCCGTTTCGGAGATTAGCCGGAAAAAACAGACAGACAGACAGACAGACAAATAAAATTTTTTAAAAATTGTGTTTTTGTTATAAATACTGTATATACTTTCATATGCATTTAGTAAAAAGCTGTTATTTTAATATTACAAACAGACACTTCAATTTTATTTATTTCTATAGATAAATAATCCCGCCGGGTGTCTGCCTGGTTCTTCCCAGGACAGAGGTATTTTTCAAACCAGTGATGAATAAAAAAATTAGCTTTAATAAGTATTATATAATAATCTATATTGAATAAAAAACATTCCATTCTATTCTATTACTATCAAGTTCGTGAGAAACTCAGGAGGATAATTGAACCACGTCATCGTGTACTTCGATTACAATTTTAATTTTACAAAATGATTCAGTCACAGCATGCTTGCGGATATTTTGATATTTATTAATTCAATCTGAACATACGAGTTTATCCGAACCAACCATATCGAATACCGAACTCAATGCTAGGAGCAATATTTCATTTCGACTAACTTTGATCTTCGCGTAGCATATTTCACAGTAGCGTATTTCTAGAGGGAATTATTTATACATTTGTAATTAATTTACATTAAAGTGATTAGTTACAATACGAACACTTACATAGCTAAGGTACTGGACATTATTAACGTCCCATTTCTTCATGTAATGAGGCCGGCGAAGGTACCAAAACGTATTTATCTATCTAAATGTGAAGTCACCAAAACTAAATCCAAAATGCTGTTAACTTGTTGCATAAATAAATTCTGTTACAACTCCCTTGATTCTTGTATTAGGTAAAGTAAAATTACAATCTTTTTCCCCTTTTTACTTTCTGCTACTGCTACTTTTTTTTACTTCTGTACTTTGCATAAAAAGCAACTGAAATAAAATATCACGAAAATGTTGTTATTCTGCTACGCCTAATATTTAAGAGATGAAAATGAAAATTATGTTATTCTAATGAGTATTATTATGTCACAGGCCTCCTCTCATTTCTAAGAGGGTTTAAGGGCCAGCAAACGTCCGCTTTGTTGCCGCAATGCGTGTTGACGGACTTCACATGTCTTCGAAATATTTTTTTCTTATTTCTCAGACAGGTTTCCTCACGATGTTTTCTTTCACCGCCGAGCGCGTGGTAAATCAGCACTTAATATTGCAGTTAATAAATTTTTTTGGTGCCGTCGGGTTGCTGGCGAACTGTGAAGTTTACAGCGAGCGCTTTACCCCTGAGCTATATTTTACATACAGGGTTATTTTTCAAATAGTAGCAAAATTTTTTAAACTTAAGTTTAAATATATAAATAATCATATACCGCTATTGTAGTTTTTGAAAATACGAGTAAATAAGGCTTCTACTTTTATTTTAAATTATCCCAAATTGAATGCGATTTATGGGCTACAACATTTCTGTCTACCGATCGAACCTTAGGAATGTGTGCGTGCGCAGTAAAATCAGTTGAAATCATTTTGAATTTATAACATAAAAAGGACAGGATTATTGAGATTTCTTAAATTATTTTTTTTACCATTTGCCTATATTACTTACTCTGAACCTTCTCTGCAAATTTGGCCGATTATTGTAAAATAACCCTGTATATAACATATATTTTTAATAAATATTACTAAAACCTGAAATATGCCTTACATTTGTTGTATATTTTACTTTTGTTACGCAGATACGGTGGTTATTTTTTTTTAAATAAATAAAATAAAAATATTATAAATAAATTCACCATTGTAGTAAAGCTATGCTGCAAATAATTGTTTTATGACAATAGAGCAATAGAATATGTTTATTCTAAATAGACTACCTATCTCTTACTAAAAATATTTTTAAATAACTACCGATTCGGAAAATATATTTTAACTTTGCATCACCCTTTCATTATCTGCATGACTGATAGAGAATTCCTTTGGAATTAAATACGCAATTAATACATCGTATACGAGTTTGTTGTATGAAGTCAAATCATCATCATCATCATCATTACAGCCTTTCATAAGTCCACTGCTGAACATAGGCCTCCCCCAAGGAATGCCACAAAGCACGGTTCTCAGCCACCTGCATCCATCGACTTCCTGCATGTCTTACCAGCTCGTCACTCCATCTAGTGGGGGATCGCCCTACACTTCCCCTACCGGTACTAGGCTGCCACTCGAGAACCTTTTTACCCCATCGGTTGTCGGTTCTTCGAGCTATATGGCCGGCCCACTGCCACTTCAGGTTACTAATCCGTTGGGCTATGTTGGTTACTCTAATTCTACTGCGGATATCCTCATTTATAAGATTTTAATCACGCAG
This sequence comes from Parnassius glacialis, assembly GCA_033319125.1. Classification (NCBI taxonomy): domain Eukaryota; kingdom Metazoa; phylum Arthropoda; class Insecta; order Lepidoptera; family Papilionidae; genus Parnassius; species Parnassius glacialis. The sequence continues at coordinate 31,079,279 of JAVANC010000022.1, read as the reverse complement.
AGAAACCCCGTATCACGCAGAATACCCCCCTATGAATGTAACAAAGTCAAATAGCTAAATAAAATATCTGTCGTAGGAAGAACGTTCTTGGTCGTTTTTATTAACTCATTTTTGTCGTACTCTCTGTTTAGTACAAATTTTGTGATCGATTCTTAACTGACTTCACGATCAACTAGATACTAGAAAATAAAATTTTACTGGATGACTATAATATATAAACTCACTTTCTTGTACATCTTGTTCACTTGTCTGTTTGGTACAAAATTGGCAGTTGATTTTAAGCTAACTTACAGATGACTTCAATGATTCCAAACCGGATGACAGATTAAAAAGCACAAAATATTTATTAAAATAAATAGTTTATAATACACTACGTTTTTAAGGGTACAGTCAATCGGGGTAACTTTAATTAACAAGGGCAACTTTGACAGTCAAATCGCAAAATACTTTTTTACTTTTTACGTGGACAAAATATAGTGCATAACATTAAATTTATACAATTCGTATACTCAACAAGCTTCGACGAACTCTCTGGAAAAGAAGAAGGTGTCTTACGAAGTTAATGTCAAAAACTTATTTAAAAGCACCGCGCGCAACTGTTTGTCTTTTTACAGTGGTAAACTTTTAAATTTTTAAATGTGATTACCAAAGAGTTTTCAAGATAAAACTATAACTTTATGGATTTATTGACTTGTATATGACTCCAATTTATCTGAAATTTGTTAAAAACTTAAACTTATGTTACCCTGAAGCTATAAAATGTTTAAAACATAAGATTCCTGCGATGGATCGTTAATTGATACCGTGATCGAAACTGGCTAAATATTATAATAAATGAAATATCCAAGTAGGAAATATTAATAATAATGCGGATACGAATGAGACTACGATCAAGGTTTTCATCGGTGTTTTTGATTTGGCAAAATGAATTAGCCATAGCGAAAACATACTGTGGTCGCGGTTATGAAATATTGCTTCATTGAAGTTGGCTTCCCTTTGATCTCCGCTCAGTCTAATAATTGTTGTCGTATGTAACTATTTTCGGACTGGCTCCAACTACTTTTACGTTTCCTTGTTAATTTGATTTAGGAAATAAATCACGTAGCGTACATTAGCAAATAAGAAATAACGTTATTTGAAATATATTGCAATCATTTCTGTTTATAAGAACGGACATACAAACATGCAGTAGGTAGCTACTTTGCGTGGTGTAAGTGGCACTCGTGTCACTCTTATACAGTAATGAGTATAATAATTATAAATTAGATGTTGTTTAAATGAGTTTGAAAAAATTAGTATTCAATTTTTATATGAAAGTCACGATTTGAAGTCCATGGCATCCAATATTCATGTTATCAAAAGGATGTCTGTGTTGTACATTCCTACGTTAGGTAGTACACTTTTTCGTCTCGTATATATAGAAGAAATAATAATATCGTCTCCAAGCTATGATAATTTCGATTGATGCTTAATAACACAGTGAACACTTACTGAAGGTTTCATAAATATCGATACTGTTTCGTTTAAAATAAAATCGAACTAAAACTTGAATGAAAATTTGATAGGGAGAGCAACGCGTATTTAATGCGTATGATGTGTATATTGACGGCTCCGTGCCGCAGTGGCTTAGCAATAAGTTGTTGCGCTGGGGGCCGCGGGTTCGAATCCCGCACGGAACAAGTACTTGTATGGCCTACAAATAATTGTTACGGTTCTGAATGTTTGTCCTCGTGAAATCTATGTTTGACTGCCTCCACGATACAAGAGAAAATCCTAGTGTAGGGGTAATGTTTAAAAAAGAAGATAAATAAAAGAAAGATAACAAAGCTATACAGACCGTATGAGAACTTAATAAGTGAGCAGAAACCGGTTAAGGAAGCGTAAAGTTTGTAATCATAGTTGTTGTTCGTAGCATTCACCAAAATCAATTCAAAGAAAACCATCTTTTTTTTTACTTATTATAAGCCAGTGCTTGACCACAATCGATCTTATTGGGAGATGGTACTTTATGTACATAATACATACATAAACACTAACGCACGTCACCCAGAGGCATAGGCAGAGACTGCGGACCTCCATTTGGCACGATCCTGACACACCTCTCTGATCTCCTTTACCTACCTACCTACTTATACAACTACTCATAATGCTCATCGGTTAAGGATACTCTAAATCTGGCCCACCTTCAATATATCGCCAATTTGGTTGATAAACTTTCGTCTAGGCGTCCCTTCCCGACTCTGTCGTTCACTTGGAGATGGTATCACAATGAAAACCTAATATTTATATTATCTCTGTTGAACTGAAAAATTACTTCAAGGGCAGGCAAATTAAAAGAGCTCTGACCAGAAAATTGTCCACTGCTCCGGCCCCAAGAGTTATGTGCCTTGATTAATGTTATCAAGCCCCTTATCGGGGCAGACCCTTAAATTGGGGTCAACCCTTTTCCAGGGTGCGTCTCTGTCGCCGTAGATTTTTTCTTATCTATCTAGTCATTATTCTGTTTAGAGAAGATTTGACGTTTTATTTTACAAAATGTTATTGCAGCCTTTTCTTTATCTATATATTGTTCAGTATTCAATAATGTGTTGATAAAATTATATTGTTTTTCATAAAAAATAATGATGTTAATGTATATTTTAAAAGATAATTCCACCACAAAATGGTAGAGCGTCTTGCGTACTTGACATAACATGACGTAAGAATGTGGGAGACACGTTGTCAATTACTACAACCAGATCAAAAACCAACAGAGCAAGCACCTTATGTTTTTGCATAAATGTCGACTTATTTAAGCAGATGTTTTTTTAAACACGCTCGAACTAAAGTTTTAATATTGGACGATACAGGTTGGTTAATAATAAGGTAGAAACTAACTAAAAGGTTACATAGTCAATACAAACGTAAGACGATGTCTGTTCTACTTTCTATTAATAATTTAAAGTATTTCTGTTAAAAAGTTTCCTGAATCATGATCTATCACAAAATCATAAAGCTACTAGCTACTAGCGACTCGTCCCCGCCTGGATAGGACTTATAATAAATGTGGCGTTATTTAGATATTCATCAAACGCGGTTTATTTTTAAAATCTCCAAGTTATTGGAGAAAGATATATAAGATATTGCCTAGATCACTCCTGGGCATTATTCTCTATATGTTGGTCAAGTTTCATTACAATAAGTTCAGCCATTCAGAAGATAGACAGACAGACAAAAATCTTTAAATGGTTATTCATGTTTAAGCATCCAATTATATTATTTATAGAATAATGGTGACAATATATATAATATTATACGTGGTAGAGCCATGCTGCAGCTATATTATGGTTGTAGCACGAATGGGTCGGCTCGACCGGGAAAGGACCACGCTCTCACAGAATACCAACGTAAAATAGCAACTTAACGCTGCTGTGTATCGTATGGTGAGTGTAGAGAACCGGTGACCCTTTTTACTGGAAACGAGGCATTCCATCTTAGTCCTCACGGATGACAACGCATCTGCATTTTGATTCGTAATCAAAGATAGATATAGATGTCTATGGGCCACAGCAATCACTTACCATCAGGTGGACTGTGTGCTCGTTTGTCACCCTTATCCTATAAAAAAAAGATAAGCGAGCACACAGTGAGCTCGCTTGACACCATATACCTCTTGTCACCATATACCTGATAGTGCGTGGATGCTATGACCTATACACATCTCCATCTATCCTCGAATAAGAATCAAACAACTTTAACTGTACAACACACGCATATTATAATATGTTTACCAATATATAAATATTGTTACCTTGCAAACATTTACAATAAAAGGGTGGAAGCATTTAATAATTTAATTTATCAAGACAATGTCAACCATCAATATTACTATGTGTTAGACTCTAATAAAATATTCAATATTGTTATAATATGTTCTAAATGGCAAACTAAATGGCCTCGGCGTGAAAATTGTTTTAAACAACTTATGGAAATACAAGATGTTGTGTATGAAATTAGTGTAGAAAACAATCTTCCAGTTAACGATCCATCTTATTTATCAAATACTTATTTTGTCGATATTAATCGTTCGTAAATTCCCATTTAACCACTAAGATCTGACCCTTGAGACTCTGTTTAATCCAGATTGTGCGTAAGCAAACGGATGTTTATTCGCCGCTGAAAACTAATGCTGTATCATCCGCAAAGGACAGGATAAATAATAAATTATTTATTAATTTAATTAAAATAAAATAATAAATTAATATTGCCTAAAACCACTTTATCCATATACAGACTGGACTATTTTTTTTTTATAGGATAAGGGTGACAAACGAGCACACAGTCCACCTGATGGTAAGTGGTTGCTGCGGCCCATAGACATCTACATCTATCCTCAATTACAAGTCAAAATGTAGATACGTTGTCACCCGTGAGGACTAAGATGGAATGCCTCATTTCCAGTAAAAAAGGCCTCCGGCCACCTGCACTCACCAAGGGAAACGCAGAGGTAAACCTCTACTTCACGCTGGTTTTCTGTGAGGTCGTGGTACCACCCCGGTTCGAGCCGGCCCATCCGTGTGACAGCAAAAGCTGCCGCGTGGCTCTACCACTGTTTAAAACTATACTATATTCTATATATTATATATTAGACTATATTCCATGGCAGTGAAATTATATAATACATTACCCAAAGATACAAGAGAGATGGAAGAATATAAGAAATTTGTGATAGCACTAAATAAATTTTTTAATAAGAAATGTTACTATAAATTAGATGAATATTAGTAACATAACGTATACTAAATACTATAAAAATACCAGTAATGTATAAAAAATATATTAATATAAGTACTAGAATGAAGGTATTAGAAATTAAGGCTAGCTTTATTTGATATTGTAATACCCTAGCTGGGTGCATGTGCTGTAATGTGTCACACAAAATCACATGTAAATGCAATAAATAAATAAAATGCTGATGCGACGTCCCCCCTTAGGACTAAAATGGAATGCCTCGTATCTAGTGAAAAGGGTATCCGGTTATCTACGCTCACCATACGAAACACGACAACATTTAGCTGCTATTTTATGCTGGTATTCTGTGCTTGTACAGTAGGGCTACGATGACTATCCGAGTACAGAACCAGAGTACGAAAAATAAAGATTATGTTTAATGTCCATGTCACACCTATGCCGGTAGTTGTTGGGAGCACTAAGCTCGAAGTTGTTGACGGGTATGTTTACCTGGGACAAATAGTCCGACTAGGTAAGTCCAACTTCGACCGAGAGGTCAATCGACGGATTCAACTCGGCTGGGCAGCGTTCGGGAAGCTACGACACATCTTCTCGTCAGACATACCTCAAAACCTTAAAACGAAATTGTACAACCAGTGTGTGTTACCAGTGATGACTTACGGATCTGAGACGTGGTCCTTCACTGCTGGCCGTATGAGGAAGCTCAAGATCGCTCAGCGAGCTATGGAGAGGGCTATGCTCGGAGTTTCTCTGCGTGATAAACTTAGGAATGAGGATATCCACAGTAGAACAAGAGTAACCGACATAGCCCAACGGATTAGTAAGCCGAAGTGGCAGTGAGCCGGCCATATAGCTCGAAGAACCGACAACCCATGGGGAAGAAAAGTTCTTGAGTGGCAGCCTCGTACCGGTAGGCGAAGTGTAGGGCGACCCCCCACGAGATGGAGTGATGACCTGGTAAGACATGCAGGAAGTCGATGGATGCAGGTGGCTCAGGACCGTGTTTTGCGGAATTCCTTGGGAGAGGCCTATGTTCAGCAGTGGACTTATGAAAGGCTGTAATGATGATGATGATGATTCTGTGTGAGCGTGGACCTTCCCCGATCGTGCCAACACATTCGTGCTACAACTAGAATTAACAAAAAAATCTCAATAAAAGGCAGTTATTTCGATATTACAAACAGGTACTACAATTTTATGTATAGATGTACGAATTACAAAGATATTCGGACATGTTATTATACAATTAGTCGGGGTATTACCAGTAGTCTTACCAAATAACCTTATCAAACCTAGAATATTTTTACCCAGTAGACGTACACCGCGAAAGAAAATTCTCAGTAGTCCTACTTTATAAAATACATAGAATTTTTATTAATGCTTTAGAAGTTTGTCGTCATTTAAAATAATTATTTTTAAATAATGTAGAGAGATAAAAATAAATAGATACAAATACTACGTCGGGAAAACAACAATAAGCCCGACGTTTACGTGAGTCTATGCGACTTTTCTACTAATTGGTTCTCGCGTAAACTGGGTCAGTTGCATTCAGCGCAAGCGACAGAGTGAGGCTTAAACAAATTGACATTGTGATAGCGTCCTAATGATGTTGTGTCATTCCAGTGTTACTGAATAGCGCATTGTGTGTTGTGCCTACTGCATGTGGACTCTGCACAACGTGTTGAAAAACATTTTGACCTAGAACAATAACAGTTTAGTATCTCATTTAGGAAATGATGATCAAACTATGTGGTCTTTTTCTGCCTAGAAGTCTGTTTTGGTAGGCACCACCGTTTTAACTATTTTGCGACTATACCACAGTGCTTGCACCGGTCTGTGTTCCAGTCTGAGAGTAAAGACTGTGCGGTATTCCGTCTTAGTCCTAGATTTGACAACGCATTTGTAGCCTTTTTTGTTTAAAGTTGCTACTTACGGGTCATGCCAATTAACAAAGACAACATGAAGAGTTTCTACGAGCTTGTCATTTATATCATCCTCTATACCGCAGTTTTCTAAGTACTTAAAGCATTTTGTAATTCAAGCTGAAACTTTTCGGGGTTTTGGATTATAATAAGAGCAATTAATTCAGGGATTAAATAAAAATTATGTAAGTTTTAGAGTTAAATCAGATTTAGACGACTTAAGAATAGTTTTCTAATAAATTTGTAACATGCTCAGCTACATTTCTTTTAGAATAAAGGTAAGAAGCGAGCACAAAGCCCACCTGATGGTAAGTGGATGCTGTTGGTCATAGACATCTACATCTATCTTCGTTTGCGAATTAAAATGCAGATGCGTTGTCACCCGTGACGGCTAAGATGGAATGTCTCTTTTCCAGTAAAAGGGGTCTCCGGTTCTCTACATTCACCATACGAAACACAGCAGTATTAAGCTGCTATTTTACGCTGGTACTCTATGAGAACGTGGTTCTCCCCCGGCCGAGCCGACCCATTCGTGCTATAACTATACTACTAGTATAGCTGCAGCATGGCTCTACCACGTATAAACTTACTACTGGACTTAAGAAGAGTTTCCTTATAAATTTGTAACATGCTCAGCTACATTTTTTTAGAATAAAGGTAACAAGCGACCACACAGCTCACTTGATGGTAAGTGAATGCTGTTGGTCATAGACATCTACATCTATTCTCGATTAAGAATCAAAATGCAGACGCGTTGTCACCCCTAAGGGCTAAGATATATAGTATCCAGTAAAAAGGGTATCCGGTTCTCTACACTCACTATACGAAACACAGCAGCATTGGGCTGCTATTTCACGCTGGTATTCTGTGAGCACGTGGTCCTTTCCCGGTCGAGCCGACCCATTCGTCCCATAATCTTAGTATAGCTGCAACATAGCTGTATGTAGCTAAATATAATCTTAAATCGAAGTAAATACAACAATATGTTTTAAAAGTTAAAACCATAAAGAGATTTTCATTGTACCTACATCAGGTACAGTATTAATAGTAGATATTAAAAAAATGACATTTTGACAAACGGAATTTAATTTTTTTACGTCAAAGAAAAAATATACGTAGTTTATTTCAGTCCCAACTGGCACCCATAAAAATTTTAATAGCAGTTTTTCACTTCTTCGCTTTAAAACCCAGATATAAGAGGATTACACTATTGTGAAGTAGGTTACTTCACAATAGTGTAAAGCGTAATTATTTGCCCGGAGAGATAAAAGACAATTTAAGGGAGTTTTTCTATACATCTTAAACAGATTCGTAATTAAAAATAAATTCAAGGAAAATTCCATTTGGGGCCTTGAAAATGTAAATAAAGTTACCGACAAACATACGAACTAACAAAAACGTTCAACATTAAGTTCGTCATTGGATCAAAGTCTAATACTACTCAGTACACCGGGACCAGCATATAAAAAGCGTTCACATGAATCATTGCTAAGACAAAGGGGAAACGCCAGCAAAAAATCGTAACGACTGACGAGCGTACTTAGCAAGTGAAAACCAGTCACTGTTACGTGCATAAAAACAAACACGCGCGAAAAATGTTATTGGAGAGAAAATCGGATAATGGGCTTGAAATGTATTCAACCTATAGTAAAATACAAACAAATAACTATATTCAAACAGCATTTTATCTTCCTGTGTCAATTTTCACCAATGGATGAAGTGCACCTTTTGTTTCCTTTTTTCAATATTATTTATTTATTTACAACAAAATATTTAAAAGATAAATACTTTTATCTACATAAATTTTGATAACATAAACTTATTTGAGTTTTTCCGTAGACCAGTACCCGTGATATAAAACACGCACGTACACAATATTTTAATCTACGGGTACATCATAATCAAAATACAGTTACATTACAGAAGTTACATAATTTATATTTTATGACAGGAATGCAATAAAGGCTGAATAAATAAATCAATATAACTGTAGTTACAGCAATATAATAACGTACTACATATATAAAACATTTTATTTTAACTATTAAATTCCAGTGCGTGACTAATAACCCACCTAATGTTAAGTGGTGATGCTGCCAAGATAGCAAAGCGCACTGACTAACAAAAACTTGTTTACTCTTGCCTTTTAGTCATCCATATTATAAGAAAAATAGATGCTGGCAGATTTATCCTTTCCTTTGTTCGAATGCGTGGTATGTCGGCAACAAAGGTGGAGACCAGTGGAGCGTCTGGTGGTGCGATGATGAAATGAATGATAAATTTTTACGTGGTCGAGCCATGCTGCAGCTATATTAGTAGTATAGTTGTAGCACGAACTTAAAGAAATAGGTAAATATCTTTTTCAAGATAAATATATTAATTTATCATAACGATATCGAGGTAAAGTAAGTACCTCGAACTCAAATAAATAAGAATGAAATAAAAACTAATTTTATATAAAAAAATAACCACGCTCTCACAGAAAACCAGCGTAAAATAGCAGCTTAACTCTGCTGTGTTTCGTATGGTGAGTGTAGAGAACCGGAGACCCATTTTACTGGAAAAGAGGCATTCCATCTTGGTCCTCACGGGTGACGACGCATCTGCATTTTGATTCTTTATTGAGAATAAATGTGGATGTCTATGGGTCACACCAACCACTTATCACCAGGTGGACTGTGTGTTCGTTTGTCACCCTACCCTATAAAAAAATGGAGAGGAAAGAATAAAGTTATGCAATGTAAGTGATAGAGAATGCCTTGGGGCATTAAGTCTGCATATATGTACACAGTATGCAAATGAACGTTAAATAAATCAAATATATAAAACTGTGTAATTTAAGGTTTTGTTGTTTTTTTAATTTTAATATTTTATATAATTTTAACCTTCTACTTATTCATTAATTTCATTCCTTCATCATCTCCTAAAAATCTATAACTGAATATGGCTCGTCTCTATAGTAGGAAAGATTTGTCACAATAATCGCGCTTAGCAGGTAGGACTTGGCGATCGCAGTACTGAAAGTCTAATCTGATTTTCGCCTCTTGCGACCACTACGGGACAAAATGGGATCATGGATTTCTTTACGCCGACACTACACTTAGTATATTGGAGTGATAAAACTATACATAGATCATCCGATACTGAGTATTTCCAAGACGAACTTTAAATGAACTAACTATATAGTAACCAACGGAAAATATCTCGTATCAGATTATTAGTCAGTGAACATCAGCATGAAATGGCAGCATAATGTTGCTATGCTTTTTATTAGGTTTTTTTTTTATAGAATAAGGGTGATAAACGAGCACAGAGTCCACCTGATTGAAGCTATTTTACGCCGGTATTCTGTGAGAGCGCGGTCCTTCCACGGTCGGGCCGGCTCGTTCGTGCTATAAACTGGTAAGCTCTACAATCTGCTGCAATCAGGGCAAGGTTACTATTTCTGCCACCAAATAGCAGTGTTTGCACCTGTCTTTTGGATTTAAGGGTATGAGACCCAGTACAATTACAGGATGTGAGGAATTCCATATTCAGAGTTGGGCAGTATTTGAATTACCTGTAATTAAAATACGTATTTAAAATACAAATACGTATTTGGTATTTGTATTTCAATTACTCCCTAAGAATATAATTTGTAATTGGTGTTTTAACAACTGACGCTGAGGTATTTCGTAGTTAGTATTTCAAATACTTATGGCTTAAAAATAAATTAGAACATAAATACATTTAGCGATCTGGACCTTATTGTTTAGACCTAGATTGTTTTCTCTAGCAGGTTTTATTCATTCCCCAACAAGAGGCTGTTTGTCTGGCATATATATTGAGTAACTGCCACTAAAATAACCCTGAGAAGCTTACAACATTTTAAATAATATTGAAAACTATACATTTTATATACAAGTAATTTCTTGGGCTATCTGTTTCGATTTTATCAGTCTGTGATTCAGCTGCTGGCCTCTTCCATCGCAAAGATAATTTTCCATAATCTACACACTTATTAGTTAGGTTGAAAAGAACTTTATTCTCAATAAAAACGTATTTCCTGTCACTTGAGAACAATATTAACACATTCAATTACACGAAGTTCGTAGTCATCAGTCACAAACTAGATATACCTACCCATTCAATGCCTTCATTTCTCCAGAAGTGATCGATCCGTAATAATATAATGATAAAGTTCAGTTTTGAATTCATTTAAAAAGTGTAAAATTCTTATACTAGAAGATATTCTATTATAAAGCTGTGCTCCTTCAAAAGTTAGCATTTTTGGCCATAGTTAGTTCTAGTCTCTACTCACAGAATACCAGCGTCAAATAGCACCTTAACACTGCTGTGTTTCGTATGGTGAGTGTAGAGAACCGGAGACCCTTTTTACTGGAAACGAGGCATTCCATCTTAGTCCTCACGGCTTTAATTATCAGTTGGGTTATCGATCATACTATTTCAGGTATACTAAATTTCACGCAGCACCCCGTAGCTTATCTGTTAGTATTTAACATGTGATATCACTTTGGTATTTGCCGCAGTCGCATCTTACGCCGCTCACAATACGATGTTAATGGGACGCAATGAAGTGGATCACAAAGCACTGAAGGAAGGCGATTCGGTGCTATATGGGGTGGAATGATTCTCTTACGTAGACACCACATGACATTATATAAGTAACATTAAAATTTGAGCATAATCACCTAAAATAAATGTATATCAATTGAATAAAACTACTTTTCAACGGACTTTATACGTGTTTTTTATGCGTGGTAGAGCCATGCTGTAGTTATATTAGTAGTTAGTATAGTTGTAGTACGAATGCGTCGGCTCGACCAGGGAAGGACCACGCTCGCACATAATACCTGCATAAAATGGCAGATTAATGCTGCTGTGTTTCGTATGGTGAGTGTAGTGAACCGGAGACCCTTTTTACTGGAAACGAGGTATTCCATCTTAGTCCTCACGGGTGACAGCGCGTCTGCATTTTGATTCGTAATCGAGGCTAGATGTAGATGTCTATGGGCAACTACTTACCATCAGGTGGACTATGTGCGCGTTTGTCACCCTATCCTTTAAAAAAAATCAAGATTCCAACGTTTTGTCGCATGAAATCTTATCTAACAATCATATTGAATATATAAATGATATAAAAAGCACATTGATAAAATGATTGTTGAACTTATAATTTTTTTTAAATCCATTAATTGCTGTTTTTACATAAAACAGTGGTTTAAGTGGCTTATTGTGTAGATTTATCAAGTCCGCAGAGAGGGATAATCACGATAACTTATGAAAATATAATGTCTTTAACTCAATCTTTAGCACACAGCTCGTTTATCACCCTTATCATATTTAAAAAAAAATACTTCAAAAAAACTTCTTCGAGGTTGAGACACAGTACATTCGAATTGAGAGGTTCTCAATTCGACTGTATTTTTAACGTGTGTATTTGTAACTTTTTTCAAGGTGAACCTATTTTGATGATTCCTTTCTTTTATTTGAAAGCTGGTGCTTCTCATGTGGTTCCATATAAATTTGATTAAGATCTGACCAGTAGTTTTTCAGTTATCCTTAATAATGCGTATTTAATTGACTTAATTACATTGATTACGTTCTTATTTTGTTTATATTGAAGTCGGTTGTACAAAATTTTTAATTTTACCACTTGTTCAATATAGATTATACACACAAAATAGTTAATAGTTTTTTTTTTTTTGTAAAAATATATTTATTCAATGTGTAGTGTTCACATAAATATAAAAAATCATAATTAAATTTATAGAAAGTTTTAAAAACAACAAGCCGTTATAAACTTAAATATACTTTTAATGAAATTTGATCCACTTGTGTAAGACAATATCTATTGAGGTCGTAAGAACCCCTCTTCGAAGCTTTTAAGAGAGCGCAGACTGCCTTCATTTGCTTGTGCTTGTAGTTTTGAGATTATTACTGCGAGGTTAAATGTCATGAGTAACAATAAAATGAATGAAATCTGAAATGAATGAAGGAAGTAGTTAATTCTTCTGAATGTCACTTACTTTACAAGGGCGTAATACCGTTACCGTCACAGCCTATTAAAGTCCACTGCTGACCACAGGCCTCCTCCATAGGTTGCCTCATAGGGGAGATAATTGTTACGGTCGTCACGCTTGGCAAGCGGGTTGGCAACCACCGTTTTTTTTTTAAATTTTAGTCGTTATTTGGAAGACGCTGATTGTTGTGACTCCTGATTTGTTTCCCTCTGTCGCCTCTTACCACACTCACGGGATGATATAAATATATGGCACGGGTAATGGATAATCTTACACCACCACTACACGGTACATGTAAATATGTACCAAGATCTTTTTGGTTCATCTATTACCTCGAAACTCACTAAACTTTACAGTGAACATTTTTATAACACTGTCAAAAAAGCAATTAACGCATAAAAGGGTTTATTAACACGCTTTTATTAGCTTGGTATGTAGCTACGTAACGGAATTTTTGAATGTCATTTTCGTTCCCTTCAAAACGTCGGATTGATTTGAAACTTCGCACACTTATCAAGGACCAATGACAATGCAATAATTTAAATGGTTTATCCCATTATCCTTGCCAGGATCCTCTGGATTTGCGAATAATTTATAAAATAACTACGATTTCTGTCAGTTTAATCTACTGTAAGCCGCGTAAAACAACTTTATTCCGAAAAAATACGCTTTTGTAGTTAGCCGCACTAAAAAATTGAAAATAAATAATAGTAAAAAAAAAACACGATTTTGAGATAACAGGATTAAAAAGTAGAAAATAATTTTCAAAAAGTTTAAAGCAAGAAAATAATGATTAACATAAAAAAATCCTTTTATTGTAAAAAAGCGGCCAAGTACGAGTCGGACTCGCCCATGAAGGGTTCCGTAGCAGCAAGTAACATAAAATAAAAGTTCTTGTAGTTCGTTGTAACTTTGATCGATGTTTTAATAATAGTGTATTTTGTTTTTATTTTTATATTTGAGTTGATTGAATGAAAGGTAAATTGCGGTTTACGATTTATGACGTATTAAAAAAAAACTGCTTACTAGATCTCGTTGAAACCAATTTTCGGTGGAAGTTTACGTGATAATGTACAACATATATTTTTTTTAGTTTTAACCCCCAAAATGTATTGTTATTTTTCTATTTTTGTATGAAAATCTAAATGCGGTTCACAGAATACATCTACATACCAAATTTCAACAGCATAGTTCTTATAGTTTCGGAAAAAAGTGACGTGACGGATAGACGGACCATAAGGGTTCCGTTTTTTGCCATTTGGCTACGGAACCCTAAAAACTGCGACTGCCAATCGTAGCAAATATCCTATCTATGATACAATATATTGGGGAGGCCTTTACTTAACAGTGAATTTTGATAGGATGTAATGGTGATGATGATAGATTTAAATTATGCTATAAATTTCCAGACAAATCCATAAGGGTTCCGTTTTTTGCCATTTGGCTACGGAACCCTAAAAAGCGTGGGGTGCTTGATGTCATTTGTTGTAAATATTTTTGTGGATATTTGTAAAATTAGCGTCATTATAAAAAATATCTGAAAAAGCACTCCACCCCTTTTTAAATGAAAAATTATCGAATAAAATCAAATAATCGAAAAATTTATTTTAATGTTAATCACTATTATCTTATTTTAAACTAATTGAAAATTATTTTCTACTTTTTAGTTCGGTTATCTACAAACGCGTGCTTTTTAGTTTTTTAAACTATAATTTTTTTTAAGTAGGTACTTAAACCTGTACTTGTGCTCTAAAACCTATCAAGATTTACACAGATCATGCTGTTTTGCGTAACCGATAACAGTACGAAGTCCACAGTATCAATTTTATACAATAATTTAATAGGATGTAACGGTAAAAGTAACGGTAACGGTATACATCTATTGGTTGTTATGAGGTACTTGCTCAAATAATGTTTTATACTAATTGACTGAACTATAGACTGTGAGTCAATCATCCTGTGAGTAATTCTGAAACTTCTAAAGCTGTGGTCTCCAAACAACGGTCTAAACCTGGAAAAAAGTTGTAAAATTAGTCTCTTTATATATTTACTTTTCGTTTTTCCCTATTATTGCATAATAGAATGTTCTGTCTATCTATCTATCTATAGACAACGATTCTTGTTATATGTAGCTTTTATTTTACAAATTATAAACGAAACTTTCTTTCTACGTAGCACAACAGAATTTAATAAACTTCTTTCTTAGTTTAAAATCTGTAAGAAAACGAATGAATAGAGTTTTATATCCATAATCGCGACTAGCATAACTCAAACTGTAAGTTTTAGCACTTTAGAGCTTTTGAGTAAAGTTTGAGTAATAACTTATAACTGCAGTATTTTAATTGTAGACGGCTCCGTGACGTAATGACTTAGCAGTGAGTTGTTGCGCTGGTGCCCGCGGGTTCGAATCTCGCACGCAGAAGTATTTGTATGGTCTAGAAATAATTGTTCCGGGTCTGGATGTTTGTCTTTGTGCAGTTTATGTTTAGAAACTACCTCCACGATTCAGTAAGGGTAACGTTTAAAAAAATTGTACAGTTGAAAGTAATTTATGTAGTTGTAATTACCGTTACCGTCAGAGTTTATCATAGTCCAACACATAACATAGGCCTCCCCATAGATTGGCTTGTAAGGGGATTTGCCATAGTTGCCACGCATGGTAGGCGGCTCGGCAACTGTAGTTTTCTATTATTTTGAGTTGTCACCTAGCTGCTGCTGCTGCCCATGTCCTGTTTCATTTTCCTCGCATCTTTCTACATCCAGGGGCTGATATGTGATAGTGGATTACTGTTATATAATATATTAGACTGAAGATGAAATACTTTTAAAACAGAGACCTGTTTTAAAAGTATTTCAAATGAAATTGTCAAAATTTAAATAAAACATTATTACTTAAGCGTTCTTAATGCTTAGTGTTTGGAAGTAGCAGGGATTTATTTTTAAAGCTATTTAGAGATATTTTTAAATATTTGTCTGTGCTAAAAGCGAAAGTAAATAGCTGCAGCCCATGAACACCTGCAATAAACTTAAGACAAACTAAGCCACAAATGTTTTGTTACTCTTAAGGTCTGAGAAGATATTCGTTACAGCCTTAAATTATACTCGCTCTCTTACCCTTCAAGTGGGTACCAAATTTAATTTTTTGACCCTTTTGAGTGAACTAAGGATTACCATGGAAATATTTTTATGGCCTACAAATAATTATTCCGGTCTGGATTTTTATCTTTATGAAATTTATGTATGTAAGCTGTCCCCACGATGCAGGAGAAAACCCTATTGTGGAGGTAACCTTTTTAAGACAGAAGAAAAAGAAAACAAAAGAAATTCACAAGCATCTAACACTTATTATATTACTGAGGCAGCATTCCTTTGAAGCCGATCAACAAGTAGAAAGCACGTCAGAAAGTACGTTTTAACTTTAATGGATAAAAGGCAAACAGCGTTATATGAAACCGGTAACGCGCCTAAATCCTTAAATCCCGTGTCAATTCCAGCACAGGACCACCAAAGCCGTAAGCAACCGTTCTGGCACACTGCCTTGGAGATTATAATGTCTTGGCAAGCGACCTAGTTCTGAATGTTGTTAATCTCAGACTACCTAAAATTTGACATTCATAAACCGATAATAACCCACATTATAATAAATATAGTATCGTATATAAGAAATTAACAACACAATCTTATTTCGTTCCGTTCCGTTACAGGCTATTGTGCACAGCTGAACATAGGCCTCCCCCTTAGATTGCCATAATTGCCACGCTTGGCAAGCGGGTTGGCAAACGCAGTTTTTTAATTTTTAGTGGTCATTAGAAAGACGCTGCTGCCCATCTTCTGATTTGTTTGCCTCTGTCGCCTCTTACGACACCCACGGGATGTATGGGGCAGTGGACAGTCTTACACCGCCACTACACGGTTTAACTTATTCAAATGACCTTTACCAAAAGTAATTACAAGCAATGGAAAATGACGATAGTCTAGATCTAGATATCAATATAATTAACTAAAATAAAATTAACTAATACATCAAACAACCTCTAGTTTCCGAACCTAATAGTTACAATAGATCAACAGTCGAAACGATAAATCGACCTAAGATAATTTAAAATTAAATCTTTTTTACAGCCGACTTCAATATAAATTATTAAGAATAACTTAAAAACTATTGGTCTGACCTTGATCAAATTCATATGGGACCACACGAGAAGTATCAGCTTTCAAATAAAAAAAGAATCATCGAACTCGGTTCACCCAGTATTTTGAGGTAACACACTTAAAAAAATCATACAGTCGAATTGAGTACCGTCTCCTTTTTGAAGTCGGCAGATAAGAGAAACGCTTGCGGTTGATACGTTTGAAAGTCATTCTGTCAAATTAAAACTGTAAACAAAAAAGTTACAAGCAATAATCTATACATACTCGTACAATACATACATACATACAAATAAATAAAATTGAAGTGCCTGTTTGTAATGTTAAAATAACAGCTTTTTACTAAATGCATATGAAAGTATATAAAGTACTAATAACAAAAACACAATTTTTAAAATTTTTGTCTGTCTGTCTGTCTGTCTGTTTGTTCCGGCTAATCTCCAAAACGGCAGGACCGATTTTGACGGGACTTTCACTGGCAGATAGCTAATGATATAAGACGTAACTTACTTAGCTACTTCTTTTTACAAAAAGAATTAGGGTTCCGCGCAAAAAAATTAAAACCCATGAAATCCAATTTCCACGCGAGCGAAGTCGCGAGGAACAGCTAGTTAAACAATAAAACAGACCTTAGGACTATAAATATTAGAACACCACTTTGAATAAAAATATTTATATATTTTTTATTTTTTAACAGATATATCAACAGCATTTTATCACAAAACAGTCCAAAAGCCTTATCAACGATCATTTAGAATGTTTTGTTTGCCATTTAAGTTATTATCCATTTGTTTTTGAATCAGTCCATAGATCTTAAAATAGCTTTGGAATTATTTGCTGCTATTTCAAAACGCTGAAGTAATAATGTTTTTATCTCTCTTGTGACGCAATCTATGTGGTAGGCCTATATTCATAAGTAGCCTTTTGATAGTCTTATTATTATTTACATTTCATTAACTCCAAATTCGTGTATGAAGTGCTGGTATGCGATTACAAAAAATATCATATCTAAGAAGAAGTGTAGTTTAGCTTGAAAAATGCAAAATGAAATTTAGCATAGAAGATAGGACTGGGTTATTGAGAGGAGGTCTGTGCCAAGCTGTGAGACGTATTTGGGATGTAATTTTAAATAATATAGATTTTTTTACGTGGTAGAGCCACACTGCAGCTATATTATGGTTGTAGCATGATTGAGTCGGCGCGCCAGGGCAGGACCACACACAGACTACAGCGTAAAATAGCAGCTTAATGCTGCTGTGATTCGTATAGTGAGTGTAGAAAATCGAAGAGCCTTTTTAATGGATACGAGGCGTTACATCTTAGTATTCAGGGGTGACAAGGCATCTGCAGTTTTATTGTTAATCGAGGATAAATGTAGATGTCTAATGGCCGCAGTATGCACTCACCATCAGGTGGACTGTGTGCTCGTTTGTTACCCTTATTCTATAAAAAAATATATAAATAGAAATACTAATAGTTTTTTTTATAGGATAAGGGTGACAAACGAGCACACAGTCCACCTGATGGTGAGTGGTTGCTGCGGCCCATAGACATCTACATCTATCCTCGTTTGCGAATCAAAATGCAGATGCGTTGTCACCCGTGAGGACTAAGATGGAATGCCTCATTTCCAGTAAAAAGGGCCTCCGGCCACCTGCACTCACCAAGCGAAACGCAGAGGTAAACCTCTACTTCACGCTGGTATTCTGTGAGGTCGTGGTACCACCCCGGTTCGAGCCGGCCCATCCGTGCGATAGCAAAAGCTGCCGCGTGGCTCTACCACTGTTAAAAATATATAAACAACGGAGTTACTTTTCTAGTACAAGCTCTAATCTAAAAGCAAAGCATGGATACTGGTGGCTTAGGCTCATGCTTTGTGACAGAGTGGTAGTTAGTCCAGCTGTAGGCTTAATATGAATTGTAAATAATATGATGACGTAATCTCATTCTGTTTGTATAAAGTATAAAACGAAAATTTTATTAAGGTCACTTATACAACAGCTAAATATTTTACTCAAAGCAAATATTCGATTTAAAAATTTCAAAGCCTAAAATATATTAACTAAATTATCTCGAATCCGTGTTTAAACTTGAATCGATTATGGTAATATTAGGGTGAACTAAGTACTTTGATACTCATTTGCTCGGCCGTATCTTGGTAACCGATTCGAAGCTCGTTTACTTCCTTGAGTTTGACGATAACGTGATTGACCTGATAAATAAACGATCGAGCGGTACCTTTAAACGATAACGAATCTTTGCTATTCGCAAAATTTTACTTTCTAACTACACTTTGCTAACTACAATTTTTTACCAAACTGTAAAAGTTTTTAAGAATTAATTTCATTTTATAGTACTTACTACCTGTTAATGTTTTTTTTATAGGATAGGTTGACAAACGAGCACACCTGATGGTAAGTGTTTGCTGTGGCCCATAGACATCTACATCTGTCCTCGTTTGCGAATTAAAATGCAGATGCGTTGTCACCCGCGAGGACTAAGATGGAATGTCTCTTTTCCAGTAAAAAGGGTCTCCGGTTCCCTACACTCACCATACGAAACAAAGCAGTATTAAGCTGCTATTTTACGCTGGTATTCTATGATAGCGTGATCCCTCCCCGGTCGAGCCGACCCATTCGTGCTAATACTATACTATTAATATAGCTGCAGCATGGCTCTACCACGTATAAACTTACTACTGAACTTACTACCTGTTAATGTTACAGACTACCAAAAGTTCACTGTTGAATGTGGGCCTCCCCTACATATTGTCTCATAACTCATAATTGGATACTTGCCATAGTGGCCACGCTTGGTAAGCGGGTTAAAATCTCAGATTATTTTTATTTTTTTCAGTTACAATTATTAAGACGCCGCCCATGTCCTGATTTGTCCTCTGTCAACTCTTACGACACCCACGGGACGACATGCGGTAGTGAATATTCGTAAACCATCAACACGCCTCGTGGGAAGCCACTTCACCAAGCTAGCTAAAAGAATTTACAGCGCGACGCTGCACTCATGATACCTACTACCTCGTATAACGTAATAAGGTCATGCTTTCAAATATTGATCTATTTTTATTTATGTACAGAAACAAGGCTATAGTTTCATTGGGGCTCTTAGCTGGTGGTTCTGGGATTAAATCGAGTCCTAATATCCATTTTTAAATTACATACTTTATAAAAACATATATTATGCTTATGTTCAACATACAAAAAAGAACATCATTAATACATTTTTTTTTAATTGTTTCTTATCAACATAGACTAGGTGTCTATGTTGATAAGAAACAATTAAGAAATGATGTTGAATGACGCTATGATTGTCTTCCGTATCGTAGAGGCATTTTACTTAAACATAAATTGCACAATCATGTTTGGAACAACTATTTTGTAGGCCATTCAAATACAGTAAAACGCCGATTAACCGAATCGCCAATTATCCGAATCGGTTCTAAGCGTAATATAAAAAATTAAAACCAAGTACAGTAAGTAATGTAACTTACATTACTTATACAGTACTTGGTTAACTAAAACATTAACACACACTTAAAAATAACAGTGAAAAAATTTTAAGTTTTGTGACTGCGTTGGAAACTGGTGATGGATGTTCGTCGCGAAAAGTAGGTAATGAAAAAGGCAAAGGATGAACAGCTTGAGAATGCTGTTTTTACGTGGTTTCTGCAGCAACGATCTATTGGACAACCGATTTCAGGATCGATTTTATGTGAAAAGGCGCGAATATTCAGTGAAAAAAATGGGTGTAGCTGGGTTTACTCTTTATTAATTATAAAACCATTTAAAAACTTAATAAAGTTTATTCTATGTGTGACAGTTCGTTTTTCTATATTACATACCAGTCTATGTCCGATTATCCGAATTTTCGATTATCCGAATCGACCCCGGTCTCAATTAATTCGGATAATCGGCGTTCTACTGTAATTGGTTTGTGCGAGATTCGAACCCGCGGTCCCGCAGCGTTACAGCTAAACACTTTGCCTTTGCGCTAACGAGCCATTTATAAACACAAGTGTTTCTGACAGTTTATTTTAAATCAATCTAATTTTTGTACTTATTATATTAAATAAAAAATAACTAGTAACTATTCATTTTACAATATGTCTTACATAAGTTGGTTCTTAATGTACTCTTCATTTACTCTGTCAGTGAATGAAAGACATGTTTTAACTTTTCATCTACAAATGTTGCTGTGTGGGGGCGATATTACAAGTCCATCAACCGATATCGTAATGGCGAACAGGATTTCAAAAATCACTCATGGCTGCCGACAGAAGGATGTATAACCTATAATTTCTAATAGCTGTATATCTTAAAATACTTTTATACCATCTCTTTCATGTCAGACGTAAAACTCACAGACCAAAAATAAGTAGCGGAACAAGAAAGATAAATGAGGTGGTAGAAAAAATATTTGGTTTTTAAAAATTGAACAGCAGTATTTTACTGAATGTGAGTTGCATCCCATAATCTAAACTTTATGTAGGTATATGTGGCAGCCAACTGAACTAGCATTTGTACCAAATTAAATTAATAAGGTTGAATAAAATTAATAAGTTGACAACGCCACGTAATGTCGCTAGTCTGTTCCTAAATACGCGCTATTTTTCATATTATATAAATGTACGCGGTTTTACGCGGACTTTTTGTCGCCGATATTATGAGATAGATGCGATGTTGTATTAGTCATATCGACTGAATATTATTCGAGCTGCTAGTTGAACGGCCATGTTTAAAAAATAGGCTAGGCTACTCACTGAAAGGCTAATTAAGCTAGTTTGCTACGAGATATCAACTTAAATTCCATAATGATTCAATTAAAACTAAAGTATCTTACATAGTAACGATGTGCAGAAACGCAAAGGCAAATAATTTCGACGTTAAAATGAAAAAAAAAATTGTAAATATAGATACACATATTACAATGTAATAAATGGATTTGACCCAATAAAATAATGATTAATGAGTTTCAAAGGGACATAATAGACAAAGGCAATCAGGGCGAATGAAAGGGGAGCAAGTTCAGAGCGTGTGATCAAGATTAACGACTTGCCGCGTTGTCTGGAGCTGACGTGAGCAATTTGAGACCAACGGGACGGACCGGGGTGCATTTGAGCTTTGCAATAATATTGAGTAAAAGGGAGAAAATAAATCAAACAGAAAAATAAATGGGGAATTGGAAATAAGCCTAAAGTATGTTATGTGTTTATTCTACACACGAATTCAGTTTGTGGCAATTTAAGACTTGCAATGGATAATATTAATTAGATACGTGAATCATCGCAAATTCCCTGCGATGATAGCTTTCAATAAGTTGCAGCACCAAAGGCCGCGGGTTCGAATCCCGCACGGAACAAGTATTTGTATGGCCTACAAATAACTGTTTCGGGTCTGGATGTGTGTCCTTGTGAAATTTAATGTATGTAAACTGCCCCCACGATACAGGAGAAAGTCCTAGTGTGGAGGTAATGTTTTAAAAAAAAAGAAAAAAAAGAAGTAATAATATATATATATATATATATATCAGTCAATAGATTCTTCAATATTATTAAGTAAATTAAACTTTTAATAAAAAGTAATGTAAAGTAGTTAAGTAAAGTAAAACAAAAAAGAATAAAATAATATTCACATAATAACTTTTGAAATCTGTGCTAAGACAGTGTATAGAAAATAAAAGCTCTAACGTAAGGATACAAAGCATGGGGCTTCCAACAAATTCAAAAAGGCCATGAGACAGGAAGCAGAAACCCTTCTTTCACAAATCTGTGTACATAACATTCTCTATGAGAAGCCGTTGACTCAATCAGCGAGTATAGGCTGCTGGAAAACTATTTCCTGTACCAGAGAGCAAATTCGTCAGAGCGTTTATACTAGACTCGCTGTGCCCCGCGGTTTCACCCGCGTATATCACGCGTCTACGCCTTGCGACATGCGAACTTCGAGTGAGACATCACGACGGACGGTTGCTGAATTAACAAAGATTTAAAAAGTGAAATATGTTACTAAAATTACATGGGTAACGTAATTGGTGGTTATGCATGTTACAGGTACTGATATGAATAATGTGGCCTAGTTTGTACCGGCGTTACTATTTCATATTTTAACATGGAAAAGTTGTTATTGTGACATAACTGTAACAGTTAGACATATGGTATCACAGATTTTTTTTTATAGATATTGATATCCCCTATAAAACTGAAGTACATTACTTTGCTCTATTATCAATAGTTTCCGCAACGTACGCGATATAAGGATTCATTTTGGTATTTTTTTCACACCTTGGGTTACATTAACGAAGTTTTAATACGGATTCCTAACTTTTTTGAAAATATTATATAGCCTATGTTCATCAGGGATAATGTAGGATTCTAATGGTGAAAGAATTTTTCAAATCGGTCCAGTAGTTTCGAAGCCTATTCAATTCAAACAAACAAACAAACGAATCTTTCCTCTTTATAATAGTAATAAGTGTAGAAGAGATAAGTAAGTGTGTGGAATTGAGGCTTCTATAAAATTATGTTCAAAATTTGTGTCATTATACATTTTTTAGTTAGTGCCTTACTTAAAATCCTTAAAATAGAAATATATATTTTGTGAAAATAAATGATAACCTCTAGAAACGAAATGTAGGCAGTAAAATTATTTAACAGCGATTGAAACTTCATTCATTTTATCAAGCCATTGCGCCTTCTGCACTCTCGATTTCCTACTATTTTTAAATTGTATTCGTGATTTAATTGTTTAATCAACAATAATTTAATGAATATTTATGTTATTAATGATTAGTACAGGTATATATTAGCTCTTTATTTGGTGAGTTTATAGACCCGCTATCGAGTGGAAGACCTAAAAAATATTCGCTTAAATGGCATAGAAAAGTCGCAGTGCTCCAGACTGACTTCACATATTTCCTGGGTTTATTTATTTATCGAACATGCAGGTTTCTTTACGATGTTTTCCTTCAATGCCGAGCGCATGGTAAATCAACACCTAAAATTGCAATTAACAATTTCATTGGTGCCCGTGGGTATCAATCTCGGGTTGCTCGCATACAATGAAATTGTAAAGCGATTGCTTATTCCCGCTATCGAAGCTCATAGTTTAGAATAATTTTACGACATTCTAATTAAATTTCAACCAACCGAAACGAAAATACTAAAGTCGAGAAACAATGTAAACGTCACCACTCATCTGTACCTCATACAGCGGACAATAACCCGTATCAAAAGGCACACTTTAATTACAAAAACTGCCCCGGGCTCGGTAACATTCATTTCAGTGCCTTTGTGCCCGCTTGTACCTATTTCTGCTTGCATGTGTCTGGCTTGCTGTAATAGCAAAATGCCGTTCACTGGTTAGGGAGGAAAATTTCGCATTTTGATTTTTCCTTTTTTCAATGCCACATAGGATATAATATTTTTCCCATGTGTCATTGTTATTCAGTTCAATATAATGGTGATGAAGTACGCTGACCTTTGGCTAAGTCGACAAGTTTTCGTTATTAATAAGTATAGGATATATTTTCACAGACGTACTTATAACTTAATTTCTACTAAATACGAGAAGATTACACGAAAATCCGCGTAAGAAACTACAAAAGTCTTACGGATTTTTTTTTCGTTAAACTTTATCTTATTTTTAATTCCCGACGTTTCAAGACATACCATAAAGTTAGTTTTATTTAAAAATTAAAATCATGAATTCAGTGTAAACAAATTCTCGTGTACCGTAACATTGCATTGGATAGAAAGCAATTCACCCCGATGCAGTTATATATGTATATACATATTATAGTAAAGTATGCACTTTATCACGTAGTGTTCTTACCATATTGTTTTCTCTTGGTACGCTTATGTATTACAGTGCGGTTTTAAACATCTATTACAATCGTGACAATGCATCCGCGGTAGCCAAAGTAGCGTAGCGAACTTCTCAAGTTCGATTCCTGATGACACCAATAAAATTATTAATCGCAATTTTAAGTGCCAATTTACCACGGGCAGTGAAAGTAAATATCCTAAGGTAACGTGCATATCTGAGAAAGTAATTTTTAAGGACATGTTAAGTCTGTCAATCCATACTGAAAAAAAAAACGCGACAGATTCTTCTCTGCCTTAAAAACCCTCTCAAACCCTTTCAATGAAATGAGGCGAGTGCCCAGCAATGAGACGTTAGCAGACTGCTAATATTAACTTTCATATTTTTTTTGTATAATTGTAGCACGAATGGGTCGGCTCGACCGGGGAAGCACCACGCTATCATAGAATACCAGCGTAAAATAGCAGCTTAATGCTACTGTGTTTCGTACGGTGAGTGTAGGGAACCGGAGACCCGTTTTACTGGAAAAGAGGCATTCCATCTTAGTCTTTACGGCTGACAACGCATCTGCATTTTGATTTGCAATGTCTATGGGCCACAGCAACCACTTACCATCAGGTGGACTGTGCGCTCGCTTGTCACCCTTATTATGCTAACAAAAAGAATAGTCATAAAAATCAAATTTAGAAGCAGTAAAGTAAGTCTTCACACATCCCACAACTTGGCTCAAGTGTTCTCTTCATTTAGGGTTGCCACAAAGCTTATTCACATGTCTTCGATTTTTTTACTAAATTAAACCAAATTAAGAAGAATCTAACGTAATAATATCGTAACAAAATTACCCACAGCATCAATTACTATAATAATACCAGCGTAAAATAGCAGTTTAGTGCTGCTGTTTCGTATGTAGAGTGTAGAAAACTGGAGACTTTTTACTGGGAACAAGGCATTCCATCTTAGTCCTCAAGGGGACCAATGCATCTACATTTTGATTCCTAATCGAGGATAGATAGATATACATATATGTATGTCTATGGACCACAGAATCCACTTACCATCAGATGTACTGTGTACTAGTTTGATAAATTTTTCTAAAAATAGAATGCGCTAAGTTAATTTGTCAAACTTAATTAAAATAAAACATTTGACGAATTTTACTTTAGCACTTGCACCTGCAAATTACTGTTTGTTACTTTGATGTAAACTTTTAACTTTTGAAACTCGATTTATGTTAGGTTCATCCTGCAAGTAAGTCTGATACTGCGTTTCTTATCCTTATAGTCTTATGTACACTAATTTCGTTCAAAAGTAACGTACAATTAAACTATTCATTTTAAAATTAAACTGAGTAAGTGGCGCAAATATGAGTCTCTGAGAGATGACTACATATTTGTGCCATTTGATGTTGGGACTATCGGTCCGTGGGGTCCACGTGCAGTGGAATTCCTAAAGGAACTCCATCCACGGCTGGTCGTTGCTGCTAGTGATAAAAGGGCTGATTCTTTTCTCGCTCAAAGGCTAAGTATAGCCATTCAGCGGAGAAACGCAGCCAGCGTTCTTGGAACGATACCGCGGGGAGTAGGACTGTATGATAATTAAGTTACTAGTTTTAGTTTTTTTTATTATAGTTTTTAATATTTTATATTATATTAACTATTAAAATAAATTTAACATAAAAAATTTAACTATTGATAAAGAGAAAGCTTGTAGTGGCGGCTAATGAATATCCCCTGCCCATATCGCCCTTTGGATGTCGTAAGAAATGTCGGACGGAAACAAAACAGGAAATCGGCATAAGCGTCTACATGATAACTTCGTAAGAAAGATTACATTTATCACATTTTTACATTTAAAGTATTACGTGAAAAAATATAAGTTTTAGCGTACCATATTGCATACTTAAACAGGGTTGTCATCTATTGTTCCTCTAGGTAACATTTATACCTTGATTCTTCGTCAAAATTTAATTATATTTGAAGGTATTGACAACAGTAACCACTTCATACCAAGTAACTTTGTGTCACGTTCTACACAACCTTAAAAACGTCTCGACAACCATTTTATTCACAGTCAATAGTTCTGTGAATGAAATTAACTCGTAATTTAAAATTTACGTGCCGGGCCGCGAGACGTAAAGCGAAATCGTTCCTCATTTACGTAATTGCTCACTTAAATTATACTCCCATTGAAATTACTTGGCGCACTTCGTACATATAAATATAGCTACCAAAAATATTTTTATATGACTTCCACACGATGTTGTGACTAGGATTACGAAAATAAGTAAGAGTGGCACAAAAAATTATAATTTTTATTTGGAGGTAGCCGTTACCGTGGTTAACTATAACATTAGGACGTCAAACATCTCATCCTCCCCCCGTGACCATGGGTGCTGTAAAGTGCTCGAAACGTCGGTAATATAATATACGCTATAAAATTAATAATTTTTATTTGGAGGTAACCGTTACCGTGGTTAACTATGATATTAGGACGTCAAACATCTCATCCTCCCCCCGTGACCTTGGGTGCTGTAAAGTGCTCGAAAAGTCGGCTATATAATATACGCTACAAAATTAATATTAACTATGATATTAGGACGTCAAACATCTCAGCCTCCTCCCGTGACCATGGGTGCTGTAAAGTGCTCGAAACGTCGGCAATATAATATACGCTACAAAATTAATAATTTTTATTTGGAGGTAGCCGTTACCGTGGTTAACTATGATATTAGGACGTCAAACATCTCAGCCTCCCCCCGAGGCCATGGGTGCTGTAAAGTGCATGAAACGTCGGCAATATAATATACGCTATAAATTAATAATTTTTATTTGGAGGTAGCCGTTACCGTGGTTAACTATGACATTAGGACGTCAAACATCTCATCCTCCCCCCGTGACCATAGGTGCTGTAAAGTGCTCGAAACGTCGGCAATATAATATACGCTATAAATTAATAATTTTTATTTGGAGGTAGCCGTTACCGTGGTTAACTATGACATTAGGACGTCAAACATCTCAGCCTCCCCCCGAGACCATGGGTGCTGTAAAGTGCATGAAACGTCGGCAATATAATATACGCTATAAATTAATAATTTTTATTTGGAGGTAGCCGTTACCGTGGTTAACTATGACATTAGGACGTCAAACATCTCAGCCTCCCCCCGAGACCATGGGTGCTGTAAAGTGCATGAAACGTCGGCAATATAATATACGCTATAAATTAATAATTTTTATTTGGAGGTAGCCGTTACCGTGGTTAACTATGACATTAGGACGTCAAACATCTCAGCCTCCCCCCGAGACCATGGGTGCTGTAAAGTGCATGAAACGTCGGCAATATAATATACGCTATAAATTAATAATTTTTATTTGGAGGTAGCCGTTACCGTGGTTAACTATGACATTAGGACGTCAAACATCTCAGCCTCCCCCCGAGACCATGGGTGCTGTAAAGTGCATGAAACGTCGGCAATATAATATACGCTATAAATTAATAATTTTTATTTGGAGGTAGCCGTTACCGTGGTTAACTATGACATTAGGACGTCAAACATCTCAGCCTCCCCCCGTGACCATGGGTGCTGTAAAGTGCTCGAAACGTCGGCAATATAATATACGCTATAAATTAATAATTTTTATTTCGAGGTAGCCGTTACCGTGGTTAACTATGACATTAGGACATCAAACATCTCATCCTCCCCCCGTGACCTTGGGTGCTGTAAAGTGCTCGAAACGTCGGCAATATAATATACGCTATAAAATTAATAATTTTTATTTGGAGGTAACCGTTACCGTGGTTAACTATGATATTAGGACGTCAAACATCTCATCCTCCCCCCGTGACCTTGGGTGCTGTAAAGTGCTCGAAACGTCGGCAATATAATATAGATACGCTATAAAATCCGTAAACACGACTTTATTTAAATGGCATAGTATGTTTGTTAATGTCCGCATATTTTATGTATTTAAATTTCGTTGCACAAAAACGTACAAAGGCGGATTTAGCGCCTTGAGGCGTTCTCTACCATTCAACCTATAAATAGGCAGAGATCACTACTTTGGGGGTACAACATGATTTATAAAAAAAAAATGAAGAATGAACAAAATAACTATATGAAAATTAACAAAGAATATGTATACAACAAAACATCCATAAACACAAATATATCTTTAAATATAAAAATTACGTGTCACGTTGTTTGTGCGCGATGAACTCCTAAACTACTGAACTGATTTCAATGAAATTTGGCACACTATGTGCAATTTGGTCCAACTTGGTCCGACGTTTCGGGTTCTTTACAGCACCCATGGTCACGGGGAACTGAGGTGATTGACGTCCCGATGTCAGAGTTAACCCGGAGTACCTTCAGCTTTTTAATTATTAATTTTGGTCCGATCTACGTAAAATGAATTTACTGTGTCTTGAAGTCTTGCAGTGATATGCTTGGGTTTAGTTTTAATTTTATTAATTACAGGATCCCAAGCAGGTGGTAGTACCCAACCTCCCTCTCTATTGACGTCGGGAATCAATAAAAAACAAGTTAATCAAACGCGATAGAATTCATAAAAGTAGTTTTATAAAAACGCGGATCTCGGAAAATTTATTTTTAACGTTTTTAATTACAATTTTAACAAGTTATCTATATAATGATTGTCCTAACAAGAGTCACGCGGCTTAACATATCGCACTAGACAGACGTGAACGAATAGGAGTATAAACATGCACAAAGGCACTAAAATGGGTATTATCAAGCCAAGCCCCGGATAATTTTTGTAACTAAAGCCTGCCCTGTGATCCGGGTTACTGTCTATATGCGATACAGTTGAGAGATGTTTGTAACAAAGTATTCTTTGATATTGCGCATTTTGTCTGCGAAACTTATTGTTTGAATAAAACTAACACGACTCGTCTATCGTTACCGTTTCAGACTATTAAATTCTACTGCTGAACACAGGCCCGCTCAAAGATTGCCGGATAGGGGAGATATTGGCCATAGTTGTCACACTTGGCACGCGAGTCGGCAATCGCAGTTTTTCATTTTTAGTCGTTATTAGAGAGACGCTGCTGCCCATCTCCTGATTTGTTTCCATCTGTCGCCTCTTATGACACCCACGGAACGATATGGGGCATTGGATATTCTTACATCGCCACAACATTACACTACAGGCACACTCTTACACAAAACCGTCTTTTCAAGTAGGTATTTGGACTCCTTTTTTGCCTAGAAGTCCCTCTGAGTAGATGATAGCCTTATGTATTTTGCAGCGAAATAGTTAACTGTGCTCACAATGCTATTACGGTCTGAAGATAAATAAGATAAGAGAGCCTGTAATTATAATATCTGTGTATACCCACAGACAGTATAAATACAGGCTATCTTAGTCCTCATACGTGAACATGCAACTGTAGCCTTCATCGTTTAAAGTTTGCAGCTGGTTTCCATGGACTGTAGCCACAATTAGGTGTACTGTAAATTCATTTGTCACTTTTTTTATATAAGAGGGGGAAAACGAGCATGCGGCTCACCTGATGGTAAGTGACTACCGCCGCCCATGAACAACAGCAACACCGGAGGAATTGCAGATGCGTTGCCGGCCTTTTAGAAAGGTGTAAGCTCTCTTCTTGATGGTTCCTAACTCGTATCGGTCCGGAAAATTCACTTCAGTTTTATAAAAAAAAACATCAATATAATGTAGCTGGTTTTGTATGTTGAGTAACGATAACCGGAGACCCATTTTGATGGCAACAAAGCATTTCATTCTTGTCCTCAAAAGTGACAACATATTTGCATTTGATTCTTAATCAAGGACAAATACAGGTATTAACGGGTACACAGCATCCACTTACCATAAGGTGGCGGTATAATAAAAGAAAATCTTAACACTACTAATACAGTTTCCTATCACCGGCTTGTGATATTTGGGTCAATTTTCGGACGGAACTTTCGCCATCATTTGGACGTTGGAAATCATTATTATACACGAGTTTTTGTTATAGGATATGGTGACAAACGAGCACACAGTCCACCTGATGGTAAGTTGTTGCTGTGGCCCGTAGATATCTACATTTATCCTCGTTTGCGAATCAAAATGCAGATGCGTTGTCACCCGTGAGGACTAAGTTGGAATGCCACTTTTCCAGTAAAAAGGGTCTCCGGTTCTCTACACTCACCATACGAAACACAGCAGTGTTAAGCTGCTATTTGACGCTGGTATTCTGTGAGAGCGTGGTCCTTCCCCGGTCGAGCCGACCCATTCGTGTTACAACTATACTACTAATATAGCTGCAGATGGCTCTACCACGTATAAGTGTATAACGCGTATAGTTTTATACAAAACATCTTGATCTTTTTCATTTTTATCGGCCTATAAAAGACCACAGCTGAAATGAGCCTCTATCGTGTTAAGCAAAATTTGCCATAACCGCCATACTTGATCCTTACTTACATAAAAATGAAAGTAGGCAATAGACTCCTTATCTGGTCTCATACTGTTATCTATGCCCAATGTAGAATCAAAATGAAGGAGGGTTGTCAATCCTGAGGTCCAGTTTCGGACATTCATCATATTATGCAACACAGCAGTACTTTAACATACAACCAAGTTTCAACAAATTTACTGATCGCGTGGTAAACAAAGGTCAAAACTAATAAAATTGGCAATATTAGTTTTGTTGTGTCCACTTTTTCTTACCAAGTGTAATCCTGTACGGATTCATAGATCTTCTCGTTTATTATGGAGTCATTTAACAAACATAATTTGCATATAGACAAAGGTTGTAGATCAGATTTGTAGATCACACAAAAAATTTTCCGTGTAGTATTATAATCCGCGGTCCCGCAGCACTACAGAACACTCAGCCAAGTAAGCTCTTTCACTTAAAATACCCGACAGCTGGATTAAATTCATTCATTCTTTCATTAATTACAGACTATCAAAAATCCACTACTGAACTATAGCCCGTCCTCATAGATTGCCTCATATTGAATATTTGCCATACTTGCCACGCTTGGTGGGCGGATTGGCAAACAATGTATTTTTTTTAATTATGAGTTGTTTCCCGATGGGAAGATGTTACTGCCCATTCCCTGTTTTATTATCCTCTGTCGTCTCTTACGACACATAATAATTACAAATTCAATAAGTAGAATTAAATAATACTTATTTTTATCTACAATACTAAAAACTATAATAATAATTTAAAAAAAAAAACTAAAACTAGAAACTTAAATATCATATAGTCCTACTCCCCGCGGTATCGTGCCAAGGACGCTGGCTGCGTTTCCCCGCTGAATGGCTATACTTAGCCTTTGAGCAAGGAAAGAACCAGCCCTCTTATCTAAAATATAAATATTAAATTACAACTGTACTTTATTGTGATCTTCAATGAATATGTGAGAGGCCCATGTCCTGGAATGTACTACAACATTCTGATGAAAAAACAAAAAAAAGAAATAAGCTTATTTTTACATTTATACATAGAGCATAACTATACCACGTTGATAAATTAATGAAAATGGAAAATGCAAATAGACATTAGCAAACTAAAACTGTATCGCTACAATATAGTTACATAGTCTCAATAGAAGGGCAGTACAAACGGCTAGTTCCGTCCGCGCCAACAACTTGCTGTGCGGACAAATCTAACTGCCAACTAACTCTGTCCACTCGACCGAATGTTGTTAATACACTACCACTGGTTATAGTTTAACCTGTGTTTGTATATAAATTTGTATACAAGAACCATGGCATTGTTATACAACTAATTTATCCACATATTATTCGATGAATGATGTGAAATGTGATATAATTATAATATCAAGATTCATTTATCTAATTATGGGGGAGTAGTTGTGCATCCGAACTAGACTTAACGAGAATTTTTTTTATAGAATATGGGTGACAAACGAGCACACAGTCCACCTCATGGTAAGTGGTTGCTGTGGCTTATAGACATCTACATCTATCATCGTTTGCGAATTAAAATGCAGATGTTTTGTCAGCCATGAGACTAAGATAGAATGCCTCTGTTCCAGTAAAAAGGGTCTCCGGTTCTCAACACTCACCATACGAAACACAACAGCATTAAGCTGTTATTTTACGCTGGTATTCTGTGAGAGCGTGGTCCTTCCCCGGTCGAGCCGACCCATTCGTGCTACAACTATACTACTAATATAGCTCCAGCATGGCTCTACCACGTAAAAAATGATTTGCTATAAGAATCATTCGAATGTGCGCTATGCTATGCTATGGTATGTGAAAGATGACCAAATGCATTGTCACTCCGAGGTCTAAAATGAGGTAATTTCCAGGTTTATTCCACTTTTGACCCCTGAATGTCTAATGGAATACCTCACTTTATTATCCTAGGATACAAATGTGAGGTATTCCACATTAGAGATTCTCACAGAATACCAGCGTAAAATAGCAGCTTAACGCTGCTGTGTATTGTATGGTAAGTGTACAGATCCGGAAACCCTTTTTTACTGGAAAAGAGACAACGCATCTGCGTTTTGATTCTTTATTGAGGATAAATGTAGATATCTATGGGTCAGAGCAACCACTTACCATCAGGTGTACTGTGTGCTCGTTTGTCACCCTATCCTATAAAAAAATTATACAGGCTCCCTTATTCTTGAAAAGCAGTGAGTGCACGAACAACTGTTAAGTTAAAGTAGTAGAAATAAGCAAGAGGGCAGTACCAACCCTGACTGTGGAGACTGACTGAGACCATTGTCCATATTTTTTTTTGAACAATATAAAATGATTCTAAATAAAATATAGCCTTTTCATATTTACGAAATAGTCATATATATTCCATTTCATTTTTAATTTTCATTTCATTTGTTGATAGTTAATTTTCATTCCATTGTTTCTTAAAGCATTTATTATAAATGAGATCCACTGAAATATTTGCTTTTAATGAGGATATTAAAATCACTACGTGACAAGGACAACACAAATAATGATTATACCCTCGTTGGTGTAAACCGTGTGACGTAGGCACGGCAATACGAGTAAGAATACTGCTACGTTGCGGATAGCGATACATTGGCGAGAGAATAAAAAAAATAACAAACTGAGGTTGCCAACCCCTCTGCCATGCGTGCCATCTATAACAGAATCCTCTTTATGAGGCAATCTATGAGCGAGGCCTATGTTTAGCAATGAAATTTTATAGGCTGTAACGTAATAAAGGGAAAATATTTTAATGTGAGCTATGCCTATGTTAGAGAAGGTTTTCGCTTACAGTTATTTTGAAAATAGTATATACTCATTGAGTTATATGTACTACGTACTAGAGAAGCCATTCCAAACAAAAATTGTGTCCTACTCTATGTCTTCGCGCATGCGCGAAGAATTTAATTTGATATAAAATAAGATATTAATATAAAATAAATATAAGAATTTAATATAAAGTATCTTAATTTAATCTAAAGTATCTGACGTCTTAGCAATGAGTTGCAGCGCTTGGGGCTGCGGGTTCGAATCCCGCACGGAACAAGTATTTGTATGGCCTACAAATAATTGTTCCGGGTCTGGATGTTTGTCCTTGTGCAATTTATGTTTGTAAACTGCCTCCACAATATAGGAGAAAAGAAAAATTATTTTATGTAATTCACAAATCTTCAATTTACGCAATATTTAGTTTGTACGGATTGCAGTACAGTTCAGTTGAACATAGTCAATGTTCGGAATGGCTTCTCTAGTACGTAGTACATATAACTCAATCTATGTACTGAAATATATAATATATTATACTGAAAATCTTTTATTTTTGTGTTTTCGTACAAATGTTAGTTGCAACTAACTTTGAAATTGGGAATCACTTTATCCTAAACGACCAAATTAACCTGTTTAAACCTAGTTAAAAGTAAATTCAAGTAGCAGCCTACAAACATCCCACTGCTGATACAGACCTCTCTGGGGGTTTTTGGTAGTTGGTTTTGGGTTGGAGGACATAACGCTGCGATACACTTTTGTTGACGGATTTCACTTGTTCATGGAGTACCTATGCCTAAATAGCATTATGCACAGATTATGCATAAACCGGTTTAAGCAACCAAAGTTAAATATTTAATACTAATTATTAATATTACTGAAACGGAAAAAAAATTAAAACTAATTCAGCACTAATAGTCGTCTGTGGAAGCCAAACTAAAGTACTGTTAGATACATTACACACTCACGCGTTTAACCGAGGGTTTGATTACTAAATGCTATTTAACTTCCAACTGTGAGCATGCAAATGTAATCCACACCTTCCCGTCGTTGTCAAGACAGAGTTCCATTTGGCTTCGTTACACTCTAACGTTTCTTTATAAGGATCTGAGTTGTATAATATGAATTAAGTTTAGGCAACACAGATTAATTATTACTTTCACTATCACTACAGCCCATTATAAGGACACCGTTGTATAAAGGTCTCTCCCGTAGATTGCCCACATATTTCACGATATTTTTTATAGAATAAGGGTGACAGTCCATCTGATGGTAAGTGGATGAATAGTCCATAGATATCTATATTTATCTTCGATTAAGAATCAAAATGTAGATGCGTTATCACCCCGGAGAACTAAGATGGAATGCTTCGTTTCTAGTAAAAAGGGTATCCGGACCTCTACTCTCACCATCCGAAACACAGCAGCGTTAAGCTGCTATTCTACGCTGGTAGTCTGTACCATGATTATTTGATGATTCCCATAGATTTAACGCGGAAGAGCCACGCTGCGACTACATTATAGTCGTAGCACGAATGGATCGGCTCCACCGGGGAAGGACCACGCTCTCAAAAAATACCAGCGTAAAATAGCAGATGAATCGGCTGTATTTCGTATATCACAAAACCGGAGACCCATTCTACTAGAATCGAGGCATTCTATCTTAGTTCTCAGGAGTGACAAGGCAACTGCATTTTGATGCTTAATCTAGGAAAGATAGATGTCTATGGGCCACAGTATTGACTGTGCTTGTTTGTCACCCTTATTTCATTAAAAAAATTGCCACATAGTGCGGTCCTGAACCACCAGCACCCATCGACTCTACCAGGGCTCTACAACTTCGCTTGCTAATACGAGGTTGCCACTCGAGAACCTTTCCTCTTCATCGGTTGTCGGTTCTTCCGATTTTGGTATGGATGGCATCGCGAGTTTTGTCGCTATGTGCAATTGTGAAATTGAGCGGCTGGAATTAGTCCGAATAATTCCTCAGAGCACTCTCCGTGGTAGATACGATAAAATACGCAAAAAGATGCTACATCTCTTCACAGTGCCAGTGAGTCAAGCCGATCAAAATATTCTTGTTATGGATTTTATTCCGTATAGAAATTCCGAGCATAACCCATTCCATCGTACGCTGAGTGACTTTGAGCTTCCTCACACGGCTAGCAGAGAGGCAAGTTTCGATTCCGTAAGGCAATACGCACTGGTTACGAACAAATACGTGACGAGAAGATGTGTCGTAATCTCCCGACCTTCTATTTTAAGGCTTATGTTTTCCTAATTTCGTACTAAGTAATTTGCAGGGCTGAAATTGAGCGCAGTATACAATGTCCGTGCGAAGAGCCAATGATTGATGAGGGTCCAAGTTATTTGGCTATGAAACAAGCAGCGATATTTTGACGCAGAGACAGAATTCCTTTTGAAAGTGTTTGGAAATGTATAAAATTTTCTACAATTTGCAATATAATACATAATTCAATTTAAAAAGCCTTTACGTTTAAAGATTAAGAAAGTCTCAAAGTGGTGGCATTTATGAGTAAATTTCTGTAAAAAGTTTGCTTATGTTATAAATTAAAAAAAAAACCGCTATAATGTACAATTTTATTAATTTCTCCTATCCAAACATATTTCAAGGCAGATAAGGAGCCCTACAATCTAGTAAATTAAATTTTATCTTAGCGTTAACGGTTGTGGAAATGAAACTAAGTTGCCCCGCGACGTGATCGGCACAAATGGAAGAGATGATCAAAGAAAAACGTTATGCGTGCGATCTATAACACAAACGCTACTTTTAAGGCCCAAGCTTTACACAACAATACAGGCGATAAAATGCTAACGGTAAAGTTTACGACGTCGCTGGAGTTTGACAAGCTAGCGGCCGATGTGATCAAGAACATCGGAGATCCGACGAGTTAAATTATATTTGTCTTGTGTCAGAGCTCATTTACAATTTAATTAGTCGATGCGTAAGAACATAATACGATTTATTAATTCGGATGAAGTGAAACGAATTAAAATTCATATCACTGATTGCAGCGTCAAATACTGCGCGTGATATAATTAAAAATTTCATTTTTCATCATTGATGAGCTTGCTTTAATTATACCATTTTGAATACAATTATGTACTTTCTTAATAGGATATGTCGCTGGCATTGTTATAACAAAGGTCGTTGTATTTTTAGTCAGAATCAAAACGCGAAATATGTTTATGTTTGTGAGTATATCTTTATGGGTATAAAGATATACTCACAGTGCAGATATATACACATAGTGCAGATATATACCTATTATATTGGCATATTCATGTTCCATATAGTATATTGTAGCGTGTGAATAAGCCATGGCTGGGATCTGTTTCCGAAAGGCACTATAGATGATGGAATAAAAAGTTCTTTGGCGTGATTCGGTATGTCAATGTCCACGCATTTCTGGGTACAGTTGTACACGGTAGTTCTAGAACCCTATGTGCATTACGCGATACAGTTTTGAGTAATCTTTCTGAGGGCAAAAAAGTACGCCGATGACTTTCCCTCGTCTGCGTAGGCCCTTACGGACGACGGAGAGCAGCGTCAAAAGTGCGAGACGTTTGGTACTGAGATAGCTGATCAGCCTGCTATTTGCAACGCAGACATAGACCTCCTCCAAATATTAAAGCACATCCTTTTTTATTTAACGATGTCTAGCAGCGGGCAGTGACAGGTTATACGTGGTAGAGCCATGTTACAGCTATATTATGGTTGTAACACAAATGGTTTGGCTCGACCGGGGGAATGCCCAAACTCTCACATATTACCAGAGTAAAATAGCAATTTAATACTTCTGTGTTTCGTATGGAGAGTTTAGAGAACCGGAGACTCTCTTTACTGGATACGAAGCAAT
The DNA here is from genome assembly GCA_033319125.1 of Parnassius glacialis. Classification (NCBI taxonomy): domain Eukaryota; kingdom Metazoa; phylum Arthropoda; class Insecta; order Lepidoptera; family Papilionidae; genus Parnassius; species Parnassius glacialis. The sequence goes on along the minus strand of JAVANC010000022.1, from coordinate 31,041,515 downwards.
TCATCTTTCTCATTCATAGTTCTCAGGGGTGACAAAGCACCTGCATTTTGACTCTGAATCTAGGGTAAAAGATGTGTCACAGTATCTAATGGGTCACAGTATCTAATAACATTCAGGTGCTCGTTGGTCACCTTTATTCCATAAAAAAGTCTGATAAAGGAGAAAACACCATTAAAATAAAGACTTAATCATATGGAAAACTAAATATACGGACTTAATCGTGTTTACATTTTAATTTCCGACGTTTCATTTGCTTTACACTGTGGCGGCGCTGTCGTCGCACCACAAGCGAAACGCACCGAAGCCTAAATCGCGCTATCAAAGTTCCGAAGTACTGCGGTATATATAGAACAGCTGCGAACCAACACGCGGAGCGTTGGCCAATCCCCGGGCTGAACACCTTGCCCGGCGGAAGATTTCCTTTCACGGCCTAAACACCACCCATGGTCTCGGGGTTGTGTCCGTGCTAACTTTATCTTTTGAATATAAGTTTTTGGTCTGATCTACACAGAAGAACTAACAGTATCTTGAAATCTGACAGAGTGGTATTGGTATGCTTGGGTTTGAATTTCATTTTATTCATTATAGGATATCTGCAGATTAGCATCCAGACATGTTCTCTATTGAAAAACTACTAAATTTAATTTATTCAATGAGTTGTATTCGTATAAATATAAAGAACGAATAGATAGATAAGAAATAATAATCACTTCACAAAATATTTTTATATTACATTCGCTACAAAAATTCCTTGAGGAACGTACTTGTAAAAAAAATTAGGTTTCAATTTTATTTTGTGTGGATAAAAATTCAAATAGTAGATTTTTGTTAAATCAAACCCAAGGGTATAAAATTAGCGTCAGTAAATAAAAGGGCAGGAAACGGATTTAGGTCAGATGGCGGACGCTTCGAACAGTTTCTCATTTTAACGGCCCGTTGCGTAATCTAACCGACACTGCATTACACGTAATCATCGGTTATAGACTGGCATGTTTATGTTTGCTTTAGTTAACTATTAACTCAAGACAAAGCAAAACGGATGAATGGGCGTTAGACATCGTAGTTTGAGGCGCATTATTTCACATAGTATAGTTATATTTTAGATTAGTTAGACTTTATTTGTTAATAATTTACAGTCTTTAAAAATCCAGATATTAACGTAAATGAGAAATAAAATGCAGACAAATATTATACAAATTCTAACACTCTTCTCTAGTGCGAGACTGCGATATACATGTATTTCATAATATATTTTATTAAAAGATATATCATCTCGTGCCTCCGAAACAGTAGAGACTAGAGTAACGTAACTTAAAATCAACAAAAAAAATATCTATCTATCTAACCATTGTTCAGCAAATGTTTATACTTCAATATTTCCCGTCAGTACTATGAGACTGCCACTTTTTACTTCTATGTAATATAGTAGATTGTTACTTTAGTTTAAGCTACAGAAGCGGACGTACAAATTTCCTATATCAATAACATTATAACAGTAATAAATTAAGATAGCTGCTCAGTAAGCGTCAAAGTGTAAGCCTTAACTTTTCATTTTATTTTATATAAGAGGGTGCAAACGAGCATGCGGCTCACCTGATGGTATATTACTATCACCACCTAGGCTGGGTCATTTCCGGCCTTTTAAAAAGAAGTAGACTAATCGCTTTCTGTAGGTCTCTCACCAGTAGGCTGTAGGTAACTGGCATATGTAGCCTACGTATAACTAGAAGACTGGAACCAATCTAAAAAGGCTACAGGTGTGCGCGCGTGTTTTGTGTGAGTGTGTGTGTGTGTGTGTGTGTGTGTTTGTGTGTGTGTTTTGGCAACCCATGTAAACAGAACTAAGAGTTTGATGATTTTTACGCAAAAACGGAGCCTTTATGCTGCAAAGACATCGGGATGTAAGATTCATATATAATTTTTTTTCTTTATACGAGTATCTGAGCCTATTAGAAGACTTAGGGTCTGAGGAGCTAATTCAATATCACCTTTTATAAAATAAGAAGATACTTCACTTAGTTTAAAATATTAATAATATTTTAAGACTATAATTTATTCCCAGAATAAGAAAAAAAATTAATAATAATAAGCCTTATACATAATCTTTAATAAAATTGGACCAATTGAATTTGAATCGTTGAAAAGGACCGTGTGAATGTTGAAGTCTTAAGCTGAATGCACATTTGTCCGCGCCGTACACGCCGCACGCGCCGAATTTTAGAATTCGTTGTATGAAATCAAAATAAACCTCGCACATTACAGCCGCACCGTACGCGCCGAATTTCATAAAATGCGGTAGTTATACGATATCGAAGGACGAATGGTGATGACGTCATATAACGCGGCGCGTTTGGCGCGTGTTGATACTCAGTGTTGTCTATTGTTGCCAACTTAGTAGATTTTCCACTAAAACTGGTGATTTCGACTTTTGTTTCGAATTGTATTTTTTAAGTGTTAAATGTACACTGAGATTAGAGGTTGGCAGAAAAATGCTGCAACGAAATTGTAATTCCGATAAACGTTGTGAAATGAATACGTAGTGATAAATTATGTAGATACATTAAAAAAAATTGATAGTGAATTTTAATTCAAAAACCCAATTATACCTGATTAACTTAATTATCAATAAAATACTTACCTCAAACATACAACAAGTCTTTCCTCTGATTCAATTGGCCTTCTAAATCTTGAGTTTTCCATAGAAAGATATGGTATTAATATATGTAACAATTCTTGAAATTTCTTTTATGTTAAATGCAAATATCTAAAAAATCGTTCATCATCGTATAACAAGTCTTATAAAGTATAATACACTCCATACAATTGCCTTTTTAAATTAATACTATGAATCCAGAATCTTCTTTTTCTTCGAATTTTGTTTTCTTCTTCCTCTGCCAATAATCAGACTATTATAATATTTTTCCATAGTGATTCCGAGCGATAATGTCTTCAATCTAATATATCTAATGTACCGCTTCACAGCAGTGGTTGGAAAAAACTGCAAGAGTTGTTGGTAATTCCAAAGATTTGCGGACGGCGCGGACGGTGCATACGTGCAAGTGTGCGAGGCCATCAGTAAAATTCGGCGCGTACGACGCGGACAAATGTGCGTTCAGCTTTACTATTCGTTTGTAATTAGATCCCTTCACGAAACTACAAGATAGTATTTAACCACCATTGTCTTTTTAATAATAACTAGTGTCCGACCGAAATAAGATTTTCAACCGAAACCGAAACCGAAAACGAACCTTCGGTCTGGGAGTCAGTTTCGGCCGAAACCGAAACCGAAACTTATTTAGACATGTTTATTTTTTTATTGTATACTGAAATCTTTCGAATCGAAAAATCGCATTTTTTTTTTTTATAGGATAAGGGTGACAAACGAGCACACAGTCCACCTGATGGTAAGTGGTTGCTGCGGCCCATAGACATCTACATCTATCCTCGTTTGTGAATCAAAATGCAGGTGCGTTGTCACCCGTGAGGACTAAGATGGAATGCCTCATTTCCAGTAAAAAGGGCCTCCGGCCACCTGCACTCACCAAGCGAAACGCAGAGGTAAACCTCTACTTCACGCTGGTATTCTGTGAGGTCGTGGTACCACCCCGGTTCGAGCCGGCCCATCCGTGCGACAGCAAAAGCTGCCGCGTGGCTCTACCACTGTTAATCTGGTATATTTTTATACATATACATATAGGTAATGTATGTTAATGAAAAACAGTAATTGTAATATAGTCATGTAGCAATATATTTATTTATTTTAAAGTAAAAATCAACAGTTTAACGTTAAGAAATTCTTTTTAAGTCAATTTTGTAAAAAATTCAAAACACTTACACCCATAAAAAGTTACTCGCTAATTGAGAACATATTTTATTGTGTTCACAATATTGTTAATATTATTCAATGAAAGCATTATCTTAATATATCACACTCACACACTTATACACAATATGTGTGTATATAACTTAACAAAATCCCAGAAAATATACAAAACCTGCTTAAAGTTAAAAAACTTTAATAAACTAAGTTTGTATAAAAAGGGTTATTATAATATTTTGTTTGTTATTATATTTGTTTAAAAAGGGTTATTTATATTAAGGAATTTATGGATGATAATAACCCCTAGGAATGAGCTGATCACTACCAAGCTATTTCTAATTTATTTTGTGATGTTAATTGTGTTACATACATGATTGTAAACAGTGGCGTAGCTAGGCGTGGGCGAAGTGGGCCCTCCCCTACGGCGCCGCACATAAAGGCGCCTCGCGAGGCCCCTTAAAATGCGATGCCCCCAGGCTTTACCACAGATGACTAATTAATTTTATCACTTTTACGCTCGAAAAAGAAAGTCACAAATTTAAGTGTGTTTGTTTGGGGCCTCGCAAGAAGCCCCTCTTATGTGTGACTGCGAGGTCGTTGTTGTGCCCTTCAAAGACCGCGACTGTTACATTGACGGAATACGAGACTTGTCAAGAATTAATAGATATCAGTAGGTATGTCGTGTCAAACCACGTTTGGTAGGATCTATTGGGTAAGATCCTTGGAACGAAAGAAAAGGGGCCTCGCTGATGCAACTTCGCCCACTTTTATATTAATCCAGGTTACGCCTCTGATTGTAAGCTGTTATTTAAAAAAAGTCCCGCTGGGTTTCTTGCTGGTTCTTCCCAGGACAGAGGTATTTTTGTCAAACCAGTGCTAATTAAACAAAAAAAAATCGGTTGTCTGTAAAGTCGGTTTACTGACGATAGTTGAACGTGACAACGTCATAAGAAATATTTAATATCGAAAGATAAAAGCAAAGTTACCTTTACCGCCGCAATTATCGTTGCTATAAACAATTGACACCACATTCACTTTTCACTGCACGTCATACTTGACGAAAACATGTAAATGTATTATTGTATAGCAGCTGTCCATGCGGACATGCCGAACGCGGAGGCCGATTGTGCCTATTTGTCGCTCGTTCCGCGCTCTCGCTTGCACTTTAAATGGAACGCCTCAGAGCGAGGTAACGCCGCACGAGTCATGTTTTTTTGTGCGTGCAGCCAGCTTCATCGATTTATAAGACGTTGTCACGTCAAAAGTGACTTTCAATAAGTAGATATATTTATAATCTATATTGAATAAAAAAGTTTCTGTTTCTGTATAATTATGAATAATACACGAGTCACGAACTCATCCGAATGACGCACGATAATCCACGAACACCGTTTCGGCGCCGCCGAAGGTTCGCAGATTCTTTGCCGAAACCGAAACTATTACCGAAACTAGATTTTTTTGCCGAAACTTGCTGAAACCGATACCGAAACTTCGGTCGGTCACTAATTAATAACCTTAATAACAGAACACCACTGCATTAAAATGCCTTTAATATAAAAAAAAATATTTGCATAAACTGGGCAGCCATAGTAGCGAGTCCATTAATGAATGCGGTGCTCGGTCTCGCGCCGGAATCGCATGAAAAATTAAGCGAATTTTCAACTCTAGCACACGGCGCATTGTGTTCATTTTGAATTAATTTTTATTAACTTGCCAATGAGTTAGCAAAGTGAAGGCGAGTATTTAATGAATGCAGTACAACGGCGAAGAATTAATAACACGTTTGTTAGGAACACACTGACTATTTAAAACAGTTCGATAAAAATTAAACTTTCCGGGACAATTTTTGTTTGTTAGATAAGTATCTATTAACATACTTACTTACTTAATCATAATATAGAAGTATCTTTGAAGTCTTTCCTCCCACCTATTTTGTGTGGGTGAACGCGTGCCTCCGTGTGTGCGCGTGCGCGCGGTGCGTGCTCTTGTGTGTGTGTGTGCGCGCGCGCGTGCGTGCGTGCGTGCGTGCGTGCGTGTGTGTGTGTGTTTGTGTGCGTGGGTGTGTGTGTATGTGTGTGTGTATGTGTGTGTGTATGTGTGTGGGTGGGTTTATGGGTGTGCACCATCAGCCTTACTGCGTCTGTCGTCACACACATGAAGAAATGAGTGATAAATTCTCTAATGACGCTACACCACAAGTTAATATTTAAAATACATTAACTGAGCAAAGAGATCTAATAAATAGATTTTTTTTATGGAATAGGGGGGCAAACGAGCATGCGGCTCACCTGATGGTAAGTGACTACCGCCGCCCATGAACAACCGCAACACCAAGGGAATTTCAGATGCGTTGCCGACCTTTTAGAAAGGTGTAAGCTCTTTTCTTGAAGGTTCCTAAGTCTTATCGGTCCGGAAAATTCGCTGGTGTTAATTGATTCCACAAGGAAGTCGTGCGAGTGAGAAAACTTCTTCTAAATCGCACAGTGGTGGACCGCCAATCATCCAGATGGTATGGATGGTAACGCGAGTTTTGTCGCGATGTGCGATGGTGAAATTGAGCGGCTGGAATTAGTCCGAACAATACCTCAGAGAACTCCCCGTGATAGATGCGATAAAATACGCAAAGAGATGCAACATCTCTACGCAGTGCCAGTGTATCGAGCCGATCAGAAAGAACTCGGTCGTCGACGATTCGAACTGCTCTGCGCTGGATGCGGTCAAGTGGAAGGAGCTGGCACTGGGGTGCCCCGGCCCAGAGATGAGAACAGTATTCCATATGGGGCCGAACTTGCGCTTTGTAAAGTTGCAAGCGATGTGCCGGCATGAAATACTGTCTCGCTCTGCTGAGCACGCCAAGCTTTTTAGAGGCCAATTTGGCCTTCCCTTCCAAGTGACCACGAAACTGCACACAATTCGATATGTCGACGCCAAGGATTCCGATATTGGCTGAGGCAGCAAGGGGAGTGCCTTGAAACTGAGGAGATACGACAAAGGGGTTCTTTTTAGCGGTAAACGCGCAAACTTGTGTCTTCTGGGAATTGAACTGGACTAGATTTAGTCGGCTCCAATCCGAGACTTTGTTAAGCAAAGACTCGACTTCAGACACAAGTTTGTCCCGGTACTCGGCGACGTTTTCCCGAGAAATATTGGCACGGCCGGTATATAAGGCATCACCAGTGCTGTCGTCTGCATAGGAATGAATGCTACCAGTTAGCAACATATCATTGATATGCAGGAGAAACAGCGTTAGTGATAGCACGCAGCCTTGTGGAACACCAGCGTTGATAGGCTTGAGATCAGAGCATGCACCGTCTACTACGACCTTGATGCTCCGATCAGCAAGGAAACTGGTGATCCATTTGCACAATTTCTCGGGAAGCCCATAGGCAGGAAGCTTCGAAAGAAGCGCTTTGTGCCAGACCCGATCAAAGGCCTTCGCTACGTCCAAACTAACGGCTAATGCCTCCCCCTTGGACTCTACTGCCTCCGCCCATCTATGAGTTAAGTAGACTAGAAGATCACCAGCTGATCGACCCTGACGAAAACCGTACTGGCGGTCACTAATCAGCTGGTGATCCTCAAGGTACCTCATGAGCTGGCAGTTTATAACGGCTTCCATTATTTTGGAGAACAAGGAGGTGATGGCGATAGGCCTGTAGTTGGACGGGTCTGAGCGGTCGCCTTTTTTAGGGATCGGGTACACCAAAGCTGTCTTCCATGAGTTCGGGACTACGCCTTGGGAGTAGGAGTACCAGAAAAGACGCGTTAAAACCGGTGTCATTTCCGGAGCACACGTCTTCAGCACAATGGGAGGGACTCCATCGGACCCACTCGACTTGCTGACGTCCAGGGAGAAGAGTGTTTTGCGGACCAAGCGCTGTGTAAATCGCACATCCGGCATGAAGCACTCACATCGCGGGATGGTCGGCGTTGTGTTCCCCCCGTCATCTAGAGTCGAGTTGGACGCAACAAGAGAGCTCAACAAATCGGACTTTCTCCTTTGCGGCATGAGCCAGTGAGTCGTCCTCCCTGTGCAGAGATGGAGGAGATGGCTGACAGAAGTTCCCTTGGACAGCCTTAGCGAGAGACCAGAATGCACGCGTTCCCGAAAGAAGGCGAACTAGCTTCTCGCCAATTCTGCCGATGTGCTCAGACCAGATTCATCCATACTCGGTAAGGAATTAAAATCTAAGCACGTATAATGCCCAGGGTTTCGCCAGCCGATTTTAAGTGGCCGATATACTCCATGGACATATGAAGTAAACTCTCACCATAGAAAACTACAAGTGTAATGTCAAAATTGAAAAAGAATAGTTATACTTCGTATGTAGTTATACCAGTGGAATTGAAGATGGATGGTAGGTACACTGTTGGGTACACTAGCAGGGTGACTCCTAATGCAAGCAACTGTGCACTGTGATTCTAATTAGGTCCTGACATCATCATAGTGCCGTGTAGTGGCGGTTAAGAATATCCACTACCCCATATATTCCCGTGGGTGTCGTAAAAGGTGACGAAGGGAAACAGGCAGGGGATGGGCAGCAGCATCTTCCTGGTAACAACAAAAATACAATAAAAAAAAACTGCGGTTGCCAACCCGCTCGCCAAGCGTGGCAACTATAGCAAATACCCTCCAAATGGATAAAGTTACTAAGAGGCGGCCCCCAGTCCCCGACGGCCCCGCTATTCCTGGCTACGGTGGCGACCATGGTAACGGCGGGGCAGGGGGTGCTAAAAATCTCCGGTGGAGGTTGGGTTGCCACCTACAACGACTCGACTTGGCAACATACAACGCACGCACCCTAAGGACTGACGAGAAGATTGTGGAGCTGGAAGCAGAGATAGACAAGTAACGCTGGCATATTATAGGATTATCCGAAGTCCGAAGATAGGGGGAGGACACGGTAATCCTCGAATCCGGCAACTTGCTCTATTACCGGGAGGGCGACCATCTGTCCCAAGGAGGTGTTGGATTTATCGTCCACAAGTCTCTCGTTAACAACGTTGTAAAGATTGAGAGTGTGTCGACGAGGGTTGCGTACCTTATACTCAGAATCACCAAACGGTATTCACTGAAGGTCATACAGGTTTACGCACTAACCTCGGCCCACCCCGATGAGGAGGTGAAGGAAATGTATAAAGATATCTCTAGAGCCATGCATTCCTCCAAAACCCAATATACGGTGTTAATGGGAGACTTCAATGCAAAACTAGGCACAAGAGAGAACGGCGAGCTGAAAGTAGGGAAATTTGGAATAGAGCAACGGAACCCAAGGGGCCAACAGCTGGTCGACTTCATGGAGAAAGAGGGACTCTTTATGATGAACTCTTTCTTCCAGAAGCGCCCCTACAGGAAGTGGACCTGGTCGAGCCCCGACGGTTCGACAAAAAATGACATTGACTTCATTATGATGACCAGACGACAACTGTTCAGTGATGTCTCAGTGATCGCGAGGGTGAAAACCGGCAGCGATCACCGAATGGTTAGAGGCACACTGAACCTAAATGTTAAGTTGGAGAGGTCCCGTCTGATGAAGTCAACGCTCCGTCCCCCTCGTGCTCTAATCCAAAGTCCCGAAACCTTTCAGCTCGAGTTACAAAACCGTTTTCAGTGCCTAGAAGACTGCAATGAAGTGGACGATATGAATGACAGCTCCTGGAAACTGTCCATGCGGTCGGAGCTAAGTTCTGCAAGACACGCCGCAGAAGAACACAAAAACTCTCCGATCACACTCTTAATCTCATGGCTGTTAGACGGGAGATGAAGCTACATTCTTCAACAGATTTGACAGCATACAGGCAACTGAACAGACAGATCTCCAAATGCATGCGGCGGGACTTACGCAACTTCAATACAGTTCGTATTGAAGAAGCGATCGAGCGAAACCAAAGCTCCAAAGTCTTTGCCAGAGATCTGTCTGCCAGAAAGAGCCAGCTGTCAAGGCTGTAGACCGAATTTGGCAGCATCGTTTCCGGGGCACCTGAGATTTTAAGTGAGATTAAGAGGTTCTATGGGCAGCTGTACACGTCATCGTTGGAACCATACGCAAATGTGAGTAACGATCCAAGAGCGAGTCTTGTCCGACATTATTCCGATGATATCCCGGACGTTAGTCTGAGCGAGATTAGAATGGCTCTCCAGCATTTTAAAAACGGCAAGGTCCCAGGCGAGGATGGAATTACAGCGGAGCTTCTGAAGGCGGGTGGAAAACCGGTACTTGAAGTCCTTCAGAAGCTCTTTAATTCCGTCCTCCATGGTGGCATTACACCGGAGGCGTGGAGCAGAAGTGCGGTGGTCTTGTTTTTCAAGAAAGGCGACAACGCTCTCTTGAAGAACTACAGACCGATTTCCCTTCTGAGCCGCATCTACGTGCTGTTTTCGAGAGTCATTACGAATCGTCTCGCGCTCAGACTTGACGACTTCCAGCCTCCTGAACAAGCCGGTTTCCGAAAAGGCTTTAGCACCATAGACCACATACATATCCTTCGGCAAATTGTACAGAAGTCAGAGGAGTACAATTTGCCATTATGTCTGGCGTATGTGGACTATGAGAAAGCCTTTGATTCCGTCGAAATTTGGGCGGTGCTGCAGTGTCCAGCTATGCCAGCGGTGCCAAGTTGACTGTCGGTATATCGAAGTGCTGAAGTGCTTGTACAGTAGGGCTATGATGGCTATCCGAGTACAGAACCAGAGTACGAAACCTATCCAATTGCAGAGAGGTGTAAGACAGGGTGACGCCATATCCCAGAAACTCTTCACCGCTGCATTGGAAGACGTGTTCAAGCTTTTGGACTGGAAAGGATACGTTATCAACATCAATGGCGATTACACCACTCACCTAATCGATTTGCCGACGATATATTCCTTATGGCAGAATTGCTGGAGGACCTAAGCACTATGCTCAATGACCTCAATAGTGCTTCCCAACGAATAGGTCTTAAGATGAACATGGACAAAACAAAGATCATGTTTAATGTCCGTGTCACACCTATGCCGGTAGTTGTTGGGAGCACTAAGCTCGAAGTTGTTGACGAGTATGTTTACCTGGGACAAATAGTCCAACTAGGTAAGTCCAACTTCGACCGAGAGGTCAATCGACGGATTCAACTCGGTTGTGCAGCGTTCGGGAAATTACGGCACATCTTCTCGTCACGTATACCTTAAAACTTGAAAACGAGACTGTACAACCAGTGCGTGTTGCCAGTGATGACATACGGAATTGAGACGTGGTCCTTCACTGCTGGCCGGATGAGGAAGCTCAAGGTCGCTCAGCGAGCTATGAAGAGGGCTATGCTTGGAGTTTCTCTGCGTGATAAACTCAGAAATGAGGATATCCGCAGTAGAACCAGAGTGACCGACATAGCCCAACGGATTAGTAAGCTGAAGTGGCAATGGGCGGGCCATATAGCTCGAAGAACCGACAACCGATGGGGAAGGAAGGTTCTCGAGTGGCAGCCTCGTACCGGCAGGCGAAGTGTAGGGCATCCCCCCACTAGATGGAGTGACGACCTGGTAAGATATGCATGAAGTCGATGGATGCAGGTGGCTCAGGACCGTACTTTGTGGCATTCCTTGGGGGAGGCCTATGTTCAGCAGTGGACTAATGAAAGGCTGTCATGATGATGATGATGATTCTGTGTGAGCGTGGACTTTCCCCAATCGTGTCTACACGTTCGTGCTACTACTAGAACTAACAAAAAAACAAAAAAAAACTTGTGAAGGGCTGTAATGATGATGATGATCATCATCATCATCATAGTGGGCGTGGCTTTAGTTAGTATACTGTCCAGCATTCGTGTTGTTACGCTTATGTGTTGCAAATTTTTTTTTTATAGGAGAGGGGGCAAACGAGCATGCGGCTCACCTGATGGTAAGTGACTACCGCCGCCCATGAACAACTGCAACACCAGGGAGGGAATTGCAGATGCGTTGCCGGCCTTTTAAAAAGGAGTACGCTCTTTTCTCGAAGGTCCCTAAGTCCGTATCGGTCCGGAAAAATCGCTGATGGCAATCGATTCCACAAGGAAGTCGTGCGAAGAAGAAAACATCGGAACAAAATCGGTGTATTTTCGTAGTATTAAGAAGAAAAGGATGAAGTGTTGTGTTTTATCGTGTAAAAACTACTCAGATAGGCGCTCTGATGCTATGGATAGTATCATCCTAAAACAAAAAAGGAGCAGGTACTTTTCAGAAACAATAAATTTTCCCTCCTAAATATTGTAGCTTAATGCATTAAGTAGGCAAAATGGACGGCGACAGTTCTGAACCGAACATAATCCAGTCTGAGGGGAGCTAGCTTTACCTGAATAAAGCCCAAAACTAACAAAAAAAAATAGGCGGAACGCTGCGTACATTTTCATTTCCAACTTCTTGACACTTTACACTTCTTGACACAAACATATAATTTTTCTTTTTATTTTCTTTAACAGGTTACACATAATATGTTCCAAGGACACTGAAACCAACTTCAAACCATAAAGATTACAGAAGTGTTGTCACCCTTGATTACTTAGAAAATGTCTCAGAGGCTATAATTATACTGTATGACTCTTTAAATTAAGATATAGCAGGGGATGAACTACTGCATGGCGTCAGAAATAGAGGGTGGCATCAACTTAGGCGGAATTCGTGTTATATACAAATAACGATGTTAAAGATTATTACTGGCCAAATTCCAATAAGCCGAAAAATACAAAAAAAGCATACCAATGATATAAAAGAAATACGCTATAGACAAAATAAATGGAAAAGCAAATTCATTTACCCTAAAAATAAGGTACAAAGAGCCTAAATGCTGAAATGGAGGTGACAAATTAGCGAGCTTATTGAGAGCAGTTTCTGTTTAATTTGGCCTGAGGCGTAACGAGAAGGGGGGAGGAGGAGATTGTTCATAAACGTAACTCGTAAACTCGAGCTCTTAAACTGTGTTGCATGAAGTGAGCAGCGAGTTTGCCGCTTCGAGCTATCAACAGCTCACAGAAATCGTAATTTAGCTATAAAATTGATTTATGCGAAGGCATTAGCCTCAGACGGTACTCAAATCATGTTGAGATTTGATTACATATTTCCTATAACAGCTGGTGCCCTAGTAACTTTTAAAGTAAATATTATTTTAATAAAACACCAGCGGGGGGTGCCTCCGTTTAATATTAACGGATTTATTAAACTGTAACAAAGTAAATATTTCAACAGACCCCCATAAAGTGGATGTTAATTATTCACAATTAAGAAACGAGCCACGGTGTGAGAAATGATTGAGGAGTTTAATTATCTTGACTGAAATTTAGAGTGTGTTACATAAAATATAAATCTATAATCACCCTAAACATAAATAAATATTTTAAGTGGTAATCTTTTTTCAGGTACCACCTTTAATGTCCAGACAAATGGGATCGGTAGCACCATATTTCTGTTTTCAAAGAGCTATGCTGTCTATTTGAAAGGTAAAAAAAACACTTTCTAGAAGTGGGAAAACGGATCTATAATAGCCTTTTTGTTTGAAGTCAATTGCAGTTGTCCTTGACTTGTGATAAATAGACCTTTACTCGTTTTATCGCTAATATTATAAAATATATAGATCTCTTTCTACACTGGTGAAATTAGACCTTTTCCATTAATATCATTGATAAAATCACCTCTTGTAATAATTAACTTAAAACGCCATTACCTCAAATTGACCAAGATGACAATATCGGAATTTTTTTTGCGATGTTCATCAACGGCATGGGATATATTATGTATAAGCAAACACGTAGCCGATCACTTGCACTATCCTTCTTATATCCAATGTAACGCTCATGCAATTAGATCAGATACTATACGTGATAAAGCCATGCTTTAGATATACAGTTTTTATTGAGGACTCAATAGTGCAGTAATTAAAAATTTTACAGCAGCTGTGTGGGCCGCGGGTTTCAATTATTCACTTTTTTGAAGAAGTCGTATGACTTACAAACTATAGAGGCCTAGTTCAACAAAGGACTTTTGATAGGCTGTATTAAATGGAAAAACTCACAAAGAACAATCGCAAGTTATGTTTGTGATTATTTTGAGTCGTTATGTTTTCGGTTTTCCTTTCAAATGGGAAACAACTATCAGTTACACCGTTAAGAAGCTATAAATCTCCATTTCATGGCCCACTTAACGAATGAACTGAAAAACTTATCTAGCTCTTAGGGTTGGGTACAGTTTTGAATAGAAATAATACTTGCGTTTTTTAACGTTGTCTTAACACTATACGTAGTAGAGCCATGCTACAGCTATATTATGGTTGTCGCACGAATGTGTCGGTTCGACCGGGGAAGGACCACGCTTTTACAGAATACCAGCTCAATGCTGCTGTATTTTGTATGGTGAGTGTAGAGTCTTATTCCTTAGGGGTGGCAGCACATCTGCATTTTGATACTTAATCGAAGATAGATGTAGATGTCTATGTGCCACAGCATCCGCTTACTATCAGGTGGACTGTGCGCTCGTTTGTTACTTTTATTTTATGATTTTTTTAAAACAAAAGTAAAATTAGAGCCTATTATATAGCTTGCCATAGGTGGGCACAGGCCTCCTCTTATTTCTATGAGGGTTTTAGGGCAAGGAATTATCCGCTGCTCTGTCCCTATGCGTTTTCTTTTCCCCCATTTTGTAAATGCACAAACAGTCTAAGACTGATACTTGCATATTTTTGTGCATATATTTATATTTTTTCTTTTTAAATGCGTTTATCAAATACTTTGTTTTCTCTTTCATATCATAAGATCAAAAATTTTAAATGATATGAGTAAAGAGCAATTAATAATGTAAGATTTAAAAAGAAACTAAACAACACACATTGTTCATGAGCCATGATGATTCTAGGTCAATTTCTAGGTCATAGTCATAAAATTATTGTATTGTTATCAGTTCTTACGTTTACACAAGCCGTAAAATTAAAAAAAAATTGTACAACCGACTTCAATATAAATAAAATGAGAACATCATCAATGTAGTCGTAGTATAAAGGATAACTCAAAACGACTTGTCAGATCTTGATAAAAGATAACTCAAAAACGACTTGTCAGATCTTTATCAAATTTATATGGGATCACATGAGAAGAACCAGCTTATAAATAACTAAAGCATCATCAAAATCGGTTCACCTTGAAAAAAGTTTTGAGGTAGCACATAAAAAAATACATTCGAGTTGAGTACCTCCTCCTTTTAATTGAAGTCGGTTAAAAATATAAAGAATTTTAAGACGTCCGGAAGTACGTTATTATATTGAATTATAAAATGTCATTACAGTCATTGACATAAGAACATACAGATAAGCTATTATAAAACGTGTTAAAAGAATAACGCGGTAAAACTTTACCGCTGAACTGTACTGGTATCGCATATAAAGAGGCATGTCGATAGGGTTAGTACCCCTAACGTTCGCATAAATAATCATGTCGAGATCTTATCAAGTGAAAATACGACGCCGACCTAGAAAATAGTTTCCTTTAACCTCTACTCGAGCTTCCCTCGCGGAAGAGGGAATTTTAATTAAGAAGCTTTCATACTGGAAATATGCAGTTCGATTTAAACGGACGATAAAAAAGTTCGATTTAAAATGCCGGACCGACTGAACGGAAACAAAACCCAGTCTAATTGGAAACGAAGATCGATCGATGAAAACATCAATTAACGGTTTGTTTGACTTTAATTTCGAAACAAATTGGTATTTCAAAAATAAATATGCAATTAGTACATTATTTTATAGAGCAAAGCATGCAACTGTTATATTCAAATTTATGTGCAGAGCCATGTTTCAGCATATCATGGCTGCAATATGGAAGGATTTACGACATGTAATGGCGGTGTAAGGATAAACACTACCCCATATCATCCAGTGTGTAACGTAATACAGAAAGAAACCAGAAGATGGAAAACAGCGCAAAAAAAAAACATCTATCCTCTAATACGAATCAAAATGCAGATGCATTGTCAGCTGTGAGGAATAAGATGGAATGCCTCGTTTCCAGTGAAAAGGGTCTCCATTTCACTACACTCACTATAACAGCACAGCAGCATTGAGCTGCTATTTTAAGCTGGTATACAGTGAGAGCGCGGTCCTTCCCCGGTCGAGCCGACCCATTCGTGCTACAACCATAATATAGTTGTAACGTGGCTCTATATCAAACAAAAAAATCGGTTGTCTGTAAAGTCGGTTTACTGACGATAGTTGAACGTGACGTCATAAGAAATATTTAATATCGAAAGAATCATTACCTTTATCTCCGCAATTATCGTTGCTATAAACAATTGACACCACATTCGCTCGCACAGTCGCTCGTTCCGCGCTCTCGCTTGCACTTTAAATGGAACGCCTAGGTAACGCCGCATGAGTCATGTTTTTTCGTGCCGGCAGCCAGCGTCATCGATTTATAAGACGTTGTCACGTCAAAAACGGTTTGTTTTATTTTAATGAAGCACCTTGAGGATAGAGTACGTACATAATAAGGTGTTTAAAGCCATTGCTGTGAGCAGGAATCGTATTACAAATATAATACAAAAAAGAGTGTTCTTCTCCTTTCTAAAACGCTGGCAATGCCCCCTGCAACCTGCAATTCCCCTGGTGTTCATGGGCGACGGTGATCACTTAACAAGAGGTAAAATTAAAAATTTTGTACAACCCACTTATTGTTGATTTTTTTAAACCGCTCGACCGATTTAGATAAAATTTAAATGGAACCATCTGGAAAGTATACCCTTTGAAACAAAAGAGAAACTTTCCAAATCGGTTTAGGTGTCTTGGAGTAATCGGTATACATACATAAAAAAAACATTCCGACGAATTGTAAGCCTCGCCTCATTTTTGAAGTCGGTTGATACCGTATGTTCGTTTGCCTCATCATCCATAGAAAGTAGGTAAGAAGAAAATAATTAATAAGCCAAATGCTTCACTGCTATCCCTGATAGAAAGCGTTTAAGTAACAAAAGCATATTCGCACTTCCCTTGAAATCACCCACATTGCAATCGGGTGTAAGACAGGTGGCAAATTATTATCATGCAAAAATATTCCACTCCATTGTTGTATACATTACAAATCACTAATTAAACCCCTTGAATCGAATGTGTGGGTGGTCGAAGGGTGAAGACTGGAGGAGCGTCTAGTTTTCCAACGGTGGAAGGCAGAGTGCATATCCTATTCACATTGTTCAGCAATTTATACTCCAAAGTCTTGCAAATTATAAACTTAATGGACGATAGAAGTTATAGGGATATAATAGATATTTTTTATTTTTTACAGATTTAATAACCATAAATAATATATTCAGACGCAGATAAATACTCCTGTGCCAGCAGCATAAGAACATTGACTCAACTGCTCTCTTCTAAATTGTTGGGTGGAAAAAAGTCAGAACGATAAAGAAAATAATAATGCCATGAACGGTTATATTTTTTGCTGTCCTTATTATGATCGCGTACAGAGTAGCCAACGGCAAAAGAGGTTACTTTTATACTCAGAGCAGAGGCTTAATATTAACAATGAATTTAATCCTTACGTACTTCATAGTTTTTTTTCCATATTTTTATTACATAAAAATAAAGTCGGTTGTGTCTTATAACACTTTCGCCAAACTACATGGCAGTCTGTGGGCGAATATATGGCGAATAACCCATTTACATTTTATGTGCCTACTGTAAATAATAACCTAATTTGAATTTAAACGTAGAGTAAAGAATTACATACTTCATCATTTTTAACTTATTAATAATAACACATACAAATATTAATTAAAACTATTATTTTCAATTTAGACAACATTAACTATTACACGTATATCTAGCAACCACGGTTTCAACTTAAATATTTCTTTATTACCACATTCGTCTTCAGAAAATACCTCAATAAAATTACGATGTGAAATTAAAATTGAGATATGAATTATAGTTAGGTACCGGTTAGAGCAATCCTGGTAAATATATTTTTTTAGATTAATTTTAGCCATAGACGAAGAAGAAATTATCAAATCTAATAAAATTAAAAAAAGCAATCAGTAGTTATTAGAAAATATTTTCCAAGCTTATCGTTCAATGACACCCATAACATATTACTGGCATACTAAATAAACAAGCTGGTCAAGGTTGACCCCGCCGGCACCAATATATTTTTTTATTTGCGTTGCAGAAATGAAAGGATGCTAGTGCTACGCATCTGAATATTCGTATATTTTTTTTATAGAAGAGGGAGCAAACTAGCATGCGACTCACCTGGTGGTAAGTGACTTCCGCCGCCCATCAACAACCGCAACACCAGGGGAATTGCAGATGCGTTGCCGGCCTTTTAGAAAGGTGTAAGCTCTTTTCTTGAAGGTTCCTAAGTAGTTTCGGTCCGCAAAATTCACTGGTGGTAATTGATTCCACAAGGAAGTTGTGCGAGGGAGAAAACTTCTTCTAAATCGCACGGTGGTGGACCGCCAATCATCCAGATGGTATGGATGGTAACGCGAGTTTTGTGGCGATGTGCGATGGTGAAATTGAGCGGCTGGAATTAGTCCGAACAATTCCTCAGAGCACTCCCTGTGATAGATGCGATAAAATACGAAAAGAGATGCAACACGTCTACGTAATGCCAGTGTATCGAGCCGATCAGAAAGAACTCGGTCGTCGACGATTCGAACTGCTCTGCGCTGGATGCGGTCAAGTGGAAGGAGCTGGCACTGGGGTGCCCCGGCCCAGAGATGAGAACAGTATTCCATGTGGGGCCGAACTTGCGCTTTGTAAAGTTGCAAGCGATGTGCCGGCATGAAATACTGTCTCGCTCTGCTGAGCACGCCAAGCTTTTTAGAGGCCAATTTGGCCTTCCCTTCCAAGTGACCACGAAACTGCACACTATTCGATATGAAGACGCCAAGGATGCCGATACTTACACTTACTTTTAATTTAATAATCAATTATAACACGGGGAGACAGAGGGATATATTATGTGACAATGTTGTTGGCACTATTGCATGCCTAAAGGAACATTGAACATATTAACATATCATTACCAAATAAAAAATAATAATGGACTGAGTACATAGTAAATTATCAGTTGTGATTATCATGCTCACTTTTTTATGACAGCCTATCAAAAGCATAACAAACAACTTCATCACTAAGTTTGGGAACAAGGGCATGAAGATTTCGTAACTATTTAGACGTCATTCTAGTTGTTGCCAGACAACTTGGGGCTTGGGCTTTTATTTTTCGTAGCAGTCTTAACATCGACTGCAGAAGCTATAATGTTTTTTTTTTAATTTATTTTTTTTATAGGAAAGGGGGCAAACGAGCATGCTGTTCACCTGATGGTAAGTGACTACCGCCGCCCATGAACAACTGCAACACCAGGGAGGGAATGGCAGATGCGTTGCAGGCCTTTAAAAAGGAGTACGCTCTTTTCTTGAAGGTCCCTAAGTCGTATCGGTCCGGAAAAATCGCTGATGGTAATCGATTCCACAAGGAAGTCGTGCGAAGAAGAAAACATCTTCTAAATCGCACAGTGGTGGACCGCCAATCATCCAGATGGTGTGGATGGTATCGGGAGTTCTGCCGCGATGTGTGTTCGTGAAATTTGGCGGCTGGGATTAATCCGAACAATTCCTCAGAGCACTCCCCATGGTAGATGTGAAAATAACAATCAAACAAGCAATCTATTTTTTTAATAACTAGCTTTACGGCTCGGGGTTCTAGCCCTTTTGAGCCTGAAGTTATAATGTATAGTTATCCTTGATAGTACACTGCTTCAGAATATGTTGATGCGTCACATTGTGCAGCCCTTGGGAGATTTTGGTGGCAACTTGAGCCAGCACACAGCTGACAGTTGGCGATGGTAACTCAAGGCGCCTAAGCAGACGACACCTTATCTTGAGAATAACATCATCATCAGAGCACTTGTTTTACCGTTTCCACTAATAGTTCACATGCGCAGACATTTAATACACAAAATGGCACCACTTTTATGTATCAAAATCCACTTCAAACCATTATTTAAACAATAATATCGGAGCAGCAATCCGTCACCGGTCAAGTTCCCGCCAAAACTCACAAGCAATATAACTATATGCAAATTATAGCTTAGCTTGACCATCCGCTATACAGTAGACGGATCTACAACTCAATCCACCCAAATAAGATTTTGATAAAGAAACGCGTGCGTGCGTGCGTGCGCGGTGATGATGATGATGATTCATTTGAGTAATAAATAAATGAGCACAACTAACGCTAACTTTTCAATTATTATATTATACGTTATGTAAGAGTATAAATTGTGTGATAATAATGTTTACTTTTTGCTTATTGCAATGCCGTACTTGAAACCAAAAAAAAAATGCGATGTCATTTCCGCAAATATAAACAACTTTCTTTAATATTTTACTGTCTCATTTCTATGCATTAATCTATACAAATCAAGAGCCATTATATAGAGAGGCTATTTTATAGAGACGTTGCATTGTTACTTTGAAGAAAATACGCAGACGAAGTACCCTTCCAGACCAAAATAAAAGATCGCAAAACGATTATCTAAATTATACTCATTCCATGGGCGGTTAAATAAACTCTTTGAAATTGTAAATGACCCGTGCATACTCATATCAGTGTAACTTTTTTAACACTTTTACTGTCTGATTTTCAGACACAATAGTAAGACAATAGCAATGACCTATATGTAGTGCATGGGACAGCGAAAGGGTTAACATATTTTGTGAAAGCGTGGTCCTTCCCGGTCGAGTCGACCCATTCGTGCTACAACTATACTACTAATATAGCTGCAGCATGGCTCTACCACGTTAAAAGATATTAGGATATTGATAATAGGATATTGATGATAATAAGATGGAATACGTGATAAAACCCGTAAAATTAGTTTTATTTAAATAATATGGAATGGTCTTACAGCCTATATTATGTCTATCTTTTTGTACCTTTCAGAACACAAAAGTGCATACACTTTTGCTTGCGGCAGAAATAGGCAAGCAGCTGACACCCAGACGGATCGCACCTAGAATTATAATTGAATATGAAAAGCGATTTTTGTCTGATTCCTTAGATCTGGTAATTGTTGAGTTGTTTTGCTATCTATTTAATATCATTACATATTTTTATCATTTGAAAAAAGAGACCAAGCGGTTTTATTACGTCAGATTTTCATTGAAAATAAGTATTAATTTTTCTATTTAAGAATTTAACGACGTGCATCGTAATCGTAAAATTAGAAAGATCGTGGATATTCCGTAATACGCCACCATTTCATGATTTCGCCAAGTAATAATAACGACAGTAGACCAATTTTCTTTTTCACTTCTTCTTGATTCTTTTATTTCATTTAGTCGTTCTTAAAAAAATATTTCTAGAGCGAAAAAGGCTGAGTAGTTTTGAGTTAATGTAGTATTAATGTAATATAATACAGAGATGAAAATGACTATAAACACAAGACCGAAGTGTCTATAAAAAGATAAAGAGAACAAAAAGTTTTACTAAACAAATTTATAATATACTAAATTATATTAGTGTAAATTAATGTAAAATTACTTATTAGCCGTAAGAGCTAAATTTTACAACAAATATAGATATTCTTAACATAACGTAAATAATCTAAATAAAAATAAAAATTACTACCAAATTTATTACTATAACATGATATTTTTTAAAATATACAACAGCACTTACATAATAAGTTGCAGTTTTAAAGCTTTTAATATCAATTATTACTTTATATATAATATAAATTTAACACTTATTTAAATCTATATTACACATATTTCATACAATGTAATATAAATTTAAATTAATGTTACATTGAATCAGTATAATAAAACACTCTGAAAATATTTAACCTATGGCGTAATCCAACACACGTGAACAGTGCTAGACCCGTGCAAATGAGCACCGCCTGACGAATGTGAGACATTTGTTTGGAAGTCGTTTGTTTTCCTTCTAGCGGAAATACGGCCCTTACTAAAGCCTTCTATAAAATTGGTGATTTGACCTAACAATATGACTTGATATTCAAAAAATATTTGAAAAAACATTTATTTTATTTGAATTTTTCAAATGGTGTTAGATAAATCAGCGCGCCGGACTAACGGAGAAATGAGACGATACATAAGTGATCTCCATCTATTTTTATGTGGTAAAACCACGCTGCAGCTGTGTTCTGTCTGCAGAACCAATGAGCCGTCTCCGTAGAGAATCGGAGACCCTCTATGTTGGAAACGAAGCATTCCATCTTAGTCCTTAAGGGTGACAAAGCATCTGCATTTGATTCTTGATCGAGGAAAGATGTAGGTGTCTATGGGCCACAGCATCCACTCATCATCAGGTCAATTGTGTGTATCTCATCATCCTTAACCTATAAAAAAATACGTAAATGTTTTATTTTGATGAATTAGCGTGTCACTTATTTTAATAATATGTATATGAATATACTGTCACTAACTAAGAGCTCATGCGATAAGCGCTTGTCACAAGAGGATCCATTGGACTGTCGGTTACTTTGGTTCTATTGTGAATATATCTCCATTACGAATTATATTCGGGAAGTTACCAATTTTCTAGTGTGGCCAGCGGTGAAGAATCACGCCTCAGATCAGTATGTTATCACTGGCAACACGCACTTGTGGTACACTCTAGTTTTCAAGTTTTGAGGAATACGTAACGAGAATATGTGTCGTAATCTCCCGAACGTTGAACCATGAACATAGACATGATAAAGAAAGATTTTTTTTTCGTTTCAAAATTTCCGCGTGCGCGTTTTTAACCTTGCGCCCCTAGGTACGTTCCTAGTTTGCCTTAAGGATAATCCGCCACTGTTCGGAGGTAAGGTCTTGATCATAACTAACAAAACGAGCCCAAACTCAGCATACCTAATACTATTACTACTCTTCGAGGAGTTCCACTAGCATTCATCGAAGTACACCTTCAAGTCGGGGTAAGGTCTCATCATAACTAACATAACGAGCACAATCTCGGCACACCTAGATCTATTCGTCGAGGAGTTCCAGTAGCAGCTATCAAAGTTCACCTTCAGGTCTGCATAAAGTCCAAGACGTACAATTATATTAATATATAAATTATATATATTAATATTTATATAGAAATCCTGCGTACTTTTAGCTAAACAAAATATTGTAAATAAATCTGTGATTATAAAAATTATAATATTATCGGGTAAATAATAATATGACCTTGGTCCAGTATGTATCAAATTTGGTTTTTGGTATATTTTGTATTTCTAAAGCGATCGATATTTTTCAGCACGAAGCGCTGTAAACAAAAAACCACTCACGACAGCGGCTGAGCCCGGAGTAAAAATATACTCTGTGGCCGGGAGTGAGGCACAGTGCATTTAGTAAAATAAATTATTACAAGGCTGCTCAAAACACTTAAACTGCCATTTACATTCCATGTTTTCCCACATGATAGACAGAGGTTTAAAAAATACATTGAGTTGAACAATTGATATTTTCAAAAGTAGTCGTGTTTACCCCTTCATGCGGACTTGATAAATCTACACTATAAGCCACTAAAATACTTATTTTATGTAAAAATAGCAATTAATCGATTTAAAAAATTAATAAATTCAACAATCATTTATCTATTCGACAATGTGACTTTTATATCATTTATATATTAAATATAATTGTTAGATACGATTTCATTCGACAAAATGTTGGAATCTTGATTTTTAGGCGCTAGTAGAACATACCTACGCGCTTTACTATAGTAAATTTTGGTTACAGAAATATGAGAAAGCCATATTCGATATCTTAAACGAAAACTGGAAAAACTCGCTCAAAGCCCGATAATATTTTTCCAAGCAAAAAGCATGCACAATATGAGGCAGAGTGGCAGACTTATGAACGATATCGTAGCAGCTGCACGCTGCAGGCAATTTCCTAAGAGCTGCCAGCTTGCAGAATGCGGCGATAATAATCCACGCATAAATTGTATGCCTTACCCGCTTCGTATATTTCTACGTTCTAAACAGAGCTGGAAAATTGTCGGAACTAAACAGTTTTATTTCTTTAGTATATTACATTTATAATTTAAAAAAATTACAAGATTTTTTTTTTAAACGTCACCCCCACACTAGGATTTTCTCCTGTGACGTTTAGGCAGTTTATAAACATAGATTGCACGAGGACAAACATCTAGACCCGGAACAATTGTTTATAGACCATACAAATACTTGTTCCGTGCGAGATTTGAACCCGCGGCCCCCAGCGCAACAACTCATTGAAAAGCCACTGCACCACGGAGCCGTTAGAATATTTTTACATTTTCTACCGACCTCAAAAAGGAGACGGTACTCAATTCGACTGTATGTTTTTTTATGTATGTTTTACACATAACTTTTTACTGGGTGAACCGATTGCGATAATTCTCTTTTAACTTGAAAGCTGGTGCTTTACATGTGGTCCCGTATAAATGATCAAGGTTATAACCAATAGTTTTTGAGTTATTCTTAATAATTTATATTGAAGTCGGTTGTACAAAATTTTTAATTTTAAATTATGTTAAAACTTTTATTTTGATAAATCGAAATTTAATAATGAAAATGGTTTGAAATTTTTATT
Source organism: Parnassius glacialis (assembly GCA_033319125.1). Taxonomy (NCBI): domain Eukaryota; kingdom Metazoa; phylum Arthropoda; class Insecta; order Lepidoptera; family Papilionidae; genus Parnassius; species Parnassius glacialis. Next base: position 31,017,114 of record JAVANC010000022.1, on the reverse strand, counting down.
ATTATTTATTTACATCCATTACAACCTACAAAATTCCACTGCTGAACAAAGGCCTTCCCCATAGATTTTCTCACCACTACTCGTCACGCAGACGGGTTGGCAACCATGGTTTTTATAATTTTGAGTTGTTAGCAGGAAGATGCTGCTGCTCATCTCCTGTTTCAGTTTCCCCCTGTCGCTTCTTCCGACACTAACGGAACGTATTTAGTAGCGGTGTGAGAGTATCCACTATCCCATATCGTCCCGTGAGTGTATCATGGATGGGCAGCATTTTTAATAACAAAAAAAATTAAAAACTGCGATTGCCAACCCAATTGCCCAGCACGGTGACTATGAGGATTATCCTCCCCTATATTAGGCAACCTACGAGACCTATGATCTATGACGACCTATGTTCAGCAGTCGACTTTCATAGGCTGTAACGGTAAGAGTTATGAGAGAAAATCTTTAATCTTTTGGATGACCTTATGAGATTTTGCTAAATAACAAAAACTAAATTGGTTGGTGTTATAATGTCGGAAGACCAACAGAAAAGAATAACATCTATTGAAATAAAAACTACTGAAATAAAACTATGTTAGGTATATGGATGTGGAGGAAGCGAGAGATGTGTCAGGATTTTGTACGTGGTAGAGCCAAGCTGCAGCTATATTTAAAATATAGATGTAGCGCGAATGGGTCGGCTCCACCGGGGAAGGACCACGCTGTCACTGAATACCAGCGTAAATAGCAGCTTAAAACTGCTGTGTTTCGTATGGTGAGCGTAGAGTACCGGTGATCCTTTTTACTGGAAAAGAGGCATTCCGTCTTAGCCCTTAAGGCTGACAACGCATCTGCATTTTAATTCGCAAACGAACATAGATGTATATGTCTATGGGCGACAGAAACCACTTACTATCAGGTGGACTGTGTGCTCGTTTGTCAGTTTTGTTCTATAAACAAAAAGGATCGTGCCAAATGGAAGTCCATAATCTCTGCCTACCCCTCTGGGTGACAGGCGTGAGTGTTTATGTTTTTATTGAAATAAAAGAAAATTAAAATTAAAATCACTAGCTGAAACTTCTTCATTTTTGAGATCATACTTAGTTGATATAAAAAGAAATGCGAAACTTTTATAACCTTTTAAAACTATATTATCTTGTAGTTTCATTTTATAAGAATGGAATCCACGAAGCAATACATAAACCATGTCTGTTTTGTGGTTCTCATTAGGGAACAAAGCGAGCATCCGAGCGGATCCTGGTGTGCAGCCGAATTGAAATATCAGCGAACAATACAAACCACGATACGGGGATTTACGTCGCAGGGAAAACTCGAGTGCCTGAGGTAGAAAGGGGCCTTGGATTAAATAATAATAATGTATAAGCCTACTACTTATAAAATATAATGTCTTTGTATAGTCATAGATACTAAATAAAAAAAAATAATATTCACAGCCAAAATTTTCCACAAATATACAAAAAACTTGATTTAGAGTTATAAGTATTTTCATGTTTTCATTTTGTTATTCTGTGTGCAGACTGTACCGTTGCTAATATTTTAAAGCATTACGTTCGTACTCTTTCGTCTTATTGTGTTATGTAGTCTTTAGCAAAATCTGTAAATATTTGCTTAGAATGATCTGGTACTAATCTTGTTAAAAGCCTAAAATAAGTAAATGGCCGCCGTATAAGCGCAGTGTGAGGCGACCTCAACCACATAAGTGTGACAAAATGGGGTGACACGCAGTGAGCGAGCATAGGTATTTTGTAGCAGTCTTTGAGATGTATGATATATTTTTATTCAGCTTATGTTAGGCATGTGATGGACAGCAATGATGATGATGATTAAGGGTATCATATACATATAAATAAGGGTATCATAAACATTGTTTCATAACTTTTAACAAAAAGTGAAAAACAACTTCAAATTGCTCAAAAAGAAGTTATTTATTTGCTACCCATAAGGGGTGAAATGTTTCCCTCATTAATAAAAAAAGAATAATTAAAATTGGTTCAAAATCTGCGAAGATATCGCGTAACATACATATATAAAATAACACACACACTCGAATTGAGAACCTCCTCCTTTTTGAAATCGGATAAAAATATCAAGAGCTAACTTTATATAATTGTGACGCGATCGTTTCTAATAACTGTTTAATTATAGTATGGCAAGGCCGGGTATATACGTTAAACTTTTTTTACATTTAAAACATAGTTCGAAACTAATTGTTTCAATGTAACGACCATATAACATGCCACAGTAACATGTTATGTGGTAGTAAATACATTAGCAAAAGCTTGACAATAGGAAACACAATTCAAAACACTGGGTAAGTTGGTGTTTTATGTGATTCAAATGCAAGTCACGATATTTCATACTTACATAAAGTACTTTTCTAGTTAATTGAAATGTTACGTTGTAGCGACCAAGCCTTTAGCTACTTATTTGTTTTGTGGACTAACTTTTGCGAATATAAAAGACTCATTCAATAGTCAGACCGTTTATTTGAATAGGGGTTTAAAGTTTGATGTATAAATAATAAGACTCTAAGGGTTATTTCATTCAGGAAAAGCTTGTTTAAAACAGTTTTATTTATTATTTATAGGGTCTAATTGACGTCCTATCTATGCCTATATGACAGGGAGAAATCATGAAGAAGTGGACTAGAACAATTATCATTATTGTTTGAAAGTGAGCTTAACCATCATAATTCATCATTTATTATTCCTATCTGTCTTGTATACTGTCCAGATGCTGTAAAGAATTATTGAAAATAACAAACGCTTGTCACTGACAGCTTATTTTGTGTTAAATGGCGTTTAAACGAACGTTACCGAAGAGACAATTAATTTGAATTTAGAATTCCAAGTCGAATAGAAGATATCAAACTTTATTAAAATCAACAACGTCACAGAAACCTAATACCAACACTATGAAAGTAATTAACTCAATTCAAACAACCACTATTATAACAACTCCTTGACTTGAACGCAAAAATGAAAGGAAAAAAATATTTAAATCTGATGCAGTGTCTTGTTCTCTCGCCGCAAATAAGAAACGGTTTGTAAATGTTCGAGGTACTTACAGAGTTTCAGACTAGTCAGCTTTGCATATTGTTACTTCTTGCTGAAGTGATTTAGTAATGTTGCTACCGCTTTTGTTAAGTTTGAAGCAGTACTAAGATTATTTACAATGACTACTCTACGCCTGATTGTTGAGCTACATTGGTAATAAGATTATGCATTCACTAGATTCTTTTTGTCCGCAAAACCAGAAACGCCTACATATACCCGTGGTAATTTTTATTTTTCCGTAGTAAAAAGTATCTCATGTATCAGGCATATGACTCCAAAGGATGCGTGCCAAGTTTCATCCAAATCCATTTGAACTGACGTAACGTGATTAAGTAACAAACATCAAAACATCTCAAGCTGTCACACATTTTGTATCAGTGGGATGTTATATTTCCTACGTGAGATATACGTGAAAATTTTAAATTAATGTATTAAAACATTTAATTGATTTCGCCTTAACCGTAACCATGCCTGCTTCGACTTTTAGAAATTAAAAATTAAATAATATAAGAGTTGAAAAAACTTAAGCAACACGCATGAGCTGTGATGATTCTGATGAATATTTTATTTTATCCTGGTGATGTTGATCACGACACTAGCAGAATGTTGTTAAAAATTAATGCAATGTCATCGGTCCTTGATACGAGTGCAAATTTTCAGGTCAATAGGCTGTCTACAAGTTGGTGAAAATTACACTAGATTCCGTTACATAGACATATAGATAGATACACGCGAAGCTAATAAAAGCGTGTTAATAAAAATAAAGCAAATATGTTTTAGCCGAATTCAAAAAAGAGAGGGCTCTTAATTAGACTCTTTTTTTATAGTATATGTCACACAATATGTTCGTTAGTTGAAAACCTATTTTAATTATTCTGTTTATAAAAAGCTGCTTCTTTTTCATTTAATATTTATTTAATAATGGTTACGTTATATTTTATTAAAGAAGGGTTTGTTTTGTTTATTTAATATATACCTGAAGGGAGGTCCTATTTTAATGTTAAGAAAAATAATGAGAATGAAGTTTTTATTAAGTTTTTCAAAGTTGGTTTGATTAACTCGTTGGTTTCTGAGACCAAACGTTTGATCCTCCTTATTAATTAGATCAATTAGATTAATTAGATTAGATTAGATAGATAGATAGATATAGATTGTATGACATGAATCTGTTTTATCTAATTCACTTATATTATCTTAATATATGTATAAGTGTGAATCGTGGTAAAAGAAACTATAACTTTGTGCAAGAATTGTAGCTACATAATATGATGCAAAAGTTTTCACGAATTTGTATTTTATAGACTCGTAGCATTTAGCAATATGACAGCAGCCGCAGGGGTGTAGAGAATCCACTGCACCATATATGCCTCATACATGTTTCATTTCAAGAGGCGACAGAAGGATAGGAAACAGAAGAGACAACTCTGAATGAAAGAACTGCGGTTGCAAACCCGCCTGCAGAACGTGGCAACTATAAAAAAAATCACCTTTTCGAGGCAATCTATGACATTCGCGTAAACATAAGATTCGATCGTTAATTTTTCTTTGGCCTTGCTGTTACAATTTATACCCAAAGTTTATTTATTTATTAATACTTTATTATACACCTTAATAAAAAGGATAACAAAGGGCGGATTTAAAGCTTCTTGACATTCTCTCCCAGTCAACCCGGTTAAGTTATCAAATATAAATATAAAATCCGGTATGCTCTTACTACACAGTAACGAGAAACTGTTGCATATAAATTGAAAGCGAAAATTGCAACAATTTCACATGAACTTTCACACAATGCGAGCAATTTGCATTATTTCCCTTCACTCAGTTCTAAAACGGATTTCGCAACTTGGTTTCGTAATTATTACGGTTTAGGACCCGTAAATTGTTCAAAACAATTTCAACTTTAAACGAAAGACTGGGTCTAGGGTTAATAGATTAGGTATGAGACATTCACGTACCAAGACAAAGCTTTTAATACAGCTTTCATAGAGCAAGTTCCCACGATCTGCTACGCAATATCGTGGTGGCAGGTTGTAAAACATAGTACGAGGTGACTTAGTAATCGTAACATTTACAGTGAAAAAGAAGGAGACCACATGTCTAGATTGAAGTAGCGTACCGGTCCGAGGCGGCGGCATAAGGCTTGGTGAGCCCATTCTGTTTTTTTTTTGTTTGTTTGTTTGACAACGAGGATTATCTAGTCAATTATACATAGATGATGGCTCTGTGGCGTAGCGGATTAGCAATGAGTGCCACAGATATATATATATATATATATATATATATAAATTACGTGTCACATTGTTTGTCCGCGATGAACTCCTAAACTACTGAACTGATTTCAATGAAATTTTGCACAGTGTGTGCAGTTTGGTCCAACTTGAGAGATAGGATAGTTTTATCCTGATAAGTGACACTAAATATTTTTTTATTACGAATTTAAGGAATTTTTATAAGAAGGGTCGTCGAAAAGGGCAGAACAACGTCTGCCTGGCGAGCTAGTATATAAATATATATATATATATATATATATATATATATATATATATATATATATATATATATATATACACGGCGTTATACAGAATACATACATATTTGGGATCAAAGCATGGCATGCATAGCATTTTTTGTAGATATCTTCAAAAATATAAATCGCCACAGGACAGTGGAACACAAATCGAAAGTTACTGAACAAAAATAATTAACAAACAAACAAAAATTACAGTAGCTAGTTGAGTTATGACGCTGAAGGCTGTTGGAATCTCGCACGGAACAAGTATTTGTATGGCCAATTATTGTTCCCGATCTGAATGTTTGTCCTTGAGCAATTTTTGTTTGTAAACTGCCACCACAATACAAGAGAAAATCCTGGTGGTAGTAATGTATTTTAAAATTTAAAAGAAGAAAAAAAGATTTAAGCTTAACCTCCACCCGAACCCTCCGCGGTCTAAAGCTGGTCGGCGGCGAAGGCATACACCTGATACGCTGTTGTGGCTATTGCTTTTTTGTACTTTTTCCTGTCAATACTCGAATTTCTCGATGCCAGGAAATAAACATTTCAACAGACCGACAAAAGAATCAAAATACAGATGTGTTGTCACCCGTGAGGACTAAGATAGAATGCCTCTTTTCCAGTAAAAAAGGGTCTCCGAGTCTCTAAACTCACCATACGAAACAAACAGTGTCAAGCTGATATTTTACGATTATATTTAGGTGAATTTCGGCAGTGTACATCGGACGGAAGATCAAAACTGGTGGAGGCGCGGATATGTACGTGAGTGTTTTCATGTCCTGCCCATATACTGCTAGAACGCTGCGGAGTTTAAGTTTGACATAATACGTCCTCGTTCTCATTTTTATTATGTATTCTGTATTGTATATTATTTATATCACTACGAAAAAAGATATTTCATGACGAAGAAAACAGTGGTAGAGCCACGTGGCAGCTTTTGCTGTCACACGGATGGGCCGGCTCGAACCGGGGTGGTACCACGACCTCACAGAAAACCAGCGTGAAGTAGAGATTTACCTCTGCGTTTCACTTGGTGAGTGCAGGTGGCCGGAGGCCCTTTTTACTGGAAATGAGGCATTCCATCTTAGCCCTCACGGGTGACAACGCATCTACATTTTGACTTGTAATTGAGGATAGATGTAGATGTCTATGGGCCGCAGCAACCACTTACCATCAGGTGGACTGTGTGCTCGTTTGTCACCTTTATCCTATAAAAAAAAAAGACTCACACACAAAATAATGTAATTAATAACATAAATTTAAAAATTACTCAAGGAAAAATATATATATCCCTGAAACAAAACATTTTAGAGAAATTACTTTCCCCGAACGCCCTACTTCATCTGATAGTTAAAACATTTAATTAAAAACCGTATCAGATAACGTTATGGGTTTATGGTCTTACGTTCAGGAATATATTCAGACAACCATCGCAATTCTTGTTTTAAATTAGCTTTATCGTTGGCATGTCGTCTGTTTTTATAATTATTTTCATTTCATGCTTACAGTATTAAGCACAAAATATTAAAAACTAGTGACATTTTTAAAAATTATGTATTTAAATGAGTGCCACATGTTATGTCAATTTTAATTTTTGTATGTTTCAGCACGAAACGGTTTGGTCTCAATATGTATTGAGCCCAAACTAGATGAAACTATTCCCTTGGGTCCATTAGGACAATTTTCGTCTACGTGTTTTCTCGTCCTGTTTTAGTTTCTTTATTTTATTACCTAAAAATACGATATTTATCCTGCCGCATGCCAACATGACAAAAGCGTAGCAGGTCGTGTTTCTTTTAGCCAACCTAGTGGAAGAATTTGGTTACGTCCATACACTTGGGATTTGGACTCAAGACGAAACTCAGTAACGCTCCTCTCACTTTCTACGTTCAAAAAGCATTTTGAACTAGCACAAGTTTACTAAAACCGTATTAAACTCTCACAAATAACGTAAAATGAGGATTGAAATTTCAATATTTTATGAATATGAAATAAAATATCTGCGAAATAACATAACATCTTAAAATAATCATTAACGAGTCCTGAATTACCCTTTACTTTTGTTACAAGAACATGTAGAATTTTCAGACGGATATGGGAAGACAGGCTGAAAACATCTGTCACGTGGACAACGATAAGGCTGCGGGAGACAATGACGAATATACCCAGTCGTCAGGCGTTTCCGAAGCTTATCGTAATCGCCTGGGTAGGCTGCGGCTTAATTCAAAATGTGTTATTACTTTGCCTATTTTTGGATAGAAAGAAAGAAAGAAGAATTCAGTTCTGCAATTACTTTCACAAAAAATAAGGGTAACGAACAAGTGCACAGTGATCTGTGCGCTTGGCAGGAAGTGGATACTGTGGCCTATAGACTTCTTATTAGAATCAAAATGCAGCATTTCCACCACTGAGGACTAAGATGGAATTCCTCGTTTTCAGTATAAAGGGTTTCCGGTTCTCAACACTCACAATAAAGCAGTATTAAATTGATATTGTACGCTGATATTCTATGAGAGCATGATTCTTCTACAGTCAAGCCTACCAGTTCTACCACGTGTGGCTCATTTTATTAAATTGAACCTTACACCTTGACTTCACCCGTTTAATAATTATAAGGAATTTTGTCTTAAATATCAATCATATACAAAAATGTTACTAATAATTTTTTTCCAAACAGTTAATTTTTTTCTCTTATGTAAGGGTGAAACTATACCGGAGCAAAACAATGACTGTTTAATATTCCTTCCTTACGTAATTCTCTTAGTCAGTATAACAGTTCGTAAAAGTTTCCGGCTCAAAATTGTAGATGTTGCTACTATAAACAAACAAGAAAAACATTTTATCTATGTTGCACGGTTAACGGATATTTAAAAAATTTGGTAAAAATTAAGCAAAAATCGATAGCATCCTACAAAAATTGGCTTTTAGGTATATAACTATATCAATTGTTACGTTAAAACAAACGGTTTTTTTACGAAAACGAAATTTAAACTCAGAAGTAACAAACATTTTCTTGGTGAATAACTTTACTTCAGACTACTACGTGTACTCTGTGTTAACGCGAAAAATATGAAGAATTTGAATTAATTCAGGGACGGAGGTAAGGGATTAAATAAAAGTGTAAAATGTTATATACCCTAATGAAAACAAATTGAAGTCTTGGACGTAATTGTAATTCAACAACATTATTATAATTATTCTTAAGTAATATTATTGTTCATTCGTTTTGTACTCGTACTTCCATGCTTGAAGCAAGTTCATAATCAGATCATAAACGTCCTGCCCTTATCCCAAATTATTTGGGATCGGCGCAGCGTGTTGCCTTCCATATATTGCGATGAGCCATCATCTCAATTCAATTCAGTAGTACCCCCTCCTAGTAATAAAATCTTACACGAAATCCTTTCCCACGTCCATGCTGCTTAAGGGTTTTAACTAAGTTAAAGAATGTCCGCCTGGCTGACATTAACCCTCCTTGGTAATGCTTTCATTTCACAGTATACTTGTCTTAATACTAAGAAAATGCTGCAACCCTTCCCACTTAGTCGCCTTTTATGAGACTCACGAGAACAGACGGGGTGCTGCTATTCTTTGCATCCGGCACCATACGCGTGCACGATAGCTATATTATGATGACTTCATATAACAACACTAAATATGTAATTAATAATTGCAAATATTACGCATTCACAATAGCCTAAGATCCGTACGGAATGCAAGTGGCGGAATGCAATTTTCTACGAATGAGCGAGACATACCTGGCACAGGTATATATTTACTTAAAAGAATGTCCTGACAACGAATTAATGTATCTATTTTAATAAACCATTTAATAATAAAAAGTTTATTTATTTATTTAAGTGGGGTTTGCGTTGCAACTTATAGATACACTCTCCGTAAAGTGCACAAATAATATTGGGTGAAACTAGACTTAAGTCCAATTTCAAAGGAGAAATTAATAGAAAGAACAAAAATTTAAATGCATACAATAAAGCGTTGGAAATATATTGTTTATTTTATTCTTTAAAAAATATATTATATTAAATATATTAAAAAAAAATGTTTATTTAACATATATAAAAGAAAAAAACATGTGTGCAGTTTGTAATTTTTAGACATGTATAACCTAAATTTTAGTGTATTAAACCAAAAGAATATTTTCTTTCGACTAAAGTTGCTTTGTAATAGGGACGTCTATTTCGTTCTATATGTAAAATCATTTTATAGAACACAAATTGATTGACTCTCAAGGTGGTTCGTAAAATAGACAGCAGATTGCCTAAACACAACTAATTTTAAAATAATAGGTCGAAAAAAAGTTTCTTCTTATTTCGTTTGTATAAAATTGAAGAAAAATCTTTTTGTTGTACTGTTTGTATCTGGCTGGTTTTAATATCAAAATCAATACATATAGGGCATTAAGAAAAATAAAAATAAAAAGTCACAAACACTGTCCCGCTATTTTTCAATTGTTTTTCTGTCGGCCAAAATGAGTGAGTCTAACGAATAAATTCATATATTCTGAAGTATTGTTACAAAAAAAGGTAAAAATGCGATTCAAGCCGCGAAAAAAAATTGTTACGTTTATGGACATTCTCTCGTAGGCTTATCCTATAGATTTATATATTCGTTTCTTTTTAGTGTCGCTTTTCGTGTCATTAACTTTTAAATCACAACGATGCTAAAGAAGTTTTTATTTCAAAATATTTGGTACCCCTGATTTTTATTGTATGTTAGTCTCGTGTCTTATTTACATTTACACAAATAATCTGTACAAATAAATAGTCTGTTTGTAATGTCGAAATAATAACATTTTACTATATGCATATGAAAGTATATACGGTCATTATAACAAAAACACGATTTTTAAAATTTTTGTCTGTTTGTCTTTCTGTCTGTCTGTCTGTTTGTTCCGGCTAATCTCCGAAACGGCTGGACTGATTTTGACCGGACTTTCACCGGCAGATAACTGATGTTATAAGAAGTAACTTAGGCTACTTTTATTTTAGAAAAAGAATTAGGAATCCGCGCAAAAAATTAAAACCCATGAAATCCAGTCGTAATAAATTACGCGCGGGCGTAGTCGCGGGGAACAGCAAGTATTATATATAGAAGATTCAAAATAAAAATTACTATTGTTAACATTTACAATGTTTCATTATCAATTCCGAATCGCATTTAATTTTCTTGTGTGCTTTGAAAATCAAAGCGAATTCTTATGAGACGCCACAACTTTAGATAGAATGGATCAGAATTGAAATTGGAAATTAATACAGAATCATAAGGAAAATAATCTTTCTTTCTTTTAGACTGACAAGTGGAATTAAACGCTTATTGTTGCACATATTAAAATTGTACCTAAAAACAAAACGTCGCAAAAGTTCAGATACAATACAGAACTGCTAGACAAAGTAGTCGCAACGGAAATATGGCGGAAGTTTCCGAGGAACTAGAGGAGAAATGATAAATACTCTGAGGCGCGTCCACGCTTGCTTATAAATGATTTTCCCTTACAAAGCGGTCTTGCTATTAACTCACTCTAAAATACAAGAAAAACTTCGACGTTTTTCTTATTATTGTTACGTAAAGTTAGTTAACTTAAAAAGCGACAGTCCTACGTCCATTTTGGTCAGTCTGATGGTCAACGTCTTATAATATCTCATACATTATTGCATTATTGTGTACAATAGTGAAAGATGGCAGAATATTTACTTCACCCGGCCTGTAATGGATTTACAGTTAGCGTGATGTGATATTATATAAAAAATGATTTTAAAAGTGATGAACACGGTAATAATGATGGCTATTTAATCCGTGTACAACTGCAATCAAATAGTGAAGGAAGAAGTGCGTGCACTGCTGTATAGAGCCAGCGTTTATAGTCTAGAAAACATTTCAGCTTAGTCCTCAAAGGTTACAACGCATCTAGTATTTTCTTCATTTAAAGTTGATTACAGGTATTCATGGATTTCGATATCCATTTATCATCAGGCGGACTGTCACTTCAATTTTATAAAATAAATATGTTCCTTTTACCATACGCGTAATAAAATACATATATGCTAGTACCCTGTGAGACATTTTAGACCACAGGACTAATAGTTCACAGTCTGTGATAGCTATTATACTGACTCTCCTAACTTTAAATTAGAATCATACTGGCTCTGTATACAGTTAAGATCGCAACACAGCCAGTACTGCCATTTAGCGGCAGACATAGGTTATAAGATGATGCCTACTCAAAAAGTCTTATCGGCAGAAAAGAAATCCTACCATCGTCGTTATCGTTTTTTCCATTCAGTCAATACAGCTCTTCACAAATCCACTGATGAACCTATGTTCAGCAGTTTTTGGCCTATGCCAAAGAATCAAAACCGATCCCGAGCCACCTGGATCCATCGACTTCCTGCATGTCTTACCAGGTCGTAACTCCATCTAGAATGACAGTGATGACTTAAGGAACTGAGACGTGGTCCTTCACTGTTGGCCGTATGAGGAAGCTCAAGGTCGCTCAGCGAGCTATGGTATGCTATATTCTCTGTGTAGTAGACTTAGAAATGAGGATATCCGCAGTAGAACCAGAGTGACCGACATATCCCAACGGAAAACGGATTAGTAAGCTGAAGTGGCAATGGGCCGGCCATACAGCTCGAAGAACCGACAACCGATGGGGAAAAAAGATTCTCGAGTGGCAGCCTCGTACCGGTAGCGAAGTGTAGGGCGACCCCCACTAGATGGAGTGACGAAAAAGAAAAAGTTTTGTAATGATTAAAAATTCAGCCCTTATTTAAAAAAAAATATCAAGGATTTTTAATTTAGCAGGTCATTACTCCATCTAGTGGGGGGTTTCTTACCCTTCGCATACTGGTACCAGGCTACCATTCGAGAACCTTTCTTCCCCATCGGTTGTCGGATAATACCCATCGGTCTCGTCGTCATCCATCGTTATTGTTAAAAATATCTTGAAGAAGAAGGGCTAAGTTTTCCCTGCACAGCTTAAGCAAAATGTAAAGCAGTTAAACTTTTGATCTTAAGAAATCTTGTTAGTTAAACTTCTTCTCAAATGGATTTTTCTTTTTAAAATAGAAAATTATAAACTCAAAAGCTTCAAAGCTTTGTAGGAAGTTTAATTAATTCTCAGTTCTAAACAATTATACAGATATAAATTACCCTTCAAATACATATTTACATGTTTAATATAAAATTAAAAAGAACGTGTGAGAGTCGTGGAACACTCGGTTGGAACGAAGTTCCTTTCGTAGTATATTATTATTGATAAACGTTTTATATTATTTATTAACAAATACAAATAATTGAATTACTAGCGTCGATTAAAATGAAGCGTCAATTAAAATAAAATAATATTTATTTATGGTAAGATAAGAAGAGTGGGAGAGAGGGAGATGGATATTATTCAATCTCACTTCCTTATAGCCTACACTACGTCAAAAGGGGTCGTGATGAAAAAATCTTACACTCTTTCTCGCCTAGCCCCCATCCGCCAAATTCGTACCGTCCGATAAGGAACTTCGTTCCAATAAGCGTTTTGGTAGGTATGTAAAATATATTTTTAGTATTTTCGTTCGGTTGTCAATTTGACCGGGGAAGGGTCGTGGTCTTATAGAGTACCAGGGTAAAATAACTTAAAGGTGCTGTGTTTTGTAGGGTAAGCGCCGAGAACCGGCGAACTTACTGACAACTAACGAGGCAATCCATCGATAAACCTCACGCTGTATGCATTTTTATTACATATATTATTATATGTAATAAAAATGCATTAAAATATTTTGCACTAGTTTCACAGGGCTGAAAACGCTTTACAATCTATACAAATAAATAAAATTGAAGTTTCTGTTTGTAATGTCAAAATTACGGCTTTTCAATAAATGCATATGAAAGTATATACGATACTTATAACAAAAATACATTTTTTTTATTTTGTCTGTCTGTCGGTCTGTCTGTCTGTCTGTTTGTTCCGGCTAATCGCTGAAACGGCTGAACCGATTTTGACGGGACTTTCACTGGCAGATAGCTGATGTTATAAGGAGTAACTTAGGATACCATTATTTTAGAAAAATAATTAGGGTTCCGCGCAAAAAAAATAAAAGCCGAAATAACACGCGGGCGAAATCGTGAGGAACAGCTAGTTATAAAATATAATTAAAATTTACAATGTTAGCTTTATGCTTTCTTAACGTATCACCACAATGTCGCAACTTTGTGTTTAATAAAGTTTCAAATGCAGTAACGATAAAGGGACTGCATGTGTAACGAAAATTGCAGCTACTTACCATATATTTACATACAAAGAGCTGAATCATTTTAAAAAATACCGAAAATGAGAATTTCTTACCCCTTACGCTCATGCTATCATTTTGAAATTATTAAGATCTTTTAAATTAAAATATCTTAATCATTTGGAATAAAATAACTTATGGCTATACCATCAGTTAAAGCAAAAAAAATGAGTTAAGGAAAGAATATTGTGAGAGTGGACAGAATATCATTGCGCAGATGAAGTTGGAGGCCGCGGAGGAAGGCATGTCTTGTCTGGTGCGCCTTGCCTCAGAAGAAAAAAGCGGAAGAAGTCGTCCTATCCCGAGCAGAGGCAACCATGAGGCGGCCGGCTGTAGCGCGGCCGCGGATGTGTGCGAGAACTCTTCCGTGCCTCTGCCAATATGCGGCGAAGAACATCGTGGGGGTTTTAGTCAATGTAAGTTCGACATAACCCGTCCTTGACACCAAGAGGCGGGTATGTGTAAGCCTTTCCCCATGTAAAAAAAGAATACCCCTGACCTGGAAATAATGAAAGGCGTCAGTCGATATATATTTGAGAGAAGTATAATTATCATCATTTTTTTTTTATAGGATAAGGGTGACAAACGAGCACACAGTCCACCTGATGGTAAGTGGTTGCTGCGGCCCATAGACATCTACATTTATCCTCGTTTGCGAATCAAAATGCAGATGCGATGTCACCCGTGAGGTCTAAGATGGAATGCCTCATTTTCAGTAAAAAGGGCCTCCGGCCACCTGCACTCATAAATAATTAGAATACAAAGTCTTACTCATAAAGCAAAATTGTCAGAACTGTACTAAATTCCTCAAGCAATATATGAATACCGAATAATTTAATTCAAACACATAATTTGGATGTAAATAAATATACAATGCTGAACTTATTTATAAATAATGCTTATTACATACAATATTAAAAACTATAATAAAAAAGAAACAACTAAAACTAGTATCTTAATTATCATACAGTCCTACTCCCCGCGGTATCGTGCTAAGAACGCTGGCTGCGTTAATTTAATCAAAAATATGTAATGAAGTAAATACTTTAACAAAACTGAAAGCCAAGTTTAGGTTTAAAATCAAAGCTCATCTTGCGGGAATGTTGAGCAAACTAACAACAATTTGATGTAGGTATAGCGAAAGTTTGCTAGAAGTTTTTAGGGGAAGTGATAAATAGAAAACAGGCTTTATGTGCAAAAAAAAAATTAAAAGTAAAACTTGTTTTCAGATGTGAATTTGATCTTCAATATTAAGACGTTACAAGTTCCTTCTATTAAAAAGAAGACGAAATTTTTGAATTAAATCACCTAATTTACTCACATCATACACGTTACTTAGGTATGTCTCCAATTACTTAAATAACGCTGAATCTGAATTACAGGGTGAGAGAAGTTGACGGACACGAGAAAAGTATGGTTTACACGATGATGTTGTGATTAGGTTTTAGAAAGGCTGTATCGGTGATTTTGTCATGTAGAAATATTGAACGAAGAAAGAGTGACAAAGCAAATCTATGTTGCAGAATAGGACGGCAGAGTCGGCAAGGGACAGAATAAGTTTTTATAAAGAAGCTTTAATGTACCCGTGAGTTATTTATCAAGATTCCCGGAGGTTCGTTGCTGCGTTTTATTTTCGCATTTAAAGTAGTTTAATATTATTAAAACATACCCGCGGCGCTCTTAAACAAACAAGTAAATGTAACATTTTCTGGAAGAATATTTTTTTTCCTAGCTTATTATAAGCTGATGGTTGACTACAACCCTACCTTGTGGTAAGCGGTGATGAGGCCACAGTTGCAAAATCCCACCGACTTAGTGTAACAAAATCCTATTCACTCTAGATATGACTGAATATAAGCTACAGTAGCCTAATTGGCAGGGTGCGGACCGCGAACTCAAAAGTTCGTGGGTACGAATCCGCTATTCGACTACTGTCGTGAACCACTCGTTAATAGCATTGCTAGTATTAAAAAAAAATAGGAACAGCTCACATGCTGGTGCAAAAGAATAACTTGTTTAGTGCCAGGCTTCGCTTGATAACACGCGTGTGCAGCAAGCATGGTGAGTATGGGAAAATCTACAAATGGCCCTTGAGGCCAGGTTGGACAAAATTGTCGTATTTTCGACACGATTTTGACGCTCGAGAATTGATACTTCTTGAAACAGTATATGCCCGGAAAAAAATATGCACTTACATGAAATACTTAAATAGATTCTTAATCGATTTTTTTAAATACTTAATATTAATCGAGTTCTGTAAAATTATTCGTAACACGTTCGAGTTCTCGTTTTTATAAGCGATAAAAGTTAAAGTCACAGCCTATATACTCCCTACTGCTGGGCACTCACAGGCCTCCTCTCATTTTTAAGAGGGTTTTAAGGCACGGAAATATCTGCGGCGCTGCCACAATGCGTGTTGGCGAACTTCACATGTCTTAGAAATATTTTTATCTTATTTCTTAGACATGCAGGTTTCCTCGCGATGTTTTCCTTCACCGCACTTAAAATTGCAATTAACAATTTCATTGGTGCTGGCGAGGATCGAACCCGGGTTGCTCGCGTACTGTGAAATTTACAGCTAGCACTTAACCCTTGAGCTACCTGCCGGGGTATTTTTCGATAAGTATCAATATTTAGAGTAGACTATAAAAATATCTTCTCAAGGCGACGCAACCGAACGCATTATCACTGGGCTCCCTAGCCGTCAGTATTAATATAAACTCATTTTATCTTTTTTTACAATAAACAAGATCTACTTACTGGTTTTAAATAAATCATTACAACCTGACGATTACAAATCAACTGGTGAACAAAGGCCTACCTCTAAGGCATGCTACAAAACATGGTCTTGAGCTAACAGCATCGATCGGCTTCCTGACTTAGGACCCGCCATACAGTTCGCTTATCTATACGAGGATGTCACTCATGAAATATTTCCCCATCGGTTGTGGGTTCTTCGAGTTATATAGCCAAACTATTGCCACTTCAGCTTAGTGATACGTTTTGCTACATCGATTCTAATGCAGTGACAGACAGACAGAAATTGTTGACAGTACGAGTAGTAGAGCCACGCGGCAGCTTTTGCTGTCGCACGGATGGGCCGGCTCGAACCGGGGTGGTACCACGACCTCACAGAAAACTAGCGTGAAGTTAGAGGTTTACCTCTGCGTTTCGCTTGGTGAGTGCAGGTGGCCGAAGGCCCTTTTTACTGGAAACGAAGCATTCCATCTTAGTCCTCACGGGTGACAACGCATCTACATTTTGATTTGTAATAGAGGATAGATGTAGATGTCTATGGGCCGCAGCAACCACTTACCATCAGGTGGACTGTGTGCTCGTTTGTCACCCTTATCCTACAAAAAAAATGCGGATATCTTCATTACGAAGTCTATTATGCAAATAAACTCCGGGCACAGTCCTTTCCATAGCTCACTGAGGCTCTTCTACCTTCATCATCAGTTCCGTATCGACATGCACTGGGTTTACGCTAGTTGTTTAAGATTCTGAGGATTACGTAACAAGAAGATGTGTCGATAATTTGTCAAATTTGGACTTGACTAGTCGGACAAAATTTATCATCATCATCACTATTACGGCCCTTCACAAGTCCACTACTGAACATAGACCTCCTCCAAGGAATGCCGCAAAGCACGGTCCTGAGCCACCTGCATCCATTGATTTCCTGCGTATCTTACCAGGTCGTCACTCCATCTAGTGGGGGGTAGTACACTTCGCCTACCGGTAAGAGATTGCCTTTCGAGAACTTTTCCCCATCGGTTGTCAGTTTTTCGAGCTATATGGCCGCCTCTTGGCACTTCAGCGATTGGCAGTCGCAGTTTTTAGGGTTCCGTAGCCAAATGGCAAGAAACGGAACCCTTATGGTCCGTCTATCCATTCATATGTCACTGCCACTTTTTTCGGCAACTATAAGAACTATGCTGTTGAAACTTGGTATGTAGATATATTTTGTGAAACGCATTAAGATTTTCACACAAAAATTGAAAAAAAAAAACAATAAATTTTGGGGGTTCCGCATACTTAGAACCGAAACTCAAAATTTTTTTTCATCATACGTGTGGAGTATCTATGATATTGAGGTGTCTAATATCATTTTTTTTCTAAACTGAATAGTTTGCGCGAGAGACACTTCCGAAGTGGTAAAATGTGTCCCCCCCCCCCCCCCCCCTGAAACTTCTCAAATAAGAGAATGATAAAACTAAAAAATATATGATGTACATTACCATGTAAACTACCACCGAAAATTGGTTTCAACGAGATCTAGTAAGTTTTTTTTAATACGTTATAAATCATAAACCGCAATTTACCTTTCATTCAATCAACTCAAATATAAAAATAAAATAAAATACACTATTATTAAAACATCGATCAAAGTTACAACGAACTACAAGAACTTTTTTATTATGTTACTTGCTGCTACGGAACCATTCATGGGCGAGTCCGACTCGCACTTGGCCGCTTTTTTATTATTTTGAGTTGTTATCAGGAAAATTCTGCTAACCATCCACTGTTTCATTCCCCTCAGTGGCCTCTTTGAACACTACGAAATGATATGGGTTTTTGGATTTCCCTACGACGCCATTACGCGGCGGTTTAATTTATTTAAATGTATTATAATTAAAAAATAAATATTCAAAGGTTAAATGAAATATCCATATTTCGCTTATAATTTAGATAAAGATGTTTGTAACAGAGCAAGCAAATTCCTTATATATCCGTATATAAAACACATATGACGGTGTGCACTAAACTTGAATAAAATGAGCGCCTTCATTTTAAATACGTTCTCCTTCCGTAACCTCTTTTGTTGTTTAAATTAATTTCAAAGGATTGCTCACGGCACGACTGTAGGACTGTAGTGTTTTGTTCTATACAAAACCGGAACAGTAAATAGAGCTATAATATTCACACACTACAAACAAAACAAAGAATATCTTCTGACTATACGTACGAGTATATAATCCAGAGTATACAGAGACATTTAAATATAAATGTGTATTTTTGTAACCAATATGGTAGTAGAAAAGGTTAAAGAAACGAAATTGTAATAACACATCTCCACATGAACAAAAAAAGTTAGTGTTATTCTGGAAATAAGTTATCTTTTCTTGAAGGTTTTTTACGTGTAAAGGCATGCTACAGGTACAGCTACATTGTGGTCGTAGCACGAATGGATCAGGTTGAACCGAGGAAGCGCAACGCTACACACAATACCACCGTAAAATAGCAGCTTAATGCTGCTGTGTTTCATACGGTGAGTGTACAGAACCGGAGACATTTTAAACTGGGTATGAGGCATTCCATCTTAGTCTTCAAGGGGTAAACACTGTCTATAGGCCACAGTATACACTTTACTGTCAGGTGGACTGTAGTTTGGTTAGTCACCCTTAATCCAATAAAAACATTGTACGGAGCAGGCTCGACCGGACGGACCACGCTCATTCAGAATAGGTGGAATGCTCAAACGGAATAGTTATAGGTGCGAACAATCTAGAACTGAGAGAGCAAAACCTTCAACGAACCTCCAGCGAAGTCTTAATGTGTCGTAAATATGTTTACATTTACGGCTTGGTGAAAAAGTAAATTAAGTATATTCTTTATTTTTATAGTAAAAAGCGTATAAACAACAAGAAGTGTATTATTCGTTAAATTAAACAACATCTGTGTACTAATACAACAATATTACTCAAGGTATTCCTTGTTAAAGCACACGTATACATAAATAAAGTACCGCTTTGTTGACGTTCCGCTGTAAGCAGCATTTCTCTGCAAATACGAACAATTATTTACCTGCAGCTGCATGCAACTGCACAAATAGCCGGCGCTGAAACAATGTTTGCAGAGAAACAGAACAATCGCATTACCGTTCTGCAGCTTAGTCACGTGACATTTAGTCAAGGATAGCATTCTCGCCAGGGTGAGAAAATTTTAAACAAAATAAACAGATACTATAACACTTGAAAATGAGAATTCATATGGACGCGTTCATGGAAAACTAAATAGAAAAAAAAATCCATTTACATATGACATATTGAACTTTCACATTATACTGATTATGATAATGATATTACGTAGGTGGAGTGAGTGTAAAACAGTACATAATCAATAAAAGAAGAAGAACTTTAATGTAGATTATGAGAAAGTATTGTTTGGTTGTAGTAATAACGTTGCATTCGATTGGGATCGCCTAACTTATGAGTTCTTGGTCTAGTTTTTTACCAGCTTATTTGTATTTAAATTGATAACCCCGAATTATTCTTCCGTTCTCCTTTAAGAAAAGGTCACCGCTACGATTCTCTCCTATATCGTAGAGGCTTTTATATGCATAAATTCAACCTGATAATAGCTAGAAATATTTAACAGTGGCAAAAGTCTACAGGCTGTTCTGATGATGATGACACAAACAATTTGTTGACCATAAAACACTTATTTCGTGCAGGACTTAAAGTCGCGGCCGCACAGTCGCCTCAAACCACATCCAAACGCCATTTTAATTTTTAATTTAATGGAAACACAAAAGAAAGTATTTTATTTTACGAAGTATAACAAATGAACACCATCCAATATACTGTGCCTTTCATAATTAAGATTTTTGTAATTTATAATTTCTGATTTTATCTAAATAACTGGGCTTTTTTTATAAACCTGTTCTTCAGATGAACGGCTCCATTTATAGCCCACAACCACAATCACATAATAAGCCTGTGATAATCAACTACTACACAATAAACCTTCCTGAAATGGAAAAGACTTATACTCAGCGGTGAACTCTCATGGGTTGCTGAAGAAGGCGAAGAAGGAAATAAACATCTCGTGTTCGGATGATATTCAATTTTTATCACGATTGCCAGACATCTCACAATTTAGGCTCGTCGCACAATCACCAGCATGCATAATAAGTACTATAGTATTTGCGAGATGAAGATTCCACCGAATGTCGTTTCCAGAAAGAAACTTTTACATAGATTACGGAATGAATTGATGTAAATCATCTTTTTTAAATTCAATACTCTTACAACAAGAAAGACAAATATTTTTTTAGACTTATATTTTCATTCCTTGCGTATACATATACCCAGTATACATTTTTTTATAGGATAAGGGTGACAAACGAGCACACAATCCACCTGATGGTAAGTGGTTGCTGCGGCCCATAGACATCTACATCTATCCTCTATTACAAATAAAAATGTAGATGCGTTGTCACCCGTGAGGACTAAGATGGAATGCCTCATTTCCAGTAAAAAGGGCCTCCGGCCACCTGCACTCACCAAGCGAAACGCAGAGGTAAACTTCGACTTTACGCTGGTTTTCTGTGAGGTCGTGGTACCACCCCGGTTCGAGCCGGCCCATCCGTGCGACAACAAAAGCTGCCGCGTGGCTCTACCACTGTTAACACCAATATAACTATTACCCAGTATACATACATATACCCAGATCGGCGCCAGTGTAGAAGCTCCGACTCGTCTGATATTGCTAACATCATCCGTCTATATAAATCTGTCTCCTTAGAATTCGTCAGCTTGCAGCTGTAGAACTACTGCAGCGTAAATGGATGTGATCAATCGGAAATTATCAAATACCAAAATAAAATACCAGCACAAGTTGCTGTATTTTGTACGGTGATTGAATAAAACTGTATAAATATTTTAATGATAACGAGGCCATTGATTCTTAATGGAGGATTGATGTTAGTGTTTATGAGTCACAGCATACACTTTCCACTCCTGACTGTATGCTCGTTTCTCACTCTAACGTAAATAAGAAAAATAACTGAATACTTTGCTATCGCCACGTTTAAGAAACAAGTGGCGACAATAAACATACCCGTTCATATTTTAACATAATATAACATAAAATTCTAACTAATAAAGTAAGGAAATTTTGTAATTTCGGAGCCTATTCAGAAGTTTAAATTGCTTCCTTAGCCCACCCCTTCCAGATCGTAATTTAACGCAGCGTAATCAGTGATCATCTGCAGATGCGGGATATTACTCAGTATTTTAATACAATTTAAGAGAATTTGCACAAAAGACTGATAAATATTCTCGTCTTAAGCTACCCTTTCTCTTACTTCCCGGGTTAATTTAAAAATAAAATACACACAGCAAAAAGGAGGTATTAGAATAACATAGAAGAAAAGTTTAGAGTAATAAGTCTATAATATAACAAACTGTGAAACCATACCTACAATGCGCATTCATCACTTATATCCAATTATATCTTGATTCAATTAACATAAATCTAGGCTGGAACTTTAGGTTATAATCCGGCTTGCTCACGTATGTGAACCAAGTTTACTAACCCTAACTACAGCTATTTACTGTGTTGTAAATATCCCGATTTGGCCACTGTTAGAGAACACTAATTTCCGATTTTATTTTAGTATTCAATCTGGGGCGGTCACAGAGGGCACCTAGGCTATCATTATTTAAGATGCCCCCTAACACGATGAAGCGAAGGTCTGCGAAAGGCTAAGCGCGACCAGGCCAAGTGTTACCTTAGAAGAGACATATGACCAGTAGTGGACTGCCGCAGACTGATGATGATGATTTAATCTTAAAACCCATGACTAAAAAAGTAGATAGTGATAATTAAATAAACTTAACAAGTAAAGCTTTTAGGCATAAAAGTTACAAAAATATTTTTTAAAATATCAAATAGCATTAAAAAGTAAAGACAGACAACAGTACTAAATTCTGCAGGACAGATATTCGCAATTGTAATTTCGCATGGCAATGATAAGTATCAGTCCCGCAAAAGACAAATGTCCTAAAATGTTAGTGAACTCTAACACGTGTCATCATCATCATCATTACAGCCCTTCACAAATCTACTACTGAACATGGGCGTTCCCCAAGAAATGCCACAAGGCACAGTCCTGAGCCACCTGCATTCATCGACTTCCTGCATGTCTTACCAGGTCGTCACTCCATCTAGTGGGGGTCCGCTCTACACTTCGCCTACCGGTACGAGGCTGCCACTCGAAAAACTTTTTTCCCCACCGGTTGTCAGTTCTTTGAGCCATATGGCCAGTCCATTGCCACTTCAGCTTACTAATCCGTTGAGCTATATCGGTCACTCTGATATCCTCATTTATAACTTTATCACGTAGAGAAACTCCGAGCATAGCCCTCTCCATAGCTCGCTGACCGACCTTGAACTTCCTCATCCGACCAGAAGTGAAGAACCACGGCTCAGTTCCATAGGTTCATCATTGGCAACACGCACTGGTTGTACAGTCTCGTTTTCAAGTTTTGAGGTATATCTGACGAAAACTAACACGTATAGTAACAACAAAACAGTAAGAAAAAAATAAATACTAGATATTAAAATCATAAAAGCGAATGTAGTCAAGAAGCTGAGCGCAACATTTAGTAAGGCTAGTCTTTTGTTAGAATAAACAGCTCCCGAATAAAATAATCATAAATTGTTCCCTCGCAAGTCCTTTCTATTGACTTTCCTTTATTTTGGATGAATTCAATTACTTTGTCCTTATCAATTCTATTTTCTCGGAATATTCTGTAATAATATAGTTAGATCACAAAAGGTTTCGTAAAAATAGTGATGGGTAAGTGAATTCAAGTCATTGTAAGAAGAAAAATAATCTGCTATATTTTTATGTCCACTACCCTTGAATAATTCCCAATAGTCGAAAGCTGAATGGACTACGCCTAAAGACTGCATAAAACGAGATTATGAGCCACCTTCATCCATCTCATTAGGTTGTACTGGCAACTTCGTTTTATATTGTTTATGTACCTCATTTTAACAATAAATTTATTAGCTTTATGAAAAGTTTTAATATTTCTATTTTATAATTTTTCAATTAATATTTAATATTTTACATTTACAATTAATAAAAGTTTAACTTTTTGTAACACAATGCATGCTGTGATCGCCTATCATAGCAAACATTAATTATTGCCGTTTCTTATATTGGCAATCGAAATAAATTTAAAAAATACTTAATATTTTAGTTCTTTTTTAATTATTAGAACATTAATAGGTCACAGTCTTCGACACAGAAATGTTTGTTCTGTTTAACTAAATACAATTTCCGTCTGCCACACAACTCTGCGCTTTAAAACAAAACATTTTATGATTACCATATTTCTCTAAGAGCTCCTTATTCCGTCCGGTAGTCTAAAACATTTAATTAAAAACGGTTGCAGATAACGTTATGGATCCGGAATAAATATTATGGAGAGGTTTTGAAAGCTCTTTTTAAATTAAGCTCCCTCGCTTTTCTCTTTTTTGTTTCCTAACAGTATTTACGCGTGTTTCCTTAATAGCTTGAGGATTGTCTTTTAAAGATTTTTTTCAATAGTACTTAGTATGAATAAAATATTACTTGATTTAAGGATCCAATTATGGTTATTTCCATAGAATTTGTTTTGATATATGATGGAAAAAAGCTATTTTGCTTTTAATTCATAGTGACAGGGTTATGGTTATGCTTTATCAATGAATACAATTTCAAGTTTTCTAATTCGGGGAATAACTAATATTAATGAATTTAAATAACTAATATTAATGATAAAATCTTAAATATTGTATCCAGCTGTTTGTAATTTTAGGAACGCCTCTGTCCAGCAGCGAAATTTTTTAGGAAGTTCGACCGACAACTTCACCTTTTTTAATGATACAAGCTCAAATAATCAATAACTACGATTCTTTAGTTTATTATGAGAGCATTTGTTTATTTTTTTTACGAACTTGGTTTTGATCCTGATACCGGTCTCGTTGAACTTATTATTTTTAATTGCGAAGCAAAGTGCTTGATGGTACGGTGATGAAGGGGGACATAGTAAGCAATCCTGCATATCAGAAGAAATGAACTTAATTTTTAAAAACAAAAACCCCGATTGCATTAAAATAATTAACCGATAAGAAAAAAAACAAGCTCTACAATGTAAGAGATTTTGTTTGATCAATGTAGAATGCACCGTGCATGTTGTTTGACACTATAAGCAAATTATAACATATATTTTTTAAATAAAAATAAAGTAAACCTAAAGTTACAGCCTATATATAATACCCAATGAGGGCATCCACGACTTTTTCTGCCACCAGAGCGGCGCCACTATATAGTGAGGTATAATATTTGACAGATTTCATAGTAGGGAAGTCAATTTGTTTGGAAAATATAAAAGTTATTGTTTATTTTTGTACTATCAGCTTTATTTTATATTAATAACATTAAAAATAAATAAACCAAACCACAAATATTCATAAAAGAAGAAAAATTTAAAAAAAGTTAAAAATGTGCAAAAAATTAAAGAGCAAACCACTGATGCATTGTTTTATGTGTTAATATAATATTCTAGAAACAGATAAACTTTTATTAGAAAACAACTTCTCAATTATGTTACATTGTGTAACAAAAAACTTTACCTCAGTGTCAGCTAGCGACATCTGGTGAGCAGAAAATTATTAGCCCTCATTCCTGGGCACAGGCCTTCTCTCATTTCTGAGTATCCGCCGCGCTGCATAAAATCCATGTTGGCGGACTTCACATGTCTTCTCAGGCATGCAGGTTTCCTTACGATGTTTTCTGCCGACTTCAAAAAGGATCATGTATTCAATTCTACGGCATGTTTTTTATGGGTTTTTTTAAAACCTCATGTGTTACCTCATAACTTTTTTCTTAGTTAACCGATTTCGATGATTTTTTTTTATTTTAAAGCTGGTGCTTCCCGTGCAGTCCCAAACAAATTTATTCAAGGTCTGACCCTGAAAGGTTTGAACCTGAAATCGGTTGTACAATTTTTTTTATTTGAATTATCCTTCACCGCCGACCAAGTGGTAAATCCAACCAAAATATGTTTGGTGCACTAGTTTGCTAACACTAGAATTTTCTCCTATATCATAGAGTTAGTTTTCAGACATAAATGGCTAAAGGATAAACATCTAGACCATACAAATACTTGTTTCGTGTGGGATTCGAACCCGTAGTCTTCAACTCCATAACCCAATGCTAAGCCACTGAACCATGGAGCCGTAAAAAAATCAATTAAAATTTTTACATAAAATAAATTACGTATCTTTTGTTTGTTTTCAGTTGTTTTTGTTTATGTACTCTGCATTCTGGCTATTTAACCCAATGAAAAATTTATATCCATCCCAAATTAGTATTCTTTATTGACAAGAGTAAAATTACCTTTACTTAAAGTAAATATAATTGTACAGATATATACAATTATATTTCCTATTAATCGAAATATTAACTATTATTCAGTATTCATCGCAATGTAGACCGCCCGCGATATAAACTAAGCATACAAAATTTGACCTACTCAAAGTTCAAAAACTTTATTAAACTAATTTTGTACAAAAAGGGTTATTATAAGGGGAATGAGGTGATCGCTACCAAGCTATTTCTAATTTATTTTGTGTTGTTAATTGTGTAACATACATGATTTTAGGCTGTTATTTCTTTTTAAAAGTCCCGCTGGGTTTCTTATTGGTTCTTCAGACAAGACAGAGTTTTTTTCCGAACCAGTGGTAATAAGAGTGACTTTCAATAAGTATTATTTATAATCTACATTGAATAAAACAGTTTGTTTCTATTAAATATTATTACGTAACATCTTGAAGTTATATTTTAGTATATATTTAAATATTTGCAGATATCGAAATAAGGTAGATTGTCGTGAAGCGACAATTAAAAAAGCAAAGAACCTAACCTAAGAACAACAAAACAACAAAAAAAAGAACAAGAAAATAATATATTTAAATTTTTAAAAAGGTATTTACAATTTTATATAAAAAAAATGAAATATGATGATGGTGATGGATGACGTGAAATTACAATTAGATAAAAAAATAAAGATAGGAGAATATTGTAGTGGAGCCTAAAGGTCGAAGTGACACGCGCTGCGCTTGGATTAGGAGTAGCCACACGCTGAGCTTGTAGTTTCTTGGCGGTGATGGCACGCAGCGCCTGGTCTAGGCACACGCAGCGTCCGGAGCCGGCGCACGTAGCGCCTGGAGTAGGTGCACTCAGCGCCTGGAGCAAGCAGTCACAGCGCCCAAAGGTAGCGCGGGCACTAGCAGGTGGAGGCGCAGGCGACGACTCCAGATGAAAGTATAGGCTTGTAGGATCCCGGAGTAGTGCGGCCCCGCGCTTGAAGTAGACTACGCCGACGACTTCAGATGTAGATAGAGGCTTGCAGGATCCCGGAGCAGTGCGGCCCCGCGCTTGAAGTAGACTACGCCGACGACTTCAGATGTAGATGGAGGCTTGCAGGATAAGGCCTTTAGTAGATGCTTCTCGTTTGAAAACTGAAGCGAGACTCCCTGTATTCACCGATGGTTCGGCTTTTATACCTTTTTAGAGAGAACGGGAAATTATTTAAATTAAAAGGAAATTTTTTGTAAATGACCCAAAGCAAAAGAGTATTTATGTGGAAATATCAAGATAAAACATCAGAACGGTAACGAATTTGATTAAAAATTGCCATGACAACCAAGTAAATAACGATTGTCAAATATGTAAATTTTTGGTTTTAGGCTTGTTATTAAGAATTGGCAAGTTTTATTTAAGAAATGAGATATTATTTATATAGGAAAAAAAATAGCGCAACAGCGCGCACGAAACCCGAAATTGCAGAGTTACGGAGAACTAAATAAAAGATCGAAAAAGGTAAGACTCCATTGACAGCGATTTAGAAAGTGCTGATAGCGTGAAAATATATAGAAGTGAAAATGATTTGTTATTGTGTAAAAACGTTACAGGATCCTATGGAAATAAAGATGATGCAAAATATGAATGCAGAAAATCAAAAACAGAATGGAAAAACAGTGTAAAATGATATGTAAGTAGCATAACACTACAAGGTGCTTGTTATAGAACATAAAATATTGCATGGTGCATTCTACATTGCTACACTCAAACGAAATCCTTCAGATTATAGAGCCCTTTTTTCAATCGCGAATTTGTTTTAATAGTTTAGTTTATTTTAAGGTTTTTAGTTTTATTAATGAACTAGTAGTTCAGTTAATTATTAGCATTTATTACAGATATGGTATTAGTAAGTAAATATTTCTTTACCATAGAGGTTATGGTAAAGAAAAGCTTACAAAATATGAATTTTAGAATTAGAATGGATGTAACTGAATGAGTTTTCCATAAGTTTTATTTCGTCAAGTTTAAGCTACTTAATACATACCTTAGTTTGCAGATTCAATATCTCATAGGCGTGGAAGCTTTTTCAAAGAATTGTGTTCGTTTTGCCGATATTTTTCCGTGTTGCGTGTAGTTAGGTATTTAGGGATAAATGGTAGGTACTATTAGGTAACGCAGATAATGTTTTTAAGAGCCAAGAGCTAAGTAAGTTTGACTCTTTGCAAAAATATACGAAACTAGCTTTTGCGGATTTCATCGCTTAACTTAACTTATTTGATATTCCAAGATTCCCGTGACCATGGGTGCTGTAAAATACTCGAAACGTCGATAATATAAAATAAATTAATATTTTCAATAAAATTCGTAAATACTCGTCTCATTTAAATGAGGTGTTCGCGTAAATATAAGAAATCTCAAATATATGAACTAAATCCATTTGCAATTTTTATAAATTCTATAAGTGATCAACTGTCTTCTTCTTACGACTTGTACGGCGAAGGTCTCCAAATTTACACTCAATCTACTTTGGATGGTTTACCGAAAGCTACTGACACAACGAATGCTGATCTGGCTTGTATTTTGGACTGGTGTAAAAGTTATAGATTATCCATTAAGCCCACTTAAACTCAATGAATAATTATTGGTAGTTCGAGATTAGTTGCTAGGGTTGACTTTTCTCTCATACCACCTATTCTCAATGGTATTCACATCCCTTATAGCGACAAAGTTAAGAATTTAGGAATATATATCGACTCTTGTCTAACATGGTCACCACAAATTAATGTAGTCAGTAGGAAAATGTTTCCAGCGCTAAGCTCTCTGCGGAGACTTAGAAATGTTCTCCCTACTGCCACCAAAGTTGCGCTTGCTCAATCCCTACTTCTGCCTATTCTTGACTTTGCTGATGTTTGCTATCTGGACGTTACCAAAGCGCAGATAAATAAACTTGAGCGTATTCAAAATTTATGCTTACGATTCATATTTGGACTCCATAAATATGATCACATTTCAGAATTTCGTAAACGTCTCAAGTGGCTGCCGATTCGCCTTCGCAGGAATACTCACATTTTTTCTGCTTTATACAACATACTGTTCAATTCCTCTACTTCACGTTACCTGAAAGACCGCTTTGAATTCGTTCCTCCTCTCACGATCATCATCTAAGTTTCACTAACAATTTTTTGTTTCGTATTCCAGCATATTTAACCTCCTTCTTCAATAAATCTTTTTTCCGTTACAGCTGTACGCTTGTGGAACTGTTTGCCTTTATATATTCGACGTGCTCAGTTCCTTTTTTCCTTCAAAAATCTACTCGAAAATATATATACTTGGAACTCTAATATTTCCCATCATAATCCTTAATTGTATCTATCTTACCTGTCCTCAACCGTCATCTTGTGTGTATTTATATACTTATAATTTTTTAACTTGATTGTCAAATTTATGTACACCTTCCCTATTTGCAATTCGCTGTAAACAACAGTTCTTGGCTAAACAAGGGTTGTCTGGAAGAAATCGCTTCCAGAGCGATAAGCCCGGCTATTGTACTTTGTGTATATTTATTTTATTTTGTCTCGTTCTAAAGTGTATTGGTGTACCATAAAGAATATATTGATTGATTAAAATCCAATGAACTGATGCAGTGTGGTGCTTTGTAGATTATGGACTTTGTCCTTTGTACTTTGGTTTTAGCCCAACAAAAAAATACGAACTAACAGTTTTCTTACGTAAAACGTACATTTTTGTTTTGTGTCTTAAAATGGTAGCATAAGTGTTAAAATGTATGTATATTTGGAATTATATAAAATTATCGCATCAAAAGATATTTGTATTCCCGCTCTCTTTTGATTTGCAGGCGCCATAATTTAATTTTGATATCCTATATCATTCCTATCCTATAGCTATGACAAATATAACGACACCTCAGAATAATACTATGTTAAAATACATTAAACAGATTTAGACTACAGACCATGCCAAAGAAATCGATATACATACACAACAAAAAACTTTTTCTTTTTCTTTTTGCTTATTTACACCTGATTGTTATCACCTTAATTAAAAGGGTTAAAAAGGACAAACGTAATGCCTTTTTAGCTTTCTCTTCCAGTCCCGGTTGTGGTGAAATATAACGTCACGTAAAAAGAATAAAGAAAATGAGATATGAATTAATTAATGCAACAATAACAAATACTAAATAGGTAGGTACTTAATATTATCGGGAGAACTTAACATCATATTGAGGTAGTCAGGTAAAAAAGTCTCTTTTACGTGTGCCTTTTTTAATTGTTTTGTCATTGTCTACGTGTTGCTAAGTCCAACAAAAGAAAGAAAGACGGAGTACTGCGTACGATTCAAGTGACGGCGAAACCGAACTAAAATCATTAAATTAAAATCATTAAACTTATAGTAAGGACACACTGGGCATATATCATATCACATAGCATATCATCTAAAATCATTTTTGGGTGCGTATGCGGGCATCCTTGAGCATTTTATACGTGGTAGAGCCATGCTGCAGCTATATTATGGCTGTAGCACAAATGGGTCGGCTCGACCGGGGAAGGACCACGCTCTCACATAATACCAGCGTAAAATAGCAGCTTAACGCTGCTGTGTTTCGTATGGTGAGTGTAGAGAACCGGAGACCCGTTTTATTGGAAACGAGGCATTCCATCTTAGTCCTCGCGGGTGACTACGCATCTGTATTCTGATTCGTAATCGAAGATAGATGTAGATGTTTATGGGCCGCAGCAACCACTTACCATCAGGTGGACTGTGTGCTCGTTTGTCACCCTATCCTATAAGAAAAATCCATCGGTGTACTTTCACGGACTGTTAAAGGAAGAAATAATTAAGATGTATGCATGCCAAGACGTTTATCATTGTTTTACCGTCACCTGAAATGCACATAACACTCAGACTACCTTTCTTTGTTGGTCTTAGGTGTGAACATAAGCTATTAATTAAATAAACAACGTAAAAATTAAAAAAATGCTTTTGACCAAAAAAGGAAGTCCTATCCCCTGCGTATACATTTTTTTTTTTTTTTTTATAGGATAAGGGTGACAAACGAGCACACAGTCCACCTGATGGTAAGTGGTTCCTGCGGCCCATAGACATCTACATCTATCCTCTATTACAATTCAAAATGTAGATGCGTTGTCACCCGTGAGGACTAAGATGGAATGCCTCATTTCCAGTAAAAAGGGCCTCCGGCCACCTGCACTCACCAAGCGAAACGCAGAGGTAAATCTCTACTTCACGTTGGTTTTCTGTGAGGTCGTGGTACCACCCCGGTTCGAGCCGGCCCATCCATGCGACAGCAAAGCTGCCGCGTGGCTCTACCACTGTTAAAGTTTTAGTAGAAAGAAAAAATAAAATACATTGCACTGTACTTACAAAATCGCTACTCGTTTTGTTCACCTGAAATCAAAAAGAAGACAAATAATGGAAACGAACAATTTAATCGGTCCGCTACAAGCAAATTATATAAATGAATGTAATCAATGGTGCTGCGGTATACGCGGACACAAATTCGTTCGACATATCCAAGTTACTACAATTTCGAGTAGATCTACAAATATCCGAACCAACGACATATACATATATATAGCTTGTCTGGTGAAGAATGGATAACCTTTTTATTTATTTTTTGTTTTTTTTTATACGTTACCACCACACTAGGATTTTCTCACAACACAAGGACAAACATCCAGACCCGGAATTGTATGGCCTACAATTAATATCATCAAATCAATATCAATACATACATAATATCAATACAAAAAACAGTGGTATGGCCACGCGGCAGCTTTTGGTGTCGCACGGATGGGCCGGCTCGAACCGGGGTGGTAGCACGACCTCACAGAATACCAGCGTGAAGTAGAGATTTTCCTCTGCGTTTCGCTTGGTGAGTGCAGGTGGCCGGAGGCCCTTTTTACTGGAAATGAGGCATTCCATCTTAGTCCTCGAGGGTGACAACGCATCTGCATTTTGATTCGCAAACGAGGATAGATGTAAATGTCTATAGGCCGCAGCAACCACTTACCATCAGGTGGACTGTGTGCTCGTTTGTCTCCCTTATCCTATAAAAAAAAAATTGTTCCGTGCGGGATTCGAACCCACAGCTCCCAGCGCAACAACTCATTGCTAAGCCACTGCGCAATTGCGCCTTGAAGCATATGTTTGCATTAGAACTTAAGGCCGGTCTAAAAAATGCAAAAAATATTGGGATATACATAACATCAAAATAAATGTAAGAGCCCTTGTAGATGAGGAGATAAACGCTCCCTGTAATTTTCATATAACGATCAATCCGGGTTTGATCACAGTCGGCACCAATTAAATTGTTAATTAACTTAAAATAAAGTGCTAATTTAGCACGTGCTCAGTTCGGCGCGGTTTTTATAAAAACAACGCACGGTATTTTTAGGGTTCCGTACCTCAAAAGGAAAAACGGAACCCTTATAGGATCACTTTGTTGTCCGTCT
Organism: Parnassius glacialis; assembly: GCA_033319125.1. Taxonomy (NCBI): domain Eukaryota; kingdom Metazoa; phylum Arthropoda; class Insecta; order Lepidoptera; family Papilionidae; genus Parnassius; species Parnassius glacialis. Next base: position 30,984,604 of record JAVANC010000022.1, on the reverse strand, counting down.
GTCTGTCTGTCTGTCTGTGTGGCTCTACCACTGTTAAAAGGTTAAACAACTACTAGCTACTACTCGCTCAATAAAACTAAAGTCGAATTCTGCGGACCATACCTTCATCACAGTCAACTATGAAGAGAACTTTGTGGCACCTAGTTCTAGCTTTCTTGAAAACTTTGGCCGTGACTTCTTTGTGCAGTAGCGATTTATGAATGTCATCTACTGCACTTTAATAAGCGTTCATGCAAAACTATATACTATTACTATTGTTTCATATCAGATATTTTTATAGCTGAGACTCTTTTATTATCTACTTTCTAGTGTATGAGAGACGTAGTTTATTTTTAGAGATTTTTGAGAAGGACTTCAGACAACTTCCTCCCATAAAATCTTTTTATTTTTTTAAATTTCCTTAAAGATTTCATTTTCTATTCATTATAACCTAGCAAATCATTAAAAAAAAGGTTTCAAAACCTGCAAAACGATTTCCTAGAGTTTATCTATATCATCATCATCATCATTACAGCCCTTCACAAGTCCACTGCTGAACATAGGCCTCCCCCAAAGAATGCCACAAAGCACGGTCCTGAGCCACCTGCATCCATCGACTTCCTGCATGTCTTACCAGGTCGTCACTCCATCTCGTGGGGGGACGCCCTACACTTCGCCTACCGGTACGAGGCTGCCACTCGAGAACCTTTCTTCCCCATCGGTTGTCGGTTCTTCGAGCTATATGGCCGGCCCACTGCCACTTCAGCTTACTAATCCGTTGGGCTATGTCGGTTACTCTGGTTCTACTGCGGATATCCTTATTCCTAAGTTTATCACGCAGAGAAACTCCGAGCATAGCCCTCTCCATAGCTCGCTGAGCGACCTTGAGCTTCCTCATACGGCCAGCAGTGAAGTTTATCTATATACAAGTAATAATAACAAACGAGCACACAGTGTGCCAATGATAAGTGGATACTGTGGCCCATAGAAATATTTATCTATACTTATAAATTAAGAATCAAAATGCTAATGAGTAGTTACCCCAGCGTACTAAGCTGGAACGCCTCGTTAATAGTAAAAAGTGTTTTACCTACGATCTCACTTATCTTGATAGTTATTGGTGATGCCGTCATAAATAGTAAATCGCACTAGCTTAGAGAAAGTCTATTTACTCACTTAAATATAGAACCATCGTAATTCTTTGTTGTACGCAAAGCAACAATAAAGCATAAAGCTTTATTGACATTGTTAGTACCTATACCCACAATAACATGGTAGAGCCACGCTGCAGCTATGTTTATACTTGCAGCACGATTGTATTGATTCGACCGGGGAAGGACCACGCTCTCACAGAATACCAGGGTAAAATAGCAGCATAATAATGCTGTCGTTCGTATATTGAGAAGAACCTGCGACTCTTATTTACTGGTATCGAGGCATTCTATCTTAGTCTTCAGGGGTGACAACACATCTTCACTTTAATTTTTAATCGAGGACAGATGTAGATCTTTATAGGTCACAGCACCCACTTACCAGCAGATGGACTGTGTGCTCGTTTGGTGACAAACTTAGAAACAATATGATAATAATTTTATATTATTATTTAATATTCATTTTAATGTGTTATAGGTTTTTTTTATAAGATAAGGGTGGAAAACGAACACACAGTCCACCTGATGGTAAGTGGTTGCTGCGGCCCATAGACATCTACATCTATCCTCTGTTACAGATCAAAATGCAGATGCGTTTTCACCCGTGAGGACTAGGATGGAATGCCTCATTTCCAGTAAAAAGGGCCTCCGGCCACCTGCACTCACCAAGCGAAACGCAGAGATAAACCTCTACTTCACGCTGGTATTCTGTGAGGTCGTGGTACCACCCCGGTTCGAGCCGGCCCATCCATGCGACAGCAAAAGCTGCCGCCTGGCTCTACCACTGTTAAATACACATTACATTACATTATTTTCAGGTACAACAGGGATAAATGTAAGCTTATTTATAAAAGTTGTTATGGCAACGATGATATTTTTATCACTGAATGCGATACAAGTTACAAAGTCTTATAAAGTTTTAATTTATTATTAAACATTCTCATCTCTACCTGTTATAGGTAGCGGTAATAAAGGTCGCATAGAATGAAATAGAATGGATTAGTCATTTCTGCTTTTACCACTGGTTTGGAAATATGATGAAAACAAATTCATCGTATGTACTATTTTACTAATTAGAAAAGTTAAAAACGTTTAAATACGTTTTTTTTTTTTTTGGGTAACTAAACTAAAATCTCAAAAATATTAATCAAAACTACAAATTTCTCACCTTTTTTATAGGATCGGGTGACAAACGAGCACACAGTCCACCTGATGGTAAGTGGTTGCTGTGACCCATAGACATGTACATCTATCCTCATGCAAAAAATGATAACAAATGCTTAACTAGGAAAAAAGGTGTATGTGAAATGTTAGCGGCAGCGTTGTTAATATTCTCTATGTTTCGCAAAATTTATAGATTTCTCTAAAAAGCAGACCGGCGCGCATGTTATCTTTTGCATAGAAAATATTGTATTCTTACATCTATATGTGAGTTGAAGAAGTTTAAGATTTATAAGCTTGCATGGGACGTGCCGCTGTGTTTATCATGCTCTCTACGAGCATTCTGGAAAGTTTTTCCATTCATCAAGTCGCGGCCAGCTAGTTCCGCTATTTTGCTTTGTGTACAAAGTTTCTTTTCCCTAGTGCAATTGTCTGAATTAATGAAATTGATTATTGAATAACCGCACTGGCTATTTAAATTTCAAACTTCGACAGCGTCTTTTTGAGAGATGTTATAGAAAAAGATATTTTTTTAATTGAATATAGGTTATAAATAATACTTATTAAAAGTCATTCTAATGTTTTATTTACCACTGGTATCGGGAAATACATTTGTCCTGGGAAGAATCAGCAGGAATGCCAGTGGGACAATTTAAAAAATAAGAACAGTTTACAATCACGTAAACTTGTATATAACTGTATTTCGTATAAACTACGATCTAAATACAAGGTAGGAGGACATCTAGTAGTCAGTCTGGGTACGCACCACACACCTATTTCTGTCGCCTTATAGAACCATGTATCCATGGACGTTACAGTGGATAAGACCCACGAGAAAGAACATATCGCTGATGTGAAGCACCGACGCTCCTGAAAGTCTGTTATATGTCAACATCTTCAGGATTGTCCCAACCATTATATCAGATTTGATAAATCACAAATCCTTACAAAAGAATACCGATTCCTACCAAGGATGATTTTCTAGGCTATTGACATTAAAAAACGTCCTAATTTCAATAGAGAAGATGACTGGGTGCTACCGCCTACTTGGGATCCCATTATTAATAAAACTAAATCCAAATCCAAGCATACCACTGCAAGACGTCAAGACACTGTAAGTTCGTTCTGCGTAGATCGGATCAAACATTAATATTTGATTAAAAGTTGAAGGTAGTCTTCGTTAACTATGACATCGGGACGTCAAACACCTCAGTCCCCCCTCCCCCGTGACCAAGGTTAAATGCCCGAAACATCGGGAATTAAAAAAGTTGAAATTAAACGCGATAAAATCCGTAAAATTAGTTTTATTCCAAATCATAGATATTATAGCTATTAGTATCAAACAGTTACTTATCGACCAAGGGATACTAAAATGAAATTAAATGTCTTTATTCTACGATATAAGAAATCAAAATTTCATTTGTTTAACTTCAACATGTTTCTTAATATAAAACCCAAAGAGCATATAATCACTATATTTTAAATACACCCCTTTCAAAATGGAATTCCTTAGTCCGAAAAATAATCGGCGAAATGGTATGGTGAAATATCCACAGGCATCCTCTTTTTCGTCCTTTAATTATTTTAGTGTCAGTTGTAAAATCTAACGATACAATATTATTTATTAAAATAAGCGGTCTGATATGTAATCGAAGCTTATTCTGTAATAAAACTACCCAACAAAAAAAAGTAAAAAAAGTAAAGTTACAGCCTATATACGTCCCACTGCTGGGCACAGGCCTCCTCTCATTTGTGAGAGGGTTTTAGGGCCAGGAAGTGTCCGCCGCGCTGCCCCAATGCGTGTTGACGAACTTCACATGTCTTCGAAAATATTTTTTTATGTTTCCTCACGATGTTTTCCTTCACCGCCGAGCACGTGGTAAATCAGCACTTAAAATTGCAATTAACAATTTCATTGGTGCCGGCGGGGATCGAACCCGGGTTACTCGCGTATTGTGAAATTTACCGCGAGCGCTAACCATCTGAGCTACCACGGCTCTTTAAAAAAAAAACTAATGCTAATAAATGTCTTACAAAACAAGCACGGCCCGCACTCTTAAAAGAATTTATAGTATTTAGGGGATTGTAAGAATGATATGAATATTTGTTTTTTTTTAATCTACGAGAAAATTATCAATAAGCATCAACAACTTATTAAACATCTTTATTTACTAAAACACTACAAAAAATAGCTATTCTGTTAGGAAAAAGCGCATGAATTGGTACCTGCTGACAAAACAAAAACAAGTTTTACCAAATAATGAAACCACTTAAAATTTCACTTACATATTTTAAATAATTTAGAAGTTTTTAACAAATGTTCCAAAAAAGAAAACCTTAAAATAAATTTTCTTCACAAGCTCGCCTCAACTTGACGTATGGAAAAAGTTTCTGGAAAACTCGCGGAAAGCAAGATAAATACTGCGGCGTCCGCGCCTGCTTATAAATCACGGGAACTTTTTACTTGCATGTAAACTAAAGAATGCAATGTTTTCAAAACATGGAATGACCAACGGTTCCTTTGTAATGCCAACGCTTACTAATATTTATGCTCTACATTTATAGTCGATTATTCTTAAACTAATAATTATTGGTTTAAAATAATCGACTATAAATGTTCTTATTAATATTTATTAATTATAATTAATAAATATTATTAACATTATTATCTAATGAATATATATAATAAACATTATTATCTAATGAAATTAATAATGAATATCGACAAGAAGATATTTTATTTATTTAACCAGTTTATTTTCTTAGATTTTAAATATTGATTTATAACCTCAAACTGTTTTAAAATTTGCTAATGTACATTGTGATATAAAATGTAGAATGTTATATATTAGATTAATTAAATGAACAGATTGTATATCCATAGTAATTAAATCATCAAAAATACAGCTCTCCACAAGTCCACTGCTGAACATAATCTCCCAATGAATGCCACAAATACTCGAAGTTGTTGACGAGTAATTGTCCGACTAGATAAGTCCAATTTCGACCGAGTGGTCAATGAATCTCTCCATTCAGCTAAGCAGATTTCGGAGAATAACGACACATTTCCTCATCACATATTCCTCAAAACTTGAAAACAGAAGTGTACAACCAGTGCGTATTCTAACTGATGACTTATGGATCTGAAGCGACATCCTTCACCGCTTGGCGGATGAGGAAACTCAAGGTCAGTGAGCTATAGAGAGGGCTATGTATGCTCTTAGTTTCTTTACGTGATGGTTCGAACTAAAGATATCTTTAGCAGAAGAACCATCGTAGGAGACTTTACTCGAGGTTTCAGTAAGCTGAAGTGGCAATAGGCCAGCCATATAGCTAGAATAATCGGACAACGGATGGTGAACAAAAGTTATCAAGTGGCAGCATGATGTAAGTAAAATGAACAACACAAGGCGACGACCTGGTAAGAGATGCAGGAAGCCATGAATGTGGGTGGCTCAAGCCCCGCGTTCCAGAATAATAAATAATAATAATGAATATTTGAACACCATCGTGTTTTGTTGTTGTTGTTTTCTTTCTCATAATGATTAACGGAATAAAAAGGTTTAATTTATAGCTTGATATGACAGAGGATCAGCATCACCAGCCTGTGGAAAATCACAACGCCTTTGTTGCCCGATTCCTATTCATCAAAACTTCTAGTCGAAGGTGATCCTACACTATAGTCTTGTAATTGAAAGGTTTCATACCATTAAATATACAAAATTAAGCGAAATGTAAATTAAATTTAAAACATGATGAACTACAAAACAAAAGAAATTAAAATGTGCATACAGCCTTCAGAAGCAGTTAACAGACAACACTTATAATTGTTTACTGTTGAAAATTCCGACGTATTTTCCCTTTTCTTAATGAAAAATGTTCCGGATTGTCTCTCTTGCTTTATGGGCTAAGTTTTATGGTAGGCGAGACTTAAATTATTTTAAGTACTGCCATTTCAGTACACGCCTTGCGGTTATCGTCCGAGAGTTCTGATTAATATAACCAAGTTTAAAATTCTAATGTATTATAAGCACTGAGAACAAAGATCTGTTTAACTTAACACAACAAATCAAATTCATAGACAAAAGACAATAGACAAATATTTATTCAGCTTATTTATTATTCAACTTTTACTCACTTATTATTAATAATTATAATTGCTTTTACAGAAATGTTAAATTTAAAATTGTATGTCAACTTCGATCGTAATTATGTGATATATGCATTCGACGATTACACAAACAGGTTTGGTTCACCAATATAAATCATTCAAAGATAGGATTCCCCTAAAAATGTGAAATAAATACCTGATTATCTCTAAACTAATGACAACCTTAAATTAGAGCACGAAAGAGGAACGCATCCAGCGTTCTGTTTTTGTTTTTTCTTTAACTCTGAAATTAATGGTCATAATACTAATATAATCCGAAAAACGATGCATTATTATGTACATAATTATATAATATATATAATTATGTACATATATAATATATATAATTATGTACATATATTATATTTATGTGCCTATTATTTTTATATTTTAGATCCTAAAAAACATAATGCGAAACGAAAATGTTGTTATTGCACTGTACCTCTACTGTCCTAGAAAATATTTAGATAGAATTCAGTTTATTAAAACATTATCAATTATTGTCCACGCGTTTTTAATCTTTACATAGTCCAATTTAAGTTTATTTTTTACTTATTGTAATCCAGTGCTTGATTACAATTTCGCGTAATTATGATGAATGCCTCATTAGTCTAGTGGTTGTAATAGTGCGACTGCTGATTATGAGGTCCCGGGTTCGAATCCCGGGTCGGGCCAAAAAATCAGTTATTGAGCTTTTCCATCAAGAAGTTCTCAGTAGATGTCCGGAGTCAGGAAGTTGGCGGTGTCTCATCCCCGTGCCTCGGAAAAGCACGTAAAGCCGTTGGTCCTGCGCCTGATTTCCCTCCGGTCGTGTCGGTTTGGCATCCCATCGGACTATGAGAGTAAGGGAATAGAGAATGCACCTGTGTTTACGCATACACTTGGGCACTATAATCCTGTCCTGCGCCGACGGCTAGTCTCCGTTGAGACTGGCCGCCGTGACCGAAATTCGGTCAGGAGGACTTTATTATTATTATTATTATTATTATTATTATGAAGCCCCTAAGAATCGAATGAACGACGGAAAATGCGTTAAATAAGAATACTTAGACAGGTCAGTACTGGGCAGGTATGTGAATGCAAATCACTAAATAACCACTAACGAAATATCCTCGCATTGGCAATACTGTCCTCTATCTATTGTGTCCGAAATTTTAGATTAACTTTGGATGGATTTTCTGACATCAGTCAGCTACCAGAAACAATGCCATTTTCGCCAATCAGAAGACCGTACAGACTAGGTTGGAATATAAAGTTATGAAAAATAAAGAACTGCGGTTGCCACACCAGCAGCAGGTTGGTAGGCACTAAGCGAGGCAACTAGAATAGAATAGAATAGAATAATTTTTTATTCAATATTGATTATTACATAATTCTTATTGAAAGTCATTTTTTATTTACCACTGGTTCGGAAAATACCTCTGTCCTGGGAAGAACCAGCAAGAAACCTAGCGGGACTTTTTTTTTCAAACATATTTCACTTAACAATAATTTCATTTATACAATTTTTAAATGATTTTTAATAGAACCAGCATGGTGGCGATCACCTTATTCCCAGGGGTTATTTTCATTCATGTATTCCTTGATATTATAATAACCCTTTTTGTACAGTTTTTCTTTAATAAAACTTTTAAACTTGATTATTGATAAACTTTGAATATGTTCTGGGATTTTGTTGTAAAAGCGTATACATTGCCCCATAAATGAATTACTGATTCTGTGGAGTCTAGTAACTGGTATTACAAGCTTATGTTTGTTCCTAGTGTTTAAAGAATGCACATCCTTATTCTTATTAAAGCTATTTATGTTTTTATGTACATACATTAGATTTTCATAAATATATTGCGATGCCAAAGTTAATATGTTTATTTCTTTAAATTTTTGTCTGAGGGACTCTTTACAATTTAGGTTATAAATCGCCCGAACGGCTCTCTTTTGCAAAACAAATATAGCTTCAATATCAGTCGCATTACCCCATAGCATAATTCCATAAGACATTACGCTATGAAAGTAACTAAAATACACTAATCTAGCTGTCTCAACATCTGTGAGACTTCTAATCTTTCTTACAGCATATGCTGCAGAACTAAGTCTGCTTGCTAATTTAGATATATGGGGGCCCCATTGAAGTTTCGCGTCAATAGTAATACCGAGAAAAACAGTGGTATCCACAAGACTCAACTCCTCCCCATTTAATAGCACATTGGTACTCGAATGTTTTACATTAGGTATTGTAAATTTAATACACTTTGTCTTATTGCCGTTCAAGAGCATATTGTTGGCGTTAAACCAATGTACTGATTTCGATAGAGCATTACTTACATCGTCATAATTAATTAACTGCCGTTTGAGTTTGAAAATTAAAGAGGTATCGTCAGCAAATAATACTATATCGTGATTGTCCCCTACAAGATAAGGTAAGTCATTAATATAGATTAAAAACAGGAATGGGCCAAGAATCGAGCCCTGAGGAACACCCATTGATACTACCGATCCGGAGGAACCTTTACCATTTATCACGACTTTTTGAGTTCTGTTACTTAAATATGAAGTAATAAGTCTAAGCGCCAAATTTTTTACACCGTAATGTTGTAGTTTCCTGATTAATGTTTCATGATGAACACAATCGAAAGCCTTGGAAAGATCACAGAAAACACCTAAGGCATCCTGTGAATTCTCCCAGGCATTAAAAATATATTTCATAAGCTCAACGCCGGCAACAGACGTCGAGCGACCCCTTGTAAATCCAAATTGGTTTTTTGAAGTAATTAAGTATTAAAAAAAAATTAACAATTGATCCAAAATAATTTTTTCAAAAATTTTACTAAGAGTTGGTAGTACAGAAATAGGTCTAAAATTAGCGGGGTCCAATGTACTACCAGATTTAAATAAAGGTATTACTTTACTATACTTCATTAAATCAGGAAACACACCAGAATCGATACAAGTATTAAAAATAATAGCAAGATGAAGAGCAATTAAATCTATTATGGACGCAATAACTGTCACGGAAATCCCCCACAAATCTGCGGTTTTCTTTACATCAATGGTTTTGTAGTATTTTACAATATCTTGCGGTAATACTTTTTCAAATCTAAATTCTTTTAAACAGATATTAACATTCTGTTTGAGTAATTACTCGGCGACAGTTGGAGAAGAATTCAAAGACTCTGTTGTCAAAATAGGAATATCAGTGAAATATTTCTCAAACACCGCTGCGACTTCTTGATTTGATTTAGTCAATTCATTGTTAATTTTTAATTGATAGTTTGAGTTACGAGGTTTTTCATTACCGGTTTCGCTGTTAATTATACTCCACGTCATTTTAATTTTATTCTTAGCCGTCTTAATTTTGTTGCTAATATGTAACGATTTGGCTGTGGAGCAAACTTTTTTAAACATTTTAGAATAATTTTTGACATATTCTTTAAAAGCATCAGAAGGATTATATGATCTTTCATGGTAAAGGTCATATAACCTTCGTCTGCTTTTATGAATTCCCACTGTCGCCCACTCATTAAATACCTTGCGACTGTTTCCGGAGAATGTTTTAGAACTATGGTAAATATCTCTTTTCTACCGACTTCAAACAGGAGGAGGTACTCAATTCGACTGTATGTTTTTTAATGTGTGTTACCTCATAACTTTTTATGGGTGAACCGATTTCAACGATTCTTTTTTTTATTTGAAATCTGGTGCTTCACATGTGGTCCCATATAAATTTGATCTAGGTCTGACTTTTTGAGTTATTTTTAATAATTTAAATTGAAGTCAGTTGTGCAATTTTTTTTAATTTTAAATTATATGGTTTTGATAGACTGTAATTAATGAATGAAATTGTGTTCTAGATTAGTATAGTATCAAACTTTGATCAGCTAAAAAATATGAAATATTACAAAATCATACAAGTATCTCCACGATTAGCATTTAGCCTAATAAATTGTGAGCATGGAGCTGGTAGCTTTGACGGGACCGTTCAGTTCATTTGTGATGATTGTTCTTCAATAGTATTATTTTTAAAGAACAATCATCACAAATGTATGGAATTTTTTGTAAAAAAATCTTAATAGTAAAATAAAAAATGCAAAATCACATTAACGCCTTGAATAAAATTTCCCTGTTTCTTTGTATTACCTTAAGCCGAAGTTTGTAGATTGAATCAATTAGAGGCTAAAGCAATCGCAACGCAATTCACTTCCATTAGGTCCATTTATCTCCAGTCTATTTATCTGTTTTATAAGAATGAAAACCACGTGGCTCACCGATCACTCTTAGGTTTAAAAGTGGTTTTTTTTTTATAAGTTTTGGGTTCAAATCCAAGAATAAGTTATTTTGACATACATCACTGTTTCTGTGTCGTATCTCCGTTGCTGAGACTAGGTTAGAGCCTTCCTCTGTGATCTCGTATTAGCGTTACGAACACGGGAAGGTTTGGACCTATACCATTATAGCTTTACTATGACTGCTTGCGGTTGAAAGCTTCCTAACACTATTCGGAAGGTGGCGATGCCATTACAGCCTATCAAACGACCACTGCTGGACATAAGCCTCTCCTATAGACTGCCTCATTAGCTATAGTTGCCACGCTTAGCAAGTGGATTGGTAACCGCATTTTTTTTTTAATTTAGCTGTATCAAGAAGATGCTGCTGCCCACCTCCTGATCCAGTTTCCTTTTGTCTCCTCTTACGACACCCAGGGATAATATAGGGTAGTGGATATTCTTACACCGCTGTTACACGGTAAGGGGACGGTGGTGATAGAATAACATGAAAGTCTTATATTTATACATTTGTTACTCTATTGGGAATCAAAATTATTTAACGTGATATTTTCGTCTACGAACTACGTAACGTCTCTTTTAAAGAAAACTAGCGCAACAATATGGGTAGCTTACTTTATAATATATTTAATAAAGTGTTAGGTAGTAGGGCTCTCTTTCTGGCTAAATGTCCACCTACATTAATACCACATTCTTACTTACTTCTGCGGCCAAGATGCAGAGCATCCACTGCTGTGTGCCGTTTAAGGGGATAAGAACTAGTATGCGAGACTTCAACGTATCCTCAGGGGTGACATTTCTGGCCTTCTTTGCTTGAAGCTACAAATGTCCTCCGTTTGCAATGGCCATTCACCATCAGATGAACTGAAGCCCGTTTGTCTTTTATATTTAAAAAAAAAACTTTAGAAAAAAGGTAAAAGCTTTAATTCTTCTTTTTTTTATAGGATAAGGGTGACAAACGAGCACACAGTCCACCTGTTGGTAAGTGGTTGCTGCGGCCCATAGACATCTACATCTATCCTCTATTACAAATCAAAATGCAGATGCGTTGTCACCCGTGAGGACTAAGATAGAATGCCTCATTTCCAGTAAAAAGGGCCTCCGGCCACCTGCACTCACCAAGCGAAACGCAGAGGTAAACCTCTACTTCACGCTGGTTTTCTGTGAGGTCGTGGTACCACCCCCATCCGTGCGTCAGCAAAAGCTGCCGCGTGGCTCTACCACTGTTTGTTCTTCTTCTTCTACTATACTCTTCTTCTTATACTTCGCAGAATAATACACGGCAATTTTTTGTGCTCTTGTAAATATTAATTTAAAAGATATATATTTAAGCCAAATATTAGAATAAGTGACATTCACCAGAAGTACTGATATTTGTTTTTACCACAAACTACAACACTTAACTACACTCTTTTACCATTAAAACTATCGAACAGTCAATGGAAGAGATGACCTGATGCCTTGCAGCTTTTCACTCAACAAGAACAAGAACTCAACAAAGTTCCTTCTCCTCCATCATCATCTCCACTAGCTACAGCCTTTGAAAACTTCAAGTCTTTTGTTATCTACGTGCTCCGAAATTCGCAGCAGCAAGTTCAATTGGTCTCAAAAGACTGTGATCGGTTGGCGATGCATAATCGTCGCAGAATCTTGTTGATCTATGGTGTACCCAAATATAAAAATGAAAATGTTGCCGAAACAGTCATTAAGTCACTACAGGAGACCAAAGTGTTCATAGCTCAGGAAAATTTAAATTTAAGTGCTTCAGATTGGGTAAAGTTAAGGACAAATCCAGACCTCCTTTAGTGGAGTTAAAGGATCTTGGTCTTCGTCACAAGGTCTAGATTTCAAAAACAAATTTTAAAGGTACTGGAGTGACCTTGTCCAAGTTTCTTACAAAATTTAGGCATGAAGCTTTTTAGCAGCTCGCAACTGCTTCGGAGTATCGAAATGGACAAGGGAAGGCTGTATTTATGTTTTAACAGAAGACCAGGTACAGCATTCCGTGTTCACTGTTGCTGATTTACAGTCCATCCTATTGCCGTCATCATCAAAGCAGAACCAAGATGGTGCTAAATCCGCCGAAAAAACCAAGCCAACTAAAACTCGGAGTCGTGTTGCGGACCGTAAGTATTATTACTGCTTTCGCAACCTTATTATGAATTTTCGTTAAATATCGCTCCTTCATTAATTTCTGTACAAATTTTTGTTATATTTCAATGTTTGACTACCCTTTTTAGGGTTCCGTACCTCAAAAGGAAAAAACGGAACTCTTATAGGATCACTTTGTCGTCCGTCCATCTGTCTGTCTGTCTGTCTGTTTGTCTGTCAAGACCCTTTTTCTCAGGAACGCGTGGAGGTATCAAGCTGAAATTCATATCAAACACTCAGGTCTACTGTCCCTTAGAGCTGTGAAAAAATCAAACTTCTAAGCCAACGCAATCAAAAGATACAGCCGTTTATGCTGTAAATTTTCGACATTCGCAAGGGAATCAAAACCTACCCGTGAACTCAGAATCTTAAAATTTGGTACAAAGCAACGTTTTATAGCACAGATAGAGGAAAAATTGCGAAAAGCATAAATTTTGAGCTACATCATATAATAAAAATATTTTTAATAATTTTAAACTTATATACCTACAGATTTGTTCGGAACCCTCGGTGCGCGGGTCCGACTCGCACTTTGCCGGTTTTTGTTTTTGTTTACTTTTGATGCGTATATATCATGACAGACTAACTAACACTAACGGTGGTAGAGCCATGCAGCAGTTTTTGCTGTTGCACGTATGGGCCGGCTCGAGCCGGGTTAGTACCACGACCTCACAGAATACCGGCGTGAAGTAGAAGCTCTGCTTCTGCGTTTCGTCTGGTGAGTGCAGGTGGCCGGAGGCCCAATCCCCCCCCCCCCCCTCATCAACATGGTAGCAGAATTACACAATAGACTACCCCAGGAGGGTACCAGTACCCCTGGAGAATCCCTCGCTGAGCATCCACGACCATGTTATTCCAATCCTGAGCGTGGGTGCTCAGGCTGCCCCGCGTATTCTGGGGGGGGCAAAATTCCGCTCAAAAACATAACTGCTCGGGGTAAACAGAGCAACAATACCAAGGCGACCCCTGCCACGCTATCCGTGAATTTCTGCAACATCAGGGGACTTAACTCTAACCTAAACGCCGTCCACTACCATCTCGAGACGGCGAAGCCGGCCTTGCTCTTCCTGACCGAGACGCAGGTTTCCTCTTCGGCTGATATTTCGTATCTGTCCTACCCTGGGTACAAATTGGAGCACTCCTTTGTGCCTCGGGCTGGAGTTTGCGTGTATGTCAGAGAGGACATCTGTTCTCGACGCCTCGGCAGTCTTGAAGGTTCGGACCTGTCCATCCTTTGGCTACGCGTAGACAGCGACGACCATCCGCGCGTCTACGGTTGCCTCTATAGGTCCCATAGCGGTAATGCCGAAACAGACCGACTCATCGACCACGTCCAAATGGCTACAGATTCCTTGCTACAACAGGTCCCATCCGCAGAGATCGTGATTCTTGGCGATTTTAACGCCCACCATGCCGAATGGCTCGGTTCACGTTTAACCGATCATGCGGGGAGATCTGTTTATGACTTTGCCTTGGCATATGGTCTGACACAACTGGTTACTTCGCCTACGCGGATTCCAGATGTGGAGGATCATACACCTTCCCTGTTGGACCTTCTGCTGACCTCTCATCCGGACGGATATCAGGTTTCCGTCGATGCCCCTCTCGGCTCTTCGGACCACTGTTTGATCCGGAGTATGGTGCCACTCACGCTCCCTTCGCGGTTGCGTTCTGCAGGTTGCCGCCGTGTTTGGCATTACAGGTCGGCGGATTGGGACGGAATGCGGTCTTTCTTTGCATCCTACCCATGGGGGCGGGTTTGCTTCTCGCCGGATGATCCCAGCGCTGTTGCTGACTCTGTCACTGATGTGGTGCTACAGGGAATGGAACTATTTATTCCATCATCTGTGGTACCCATCGGAGGCAGATCTCAGCCTTGGTTTGGTCGCTCCTGTAAAACTGCATTACGCAGTAAGCAGGAGTGTTATCAAGCCTGGGCTGCGGCTTCGGCGACTCGGGATGTAAACACCAGCACACTTAAAAAGAAGTATAACTTCGCCTCCAGGTCCTTCAAAAGAGTTATTGCCAAGGCAAAGTCAAAGCACATAGGCAGAATTGGCGAGAAACTAGTTCGCCTTCCTTCGGGAACCCGTGCATTCTGGTCTCTCGCCAAGGCTGTCCAAGGGAATTTCTGTAAGCCATCACTACCATCTCTGCACAGGGAGGACGACTCACTGGCCCATGACTCAAAAGACAAAGCCGACCTTTTAGGCTCCCTTTTTGCGTCCAACTCGACTCTTGATGACGGGGGGAAAACACCGCCGACCATCCCGCGGTGTGAGTGCTCTATGCCGGATGTGCTGTTCTCACAGCGCTCGGTTCGCAAAGCACTTCTCTCCCTGGACATCCAGAAGTCGAGTGGGCCTGACGGAATCCCCCCAATTGTGCTGAGGACGTGTGCTCCAGAGTTGGCACCGGTCCTAACGCGTCTTTTTCGGTACTCCTACTCCCAAGGCGTAGTCCCGAATTCATGGAAGACAGCTTTTGTCCACCCGATCCCTAAAAAAGGCGACCGCTCAGACCCGTCCAACTATAGGCCTATCGCGATCACTTCCTTGTTCTCCAAAATAATGGAATCCATTATCAACTGCCAGCTCATCCGGTACCTTGAGGATCACCAGCTGATTAGTGACCGCCAATACGGTTTTCGTGGGGGTCGATCAGCTGGTGATCTTCTGGTCTACCTGACCCATAGATGGGCGGAGGCAGTAGAGTCCAAGGGGGAGGCGTTGGCCGTTAGTCTGGACATTGCGAAGGCCTTCGATCGGGTTTGGCACAAAGCGCTTCTCTCGAAGCTCCCTTCCTATGGGCTTCCCGAGAAATTGTGCAATTGGATCACCAGCTTCCTTGCAGATCGGAGCATCAAGGTTGTTGTAGACGGTGCATGTTCTGACTACAAGCCTATTAACGCTGGTGTTCCACAAGGCTGTGTGCTATCACCAACGCTGTTTCTTCTGCATATCAATGATATGTTGCTAACTGGTAACATTCATTGCTATGCGGATGACAGCACTGGTGATGCTCTATACACCGGCCGTGCTAATATTTCTCGGGAAAACGTCTCCGAGTACCGGAACAAACTTGTGTCTGAAGTCGAGTCTTTGCTGGACAAAGTCTCGAACTGGGGGCGACTAAATCTAGTCCAGTTTAATCCTCAGAAGACACAAGTTTGCGCGTTTACCGCTAAAAAGAACCCCTTTGTCGTATCTCCTCAGTTTCAAGGCACTCCCCTGGTTGCCTCAGCCAGTATCGGAATCCTCGGCGTCGACATATCGAGTGACGTGCAGTTTCGTGGTCATTTGGAAGAGAAGGCCAAATTGGCCTCTAAAAAGCTTGGCGTGCTCAGCAGAGCGGGACAGTATTTCATGCCGGCACACCGCCTGCAACTTTACAAGGCGCAGGTTCGGCCTCACATGGAATACTGTTCCCATCTCTGGGCAGGGGCTCCCCAGTGCCAGCTCCTTCCACTTGACCGCATCCAGCGCAGAGCGGCTCGAATCGTCGACGACCGAGTTCTTTCCGATCGGCTCGACTCATTGGCGCTGCGAAGAGATGTTGCATCTCTTTGCATTTTCTTTCGCATCTACCATGGGGAGTGCTCTGAGGAATTGTTCGGATTAATCCCAGCCGCCAAATTTCACGAACGCACATCGCGGCAGAACTCCCGATACCATCCACACCATCTGGATGATTGGCGGTCCACCACTGTGCGATTTAGAAGATGTTTTCTTCCTCGCACGACTTCCTTGTGGAATCGATTACCATCAGCGATTTTTCCGGACCGATACGACTTAGGGACCTTCAAGAAAAGAGCGTACTCCTTTTTAAAAGGCCGGCAACGCATCTGCAATTCCCTCCCTGGTGTTGCAGTTGTTCATGGGCGGCGGTAGTCACTTACCATCAGGTGAGCCGCATGCTCGTTTGCCCCCTCTACTATAAAAAAAAAGAAAAAAAAAAAAAAGACTGTGTAGTTTATATACCGTCCACAGACTAACTAGATACCGTCACAGATGTTATTTTGATATTACAAACAGACACTTCAATTTTATTTATTTGTATAGATACGGGAAACATACGAGCACACAGTCTATCTGATGGTGAATGGATGCTGTGGTCCATAGACATCTACATCTATTCTTTATTAACAATCAAAATTCAGATTCATTGTCACCATTGGCGGCTAAGATGAAATTACTGGTTTTTAGGTCTCTTAGTTTTTGGTCAAAATACAAAAAGAAATTACATGATCCTATCAGGAGTTATAACAAGTTATCTAACAAAACAGCTCATATCTTCAAAAAATCTTCAAAAAATGCATTGTAGAAAAAAGCGGTGGTATTTCAGGGAATACGCTGTCTCCTCTTGAAATACACTGTCCGATCCTTGGCGGCATCAATGAATTTGTTGAAAGCGATTTACAGTTTTTTAATTTTTATAAAGAAAAACAGTGTGAGGAATCTTGCATATTTGATAAACAATTTCTGGGAGCTGTAGTCTTCCAAGGGCCATTGGGCATTGGGGCAGCTAGGTGGATTCTACCTTACATACAGAAGAAAACTTTTTCTTCTATATTATGTATACTTTAAAAAAATTGTAGAATTTTTCTGCAAAATACGAAAATATGTCTTCCTATTTTTTTTTTCGTATTTTGAAGTTATTATATAGTAGTCAGTTAATCCTTGAATTGTAAAGATATTCCAACGTAATTTTACTATAAGAGGATACTACGCATGTTACCGTCTGTCAAATCTGCGCATAGATTACTGGCTATAGCTTGCTACATATTTATTTATCTATGACTGGACAGCACTTCTTATTCGTTGGTGGTCAGATCAGAATAAACTTTTTTTTAAATCAATAGCACACATACTAGATGCATACGAGTATGTCACCTTACCATACGCATGTCATGTCTCCCCCCCCCCCCCCTCCCGAACGGGTTCCCGCCTTGTCGTACTTAGTAGTAAGCGTCGGCTTAGTAGCCGTTACCCGAGGTGAAAAAAGAGGAACCCCTTGGCTGGCCCGTGGTGTAGGGCCGGCCCGAGGTGACCACTCCGAGAGAGCTTGGCGAGCCCACTTCGGATGTGTGTCGGTGGGCTACGGTGAGAGGGGTGTCCTCTCCCCCTACCGCTGCAGCCGAGGTGGAGTCGCTGAGGAAGAGGAGTGTTGGCATGGCGATTCGCCACTCACCCTATCATCCGCGACTCTGACGGGGCCGCGTTTAGCGCATTAGCACGGTCACTGCTTTTTTTTAAAATCACAGACACCAATCGGGCAGGAATGGAGAACCTTCTTACTCTTATATAGAGAATATTCTTACTCTTCTTGATTTCAGCAACGCCTTCAACACAGTCGATTCTAATATACTTCTAGCAGTGTTCCGTTCTATTAACAATCTCCAGCAGCAAGCGACTGGTTTCGTAGTTACTTGCTTGGACCTCGTCAATGTATCCGTATTAAGGACACTTAGTCCTCGTGGTGTTCTCTGGATGCGGGCGTGCCACAAGGTGGCGTGTTGTCTCCTCTCCTCTTTTCAATTTTCAAACGCTCTATCACTTCAGGAATAACTTCTCTCTGCCATCTTTATGCAGACGATTTCCAAATATATTCTCAAACAAGTATCAATAATCCTCCATCTGCCTTGCTATCCACAAATCATGATCTCACAATTATTTCAGAATTTTGCACATCTTATGGAATTTAGGTTAACCCTAGTAAAACGCAGGTAATAGTGATAGGTAGCATCAAACTACTACAAAAAATTACTTGGCATACACTGCCTTCCATTTATTTTGAGAATTCCGCTATTCCTTACAGTAAGGTTGTAAAAAATCCAGGGTTCCTAATTGACAGTACAATATCTTGGGCACTGCAAATTGAACAGATAAGTAAGAAAATGCTTGCAGCTTGTGGAAGTCTTAAAAGACTTCGAAATTTGTTGCACGTTTGTACCAAAATTGCGTTAGCACATTCCATTTTGTTGTCTATTTTAGACTGTTACGCTGATATTACCATGGAGCAATTAAACAAGCTTAAGCGTCTTCAGAATCTATCCATTCGGTTCATATTCGGTTTACGCAAATAGGACCAAGTGTCCCAATTTCGAAATAAACTCAAGTGGCTCCCAATTCACCTTCGCCCGACTGTTCATATGCTTTCTTTACTTTTTGTATTCTGTTTGATCCCAAATCTCCAAGGTACCTTAAGGAACAATTTCACTATTGACATGAATTTCATGACCGTAGTTTGCGTTCAGTGTATAGCTTGGCTTGAATACTCCTTACAGCGTAACTTCTTTTTATAATAAGTCATTTACTTCACAAACAACCCGACTCTGAAATTCATTACCACTAAACTGGATGAAAACGCAATCTTTACAGACTTTTAAAAAACAACTGAAGGAGTATTATTTGAATTTCTCGTCATAATAATAAATTATATGTATTTCCTCTTTTCATTAATACTTGATTTTTGTTTAATTTTCTCTGCATATATTTTATTTGTGATTGAATCTATACGTATGTATGGATGTATATATATGTACATCTATGTATATATATTTATTTATATATGTTCATTAAATATTATATATTATATTATCATATATTATACAATTCATATATTTATAAAAAACTTATATAATAGGTTTTTGTCCTCAGTTTTATTTTATACTGCACGTTGCACCTATCCGTTTGTCCTTTTACGTTCGATTTGTCAGGTAAAAATCGCTTAAAGCGATACGACCACCGTTTGTAGTTCATAAGTTTTCCGTAATTGTAACCACTTTGTATAAATGCAATAGAGTTGTCTATCTAACTACACTGTCTTAGTACCAACATCAGAAAAGGAAATTATTTTATTCGTTTTGGTCCTTTTAAGACGACTTTTCTTTTGTTAAAAGTTAATGTTTTTGCACGTTTGAGTGGACTAAGGAATATTATAATCTCAATGTCGTCGTTCTATATTCTGCAACTTTTAGGGGTGGTCCAAATTTATATAGAACCGCCTCTGAAGAATATTTTTTTTTATAGGATAAGGGTGACAAACGAGCACACAGTCCACCTGATGGTAAGTGGTTACTGCGGCCCATAGACATCTACATCTATCCTCGTTTGCGAATCAAAATGCAGATGCGTTGTCACCCGTGAGGACTAAGATGGAATGCCTCATTTCCAGTAAAAAGGGCCTCCGGCCACCTGCACTCACCAAGCGAAACGCAAAGGTAAACCTCTACTTCACGCTGGTTTTCTGTGAGGTCATGGTACCACCCCAGTTCGAGCCGGCCCATCCGTGCTACAGCAAAAGCTGCCGCGTGGCTCTACCACTGTTAAAAATATATTTAATAAATACCTTTTTAATATAAAAAGGATCATGAAAATGGGTTCACAATTGACGAAGACATCACGTTATATACATAGAAGCAAACATACAGTTAAATTGTAAGCCACCTGCTTTATTTAAATAGATTTAAAGGAATAAATGAAACGTCGCAAACCATTCAAAACTTGCCGGTAAAGAACAAAAGGAATGAATGCAAATCGAAGAGAATCATTATTTTACCGACAAATTATACAAATGAATTCAATCCGTCTGGCGCTGCGCAATCTGTTACAATTATTAACATGTAAATTGACCGCCATTACAATATTGTCGGCTTTGTCGAGACAAACCTTCGTGTCTTATGTCTTTTCTCACGAGACGACCAACTCTCCCAGTCGAACTTGTCGACAAATTTCCCAGCGAGGTAAATGCCAATAGAAAATATATACTCAAAAATTATATGCAGTATTTATTCTTCATTATTAGTATTGATATTTTAAAAGTTTGACCTTGAACACAATCACACACTTTTCATAAGCTTAAACCACTTATAAAATACCTGTTACCAGTCTTCTTTAGATACATTCTTTAGTTATAAGCAATCAGTGCGTCTTCTTTACTTTCAAAACATATTTAAATGAAATAAAGTATATAATCGGAGATGAAACGGCGAATGAAATTCTGCAGGTATCCTATTTTTGTCATTTTAAGAGATTGATATTACAAAGAAAAGTTTATAAATAAATAAAAACATTATAGACTGCCATTACAATAAGGTAAAACAAGCATGTTATGCCATCATACAAAAAAAAGAGCAAAAAAAAATGGGTAGTTAAAAGATGGACCTCATTAGTGCAAGTACTCGTATAATGGGTTATCACTTCACTAACTCAAAACAGTATCTTATAACGACCTAAATGTAAGTGAGACATCGTATGTAGTGCGCTTCTTATACATTAAACTATCTCGTAATGCGTAACGCTAACTACGCTCGGTCTACACAAAATGTCATTAGCAGAAATTACTCAACTCAGGCTATCACTCCCGAGGAAGCAGTTGAGAAAGTTTACGAAAAGGCCCCAGAATACGCTACGTTTAAGTTACGAGCGATAGGTCAGCGACTGTTGTGAGCTCATTGGCTACAGACAGCAAGCTACACCGTAACTTCAAATCCAGAGATAAAATTTAATTCCTTAGGATCAAAAATTACACCTTTATTACGCGTTTACTTATTATGAAAATATGAAAATTGCCACCAAACACGATCTTCGCCGTAGCCTCTACTGCTCATTTGAGAAAGTGAGGTTAGTTAGTCACTTCCTTAACAGTTAAAACTAAAAATAAAATGTTTACTGTGCCGTACCATATTACTGTAGTTACCGTGCCGTGGCTTAAGAAAATACACTACTCAATTTAGTTCCATGGGTGTCTTAAGAGACGGTCACCATGTCGCTGGTCAGTTCGTCAAACGTGGTGATTACTTCAAATTACTAGATACTTGATAGGCGCTAGGAATTCGTTTAGGTTGGTACCTATTTTTCCTACCTATTTTTGTAATTATAGTCCGTTCGCGTTAAGAAAATGTGAGTCATCGTTGTCCGCCGGCCTGGCCACGCCCTGCAGCCAATTAAAATGCAAGAAATTAGAAAGTCGAGTTCACAGTGATTATAAATATAAATATATAAATATAAATAAAAAATTATGTTGGTGCCAATAACTCCACATTCAAAATGAGTGACATAAAAACATTATTAGATGACGCAATAGCATTAATAGACGCTAATCGGTGGAAAAAGTGCTGCGACCCCGTGATACGCAAAGAAAATACCATGTGGAATTTTGATGATATCATGGATCTTGCAGAACAAAATTCTTTCATAATTAATGTAACTTGAGAATCTAGCGATACCGATTAGTCATTTAAGTAATTTTAAGAAAATTTGTATCCATTAAACTTAATTAAATGTTGGAAAAAAAATAGAATTTTTACTCCACTGTGAATACACCTTTACCGTGTGGTTGCACTGATGACTCACTATTTTCTTAACGCGAACGGACTATAGGCAAAAGTACGACCACTGTTGTCTTCCCTTTTGAACGGTAAGGGAACCATTTCAAGGACTAAGATGAAATACTACAAAACCAATAGGTTATAGACCCCTAACATGACCCCTGACATGTATATGTGGTATTTTTAACACACCTTATTAGCTTGTCCTGTATCTTTGTATGAATGGAATAGCATAGAATTTTTTTTTCATTATAGATTACAAATAATACTTATTAAGTTTTTACTTATACCAATGGTAAAAAATCTCTGTCCTGTGAAGAACCAGCAAGAAATACAGCTTTTTTTTTTTCAAAGTAAAATCATACAATAAAAATACATGTTGCACAAAATACTTGCAAAACATATTTAAGAAACAGCTTGGAAGCATCAATAGTTTGTTTGTTCCAGATGTCAGAGAGTTAGAGTGTATATCACTGTTTATCGTATTTTTGTTTTTGTGAACATATATACAATTTACTGAATTAATGTATTTATTTATTTATTTAAATTTGTATTCTAAGAGACCCTCTTGTTTTGGGCTGTAAATACCACTTATGGCCCTATAAATCAATCCTTACAGTTTGATAACCTAGTAGCTCGTTTACCTCTCTGATATTATAAAAATCCTTATTTAATTATAATGACGACGTTGTTCCTATTCTAGTTCATGTAATTCAAATTCTTGTTCGCAGTCGAATCGCTTATGATTTAGACAGAAACCTTGTTTAACAGAATGTCGAATGTTCCTTTTTGAGTACTCTGATAATATTTTAATTATTCTCGGCTACCGTTGCTCAAGTTTGGATGTGATGGTCTGTAGTCAATTATTCAAAGTTGCAACTTATCTTTTGCCTCCCGTTTTTGAAATATCCGAAGTTTCTTGAATATTTCCAAAATGTAGTATTTCAACGTTATTTCAAGTTGAAAGCCGTGAATGTAAACTTTAAAATATTCAACAGTAGATTGTATTCAAGAAAATATAGTAGTGTTTGCAAGACTTATATGAATTATGTAAATTTATTTTACAGAATTTTAACAAATATGGCCGCGCATAATTTGACGTGGCTGTGCAAAAAGCATCCAACCCGAGTTTGTGTCAAAAAATGTTGACTTGAAAAATATTGTTTGTGGTCTATACTATATTATGTGATGTAACAATTTTAGCAAACGTAACACAAATAAGAAGAAAAATTACAAACAGACAGAAATCATACCGATAATTTGAGTTTAAGATATTTGAAGTATGGATACTTCAAATATCATAAACTCAAATTAACTTATTGCGGGTTGGATCCTTTTTGCATAATTACGTCCAATTGGCGTTATTTATTATTCATTTATTAGAGCCCATCGGAATTCAACTTCTAAACATAGGCCTCTCCTAGAGATTGCCTCATGTGCCATTTGCAATAGATGCCACTCTTGGCAGGCGAGTGTTATACCATCATGGCGTTCTACCATCTCGTATACCAGGTATTCAAGTTCAAATTTACCTACTTATACGTGGTAGAGCCATGCTGCAACTATATTAGTAGTATAGTTGTAGCACTAATGGGCCGGCTCGACCAGGGAAGGACCACGCTCTCACAGAATACCAGCGTAAAATAACAGCTTAACACTGCTGTGTTTTGTATGGTGAGTGTAGAGAACCGGATACCATTTTTACTGGAAAAGAGGCATTCCATCTTAGCCCTCACGGGTGACAACGCATCTGCATTTTGATTCTTTATTGAGGACAGATGTAGATGTCTACGGGTCACAGCAACCACTGACCATCAGGTGGACTGTAGGCTCGTTTGTCACACTATCCTATAAAAAAATTTGAAGGTGAGAAAGAGAGGGTGTCGTAAGAGCCGACAGAGGAAAAAATAAAAAGGAGATGGAAGATGCTGCTGATCTTCCTGATAACAACTCAAAATATTACAAAAACTGCAGGTTCCAACCCGCTTGCCAGGCGTGGCAACTATAGCAAAATCTCCCCATGAGACAATCTCTTGTAATGTTATGGTACTTACATATCATTTTACACTGTTTAAAATTTATTTTTCCATTCAGTTTTTGATTTTCTGCATTCATATTTTGCATCACCTTTATTTCCATAGGATCCTGTAACGTTTTTGGACCATAATAGCACAATAACAGGTCATTTTCACTTCGTATTTTCACGCTTTTTAAATCGGTGTCAATAGAGTCTACCTTTTTTTTATCTTTTATTTAGTTCTCCGTAACTCTGCGATTTCGGGTTTCGTGCGCGCTGTTGCGCTACCTTTTTTCCTATATCAATAATATCTCATTTCTTACTTAAATCTTGCCGTTTCTTAAGTACGAGCCTAAAACCAAAAATTGACATGTTTTGACATCGTTATTTATTTGGTTGTCATGGCAATTTTTATTCAAATTCGTTACCGGTCTGATGATTTTATTTCAATATTTCCACATAAATACTCTTTTGCTCTGGGCCATTTACAAAAATTTGCTTTTAATTTAAATAATTTTCCGTTCTCTCTAAAAAGGTATAAAAGCCGAATCATCGGTCAATACAGACAGTCTCGCTTCAGCTTCCAAACTTGAAGCATCTCCTAAAGGCCTTATCCCGGGGCCGCACTGCCCCGGGATCCTGCAAGCCTCGGTCTTCACCTGAAGTCGTCGCCTAGTCTACTCCAAGCGCGGGGCCACACTGCTCCGGGATCCTGCAAGCCTCGGTCTTCACCTGAAGTCGTCGCCTAGTCTACTCCAAGCGCGGGGCCACACTGCTCCGGGATCCTGCAAGCCTCTGTCTTCACCTGAAGTCGTCGACGTAGCCTACTCCAAACACGGGGCCGCACTGCTCCGGGATTCTGCAAGCCTTTGTCTTCACCTGAAGTCGTCGGCGTAGCCTACTCCAAGCACGAGGCCGCACTGCTCCGGGATCCTGCAAGCCTCTGTCTTCACCCGAAGTCGTCGCCTAGCCTACTCCAAGTGCGGGGCCGCACTACTCCGGGATCCTGCAAGCCTTTGCCTTCATCTGGAGTCATCGCCTGCGCCTCCACCTACTAGTGCCCGTGCTATCTTTAGCCACTGTGCGTGCTTGCTCCAGGCGCTGCGAGACTCCAAGCTCAGCGTGTGCCACTTTGACCTTCAGGCTCCGCTTCAATATTCATCTATCTTTATTTTCTATTTAATTGTAATTCACGTCACCCATCACCATCATCATACTTCATTTTTTTATATAAGTGTAAATATCTTTTTAAATTTTTAAATATATTATTTTTTTTGTTCTATTTTTGTTGTTTCGTTGTTGTTAAGTTAGGTTCTTTTTTTTTATTGTCGCTTCACGACACTCTATGAGGGCGCCTATGTTCAACAGTGGACTTTTATAGGTTGTAATGAATGGATGGATTGCATGTCACAATAACAAATCATCATCATCATCATCATCATCATCATTACAGCCCTTCACAAGTCCACTGCTGAACATAGGCCTCCCCCAAAGAAAGCCACAAAGCACGGTCCTGAGCCACCTGCATCCATCGACTTCCTGCATATCTTACCAGGTCGTCACTCCATCTAGTGGGGGAACGCCTTACACTTCGCCTGTCGGTACGAGGCTGCCACTCGAGAACCTTTCTTCGCCATCAGTTGTCGGTTCTTCGAGCTATATGGCCGACCCATTGCCACTTCAGCTTACTAATCCGTTGGGCTATGTCGGTCACTCTGGTTCTACTGCAGATATCCTCATATCTGAGTTTATCACGCAGAGAAACTCCGAGCATAGCCCTCTCCATAGCTCGCTGAGCGACCTTGAGCTTCCTCATACGGCCAGCAGTGAAGGACCACGTCTCAGTTCCGTATGTCATCACTGGCAACACGCACTGGGTGTACAGTCTCGTTTTCAAGTTTTGAGATATACCTGACGAGAAGATGTGCCGTAATTTCCCGAACGCTGCCCAACCGAGTTGAATCCGTCGATTCGACCTCTCGGTCGAAGTTGGACTTACGAGGGTGGATTGAAAAGTACTCGGCCTAACACAGATCCATTCAATTCTAAAAATCAAATCTACCCACATTATTTAGTTCAGTTCAGACTAGTTCATTGTGTGAAGTTCGAAACGTGTGCGATAATTAGTTGTGATTTTATAAATTTATTAACAAAGTAATCGGACATAATTTCCGCGAATGGAGCAAATCGAGCAGCGTGCCGTCATTAAGTACCTCCATAAGAAGGAGCTATCATCAAAAGCCATCCATGATGACATGGTCAGTACATTAGGCGATTGTGCTCTGTCATATTCATCCGTCAAAAAATGGATAGCAGAATTTAAGCGTGGTAGAGGGAGTGTGAAAGATGAACCCCGCTCTGGAAGACCTTCGACGTCAACTACTGACGAAAATATTAAAAAAGTACTTGATTTAATAATGGTAGACCGCAGATTAAAAATTAGAGAGATAGCCGAGATTATAGGCATCTCTTATGAACGAACTCAAAACATCATTGTCAACGAGTTGGGTTTCCACAAGGTGTCTGCAAGGTGGGTTCCGCGACTGCTTTCAGTTGAACAAAAAAGGACGCGATTGACTATTTCACGCGACTGTTTGGAGTTATTTGAAGCCGATGGAGATGATTTTTTGAATCGTTTTGTTACTATAGACGAAACATGGGTTCAATACTGTACACCGGAAACAAAACAACAATCAAAACAGTGGAGAAGACCTGGTTCACCACCCCCTAAAAAGGCTAAGTCGATTTTGTCGGCAAATAAGGTGATGGCTTCAGTATTCTGGGACTCGAAAGGTGTGATTATGATTGATTATCTTGAAAGGGGTCAGACTATAAACTCTGATTACTACTGCACCTTACTACGTCGTTTACGAGAGGAAATAAAAGAAAAACGTCGAGGAATGCTCAGAAGAAAAGTCCTATTTCATCAAGATAACGCCCGTGTTCACACGTCAGTACAGTCAATGGCTGAAATTCACAACTGTGGCTTTGAACTGTTACCGCATCCGCCGTATTCACCTGATCTGGCACCATCAGACTTATTTCTGTTCCCTAACCTAAAAAAGCACTTGGGAGGTCAAAGATTTTCGACAAACGACGAGGTCAAAGCAGCTGTAGACGCATATTTTGACTCTAAGGAAGAATCATTTTTTTTCAACGGTCTAAATGCTTGGAAGGGTAGGTGACAAAAGTGTATTGAACTTGATGGTGATTATGTAGAAAAATAAAAATATAACTGATTTAGTATGTGTTTATTTTCTTGGTTAGGCCGAGTACTTTTCAATCTACCCTCGTACCTAGTCAGACTATTTGTCCCAGGTAAACATACTCGTCAACAACTTCGAGCTTAGTGTTCCTAACAACTACCGGCATAGGTGTGACATGGACATTAAATATGATCTTTGTTTTGTCCATGTTTATCTTAAGACCTATCCGTTGGGAAACACTATTAAGGTCATTGAGCATAGTGCTTAGGTCCTCCAGCGATTCTGCCGTAAGGACTATATCGTCGGCAAATCGAAGGTGAGTGATATACTCGCCATTGATGTTGATACCGTATCCTTTCCAGTCCAGAAGCTTGAAAACGTCTTCCAATGCAGCGGTGAAGAGTTTCGGGGATATAACGTCACCCTGTCTTACACCTCTCTGCAGTTGGATAGGTTTCGTACTCTGGTTCTGTACTCGGATAGTCATCGTAGCCCTACTGTACAAACACTTCAGCACTTCGATATACCGACAGTCAACTTGGCACCGCTGAAGGGACTGCAGCACCGCCCAAATTTCGATGGAATCAAAGGCTTTCTCATAGTCCACATACGCCAGACATAGTGGCAAATTGTACTCTTCGGTCTTCTGTACAATTTGCCGAAGGGTATGTATGTGGTCTATGGTGCTAAAGCCCTTTCGGAAACCGGCTTGTTCGGGAGGCTGGAAGTCGTCAAGTCGCGCGCGAGACTATTCGTAATGACTCTCGAAAACAGCACGTAGACGCGGCTCAGAAGGGAAATCGGTCTGTAGTTCTTCAAGAGAGCGTTGTCACCTTTCTTGAAGAACAAGACCATCGCACTTCTGCTCCACGCCTCCGGTGTAATGCCACCATGGAGGACGGAATTAAAGAGCTTCTGAAGGACTTCAAGTACCGGTCTTCCACCCGCTTTCAGAAGCTCCGCTGTAATTCCATCCTCGCCTAGGGCCTTACCGTTTTTAAGGTGCTGGAGAGCCATTCTAATCTCGCTCAGACTAACGTCCGGGATATCTTCGGAATAGTATCGGATGAGACTCGCTCTTGGATCGTTACTCACACTTGCGTGTGGCTCCATCGATGACGTGTATAGCTGCCCATAGAACCTCTCAATCTCACTCAAAATCTCAGGTGTCCCGGAAACGATGCTGCCACACTCTGTCTTCAGCTCTGACAGTTGGCTCTTTCTGGCAGACAGATCTCTGGTAAAGGCTTTGGAGCCTTGGTTCCGCTCGTTCGCTTCTTCAATACGAGCTGTATAGTTGCGTAAGTCCCGCCGCATGCATTTGGAGATATGTTTGTTCAGTTGCCTGTATACTGTCAAATCTATATTATAAATATATATAGCTTCATCTCCCGTCTAACAGCCATGAGATTAAGAGTGTGATCGGAGAGTTTTTGTGTTCTTCTGCGGCGGGTCTTGCAGAGCTTAGCTCCGACCGCATGGACAGTTTCCACGAGCTTGTCATTCATATCATCCTCTTCATTGCAGTCTTCTAGGCACTGAAAACGGTTTTGTAACTCGAGCTGAAAGGTTTCGGAACTTTGGAACAGAGCACGAGGGGGAAGGAGTGTTGACTTCATTAGACAAGATCTCTCCAACTTAACGTTTAGGTTCAGTGTGCCTCTAACCATTCGGTGATCGCTACCAGTTTTCACCCTCGCGATCACGGAGACATCACTGAACAGTTGTCGTCTGGTCGTCATAATGAAGTCAATCTCATTTTTTGTCGAACCGTCGGGGCTCGACCAGGTCCACTTCCTGTGGGGCCGCTTCTGGAAGAAAGAGTTCATCATAAAGAGTCCCTCTTTCTCCATGAAGTCGGCCAGCTGCTGGACCCTTGGGTTCCGTTGCCCTATTCCAAATTTCCCTACTTTCAGCTCACCGTTCTTTCTTGTGCCTAGTGCAATAACAAATACAAGATATTAAATAATAATTAAAGTAACAAATATGACGCCATGGAAGTGCATAACAATTTATGAGGGCCAACTATTTCCTATTTATTGATATAAGAGACCTTGTCTAGCATACTAATGGCATCCACAGCTTAGTAGGTTTCAGGGTTTGCAGGTTAGTGATTGCCAGGTGTAAAAGATTAAATACGTACGATATTGTACGATATTCAATAGCGAACATAATTACAAACGACCAGTTCATCAGATCCATCACCACATATCGTTTTGTCGGGGAGCAGCGTTAAATATGCAGCTCACACTGACACTGCAATCGTCAATCTTAAGGCTTCTGACAGATAGCGGTGTAACTATCTTTTTAACGACGCGAGCAGCGTTAAAATAAAAGTATTAAATGCAATATAATCCGTAACATAGTTTTACTCAATCAGTAGTGTACTGTTAAAGGCTGACAGAGAAAGGAAGAGAAAGAAAAAGAATAATAAGTAAGACTAGTGATCCGCTCCGGCTTCACGCGGGTGATTTCTGGATCTCGACAACAACGCCACCTACTGGATCCACTTGTGAATCTAAACCACCTGGGTCCCTAGACTCAAACACACAAAACTATTATCAATATCAGTCTAGCCGTTTTCGATTTTTAACGAGACAAACTGGACAGCAATTGATTTTTACAATACAATACAAACACTCACCCAGAGGGGTAAGCAGAGACTACGGACTTCCATTTGGCGCGATCCTGACACACCTCTCTCGCCTCCTTTACATCCATATATCTACGCATACACTCTCGTCGGTTAAGGGTACTCCTAATCTGGCCCATTTTTAATGTATCGCCAATTTGGTCGATAAACCTTCGTCTAGGGCGTCCCTTCCCGACCCT
Source organism: Parnassius glacialis (assembly GCA_033319125.1). NCBI lineage: Eukaryota > Metazoa > Arthropoda > Insecta > Lepidoptera > Papilionidae > Parnassius > Parnassius glacialis. The sequence continues at coordinate 30,954,346 of JAVANC010000022.1, read as the reverse complement.
GCCGTTCACTTCTGCAACATAAATTTGCTTTGTCACTCTTGCCTCGTTCATTCGTTCTACTTGAGCAAACCACCGAAGCATTCCTTTCTTAATCCTTGTCACCGTCATCTTGCAAACCACACTTTTCTCTTATCACACTATTTCTCACTCTGTCATTCAGATTCAGCCCTAGCATACTCCTTAAGGACCGCATTTCTATAGCATTTATTCTACTCTCATGCTTCTTCTGCCAGACCCAACTTTCACTACCATACATTAAAGTAGGGACTAACACAGCATTATGAATTGCCATACGTACCTTATTTGACACATTCTGGCTCCTCATAATAGCGATTTATAAAATTTTTATATATACAGATTAACGTAATAAATGACAAATTATTCGATAATTAATCTATGATTAAACAAATATTAGTATGTCAGTTAACAAAATAGGGATGGGCAAAGGGAAAAAATATATCGAATCTATATTTTTAAACAGTATCGATATATATCGCATGAGAAATATCGATATATCGTTATCATTTGAATGATGTAAAGGTAAGGTCCAAAATTTTCTCTACTGACGGTTGGCCAACGAAAAAAAACGATACAACATTTTAAAATATATCGAAATTGATACGAATTCGATACTCTGAAATAAATATCGATATGTCGATATATCGCAATTTAAAATATCGACGATATATATCGATATATTTAAAAAAAAATATCGATATTTCGATATATCGATACTTTTTACCCATGCCTATAAAAATTATAAATATAAAAGAAAATATGCACTGACGAAACTATAAACATTGTATTATAATTTAAATGAAAATAAATGAAATATTATAATTTAAAAATTTTGTTACGAAATTATCCAGTAAGTCTGCATGAACTTCACATATTATAGAAGGACGGATTTACCATAATCGCCACATGGCAATTAGCAGTATTATTACCTATATACTTAATACATATAAATAAAATAAAATTATCTGTTTGTAATATCTAAATAACTGTCTTATTATGAGCATTTACATGCTATTAAGACATAACTATTAGTGGGGTTGCGTACCCGAACGGTAACCAACGGGACCCTATTACTAAGCCTCTGCTGTCCGACAGTACGCCCGTCCGTCCGTCCGTCTGTCTGTCATAGATGATAGATGTCATCTCATGATCCGTAATATGAATGTCTACCTGACAGTTGAGATTTTCACAGAATGTGTATTTCTGTTGCCGGTATAACAACAAGTATAAATAAAAATAAAAATAAATGAAAAATCAAAGGGGGCTCCCATACTTGAAACGTGTTTTACGCATTGAGTTACAATGTACTGCGTACGTAGTACATTATACTACGTACGTGTAGTACGTTATAAGTCAATGGTTTTACGATGGTACGGAAGCTTTCATGCGCGAGTCCGACTCGCACTTTGCCGGTTTTTAATTTTAATTTTTGTCTGTCTTGTCAGTCCGTCTGGGCTAATCTTCGGAATAGCTAAACCAATTGTAACAAAACTCCGCAAATAAATAAAGATCAATATCGGGACTGGTATAGGCCACGTTTTATCTTAAAAAAAAACTTGGACTTTTGGAAAATAAATTAAGAAAAAAACGATAAAACAACGGGTCTTTCATTATCTTAAATCTAAATAACACCACAATATTAGATCCTGCCCGGGTAAAGCTAGTTTTAATAAAACTGAAGTGACAAACGAACTTAGTCCACCGTGATAAAAGTGATGTGCATTCCATGGACAACTGTAGCTAACATCAAACAATTTTTTTTATAGGATAAGGGTGACAAACGAGCATACAGTCCACCTGGTGGTAAGTGGTTGCTGTGACCCATAGACATCTACATTTATCCTCGATTACGAATCAAAATGCAGATGCGTTGTCACCCGTGAGGACTAAGATGGAATGCCTCGTTTCTAGTAAAAAGGGTCTCCGGTTCTCTAGACACACCATACGAAACACAGCAGCATTAAGCTGCTATTTTACGCTGGTATTCTGTGAGAGCGTGGCCCTTCCCCGGTCGAGCCGACCCATTCGTGTTACAACTATACCAGAAATATAGCTGCAGCATGGCTCTACCACGTACAAAATGTCGCGTCATACTACACCCGTGGGATGCCATAGGGTAGTAGATTCAGTAACACAGTAGTATAAAGAAATATGCTTTTAAAATTGAACTGAGCTTAACAATCAGTGGGGAATTCGTTCTTACTTTGTGTAAGTTATTACCAGGGCAATCATCTGTAATCTAAAAGCTTAGGTGTATTTTAAGCTCATAAATTTATCCGTATGCTTATTAATTTAAGTTAAAGTTAAAGTTACAGCCTATATACGTCCCACTGCTGGACACAGGCCTCCCCTCATTTCTGAGAGGGTTTTCGGGAAAGGAAGTGTCCGCCGCGCTACGCCAATGCATGTTAGCGAACTTCACATGTCTTCGAAATATTTTTATCTTATTTCAGGCAGGTTTCCTCACGATGTTTTCTTTCACCGCCGAGCACGTGGTAAAACGGCACTTAAAATTGCAATTAACAATTTCATTGGCCCCCCGGTACCAATGAAATTGTTAATTGTATTTCGATGCATCGAACCGGGTATGCTCGCCCACTGTGAAATTTACAGCGAGCGCTAACCATCTGAGCTACCACGGCTCTTATTAATTAGAATGAGAATTATATGAGTGGAAAAAATTATATTCCGTCCAGCCAGATTTGAAATTTAAGCCACATTTCCACGAAACAAAAAACATATATATCTACTAGTATACCCCAGTTAGTAGTAGTACAGTTTAGACACGCCACAAAAATCAAATTCCCGAAAATCGACCACCACACTATGACCTGTTCAAATAAAAGCATCGTCCGCCATCAAACTCAAATTGCAACTTATTCAAAGCATAACCACTGTAAAAACTAAAGGGTTTCTCGCCATAAGTCCAAACTTGCGTTTACGAGTTAGGGGCACGATTTAAATTGTATATATTAGGTTCTGTGTACGCTTCACCCACACAAAGTTTAGGGTGGAGGGATAAAGCGAAAATAAAAACTTCATAAGAACGAATTTAGAATTTACGGAATAGTTGCCGGATCGGGCGAGCTTCTTGTAGCATATGGAATATATTCGAGATCATTTTGTGACGCATAAACAGCTAAATGTATCGGTTACTTGGCAGGGAATCGGAGATAATGAGATCTTGAAGGCATCCCCATGTTGCCCCCTTCTCGTTTACAACATTGCTATTTCTTTCGTATTTGAAAACATATCGCTTTGCATTATTTGGGCTATTAAATCTACAACTTTTAAGCCACTTTATGAAATCTGAGTCATATTTGTACCTATTAGCTTTGTCAGCGCTTTGGCTATACATAACGCCATAGATGAATAATTTATAGTCATGTGGTAAGGGAGTAGAAGAATCAGAGAGCCTGTTTTCTTCCGTAAGTATATAAGTATGTTTAAGGTGTGTAGATATCGAAAAATTGCAATATTATTCGAACCAGTACCAGGGGGGTAGGCTCATTTGTACTCTTTAACATTAAAAATTATAAATCTAATATATATATATATATATATATATATATATATATATATATATATATATATATATATAAGCGAAATACTAGTGAATGACTGACTCGTCACTCATCACTCATCATCTCTAAAACTATACACACGATTGAGTTGAAATTTAGAGTAGTTACTCAATTCGTAATGTAGACTAGACGATCACTCAGAACGGATTTTACGATAGTCCCATCAAAAAAAACTTGATATTTTAGCGCGAATCAGCTTGTAAACATATATACAAGCGTTTTTTCCTTGCCTCCGTGTCCGTTGTTGTCATATTTCGATTACTCTCACACTTTCTTTGATCGAGCTGTGTGCAAACTCAGTTCGATGACCGCTGAGGCGATTGAAATTTTAATCGCAATTTTAATACCTAATTTTATTCGGTACTTTTTCAGCGACGAAGGGAAAAATCTTGACGAAATCTACATATAGAAAATATTTTATTTATGTCGAAATTCTGAGGTCATGTAACTTTTCTGCTCCAAAATTGCTTCAGAAATAAAACTATAGTATGCTCCTTCTAACTAATAATTAATGAAAGTCCAAAGTTTAAAATTTGGACCAGAGCTATGTATTAAAAAGGCAACAGAGATCAAAAAAACAAAAGTGGCGGTGTTCTCTTACCGGCCACATTTTGAAATATCGCTAGTAGAGGTTTTAATATAATATTTTTGACGACATCAATCAAAGTGTTTACTATGTCACGGTCCTTAGACCGGAAGCACTCCAGGAGGGTCCTAAACGTTTGGAGGTACTTAAACGCCTGACGGATCACTAAAACCCTTGAAGTAATATATTGAAACCTTTTTGAAGGAAGTAAATGGCTCTTTATAGATAGTGATGGGTTTTATATAATGTATATTTTCATTCTTTTTTTTTTTTAATGTTTAACAAAATCTTATCGAAAAGGCATTCTTGATCAAATCCATGAGATTCTTTATCTTTTTTTATCTTTTTACATATATATATATATATATATATATATATATATATATATATATACAACGTATCATGTTAAGAAATGCAGGAAATCGATGACTTGAGTGATCGATGATGATCAATAACGGTGGATCATGACCGTGTTGACATTCCTTGGGGGATACCTTCGTTCAGTTACGGTCTTATCTTTTGTGTTCATGTAGTTATTGACTTGGTTCTTTTAGTAGTTACCTATGATGATGTACAGTATTAAGATAAATGTAAAAAGTTTAAACGTTTATACGAATTCTAATCAATTCATCTGTAGCAAATCCTTTCGCCAGACAACGCTCAGTAATGTCAACAAATTTACATTTCCAAACAAATGAGTCAATGAGGCAATCATCTGTAGTATTCCAGCTTCTATGTGACTATGCACTTAGAACACTCAGGTGTTCAAAACTACTACTAATGTTTATGAACGTGGTACAGCCATGCTGCAGCTATATCATGTTTGCAGCACGAATGGGTCGGGTAAGACCACGCCCTCACAGAATACCAATGTAAAATAGCAGCACAATGTTGCTGTGTTTAGTATAGTGAGTGTAAAGAACCTGAGATCTTTTTTACTGGATAGAAGTCATTCCATCTTAGTCCTCATGGGTGACAACACAACTGCATTTGGATTCTTAATCGGGAATAGATGTAGATAGATGTCTAGAGCTTCAGTGTCCACTTACCATTAGCTGGGCTGTGGGCTCCCTTACCAGTCTTATTAAAAAAAAAACTACAATCATACTAAGGAATAGATGTTTGTCCTTGTGCAATTTATGTTTGTAAACTGCCTCCACGACACAGGAGAAAATCCTAGTGTGGGGGTAACGTTTTTAAAAAAAAAAAAAAAAAAAAAAAAAGAATTCTAAGATTTGTAATAAAGAAGCAAACATATCTAATGAAATTATGACGTAAAAGAAACTTACTAGGGTTATATAAAAAGGAAATACAAACAAGTTGTACGTTTGTTAAGAATACCATGAAAGAGATGTTGATTAAAGCTATTCTAACATAATGGCAATCATTTGTGAAACGAGCCCATCAGCGGTTGTTTGAGCGACAAAAAGCATAAATGGACAGCAACATTACGAAATGCCATACGCAATATCTATTTTATCCTCGAGGCATCAACGAGAAGTAATTTATGAGTTTTTTGTTCGTATTTGGTCACGACAGAATACGTCAGGGTATGGTCTTAGTTGGGAGCGTTGGACGGAGTGTGAGTATATGGCATATTATACAGAATAAACGAGAGTACGGTAACTTTCGCATGTCGCCTTATTTTCTCTGTCTGTTACTGTAGGTGAACTCTGTATTTGTGGGCGTGCATTACGAGACGCTTGTACAAAGCTTCCACACTATTCTTTACTCTGACTATGTGACGGCTGCCACTCACGACACTGTGATACAACTGAATGTGATTGTCGTATATGCCAAACGTAACGCCCTGCTCGAAAAGAGTGCCCATTCTTCTACATTCAGTGCGAGTATAACATATACGTATCGAAACAAATATTTATTTACTATGTGATGACCGTGTCGTAGCGGTCAGAATATAAACTTCCCCACGTCGTTCCGTGGAATTTTCCAGTATAAAAATAAGATAGCGTTAAATGAGAGACGGCCTGTACCCAGCAGTGTGCCTTATGTAACGTTCTTTCTTTATTTTAAATTCAATCAATGTTCCTTTTGTATTTATGTCCGTGTCTACCATTTTACTCTACCTTTGTGCAATATTAGGCTGTGTTTCTATCGTAGGTCTCAGGGATGACAACGTATCTCAACGAATCCAAAAAGCAATGTTTTCTGACTGACTTTGCTGATGCGAACATCACTAATCCGGCAACCAATCGTGGCGATTCCTCCAGCAATAGACTTTACAAGCTGATATTGTTCATAAACATAATGAAAAGGACCTAATTTTATTAATTAAAATATAATCTAAGTATGGCAACTAAATAGCTTAGCGTGAAGTAGAAGTTTACCTCTATGTTTCGCTTGGTGAGTGCAGGTGGCCAGAGGCCCTTTTGACTGGAAATGAGGCATTCCATCTTAGTCCTCACGGGTGACAACGCATCTGCATTTTGATTTGTAATAAAGGATAGATGTAGATGTCTATGGGCCGCAGCAACCACTTACCATCAGGTGGACTGTGTGCTCGCTTGTCACCCTCATCTTATAAAAAAAAAAAAAAAAAAAAAAGCTTCAAAATAGTTTGCCGGTCATTGACGTTGCAAATTGCTAAGTATTTCAGTCAATAACTAGATGAAGGAGATCATAAAATCATTATGACACTTGCAAGTACATTTCAATAACTGTCCAATTGTAAGTAATCATCGGCGACCGTTGTTAAATGTGTACCCATGTTTACAAAATAAGGATACTAAAACTAAGCAAAGTGCTTTCAATATCATCATCATCATCACTATAACCCATCACAAGTTCACTGCTGAACATAGGCCTTCCCAGAGATTGCCACACAGTACGGTCTTGAGAGCCTGCATACATCGACTACCTGTTTTTCATCAAATCTTCACTCCAACTTGTGGAAACTCGTGGGAAGCGAAGTGTAAGGCTTGTAAGGTTCAAGGCTGCCACTCGTAAACCTTTCTTCAGTTGTCAGTTCTTCCAGCTAGATGGCCAGCCCATTGCCACTTCAGTTCTCTGACCTGGTTAATATGTATAGCAGTAATTATGTTATATTGTACGTATAAGAATTGCATCACAGGACCATCCAAAAATAATAAAATACATTTTATGATAGGTAAGGTATGACAAAAAAACATGTGTGAGTGTCGTGGAACACTCGTTTGGAACGAAGTTCCTTTCGTAGTATATTATTATTGATAAACGTAATATATTATTTATTAATAAATACAAATAAATGAATTACTAGCGTCTATTAAAATGTAGCGTCATTTTAAAAAAAATATTTCATAGCAAGATAAGAAAAAGTGCGAGGGAGATGGATATCATTCCATCTCGGTTCCTTATAGCCGCCAAGGCCGTCAAGTCAACGCAGTCAGAAGGGGCCGTGACGGAAAAATCTTAAACTTTTTGTGGCCTAGCCCCCATCCGCCAAATTCGTACCGTCCGATAAGGAACTTCGTTCCAAAAACAGTGAATTATTAATATTAATAAATATTAACATATATTTATTGTTATCATTTATTATTTAAAAATTAATATTTTTTACTTATTAATAAAATATAAATCAATAAAATAATTATGTATTACTATTAATATTTAACTCTTTAAAAATAAAGAAATAATAAATTTAAAAGCGTGACGATTGACGCAAATTCTCCTTACAACGGGAGTGGCTCATGAGGTGGACTAATCGCTTTTGTATAGAATAATGTCTCAAAAGAGCACACAGTCCACCTAATGGTAGGTGGATGCTGTGGCCCATAGACATCTACTACTATCATCAGTTACGAATCGAAATGAGACCCCTGAGGACTAGGGTGGGATGTCCCGTATCAAGGAAACACGACAATATTACGCTGGTATACCTTCTGCATTTACCGTGTAGTGGCGGTGTAAAATATCTACTGTCGTCCCGTGGGTGTCATAACCAAACAAGTATATGGGCAGCAGCGATTCTCTAATAACAAACAGAAAACAAAACTGCCATTGCCAACCCGCCTGCTAATCGTAGCAATTATGGCAAAAAACCCTCTATAAGACAACCTCCCATAGATTGAAGATGAAGAATTGAAGACATATGTTAGCAGTGGAATTTTTATCGGCTGCAATTTGATAGACTCTATGATATGTATGATGTTGTCGTGGCAGATTTCGCTCATGGCTACAATTTATTTCAATTTGGTTGTAGGTGTTCAAGCTGCTGTGGCCAATTATTATCAGGTGAACAGCCACTTCAATTCTATGAAGAAAAAATACCATTCGCAGAACAGACAATACTTGAGCTTATTTAAAAACAGACTCAACAAGTAGATATAGGAATTCAATACTGGATTTAACTCGAGGTCACGTTTATTCTTGTGGTTTTACGATTGTCTCCGTTGCTTTGAGTTAGGTTTTATTGTGATTTCGGTTATTTCGATTGGTTACATTGTGTTTTATATGTAGAATATTCTTATTATATTAAAGAATTAAAAAAAGCACTTGTTTTTTATAATTTATTGCAAGAGTAAGTATTTTTATAATTATAACAATGTAATGAACTTATTGAACGTACGCAATAGGAGCTATATTGGTGAGAAAGAGACAAAAGTATTAGTACACGTATTGCTACTTTATTTGACATAGACAATTATTTTTGATGTATGAAATATTAAGCACGTTGTTTAAATATAATGTCATGGAACATCAATGGTAGTACATCTTTAATGAGTAATGTTAATTACCATACGTTTATAGTTTTCTTGTAGCTAAAATATATTGCTCGTTTTTTTTGAAACATTTTTATTGATCGTTCATCACTTCATAAGTACTAACTACTACTAATACAGTATAAAATAAAAAACATGATTAATCTTTCGAAATAAGTGTAAATAAAAACAAAACACAATAAAAAAGTTTATCATTAAAAAACAAGAGAATTAATCTAATAACAAGAATAACAAATAATTTTAATCATAACGATGAAATGAAATGGACCGGCTGACTGGCCCCCGTATGCAATGATTTTGGGTTCGGCCCACAACGCTGCCATATTATTTCGGCATTCATTCCTAAATATTTAACATAACCGTACAGTTCACAAAAAAAAACAAATACTTTTAACGTGGTAGAGCCATGTTGCAGCTATATTAGTAGTATAGTCGTAGCACGAATGGGTCGGCTCGACCGGGGAAGGACCACGCTCTCACAGAAAACCAACGTAAAACAGCAGCTTAACACTGCTGTGTTTCGTATGGTGAGTGTAGAGAACCGGAGACCCTTTTTACTGGAAAAGAGGCATTCCATCTTAGTCCTCACGGGTGACAACGCATCTGCATTTTGATTCTTATTCGAAGATAGATGTAGATGTCTATGGACCACAGCAACCACTTACCATCAGGTGGACTGTGTGTTTGTCACCCTATCCTATTAAAAAGGACGATTTTACAAACATTTTATGTTATTATTAGCATAATATGTCTTCCCAATGTTGCAGTAAGACTAATTATACTATCCCGTAGCCAGAAGTGTAAATACCCAGACCAGCAATGATGCGTAGCTTCAGAGAAGCAAGACATCTGTAATCGCTACTGGACCTGTCAAGCGTGACGATTACAGCGAATCCTTTCTTCTTTTTTTCATTGAGGACTCTCCACGTTTATACGAGTAAGTAACAATAGGAAAAATCTTTGAAACTTTTTGGACTCTTATTTATTTGGCCACACACGCCTACTTTAATTTGTTGCATATTTCCTTCTTTATGCGTGTGTTAAAATAACACCCTTAATATGAAAATAAAGTGAAAATTCTACGAGCATTTCTACATGACAAGACAAAGATAAGGAAGTGTCACACGGAGCGAGGGCGATTGAAGATAACGTCAGAGTTGCGTCTGTCAGCTCTGTATGTGTTACTTATTTATTGAAAAGGAAATATGCCAAAGGAGAGGCAAGGGAAATCTTTGAAATACCGCTCACAACAAATGTCTAATGCTTTGTTCGTTTTGTACGTGTAAATGCCTTTTATTAAAATTTTCTTAATAATTCTGTGCTACATTCGTTGATAATGATTTAATTATATATATTTAGTTATATATAGTCCTAAGTAAGCTACAAATCGCAACAAGACTCCAAGCTTCTTTTTTAATTGGTAGAGCCAAACTGCAGCTATATTAGTGCTGCAGTCAAAAGATTATGACTGCAGCAGAAATGGGTTCTGCTATGCTGCAGCATCCATTTATCATCAGGTTGTCTGTGTAACAATCCGTCGTATAAAATAAGACTGAAAAGAGTCCTTCATTCACGAGGAACGTACCTACACTTGACCAGCTTTAAATTCGCAGTCTACCCAAAAAAACTACTGTAATATTTTCTTACTTTAGGCTGATATATTTCCAAAGCGTTGCCGTAAGCTACAGTATTCACTTAGTTCTTTTTGAACCCCGCTGTAATTTATTAAAAGGGACTTTTTAAACAGCGAAATCCGCGCCCAAATTTACTCACACTTCCCAACTACGTTTGACAGAGTCCGCTGTGAATTTTAAAAGGTCACTTTAATTACGCTAAGCGTGGATTTGTTTCGTAACGGGTTGTACCTATTTTCAAAATATATTTTTGCCTTTAGAATGTTCTAACGTGATTTGTTTATTTAGCGCTTAAAGTTCTTTATTTCGAGATGGCGTTTTTTTTTTTATAAAAATGAAGTGGCGAATAACTTATACTCCACCAAAGGGTAAATAGCTACTGCAGCTTATGGACAACTGTTAGCAACTTCAAACAAAGATGGTTACAGATGCGTTGTCACCTTTTAGAACTATGCTGGAGTTTCGCACGGCCTGTAATCGTACTGACTCTTTATACCTTTCAGGCCGGAATGCAGCAGTACAGGTTCTGCTGTTTGACGACAGAAATAGGTAAGAGATTCTGGTCTCAATCCAGAGGGACTCCTAGGAAGAAAAGGAGTCCACCTATTATTTTTGGCTAACTGTATCTTGTCAAAATATTTAATAATTTTAATCCTCTGTGGTCTTAGCGGACTACAGCCTTGTGTTTAGAGACGTGGTAGAGCTACGTTGCAGTGTATTATGACAGCATACAATGCGTCGACAGACACTTTAGTTTTATGTGTGTAAATGACAATATGAAATCAGACATTTTTTAGCCTTGAATGTTTTTATTGCAGAGAAAGGAAGCTTTGATTTTAGTCAGAAGATATCTTTTACAATGTAAATAAAATATCCTTAAGTTGTTAAGCCTATTTCTGTAATACAATCCTTAATGTGTTCCATCAAAATTCATACTAGTTGGCTGGACCACATAAGTATAGTCCTTTGTCCTCACTATGTGGTAAGACTAGATTTCTGATTGGGTCTGATAGGCACCACTCTCTTTCCTATTTCCGCCGCAATGCGTGCAGTGCTGTGTTCTCATTGAGATATTATGTGTTTCGATCTGAAGAGTGGGGAGAAAGCAAGTATAACTACGAGTTGTAAGGCATTCCATATTAGTGCTCTCTGTAATTTCTTCTCTAATCTGTAAATTCTTAGAATAGAATAGAATAGAATAGAATAATTTTTTTATTCAATATAGATCACATGTGTAATTCTTATTGAAAGTCATTTTTTACTTTATCACTGGTTCGAAAAAAAAACCTCCGTCCTGGGAAGAACCAGCAAGAAACCCAGCGGGACTTTTTTTAAAGCAAATTTTACAATAATGGTTATACAACTATATAAGTACAAAATTTATTTTAGAAACAGCTTGGAAGCGACCACCTCATTCCCAGGGGTTTTATCAACCATGTATTCATTTATACTAAAATAACCCTTTTTATACAGTTTCAACTTAACTAAACATTTAAACTTGCTAATAGACTTAACTAATAGCTTAAGGAATTTAATGTATCGTAAAGGTGTTTAACACCTAAAAATGTTTCATAGACAAATACCCAGACCGGGAGCAATTAATTAGGTCATCTTAACACATGTTCCGTGTGGAAATCGAACTCGCAGGCCCAACGCTTAAATGTTTAGCCACTGAGCGACCGAGCCGTATACGATTGTGTTCTTTCAATTATTTTATGATACTTAAGATTGGCAAAAAGTACACAGCACAGTATACCTAGTGGTATGTATGAAGAGTAGCCTAAATAAAATTTAAATAGCGTGTTCCTGTTCGGATTCCAAGAGTTATTTTTATTTATACACGTCGCTTACTTGATACGAGTTGAGAGATAGAGAGTGCAGCTGTGCTTGCGCTTGGGCACTATATATACACCTCACCTGCGCCTATAGCTAGTCTCCCTTGAGGCTAGCCGTCGTGACCGAAATGCGGTCTGGAGGACATTATTATTAATTGACTAGCTGTTCCTACTACTACGACTATATAGCTGTTCGACTTATCCCGTGTGAATTTTTTTTGCGCGTAACCCTAAAATAAAAGTCTTGTAAGTTACTCCTTATAACATAAGCTACCTGCCAGTAAAAGTCCCATATAAATCGCTTCACAGGTTTTTGCGTGATGCGTGTTTAGACAATCGTGTTAGAATTTTATTATACTCGTAGTAGTTAATTGATAAGCGAAGATGATTTGAAGCAACAAGATTAACTTCGTACGGAAACAATGATTTACCATTTTGAACATACCAGAGCAGCGAAAGTGTAAATCGAATAAAGTAAATATTTGGTTTCTAGGTGATATTATGCAAACAAATAAAATATAACAGGAAATCTTTACATCTATAATAATACATGCGTAGTTACGTAGGTAATACAATGTAACCAGCGGGGTAAGCAGAGTTCACTTTCTAAATTTTCTGTAAAACTGGTTTAAATTAAGTAAAATAAGAGTATGGTTAAATCCTACACAATAATAATAATATTTCTAGCGGGTATGCGAACTCCACAAATAATATATATATATATACACAGTCAGGTCATAAGTATTGTCACACAGTAAAAACTTTTCTTTTGTAAAAACTTTTGAATGCTGGCCACAAAAAAGTTTATTGAATTCGAATTTCGAATTGTTCATGAAAATAAAACTGTATACTTTTTAAAATTTTACTCATTTTTAAATATGGAGTAGACGCTTAAAGAAGACCGTGTTGCAGTTATTGCGTTGCATCATTGCGGTTACGCGCCAATTCAAATTTTTGACATACTGAAAAATTTGAATATAACCAAAAGATTCGTTACCGTACCATCAAACGATACAATGAAGACTCTAGTGTAGATGGCAGGTCAAGAAGTGGTCGCCCTCGGTCTGTTAGGACTCCAGCAGTGATAAAAGCTGTTAAGGCGCGAATTCAAAGAAATCCCAAACGTAAGCAGAAACTGTTGGCCTTTCAGATGGGGTTCTCTATTCTCTATTCTCTATATTTTTAAAAACGTTACCCCCACACTAGGATTTTCTCCTGTGTCGTGGAGGCAGTTTACAAACATAAATTGCACAAGGACAAACATCCAGACCCGGAACATTTATTTATAGGCCATACAAATACTTGTTTCGTGCGGGATTCGAACTCGCGGCCCCCAGCGCAACAACTAATTGCTAAGCCACTGCGCCACGGAGCCGTCCAAAGTTAAGCAGAACCACGGTGTAAAGGGTGTTAAATGAAGACTTAGGGCTTCGGGCATATCGAAGAAAAACAGGACATCGTTTGAATGCTCGTCTAATGGACCTGAGACTGAAGAGATGCCGCGCTTTGTTGAAGCGGTACGCGGGAAAAAAAATATCGGGAAATTCTTTTTTCGGATGAAAAAATTTTTACCGTAGAAGAGAGCTACAACAAACAAAATGATAAGGTACATAGTGGTGAAGAAGCGAGCAACCGTATTCCGCGTGTCCAACGAGGTCATTTTCCATCCTCGCTCATGGTATGGTTGGGAGTTTCTTATTGGGGCTTAACAGAGGTACATTTTTGTGAGAAAGGTGTAAAAACGAATGCAGTTGTGTATCAAAATACAGTCCTGACGAACCTTGTGGAACCTGTTTCTCATACCATGTTCAATAACTGGCACTGGGTATTCCAACAAGATTCGGCGCCAGCTCATAGAGCGAAGAGCACACAAGACTGGCTGGCGGCGCGTGAAATCGACTTCATCCGGCACGAAGACTAGCCCTCCTCCAGTCCAGATTTGAATCCGTTAGATTACAAGATATGGCAACACTTGGAGGAAAAGGCGTACTCAAAGCCTCATCCCAATTTGGAGTCACTCAAGACATCCTTGATCAAAGCAGCCGCCAATATTGACATGGGCCTCGTTCGTGCTGCGATAGACGACTGCCCGCGCAGATTGAAGGCCTGTATTCAAAAACACGGAGGTCATTTTGAATAAACTTTAGTGTCATAAAAATCTATGTTTGTTAAGTTCATTTTGGTACATAAATGGTTACATAATGAATAAATTTGTTTCAATTATTTTATTTTTATTTTTATTTAAATCCAAAATACATAAAAAAGGTACGCGTCCAATATAGAACCTTTTTTGAACTCAGTTAAAAACTAATAAAATCAACATAAATCACATGAAGGTCACGTGGCATAACGTTTATAACACTTATATGTATTTTTTTAATAGTTTTCTATAGCGTTGGCGATTGTAGAAAGTCAACGTGCATTGGAGCAACGCGGCGGATCAATGGCCCCTTAACCCCTTTCAGAAATAAGAGGACGCCAGCAGACTATTTATTAATCTGTGACGCCAGTGGCCAGCATAAAAAGACTAACGACTCGCTTATACGATGCCTCTCCGATTAGCACGGACGCCAATATCAATTCTATGTTTTCTAATAACGACATTGCAACCTCTGAAGACATTGATACTACACTGTAATTTACTGACTCCAACGGTTTTTCCGGACCGATAATACTTATGGACCTTCAAAAATCTACTCCTTTCTAAAAGGCCGGCAACGCACCTGCAATTCCCTGGTGTTACTGATTTTCATGGGTGACGGTGATCACTTACCATCTGGTGAGCCGCATGCTCGTTTGCCTTCTCTCCCGTAAAAAAAATAAAAACATAGGGGCAGGAAATTTACACAGTCCTGAGCCACGTGCATCCTGCTGCTGGGTTATGCATGTTACTCTGGTTCTTCTTTCCTCGTTATAGTATCTTCTTTACGGATTATATCGTGCAGAGTAACTCCGAGGATAATCCATGTCAATGGTTAGATGAATGAAGAAATATGCATATATTATACATTGAAACTTTGCTTAAGAAATCCCCTGGTAAGTGGATGCGGTGGGCCATAGACATCTACATTTATTCTCAATTAAAAATCAAAATGCAGATGCGTTGTCACCCCTGAGGACTGAGAAGGAATGCCTCGTTTCGAGTAAAAAGGGTTTCCGGTTCTCTACACTCACACAGCAGCATTAAGCTGCTATGTTACTCTGGTATTTTGTGAGAGCGTGGTTCTATCGCGGACGAGCCGACCCATTTGTGCTGCAACCACAATACAGCTGAAGCATGGCTCTACTACGTAAATATTGTAAGCCCAAAAATAAAAACCGCATCCAATATCATCAATTACTTCAATATTTTATAAGCAAATATATATTAACAACGGTAGAAAGCGACTTTCTTGTATAATATTAGGAGAATATATCACGTTTTTTCTGAAAGTAAAAAAAATAAACTACTAGACAAACAAAACCTTTACTGCATGTTATTGTGTACAGCGTCATGCTGAAATTCGGAAGATAAGGGGCTATCAAAAGCAAGGCTCAATCGTATAAGAAATAAGCGGACTATGATAACACGCCATTGCGACGGTCGGACGGTCGAGGTGACTCATAAAATGTCTACATGACGATCTGATGTTGGTATACAGACTGTACGCTATAGGGGAAAACAGACAAGCGACGATATTGGTTGCAACGTATATTTTAAGTAGAATTCGTAGTTATTTCTGGGACAATGTATACAACATGTAACAAAAACCCTGTGGTTCCCGTTAAGTGCGTTATCAGAGTCAGTATTCAAACGTAAAGAAATAACTTTTTTTTAAACTGGAACATTAAAAAATTTAATATTAATTAAAAAAATAATAATTTGCGAATTGTATGTGTTTTTATTACCTCTGCATTATCCGGAGAATAAGAGGATTGTCAAAGAACCCCCCATCACCGATGCTCTTGTTAGTTAGAGGTAATAAAACCACATATAATTACCAAATTTTTTTTTAATTAAAATAAAATTTTAATGTTCAAGTTTTTGGAAAAAAATATTTCTTTACGTTTGAATACTGACTCTGATAACATAACGCACTTAAAGGGAACCACAGGGTTTTTGTTACACGTTGTATATACGCTTTGACAACAGTTCTAGAATATATACAAGGTATGTTTATCAAAAAAAAATGTTTTGTAAACTATATTAAAAGTAGAGATGCGCCGAATAGTCATTTTGCCGAATTACCGAATACCGAATAGTATTCGGTTTAACCTGTACCGAACCGGGTATTCGGCCGAATTATTCGGTTTTGCGATTTCATTGTTTTGCCGCTTTTCTTACATCATGTCCGCTGCGTGTCGCTAGCTAGAAGAAGAGCGAGCCGTACCTCAGCCTCATCGCATCACCCGCTACCCGTGCGCACTGCGTTCTAGCATTTTGTTTCTAAACATTGCATGATTATGTTATAATTAATAACAAATGTTTTTATTATAATAAAAATAGGACATAACAGACCCTCGATCAAAAGTAATTCATAACGCCATCGTTAGAATGATTGCCACTGACAATGAGCCAACTTCAATTCCGGAAAATAAAGGATTTAACAGGTTATTGCATTTATTGAAACCTAACTATAAGCTGCCTGGAAGGAAGTATAAGAGCGAAGTAGTGATTCCGGCGATTTATGAAAGAGTGAAAAAAATTATCAAGGATGAAATCTCAAAAGCCAAGGCTGTTTCGATTACATCTGATATTTGGACTTGCTTGAACAAAATGCTTAGCTTTCTGAGCTTCACTGCACACTGGCTTGATAAGGTACTTTATTTTACATCATAGAGTTCTGCAAATGAAAAATTTTACTGAGTCTCACTCAGGTGATCATATTTGTTCTGTTTTAGAAGAGTTATCTGCATTTTGGGACATAACTTCGCTTATCCATGTGATTATGAGAGATAATGGTACCAATTTGGTGAAAGCCATTAATGAAAGTCTGTTTGTAGGCAAGCGGTGTTTTATACATACGTTTCAATTGGCGATTAAAGCTTCATTACAGGTTAAAAACGTAAATTATGCTCTGACCTTTGCTAAAATAATAGTTAGACACTTCAAAAGCACGACGCAAGAAAAGCTGAAAAATATTTAGAAAGAACTGAATCTTGCTGAGCATCAGCTTGTACAGGACGTCACGACGAGGTAGAATAGCACGTATTATATGTCGGAAAGAATCGTTGAATAAAAACGTGCGATGTCACTTTACATTTCGGACAATTCTGGCACGGTAGATATTCGAAACTGTACTAACATGTAGTGGCTGATTCTCAAAGAATGTCTAATTTTAATAAAAACTATTTGAATAAATCACCAAAATTACCAGCTCTACATTTTCGTCAATTTCTGAAGTGTTTCCCCACAGCCACACTCTAATCAAATTTTTAACAATGCCCGAAATTTCACAAATATATCCCAATATACTAGCAATGGTTCAGAAGCTACAAAAAGAATTTCAGAGTCGTTTTCGAAATTTGGAAGAAGACAAATAATATTGCTTGTCTACATTGTTGGACCCTAGATTTAGAGTGAGACTTTTGGTCCCGAAAAATGCGACTTGTAAGAAAAAAGTTTTTTCTAGAAGCCAGTCAAAGAAGCGACCCTGATGCTGAAAGCTCAAGGGAAGATAAAATTGAAACAAACAGAGGGAGACCTCTACAAGATGTTACAAATTTTTTAGAGGAATCCCATATAGCATTTTGGAAATGTTATGAAGAACTTGCCTCAACGAACCCTGTCATTTACGAAGATCCAAAAGCCCAATTGCCGTGGAATTAGACAGCTATATAGCTGAAAGTCTTGTGCCTAAAGACCAGAGAAACCAGAGCCCTTTTGATTGGTGAGCAAAGCATAAGTTTAAGTACGCACATTTAATTAATTTAGCCAGAGTATTTCTAAGTGCTCCTGGTAGCAGTATCTACAACGAAAGATTATTTTCAGATGCAGGAAACCTTTACGAGGAGAAACGCAATAGCCTATTGCCAGAGAGGGCTGAGAAATTGGTGTTTCTGCACCTTAACTTACCCTTGATAAATTACAAATACTAAAATATTAATTTTTCTTTTGTTTGATTTTTTTATATATGATCTCACATAAGATTATTTCCTTGTCAATTAGCCACATAAGCGTGTTCATCAATAATTTAAGATTAAAAATTTTGTACAACCGACTTCAATATTAAGAATAACTCAAAAACCACAAGTCAGATCTTGATCAACGAGGATCGACCGGAGGACACGGTGGAGCACACCGTGGAGGTGTGCCCTGCTTGGGCGGAGCACCGCCGTGTCCTCGTAGCGGCGATAGGCGGCGGCGACCTCTCGCGTCCGGCCCTGGTCGAAGCCATGGTCCGGAGCGAGACGGAATGGGATGCCGTCACCACCTTCTGCGAAACAGTGATGCTAGCGAAGGAGGTGGCGGAGCGGGAGAAGGAAAGAGCAACAGCTTTCCTTCCCGGCCGCCGCGGGAGACGCCCCGGGCGTCGGGGGCTACGTCGTGGCCCCCGGCCACCGTAGGCGCGGGCCTGTGGACGGCGAGCAATGGGTAGCTCGCCGTCCGTCCGTCTAACGACGACAGGCCGTGTCGACGGCGCGTTTTGTTCCACGCGCGCCTCAAAGAGCTGTCAGCAGCGTGAAGGGGCCCGCAAGGGCCGACGCCTGCCGGGGCTGCGGGCTGTTCGAAAGAGATACCGCGGCTCCGGAACGTAAGGGCACTGAAGGAACACGGATGGTTTTTAGTCAGTAAAAGTCTGACACTCCCTTCCGCTCCACCCAGAGCGAAAGGCGTCATTTGATGATTTTCCATCCGCAAAAAAAAAAAAAAAAAAAAAAAGATCTTGATCAAATTTATATGGAACCACAGGAGAAGTACCAGCTTTCAAATAAAAGAATAATCATCAAAATCGGTTCACCCGAGCAAAAGTTCTGAGGTAACACACATAAAAAAGAATACAGTCGAATTGAGTATCTCCTCCATTTTTCGAAGATGGTTAAAAAAGCAAACTAATTTTAGCGACTTTAGTCTTAAGACTGTACACTCTTACTAAAGAAAATAAAATAAGTGCTAAGACAAATCTGTCGCAAGTTCAGTCGCCAGTTACCAACCTTTTTATGACCTTTATCATTACGCATTCTGACTCCCACCCATCAAACGCCCGGGACCCCTATAAATAAGGTACAAGGCACCCAGATTGCCGGGTTATAAATGAAAGGGTGCAGGAAATTAGGGTTTTTTCAGTACGGAACCGAGTAGCAAGGTTGTCGGCGTCTTTGGGCCAGTAAAACATTTTTAATACTATGAAAAGGCAGGGCTATATTGGACTTTTATAGCAAATGATGGAAGGTTTTATGACGGACGCTGACGTTATATATCATCTTTTTACGGGCGGTCAACGACTTAAGCCACCATTACGTAAAATGTTTAAAAATCTTCGTGTTTTCGTTTTGCTTACCTTCAAAATACCAACAATTTTATAAAACAGTTGTAAAATATTTTTACTATTTATTTATAAGCCCCTAGACTTGGGCGGCTGCCATTGTATCCAGAATTCACCATAATCGGATCACTAGATATATGGATTAGATATTAAACCTCCTATATAAATGAGATGTATACCACCTTCCGTAGGAATCCACAAGTTTTCCTGACATTTCCCATATTTGCCTCTTACGATAGCCCGGAACGAATTATAGTATTTTTTTTACTTTTTTTATTTAATAGAATAAAAAAGGAGTGATGGTAATCTCTTACGTCGCCGAGACGCGGCAAATAATAATAATAATAATATTTATTTCTCCCACTTTTTACACAGTTACATTTCTTACGTAAATAGTTTAAGAGTTTTAAGTTGTTGCGGGAGACAGAAGCCCAAACTAGATTACCCTGTGCTATGGGTAATCTCCCTCTCTTGGCTTTATTACAATTCGATGAATGATGTATCTTTAACATTTAAATGTAGCAATTGTAGTAGTAACTACCACTTTTCCAAGAACCATAGGAGACTACGCATCGTGAAAGCAGAATTCACGATGCGTAGTTGACTAGTAGAATGAAATTACAACCGTGTAACACGACTAAGTTAATGTAACTGGCTGTCAGACTAAGAGGAACACTTTTCCATTAACTCGCGCGGTAAATGAATGTAAATCCTGATACTCACAAGGGTAACCATGATTAATTGTATTATATAAACATTAGTGGTTAAGAGCGGGTTCGAAACAAGCACTGCTAGCAATTCTATACATAATGATTTTAGGTCTGGACGTTTCTCCATGTACAATTTATGTACGTGAAAATTATTAATAGAATCAGGCGTTAAAGTTAAAGTTACAGCCTATATTGTACGTCCCACTGCTGGGCACAGGCCTCCTCTCATTTCTGAGAGGGTTATAGGGCAAGGAAATGGCCTCCGCGCTGCCCCAGTACGTATTGGCGAACTTCACATGTCTTCGAAATATTTTTTCTTCTTATTTCTCGGACATGCAAGTTTCCTCACGATGTTTTCCTTCACCGCCGGGCTCGTGGTAAATCAGCATATAAAATTGCAATCAACAATTTCATTGGTGCCAGCGGGGATCGAACCCGGGTTAGTCGCGTAACTTACAGCGAGCGCTAACCATCTGAGCTACCACGGCTCACTCTCAGGCGAATCAGGCGTTACTTTGCGGAAATCCATTATATTCAAGTTGGTAAAAATTACCTTGCGTACATCCGCTCGATACGTACACGATTGCGTGCACTATCTGCGTGGCTGACCGCTCGCACACTGCGGTCAGCGACCGCAGAGTCTACATCACCTGAAGATGCCTCGTGTAGAAGCGAAACGCGTGTCGTATTGTCATCAGTGGTGTGTCTTTCATAGTGTAGTGGTATTGTGAGTAGTGGCGCTGGGATTAGTGGTAACGGGGATAGTGCACGCAATGAGGGCATCCACGACTTTTTCTGCCACCAGGGCGGCGCCACTTTCGAGTGAGGTAAAATATTTGACAGATTTCATAGCGGGGACGATAATTTCTTAGGAAAATGTAATCTTTAAGGTTTGTATTATTAGTTATATTTTATATTAATTACATTACAAATGAATAAACCAAACTATAAATATAACTAAAAGACAACTTTAAAAAAAAAGAGTTATAATGTGCAAAAAATTAAAAATCAAACCAATGACGCATTGTGTTATATATTAATGTAATAGTCTAGATAATGATAAACTATTATTTAAAACTAATTTCTCTATTAAATGACACTGTGTAACAAAAAAATTTACCTCAGTCGCTAGTAGCGACATCTGGTGAGTGGAAGATTATTAGCCCTCATTGAGGGAGGGCGGGAGGTGCTTTTCAAAGTAGGTAAGACACATTATTTTATTTTATCGAGCGTATGTACTCAAGGTAATTTTAACCAACTTTAATACATGAAAATTCTTTACAATACATGAGAAAATCCTAGCGTGGAGGAATTAAATAAAAAAAAGTTTAAATTTTGCTGAACGTGGCCGTTTCCCGTTGTAGAGGGGATTTGCTTGAAACGTTGAGCTTTGTCGGCACATTGAAGATTACAGTAACCTTTGACGATGCTGCCCGTCAGAGGTTTGAATAAATTACAACTGGCGTAAACAAAATGACTATACCGCCATCTATTGAAAGCTGTAAAAAACATCCGGCATATTCCATAATCACCTCTTATGACATAAACGAGATAAATGAGGGTTATAAATTCCTTAAAGCCGTCACCATACAGCTAACATTCTTATTTTAAAAAGGTTTTATTCTAATTCGATTAATATGGTAACACTACTTACGTGTGAGCGCAATCCAGCCAGCCCGCTTCCCTGTTAATAATGAATTAATTAATGCATCGTTCTAGCGAGTTTCTAGACAGGCGGGAGTTTCGGGAAGAACTAAACTTGAAACTTTACACTCCGAGGCCGGAACACCAGTTCATGGTTATCAAAGTTTTAGGACGTATTGATCTGGTGCAAATATTGCATATTTTTTATACGTGGTAGAGCCACGCTGCAGCTATATTACTGGTATAGTTGTAGCACGAATGGGTCGGCTCAACCAGGCAAGGACACACAACAACCACTCTCACAGAATACCAGCGTAAAATACCTGCTTAACACTGCTATGTTTCGTATGGTGAGTGTAGAGAACCGGAGATCCATTTTACTTGAAACGAGGCATTCCATCTTAGTTCTCACGGGTGACAATGCATCTGCATTTAGATTCGTATCAGAGGATAAATGTAGATGTCCATGGGCCACAGCAACCATTTACTATCAGATGTACTGTGTGCTCGTTTGTCACCCTTATCCTATAAAAAAAATTAGTATAAAAAATGAACCGTATTTAATACATTAAATGTGAAAATGCTGCGGTGGTTACTTATTGTTGGAACATCGACCACAGCTATATTATCCAGTCAAAACCTAAATGTTGTAGTATAAGTTGACTGATTTCTGATTAAGAACTATCCTTTTCATATAAAATTCATAATGAAAAAAAAATTAATTGAAAAAAAAAACATCACAAGAAGCGGAAATTTTATTATTCAAATAAAGAGATTCTATCATCCGAAAATAAGAACAATTGTAGAAGTAGTAGTTATTAAACAAAATTTTAAAACCATCATCATTATTGCCCATCACAATTCCACTGCTAAGCAAAGGAATGCCACAAATCACAGATTTGAGCCACCTGAATCCGTTCACTTCCTTCATCTCTTACCAGGTCATGACTGTGTCTAGTGGGGGCCGGCCAAGACTCGAAAACAAAATAAGTAACACAAACGGTCTCATTACAGCCCTTCACAAGTCCACTGCTGAACATAGGCCTCCCCCAAAGAATGCCACAAAGCACGGTCCTGAGCCACCCGCATCCATCGACCTCCTGCATGTCTCACCAGGTCGTCACTCCATCTTGTGGGGGGACGCCCTACACTTCGCCTACCGGTACGAGGCTGCCACTCGAGAACCTTTCTTCCCCATCGGTTGTCGATTCTTCGAGCTATATGGCCGGCCCACTGCCACTTCAGCTTACTAATCCGTTGGGCTACGTCGGTTACTCTGGTTCTACTGCGGATATCCTCATTCCTAAGTTTATCACGCAGAGAAACTCCGAGCATAGCCCTCTCCATAGCTCGCTGAGCGACCTTGAGCTTCCTCATACGGCCAGCAGTGAAGGACCACGTCTCAGTTCCGTAAGTCATCACTGGCAACACGCACTGGTTGTACAATTTCGTTTTAAGGTTTTGAGGTATGTCTGACGAGAAGATGTGTCGTAGCTTCCCGAACGCTGCCCAGCCGAGTTGAATCCGTCGATTGACCTCTCGGTCGAAGTTGGACTTACCTAGTCGGACTATTTGTCCCAGGTAAACATACTCGTCAACAACTTCGAGCTTAGTGCTCCCAACAACTACCGGCATAGGTGTGACATGGACATTAAACATAATCTTTGTTTTGTCCATGTTCATCTTAAGACCTATCCGTTGGGAGACACTATTGAGGTCATTGAGCATAGTGCTTAGTTCCTCCAGCGATTCTGCCATGAGGACTATATCGTCCGCAAATCGAAGGTGAGTGATATACTCGCCATTGATGTTAATTCCGTATCCTTTCCAGTCCAGAAGCTTGAAAACGTCTTCCAATGCAGCAGTGAAGAGTTTCGGGGATATAACGTCACCCTGTCTTACACCTCTCTGCAATTGGATAGGTTTCGTACTCTGGTTCTGTACTCGGATAGCCATCGTAGCTCTACTGTACAAACACTTCAGCACTTCGATATACCGACAGTCAACTTGGCACCGCTGAAGGGACTGCAGCACCGCCCAAATTTCGACGGAATCAAAGGCTTTCTCATAGTCCACATACGCCAGACATAGTGGCAAATTGTACTCTTCGGACTTCTGTACAATTTGCCGTAGGGTATGTATGTTGTCTATGGTGCTAAAGCCCTTTCGGAAACCGGCTTGTTCGGGAGGCTGGAAGTCGTCAAGTCTGCGCGCGAGACGATTCGTAATGACTCTCGAAAACAGCACGTAGACGCGGCTCAGAAGGGAAATCGGTCTGTAGTTCTTCAAGAGAGCGTTGTCACCTTTCTTGAAGAACAAGATCACCGCACTTCTGCTCCACGCCTCCGGTGTAATGCCACCATGGATGACGGAATTAAAGAGCCTCTGAAGGACTTCAAGTACCGGTGTTCCACCCGCTTTCAGAAGCTCCGCTGTAATTCCATCCTCGCCTGGGGCCTTGCCGTTTTTAAGATGCTGGAGAGCCATTCTAATCTCGCTCAGACTGACGTCCGGGATATCTTCGGAATAGTGTCGAATAAGACTCGCTCTTGGATCGTTACTCACACTTGCGTGTGGCTCCAACGATGACGTGTACAGCTGCCCATAGAACCTCTCAATCTCACTCAAAATCTCAGGTGCCCCGGAAACGATGCTGCCACATTCGGTCTTCAGCTTTGACAGTTGGCTCTTTCTGGCAGACAGATCTCTGGCAAAGACTTTGGAGCCTTGGTTCCGCTCGATCGCTTCTTCAATACGAGCTGTATTGAAGTTACGTAAGTCTCGCCGCATGCATTTAGAGATCTGTCTGTTCAGTTGCCTGTATGCTGTCAAATCTGTTGAAGAATATAGCCTCATCTCCCGTCTAACAGCCATGAGATTAAGAGTGTGATCGGAGAGTTTTTGTGTTCTTCTGCGGCGGGTCTTGCAGAACTTAGCTCCGACCGCATGGACAGTTTCCACGAGCTTGTCATTCATATCGTCCACTTCATTGCAGTCTACTAGGCACTGAAAACGGTTTTGTAACTCGAGCTGAAAGGTTTCGGGACTTTGGATTAGAGCACGAGGGGGACGGAGCGTTGACTTCATCAGACGAGACCTCTCCAACTTAACATTTAGGTTCAGTGTGCCTCTAACCATTCGGTGATCGCTGCCGGTTTTCACCCTCGCGATCACTGAGACATCACTGAACAGTTGTCGTCTGGTCGTCATAATGAAGTCAATCTCATTTTTTGTCGAACCGTCGGGGCTCGACCAGGTCCACTTCCTGTGGGGCCGCTTCTTGAAGAAAGAGTTCATCATAAAGAGTCCTTCTTTCTCCATGAAGTCGGCCAGCTGCTGGCCCCTTGGGTTCCGTTGCCCTATTCCAAATTTCCCTACTTTCAGCTCACCGGTCTC
Source organism: Parnassius glacialis (assembly GCA_033319125.1). NCBI lineage: Eukaryota > Metazoa > Arthropoda > Insecta > Lepidoptera > Papilionidae > Parnassius > Parnassius glacialis. Next base: position 30,928,752 of record JAVANC010000022.1, on the reverse strand, counting down.
TCTTGTGCCTAGTTTTGCATTGAAGTCTCCCATTAACACCGTATATTGGGTTTTGGAGGAATGCATGGCTCTAGAGATATCCTCATACATTTCCTCCACCTCCTCATCGGGGTGTGCCGAGGTTGGTGCGTAAACCTGTATGACCTTCAGCGAATACCGTTTGGTGATTCTGAGTATAAGGTACGCAACCCTCCTCGACACACTCCCGATCTTTACAACGTTGTTAACGAGAGACTTGTGGACGATAAATCCGACACCTCCTTGGGACAGATGGTCGCCCTCCCGGTGATAGAGCAAGTTGCCGGACTCGAGGATTACCGTGTCAAACGGTCTAAGAATAAATAACTTATATAATATCGATAATAACACTAATCTAAAAAATTCTATATTAATTCCTGTCGAGTGATAAAAAAGTGAATATAACTAAAAAGTTTTTAAGGTTTTTAATCTATAAAAATAAATATATAAGAATTTATGTTCGTTTGTTCGTATTTTATGCACAGCCGATACCGTTCATCAGATTGCGCTAAAACTTAGTAAACATATTGCTTGCACTTGCGCGAAGATTATAAGCATACTACCATTAATTTATATATTTTATAAGCATACTACTATTAATTTATATATTTTATAAGCATACTACTATTAATTTATATATTTTATAAGAATACTACTATTAATTTACAGTAGGTGGCGCACGTATCGTACCGACAAAGTTAAAAATTATACCTATTTATATGATCCAACTTCAATGAATGTATTATGTATCATTCTAAATTAAACAATATAATCCTTCCAAATTTAAAACGATATTTTCGCAATTGTTCCTTCTACGGCTGCGAAGCGCCGGGTTGACAGCTAGTAGTACACGATTAAAAACATATCGGTACATAGCTGATATGTCATAAGCTCGTAAATTACACTAGTCGGCATTTAGATGGAGAATTTTTATTTAATATGCAACATAATAAAAATCATCGCGGGCAGACCATTCTTACTCATATATTTTAAAGACATGTAAAAAGTAAACTCACATAGAGTTTCCTGTCATTTTTGAGAGGGTTTTAGTTTTTCTGCCGACTTCCAAAAAGTAGACGGTACTCAATTCGACTGTGTTTCTTTTTATATGTGTGTTACCTCATAGTTATGAGATAACACACATATAAAAAGAAACACAACCAGTACAAAGTTTGTACCGGGTGAACCGATTTCGATGATTCTTTTTTTATATGAAAGCTGATAGTTCTCGTGTGGTCCCATACGATCAAGGTCAGACCAATAGTTTTTGAGTTATTCTTAAATAACTTATATTGAAGTCGGCTATACAAAATTTTTAATTTTTAATTATAGAGCAAGGAAATGTACAATGCGTGTGTGCGTGTGGGCGAACTTGACATGTCTTATCCGTTCACATGTACAATCATTAATGTATTTCACATACATTAGAAACAATATTAAACTTATTGTGCTAATAAGTTTTTTCATCATCGTCATCATAATCATCATTACTGCCCTACACAAGTCCACTGCTGAACATAGGCTTCCCCCAAGGAATCCTGAGTCACCTGCATCCATCGACATGCATGTCTTACCAGCTCGTCACTCCATCTAGGGAGGACGCCCTATACTTCGTCTACCGGACCGAGGCTGCCAATCGAGAACTTTTCTTCTTCATCGGTTGTCGGTTCTTCGAGCTATACGGCCGGCCCACTGCCGCTTCAGCTTACTAATCCGTAATTAATTGATTGATGGCTCATAAATAAATCCCTGAAATATTACCTATTTAAAAAAGAATATTTTTGGGCTACATCGGTTACTATGGTTCTACTAGGGATATCTCTCACGCAGAGCGAACCCCAAGCATAGTCCTCTTTATTGCTAGCTGAGCGGTCTTCGACCAGCAGTGAGGGAACACGTCTCAGATCCATAAATCATGACTGGCAACACGCACTTGTTGTACAATGTTGTTTTCAAGTTTTGAGGTATACCTGACACTCCCCTGCAGAGTTGAATCCGTCAATTGACCTATCGGTCGAAGTTGGACTTACCTAGTCGGACCATTAACTAATTATTTAATAAATTTCTTAATGACTACTTACTTTGTACATAAAATAGAGAACTTAATTAAATACAGAACTTATATTGATTTTCATCATCATCATCATCGTTACAGCCTTTCATAAGTCCACTGCTGAATATAGGCCTCCCCCAAGGAATGCCACAAAGCACGGTCCTGAGCCACCTGCATCCCTCGACTTCCTGCATGTCTTACCAGGTCGTCACTCTATCTCGTGGGGGGTCGTCCTACACTTCGCCTACCGGTACGAGGCTGCCATTCAAGAACCTTTCTTTCCCATTGGTTGTCGGTTCTTCGAGCTATATGGCCGGCCCACTGCCACTTCAGCTTACTAATCCGTTGGGCTATGTCGGTTACTCTGGTTCTACTGCGGATATCCTCATTCCTAAGTTTATCATGCAGAGAAACTCCGAGCATAGCCCTCTCCATAGCTCGCTGAGCGACCTTGAGTTTCCTCATACGGCCAGCAGTGAAGGACCACGTCTCAGATCCGTAAGTCATCACTGGCAACACGCACTGGTTGTACGAGGGCGGCACTAAAAATTTCGGGAATCAAGGAAGTGACACAACATTACTATTTAAAAACGTATTTATTGCTTTTCGAAGTATTCTCCGCGAAATTTGACACATTTTTCCATACGATGGAACCAATCATTGAAGCAACCATTCCATTCGGAAGTTGGGGTCTCCAAAATGGCCGTTTTATAGGCGTCCACGGCTTCTTCAGGTGATGAAAATCTCTGTCCACGCAATTTATTCTTTATTTTAGGGAAAGTATAGAAATCATTAGGGCTTAGGTCGGAGCTGTACGACGGATGGTCTAATAATTCTATGTTTTCTTGCTCTAAAAACTCTTTTGTTCTGTGTGCGGTGTGAGAACTCGCATTGTCGTGATGGAGGATGATGCGGCGGTTGCAGTTCTCTTTACGGAGTACAGAAACGACCTGTGGCAAACAAATGCTAGCATACCATTCTGCATTAACCGTATTTTGTCCCTCAAGAGAAATAGTCGTAACATGGCCGGTTTTGGAGACAAACGTGGCCACCATTTTTTTTGCAACACTCCGTGAACGAACAATTTTTGTTGGCTTTAACTGATTTTCGAACACCCAAACTCGTGACTGGTTTTTTGTTTCGGGTTCGTACGCGTATATCCTGGATTCGTCACCTGATACGATGTTGTGTACAGCATTTGAGGATCCTGCGTGGAATCTTTCGAGAGTTCTGACGCACCAAGTAACGCGAGCCGCATTTTGCTCTTCACAGAGCGAATGCGGTATCCATCGGGAAAACAAATTTTTTACACCTAATTGATCATGCAAGATTATTTGTATTTGACTCATGCCAATGTCTAAAGTTGCCTGAATTTCGCGGTATGTCACATCTCGATCTTCCTCAATCAGCTTACGCAAAGCATCAACGTTTTCTTGGGTGACTGCAGTTTTTGGACGACCTTGACGGGGATCATCACTGAGCTTGACACGTCTACGTTGAAATTCAGCAAACCAGCGATAAATTATGATTTTGGATGGGGCTTCAGCACCAAATGCAGAAATCATCCGGTCAACACACTGTTTTTGTGTTAAAGCACTCCGAAAGTCATAATAAATCATCGCTCTAGAATTTTCTCTCTATTCTCGCCATTGATGTCAATACCGTATCCTTTCCAGTCCAGAAGCTTGAAAACGTCTTCCAATGAAGCGGTGAAGAGTTTCGGGGATATAACGTCACCCTGTCTTACATCTCCCTGCAATTGGATAGGTTTCGTACTCTGGTTCTGTACTGGGATAGCCTCATAGCCCTACTGCACAAGCACTTCAGCACTTCGATATACCGACAGTCAATTTGGCACCGCTGAAGGGACTGCAGCACCGCCCAAATTTCGACGGAATCAAAGGCTTTCTCATAGTCCACGCCAGGCATAGTGGCAAATTGTACTCCTCGGACTTCTGTACAACTTGCTGAAGGGTATAAATGTGGTATATGATAGAAAAAAAAGCCCTTTCGGAAACCGGCTTGTTCGGGAGGCTGGAAGTCGTCAAGTCTGCGTGTGAGACGATTCGTAATGACTCTCGAAAACAGCACGTAGACTAGCGGCTCAGAAGGGAAATCGGTCTGTAGTTCTTCAAGATAGCATTGTCATCTTTCTTGAAGAACAAGACCACCGCACTTCTACTCCACGCCTCCGGTGTAATGCCACCATGGAGGACGGAATCAAAGAGCCTCTGAAGGATTTCCAGTACCGGTTTTCCAACCGCTTTCAGAAGCTCCGCTGTAATTCCATCCTCGCGTTGGGCCTTGCCGTTTTTAAGATGCTGGAGAGCCATTCTAATCTCGCTCAGACTGACGTCCGGGATATCTTCGGAATAGTGTCGGATAAGACTCGCTCTTGGATCGTTACTCACACTTGCGTGTGGCTCCAACGATGACGTGTACAGTATTAATTTTAATTTAAAGAAATAAGATTTTTTGGAGTACGACAATATTTTTAATTTTCATGTTTAAATTATAATCTACTTAAATGTTAAATGTAAGTAATTATAACTAATTTAATGGATGATATAATTTATAACTTGTGAACGAAAGGTTCTTGAGTGGCAGCCTCGTACCGGTAGGCGAAGTGTAGGGCGACCCCCCACGAGATGGAGTGACGACCTGGTAAGACATGCAGGAAGTCGATGGATGCAGGTGGCTCAGGACCGTGCTTTGTGGCATTCCTTGGGGGAGGCCTATCTTCAGCAGTGGACTTATGAAAGGTTGTAATGATGATGATGATAATGATGAACGAATTCAGGCGAAGGATTATACTTTTATTCCTACATATACGATATTATCCGGCAATAAACATTTACTTAACAACCAGCAGCAGGTCCATCAGTTATTTCTTAAATGTCAGCATTAATTTGAACATCAAAAATCAAATCATCGGTAAAAATATCGAGGTTAAATGGCGATTCGGCCAAAATTCATAACGAAAACGTACCCAGCAGTGCGCAATTAAAATACAATATTATTTTTAAAGTTATAAAACAAAAGTGACCCAAAAATTATATATTATTTCATTACAAATATTATATAAGTTAAAATTAATACATTATTTTCTCTATATTTCTCTTTTGTGTTTGGCACTCTTTGCCATTTGTTCAAATCTGCGTGATGAATATGGCAATATCCTTCGTTCCAGCAGTGAATGTTGAAATTTTATATTCAAACTGTACAAGTATATATTCCTGTACAATTGTTGGTTGAAAGAATAGTGATGTCATTTCACCCAGTCAATTGACATAATTAGAAAGGGTCATGACCGCTATGCAGAGGATAGCGGTACCGACTAAGAAATTAACATCAAGCAATATGGACAAACGTCTCTAGTAAAACCAGATTAATTTAAATTTTAATGATCAATTGGCCCCGAGCGGTTGATTATTAAAGGTTTTTTCAAAAGAATATTTAACTTAATTAATTCATTCACTGCAGTTCATCGAACATTGATTGCTTCGCAATATAACATCCTCCATATTTGCCAGTTATCACGCTTGGCAGGTGGCTTCGCAACCAAAGTTTTTTTTTATTGTTTTGTTTTCGCAGTTTTTCAGTTTTTTTTTATAAGAAAGATGCAGCTGCCCGTATCTGTTGCCTCTTACGATACCCACTGGATGATATGGAGTAGTGGATTCCCATACAACGACATACTACACGGTAAAAAGCTAAAGGAAAAAAACTGTAACTGTAAATGTAAAATTGATTATACGTGTCCCATGTGGGTCTGGATTTTAAAAGTCCCATGTTTATGTAGGCCTTAAAAAAATATGTGCCAACTATTATTTGCCTAGCTTGTCAAAACAGGCGTCTACTAAAAGGGTATTGAAGTTTTGATTATGTAGTCGATGGGCTAACCACCTATCACTACTTTCATAATTTTTCATCTACATGTGTGTACCCACATTTTTAACGCGATCCGAGCTGCGCTATCTACTCCCTCGGTATTACAAGCGTGACATTATTGTGTAATATGTGTATATAACAGTGGTAGAGCCACGCGGCAGCTTTTGCTGTCACACGGATGGGCCGGCTCGAACCGGGGTGGTAACACGACCTCACAGAAAACCAGCGTGAAGTAGAGGTTTACCTCTGCGTTTCGCTTGGTGATTGCAGGTGGCCGGAGGCTCTTTTTACTGGAAATGAGGCATTTCATCTTAGTCCTCACGGGTGACAACTCATCTACATTTTGATTTGTAATAGACGATAGATGTAGATGTCTATGGGCCGCAGCAACCACTTACCATCAGGTGGACTGTGTGCTCGTTTGTCACGCTTATCATATAAAAAAAAGTAATACGTGACATTTATTGTCAAGTGTCATCTATAAAATAAATTTGAATTAAAAAATTAAATAACTAATTTAATAATTTTTGTGGATATCGTGGCATTAACCAGTGAGAGTACTCACATGGTTCCGATGGTCAAAGATCATTTTTCAAAAGGAATCTCCCAAGGGCTAGTTAAATTATACTGAACCAACTAAAAGTAATTAAACTAATCAAAACAAGAAATTAACATGCGTTGTCCATTTCGGTGACACAAGCAGGCCCGTTCTATGACGTCATTTAACTTGGCGAAGTTTCGGGATCCCGTAGATTAGGGATCGGTTGGGGACCATAGTTCATTGTTACACGACTTTACGCCGCTCACTCCTTCTCCTATAATTCACAATTTGCAGAGTCTGTGTAACTTTATTAATTAATTGTTTAAGATTAGTTTTTAGAAATTAGAAGATAATATTTTTTTATTGTTATTACAGTTTTTGTAGTTATATTAAAGTATACCTTTTAGTTGTAATAATTTTATTTTTAGATATTCTTTTTTTATATTCTACTAAGTAAGTGGTGATGTAGCCTAAGATGGTGAAGCGCACTGACTTAACAAAAGCCTATTCACTCTTGCCTTGAAGACACCCACACTGTAATCGGTTGGAAAGACAGATCCTGGCAACTTATTCCACTCCTTTGCTGTACGCATGATGAACGTTTGGTTCGAATGAATAAATTGAAATTTTCTGAATAAATTGTATAATTTTTAATATTCTTTTAGGTGTAAGTATTATGTTTTCACCTCAGAATATGCATAGATAAGCTTTCTTGTGACTATAAGGTTTCCATTCCATGTTTTCTTTTCCGCGGAGCACATGGTAAAAAATTACGTGGTAGACTGTAATTAATTTTAATACGAGTGTCTTTGAAGCGTCTATCAGCCTGCTATCACTTGGCAGTTTTCGCAAGTTTATCACTGATATGGTCCGCCGAATTCAAATGTTATATAGGCAAAAAAATATTGGTTTGGCCAGTAAGTGAAAGCCAAGCACAATAGCGGTTGCTTATCCCTTTCGCTGTCCCGTGCACTACATATAGGTCATTGCTATTGTCTTACTATTGTGTCTGAAAATCGGACAGTGAGTGTTAGATCATAGGATCTATAGGAATGTACAATGTTCTTGAAATCGCTATGGCGCTTAGTCGAGCTTAGATCTCAATTCTGTCATCTGTGAAACCGTAACCCCTAACTTAGTAACTTGGTCGCCTTTTCACATTTATGTTTTTGGTAGTTTAACATTTGGAAAAGGGTTTTATTTTTGTGTAAATTCATGAACTTTGACGTTTTTCCTTGCGTTTATGCTTCACTGTTTTCAACATTTAGTTTAAACAATAACAATTTAGTACTGTACTTGAAACTAACCGCTCCTATAACTTTGTCAACGTCTGTCGCTACCGAATCGACGAATTCTAGTTTCAATTTTTTTTTATTGAATAGAAAGGACTTTTAAAAAGAAAAAGGCTGTTTTCTTGAAGGTCCTAAAGTCGTATCGGTCCGGAAGAACCGCTGGCGACGGTAAATTCGACATTATAGTTGTGCGAGACAGAAAATTTCATGTAAATCGCACAGTAGTTAACCGTCAGACATCGAGATGATGAGGATGTATTTTTGTCTTTTATGTGAATGCTAGATTTTGATGAGTGAATCAGTGAGTGAGTAAGTAGTAAAATTACACTTCAGAACATACATACTAAAACAGATTAAACATTAACATTAAGAAACAGCTTACATACGCCCCACTGCTGATATACAAGCCTGTAAACAATTTCTAATGAGTGTTCTCCAGTGAACGTAAAAATATTGGCAGATTGACATAAGTTTATTAAATTAATAATTAAGAAACAAAGATTATTATTATTGATTTCCCTGATAATAATAGCCCTGTAAATTAAAAAATAACAGAACTGTGTATTTACAGGAAAACGGGCATAAGCAAAATAGTCCAAATATTTCCAGAACAGACAATAGTACCTAACAACATAATAAGCCGAGTCAAAAATCAAACTTCTCTAAGCTTTAAGTGGAAGTTGGTAACGGAAAGAATAAGCGACTTAAGCAATACTTAACATGTTCAAACACGTACAACAAAATTAAGTGAAACAACGCTGCAAACCTCGTCCATTTTCCTCTACGTCATCACTAATATGGGAACCCCCATCCAGGCTGATCGCGTCTCAAACCCAATTTCTCAAACTGCACATTACATTAGCCGTCTAAACATGTTCAAACAACGCCCGGGACGTGTTGTAACATAAAAGAAATTGAAGAAAATTTTCCTCGGACAATGAAATTGAATTTTGCATTTAGAACTTTGTTTTATGTTATTTTCAGGGTAAATCTCTCGTCACTGGTTGTCCTGTTTTCTATTTTTAGAAAATAATCCCACATTATTACTAATTATTAAAAAGCACCTCTTACGATGTTGAGAGTGTAATGGTTTTTGTTACTTCAATTTATCCTTAAATATCGTAACTAAAATTTTGTTTGGTATAAAATTATTTATGTTCTAAGAGCACCTTGAGCATAGCCTAAAATCTTTATATATAAAAATTAAATGTCACATTGTTTGTCCGCGATGAACTCCCTAAACTACTAAACTGATTGCAATGAAATTTTGCACACTGTGTGCAGTTTGGACCAACTTGAGAGATAGGATAATATTTATCCCTATAAGTGACCCTCAATGTTTTTTATTCCGAATTTAAGAATTTTTTTAGGACACAGGGTGGTCGTAGAGGGCAGAACAACGTCTGTCAATTATAATTTTTCGAAAGAAATATATATTAAAAATCGTAAAACGATATTAATTATTTAAAAATTCAATGAGCTCACATAAAGGATTACCAACCGTTATTTATATTTGAGGCTACAATCTCAATAAAAGTAGAATAAAATGTAAACTACAAAATAATATTAATTTTATTTTTAAAGCAATGTTTTCTACTCTTATCCTTTATTAACATCCTCACGGCATAGCGAGACTTTATTTATATACAGTAGTTTCGCCTTCAATATATTTTTTTAATTATAGTATTTGGGTCCCTAATATAGTAGAACACAATATTATTTAAAAGAGTTGTCATCACTAATTATTATTATGGTATATATGTTCTATAATAATAATTAGATTTGAATCAGTATGATAAATTAGCACTAAAATCTGCAAATTCCATTTTCCTACACAATACCAGCTAAAATAGCAGCATAGATCAAAAGGAAGCAGCAGTATTGCTACTTTAGTAAAAGACGAGAATCGAAAACCCTTTCAACGGGTAACGAGGCAAACCATTTTATTCATTAGGTGTGACAATTATTGCCCAAATAAAATGTATCTACAAGAGTGAGTTGACTCTTAATCGAGGATAGATTGAAAGCTTTAAAGAACTATGCAACACATAATCTAGCTATCGTTATGATGGCTTGTATAAAAAACTCAAGTTGTTCAGTTACTAGGTAATTTACAACAAAGGACTGGCCACTGATATATCTACCACCAAAAAAAAATTAGGTACTGCGATAGCGAAAAATGTTTTACTTATAAACATAACTTACATACTAACATACATAACTAACAATATAACACGAAACAGGGACCGTCTTGCAGTCTATTACAGAGTCCGCTGCGGGGCCAATCGGAAATTCAATTTCCGATATGAAACGATCCGCTAAGAGATAGCCGAGGCACGATAGCGACGATCAACGACCACAGCCGACGAAGTTGAAGCTAAACGAAACTTGTGCGTCTAAATGATATCGAATAATTTGAATTAATAATATTAATATTACAAATGTGGAAAGTAAGTGAATTAAAACAAGTTCTATAAAAAGTGTAACTCGGCCGACTTCAAGGTTCTGTTCGACAATTTTTTTTTTTTTATATATCCTTAACAATGGTAAATCTTTTAAATTATAATTTTTCTTATTTAATAGGTCATATTTCAAGGGTGGTCTCATATAAATTTGGAGGAAAATTTCCACTTTTTTTTAATCAAACTTAAGACTTCATAATTGTTACCGTGAGTTTGTGACATTGCACTCAAAAGGGTTGAAGAAACTTTTAATAAAAAGTAAAAGCCGAGCATTCAAGGTACTTGAAGGTAATTAAATAATTATGACATAAGTTTCCTGAAATCGGGGTTTAAAGAGTTTAAATATGTAAAAAGCTATAGTAAAATTACAGCCTATATGGAACTGCTAGGCACAGAGCCCTCATTTTTGAGAGTTCTAAATAAATTCTTGTTCTTCCAACCCACCCACTGTACAGTTCGTGTTAGCGAACTTCACATGTCCTCGAAATATTTTCTTCCTCTGATATGCATGTATTGTGATGTTTTCCTTCACCGCAGAGCACATGACATATCAACATTTAAAATTGCAATTAAAATTTTTATTGATGGAAGAGAAGATCGACCCCAGGTTACTTAAAGTAAACCAGTGCCATAAAATTTCAAAAAAATAGAAAGTTTTAATAAATTCAAAACGCTATAACAATTTCATAAAAATAAAGCTATAAAAAATAAACTCAAAGGTTAACTCCACGCCTAAAACAGACAAGATTCGAGAGCTTCCCTAAATAAATATCATTAATTATATTTTTTCTGGACTTCTTTGACGCGAACTTGGGCACACGACCGGACTTCTTCTTTGAACTTCGGGGATTTTCACTAATCTTAGCCACAGATGGTCCAGCTTCACTCCTTCTATTGTTCCCAGCTTCGTTTTCATTCGAAGATGTGTTTCCAGTCATCACAGTTCGTATTGTGTTCCTATGGTTCAATATAATACAAATATTTTACAGATGTTATATTTACGACAGAAACTACATATGAATATATGTATATATGTATAATCACATGAGAATTCAATATTCTTAATACAGTGAAATCTGGATGACTGGGACCTTAAGGGACCTGCAAAGTTGTCTCATTTAAAAAAGTATTCCACTTACCCAGTGTCTCAGATATCCAGGTATAAATAAATATCTGTCTCATTTACAGAGGGTTCCATAAATAGAGGTGAGAATAGAGGTTATTTCAGTTATAGATGTGCGATTATTAAATAAAATAACGTATTTTGTAAACATAATACATAAACATCCGGACGATAGCAAAACCAAACTATAACTGGAGGTCCCTTTTACACAATTAGCCAAGTGATTTTTAACAGGATAGAGAATTTGCGGATAGAATAAGAGTTAGTAAACAAAACGGTACAAAAAATGTAGTCTCATTAATAAAAAGAGGTAAAATACACTCGCTGTCTTAATTATAGAGGTAATTATGACGATAAAATCGAAAGAACTAATCCCAGATACAGAGGTTTGTTTTGTCCCACTAACAGAGGTAATTCAGTGCTAATCTGTCGGGACCTAAGCATGAGTTCCAGCTGTGGAGGTTTCTCACTTATCCAGGTCCCACTTAACCAAGTTTTACTAACTTGGTTAAGTGGGTTATTGGTATTTTTTAAATTATTATTTCAGCTTTCATTGCTAAGTTATTAAAGTAGTGTAAATAAAAACAACGTCATTTTTTCATCATTATCATTTTCTTGATAAGAGTAATATTTTTTTGTACAATATTAGAGCTACTTATTAGTATCTAAGTGGATAATGTAGCCCATGGAAGTCTCCAGCACACCACATGAAATAAAAAAAAAATCACAAATGTGATACGGAAAACTAAGGGGAAGTACCCTATTTTATAATTATACTATCTCCCCATGTGCAAACCGATACAATATCATAGTGACCGATACAATCGAATATTTAGCGGTAGAAGTAGGTAAGTAAAAATACCAACTATTACAGACTTCTAAACCGAAAATGAGCTTTACCACTGAATAAACGACTACAACCTAAATTTAATCATCTCTTATAGTTTCTAAATCACCTTCATAGCAGTGTGCTATTTTCATACTGATTTTTTATTACTTTCCATGACATATACAACGTGTCCCAAAATTCAACGATAAGCCAACACCGGACGATAGACCTGCCCCGGACTAATCGGGGAAAAAAAGAAAAAAAAATATATCCCAATTATATTTTAAGTTATATAAAAAAATGAAATTCTTCAGAAATTGAGACCGTTTATGATATTTTTCACTACCATGACCACAATTTTTTAAATATTTTTTTCTTTTTTTTTATAGGCAACCTGAATAGTACTGCTATCTACCACAATTCTTAAAAACTCCAGAATAACTTTTGTTTTATCACGAAAATTAATGAAACTTATTTTATTCCCTAAATTTTTTGAAGACTTTCACTTTTAAACAAATTTAACTTATCGTGGTGCAAAAAAAAAGTATGAACACTAGTATGGCAAGTTTTTTTAAAAATTGACGCAACTAACCAACATTCCAAAATGGTATAATACTCTAGGAAAACAAGTTATAAAAAAATATGGGCCTATTATTTCTAAACAGGGGCCAAATTCCTTAAATTGTAATTGTCAGTAATTACTTTTACTACATGCCCATAATGGGTTCCTGTTACAATTTCTAGGAATTCGAATGGGGCATTAATACCTTAGATGTTAGAGAGAGATAGATAGATAAGAGATATTTACGTTAAAAAGAGACAACAACAGGGCAGGTAGAGAAGCTGTTATTATTCTCAGCAAGTCGGTTCAGTACGCTCTGCTCCTTTGTTTACTGCGCACCGTTCCCAATTCAACTTACGTGGCCCTAGTAAGTACATACTATCGACTTTTGGCTTGGCTTTTTGGACTGGAATCGACCTGCAAACTTAACTGACCTGGCATTATTTGGACTGGAAGTGATCTGCAAACTGAACTGACCTGGCATTATCTTGGACTACGATTGTGTGTTTTGTGATTTAGAGTTTTGGCGCATTTTGGACTGTTTGGCGTTTAACATGCCGCAACCGTACACACCACAGGAATACGCTAATATGCATTTAATCTATGGAGAATGCCGGTGTAATGCTAACGCTTCTAGCAGACTGTATCGAGAAAGATACCCAAATGCTCAAAAATATCCTGATTATCGAGTGTTTATTAATGTGCATCAAGCGTTTTCGGAGGGTCGTATGCCATCCAATAGGAGAAGCGCTGGAAGACCTAGATTGGATCGTGATGAAGAAGTTCTCAATGAGATAGAAAATGACTCGACTACTTCAGTACGTGCCATAGAAGAAGCTACAGGAATCCCGAAAAGTTCTGCACATCGAATATTAAAACGTCACAAGCTTCCCCCATATCACTACAGGCGTGTGCAGACGTTATTACCGCGCGACTATCCGCTACGGGTCACATTTTGCCGTGTAATGCTGCAAAGGCACAGTGAAGATCCCCACTTCCTAGACAAAATTCTATGGTCGGATGAAACAACGTGCAAGAAAGATGGGTATTTAAATCTTCACAACCTACATAGTTGGAGTAATGAAAATCCACACTTGATGAGACAAGACAAATCCCAATATCAATTCAAGGTTAACCTATGGACCGGCATATTAAATGGAAAAGTAATTGGGCCCTTTGAGTTACAAGGAAACTTAGATGGCAATAGTTATTTAAACTTTTTACAAAATGACTTGCAAGATTTGTTAAACGACGTGCCCTTAAGTGATCTTCAAAACATGTGGTTCCAAAATGATGGATGGGCACATTATGCCCGTCCTGTGCGAGAATATTTAAATCAAGAGTATCCAGGGCGTTGGATCGGGCGACTTGGTCCTATCTTATGGCCACCCCGTTCACCCGATTTGAACCCCCTGGACTTCTTCTATTGGGATTGTCTTAAAAACAGGGTCTACTCAAAACCCATTGTGACATTGGACGAGCTTCGTCGAAATATCACTCAGGCTGCTGATTACATTAATAGCAGCAGATATGCAAGACAAATAAAACAATCATTTTTAAGGCGATGTCGTGCATGTATTAATGCTGGTGGCAAACAGTTCGAACATTTGCTATAATGTTAATAACTTAATAAATTACACATGAAACTGTTTGTACCATTTGTTTTGAAATATGAAACATTTTTCAAGGACTAATACTTTTATTACACCCGACCGTCATTTGGCCCCTGTTAAGAAATAATAGGCCAATATTTTTTTATAACTTGTTTTCCTAGAGTATTATACCATTTTGGAATGTTGGTTAGTTGCGTCAATTTTTAAAAACACTTGCCATACTAGTGTTCATACTTTTTTTTTACACCACGATAAGTTAAATTTGTTTAAAAGTGAAAGTCTTCAAAAAATTTAGGGAATAAAATAAGTTTCATTAATTTTCGTGATAAAACAAGAGTTATTCTGGAGTTTTTAAGAATTGTGGTAGATAGCAGTACTATTCAGGTTGCCTATAAAAAAAAAGAAAAAAATATTTAAAAAATTGTGGTCATGGTAGTGAAAAATATCATAAACGGTCTCAATTTCTGAAGAATTTCATTTTTTTATATAACAAAATATAATTGGGATATTTTTTTTTCTTTTTTTCCCCGATTAGTCCGGGGCAGGTCTATCGTCCGGTGTTGGCTTATCGTTGAATTTTGGGACACGTTGTATACATAGTATCAATGACAAACATTTGTTCTCTATGATTTCAAGATATATACAAGCAAACCTGGGCGTTATTATTATATAATATAATGATTTTTATGCTAAGTGACTTAGTCATGATCGCCGATACGGTCGTTCATGTATTGTAAAAAAAAATCCTTCTTCTTCCTAAGCGAGCCCTTCTGCATTCTATTCGACCGCCATTCTCTTACGTTGTGCTTAGTATAATAACGTACAAAATATTGCCAAAATTTCATTACTTTTACGAAAAAAAAATTTATATTTTTTTTATAAAATGACCCATTTTGACGTAACCTATTGACACCTGCAGATAACTTCAAACAAAGCAGCCTGCAGACGTTTTGTCAACACAGCACTAAGATGGAATAGCTCATAGCTTATAATTACACTGGTTCTCTATAAACTGTACAACGGATCACAGCAGTGCAGCCACTGCTATTTAACGCCAGAAATGGGTAAGAGGGTTTTTTTTATAGGATAGGGTGACAAACGAGCACACAGTCCACCTGATGGTAAGCGGTTGCTGTGACCCATAGACATCTACATCTATCCTCGTTTGCGAATCAAAATGCAGATGCGTCGTCACCCGTGAGGACTAAGATGAAATGCCTCGTTTCCAGTAAAAAGGGCCTCCGGTGATTAAGTGCTTAAGTGATTACCGCCGCCCAAGAACAATTGCAAAAAATATGGTTTTTTTTTAAATAAAATAAGTATGACAAACGAGCAAACAGTCCTCCTGATTGTAATGAAGCCTATACACCATCGGCCATGATGGACGAATGCTAGCGATCACGATCGTGTAGAGGGCATAATCGCCTATAACTGCCCATGATCGGTAATGATCAAGCGTAATGGCCGCTGTTCGATTTTTCGGGCAAACATCACAGGAAGTTCGACAATGATCGTGCGCGCGTCTACATGATCACCGAACGCCGATGCCCTATAAACTTACCTTTTTCTATTTCGGTGTATACTTAACATACACCGAAATAGAACAAGTAAAAATAGAACAACTACTTGTTATTTTACCACTCTGTTATGGTCTACATTTCAATAATAGTCATATTATAAACTAATTAAATAAATAGCGGCAGCTGCTACTGTTTCAACTTCCATCTCGGACAGATAACAACACAAATATATAGGATGTAAGATTGTGTGGGCAGCCGCGCAATGATTCCGACAATCATGTCCCATTCTGTAGTTGTCAATGATAGCGGATAGTCTATAAGCGGGGTAAGTGGATTATGTAGCCCATAGACATTTCCATCTATATTCGATAAAGAATCAAAATGCAGATGCGTAGTCCTCCCTGAGGACTAAGATGGGATACCTGTTTCCAGTGAACGAGGTCTCCAGTTCCATAACCTCACAATACTAACCACGGCAGCATTAAGCTCCTATTGTACGCTGGTATTCTGTGAGAACGGATCCCTGTTCCAGTCAAGCCAACCCAATCTCGCTGCAATCATAATACGGTTGCAGCGTGGCCGTACCACGTACGTCATTAATTTTTCACTGATTATGTGAAAACATAATTAAAAAATACATACCGAACATCATCTGCCGAATTTACATCGAAGGCCGCTAAATGAATTATATTAGTAGTTTTCTGTTCCAAAGAGTCAATATAAGAATTTGGAGATTTCATGTTCGTCGCTATCTCGCTTACATTCACATTATAGTCTTTATTGAAACATTCTTCCTCCATGATAAAATATATTTTTTCATAAATAATTCATAAATTTTACAGATTGATAAGAGCCAAATTTGTTTTCATGTACAAACGTCATTTGTCAATAATTCAAATTTGTTACAGAATAACAAACAGATCACAAAAAAGTTAACTTAGATTAAAAAGTAAAAGCCGACTTTAAAGAACTGAAAATAATAAAATAAGTGGCAAAGAGAATATAACCACTACGTTTAATAAGTGGTGCTAATAGTGTGTAGAAGGAATAAAGCCTCGTTTTCTTTTCTTATTTTGTGAATATAATATGGTTCATGATCCACAATAGAACACTGATGTTATCCGGGATAAATTAATTTTGATTTGATTTTATTTTATTAGTATTATATCGTATAAAGCGAGGTGTTGCGAATGTATTCATACTTCAATATGCTAGAATCTAATTTTTCTATTTACTTCCCACTGCTAGCTCCCCACATTTCTGAGGTGCGTGATGGTTGACTTCACGTGTCTTCGAAATATTTCACAGTCATGCAGGTTTGTCATCTCGTTATAGTTTCTATCACCGCCGAGTATTTGGTAAATCACTAATAAAAATTGCAATTTTAAATTTGATTGTGGCGGCAGAGTTCGAACTCGGTTTGCTCGTGTACTGTAAAATTAGTACTCTTACCCCAGACAACTAGAGCAGAAAGACTCATAGTCAGTGTGGGCAATTAATTGCCACTTCCCCATCAGGTGAACCCGGAACTAATTACCCATGTCGACATTATATATAAATGCGCTTAAGGCATGCAATAAGCAGTTATGGAATGAAAGGTAGGTAGAAAATATAAAATGTACTCCAATGGAAATTACCTCTTTTGCAAATTTATTTTAAAAAAAGAACGATTCTGCCAAACGGCTTTCGTTCATAAAACGTAACCTCTGAAAGTACTTAATTTTAAATAAAAGTAAAACTGCATTCAACTCCTTTTATGTATAGACTTTTTTAAATTAATTAAAAGAAGCTACGTTACCTCGTCTTCGCGTCTTGTTTATACGGTCCAACGTAAATAATTCAGGCAAAGGCGAGACGGTAGTAGACGAAGTACAGCAACGGAACATTTCATTGCGGCTGCTTACGACACACAAGGGAACAATGCTTAATAAGCTTTATAATTTAACGCAAATTCCACCTCGCCTTGAACAGGCGGACTTATTAGCCGAATTCCGCAGCTCTAAATTAGCTAGACGCGCTTTGCGAGATACGCTCATGGTGGCGCTGTATGTTTAGCTGTGTACTTGATTATGTAAAATTTGTCTTTCACGTTGATGTAGTTGGGGTTCTGTTTAACTAGGTACAACAACATACATTTTTAAGGTATAAAGTATCCGTTTCAACCAATTTTGTAGAAAATGACGCTTGACAGGTGTATTTGCATCTGTGATGCCCATTGTATTTGTAGATTGCCCATTATATTAAGCATATTTAGATATGGCAGTTTGATCGGTACGAAAGGAATAATAAATGACCTAAGCCCACATTTGTGCCAAATTTTTGGGAGAGTTAATATCGATATCCTTGGGAGTTATAAGGTTGATGAACTGTATAACTTACGAGTACCATTTAAGAACACAGACATTTTGAATTGAAAATAAAATTCCTATTTGTTTTAAAGCTTTATTAGCTATTTTAAAGTAAATTAACGCCCTAACAGTTAATTGGAGCCAGGCTAACAGTTGACTGAAAGCCTCTGCCCAACATTGGGAATCCTCCTCCAGTTTTTAGGTCAGTGAAAAATCCGCCGCGCCTGGTAAATGCGCCATGGTGATCTTTACCTATCTTAGAATTTATTGTTTTCTAAATTTTCAGATATGCAGTTTTTCTCAAGATGTTTTCCTTTGCCACTAAGCACGTGGCAAATCGACGTATTAGGAGCGCTAGAACTCAATATTTACTCTCTCTCTCTCTCTCTCTCTCTCTCTCCCTCTTCTTAAATATCTCAGACAAGCAGGTTTCTTCACAATTTTACCTTATCCGTCGAACACGTGGTAAATCAGCATATAAAATTGCAAATAACAATTTCATTGATACCAGCGGGGATCGAACCCGGGTTGCTCGCGTATTGTGAAATTTACAGCGAGCGCTAACCGTCTGAGCTACCAAGGCTCAGATATAGCTATATTAGTATGTAATATACGTGATAAGTCTTATGTCGATATTTTTTTTTAAATAAAACGTTACCTCCACATTTGGATCGCATGAAAACGCAATGTATCTCTCAAGTAATACATATTATATTAAATTAGATTGTTTAGTGCGATTGCCAAGTCAATTTATTTGTTTAAAACATAAAATATTTTTAATATTGATATGGTCACTATAAAATGTTGTTAGGTTAGCTAATTACGTAATAACTTGAGACAGAAGGATCCTTAAGTAGGGACTGAATAAATTAACCGACTTGGTATTACATGGATCTCACAACTTTTTCAGGCAAATTCAGGCTTCAAGTTTTATTCACAACGAAGTTATAGGGTTTCGAAAATGGCCTGAACTGCTTCGAGAAAAGGATGGTACGGCCGTGCCGCATTTTAGCTCGACTTGGCGGGGGTACTGCCGTGCCCCCAGATGTAACAAAAGGATTAGAATTTACGGTTTTTTTCCTTTCTTGTGATATGATCTTGTTTATTGGATAACTTCAAGATTCTAGGTCAATTAAAAATACCCTAGAGAGCATCCTCCTGAGACAAAGGGTCTGACAGGTAGACGGACTATTAGGGTTCCGATTGCCCCTTTTGAGTCACGGAACCCTAAAATAGGTATAAAAACCAAACAATCACATACCCCAAAGTTGATTAAGTGACAGATGTCAACTCCAACCCGTTCAGAATGCGCACCTTGGATTACCGCCTTACTTTAATCACATCCCAGGCTAAGAACTGTGTAATTACGTACGCACCCCAACGAGCCTGTCCACGACCCCCTGTGTCGAGCCATTCTCATAATGGAATTAGCTGTTTATCCCGGGGCGTGCTTTCTTATTTCGGAAATAAAGTCCCTAGAAGTGTCAAAGTAAAGAGTAGCTAACATAAATATGATATTCCTTATCGGTTTGTAAAAGACACAGCAGCACATATATGCTTGATATAGGCCTCTCCCATGGGAGGGTTTGTCTTAATAGTCAAGGTGGCAGGCGGATGACGATCAAAGTACCAGACGTTTCGCACGTTTCGCGCCGCTGCCATCCTATATTTTACGCCTGGCGTAAGCGATATGGATATACCGCCATCTATTAAAAGCCATAATATTTTTCGACAAATCCCATAAACTACTCTTACGAAACCCACGAGATGGAATGGAGTCATTGATCCTCTTACACCGCCTCCTCACGGCAAAATTCGGTATTGCTAATTAATATTATTTTATGGAAAATACTTTGCTTTTGTAATGAATTTGTCAACACACAAAGTATATTTAGTATTATTGACCATTATTTTACATTTTATATTGTAGAACCAACACGTGCAATAAGCCGCATCAAATGATTTAATTATGTTGACGAACGGCATTAATAATTTTTGAGATTTATTGACTTTTTTTAATTTCATGTTAGCATGGAAAAACGGCGATTAAAAATTTATTATAGAAAAGCCTAAGCAACGAGTGTTTGTCGGAGCGTAAGCCGTGGCGAGAAAATTTTACACAAGAATATTTCACACACAAATCGGGCTGTACCATTTAAGTCACTGCAATACAAAAGATTGTATGAATGTTTATCGTGTACGACGAAGAGCCCGCCATCAAATTCCTAACAAAATCACAAGTTCTAAGCGTGTTTAAAATAATGTTTAACAAACGCATACTTCATTTATAGAAGTATACAAACATCATTGGATAAGACTACAAACAGGTATCTGTAGACTACAATAGCCACCTACCATCAGGTGGAATATAAATTGTTTGTCACCTCAATTTTATAAAAAAAATATATGATTTGAACAATATGTAAAGTATTTATTAGTATTTATCTCAAAAGTCGTATCCAAAAGAAAAATGCGACGCAGGAAAAAAACGTCTCTGTATGAGATCAAAAGGTAAAAAATGATGAGGCACAAAAATCATTAATTCATGAAACATATTTTATAAATTAATTTTCAGATTCCACATTGTCTTCTAAGCATTATCATAATAACATGTGTATTTTATGTAATAAATTTAAAAGGGTACATAATATAAGGGTACATAATTACTTATTTGTTTATTACAAAAAAATAACAGTATCATTACAGTTCGTCAAAGATAACTCTATACCGAAAAAAGTTAATCATAACAGTGGTAGAGCCACGCGGCAGCTTTTGCCGTCGCACGGATGGGCCGGCTCGAACCGGGGTGGTATCACGACCTCACAAAAAACCAGCGTGAAGTAGAGGTTTACCTCTGCGTTTCGCTTGGTGAGTGCAGGTGGCTGGAGGCCCTTTTTACTGGAAATGAGGCATTCCATCTTAGTCCTCACGGGTGACAACGCATCTACATTTTGATTTGTAATAGAGGACAGATGTAGATGTCTATGGGCCGCAGCAACCACTTACCATCAGGTGGACTGTGTGCTCGTTTGTCACCCTTATCCTATAAAAAAAAACTTAGATATAAATATTTACAAAAAAATATCATATAATTATTTAAAAAAAATCTCACAGACAACAGTTACATCGACGCCACTACCATATCCAGTAACACTTACATCAAGCGCTTTAACTCCTTACCGCCCTCTTTACTACTTCGCTCCGATTTATGTATCGCCTCACTTCTGTATCGGCAACTCTTTCCACGATAATTTACGATTCCTGCACTCAGTAAGTTACGGCTCGCTACCACTTAATGCACTTATCGTCCACTGACCATAAAGCTGCCTAGTATGAATACTTGAACGAAAGGCGTCGATTTGATATATTGCCGGTCAAGGTTTCTACTTAATAATATATCGATTTATATTCAAACTTTTAAAGAAATTTGTGTACGCAAATTTCAAATTTATCAACGAAAACAGATCTTTAGTTTGTATGTTACTATTCTTAAAATTTTTACACAAGTGTAAATATGGGAAAATATAATTAAACGCATCAAAAACAAACCGAATTTTTATCACCTACGTCCAACGTCACACAAAGGTGCGTTACTTCTAAGAACTAAGATGGAATGTCCCATGGCCTATTACTACATATAGTGGCTCTTTTTACCGCCCATACCGAAATACGAACTACTGCTTGGCGGCATAAATAACAAATGCTGTGACAAAAATTTTAGGCAGACCGCCTTCCAAGCAGAAAAGAAGTCCTACCACCAAGAAACAAAACAAAACATAAAATGGTAGTAATTGGTCTGTTTGTGTGACTGATGCCGTGTTTCTGACAATTTTTATAAAAAAAATGAGTACACAGTCAACCTGATTGTAAGTGAATGCTGTGCCCCATAGACACCTACATTTATTCTCGATTCAGAATACAGATGCGTTATCACGCTTGAGAACTAAGATGGTAGGTATGCGTCGTTTCCAGTAAAAAGAGTCTCTGGTTTTCTACACTCACCATAGGAAACATAGCAGTATTAATCTGCTGTGCTGCAACCATAATATAGCTGCAGCATGGCTCTACCACATATAATATATCATATCGCATCTGAGTACATCGCAGCCTCCCTGTTGATGGGCAGCAATATTGACAGTGCTAGAGTGAATCCCAACAGTAGGTACTTCTACTTTTGTGCTCCCAACAAGTCAGCCCAGGGTGGTAAGTATGTAATAATCTTCTAAGAAATGCATCGTTTGACGCATCTCTTGAAATGGCAATATATCAGTGAAACAAGACACTGATAAAATATACTATAAAAGCTTTTCTGGTTAGCACAAGTGTTAATAATACGCAAAGTTAATGCTGATTAGCGGGTAGCCATCGCAGAGTTCGTTTTCTGTTCTTGATGTCTTATTTTACGACCAGGTAGACTCTAAGTTCGTTTGTCATTTGATTTATAAAAAAAGAATACTAGAATTTAACAAAACATAAACAACATTGCATTGATCATTAGGTGGTGTTGATTCTATTGATAATTAAAAAAATTAAAATTTTGTACAATCGAATTCAATATAAATTATTAGTTATATTGGTCAGACCTTGACCAAATTTATATGGGACCACATAATCACCAGCTTTCAAATAAAAAAACGATCATCGAAATTGGTTCACCCAGAAAAAAGTTATAAGATGTTTAAATAAAACTAATTTTACGGATTTAATCGCGTATATTAACTTATTTTATATTCCTGTTTCGAGCTCTTTACAGCACCCATGGTCACGGGGGTGACTGAGGTGTATGACGTCCCAATGTCATAGTTAACCACGGCTACCTCCAGATTAAAAATTATTATTATGCGTAGATCGGAACAAAAATTAAACAAGAATATAAAATAAGTTAATATACGAGATAAAATCCGTAAATTTAGTTTTATTTAAATGTGTAGTGTTCGCATAAATATAAGAAATCATTAAGTTATAAGGTAACACACGTTAAAAAACATACAATCGAATTGAGTACCGTCTTTTTGAAGTCGGTACTCAATTCGATTGTATATATATATATATATCTTATCTGTGTATATCTTTGTATACATACTAACATATACACAGGTCAAGCTAATATACGGCGTGTAGAAACAATTGGAACATAAACACCTGCTTGTAATGTCCCCTCTCCGCCGCGATAACAAACTCTTACGTACCAAGTGAACATATCGAAAGTACCAAGTCTATTATGCTGTAGAGGGCTAACAGGGCTCAGATGTTAGAGTAAATTGACTTGCGCCGGCTGTCCGGATAATATAAATTTATCGACTGTTTAACCTTTAAGCCAAATAGAACATTTTATTGAATAAAATGAGTTAGTTTTACGTATGTGTGCGTGTAGCAAACATATAATATTAATCATGATTATCATCCTCATCCTCATTACAGCCCCTTACTGCTTAACGTAGGCCTTCCCCAAGGAATGCCACAAATCACAGTCCTGAGCCACCTGCATCCATCGACTTCCTGCATCACTTACCAGGTCGTCACTCCATCTAGAGGGGTCCGCCTTTCACTTCGATTGTACGAGGCCAACCGAAAACCTTTTTTTTTCAGTTCGGCGATTCTCCGTGTGGTTCTTCGTGGTTTTTGTGCTTGCGTATAAGTAGAAATAATAATGGGTCGACCTATACTATACGACCTATACGAGGGTCAGCTTATTGCCATTTCAGCTCATCAGTAAGTTGGTTGTGCTACGTCGGTTACTCTGGATTTATTGCGAATATACTCACTACATACCATAGTCATCACACAAACAAACTCCGAGAATAGCTCTCTTTATTACTCTAATATTTATAAATAATAAATTAATGATATGTTTTTATTGTGTTATATTTTTATATTTATTTCTTATGATTTATTAATAATTTATTCTAATTAATAAAGTATTGAATAATAAAATCATAATAATTATTAGTATTGAACTATAAAAAAATTGATAGTGTAATTAAATTTATGTATAATAGCTGAAAATGGTATATGCTCAAAGATACTATAGTCAGTCGCTGCCTTTATAAGGGCGGAAACTGCGTAAACGGACCATCTCGCCAAGTCGAGCAAAAAAGCGGCACGGCCGTACCATCCTTTTCTCGAAGCAATTCAGGGCATTTCCGAAACTCTATAACTTCGTTATGGATAGAACTAGAAGCCTGAATTTGTACTAACCAAGTGGGCATTGTATAAACTCGGTATATTTCAAATTTCATTGAATTTAAACCAGTAATTTAAGAATTATAACTAATCAAAATTTCTTAATTTTGTCACTCACTGACTGACCGATCATCAAAACTCTAAGGCACTTCTAGCAGACATAGAAACTTCAAATTTGGAATACAATTATTGTTTATTATATAAACCAAGGAAAAATTAAAATATTTTACAATTTCGGTCCAGTTTTCGAGAAACACCAACTGCATAAATAACTTTGTAATCCCATATAAACATATAGTATTACAAAGTTACATTTGCAGTGAATGAATCAGTGTACCTATATATGTATAATATAATGGAATAATAAGGTGTAGATAGGTACCTAGATATAACTATCTACAAAAAGAAATGAGATGCCATCAAAAATATAACTTGTAAAAAAAGCCAAGTCTCGCAACTCAGTTCTTTTACCGTAAAAAGTTGTGAGATCCATGTAATACCAAGTCGGTTATTTATTTAGTCCATAGATTGATACATAGATTGACTTGGCAATCGCACTAAACAATCTAATTTAATATAATATGTATTACTTGTGAGATATCTTGTGTTTTCATGCTTGTGTCAGTGAGTGACAAAATTAAGAAATTTTGACTAGTTATAATTCTTAAATTACTGGTTCAAATTCAATGATAGATTTTACTGAACGTTACCTCCGTTCAAAAAACGTGTCGAAAGAAATTTTACTTTAAAACTGAAACTGTGGTGACATACATTTTTATTTTTAAGGCTTTCTGCTTTCGGCTTTCTCTAAGGCATTCTGTACCACTTAACCTTAGGTAGAACAAAGAATGCGGCAGTTGGGCAGTTAGGCAGGTTATCAAACAAATTTAACCACACATCACTGTATTTAAAACTAAAGTATATAAAGCACACCACAGTATATAACATTAAAGTTACAGCTTATATACGTCGTAAGGCAATTAGAAGCCTTTTTTACAAGTCCTCGATATATTCTAATTTTTAAACTTGCTGGTTCCCTCACGAAGCTTACATTTACATTATCGCGAGTTCGTGGTAATTCAGGGCTTAAAATTGAAATTAAGTATACTTACTTAAAACTCCGTACATCTGAATAACCCGAAATTATGCAGTCATATTACATACAATACAATAATTTCATGACTATAAACGTAGCATTTCCATTAAAATCACCACAACCCATGATCAATGCAATAAAAAAGAAAAGAGAAAGAAAGCGCCTGATGTTTTAGTATTTTTTATTTTATACTAGCTGGTCCCGGCGCGTTGCTGCCGCTGAAGAATTAATTGTAGAAATATAGTTTCAAATTTGGAAGAGTTATATTGTTTAATTAGGAATGATAACACATTCATAATCAAATTAAATGATAAATAACATTCAAATAAATTTATCGGTATGATACGCACGCCAATTACTATAAGTTAATTGTACTATGCCTATAACCTTCGCGCAAGTGCAAGCAAAAAGTTGACAAATTTTAGCGCAATCTGATAAACGGTATGGCAGAGCATAAAATACGAACAACAAACATAATTTTTTATATATTACATTACGATTCACTAAAGCTCTCCCCTATACAATCCAAACATCGACTGAGAATTATATTTACAGGTTAAGAGTATACATTTCTTAGATTATATTACATGTAATAACCTAAGTAAACAAATGGTAAAATTAAAAATTTTGTAGAACCGACTTAAATATAAATTATTAAGGATTACTCAAAACCTACTGGTAGGACCTTGATCAACCACACCATAAGATGACCATATGATAAGCACCAGCTTTCAAATAAAAAAAGAATCATCGAAATCGGTTCACCCAGAAAAAAATTATGAGGTTACACACATAAAAACATACAGTCGAGTTGAGTACCTCCTCCTATTTGAAGTCGGTAGAAAAATACAGTTCAATTGAGAAACCTCCTCTTTTTTGAAATTGGTTAAAATAGAAAACGAATAGTTAGTTAAAAATCAGTTTAAAAAGTATTCATACCAAAGGAAAAAGCAAGGAGAACGAAGAAAATAGAAAAAAATTAAAAGGAATTTAATATTTAAGTAGTAACGCGAACGTTTCTCGTCGAGTCGGTTATCATCGCTGAAATCCAGAGGGAAAGAAATATCGAACCGGCTCTACGATTTCATCCCCTACATTTCCTGCGACGACAAAGATAAAAGCATTCTTGGATGGGGTTTACAAAGGTTGTTTGAATACCACAAAAGAGAGTGTGCTGAAATATTCAACGTACTCGGGCTTTATTAAAAACCAGTGCTCAGAAACAAATCAGAAATTGAATGAATGCTATTCAAGATTTACCTTGACTCAGATCCTTAAATTTTAATTTATTATTTGGTGAAGTGAATAAATTTGAACGATAAATGAGAGGAATTTGCGATTCTGTTTGATTTGTTTATCTTCAACCAAACCCTTAGGTGATTTAATTTAGGTTACATACCAAAATCTGCTTAGGAAATGGGAAGAGATGATAAGTAAATATTGTGCCTTGCTTTAAATTTCGGTTATATCTCGTTTCCACTATTCGGATGTCAGCTGCGATTTTGATCGGATTACGAAAGCCTCTGTTTACACTAGTCGATTGTCGAATCCGATTTAGGCTAAAACCATATTCACGCTATTCAGAAGTTTAAAAATTATTTTTCAGATTTTTGGTTGAGCGCGCGATTCCAGCAAAACCTCCAAAACAATTGAAGCTGATAACAAATCGAATAGAATAAAATAATTTGTATTCAATAGAGACTACAAAAATTCTTATGGAAAGCCATTTTTTACTAACTTACTATTATGAATACATATACACAATGTTCTGTCATTAAAGCACACTTTTTTTAAATCTCAAAATCACACAGTAAGAGTGACAAACAAGTGGTAGAAATTGGCCGCTATGACAGATAACAGGCTGTAAAAAATACAAGTAATTAAATGTTACACCTTAAAATAATCCCTTACTCCATATCGTCACACAGATATGTTAAAAACGTTTCACACAAAAAGAACATACTCGTATAGCTGAAGTGAAACACCAACGCTCCGGATAGAGGATAGATGTAGATCCTGTATCACTCAAACACAAAAAATTCCATCAAAACCCGTCCAGCAATTTTCGAGTTTTTGCGAGACTAACGGACAGCAATAGATTTTCATTTTTTTTTATATTATAAGGGTGACAAACGAGCACACAGTCCACCTGATGGTAAGTGGTTGCTGCGGCCCATAGACATCTACATCTATCCTCTATTACAAATCAAAATGTAGATGCGTTGTCACCCGTGAGGACTAAGATGGAATGCCTCATTTCCAGTAAAAAGGGCCTCCGGCCACCTGCACTCACCAAGCGAAACGCAGAGAAAAACCTCTACTTCACGCTGGTTTTCTGTGAGGTCGTGGTACCACCCCGGTTCGAGCTGGCCCATCCGTGCGACAGCAAAAGCTGCCGCGTGGCTCTACCTCTGTTAAAATTTCATTTACATATAGAGACAAATTATATTAAATATAATATAATCTTTACAATGTTTTCCTTCACCGCCAATCAAGTGAAAAATCAGCAATTATTATTGATAAATGAACAATTTCATTAATACCGGCGGAAATCGAACCGGTCGCTCGCGTACTGTATAATTTACGGCAAGCACTTAACCCCTACGCTAGCTCGGCTCTTGGTTAGTGAACTGTTACGATCTAATGAATAAAAGGAAGAAAGAAGAAGAAAGAAAATAAATAAAGGAGAACTCGTCTAAGCTGCGGGAATATTACAAATATAATTACTTGAACACGAACGACAAAATTTAAGCTGAATGCGAACTAGAAAGTCTCGTTTGGGTAGTCCGCAGCTCATTAACTACGTTAAACGAGGAAACGTTCGTGTGTTTCAAGCCTTAAATTTAACCAACAACCACTAAAACCAATACGACCACCATTGTCAATTAATTTAGTTCTAATTGAGACTTCAACAAGTTCCAATTTCGTAGACTTATAATTGGCGAGGAGGGTCCGGTCGTCTAACGACTCCATATCGAACGATATCATAAAGTGATAGTATTACGTAAGAATACGACTCCCCGTACAGTGTTTTAATTGTTCCGTTAAAGCTTTAGCGAAGTGTTATAAAATTTTATGGAGTTTAAAATGAGAATACAGTATTGTATTAAGTTTAAAATTATTTTAATTCTCACAAATTTGAAACTTTATTTTTTCTATTTCAGAACTCTACACTTCCGTCACACATTTTTTTATTCCTATATTCACTTTAGTATAAATATTAATAATCATACATAACCTCATTACCCCTTTCCTTTCTGTTAGTGCGGTGCAAATGCAAAGATTAAAACCCTTTCTCGCAAACAATACAAACATTTAACAATTGGTACCACAACGAGCAAATGATCTTTAGATTTTATTAAAAATGTCGACTTCGAAATTCAATTCAAACATCTTATTGTCCCGAATCTACCAGTGAGTCATGAATAGAAAAATCAGAATGCATTCAAGCTCGAGCCAAAGAATAAACGAAGCCAGGCGAGGTGAATTCTATGGCTCGCCCAGGTGACGTATTTATTGAAAGTGGAAGCTTGCTTCGCTTTCATAGATTATTCGTAAATCCTTTAAAGGAAATTCGGAACATAAATTAGAAATCTTAATAGGTTCTTTTTACAAATTTGTTCCAAGAAATTAATAATTGAAAAATATTTAATACTATTCGTAAAACAGTATAGTGACGTTGTAAGATTGTACATTAGGTACTTCATATCGTCCCATGGGTGACATAAGAGACGACAAAGAGAAAAGTGATAGCCAGCAGCGACTTTCTAATAACAATAGGCTTTTGTGAAGTCAGTGCGCTTCACCATCTTATCCTACATCACCACTTACCATCAGGTGGTATTGTAGTTAATCGTTGGCTCAATATAATAAAAAAAACCTGCGGTTGCCAACCAGCCTGCCAAGTGTGGCAACCATAGCAAGTATCCCATATATGAGGAAAACTATGTGAGGGTATAAGGTCTATGTTCAGCAATGGACTTTTACTAGTCTGAAACGGAAACGGTACAACTACAAACGCTTACCCGCTGTTCAAGGATATTATTGAAGAATCTAAATAACCACGTGGTTGCACAATGGATTGGTGCTTACGGCGCTGATGGCCACGAGTTCGATGTTCAGCCGAAACAATTTTTGTATGGGCTACAAATAATAATTCTTTCGGGTCTGGGTGTTGTCCATGTTCAGTTTAGATATGTAATATTCTTCAGCGATGCAAGAGAAGTAGTAGAATAGGTAACGTTTTGGAATGGGCGGTTTTCCCCTCGCCGGCACGGGATCTTCACGGCCCGTACCGATGCAGGGGAACCGTTTTTCCACTGGGCCGGTGCCGGTGCCGATCTACGCTCGATTTTTGAGCAGTACTAATACAGGCTTCAGTCCCACTACAGGTAAAAATGGTCTCGTCAAGTCGTCGTATTTGTTTGTTATATCTCTTATATTTAAGACGAAAATATAATTAACGCAGAGAAGTCAAATTTTGAATTCATCCAATCTTAAAAATAAGATACTTAGAAGGAGCATATTATACCCTATTTTAAAAGTTGAAAATGAACTCCAAAAATTCCGCATGAACGAGGAGACATTTCATCATTTCACAAATCAATTTCTAGTCTCAATCTCAACGCATCTCTTCTACCTTCGCACACGCACCATCTACAATTCGTACACTATACACATGCAGTTTTATCGGCCGGCACCGAGCGGGTAGCTTGCTGTCCCGGCAACGGCGGTGGTACCGGTGGGAGTCATTGCCGTGCAGGCGCCGGCACCGGTAAGTGGACACACATGCCTATACATGCTTACACATTCCATTCATTTAATACATTTTTGCTTCCCCGGCAGCCGGGCCGGTGCCGTCGCATGAAAAAGCACCCAATAAACCGTAAAAGCCAAGCTCCTAGCTGAACTAATATTGTTCCATAAGGCTTATGTTAAGAAACTTGCTCTTGACGGTACGTAAGTATTTGGTATGGTTAATGTTTATCCTTTAATTCTATAGATATATCAAAAGTAAATTTTTAACTTTTTAATAATAACAATTATATATTTAATAATGTATGTATTATTACAGAAATCATTTTTACAATTAGGTATTTCTAAACTCTAATAAAAGGCGCCAAATAAAAGAACCTACCTACATACCTACCAACCCACCATACTGGATGGTTCAGCTTTAAGTTCCTAATATTGTGCAATATGCTTCTAGTTTTATTTACTGCTTATTCATTTAACTAATATATTTCATTAAAGTTAAGCTTCTTCAAATTTCGAAGTGATTAGGTAAAACCTGATTTAATTCTGAATTATAGCATCATAACTTTACGGTTACTGTTACTGTCTATTAAATTCCACTGCTGAACGTAGCCCTCCCCCATAGATTGCCACATAAGGTTGATATTTGCCATAGTTGCCACGCTTGGTAAGCTGGTTGACAACCGCTGTTTTTATTTTAAGTCGTTCTTAGGAAGAACCGGCAAAAACTTGGTGCTATGGGAGAGGCCAATGTCAAGGACGATTTTCAGACTGATGAAGTGAACAATATAATTTCCAAACTGTTTCCTACACAGTCAGCCAACCGTCATCATCATGATCATTTTTTTATAGGATAGGGTGACAAACGAGCACACAGTCCACCTGATGGTAAGTGGTTGCTGTGTCCCATAGACATCTACATCTATCTTCGATTATGAATCATAATACAGATGCGTAGTCACCCGTGAGGACTAAGATGGAATGCCTCGTTTCCAATAAAACGGGTCTCCGGTTCTCTACACTCACCATACGGAACACAGCAGCGTTAAGCTGCTATTTTACGCTGGTATTCTGTGAGAGCGTGGTCCTGCCCCGGTCGAGCCGACCCATTCGTGCTACAACCATAATATAGCTGCAGCATGGCTCTACCACGTATAAAATTATTATGATTACAGCCTATCAAAATCTATTGCTGAACATAGGCCTCCGCTATAGATTTCCTCCATGGTGGAGGTTTTCCACCATAGAACATGCTTGCCCGGCGGTTTGGCAAGCGCAGTTTTTTATCCTGTATCAGTATCCCCCTAAATCCACATATAACCTGCGGGATGATATAGAATAGGGATTACCCTACGCCGCCACTATACGGTGTTAACGATAGTCGAACGAGTCAGCCAACCAACGGTAAAATTTGTTTTCCTCTGTCACCTATTACTATAACCGCGGAATGATAGGTATGGTAGTGGATATTCTTACACCCCCACTACACGGTATCATAACTTTGTCTAAACTTAAACCACCATTAAAAGTTTTGTAGCTCTGTATAGTTTTGTTTTTTAAACGAAGAGTAACGACTGACCAGCGATAATAATGATTAATGGAGCATTTAATTTTCTTTCAGTAATTTTGACAAATTAATCGAAACTGCGAAATATTTGGAAGCTACCTACGAAGCCAACTTTCTGGATGCACCTTTTCAAGGGAAGATAATTACTAATTACTTTTAAATTTCATTTGGTATAGCTCGATAATTTACTTCGAAATGATTATGATTCTATTAAAGATTACACTATTATCATGTTTTAGTTCAAGAACATAATTCATTTAAGTGTTTATTACAAATTAAGCTTTTTGTTTTCCATCAACCAGTTTTCTTAATTACTTGGTTTGTACACAGTATGCCATAAGTTCCCAGGAGCATATATGACATTTTTGGAAGTTCTTCAAAGTAACAACGACACAAAGGCATGACTTCTCTTATTTGATCTTTATGAAGTAAATCCTGAAAAAAATGTAAAATAAAGTCATAACTTCGTTTCAACCATTTAATTTTGTCATATCTTTGATCCCATTTTCTGTAAAATATGAAAAAAGTAGATGTGCCAATATATTGCCAGGTGAGCGATATCCAGATACTATAATTAAATAATTGAAATGTCATAGATGATTCACAAGAAAGTGAAATGGGTATAATTCGAAATTAATAGGTGAAAGCCACAAATAATGACCACCTAATACGCATGCCCCCTGACTTACGTCTTACGAATAAATTCCTAATTTGAAAAAAACATCACTAAAAAAATATATAAACGTCCTCGTTTCAAATAGGACCAATGAAATAAAATTTTGCATTACAAAAAGTTTTTAATCCAAGCCACATTGCAATTTTTATAAAGTTCCATTGTTCTTAGGGGAGTCATCCCGAGGGCCGGGACTAAATGATTTCCAACTGAAACAATTCGACGGACACCTGGGGTCCGCGGGAGACAGTTTTCCGAACTATCACGCCGAAGGGACGCTGTTATTAGCTTTAACTTGGTTATATAACACGTTGCGATTATAGACTGAACTTCAATAATATACTCCCTGTGCGGATTTCACAGGCGACCTGTTTTATTAATAAACTGGAGCCCAATGACTTCGTCAATCTTACTTAGCGGTACCATGTAGCGACATCTATGGAAATGTATTAAATAAAGAACGATGTATTTAGCGCGTCAAATTTTCATATCGATATACATCGCAACCGCTTCCGTAGATAGATAATAGATGGCGCTAGAGTAGTCAAGTGAGCTCGGCCAAGGTCCTTATTGCTTTGTAAGAGAGATATATTTGTAAATATATTACTGCACAAAATTATTTATATATAACTTGAAACAAGATACTTTAAAAATAAACTAGGGACCCGCCCCGCTTCGCATGGATAGGATTTATTAAAGTGGTGTAAGACCACCAGGTTTATAAATATTGATTTTTGACGTGACAACGTCTTATAAATCGATGAAGCTGGCTGCCGGCACGAAAAAACATGACCCATGCGGCGTTACCTAGGCGTTCCGTTTAAAGTGCAAGCGAGAGCGCGGAACGAGCGACTGTGCGAGCGAATGTGGTGTCAATTGTTTATAGCAACGATAATTGCGGCGATAAAGGTAATGATTCTTTCGATATTAAATATTTCTTATGACGTTGTCACGTTCAACTATCGTCAGTAAACCGACTTTACGGACAACCGATTTTTTTAAATAAAATGTAACCTCAAATCCTTTCTTGGCATTGCTCTCTATCTAGATATTCGTAAAGTTTCATCACAATCGGTTCAGTCATTCAGAAGATTATTCCAGGCAGACTCACAGACAAACACTTTAACAATGGTTGTTTATGTCTTAATAGAAAGCAAATAACTCCCTTAACTTAATGGAAGCCAGTTATTTCAATATGGGAGACATATATGTACTTCAATTTTATTTATAGGGTATGTATAGATAAATTTTTATAATCACAAAAGTAACAACACATATACGTGGTAGAGCCATGCTACAGCTATATTAGTAGTATACTTATAGCACGAATGGGTCGGCTCGACCGGGGAAGGAACACGCTCTCACAGAATACCAGCGTAAAATAGCAGCTGAACACTGCTGTGTTTCGTATGATGAGTGTAGAGAACCGGAGACCTTTTTTACTGGAAATGAGGCATTCCATCTTAGTCCTCTCGTGTGACAACGCATCTGCATTTTGATTCGCAAACGAGGATAGATGTAGATGTCTATGGGCCACAGCAAACACTTACCATCAGGTGGACTGTGTGCTCGTTTGATACCCTATCCTATAAAAAAACAACAATTTTTGTAGTAAGTACCTAACCGGTTCAAATCAATTGAAAGATACCCTTTGGTTTTGTGGTTACCTCCAAGTTTATTTTACGAAGTGAAGGTATGCGGCATCTGTATTAATACTGCAACACTAATGGCTTGGTTCTATTGGTGAAGGCGCTGTAGGTAAGATATCAGCATAATGCTGCTTTGCTATCGTATTACATAGGAGTTACGAAGACCTGATAACGATTTACTGGTACGAGGCTTTGTATTTTAATCCTCAGCAGCAACAACGCATCCTCATTTTGATTCTTAATCGAGGATATATTATACCTATGTATATGTAGGTGCATCCAATTATCCTCAAATGTGGTTTATACTTATTTGTGACTCTTATTTGTAGGAAGTATGTTAGGAACTCGATGGATGTACTCGTAGGTAGATTAGGATTGCTCTGTGGCTTTTCTTGGAAGAGGCCTATGTTCAACAATCAACAGCGGATAAACTATAAAAGATTGTTTTTTTTAGGATAGGGTGACAAACGAGCACACAGTCCACCTGATGGTAAGTGGTTGCTGTGGCCCATAGACATTAACATCTATTCTCGTTTGCGAATCAAAGTGCAGATGCGTTGTCACCCATGAGGACTAAGATAGAACGCCTCTTTTCCAGTAAAAAGGGACTCCGGTTCTATACACTGACCATACGAAACACAGCAGTGTTAAGCTGCTATTTTACAGTGGTATAATGTGAGGGCGTGGTCCTTCCTCGGTCGAGCCGACCGTTCGTGCCACAACTAAACTACTAATATAGCTGCAGCATGGCTCTACCAAGTACCACTGTGATATGATAGTGATGAAACACAAATGCATTTATTTGTTGCTAAACTCCTACGACTTTGAAAAGGCATGCAGATACCTTAACTTTTAATTTTTAATGCGCTAAAGTCTGGACACGATACTTGTAAAAAGATTTCGACAAATTTATAATTTTAATTTATATTGCGTCCTAAAAAGCAATGAAATGAAACTTTTGAGAACGGTTCTTTATGAAATTTACACATCGCGCTAAAACCTCTTCTTGGTATATGAAAGAATTTTATTAAAATCCGAGTCTAGCACACTGTATTTCATATTCTGCCGCAACTAAATCACGACCGGGACAGTGAACAGGCGCGACAAGTCCCCGGGCAACGGCTCCGCTGATTAAATTTGAATGAATGAAGAAAAATCATCTTAGGTTCTCGGAATGAAATCAAAAGTTTCACAACTGTTCGCGAGCTTCATTAGGTTTCGTTTATCCCAACGAATTCTTTAAATTTCAGAAGCATTTAGTCTCCTACGAAACGCGTCTCGCGGGGGCATCGATGGCAAGTATATCGATCTTACACCGACTAAAAACCCCTTGGTGTTCATACGTTACAAATATAAATTCATACGGCAATTGACATTTTATATTATAGCAGGAGGCCTTTGCACTGTAATGGGATGTACACAGACTCATTTCTATATTAGCCAACTCCGAAAATTATTTTTGTATGTATGTATAGTACATGCTATATAGGCTATATGGCTCAGGACCGTGTTTTGTGGCATTACTTGGGGTAGACCCATGCTTAGCAGTAAATTTGTGATGATGATGTTGATCTATGTTACGCGATAACTTCGTCAGTTATAACGGCAATAAACGAGCTTAAAGTTCATTAGTTGATGTTGTGGTCCATAGACAGTTTTATGTTAGAATAGCGATCCGCCCTGGCTTCGCACGGGTGATTCTGGATCTCAACAACAACGCCACCTATCGGGTCCAAATGTGAATCTAAACCATCTAGGGACCCACTCAAACACACGCATTTTTTACGTGGTAGAGCCATGCAGCAGCTATATTAATAGTATAGTTGTAGCACGAATGGGTCGGCTCGACCGGGGAAGGACCACGCTCTCACAGAATACCAGCGTAAAATAGCAGCTTAATGCTGCTGTGTTTCGTGTGGTGAGTGTAGAGAACCGGAGACCCATTTTACTGGAAAAGAGGCATTCCATCGTAGTCCTCACGGCTGACAACGCATATGCATTTTAATTCTCAAACGAATACAGATGTCGATGTCTATGGGCCACAGCAACCACTTACCATCAGGTGGACTGTGTGCTCGTTTGTCACCATTATTCTATAAAAAAAAAACACAAAAAATTTAATCAATCATAATCGGTGGTGCTGTTTTTTTAATTGATTTTTAAATATATAGATAAAGATTAAAATCGCAGACGCGTCATTATCCCTGAGGACTAAGAACGAGTGACACGTTACCAATAAAAAGGGTATCTGGTTCTTCTTTATGCTGCATTTCACGGTGGTATTCTGTTTTCCTACATAATAACGCTAAAACAAATAAAAATAAAAGTAAACATCAAATTGCATTAGAAAATATTTTACCGAATTTTTATAAAAACCTTATTTACTTTCTTGACTTTAACACATAGCCGACAAGCAATAAAATAAGTTGACATAATCATACTACCTTATACTTTACAAGGAAGTAACTGGCAATAAAAATAAGAAGATACACGAAAGCATCCGTGGTCGAAGAGAAAATAAACTCTCGAGATCACGAGAGCCCGTGAGATTGCTTTAATTAAATGAAACCACGATTGAAACCTGGCGCTTCCTCAGAATGGCGATGTTTCATCTTTTTTCTGTAAGCCGTGCCCGATCGAACGGCGTGCATTGAATGAGAGATTAGAAAATACTTTTATCGTTTATATAATAATAATGGATAACTGGGAGAGAATGCCTTAAGGTATTAAGTCCACCATATGTACGATTTTTTTGTGCATACATGTTTAATTAAATAAATAACGTAAGTAGTAAAAAGTGTATAAAGCATGTCCTGATAAACGTGTTCATTTCTTTTTTCTAACATGTTCTAAAAAAAGAAAGAAAAAAGAAATGAGAATATCAGAGATTCAAAAACCATTAGTACCTTAAAAGCATCCCAATTACCACAGATCATAAAAAGCAAGCTGTCTTAATCGAGCTTAAATGTAACAAGTGTCTAAAAATATTAAACTTCGATGTCTGTATTTACTTTTTAATCAGTTTTAAATCGGTTTATAAAAAATATTATGCCTTAACATACATAAATAGTATGTACGAACGCATTTAGAGTTTCCTCCTTTCTTGAAGTCGGATAAAAGCACAAGCACAACTTGCATCTTTTTAGTTGGATATAGTCTTGTCCAATTATAGTTTTCGAAAGATTTTCCATAACCGTAACGTTACGGTTGCATTTGCAAATGAGCTGGTAAGCGCCGTGTTGCTCGATATCCTCGCACGGATAATACTGCTCCAAATATATAATCAAGCCTATTTGTGGTAATTCACCGCCACCAAGTTCTTGGCCTTTAACATCGATTAACAAGGTGCCCCGCCCCGCATGTAGGTGCAGTTCACATTTAAATAAATTGTGCGTATAATATTTTCGTACTTCGTTCTTTGTGGCACTATATGAGGCGGCCTATGTTCTGCGCATGGTTGAAGTTATACTTATGAATATTAATATAAATTATATATAATTTTTTAATACTATATAAATATTGAAAAGAAATAAATTTAAGTATTATTTTAATGTGTGTAACACAGATACTCACGAAATAATATAGGCAGTCGCTGCCTTTATAAATGCGGAAATGGCACAAGCGTACTAGATTATACTGAAGGTTATTTCCGTCCGAAAAAGGATATGAGATAGTCTTCACACTAGAAGATTCTCCTACATTGTGGACGTGTTTTAAGCACACAAATTGAAAGGACAAAAAAGCACAGCTGAAACAATTATACGTAGTGCAGACAAAGTCTGGTTTCAATTGGACATAGAGATAGGTAATGAAAGTAGTAAGATATTTAATAGGTAGGTAGGTAGTAGGCAGATGTTTGTTTTTCTTTTTATAAGGGTAGGGTAATAAGCGAGCACACAGCCCACCTGATAGTAAGTGGATGCTGTGGCCCTTAGACATCTACACATCTATCCACGATTAAGAATCAAAATGCAGATACGTTGTCACCCCTGAGGACTAAGATGAAATGCCTCGTATCCAATAAAAAGGGTCTCCGGTTCTCTACACTCACCATACGAAACACAGCAGTGTTAAGCTGCTATTTTACGCTGGTATTCGTGAGAGCGTGGTTCTCCCCGATCAGGCCAACCCATTCGTGCTACAGCCATATGATAGCTGCTGCATGGCTCTACCGTGTAAAAAGATTCGTAGAAGGTATTCGATTTTACTTTATTAAATTAGAGCGTTTCTTTTTTTTTATAAAAGTAAAGTGACAAACGAACTAAAAGTCCACCTGTGTTGTCACCTCTGAGAGCTAAGATAGAAGGCCCTCTACATTTCATAAATGTCGTTGGAAAATCCTTCACCATTTAGGCGGCACTTCTACGAAACTCCTTGCCCGAATACGTTAGAAAAACACCTATTTTTGAAAAAGTTTTTAAAAAATTGGTACATCAATACTTTTTAATGACATCAGACGTTATGGTCAATGTTATCATTTAGTTTATCCGGGCACGGCAGTGCCCCCGCCAAGTCGAGCAAAAAAGCGGCACGGCAGTACCATCGTTTTCTCGAAGCAGTTCAGGCCATTTTAGAAACCCAATAACTTCGTTGTGAATAAAACTAGAAGCCTGAATTTTCAGTAACCAAGTAGGAATTGTATAAGCTCAGTATATTTATTTCATTAAATTTGAACCAGTATTTTAAGAATTATAACTAGTCAAAGTATCTTACTGACTGTTTCACACTGACTGACCGAGCATCAAAAATCTAAGGCATTTCTAGCGGATATAGAAGTTTCAAATTTGGAATACAATTATTGTTTAGTATATAAATCAAGAAAAAATTTAAATATTTTGCAATTTCAGTCCAGTTTTCGAGATACACCAACTGCATAAATAACTTGTAATCCCATATACATATATTACATTACATATATAGGATTACAAAGTTACATTTGCATTGAATGAATCAGTGTACCTATATATGTATAATATAATGGAATAATAGGTGTAGATAAGTACCTAGATATAACTATCTACAAAAAGAAATGAGATGCCATCTAAAACATAACTCGTAAAAAAAACAAATCTGCGAGAGTTGAGTTTTTCTTTTACATTAAAAATCTTTTATGTTTTAAATAAATAAATTGAAAAAAAAAAACAATCTAATGTAATATAATATGTATTACTTGAGAGATACATTGTGTTTTCATGCGACGGCCAAGTCAATCTATTTATTTAAAACATAAAATATTTTTAGTATTGATGTGGTCACTATAAGATATTGTTAGGTTAGCTAATTACGTAATAACTTAAGACAGAAGGACCCTTAAGTAGGGCCTGAATAAATTAACCGACTTGGCATTACATGGATCTCACAACTTTTTACGGTAGAAGAACTGAGTTGCGAAACTTGTTTTTTTTTACAAGTTATGTTTTAGATGGCATGTTATATATCAATTTGTATTTAAAAATGTATTTATATATGTATATATGCATGTATGTATGTATATGTGAATGTATATATTTATATATGTTTTGTGTGTGTGTAGATTTTACTTTATTTTATTTTTATTATTTTTCCTCATTTACAATAATGTTCTTTTATTTTTGGCACCATCATCACATTATTTCCAAACGTCCCGGGTTGATTGGGAGGGAATGCCAAAAGGCATTAAGTCCTCTCTTTGTTATCCTTTTAGTTAAGGTGTACAGTTAAGAATAAATAAATAATGCTTAGGTCTGTAAAAAACTAGCACAGTTATTCAGATTGGTAGAGATAGGTAAAAGAACGCCTAGTTTCTTGTAGATTGATAAACATTGTTTTCTAGTTTGCTATTGTTTTCACCTTTTTTCTGACCCGGCAAAAAACCTCTTAAGCAATTATTACGTAAAATTATTTGATTAAAAAAATAAAAATTGAAGGAAGGTAGTAGCTAGGTAAAAAGAGATCGTTTTAATAAATGATATTCACCTATTCTTCACAAATTTTCAAAGACACTAATGAAAAGTCTTCTGAATGCGGTTGACTCTATTCATTGCATAATTAAGCACTGCATCAGCTTATTGGCACCTTAGACACCGTTGGACTTTAGAATGTGGAAAATGCCTAATTAAAGGTGGAGTAATGATAGATGGAGAAATTAAAACCGGAAATGAAATGTAAACAGATATCGTTCTTAAAATAATTTAAGCAATTTTTGGCCCACAAATATAATTGCAAAGAGCTGTCATATATTTTTAACGTCAACAGTATCCACCGAGCTAGACATCCTAACTAGATGAGATGGGCTCATATCCGCTCATACATTAATCTGGGACATCACACACAAAACAACGAAATCATAGACATATGGAAAAAGTTGCCTCAAGACGTGGTTAGTGCTCCCTCTGTAATTAGTTTTAAAAACAAACTGGACAAATGGTGCAAAGACAATCCAATTTAGTGTATTCTTGGAGTGGACTTGGACTATTATAAAACACCAACACAGATATAGGCATATCAGCTGTAGGCTGCTCGCCTATTACTTCATAACAATAATTATTATTTCTACTACGCATAAAAAAGCAAGTAAAATAATAAATTCATTAATGCAACTAATCAAGAGTCCAATTGTAAGCAAAAGCCTACTCCAGACACTGTCAATCTCTATTTAAGAGTAGCGAAGTCGGTCTTACGCTACTTCAGTTTACTCTCTTTATCTTTGGAGCAATTTCAGTTACTTTAGTTGCTGCGAGAATAAATTTATTATTACCAGAATTAGAGCCAATGTTTCAGTCATCCGACTATAAGACTGTTCACAAATATATACAGCAGTGTTGGTTCATTTCAGCTATTTCCACAGTGTTATATCATATAGATTATTATTATTGTGGGGATCAGCTACTTTTTTAATAGTATAAGGGTGAGAAACGAGCACACAGTCCACCTGATGGTAAGTGTTGCTGTGGCCCATAGATATTTACATCTATCCTAGATTACGAATAAAAATGCAGATGCGTTGTCACCCTTGAGGACTAAGATAGTATGCCTCATTTCCAATAAAATGTATCTTCGGTTCTCTACACTCACCATACGAAACACATCAGCATTACGCTGCTATTTTACGCTGAGATCCTGTGAGATAATCTAAGAGATCTAACATGTGGTCAGTGTGTTCCTTCGCCGGTCGAGCCGACCCATTCGTGCTACAACTATACTACTAATATAGCTGCAGCATGGATTTACCACTTCTAAAAATATTACTGCTTTTGAAAATATGTTTTATATTTACAATATTAGACTAAGG
Organism: Parnassius glacialis; assembly: GCA_033319125.1. Taxonomy (NCBI): domain Eukaryota; kingdom Metazoa; phylum Arthropoda; class Insecta; order Lepidoptera; family Papilionidae; genus Parnassius; species Parnassius glacialis. The sequence goes on along the minus strand of JAVANC010000022.1, from coordinate 30,887,307 downwards.
GACTAACTCAGAGACCTTTTTAAAGCAAAAAAACATCTTTGACTGTTGCATCACAATTTATTTTGGTTAATATTATTATGTAAGGGACTTAATACCTTTGACAAAATGAGTATTGCCCATAATGTTGAGTGGACGTAATCAGCTTCCTGCAACTTTTTTTAGGGGAAAAATAGACCACTTGGGGGTTTTTTGCTGCTTCTTCTTACATCGTCCTTCGCAGTAGGGATTTAGACTTTCCAGAAAGTGCTTTGTAAAAGTCATATATTTGGTATAAATATTTTTGAATTTGATTGTAAAATCAACTCTAAGTTACATTAGAGCCTTTCTTTTGAGCAAATATATTAGACAATACGTTTAACAGAAAATCATGAATCACTTTAGTGTATTCAATGCAAATTCTACGCAATTAGAGTCAAACACAGGTCAATAAAATCAGGTATTTTAGGATTTTAAGGATTGGCAGGAGATATATTCTTACAAAAAAGACAACAGTATATTGGTCCCATTAACTGTACTTTAAGACGGTTAAAAGCAATTGTAATTGCCAGAAGAACAAAAAAAAATCGAATACTTAACTAATAATGCAATTAATAAATAAGAGTGCAAATTAAATGAAACTAATTTTTACGGATTTTATCGAGGTTTGTTTAACTTTTTTAATTCCCGACGTTTCGAATTATTACTATATATTACCAAGGATGATTCGCGAGGCTATTGAAATAAAAAAAACATTCTAATTTCAATAGAGAAGATGTATGGGTGCTAACATCTGCTTGGGATCCTATAATTAATAAAATTAAATCCAAACCCAAGCATACCACTGCAAGACTTCCAAGTTACTGTAAGCTCATTCTGCGTAGATCGGACCAAAAATTAATATCAAAAAACTGAAGGTAACCGGGCTAACTATGACATCGGGACGTTAAACTCCTCAGTCCCCCCCGTGACCATGGGCGCTGTAAAGCACCCGAAACGTCGGAAATTAAAAAAATAAATTAAACGCGATAAAATCCGTAAAAATTAGTTTCATTTAATGTGTAGTCTTCGCGTAAATATAAGAAATCATTAAGAGTGCAAACCTCACAAATACTATGAGCACAAACACTGCCTTCCTTCTAGAGGATGGACTAGTAGCCACTTGCCATCAGGTGGAATGTCACGTCAGTCCTATAAAAATAACTACGAAATAACAAATGACCTCTGTTAAAATATGACCCTACATTATTTATATACCAAAATTTAACTCGCTATAAAAAAATCCAATTGTTTCTTGTTCCAGATATACATTAAATTTATGGTTGGTATAATTAGCAATTAGAGGTCCCTTTTTCCTGAGAACGCAATTAATTCACAATTATGTATGAAAGGCAATACGAAGCTTTATTTAATAAAATGTTATAAGGACGGCGTTTCCTTTGTAATTTAGACCTGTTTCATTTCTGTAAGAATTTTTAATTGTTATGATATAGATGTCAAAACGCGTGATGAAATTACCAAATTTTAAAAGACTTATTAAATTCAGTAAACTAAATGAGAGTTCAACGCTTCATCAGATTTTTAAAAGCAGAGAAAATTGGCTAGATTATTTTTTATAGGATTGGGTGACAAACGAGCACACAGTCTACCTTATGGTAAGTGTTCGCTGTGGCCCATAGACATCTACATATATCTTCGTTTGCGAATTAAAATGCAGATGCGTTGTCACCCGTGAGGACTAAGATGGAATGCCTCTTTTCCAGTAAAAAGGGTCTCCGGTTCTCTGCACTCACCATACGCAACACAGCAGTGTTAAGCTGCTATTTTACGCTGGTATTCTGTGAGAGCGAGGTCCTTCCCCGGTCGAACCGACCCATTCGTGCTACAACTATACTTCTAATATAGCTGCAGCATGGCTCTACCACGTAAATAAGAAAAGATTTAAGAATAGTGCTATTATTGTGACTGCCTCGTTAGTCTAGTGGTTGTAAACGCGGCTGCTGATCATGAGGCCCCGGGTACGAATCCCGGGTCGGTCCAAAAAAATCAATTATTGAGTTTTTCCATTAAGAAAGTCTCAGTAGCTGCCCGGAGTCAGGAAGGTGGCGGTGTCTCACTCCCGTGCCTCTGAAAAGCACGTAAAGCCGTTGGTCCTGTGCCTGATTTCACTCTGGTTGTGTTGGTTTACTGTCCCATCGGACTATAAGAGTGAGGGAATAGAGTGCACCTGTGCTTGTGAAAACCGACCAAATTTTAATAGTCTCGTGGTGACGAAAATTTTAAATTATATCATGTAGTTACTTATAAATGGTGGTGTCAATTACCTAATTACAGAATCCGTTAGAAAAACTACAATCGGATTTGAATTTAATAATGTGAATGGTTACTCCAGAGAGCCTCGTCTAAACACCGAAGTGGACCGCGTACAGGTGAAATGGACAAATAGAGACAAAGTTCGTTGAACAAGGTAAATAGCGAAGTTAAAAATAAGGAATCGTAAAACACCGCTACGAAGGTTGAGGTTAAACTCGGTAGTGATAATGTTGGTATACTTACGGCATTACCAACCTCACAAACTGTTATTACCGTAGTTAGTACTGGAGCACCTTAGCCGCGTGGCAACAAACGAGTAAGCTTAAAAGCCTTTGCACCTTACCGAGGCTTTGTGTATTGAAGCCTTGTGAAAAAGTACTGAGCTCCAACAATTTCAAGCATTCAACAAATTCAAAATTTATTGAACAACAAAGCTTACTTAAGAATTCTTTGAAGAATACTCCAGCAGTACAAAACACTTAAAAGAGTACTTACCATTTTTAAGGTTTATAGAATAAGAAACGCGCCTCCGTAAGGTAGTATCCTTTATTCAACTTTTATATTCTTTATTTAATAAATGTACTGTTACAAAGTTCAAAAAGGAGGAGGTTCTATTTAAACGAGTATGTTTTTACTAGATAGTGGCAGTTTAAGAATAGGAGATACGCAGCAGGATCTTCCTAATAATATCTAGAAAATAAAGAAAACTACGGTTACCAACCGGCCCGCCAAGTATTTTTTTTTTTATAGGATAAGGGTGACAAACGAGCACACAGTCCACCTGGTGGTAAGTGGTTGCTGTGGCCCATAGACATCTACATTTATCCTCTATTACAAATCAAAATGTAGATGCGTTGTCACCCGTGAGGACTAAGATGGAATGCCTCATTTCCAGTAAAAAGGGCCTCCGGCCACCTACACTCACCAAGCGAAACGCAGAGGTAAACCTCTACTTCACGCTGGTATTCTGTGAGGTCGTGGTACCACCCCGGTTCGAGCCGGCCCATCCGTGCGACAGCAAAAGCTGCCGCGTGGCTCTACCACTGTTAAAATTTCATTTAAAATTACTAAGACACTAATTAATATAAAGTATGACAACTATTTCAAGTATTTCCCCTATAAGGCGATCTATGGGGAGATCTATGTTCAGCAATGTATTTTTAATAGACTATAAAGATACTGATGAAGAAAGCGGCTTTATTCTATATGTGAAGAAAATCGGATACCCCTTTTGCTGATAACGAAGCTGTTCATCTCAGACTTCAGAGCTCACGAATTATCTGTTATTGATAGTTAATCGAAGATCGACTTAGATGTCTATGGGTCCCACCTTCAACTTACCATCAGCCGGATAGTATCACACTATCCCTACAGCCCATCACAAGTCCACTACTAAATATAAGTATCATTCATAGATTACCAAAATTTGTAATTCTTATTGTATAAAAAATAACATTTTAAGACATTTTTACTACACAGTGTGGGATCGACACAAGGTGACGGTTGTTGTAAAAGAACTACCTAGCTTGTTTATACATTATTTGCGCGTATAATAAAATCGCTTTCAGACTTTTTGTCCGTTTGTTTGTGCGTTTCTGCACGCTTATCTGAAAAACTTCTGAACAAATTTAAATATAGTTTTCATTGATGGGAGGAGAAACTTGAGCTAACGTTTAAAGTTTCGTTTCATTAGCAGAAGATTGCAGAAGAGAGTCACAAGATCAATTTCTAACCTACATCCGAAGGAGAAAAATTTAAAGAAATTAATAAATGTATTAACTTAAGCCTCCCAATTTATTTACGAAAATTTAATGTAAGTTTATAAAAACCAAGATAAAACAATAAATTTATTAAAAAAAAAGTGATATATGTTCTGTAAATAATAAGAACAAGTACACGCTAGCAATACTAGTGTTACTTCAGACTCCAAAGAGTCAGTAATTCCTTCACAGGGGAATATATACGCGTTTGCAACAAAGTGGTAGAAAATACCTATCTATCTATGACAGCTTAAGACTTTTAATAAGCAAAGATTTTTTAATACGGGTTATTATACTACTAAAGAGAATATGACTGATAATGACCCTTGCGAATGAGGTGATCGCTACCATGCTGTTTCTAAATGTTTTCATATTTAATTTTACTTACAACGTATTATATTGTAATTTAATTGTAAGTGTTTAGTTATTTTTGTAATCTATATTAAATAGAACTATTAAATTCTAATCTATTTGATCAGATAAATCTGTAGGCAGATACAAAGATATGTTAATTTTAAAGAGCATCTCGCGCGCTTGTCCCAAGTCAAAAGAAAAACTGGTCGGCTGCTTTAGCTTCTCCCGCTCTTAGGCTACAACAACAAAGATTAGATATAAGTGAAAATAGTGTACTGTTTGGGTATAAAGTAGTATACATAGATAATAGTAGGTACAATAAATATAAAAAGTGCAACAGTGCTCATATTTTTTGGAATCATCATAATTTGATGAACATTAAATGCTAATATATTCGCAAGGCTAACGCTATGTACCTTCTGAACAAACAATAAATTATTCAATAGGATCACTTGTAAAGTGTACGGCTCTAAATATTTAACTCACTTAGCATAATTTAAAATGGTAAATGCATCAATAGCGCCTGAATGAAAAAGAAGGCCCCTCTCGTGATCGCCCTGATCAATTGCACCCTCATCTTTCACTCGGTGAGCCTACTCCATCCCCGCCGTTTGAATTTTTAATGAAGCCTCAGGTTGCGCCCGTAGTCTGTTCTACCTTGGTAAAATATCCATCAAACAAGCTCTTAATAGCGCCGTCTTGCAGATATGAGGTTATTTGTGAATTTTTTGTTGATTAATAAGCCGTGAGAGGGAAAAGGAAAGAGAAAAGTACTAAATTGTGAAACTGAAACTTGCGTAAGGTTAAGCTATTTTTTGTACTATTGTGAAATTTTGAACGAAAACATTGTGCGAATAAGTAACCGTATATTTTTTTTTTATAAAACTGAAGTAATAATCTAACATACAGTCCACCTGAAGGTAACTGCCTACAGCAGTTCATGGATACCCGCAATCAACATCGGACAAAGAAGACTACAGATACAATGTCACCTCTGCGGACTAAGATGGATATACTATGCTGGCTTTCTATGTCCTCAAGACCAGAAGACAATCGCATTAGCACTGTTTATAGCCAGCAGAAATAGGTAAGAGAGTGGTATCTACCCAGAAGGACTCCAATACAAAAGTGAAGTCACACCACCTAGTATCTACCACGTAATTCTTTTACAGATTTTATCGCGTTGATTTAACTCAGTTTAGTCTTCGCGTAAATATTTGAAATCCCCTGCTCTCTGTTTGTGAAGAGCACATTTCTCTCAATATTACGGGATTTCAATTTATTTGATTTTTTTCTACCGACTTCATCGACTGTATGTTTTTTATGCGTGCCTCATGACTTCTTACTGAGTGAACCGATTTCGATGATTCTTTTTTTATTTGAAAGTTCGTTCTTCCCATGTGGTCGTCCCATATAAATTATGATCAAGGTCTGACCAATAGTTTTTGAGTTATTATTAATAATTTATATTAAAGTCGGTTGTACAAAATTTTTAATTATTTTAAATAATAAGTTCCATTAAAATACACACGATGTATAAGAACAAAATGTGTTAATAGAAAAACATCAGATAATAATGATTAAAGAATAAAATCACGTTGGACGCAAGCTCGCCAAGAACCACAGTCCGGCCCGCGGGTAGTAGATTTTCACTTTAGTCCACTCTCAAACTTTAATCACCGCTTAATTAAACTTGAGTGGGTTGTACGTGACCACCCTTGACGCCTCCCCTACACTTTACAATACTGTCTTGGCGACATGAGCAAAATTACATTACATTGATATACTTTAAAAGACTTATTTGTTAGAAAACTTCCCACTGAGTGCGCTTTAATACGTTAACTTGGTCAGACCAATTGTTTGATGTTTAAATTCAATTATCTAGTCGTATAAAAGTGATAATTTAAAATTAAAAAAATTTGTACAGCCGACTTCAATATAAGTTATTAAGAATAACTCAATAACTATTGGTCTGACCTTGATCAAATTCATAAGGGACCACACAAGAAGTACCAGCCTTCAAATAAAAAAAGAATCATCGAAATCAGTTCACCCAGTAAAAAGTTATGAGGTAACACACATATAAATAAACATTTATATGTTTGATATGATGTTATCATCGAATTGAGTACAGTCTCCTTTTTGGAAGTCGGCAGAAAATAGAAAAATTTATCTTATCAATATTTTTTACACTTAGTGTACAGCTCAATTTAAAGAAACATTTTCATCAAAAATGGTTTTATTTCTATATTTAACCAAAGGCACTATTTTTAACCGACTTCAAAGAAGGAGGAGGTACTCAATTCGAGTGTATGTTTTTTTTGGATGAATGTTATGCGATATCTTCGCAGATTGGGAACCAAATTTGATGATATTTCTATATTTAACCAAAGGCACTATTTTAACCGACTTCAAAGAAGGAGGAGGTACTCAATTCGAGTGTATGTTTTTTTTGGATGAATGTTATGCGATATCTTCGCAGATTGTGAACCAAATTTGATGATATTTTTTATTATATAGATAACCTACCAATTAATTTTAGAGGAAAAATTTCACCCCTAAGGGTAGCAAATAAATAACTTTCTTTTTAGCAACTTGAAGTCGGTTTTCACTTTTTGTTAAAAGTCATAATTATTTATTTCCAAGTTTATCAAACTCATAATTCCAACAACATTAACTGAAATATATAAACAATTTGAAAACACATGTCCATTACAAGAAACATAGGAAGAAAAAAGTGAAGACAGTAATTTCACGCATTATATAACCCGTCCCACTTCGAATACACGAACATTTGTCATCAGGCTCTGTTTCTTTTATTTTAAAAAGCCTGTAAAAATATTTCACACAAATTTTATTATACAAAGAACGATACATTCGAATTGAAGTACTTTTTTTAGGATAAAATATGTTACGTGATATCCAAAGAGAATATAACCACTGGTGATATCTATGTCAAGTGTCAACCAATTTCAATGATTTTTCAAACGACTTAAGGGGCGTATTACAAAAAAACGCGAAATTACAAGGTTTCCTCGTTGAAATTTTATGTTTATCGTTCATTGCTTGAAATAACAATTACTTGGTAAAAATAGTTCGTTTTCTCTCCTCAAATAAGCTCGGAATGGATTTTAGATAACTTATTTATTTAATCAGTAATAATCATTCTCCCAAAGAATGTTTAGGCAAAAACTCTCGAAGACATGATTTGGGAGCTCTAATTTGTAGATTCTATTGAATATCGACCATCAAAAAAAATATTTTTATCTCCCAAATATCCTACACTTTAATAATAATGGAATAAATTTTCGTTATATGCTTTTCACGCTAGGAAAAAAAATCTACATAATTCAAAAAACGACCAAAAAAGCTTCGATACAAGCCCCTATATTTCCGAAGTTCTACATCATTTAGAAGTAAAATTTATACTAAAATAATCATCAACATTTGCTTACACTATGCTATTATTTTTACTTTTTAAATCGTTACTATTATATTTTAATTAATTAAATAAAAGTACTATATATTTCACTGTGCCGGCCATCTGCGATCATTAACGCGCGAGCGCTTGCCGAGGGTGGATCTGCGTCAGTTTATTTCGGGCGCTGCATCGTTTCGATACTACCGTAGTGTGCGTCGATTGCTATCGTAGTGTGCGTCGATTACATGCATACTAGAAAATCTTCAACTACGACCGCAATTTTTGATCGATCGGTTTAAAACTATTTTATATAGTTATAATTTAGATTACGTCTCTTCAAAAATGTGGTCTATTCATTGACTTAGATCATTGTTATTTGAGGGCTTCACCTAATGGTTTATACAGCAACGGTCTTATTGAAGTTAAATGTCCTATTTCAGCTTTCGGAATAGATTTTGATACGGCCTTTCGACAAAAAAAAGTTAAAGGTTATAAATTCAGTGATTCATGTGTAACATTAAATCAAAATAATGACTGGTTTTACCAAATCCAAGGCCAGCTTCATTTAGCAAATAAAAATGTCTGAATACTTGCCATAATATGTATTGGCCCAGATTAATGCATTAAAAGTACTAAAAATTTACAAATACGACCCAAGTTACAAGCTTTTTATGAAAAGTGTGTACTGCCTGAAATTATCGAATCGAGAAAAGTTCGGTCAATGCCGTCCTAGCAAATATTTTTCTTATAAAAAATTTAGTAATTGACTGTAAGTACTGATTAAAAAATATTAGTTACATTTGGTTGTTATATTTATTAAAACAGGTTGCAACCGTTTATTCATTTATACCACTATTCTACCGGTAGTAGACATAATCGATTATTAACATTCGATTACAGCGTAACAATTAAAATATTTATGTGTACTTATTTTGACACTAAATTTCATAAATAATGAATAATATATCAAAATGTTATATAATAATAAATAATAAATTATATAATAATAAATTAATAAGATAACATTAAAATGACACACCAAAAAATATTCCATCCACTGAAGTCCATCCTAAGAAAACTTTGTATTATGGAAGATCAAGATCGTTTAGTCGCCATACTCACAGTATTATAGTGCGAGCGAGAGAATAGATATGAAAGAAAGTTACGGTCGCGTAACTTGCCGCCCGCTCAGTGCGTAAAATACCTAAATTTGCGAAACGCCGAAATGTAAGAGGGCTCTTAAAAAGGAGGAGGTACTCAAATCGACCGCATGTTTTTTTATGAGCGTTACCTCATAACTTTTTTCTTGTTTTTTTTTTTATAGAATGAGGATGATAAACGAGCACACAGTCCACCTGATAGTAAGTGGCCGCTGCGGCCCATAGACACCTACATCTATCTTTGCCTTAGAGTATTCAACTAACAGGAGACGCCATGCGCATAAAGTTCCAAACAAAAAAGTCTGTCACTTCTAGCGGGAGGCGAGGTAACGCACACTAAGCAAATCGTAAACATTGGGCCACGTCGTTACGCACGCACACAGCATAATATGAGCACACGATTAAGCAAAACGCACACAACCTTGAAAATCTCTCATAAATGTCTCATCGTTACAGTGTATAAGCCATAAATAACTAGTGCGAGGGCCTTGTCGATATGGATATGTCGATGAAATTTTATGCAAGTTACATTAGCAAATTAAATAAAATAAAAATGAACAAATGTTTAATGTGTAATATTACATTCAAAGTAAGTTTAAAAAAATACATAAGGTACAAAATAATAATACAAAATTACCAAAATTAAAACAAATTGAAAAAGTAGGTAGTAGGTTTTTAAAGTGAATAAGTTTGGTATATATGTGACGAATACACTTTTTGGGATCACTCTTTTTTTGCAAGGTAGCTAATTCTAGTGCTTGGATATTTTCCATCACCAAGTTTGCCAGTTAAATGTTATGTGGAACGTAATCATTGTCGAAATAATGTTCCTGTATGCTTAAAAATATATTAAAATGCCTAGTCTATGAAATATTTTTACCATTTTTTAATGTCATGATCAACCGGAAAGGTTATCTGTATAGGGGTTTTAAACGGTCTAATTTTACAGATTTTACCCAACCTACAGAGTTAAACCGTTTTAAGGCTTAAGGTTGAACTACATCTGGCAGCACGGAATCGCACTTTCCTGTGCTTCTATTATTTTTGGTCACTCAGAAACGTTATTTACTAGAGCAAGAAAGAGAGCGGGAGTGTATAGTTTCACCCTCAAAAAGCCGATTGTAAACCGGTTTCAAAAGTTTATCTATCATTCTTGACAATCCATACTAATATAATATTATAAATGTGAAAGTGTGACTTTTTGTTTATTTGTTTTTGTCCTTCCTTTACGCAGCAGCGGAATGGAGCAATTAAAAAATAATTAAACATTTGCTATCTCTTGGCCGAAGTTTACACTTAACCAAACATACTTTTTTTCGTCATTTTATTTAGGATTGAATAGATGTCGTCGTAAAAAGCGGTAATATTTTGTGTTCTACAGTACAAAAGTGTAGTACTCTGTATATATTTAACAATAATAGATTATAAACATAACACTGAGATTATTTGTTTGTCCTTATTTATTTATTTAAGCGCTAATAATTCGTGTCTCATCTGAAAACAACAATTTGGTTGACACCATCTAAGACGATATACTTATAAATAACATTTTAAAATAAATAAATATCATTCACTAAACCTTCCATTTCGATTTGTTACATGTTTTAAATTTTATCCTTCATAATGTAAAATAAACTTGTAGCAAAATAATAAACTTACTTGCAATAATTTCAAAGTCGGTACAGCAGTTTCATTTAGTTTCCTTTTATTATTTGATTGGATTACGAAAACCGATTGGTCAAAATGCTCGGAACAAATAGTGCTTGTTCGTTTAGGTACCCAGGTTATATGATTGCCACATGCTTTTATCCAAACTTGGCGCCTGTAAGGATCTTTTGGAAAAGTGTAAAACCAAAGATCTTTTTTAAACATTGTACAAAAAAGAATTTTAAATAACACCTTGGTATTATATATCAAGGTATTAATTATAGTCAAATAAAAACATCGACACTAAAGATTACAGTGAACATCACTATTATAGCCTTGATGATACCATTTTATATACTCGAAATTACCCTTCTTTTCGTTTCATAACGTAACATAATGAAATGAAAATATCTATTTAAAATGTTTTATATACAATAAAACAATTTAAATTGATGTTTTCATTTCGTTAAAAACAATTAAAGATTATTAATGTAGTTTGAAATAATATAGTTTTGCAAATAGATCACAATAATATTAATGAATTTAAGACTATTCAATAACACGATTTTGTCTTGTGTAATAAGAACAAAGAGAAACGACATTTGTCTACAATTAAGCAAAATTTAATTATGTCCTAGTGGTGCAAAAGTCCCTACTATAGTGTTAATACTTTTAAGTTGGCAACACACCCTGCTCAGCTATATTAATCAGAATTTTCGTTAATTTAATGCTTATATTAATTATTTAAATCAAAATAAATACTTAAAGATGAAAGGTAACGTCGTCTTTTTGTAAATTTGAGGTCTGTGATCTTTTTTTACAAGAAAACACACTGCAACTCGGCATTTTTCTGGAGGTCAACTCACGCTTACGACTACATGTTAACTGATGCCGTACGCGGCGCAACTAGTTTTATATAACGGGAATGATCCGCGCTCTCGTACTTTTGACAGAGGGGAACGCTCTCCAATGTCGTCTCCTGTTAGTTTAATACTCTAAGATCTTTGCTTGCGAATTAAAATGCAGACGCGTTGTCAGCCGTGAGGACTAAGATGGAATGCCTCTTTTCCAGTAAAAGGGTCTCCGGTTCTCTACACTCAACATATGAAACACAACAGCATTAAGCTACCATTTTACGCTGTTACTCGTATTCTGTGAGAGCGTGGTCCTTCCCCGGTCGAGCCGACCCATTCGTGGCACAACTATGCTCGTACTATTAATATAGCTGCAGCATGGCTCTATAACGTGTATATATATATATCGTCGCTTTGGTGGTGAAGAGTCAAGCCACAACTTTGTTCAAATTGAGTTTAATACTCTAGCATAATCAAAAGAATACGATTTATATGATGGTGAAGAGATCTATCTGCCAAATTATTTTCTCTGTCCAATAGTTTTGAGGTTATGGACTAATTATTAATTTTGGTGTAGTATCGCATCTTAAATGCTCATTATCTCAAAACTTGTTAAGAGTGGGTTGACTCTCTTCACTACCAAAGCGACGAAATATACATATATATATGTATATATATATACTACGTGTATTAGTAAACCGACTTCGTTGATTCTTTCTTATTTAAAAGCTGGTGGTTCTCATGTGGTCCTATATAAATTTGATCAAGGTGTGACCAGTAGTTTTTCAGTTATCCTTAACAATTTATATTGAAGTTGGTAGTACAAAATTTTTCATTTTACCACTTGTTTTAAATTAAATTGGTTATACATATTTCACTAAGGTTCGCAAAATAGGGAATGAAGTTTCCAATGTTACTATCGAGACGGTATTCTAATTATTACTCTTGCTCTTTAGTCCTCAAAATTGTAAAGTATTTTTTTATACAGAGTAAAAGAGGCATTCAAATAATCAACTGTTTTAGCATCGACTACAGATTGTGACATTATTTCATTCTTTTTATTTCTTTTATCACCCTTTACTTTAAATTTCAAGTTTAATTTTAAGGAGTCGGAGTCAGACCATATTTCTACAGACAAGCAGCAAATGCACTGCCGTTTTCCGGATCGAAGCGATAAAGTATTTTGCCTTAGTCTTAAGAGGTAGCTGATGTCAATGGGCTGCAGTGACCACTTACCATCATATGCAATAGGCTCGTCCCTCTAACTTTAATAAAAACATATTACTAAATAAACAACTGTCCAGTGACACTACGTTTAGAAAATATACTACATAATAACATTTTCATAGGTATACATTGCATAGTATAGCTCCAAGGTTTAGTTGATGGTAGTTATATGTTGTGGCCCATAGACACAACATACATCTATCCGCGCATAAAAATCAAAATGCAGATACATTGTAACCCCCGGGGACTAAATAGGAATGCCTCGTTAACAATAAAAATTATCTCCGGTTCTCTTCACTCAGCGATTGGAACGCGGCAGCTTTATACTGCTATTTCACGCTGGTATTCCGTGAGAGCGTGGTTCTATTCTCTGGTTGAACCGACCCATTCTTGCTACATAACGTGGCTCCACCACGCTACAACACATCTCACCATCACAGCAGTTCTAATACGTCTCAGCAAACTTAACTTTATGCAAAGTGTTTTCACGTCATATTTATTTATTAGTGGGCCATATGTTATTGGGGCGACATTTGGCGTTTCCCCTTCAGAAATATTACGTCCGTACATCGATGGCAGGCGACCCTGACAGCGGCCTATGATACATATTTATCTTACAATATTTATGACTGTTCTGAAAAAGCCCCACGATTTTCCTATGTCCTCTTTCATATTTAAAGTTTGGATGTTTTATGGGCAGATATATCGTCGAACGGAAAAGGGGAATAGATAATAGCTATGACACGTATAAATAAAATGATACGCAACATATTTTTGTAGTCGTGTATGTGTGCGCAAATATATATGAATGGTGAACTGCCCGAATGTGTAGTGTTTACATTTTTCTTTTTATTTAGGCCTACTTACGTCATAAAAGTTAGAGAAATAGAAAGGATTTGCCGCAGTCGCGACGCTTGTCAGGTGAATTGAAAATCGCTGTACCTGATATTTCGCACCTTTTCCACAACTACACGAGGTGGTACACCGCCAACTGTCGGAGGCCTTGAGGTATTTCTAACTCTTCCATTATAGTTTTCTGCTTTTGATCCGTGTGGGGCTCTGCAGCAGCCAATGCGTTACTGAGTTGTCGTGGAAACATTGTCATCGCTCAACAAGCTATGGAGAGGACTATCCTCGGGATTTCTCTGCGTGATAAACTTAGAAATATGGATGTCCGCAGTAGAACCGGAGTAACCGACGTAGCCCAACGGATTTTTTTATATAGGATAGAGTGACAAACGAGCACACACTCCACCTGATGGTAAGTGGTTGCTGTGACCCATAGACATCCACATCTATCCTCAATAAAGAATCAAAATGCAGATGGGTTGTCACTCGTGAGGACTAAGATGGAATGCATCTTTTCCGGTAAAAAGGGTATCCGGTTCTCTACACTCACCATACAAAACACAGCAGTGTTATGCTGCTATTTTACGCTGGTATTCTGTGAGAACGTGTTCCTTCCCCAGTCGAGCTTAATCATTCGTGCTAGAACTATTACTACTAATATAGCTGCAGCATGGCTCTACCACTTAAAAAAGGATTAGTAGGTTGAAGTGGCAATGGACTGGCCATATAAGGTTGTCGAGCTGCCAGCATGTATCGGTAAACGAAATGAGGGGCGGCCCCGAACGAGACGGAGTGACGACCTGGTAAGACATGCAGGAAGTTGACAGATGCAGGTGGCTCAGGACTATGCTTCGTGGCACCCCTTGGGGGAGGGGAGGCATATGTTCATCAGTGAACTTGTGCAGGGCCGTAATGATGATGTTGAAGATGAGTATTTAACACAACGGCGCTGCGGAAGTATTTGCATGACTAATATTAATAATTTTTGCCAATCTGATTCTTATGGAGCAAAGAGAACGGGAGATTCAATTGTTGACCATGTTGATGTAAAAAATTAACTTGATTCTTTACCACATCTTACATCTGTATCCATCCATCAAAAAGCAGAAAGTTTTCGTGGCTTTTCATTTTTCGAGGCAAGTACAATAAGATTTCGGAGTAACATTAATATAAATTATGCACTCATACTGTTTTTTACAGAATATAAAGCTTGCGGCTTATATGAAATGTTCTAGGCTTTTTTCTGTTCGTATTTTCTTTTTAGTAGCCTAACTGTGAGAATTTTTTGTGTCACGTGAACGAGATTTAGGCGCTGCAAAACCTAGACACTTTTGTGTCTTGTGTGGGATAGAAGCTACTAATTAATATTTTATTTCCATGTAATCAATATGATATCAGCCATTCCTTTTTTTATAAGAGAGGAGGCAAACAAGCATGCGGCTCACCTGATGGTAAGTGACTACCGCCGCCCATGAACAACCGCAACACCAGAGGAACCAGGGGAATTGCAGATACGTTGCCGGCCTTTTAAAAAGGAGTAGGCTCTTTTCTTGAAGGTCCCTAAGTCGTATCGGTCCGGAAAAATCACTGATGGTAACCGATTCCACGAGGAAGTCGTGCGAGGACCTTTGGCAGAGGTTCGAGGCTTCCTTGCGCAGACCCAGACACTTTTTGTGTCCAGTTGCTTCCACTTGACACATACCGACCGTCAATCAAAAAGTGTTCTGTGTCGGTAACTGAAAACTTGGCAACAAGTCAAACAAGTCGTCAGTTGTAGACACAAGCAACACAAAGCAAATTTCCTTACAATTGTACGGCGCTGATATTGACGAGGTTGATTTGCCTGTAAATATTGACGGCGACGACGTCTACGTCAACGAGTAATCAACACAACAAGCAAAGGTAATGTTCCTCCATCGACGTCCAAGGTGAAATCAATGGAAACAAGCAACAAATTGTTACCAGTGACCAGAAGTCTGTCCGATTGCCGCTACCGGACACAGCAACTACGGTTTCCTGCGATAGTGTGCCGTGTCGTTAACAAAAAGTGTACACGTTTGCCCAGAGCCTTACAATGAAATAATTAATGGTGATGACGTTATAAAATTAAATCATTTTAAATAATTAAACATGCATATTGTGTAATATAAACATCCAATCCTGTAAAAAATATTTATTGTATATATTATTGTTTATAGTATTTTCAGGAATAAGGGTAACAAATTAAAATGAAATACGAACAAATGAAGGTATAACTGTAATCTCACACTTGTTCTAGCAGTATAAAGTATCGCGCACTTGGGGAAGGCTTCCTTTTTGCTGAGAGACTGCCCTGTGTAACATTGAGATGGGTAGTGATGCTGTTGGTTTGCATAATTTGGTGTAACCATTTAATTGGGTCCTGATAGTAAGCTGGGTTTGTTATCGAGTAGTGTTCTAGTGCCCGTGTAGTAGCGGGTAAAAATACTCACTACCCCATATCTTCCCGTGGGCGTAAGAGGCGACAGAGGGAAACTGAGGCAGAGGATGGGCAGCAGCATCTTTCTGATAACAGCAAACCAAGAATAAAAAAACTGCGGTTGCCAACCCGCTCGCCAAGCGTGGCAACTATGGCAATATACCCCCCATGAGCAATGCATTCCTAGGGGCGGCCTATGTTGAGCAGTGGACTTGTGAAGGGCTGTAATGATGATGATGAGTGTTCTTTTATTTAAATAATTTTGAGAATAAATTCTAACATTAGGAGTGAAATAATTTCTTACAATATATACATTTCTACTTGAACTTAACGAGAATAAATCAACAATACGAGGGATATATGCCAAATAACTAAATTAAATTAGATTATACGAACTAGTTTTAATGTATGCAGAAAGCCAATACATTCCCATATAAGATTACATCCATAACTCTCTTTTATATTATACGATCAATCGTTAAACTAAAGTGATTCATCGACTAATTTACAATTGATTCAACATCATCATCATCATCATTACAGCCCATCACAAGTCTGCTGCTGAACAGAGGCCTAAATAGGCTGGCATTCCTTGGGGGCCCAAGGAATGGCACAAATCATGGTATAATTGCTAAATACTATTTAAATTATATACTGTTGTTTTTTTATGGAATAAGGCTGACAAACGGGTACACGGTGCACCAAATGTTGAGCGGATGTTGTGGCCAATAGATATCTACGTCTATCCTCGATTAAGAATCTAAACGTAGATGCGCTACCACCCGTGAGGGATAAAATGGAATGCATCCAATGAAAAGGGTCTTCGGTTCCCTAAACTCACGATACAAAACAAAGCAGCATTAAAAGCCATTATTATTAAGTATTTCAGGTTGGGGTTCTGCGAGAGCGTGGAACTTCCCCGGTCCAGCCGACTTATTCGTGCTACAACCATAATATAACTGCAGCGTGGCTCTACCATGAACAAATTTATATCAGTATATTTTTAATTTGTTTAAAATTTTAATTTATGTTGTATTTTATCCTATGAATATAAAGTTATGTCATCATCATCATCATCATTACAGCCCTTCACAAGTCCACACTGCTGACCATAGGCTTCCCCCAAGGAATGCCACAAAGTACGGCCATGAGCCATCTACTTCCATCGACTTCCTGCCATTCTTACCATGTCCATGTCTTACCAGGTCGTCACTTCATCTAGTATGACAGTGATGACTTATGGAACTGAGACGTGGTCCTTCACTGCTGGCCGTATGAGGAAGCTCAAGGTCGCTCAGCGAGCTATGGGAAGGGCTATGCTCGGGGTTTCTCTGCGTGGTAGACGTGGTAGAAATGAGGATATCCTCAGTAGAACCAGAGCGATTGACATAGCCTAAATGATAACAGATTAGTAAGCTGAAGGGGCAATGGGCCGGCCATATAGCTCGAAGAACTAACAACCGATGGGAAAAAAAATTCTCAAGTGGCAGCCTCGTACCGCTAGGCGAAGTGTAGGGCGACCCCCCACTAGATGGAGTGACGAAAAAGAAAAAGTTTTGTAATGATTAAAAATTCAGCTCTTATTTAATTTTTTTTATCAAGGAGATTTAATTTAGGTTATTAATTTAAATGTTTGTTCCTTTAATGTATTTTATGATTGGTTGATAATTTAGCTGAATTTTTACCACTAGTAAAAATGCTAATACACAGTAAACCCATTTAAATTAGATTCGATCATGACCGCACTTGGTTAATTTTGCTGATAAAATCACATTAATAATGCAGTAATCGAAATCTATTCATCGAAATAAGAATTGTGAACGTGTTAACGTAAAGAGAAATAAAAAAAGGTTCAATGTATAACCACTTAAGCCGGTTAAAGGTACGACCTGACAGGAAGCAGGTGGACAGCTGAGAGGGTCGATGAATTGCCGAGAGAACAGATGTTGCAAGGTACCTGACGGGTTTTAATGGAACATACGAGCCTTATACGCGCTAGTATGTGAGCGTTAATGTTACGTTATTTCGTGTGTGTTTCTAGTAAAAAGTTACAGATAAAAGATAAAGTTAAAGTTAGCCTATATACGTCCCACTCTTGGGCATAGGCCCCCTCATGAAAGGAGGCCTGTGCTCAGGAGTAGGAATGATCCTAAGAGGGTTTAGGAACGTGTCCACCGCGCTGCCTTAATGCTGGTCGGCGGATTATAAATATTCTCGAAATATTTTTCTTAATTTCTAAACCACGCAGATTTTTTACACTTTTTTATATATAAAATAGAGTGATAAGCGAGCACACAGTCCACCTGATGGTAAGTGGTTGCTGTGACCCATAGAGATCTACATCTATCCTCAATAAAGAATCAAAATGCAGATGCGTTGTCACCCGTGAGGACTAAGATGGAATGCCTCGTTTCCAGTAAAAAGGGTCTCCGGTTTTCTACACTCACCATACGAAACACAGCAATGTTAAGCTGCTATTTTACGCTGGTATTCTGTGAGGGCGTGGTCCCTCCTCGGTCGAGCCGACCCATTCGTGCTACAACTATACTACTAATATAGCTGCAGCATGGCTCTACCACGTAAAAAAACTACACTGCCGAACACGTGGTAATTGTCATTTAAAATTGCAGGTAATTTTTAAAATTATTGGTGCTGGCGGGGTTGCACTATCCCATATCATCTCGTGTTAGCAACATCCCTGATTACAACTTAATAATAAACAAACAGCGGTTGCTAACCCTCCTGCTAAGCATGACTACTATGGAAAATATGACCCCTATTAAGTGATATATAAGGAAGGCCTATGTTCGGCCGTGAGCTTTGATAGGGTTTAATGAAATTTTGTGACATTCATACAATTATAAATAGTGGTGCCGAGAACTGATGTTATTTTTAGCTTATTATAGGAAAATTAAATATTAACACAATCCCAGCTGGCCTGTGATTAAAGTGAGGATAGACGCATTTGAAAAAGATATTAAATTTTTTTTATGCCGTCAACCTTCATATGCCATTAGTAAACAATAAATTCAAAGCACAAATTCCAGATCGTGCACTTAATGGTTCACGTAATAGTAAGAATTAGGAAACACCTGTCATGCGTGTACATATTAACATATGTATAGACGGGAATGAATAGTCTCTATATATTGTCCGAACGTTTTGTTGTGTCTCAGAGGCTACAATCGAAGATCTTTAAAATAAAAAGTTGGTAATTACGTCAGATGTACAAAGGTAAATCAGTATTTCATATTTGCTACATTTGGATTTTTTTATCATAGAAGCAAAGGCAACAAACGAGCACTCAGTATATCTTGTTACTAATAAAAAAGGGTATTCGGTTGTCAACGTGCTCGTACGTCACTCAACATAATAATATGAAACACAGCAGTATTAGGATGCTATTTCATGCAGGTATTTCGTGCGGGCGTAGTACCTAATTCCCTAGTCAATTGTCCCATTCGATTTATGATTATAATAGGCTGCAGAATGGTACTACCACGTATCTCTTTCAAGAAACATTATTAAAATTGATTGTTAACTTGAACTCGGAAATATTGTTTTAAAAATACAGGTGCAAGACATCTTAATAACTTTATTAGTCTACTGTGTGTACTGACCTATATTTAAACCATCCTTCACAGTTATCTACCATGGGTAAATCTTTGTTTCAGAGAGCACGAGGATCTGTGATAGTAAACACTTGACTGCCGAGCTCCAGCACGTCAATCAAGCATTGCACGACAACACACAGTGACCGAGTTAAACCAGCCACAGTGGAGCGTGTGCGTTAAAGCATGTAATGTCAGAAGAAACATCGACAAGATCGGCTAAATCTTGTAACTAATTTCCATAAGAACCACAGAAATCTAAATAAGGCACTAAGAACATACTACAAGCCTCCGAAGAAGATTAATTAGTTCTAACCAGTCGTCAAATGTTTTAACCCTCTAGAATGATCATATAAAAGAAGATGCAGAAGTGAACAAGCTTGATTGTGATTGTCTTGTGAAGAACCAACGAAAAAGAAGAAAAACCTGCGTAAAATAACATAATTATAGCTGATGTGAAGCAACGACATTCTGCAACATGTCATTGTTTTGGAGTCTGATAAACGATCCGATTTTTAGCTGTAGCCGCACCCGAATTGGACCGCAATGTTTTTATATTCACATCCAAACCGCACCGGAGACTATGTAGCCCCACCGTCTCCGAGAATTGTTGCGGTGGATTATAAATAACGCGGCGATCAATCACAACACGATATAGATACGATCTATAATATACTGAAAGTACAACTCGAAACTTTATTGACGTGTGTTTTATTCTTAACTAGCTGCTGCTACCCGGCGCGTTGGTTGTTGCAGAAGAAATAATTACGGAAATATCATTTTAATATTGTTTAATTGGGAATGCTAATACATTCATTGAAGTTGAATGATATATATTGGAAGATAACAATTTCACTCACAACGTTGAATAACATCATGAGAGGTAAAATTAAAAATTTTGTACAACCAACTTCAATATAAATAAAATGAGAACATGTAGTCGAACTCAATTAAATACGCATTATTAAGTATAACTCAAAACTACTGGTCAAATCTTATCAATCTTTTTTCTTAGGACTTCTTTGTATAGGACTACAAGAGAAACACCAGCTTTTAAATAAAAAAGAATCATAAAAATACGGATCGCCTAGAATAAAGTGCTGAGGTAACACACGAAAAAAAACAGTTGAATTGAGTACCTCCTCGTTTTTTGAATGATAGTCTACAAACAGTGGTGTGAACAAATTAATAAGTTTATTAATCAAAACCGATTTTCAATGCACCCTGATTTCCCCAACGAGGAAGACCAGGGTTAATTTCACGCTATTTAAAGTAAAATATTTCATGCCATGCTTTAACGTTTTTGTTTTGTCTTTATAGGTAGGGCCTGATTTACCCACAGGCTAACCAGGCTGGAGCCTAGGGCGCAAGGCTCAGGGGGCGCTGAGCTTGCCTTTGCAAGCACACTTATGTACAGAATAAAATTTGGTATACATAATATTCTCAATAAATAATAGAGTAAGTACCGCAAGTATTTTACTTGTTACTCTTTCTTTATTTTTGAAGAAGAGATAGACAAGATACGCTGGCATATTATAGGATTATCCGAAGTCCGAAGAGAGGGGGAGGACACGGTAATCCTCGAATCCGGCAGTTTGTTCTATCACCGGGAGGGCGACCATCTGTCCCAAGGAGGTGTCGGATTTATCGTCCACAAGTCTCTCGTTAACAACGTTTTAAAGATTAGGAGTGTGTCGACGAGGGTTGAGTACCTTATACTCAGAATCACCAAACGGTATTCGCTGAAGGTTATACAGGTTTACGCACCAACCTCGGTACACCCCGATCAGGAGGTGGAGGAAATGTATGAGGATATCTCTAGAGCCATACATTCCTCCAAAACCCAATATACGGTGTTAATGGGAGACTTCAATGCAAAACTGGCACAAGAAAGAACGGTGAGCTGAAAGTAGGGAAATTTTGGAATAGGGCAACGGAACCCAAGGGGCCAGCAGCTGGCCGGCTTCATGGAGAAAGAAGGACTCTTTATGAAGAACTCTTTCTTCCAGAAGCGGCCCTACAGGAAGTGGACCTGGTCGAGCCCCGACGGTTCGACATAAAATGAGATTGACTTCATTATGACGACCACGACAACTGTTCAATGATGTCTCCGTGATCGCGAGGGTGAAAACTGGTAGCGATCACCGAATGGTTAGGTCTCGTCTAATGAAGTCAACGCTCCGTCCCCCTTGTGCTCTGTTCCAAAGTCCTGACCTTTCAACTCGAGTTACAAAACCGTTTTCAGTGCCTAGAAGACTGCAATGAAGTGGACAATATGAATGACAAGCTCATGGAAGCTGTCCATGCGGTCGGAGCTAAGTTCTGTAAGACCCGCCGCAGAAGAACACAAAAACCTCTGATCTCACTCTTAATCTCATGGCTGTTAGACGGGAGATGAAGTTATATTCTTCAACAGATTTGACAGCATACAGGCAACTGAACAGACAGATCTTCAAATGCATGCGGCGGGACTTACGCAACTTCAATACAACTTGTATTGAAGAAGCGATCGAGCGGAACCAAGGCTCCAATTCTTTGCCAGAGATCTGTCTGCCAGAAAGAGCCAACTGTCAAAGCTGAAGACCGAGTATGGCAGCATCGTTTCCGGGGCATCTGAGATTTTGAGTGAGATTGAGAGGTTATATGGACAGCTGTACACGTCATCGTTGGAGCCACACGCAAGTGTGAGTAACGATCCAAGAGCGAGTCTTATCCGACACTATTCCGAAGATATCCCGGACGTCAGTCTGAGCGAGATTAGAATGGCTCTCCAGCATCTTAAAAACAGCAAGGCCCCAAGCAAGGATGTAATTACAGCAGAGCTTCTGAAAGCGGGTGGAAAACCGGTACTGGCAGTCCTTCACAGGCTCTTTAATTCTGTCCTCCATGGTGGCATTACACCGAAGGCGTGGAGCTGAAGTGCGGTGGTCTTGTTCTTCAAGAAAGGTGACAATGCTCTCTTGAAGAACTACAGACCGATTTCCCTTCTGAGCCGCGTCTACGTGCTGTTTTCGAGAGTCATTACGAATCGTCTCACACGCAGACTTGACTACTTCCAG
This sequence comes from Parnassius glacialis, assembly GCA_033319125.1. Classification (NCBI taxonomy): domain Eukaryota; kingdom Metazoa; phylum Arthropoda; class Insecta; order Lepidoptera; family Papilionidae; genus Parnassius; species Parnassius glacialis. The sequence goes on along the minus strand of JAVANC010000022.1, from coordinate 30,864,618 downwards.
CCTCCCGAACAAGCCGGTTTCCGAAAGGGCTTTAGCACCGTAGACTACATACATACCCTTCGGCAAATTTTACAGAAGTCCGAGGAGTACAATTTGCCACTATGTCTGGCGTATGTGGACTATGAGAAAGCCTTTGATTCCTTCGAAATTTGGGCAGTGCTGCAGTCCCTTCAGCGGTGCCAAGTTGACTGTCGGTATATCGAAGTGCTGAAGTACTTGTACAGTAGCACTACGATGGTTATCCGAGTACAGAACCAGAGTACGAAACATATCCAATTGCAGAGAGGTGTAAGACAGGGTGACGTTATATCCCCGAAACTCTTTACCGCTGCATTGGAAGATGTTTTCAAGCTTCTGGACTGGAAAGGATACGGTATTAACATCAATGGCGAGTACATCACTCACCTTCGATTTGCCGACGATATAGTCCTTATAGCAGAATCACTGGAGGACCTAAGCACTATGCTCAATGACCTCAATAGTGTCTCCCAACGGATAGGTCTTAAGATGAACGTGGACAAAAGAAAGATTATGTTTAATGTCCATGTCACACCTATGCCGGTAGTTGTTGGGAGCACTAAGCTCGAAGTTGTTGACGAGTATGTTTACCTGAGACAAATAGTCCGACTAGGTAAGTCCAACTTCGACCGAGAGGTCAATCGACGGATTCAACTCGGCTTGGCAGCGTTCGGGAAACTACGACACATCTTCTCTTCAGACATACCTTAAAACGAAATTGTACAACCAGTGCGTGTTGCCAGTGATGACTTACGGATCTGAGACGTGGTCCCTCACTGCTGGCCGTATGAGGAAGCTCAAGGTCGCTCAGCGAGCTATGGAGAGGGCTATGCTCGGAGTTTCTCTGCGTGATAAACTTAAGAATGAGGATATCCGCAGTAGAACCAGAGTGACCGACATAGCCCAACGGATTAGTAAGCTGAAGTGGCAGTGGGCCGGCCATATAACTCGAAGAACCGACAACCGATGGGGAAGAAAGGTTCTTGAGTGGCAGCCTCGTACCGGTAGGTGAAGTGTAGGGCGACCCCCATGAGATGGAGTGAAGACCTGGTAAGACATGCAGGAAGTCGATGGATGCAGGTGGCTCAGGACCGTGCTTTGTGGCATTCCTTGGGGGAGGCCTATGTTCAGCAGTGGACTTGTGAAAGGCTGTAATGATGATGATGATGAAAATGGATATGCATAAAATACATTTGCATAAAACATATAATATAAGAGAAAACCTAACAAAGATGTTATAGGCTCCCTTTTTGCGTCCAACTCGACTCTCGATAACGGGAAGAACACACCGCCGACCATTCCGTGGTGTGATTGCTCCACACTGGATGTGCGGTCTACACGGCGCTCAATATGCAAAACACTCCTCTCCCTGGACGACAACAAGTCGAGTGGTTCCAGAGTTATCACCTGTTCTAACGGGTATTTTGCGGTACTCTTGCTCCCTAGGCGTAGTCCTGAACTTATAGAAGACCACTTTAGTGCACCCAATCCCTAAAAAGGCGAATGCTCAGACCCATTCAACTACAGTATTATCACCATCGCCTCCTCGTTCTCAATAATAATTGAATCCATTATAAACTACCAGTTAATAAGTTACCTTGAGGACCACACGCTAATGTGGTCACTAATCAGCTGGTTCTAGTTCTAATCTTCTTATAATAATAATAGATGAGCAGAAGCAGTAGAGTCTAAGAGGGAGGCCTTGGTTGTTACTTAGGGCATAGCGTAGACATTAGATGGGCTTTGGCACAAAGCGCTTCTTTAGAAGCATCTTTCCTATGGAATTTCCGAGAAATTGTGCAATTGGATCATAAGTTTTCTTGCAGATCCTATAAGACGGTGCATACTGCGACTACGAGCCAATTAATGCTAGTGTTCAACAAGACTGCATGATATTACTTACGTTGTTTGTTCTGTACATCAGTTATATGTTGCTGGTACCGGTTGTAACACTGGTGATGCTTTTTACACCGACTGTGCTATTATTTCTCTGGAACACGTCATCGAGACTGAATAAACATGTCTGAAATCGAGCCTTTACAAAATCTTGGATTAGGGACGACTCTACTCCAGTTTAAACTTCAGAATACACAGGCTTGTGCGTTTATCGCTAAAAAGAACCCCTTTTGTCGTATCTCATCAATTTCAGAGCGTTCCTTATGCTGCCTCAGCCAGCATCGAAATCCTCGGCATCGACATATCGAATGAGGTACAGTTCCGCAGTCACTTATAAAGAGGACACTAAAAAGCTTGGCGTGCTCAGTAGAGTGGGATAATATTTCATGCCGGCACACCGTTTGCAACTTTACAAGGCGCAATTTCGTCCTCACATGGAGTACTGTTCTCATCTCTGGACCGGGGTATCCCAGTGCCAGCTCCTTCCACTTGACCGCATCTAGCAAAGATTGAATCAAATCGTCGCCGACCGAGTTCTTTTTGATCGGATCGATTCAATGGCGCTGCGAATAGAAGTTGCATCATATTCCATTTTCTATCGCATTTTTCACGCGGAGTACTTAGACAAATTGTTCAAATTAATTCCAGCCGCCAAATAGTCGAACGCACATCGAGACAAAACTCACAGTACCATCCACACCATCTGGAACACCATGACTGTGCGATTTACTAGTTTTCTTCCTCGCAAGATCTCTTGTGGAATCATCTACCACCGGTAATTTTTCCGGACCGATATGACTTAGAGACCGTCAAGAAACGACCTTACTATTTTTAAAAAGCCAGCAATATACCGGCAATTCCCCTGGTGTTGCAGTTGTTCATGGGCGGCGGTAGTCACTTACATAAAAGAAAGTGAATGCAATAAGGCAGCGGCACGGCTCCGGTTCCATAAACAGGCTGCCTGTTCATGGAATATATATATCTGACACTGTGAACATACCCTATACAAAATATTACTTCTTCTACAGTATGTATTTAATAACAAGCACGTATAGCTGTATGCAAATGAGGCAGGATAACAGAAAAAACAATGAGTAAGTATTAATTTACCCAGATGTTACTTAAATTTAAAAAAAACAAGCAGACATAGTGAACGAAGTCGCCACGGGGACATTATGCCAATTTTTCGTCTTTATTCCCGTTAAACAGGAGTCGTTATGATAATTCAATGTCAGTTAAACGGCAGCCAATTTGAATTGACGATGGAACGGACTTATGTAGCTTTTGACTTGCGTAACCAAATAACAGCTCAAAGAGAAATATAATATTTTAATATTTTAACCTAGTTAATTTCAATGCTGTCGTAAAGACGAAACACAACCCAATGCTAATGACAACGAAGCAATTAATTTTAAATACCTATTCTTTCATAAATGAACTTAAATTAAATATAATTTATTCGGTGTAAAAAAATCATCTGTGAAACGTACGTATGTTTATTCTACTGTTTTAAAATTAAGCCCGAGAAGTAACGGCAAATATAATAGTTAAAAAAAAATAATTTGAAAAACACTCAAGCATTAGTAGTGATGCCAGCGAGCGAATTCAAAATATTAAAAACTTCCCCTACAGTCATTTAATTGGTACGTACTGACACAACATTTTTGAATTTATTTTAGAATTACCTGTCAGTTTTACATAAAACCATCCCCACTACATTCAGGGTCTATTTATTTTATTTTATGCAAAAAGTCGCCATATTCCATTCGTCCATCGTATCAAAATGCATAAAAATGTAATAAAATCCTTTCCGCGAGACTGTAAATCAACGAGATAGAACATTCGTAGAATTCCCGTGCAAGTTGTCTTTGAAACCATTTCCACGTTGTAACATTATCGCCCGCAAACTCTAAATCTAAAGATAACGTGCTTCCCACGTTGTGGGAGAGCCATCAAAATCCCTTGCTATGTTTAAAATAAAAATTTAACTGAAGGGCAGTTTCATTTTATGATGATTCTTTATGTGCCGTGGCACCATTAATACGCTAATTTAATCACATACAAGAGTATTTTTGTTTCGCAAGAATTATATGAAAATGTTTTTTTTTTTTGGTTGCTCATATTTGGTTAGTAGAGAATTTATATTTTTTTAATTAAAGCTGTGCACGTCACAAGTAGATATCGAAATATGTTCACGATTTTATATTACTTATTAATATCGACCCTAATTCAAGCAATGTAAGCATTCCATGTAAGAGTTGCTCTCTCTACCTCTTTTCAGTTGATAACAATAGAAAGAGACTGCAACGATTTTATGGGCATCAATGTATATTTTTAGTCAATTTAGAAAATGAGGTTTTCAATGAGACTCCATTTTTTCAATTAGTCTGCATTAGACTTTTTTAATAAACAGGCTGTACCTCAAGAGTGATCCCATTTAATTTAGAAGAAAAAATTCCAAGCCCTAACTGTGTCAAAATTCGAAATGAAATTTTTATGTAACTACACAGAAGACATTCTTACCTTGAGGAAGTTATTGCTTAGTCCACCCAAAAATGGAAAAATTTAAAGAAATTAACACTAATCTGATTTCAAATAACAACCAATTAAAAAGAACTTTAAATCTTCAATACACTAAGTCTACGCAACAAATTTAGAAGCTATTAAATTGTGTTCAAGTTATATAAAATAACTTTTTAGTTCTTTGAAGTTGGATTCCACTTTTTTAAGTTTATTTAGTTTTCATTTTTAAGCGTAGCCGATACAAGACTATAGATAGATATTCATTTACTAATAACATAGATTTGTTATGCATAGTCAATGGACACGCAGTAGTTAGCAAGTCAATCAGTGTCTACACACCAAAAACGTGGTAAATCAACATTAAAACAATTTCATTCACACCGGCTGGATCGAACTTAGATTGCGCAAATACGTGCGTATATACGTACATGTAGGTATATATACGTGCGTACTACTGTACAAAGCGCCTCATCTACCAAGGTCCACGGCTCATAGGCCAACCATTCATTTTAATAAAATTTACTTAACGAACTTTTTTTGGGTGAGTGGTTAAATCTTTGGATTTTCTTTAGTTTGATTTAAACTAAAAAAATGATGTGCAGTGGCGGTGTAAGAGAAACCATCACCCCGTATCGTCCCATGGGTGTCTAAGTGACGAATATGGAATATTGAAATAGTTATAGTTATTACGCACATATTATTTGAACATAGATATGTTTAAAGTATATATGCATAGGGACGCCCTAGACGAAAGCTTATCTACCAAATTGGCGATTTATTAAAGACTAGCTGTTCCTCGCGACTTCGCCCGCGTGTAGTTTAGGTTTTTATTTTTTTGCGCGGAACCCTAATTCTTTTCTAAAACAAAATAAAGCCCAAGTGACTCCTTATAACATCAGCTGTCTGCCAGTGAAAGTCCCATCAAAATCGGTCCAGCCGTTTCGGAGATTAGCAGGAACAAACAGACAGACAGACAGACGGGCAGACAGACAAAAATTTTAAAAATTGTGTTTTTGTTATAAGTATACTTTCATATGCATTTAGTGAAAAGCTGTTATTTTGAAGTTACAAACAGACACTCCAATTTTATTTAATTGTATAGATGGGCTAGATTAAGAGTACCCTTAACCGACGTGCATGTATACGTGGGTATACGGATGTAAAAGAGGCGAGAGATGTGTCAGGATCGTGTCAAATGGAAGCTAGTCTCTGCCTACCCCTCTGGGTGACAGGCGTGAGTGTTTATGTGTGTATGTAAATATATTTAACGTAATTGTTGGTTTGTATCCTGGAGGTAGACTGGTAGGGAATGCCTTGTTGTATTAAGTCCTTCTTTTTATACTTTGGTACAAATAAAGCCTAAATAAATATGCAAGGCTTATGATAGATGACGGTACAAAAACAAGCAACGTATGGAAGGGTCATAGTTTTATTCAAGTTTACAATTAAAAGTGAATTAATAAACCGAGAAATATAAAAAAAAATATTTTAACCGTATTATTACGTAATAAAAGATTTTACAATAATTAGCAAACCGTAACAAGTGGAGAGCAATAACTCATAATATGCTGAATCCCGTTGCTGAGGCCATAAATTCTCGAAACCAATAAATCTCATCACTATTACGCCAATTAGACAGCGGTCAGCGACCCCTTAATCCGTGCTCCAACTTCGCAGAAAAAGGGCTCACAGTCCGGCCACGCCGCCCTGTGCCACGTTCCAAATTGATTTATACCCAACGATAAGCAGATCGGAGAGTTCTCACAAAATTGCGGTGTTTTCCAAACTGGCTCTATAAACTGGAAAAAATTATCGTTAGTTCCCCATCCCCACGTAGCGTAACGCGAAATGCCATTGTTATAAGTTATTGGAAAGATTTGAGGCTATAAGTTGTACACGGACCGTTGCCCTGATTTTGTAGATATTGATCTCTGTTATTCGAAGGACGTTTCACTGCCTGAAGAAAAACAATACTTTGGAGCAAAATTAATTTACTCGTAAAAGACATTTTTGTTAAATATATAATTTTGTAGATATTTTTTATTGAGCTCAATAGCAAAATATGTTCGTAGCAACTTGTATTTAAAGTGTTATTACGAATATATCGTTACGAAAGTGATTACTGATTACCTTTGCGACGATATTTTGTCGTTTTGAAACATGTTGAAAACGTTTCCGTTTGACAAGCAAAAGTTATTTACGCGCTTTTTCAGTTGAGAAAAAAATGGCGCCGCGCTCAGTCGCATTACTTGTGGTCTTCGTTATCGTCACCATTCGAATGATCGTCATTTTGTTATAAAAGAAAATGACATAGAAGAAATTTATTAGTGAATTCGGACCTGCCTCATGAAGAGATTTATATTTAGGGTTCCGTACCTCAAAAGGAAAAACGGAACCCTTATAGGATCACTTTGTTGTCCGTGTGTCTGTCTGTCTGTCAAGACCCTTTTTCTCAGGAACGCGTGGAGGTATCAAGCTGAAATTAATATCAAATACTCAAGTCTACTGTCCTTTGGAGGTGTAAAAAAATCAAACTTCTAAGCCAACGCAATCAAAAGATACAGCCGTTTATGCCGCAAATTTTCGACATTCGCTAGGGAATCAAAACCTATAGGGTACTTCCCGTGAACTCAGAATCTTGAAATTTGGTACGAAGCAACGTATTAATAGCACAGATAAAGGAAAAAATGCGAAAAGCTTAAATTTTTAGTTACATCATATAATAAAAATATTTTTAATAATTTTAAACTTATATACCTACGCATTAGTTCGAAACCCTCGGTGCGCGAGTCCGACTCGCATTAGGCCGGTTTTTTTTATAGTATACTTAACGTGCACACACCACTTTATGAGAAGTGGATACTGTGGCCTAAAAACATCTACATTTATCGATTAAAAATCAAAGTATAGATGCGTTGTAACAAGGGGACTGAGATAGCATGCAGTAAAAAAGGGTCTCCAGTTCTCTACACTCACCATACGGAACACAGCAGCATTAAGCTACTATTTAACCCTGGTGTTCTGTGAGAGCATGTTCCCCTCCCGGCCGAGCCGACCCATTCATGCTGCAATTATAATATTTGCAGCTATATTGGCTCTACTATGTTGAAAAGTATTGATGTGAAACTATATTTAAGATCACGCACTATGCGAATTTAAATGTCGAAAGCAGTGTTGCCGACTTGAGCAAAGAGTTTTTGCGACGATATATTCGTAAATGTAATTTCGGCTTTATACTTAGTTGTCATTCAATGCACTATGATTTGCTGATTTCAAATTATGTAAGCTATAATAGACATTCGAAACCGGATACGTTCATTGCTCAAATAAGTATAATTTAGTATGATCTCCGCATTTACCTTAAATTGCTGGCATTACGTGTTACATCGTCACACTATGATGGTGGTACTAATGATTTTGCTTAATAAAAATTACATTTAATAAGCGAGTTTTTTCACTCTTTTTAACGGATTTCTAGTCATCGATTTGTCTTCCAGGTGCCTTTTTACAGGTGAAATACACTTTGTTGAACTTCCTATAACAATTCTCTCGAATAATCGATATAGCTTATCGGAGAGCGGTCGCAAGACTGCATAGTTAATCCCTAACATCTTGCCTTTTATCAGCTCCTCCTTTATTAAAGAATTTTCAAAGAAACGACTTTTGATATATTTCATCATACGTTCCATATTTGCGTTGCTAAGTTTTATGAGCGCAGCAATTGCAACTTTGTCAAAATCTTCTGAATCTTTGCATTCAATTTCAAATTTAACTTCATTTTCAGGTGAGGGATAAATGATTTGTTGGATTTGAAAACGATTGGCTCCAGAACCAGTCATAAGGGCGCATCTGAAACTGTTTTGCTTACCGACGAGGTCGTTCAACCAGTCGGCATTTCGCTCTAACGCTTCCAAAATGAAACTAATGAAATCATTTATATCTTTCTGCTTCTTGTACGACACGATAGCAGCTAATGCTATATCTGGAAGAGATTCCGGTTTCGGGGTAAAATTTCCTGAATGACTTTGTTTTGATTTTCTCGAAAACATTTTACATGTGAGGCAATCAAAAACGTTAAAAAACTTTATTATTTTGTTAGCGGCAATTGTTATGGCTTTATTAATACTGAAAATTTTCTGTGATTTGCTTGAAAGGCTTGAACGAGTAAATTTGACTGTGACATTGTCAAACAAATAATCATAGATAAAACCATGTATAATGCAGAAAAATCTAGAAAAGGCTATAAAAGTTATGCTGGCTCTAGTCAGATCATCTAAAACTTTTATCATGCGCCTATAGGTGTAGTACGTTTCGTTGTTGACTTCGTATCGGATGGTTCCGCGTTCGGCAGAGTTCGTACGGCTATCAGCGGTGGCGGAGCGAAACAGACACCATGTCAAAGGAAGTTTCCAAATCGCACGATCGGTCTACACTTCAGAATTTTATTAAATGTATAATTATTATCATCAATTTTTAACTGACTTCAAAAAAAGTAGAAATTTCCGATGTCGACTCTATTTTCTATTTTTGTATTTTTATTATTAAGCTATACCTCAAGGCTGGTATAGGGGGATCAAAGGTAGTGGGTAAAGTACAAAAAAAGCTGAAGTTTTTTAACGCAAATGTTTAGTTTAGACAACATTCTAGTTGTTTGATCTTGTGATATATTCCTCAGTCATCTTGAAAGTGTCAAGAAATCAATTTTTTAATAAAAATAATTTCAACATGATAGCTAAGGCGGGGTCTTTAATTCTTCGTTACACAATGTCTTAGCGCCGACTTCAAAACTATTAAGAGTAATAGAATAGAATAGAATAGAACAGAATAGAATAATGTTTTATTCAATATAGATCACATGTGTAATTCTTATTGAAAGTCATTTTTTACTTTACCACTGGTTCGAAAAAAACCTCTGTTCTGGGAAGAACCAGTAAGAAACCCAGCGGGACTTCTTTTTTAAAAAGCTTATTTTACATTAATGGTTGGTACAAAATTTATTTTAGAAACAGCTTGGAAGCGACCACCTCATTCCCAGGGGTTATTAATTATTATCAACCATATATTCATTTATACTATAATAATCCTTTTTATACAGTTTCAACTTAACAAAACATTTAAACTTGGTAATAGAGAGAGCCTGTACATTTTCCGCGACTTTGTTGTAATAGCGTATACATTGCCCCAAGAATGAATTACTGACTCTGTGGAGTCGAGAAACTGGTATCACTAGCTTGTATTTGTTCCTAGTGTTTACAGAATGTATATCACTTTTTTTACTAAAACTACCTTTGTGTTTGTGAACATACATTACATTTTCGTAAATATACTGAGAGGCCAAAGTTAATATATTTATTTCTTTAAATTTATCTCTAAGAGACTCTCTCGGTTTTAGGTTGTAAATAGCTCTAATGGCCCTCTTCTGTAAAACAAAAATAGCTTCTGAATCAGCCGCATTTCCCCATAGCAAAATCCCACAAGACATTATGCTATGGAAATAACTGAAATAAACTAATCTAGCTGTCTCGACACTAGTGAGGCCTCTAATCTTTTTTACAGCATAGGCTACAGAACTTAGTCTGCTTGCTAGTTTGGATATATGGGGGCCCCACTGAAGCTTTGCGTCGAGAGTGATACCAAGAAAAACAGTGGATTCAACAGGGCTATGCTATGGTGAGTTATGTATCCGTCTATACAGAAGAATGATGTTCAGTTCGAACTTTAATTCGCACAGGTTTGGATAGACGTTTGGACTGCTGGAGTATAGTGCCAGCATTATATTGAAGTAAAGGCATAAACTACCATACCCAATACAAACGGATTAATTATTAAAACTCGATCGGTAAGTAGTTCTACGCTCGCATCGCCCACACTGTGTCCGTTACCATTGTACCATTTGCATTTAAGGTTATGCTAATTTACAAATAGTTGACTTAAAAATTTAAATTTAAAAAGATACAGAATCTATTTTATTTATCTTTATCTATTTAATTTTAATACAAACTTAGGTATTCATCATTTATCTAACGACCAATTATAACTGGTTTAGAGAGTATGCAACATTTCCGAATTACGATATAAGATTATTAGATTTAAGAGTGGTAGAGCCATGTTGCAGCTATATTATGGTTGTAGCACGAATGGGTCGGCTCGACTGGGGAAGGACCACGCTCTCACAGAATACCAGCGTAAAATAGCAGCTTAACACTGCTGTGTTTCGTATGGTGAGTGTAGAGAACCGGAGACCCTTTTTAATGGAAAAGAGGCATTTCATCTTAGTCCTCACGGGTGACTACGCAACTGCATTTCGATTCTTAATCGAGGATAGAGGTAAGTGTATATGGGCCACAGCACCCACTTACCATCACGTGTACTGCGAGCTCGTTTGTCATACTTATTTTACGAAAAAAAAAATGGTTTGAAAAGCCACAACAAAACAAAAACAGGCAGTTTTAGCGTTAATACGTACAAACGTTTTTCCTTTCTTTTCGAGTAATTAGCTAGCGGTTCTCCGTCGCTACTTCGTTGCGAACAAAGGGCTTGTGAGGGTATTGTTTTGAGTAAATCACTTACATTAAATATCTGATCGGTCGGTGAACAATACGAAAACATTTTTTGAATTGCCAATCTTTAAACAACAAAAAGATTTAAAATACTTAAAGAGTATCAGTTTCATTTATGTTTCTTTCTAAGTTCTGTTTAAACATTATTTGTATAGTAAAGAAGATAGAAGAGTAAGAGCCAGCATCCGATTTTTTTTTGGCAATATGAACAAAGAACAACAACAAGAACAAGTCTTACCAACTAGTAAATTGAAATTTATATTTTGATTAAATAGTTATTAAGTAAATAACCTAAAGTTAAAATAATTTTAAAGAATTAACTTGCAAGGAATAAAATAGCGAAAGGCAATAAAATGTTAGGTATGGTTAATGGGAAAACATAAATTTTGTAATACAGAAAGTTGCATTTATTCTTACTTTTATAAACAGTTTGAGCAGAAAGCGTGATGAACCAAATGTCTGAAATATACCGACTCTGATAGTTCAGATTACTTATTAATGCGATAAAAAAAATAACAGACAAATACTAAAATAAATTGCGGGACATGTCCCGTAGACAGAGATATGCAACGTTTTCACCATAATTTCTTTTATTTTTACTTTCTTGTATTCCTTAAATTGTTTCGTCGAGTCTAAAATGGACTGAAGCCCGTAACAAATGCACGCCAAAACTTGCCACGTTTTCTATATTTTATAAACATGTCAAATCACAAAAAATATAACAAGCATTAAAATCTGTTAAATAGCAATTAATATTATTTGTCCCGGGTAAAAAAAGAGAAATCCCGTATTTTTAAGTTTCATGATCGTTTGGCCTTTGAGGTTGAAAAAAAAATTATAGCAACCTTACACGATACATTCTGAGTAAATGCTGAGGGTAAATGAATACCTTTAAATATAATATGATCACACTATTAAATGTAGTAAGATAAAGGTAGGTTATAATAATATAAACTCTTTCTCTACAACAAGGTCAAGTCGATAGTAATACCTTATTTATTCTGTGGTAATACCAGATCTAGGTAGTGAATTTCGGCGTGAATTGAAAATAGACATTACGAGACCTAGGCTAAGCCACTTTATAACAAATTAATTTTAGGTACAAAAAGCTGATACCTAACATGTTTTAAGTAACAAAGCATCGATATCTAGTACAACTAGACTAGGAGACATTCTGTGCTAGAACTAACCACAACGCATAACTATTCATTTAACAACCTAGCACAGAATAAATATAGTTAAAAGCAAGTAGGTATACATACAATACATAGGCTGCACTAAAAGTATCGGGAATGGAATATTTCCACTGTTCCTGTCATATTAAAATCTTTTTAATTGAAAACTCCTTGGTTTTAAAAATCGAATACCATTTATTTATTTAAAAAAAGATTCTCGGTCTTGTCACAAGGTTTTGTCAAACTTGTTTAGTCGTTGAGAAAATGGAATTGACTCGAGAAAATTCAAGAGCGATGATTTATTATGACTTTCGAAGTGGTTTAACACAAAAACAGTGTGTTGACCGGATGATTTCTGCATTTGCTGATGAAGCCCCATCCAAAACCACAATTTATCGCTGGTTTGCTGAATTTCAACGTGGACGTGTCAGCTCAGTGATGATCCCCGTCAAGATCGTCCAAAAACTGCAGTCACCCAAGAAAACGTTGATGCTGTGCGTAAGCTGATTGAGGAAGATCAACATGTGACATACCGCGAAATTCAGGCAACTTTAGACATTGGCATGAGTCAAATACAAATAATTTTGCATGAACAATTAGGTGTAAAAAAGTTGTTTTCCCGATGGATACCGCATTCGCTCTGTGAAGAGCAAAAAGCGGCTCGCGTTACTTGGTGCGTCAGAAGTCTCGAAAGATTCCACACAGGATCCTCAAATGCTGTATACAACATCGTATCAGGTGACGAATCCTGGATACGCGTACGAACCCGAAACAAAAAACCAGTCACGAGTTTGGGTGTTCGAAAATGAGTTAAAGCCAACAAAAACTGTTCGTTCACGGAGTGTTGCAAAAAAAATGGTGGCCACGTTTGTCTCCAAAACCGGCCATGTTACGACTATTCCTCTTGAGAGACAAAGAACGGTTAATGCAGAATAGAATGCTAGCATTTGTTTGCCACAGGTCGTTTCTGAACTCCGTAAAGAGAACTGCAACCGCCGCATCATTCTCCATCACGACAATGCGAGTTCTCACACCGCACACAGAACAAAAGAGTTTTTGAGAGCAAGAAAACATAGAATTATTAGACCATCCGCCGTACAGCCCCGACCTAAGCCCTAATGATTTCTATACTTTCCCTAAAATAAAGAATAAATTGCGTGGAGAGAGATTTTCATCACTTAAAGAAGCTGTGGACGCCTACAAAACGGCCATTTTGGAGACCCCAACTTCCGAATGAAATGGTTGCTTCAATGATTGGTTCCATCGTATGGAAAAATGTGTCAAATTTCGCGGAGAATACTTCGAAAAGCAATAAATACATTTTTAAATAGTAATGTTGTGTCACTTCTTTGATTCCCGAAATTTTCAGTGCCGCCCTCGTAAACAGGTACGACTTTCCATTGACTCCCATCGAGTTGGGGGTTGATACGTATTTTTACAGAAAAGTTACACTATTAATTGTTAATAAGCACACACACAAAGTTACAATATGGGGAAGCCGTAATTTTTGAGAAAAAAGTTATTGAAAATCAATTATTCTTGCATTGTTTATGTCTAATCCTACAATAAAACTGACGCCATTTTTTTATTGTTATTGTCAGTAGGGATGTCGATTCTTTCCGAAAAAGATCGATTTTTTAAATAGATTCGATTTGTAAGCTCAAGCTAAATATCTATATTTTTTTCATGTTTGCATTTATAATATAAATATAAATCCATTTTATGAGAAAAAAATCCCCTTCATCATAAAATATAGGGAGACTGATTCAGAAGGATTTCTGTATCTATTTTGAGACTGCTACGTCTCCGGCGCTGCGGGAAGAGCGGCCTCTACGCCTTAGCGTAACAAATCGCAGGCATTCCTCCTCGCCTCCGAAGCTTCGGCTTGTTGGTCGCCTTCGGCGACCAGCCTCAGCCGCTCCGGCTCGTCCGATGCCTACGATTTGTTACAGCAGGCGGAGGCTGCTCCCCCTACGCGCCTCCGGCTCTTTAAAACCACTCTAGGGGTAGGACAGACTCGTACCAGGTGGAGTCGGGGTCAATCAATTCGGTTCTTTGACATAAGTTGAACATAATCTATTTTATTTTTTATCTGCCCTAATTGGTACTGTTAAAATAAAACAAAATTCAATAAGAGATCATTTATTATGGTATCTTTCTTGTTTTTCATAAAATTTAATTATATTTACATTATAAATGCAAACATAAAAAATAGATATTTTAGAAATCGATTTTTTATGAATCGATACATCAGCTTACGATTTGAATCGATTTAAAAATCGACCTTTTTCGAATAGAATCGACATCCCTACTGACGACAATGACATTACAAAATGGCGTCAGTTTTATGGTAGGATTAGATATATATACTAATAAACAATGCAAGAATAATTGATTTTCAATAACTATTTTCTCAAAAATTACGCGCTTCCGCATATTGTAACTTTGTGGGTGTGCTTATAATAGTGTAACTTTTCTGTAAAAATACGTATCAACCCCCAACTCGATGGGAGTCAATGGAAAGCTAACTAGTTATGTGTGCATAACATTCTTAGATTCACAGATAATGTAAACTAAAAAATAATGTAGGTAGAAAAACTTCTGTATTGGTCAGATAGAGATAAGAGTGTACAATAATATAGAAGGTACTATGTTGTAGGTGTGTGTGTGTGTGTGTTTTTCTGAAACAACCTGTAGCCTGCCTGTAGTAGTCTAGTAGTCAATTGAAAAATTTGTTAAAACTCGAGTTGTCCAAACAGAGTATAGAAAGAAATTTTGTATGAAAGTAATAGTGTAATGATTTCATACATAATCACAGTAGAATATGTAGGTATATTTAAAAAACAACAAGTGTTAAGCAAATTCGAGTTACAATAAGTATAATAATACTTTTTAGTTATTACGTCTTTATTCCCTACGTAAAAAAAAATAAAAATATAGAAAATGTATCAGTAAAAGCAATAAGTATAAAGTATATATCTGTATTCTAAATAATTGTCTGTTACAAAACGAAAACCTAATTAATTTGTAGGAAAATCTTAATACCCAAAATTTTAGTGGAAGTATTTATGTAAAATAAATGCAGAAGTTACAGCTAATTAATGGCAAACAACATTGTTTTTATCTAATTGCAAATTTCTATTGAGACTTGAGATAGGTACCTTTTAAAGGCAATATATCCAAAGAGCGCCACTAAATATCGAGGTCACTGCATAACTATGATTGTATAGCACACTACTGCAGGCATGATTGCGTCGGTCAGAGGTTAGGATCCATATCAAAACAATGTGTAACTTACCGAATACAGAAATTTCACAGAGCATCCCGTTACAAGATGTGCTTCAACATTCAACGCCGTTGATGTCTACTATACGAATACACACCCACACACGAAAACACCGTAGTAAACGTCATATTCAGAATTAACATCAATAATTTCACTGTTTAACATTATTTTATGACACTGATTATAATAGGACACCTTTTAAACAACTTTAAATATCACATATTAAAATTTCAAGCCGGTAAGGGGGCATGAACCATAAAAATAACGTAATTTTTCATCAGACAGCCTATTCACCACTCCTTTTCTCACACAGATTTCTATGATAGCGAACAGCTGCGGTGCGTGGCTGTATCAAAACAAATACTCGTAACGCCATCTATACTTGACTTTGTAACAACTTCTGAATAGTATGGAGAGGTATTTTATAATAAATTGTGTCACAAGTGAACAACGTAAAATTAGTCTTGTAAGATTCTGATAGGTGGCTCTAATATGCATTTTGAAAATTTATTAGTCCTATAAGTTTTAGTGTAAATGCAAAATTCTAAACCAATTTATAGATTATCATAGTTATGTAATAGACACAACATGTAATATATATTATTTACGAAAAAAGTTGTATGTTGATGACCTTACATTTTGAAACCAAAAACATGACTGTTTGATTAAATAATTCACATAAATTTTTATAATTCGTATCTGCAATATTTTGGAAATCATGGTTAAATATTTTAACTTTTTTTCATTGTAAAATTTACATAATTAAAATATTCACTCATTTTATTAATATGCTGTTAATAATATTTTTTATTTCTATATACAACAAAGGCAAACAGTTTCTTGTTTTTTAATAAACTTTATATATTACATACAACGGATTTTATAAAATAAAAATGATTTCCGACACAATAAAAAAGAAGCTCCGCCGAGACAGTGTGCAACACTGCCGTGACCAGGATTCGAACCTGGGTTACTACGGCCACAACGTAGGGTCCTAACCACTAGACGATCACGGCTATCGGAGCGTTAGTTTAGCGGTTGAAAATAAATCTCTTATTAACACTTAAATTATGTAATATTCTATACTTTTATAAATATTATTCTTCATATTTTATACATATAATAGAGAATATCCTGAGTGACTGATTCATCTATCAACACAGAGCCCATGGCCCAAACCACTAGACATAAAAATCTGAAAATTGGACAGCGGCTACCTTTTATAACGTATGCATCCACTAAGGATTTTGGAAAATTCAATTCCTTAGAGCAGTTTTCCTAACTGGTGGTCCGTGAAAATTGGTGGTCCCTGAAGGCATCCAAAGTGGGCCTCGTAGGCATCATAAAATTTTCTCATATAATATAAAAAATAGTCGGAAACTTTTTTGGAGATAATGGTCGGTGAAACGAATCGAAGGTTTATAATACAAGTTATACCACGAAGATTCGGTTTATAGTAAAATAATGCTGCATCATTTTAAGTATAATCATAATTATTAAGATTTATTCTCGTACGTGTTTTATTTGAAGAACAAACAAACAAATCAACTTTACTATTCTTTATAATATGTCTAAAAGTTGGTGGTCCATGGCAAGATAAAGAATCGGTCAAATGGTCCTAGGTCACTAAAAGATTAACAACCACTGTCAGAGGGTAAAATGGAGTATAATAGTTTCTATGAAACTAATTATTTTACAGGACGATTCACTCGAAACTTACTGAACGATTTTGGATATTTAAGATATTCAAAACGAATCGAAGGTTTATAATAGCTATAAACGGTTTATATAGATATAGACGGTCTATAAAGGTTTATAATAGTATACATAAATTATACAATTAATTTAAGAAATAAAATAAAAATAAAAACAAGATGATGACAGTTGAAGAAAGTAGAATAGGCATACAAGAAAGGATAGAAAGTATGATGGGAAATATTAGCGCTTCAAGTAACAAATTGTGAGTAAATTTTTTGAGGAAAATAGTATTAAGCACAGCGAATACGTAGAGATAAGGACTTCCACAAGCGTACATATGTATCAGAAAATAAACAGAAATAGCGGAAAAGATTGTTACAGTGGTTTTCACCATTCGACAGGCCTTAGTCTAACTTAAATTCTGCGATCATTTTCACGCCGTAATATGAGAAAGTTTTTAGCTTTAGCTCTCCGCATTACGCGATCTCATAATAAGTGTCGATCATAACCACAGAATACTAAGAGGATACTGCGCATTCATGACTGTCCAGATGTTACAACTCGGACGCGACGAGTAACACCGCGGCGCGCCGCGAAAAGCTAGTAAAATAAATTTGTTTACAATAAACATAAGACTTGTGTGTTTAATTCTTCAACATCAACTTCTTGTCTGTCCTATTTCAATTTGTACCAATTCTAATATTAAAGACGATACCAATAACGACTAAAGAATTTCTTATCTTTTAAGAAATTTGAAGAGAGGAGTTGATCCTTTTTTACCATTTGTAAGAACAGTTTTTACTTTACTTTTATTTACTTACTTTGAACTTTTTAAAAGAGAGGCAACGCACTGACTTTTCTCTGGAATTGCAGTGAGGTATTCTTGGGCGGTGGTAGTTACTTACCATAAGATGAACCGCATGCTCCTTTGTCCCCTCTTCCATAAAAATATAAAATACATACAATTAAATTTTGAGTGAAAGCTTCAAGAACTTAAGAAATTAGAGTATAATGAACCACATTTAAGAAGTGAGTCTGCTGAGTTCACTTCTAGTTCAAGGGTCATATCGGGAGAAACCTAGAAACGGAAAGCATTCCTTGGATAATACTTTTGGGCAAACAAAATTGATATTCATAATTATTCTGTCACCTGACCGCGATTTGAATTAATGCCAAGGGCTTACTTTGTGCTAGATGCTTGGAACACTGAAACAGAATCTATTTTGCAACAAACAATCAAAGGCGTATTGTCACTTATTTTATTTTGTTGCACCAACATAATGTGCCGGATTACAAGTCCGCCGATGCAATGACTGCAATTCCAAATTTTGGCTTTGAAACACTAGAGCATTCTCTATAATCACCAGACATTGCACCTAGTGGGTTCTGTCTATTTCCGAAATTAAAGGCAGCGACTTTCAGGTATAGGAATGTTTAAGGTATACTACAATAGCACTCCAATAGCAAGAAAACATCTTCCAAAACAGCGGCAGAGTTTCGGGGATATAACGTCACCCTGTCACGCCTACCCGCAGTCCGATAGGTTTCGTTTTCTGGTTCTGTACTCGGATAGCTATCGAAGCTTTAGACACCAACTCTAACCTCTAACCAACGAAATTCCGGTTTGTGGTTTTTTCATCTATACGGATACGGAGAAACCAGCCCTACCTATAAAATATTTCCTAAGCGCAGCTAGTATTATAGTGTCTACCACGGAACAAATACAAAGAGGAGGTGTTGTAATTAAATTTCACTATGTAACAACACGTGACAATTTGCGGGGTGAGGGGGCATTAAGTCCCGCCCAATTAACTATTTTCCATCTGACGATAAATAATAAAACTACTCGCATCGTTACATATCTATATATCAATGTTTCAATGTAGTTTAGCTACCTTGACGATAGATGGCGGCCTGTTCAGAAAATGATTATAAAAGCTATAAGAATTATATTTTGGCGATTAAAATTGTTTAGCAGTCATGGACTCATTGTCATGACACAAAGTGTCGCCATCTAGTGTCGAATATATTTAATTATATTTGAAAGCCGACGCAGAGATTTTTCAAGAACTATTTCAATAAATTAGATATAAAATTACTTACAAATAAAATGTGATGCCATCCATAGCATCAGAGCGTCTATATGAGTAGTTTTTACACGATAAAACACAACACTTCATACTTTTCTTCTTAATACGACGAAAATACGCCGATATGTTATTTTCGACATATAACCGCACAGGACGAACGCTGAGAGTATACTAACTAAAGCCACGCCCACTGTAATGACGTCAGGACCTAGTTAGAATCACAGCGCACAGTTGCATAGGCCGTCTCCTCTTCGTATTTGCTCAGAGGTGTCTACACAGTTTCTTCGCCTTTCTCCTAGTAGTATCAGAGAGTACACTTGATGTTTTTAACATAATAATTGAAACTTGAACATTGACTTGCCTACATAAGTAATCTCTGCCGTGGATAAAATCTGAACACTAAACAATAAATGTTATTCAGAATCAAGTCAATCACTGGATAGAAAAGGAAGAAGTATTTACTTCTTATTAGGCATTAAGGTTCCTTTTTTGCCTAGGAGTCCATCTGGATACGAAAAATCAAGCAGCACTGCATTCATCTACGGCTGACTAATGGTTTGAAGGAAAGAAGCCCCATATAACTACGGACTGAGGCATTCCATTTTAGTAGCATATTATTTTTAATACTCGGAGGTAATTCATCTTTATTTTATTTTAGAAATTGTTTAACATGGGCTTCCGTAGCCTCTTACCACCAGCTGGGTAGTAAACTTGTTTATCTCTCTTATTTAAAAAAAGTTCATAAGAAGTCCAAGCTACAAAAGCAAGCACTAATTTTAGAGAAACCGGATTCGCCGATATAAATCGTCTTTCCTATAATAGTCCTATTTTAACTAATTATAAGCCAATGCTTGACTATAATCCCGCCTGGTGGCAAGTGATAGTCTAGGGTTCCATCTAGATTGTAAATCGGACTGTTTTAGCGAAACAAAAGTCTATTCACTTTTGCCTAAAAGACTCCCAGTAACCCAGATTGGAATTGTACGGAGGCAGACGCCGCCGGCAAATTATTCTACTCTTTTGTTGAACACATTATGAAAGGCGAAGACGAAAATATCCACAACAGAAGTGAAAGTCGATTGTGACAAGGTGAGAGAGGAAGAGAGGAAATCATGTATATTTATGTACTTTAATGGTTTTTTTGTGTTTTACTTACAGTTTCTTCATCACCCCATAACAATTCACAGTAGGCAAGACTTGCCATAACCGCCGCGCTTGGCAGGCGGAATAGCAATCGTAGTTCCAGACGTCTTGTGCCCTTTAACACTGCTTCCAAGAATTATCTTAATCATTAATACTTACTCACACAACTTCAGCCGCCATTTATACTAGTGCTAGAAAACGGTAGTCGGCGGATTTAAAACTCGAAGTTAATATTTACAGCCTGTAGTAACCTGACTCATAAGCTCATGACACTACTCGTCTACAAACTACTGACGCTTCGTTTGTAGTTATTAAATTATCTAATTCTTATTGCATTGCATAATCTCTCCGATTTATTTTTCATTAATATTTTACAATTTATATTAATTTGATGGTAAAGGGTAGCAACCGTTTATACATGGTAGAGCCATGCTGCAGCTATATTAGTAGTATAGTTGTAGCAGAAACGTGTCGGCTCGACCGGGAAAGGACAACACTCTCACAGAATACCAGCGTAAAATAGCAGCTTAACACTGCTGTTTCGAATGGTGGGTGTAGAGAACTGGAGACCCTTTTTACTGGAAAAAAGGCATTCCATCTTAGTCCTCACGGGTGACAACGCATCTGCATTTTGATTCGCAAACGAGTATAGCTGTAGATGTCTATGGGCCACAGCAACCACTTACCATCAGGTGGACTGTGTGCTCGTTTGTCACCTTATCCTATAAAAAATACGCGTCAATCCCAGGTCGTGGTTTTCTTATTAACTTAGTAGGTAGGGTAATATAGTCATCCGATTAATATGGTCACTTTCGAATTACTCAAAAACTACAGCCTTGTTTGTATAGATGGCTCTGTGATACGATAGCACAGAATAAATAAACGATAGCTCTTCATCAGTCAATCAAATAATAAACGGTCAAAAGGGCGCTGCCACGGAAGTATTACGAAGTACATGTATTTCCATGGGCGCTGCTTTATAGACGCCATTTTGACAGCTGACATTATAGTAAATATTTTAGTTGTGTAATGTACTTAGTTTTTTTTTTTAAGTTCATTTTTCGAAGTGTTCCTAATTATTGCCAAAGCTTGTTTGCTATTTATTTCTTAATATATTAGTTACTATACGACTCTGACTCATATTACCCTCACGTACTTTATTAAATAACAAAATAGAATATTGAAAATGGCGGGCAACTCCGAGACCATCTGAGACTAAACCATTACTAGCTATATATAGGTATATAATAATCTAGGATGGGCTGATCAACCATTTTTTCGGTCTTATTAAAAAAAAACCTGGTTTATTTCCAAGTTCAAGAAGTCTTCACGAAAGAATTTCCTTAGCATCGCGCCATTGTCTTCATGCGAAGTTTGACATTTGCTGTCAAATTCCATACTACATTTTTGTTCGCATATTTTCCACTGGACTTGTTTATTGAAACAGTAAACCAGTGGCCAATAATTATAAACTACTTTATATATTAAGATGGGTACGGTCTTATTAGAAAACGTAATTAATTGATAGTCTTTGGTTTTAAGAAGTCTTTGCCACGAAATTTCTTTCATCCGGGGCGCCACTGTTTTCGCGTAATTTAACATAAACACTCACGCCTGTCACTCAGAGGGGTAGGCAGAGACCACGTACTTCTATTTGGCACGATCCTGACACTATATTGCAGATGTGAACGGCAGAGTAGGCAAGAGACACCTTTGACGAAGGTTTATCGACCAAATTGGCGATATATTGAAAATGGGCCAGATTAGGAGTACCCTTAACCGACGAGCATGTATGCGTAGATATATGGATGTAAAGGAGGCGAAATTTATGTGCAGTTAAATTCCGTATTACATTTTAGTTCGCATATTATCCACAGCCGCGGCGCCAGTCTTAATTAAGGCAATGAAAGGGTCTTACCATACAGCCTAGTCTGATGTGTATTTAGTTCAAACTGGAATATCTTTTAATTTCCGACTTGCTGCAGTAGTATGACTGAAGATAAAATTGTTCAAGCATTCAAACTCTATACTTCTACATCTTCTTCATTTGTAGACGCAACAAAAATGTCAACAAAAAATTGATAGTTCGCCATCTTGTATATACAGAGGTCAGTATTCGCCACTGTTCTTTGACATTTGTTGTCAAATTCCACTTTACACACTAGTTCGCATTGTATGTTATTTATATTGACTTTAAGGTTCACATAATTCTATAGAGAAACGGACTCTTGTTTAAACCTGAGACTAATTATAAAGTAGTTTTTGTCAAAAGATGATAATGGATCCCTTCAGGAACCTCACACAACAAATAAACCATCTATTGTTGAGTAAAATAAGGTCAATAAAATAACACAAAAATCATTGCTATCGTTTATTGATTTAAAATACAAAACTTAGTGACATAAAGCTCTATCCTTTTATTGTTACAGTGCCCACGAACCGACAATCCGATAGGAAATAAACATTTAGCTCTCGTTCACCTTTACACATTCCATATAATCCACGCATGTCACAGTATAAATAAATAAGTATAATTATATACTCAAGCGCAAACATCTAGGGCCGTCCTTGAGTAATGGTTTCAGTTAGAAGCTATTCAAATAGGTTGGTGTTTCACTCGTGTCGTTATTTCACGACCGGACTAGCTTGTTTATATAAAATATATGAAACGGCAGATTTCCCTGACATTGCTCAAGTGTCGCCCGCTTCACATCGATACATGTTCGACGAAGGATACGTCATGTCGATAAATTAAAAAAATAATGTTTTCATTCGATTCGAATTTATAGATGAACCGATGCGTTAAGCGAGCGATAGAACTAATCAATTATACAATTATGCTTATGTGTAAAATAATCGCTGAAGCAACACTCGTGCCTTCTTACCCCGCGCTTTGATAGGAGCTTTAAGTTTACAGTAGTTATATATCGACTATTACAATAAAAATAAATACAGTTATACATAAATTATGTTCGGAAACCTGCCCGTGATACAATTTATTCCCCTATTTAATCATTTCAATCCTGTTTCCCATACCTATTTCTTATATTCCTAACAACCTACAACCTCATGAAGCAAAAAAGTATTACAGTAAACATTATATAGACTCGAAAAATGTATACTTTTCGAAACAGCTGAGATTTAGGAATAGATTCAAATCTACAATGAAATCAAATTAACGTTGGAAGAGTCAGTCGCAGCGCGTCAAGGCGAAATACAACGAGGGGAAGAAATACTTTCATGCTTCATGTGCAAAAACAATAACACCGTACATGTGTGTGTGTGGGTGTGGGGGGGGGGGGGGGGGGGGAATAATACTTCGGAATGGGGAGTATATTAAAAGAAACAGCAACGTTTTGCAGAAAGAAAAAAATCTGCTTACAGTTGCGATGTCGTTTAACGACTCTATTGTGACCTCAAAACCTCAGTCGATTAAAGAAAATGAAACTTACATTTGTACAATACAATCGGTTCACGATAAAGCCGCTAAACCCAGCGCTACACTAACGCGACTATTCTGTTTTACCGGGCTCAACTATTATTGGATCTAAAAGGTTTTCGTATATTTTCAAAAAATATTGATGTGCACAAGTACAGTCAACAAAAAAAATATGGCATTTTGTAATGGCGTCCGAAGTTTTTTATTTAAATCTCTTGTGAACAAAATAGTCGCAAATCAGTTCAGCGCATCATTCGTATAAAGTTTACCGGCACAATAAGGCAGTGATTCAGTGTATGCTGTACAAAATATTTCCTTTACAAACGACCAGTCTGTTGCGATGAGGTTAGTCTATTGTAGATTCAAATCCAAAAAAGGTTGAACAAGTCATTTATTCAATTTATTAACTCCTATCTGAAATACCCAAAAAATTTTCTTTATATATGATTCAAACATACCCGTAACCTACAAGTATATTTTGTGTTTTACTTTTATTTATTTTTAATAGAATTACCTATACACTATTCTGTTTTACATATCGTCTGAATATTCCAACCGGTCAAAATAACCTATATGCATTTACACAATTTCAGTGTGTTGTGCATAACCTCAAACTTTATGCATTCGAGATTGAACTAAACAATTTACAATATACAACAACTCTGAAATGCGAGGGCAACGTTTCAAATAATTTAACAAGTTTTTGATATCGAAATGGAAATGATTTGTGCAATCAAAAATATTTATTATCAAATATTTATATTTAGTTATCTCACCGGTTGCATTCTGTAAAAAAATTCTGAATTGGCCCTTTGATTAAAAATATAAAGCTTGCGTTAATATAACTGAATGAAAAGCTTAACTAGCATAGACCATAACTAAACTATAGATTAACCAGTTTTATATTTGCAGTCTGTATTCATTATATGTCAGGTTTCTAAAATTTATATACAATATTTATTTTCTACCATATTGCGTCCTTGATATGCATTGCGTAACAATAAAAAAACCTAGCTTTCATGCCCTTAATGCGTCCGTATGTGGTGAGTAGGATCGTTCGGGACCCCTCGGAACCTTTTTCTAAGTAAGCAATTATGAAATAATACAATACATGTTACAAAGTAACAAATCGTCACCATAATGTTCTCTTTACAGTCAGACTTATCGCGTTAAATAAAAATATAGAATTATAAATATGGATTCAGTCCAAGTCTCGCCACATGCACTAGACATGCTAGTTCCAAAAGCTGAGTCGTTCCGATTTCTCTATTATTACATTCACTACCGCCTGTCACCGGCGTTGCTTTTCCTTCCTCTAAATATAGAGTGATTTTTACTTAATCTAAATCGACCGTCACGCGCGTTCGCTTTTGGCTTACAAAATACTAGAGCGTAATTATGTCTATCGTCTTCGATTATGGAGCAATGAATTATTCTAAAGCCAGTTTCAGCTAGCATGTCCGCTTTCGCTTCCGATCCGCTTGTGTAACTAACGCACTATAACTGTCCCACAACTGAGGTGCACTAACGTCTGAACACTGAGGCGCGGCACTTCGCGATCACATCAGCTGTTTTCGGTTCTCTCGCAATTCAACTAAACGCTCAGCTAGAGTACAAGTCACTTAAACGCCAATTTTTATCTATACAACGCAAACGTCTATGTAGAGCACCATGCTTGATTGGGTGTCCATTTTCTCCCGCACTCACTGTACCGTTTTACATAACAGTTCCATTCAAACAAGTCCTCGCATTGATATTCTCACTTACACTTCCGCCTAGCGTCATACGGCGTTTTACGCCGGATCGTTTGTCGACACTACTTTCAAGACTATACTTTTACAATAATAACGCTCATTAGTTGCCGCTCAGGAGCTTAGCTTCAAGCTTCTGATCTTCTTTACAGGCGGAGTATGAGTGCGTGCGAATTACACACTCGTAACGTCTTACTCGATGAAAGTTGGAGCGGATAGGCGCGATCACTTGGAATCGTGATTACAAGCGAGTAACCATCGCGCTCCGTTGCACGGTCCGCCTTCTTTTCTCCGAAGTCCGCTTCGCTAACTCGGTTTATTGCAAGGCGAAAGTGCGAGCATGTAACTAGCACGTCGTTTGTCTCCGCTGCTTCGAGGCCCACTTCGCACCGTCGTAGCGCTGCGGGGCGCGATTACGAGCGTGTGACTAGCGTGGCCGCTTCCGCGTCCGCCTCCGCTTCCTCGAGGCCCGCTTCGCTCCGTCGGCTTGGTGCGGGGCGCGAGTGCGGGCGTTAGGCTCGGGCTAGTGTATCGCGACGGGGCTGTGCTGCAGCTGGCACACGGGCTGCAACATATCGTCGTCGCGACGTACCCCCTCCACTTCCATACGCTCCGTCGGGCCCCATAGACGTGCGCCGCCCACTAAACATGAACGGTTTACTTTCATATATGTATACGACATTAAAAATACGATCTAATTCATAAAGTTACGTAGGTTGCATTTGTATTGAAAATATTTATGAATAAGATCGATTGTTATTTCCTTATGGATAGCAAGATAAGGTAAAACGTTTAATTTAATTGTTAAGATTTTTTTTATACCACTATCCATAAAAGAAAATATTGTTATTTCAAATGATAATACATTATAAATAGATTTATTCTAATTCAAATGACGATAATTTTTCGTTTGATTGGGTAAAAAGGACATCTATTTGCATTTAATTTCCAAACATAATATTATCATTACATTATATATACAATTACTTTAAAACCCACGATAAAAAATCGTCATTTTGTGTTGCTAACTTGATTTGAAGTATCCTTGTCGGTTACCAACGTGTTTTTGATTAATAACATCGTTTTTAAAACCCAACAGCAATTTACAACCAACAAGGATATTCTGCAATAATTATATACTTCTAAGGGTTAAGCTAGTTATATGTATCTATATAAAATAGGATGTAATTTACTTGTAGTTTATTGCTTATAACTATACCAATAATAAAAAGTAATAAAACTAAATTTGATGGTGTCTTGAGTATCCTAATAGATAACCAAATCACTAACAACATTTTTTGATTGTCACTCATCACAACCGAAATCTACAACTACATTTCATTTAATCCATTTAATAATACTGCAATGTGTACAATTAACACTTGTAGAAATATATTATAATAAAAATTATTATGTTTTTACTATATTCATATTATCATGATGCCATTTGGCTATTTAAAAAAGATGAATGAAATGTGGTAGAGCAATCAAAGAAACAAAGTTATCGAAAAAGTTAAACCTAATTATATATTGGTAAAGATAAATGTAGCTGCAGATTGGAAACACAAAAAAGCCATGCAAGTTAAACTAACGGGCATGCGATGGACTGCAGTATTGGATATCTAACGAAGGGTACTGATTCAATTGTTTAACTATCATATTCACAGCATTTTAATCATTAAATTAAAATTTAAGGAAATTTCCTTCCATTAAAACTACTTGGCACTAACAGGGTAACCCCCTGTTAGTACCAAGTACCAAGTAACCTGTTACTTCAATGGCAGGAATATGTTAGTTGAATAATACTGAACATACTTCCATTGCGTAAAAGTTTAATTGTAAATATGTCAACAATGACGTTTTATGAAAGTAAATCAATGTCGTAAAGTTTTTAGTAGAAAATTATTATTTAAGTTCAATTACATATTATGTAGGTATTTGTACGTACAGATCGATTTCAAAATTAACTTTTATGCAATGTTACTTCTTAAAGCAAAGTTCTGACAAGGACGGGGGTAAAACATTCGGACATTAGAAGACAGCAGACCTGGCAGGTAATGGTTAGGCACTAGTTGGCGGCGCTAGTGTCGCGCGGGCGCGCCGCCGGACCGCTCTAGTCATCGCGGGTCCGACGGGCCATCTGCCACGGGAACATCTCCATTATAAACACTCACATAAAGTTTCTTTTCCACGGATAACTAAATTATTGTCGTGTATGTCAAGTTGTCCGATTTAAAATGGGGCATTTGATTTTAATTCGCTATTGCATAAGTGTGGAAGTCTTTATGTTATTACATTTAATAGTCGAAGAGCTCATATAAAAATATAATGGAAGTAGAGACGTGATGTAATTTAAAATTTTGTTTAAAACAAAATATATGTATAATATTTATGTATGGCAATATGATAAAACTATTCAATAAAAAACATTACGCCTTTTCTTTCATTTATTTGTAAATGTCTGTCAAAATGTATACCCCATATACTTTATACACCAATTGCAGGCGGAAACACTTCATCGTAACAATTATAAACTTAGAATTTTCTATATCTGTTTTTGGCAGAAATTTAACTACACTTTTAACGTTTAAACACTGTTCTTATTCATTTATTACAGTAGCTAAAGTGTTCCCGTAATGGAAATGAAAATGATGAAAGCGTTATGTTTTAGCAAATAACACGACACAAGCTCGAAATGATAATAAGACCAATGGGCAATAAAGTAAATTGAATCCAAAACAATTTTAGTACAACATAAAGGACAGTAAACACCAATTTGTTAAAATAATTAAAAGTTAGTCCCAATGAAACATCAATCATGCCTCTCCTTTCTTTTAACGCATAGTGTAACAGGCAAACTTTGGTAAACTTTAGATTATGCATTATTTAAGCTTAGTAGATAACAATAACATTTAATCAATCGATCAGTAACCATTTTATTGGTCCTCTTGCTTGCACTTACATGTGTAAAATCAGTATTAGTTTTGCAAGTAATGATTTTGTGATGTATATCGATTAATAATTGTAGTACAAATTATAGTAGCACAGTTTAAAGAGAGTCTAACAGTTGTGAAACGAATGTACTTGCGCAGAGCAACGGCGGGGGCCTTGCGGGGCAGGGGACGGCGCGGCCTTGTGCCAGCGTACTCCCGAAGTCTGCTGTACAATACACGCGGTTGACGCGTACATGTTTTATAAAACTTATTTAACTAAATATGAATGCCGTTTTCGAAAAATATAAATCTATTATAGCGAATTACTGTTATAGTTATATTAGTTACCAAGTAAAGTTGAACTCAAATGACGGCCATGCGTACGTTTCCTTCATTTTTCTTTTGATTAAATTGTTTATCCGAATGCGAATAGTATACATAATTAAATTTAACAAACGAAAACTGAAAACATCTATAAAAAGATAGTGTCACGAAAATATTTGGCAGTGCAACACTTGACACTAAATGTATTTTTTCATGTAGTAATAAAAATGATCTTGTTCAATATTTTTTTTTTAACTTGTAAGTTGTACATAATGATAATAAATGATAATGAGTATTATAATATGAAAAATTATTTTATTTCCAATTTCATGACAACCCCTATCATATTTTTTTTTCTTAAAAACAACGGCGTAAATAGTAAATACCTACGTAGTCGGCGGCTTCGCTTGACATCAAAGGCGTTTCACAACTGTTAGTTTCTTTAAACTGTGATAGTAGTTTGTATTCGATAAGGAACTTGCTTATCGACCTAAAGATTTAAACTTTCGAAGAGAAAATCTTAAAATAAAGCCATATTATTTCACAATGAAACTTTATCTTAATTAGCGTTCTGTTCTGTAATCTTAGGCATAGTGGGGTTCTGGTGGTTGGAGTGAATGCATGATTGTCATATTATTTGTGCAGATTGTTATGTGCATGTTGTGTTATGCGTATTCCTGTTCGTCAGAAAGAGTGTCTGATGGTTCTATTAGTTATTGTTTGTACTCGTATGTTGTGATGGTTGTATTGTGTGCATGTTTGATCATATTGTGATAAATGTTGATTGTGTGGGTTAGAATATGCCTCCCGAACAACTAAAATAGTATTCAAGAATCTATATAATAAAGTACATCTTATTTTTTCTCTAAATGTGGTATGGGCACATTGCTCCTGTTTCTCCGGTATATTATGTTGGGTGTATGTTGATCACATTACTGTTGTAATCTATTCATTGACTTGGTTGTTATTGGTTATTATGGTTGATATTGTTATGCATGCATATCTGTGTTGTGACTATGTTAATACCCTTATAATAATAGCTTTTGCGGCTAGGCAATGTGTTTGCTTATGGGGTTTTATGCATTTGGTCCCATTGTGTGTGAGTTGCTTGCATGTTATTTTTTTCCATGTTGGACTTTTTAATTATTATGTGTGTATGTGTTGAACTGACCGTGTTGGTGGTGCGACTGCGCCTGCTGCGTATTGGTGGACTCGTCCGCGGTGCGCTTGAAGAAGTTGTGTTGCAACGCGTAGTACGGCGTCACGCGTTGCTTCGGGTCGTACTCCAGCATACGGAGAATGAGGTCCTGCAAATGGATTTCGGTGATACAATAATTAAAAAAAACATGCATATCAAGCATAATTCATAATTATTTATTTGCTTAGAATGTAGGTAGATGTTACAAAAGTATTATTAAAGCATAAAGTTCCGATACATTCTGCCTTATCAAGGCGTGCAAATTTTGACTGAATAATTATGTTGCAATACATTTTCTTTACAATAATTATTGATGAATTTTAGTCTAATATAATTATGTCCTAATAGTGCTAATAAAAAATGTCCAATTAATAATAAAATAAATGTCAAAAAAATAAATACGAAGTACAATATCACACAATCATTTACAAAAATGTCAAAATACAAATGTTAACATGTAAAAACAGTAAAATTACCAACCAATAATTATTCTATCGAAGTCTTATTTTATTAACTCACAGCAAAAAATTCAAGCAATTTAGATAATACGGATAATATAAATATAATTATTTATTATATAAATTATGATCAAGATACTCATTAACGGAATAAAAACAATTAAGTAAGAGCCATTCGTGAAGTTTGTTTTTTAACTTTGTCATTGGGAAATTTTTAAACTCGTCGGGTAAAGAATTAAAGATTTTAATTGCCATTATGTACGAATTTTTTTGAAAAAACATCAATTTACATTTCGGAAGGTATATTCTGTTATTAGATTTTTCTCTTAAACTTCATCTCTTAAAAATATTACTTGGGAAGTATTCAGGGAATTGCTTGACAAAAGTCGCAGCTTGTTTTATATACATACATGCGAGTGGTAACACTTTTATTTCTTTAAATAATGGCTTGCACGATGCCATGGAATGTGCTCCACAGATTGCTCGAATGCATTTTTTTGGATTCTAAATACGCATTCTATTTCAGAACAGTTGCCCCATATCAGAAGTCCGTACTGCAATATCGATGAGACATAGCCATGATAAGCGTTTAACGCTGCTTTGGCAGATGCTATCTCTCGCCATGTGTAGGTACGTACCTTGAACTTGAGGCAGTCTAACACTGCACTATGGAGGTGCCATGTGTAGGTACGCACCTTGAACTTGAGGCAGTCGAACACTGCACTATGGAGGTGCCATGTGTAGGTACGCACCTTGAACTTGAGGCAGTCGAACACTGCACTATGGAGGTGCCATGTGTAGGTACGCACCTTGAACTTGAGGCAGTCGAACACTGCACTGTGGAGGTGCCATGTGTAGGTACGCACCTTGAACTTGAGGCAGTCGAACACTGCACTATGGAGGTGCCATGTGTAGGTACGCACCTTGAACTTGAGGCAGTCGAACACTGCACTATGGAGGTGCCATGTGTAGGTACGCACTTTGAACTTGAGGCAGTCGAACACTGCACTATGGAGGTGCCATGTGTAGGTACGCACCTTGAACTTGAGGCAGTCGAACACTGCACTATGGAGGTGCCATGTGTAGGTACGCACCTTGAACTTGAGGCAGTCGAACACTGCACTATGGAGGTGCCATGTGTAGGTACGCACTTTGAACTTGAGGCAGTCGAACACTGCACTATGGAGGTGCCATGTGTAGGTACGCACCTTGAACTTGAGGCAGTCGAACACTGCACTATGGAGGTGCCATGTGTAGGTACGCACCTTGAACTTGAGGCAGTCGAACACTGCACTATGGAGGTGCCATGTGTAGGTACGCACTTTGAACTTGAGGCAGTCGAACACTGCACTATGGAGGTGCCATGTGTAGGTACGCACCTTGAACTTGAGGCAGTCGAACACTGCACTATGGAGGTGCCATGTGTAGGTACGCACCTTGAACTTGAGGCAGTCGAACACTGCACTATGGAGGTGCCATGTGTAGGTACGCACCTTGAACTTGAGGCAGTCGAACACTGCACTATGGAGGTGCCATGTGTAGGTACGCACCTTGAACTTGAGGCAGTCGAACACTGCACTATGGAGGTACCATGTGTAGGTATGCAACTTGAACTTGAGGCAGTCGAACACTGCACTATGGAGGTGCCATGTGTAGGTACGCACCTTGAACTTGAGGCAGTCGAACACTGCACTGTGGAGGTGCCAAGTGTAGGTACGCACCTTGAACTTGAGGCAGTCGAACACTGCACTATGGAGGTGCCATGTGTAGGTACGCACCTTGAACTTGAGGCAGTCGAACACTGCACTATGGAGGTGCCATGTGTAGGTACGCACCTTGAACTTGAGGCAGTCGAACACTGCACTATGGAGGTACCATGTGTAGGTATGCAACTTGAACTTGAGGCAGTCGAACACTGCACTATGGAGGTGCCATGTGTAGGTACGCACCTTGAACTTGAGGCAGTCGAACACTGCACTGTGGAGGTGCCAAGTGTAGGTACGCACCTTGAACTTGAGGCAGTCGAACACTGCACTATGGAGGTGCCATGTGTAAGTACGCACCTTGAACTTGAGGCAGTCGAACACTGCACTATGGAGGTGCCATGTGTAGGTACGCACCTTGAACTTGAGGCATTCGAACACTGCACTATGGAGGTGCCATGTGTAGGTACGCACCTTAAACTTGAGGCAGTCGAACACTGCACTATGGAGGTGCCATGTGTAGGTACGCACCTTGAACTTGAGGCAGTCGAACACTGCACTATGGAGGTGCCATTTGTAGGTACGCACCTTGAACTTGAGGCAGTCGAACACTGCACTGTGGAGGTGCCATGTGTAGGTACGCACCTTGAACTTGAGGCAGTCGAACACTGCACTGTGGAGGTGCCATGTGTAGGTACGCACCTTGAACTTGAGGCAGTCGAACACTGCACTGTGGAGGTGCCATGTGTAGGTACGCACCTTGAACTTGAGGCAGTCGAACACTGCACTATGGAGCTACCATGTGTAGGTACGCAACTTGAACTTGAGGCAGTCGAACACTGCACTATGGAGGTGCCATGTGTAGGTACGCACCTTGAACTTGAGGCAGTCGAACACTGCACTGTGGAGATGCCATGTGTAGGTACGCAACTTGAACTTGAGGCAGTCGAACACTGCACTGTGGAGGTGCCATGTGTAGGTACGCACCTTGAACTTGAGGCAGTCGAACACTGCACTGTGGAGGTGCCAAGTGTAGGTACGCACCTTGAACTTGAGGCAGTCGAACACTGCACTATGGAGGTGCCATGTGTAGGTACGCACCTTAAACTTGAGGCAGTCGAACACTGCACTATGGAGGTGCCATGTGTAGGTACGCACCTTGAACTTGAGGCAGTCGAACACTGCACTATGGAGGTGCCATATGTAGGTACGCACCTTGAACTTGAGGCAGTCGAACACTGCACTATGGAGGTGCCATGTGTAGGTACGCACCTTGAACTTGAGGCAGTCGAACACTGCACTATGGAGGTGCCATGTGTAGGTACGCACCTTGAACTTGAGGCAGTCGATACTGCACTGTGGAGGTGCCATTTGTAGGTACGCACCTTGAACTTGAGGCAGTCGAACACTGCACTGTGGAGGTGCCATGTGTAGATACGCACCTTGAACTTGAGGCAGTCGAACACTGCACTGTGGAGGTGCCATGTGTAGGTACGCACCTTGAACTTGAGGCAGTCGAACACTGCACTATGGAGGTACCATGTGTAGGTACGCAACTTGAACTTGAGGCAGTCGAACACTGCACTGTGGAGGTGCCATGTGTAGGTACGCACCTTGAACTTGAGGCAGTCGAACAATGCAATGTGGAGGTGCCATGTGTAGGTACGCACCTTGAACTTGAGGCAGTCGAACACTGCACTGTGGAGGTGCCATGTGTAGGTACGCAACTTGAACTTGGGGCAGTCGAACACTGCACTGTGGAGGTGCCATGTGTAGGTACGCAACTTGAACTTGAGGCAGTCGAACACTGCACTGTGGAGGTGCTATGTGTAGGTACGCACGTTGAACTTGAGGCAGTCGAACACTGCACTGTGGAGGTACCATGTGTAGGTACGCAACTTGAACTTGAGGCAGTCGAACACTGCACTGTGGAGGTGCCATGTGTATGTACGCACCTTGAACTTGAGGCAGTCGAACACTGCACTGTGGAGGTGCCATGTGTAGGTACGCACCTTGAACTTGAGGCAGTCGAACACTGCACTGTGGAGGTGCCATGTGTAGGTACGCACCTTGAACTTGAGGCAGTCGAACACTGCACTGTGGAGGTGCCATGTGTAGGTACGCACCTTGAACTTGAGGCAGTCGAACACTGCACTGTGGAGGTGCCATGTGTAGGTACGCACCTTGAATTTGAGGCAGTCGAACACTGCACTGTGGAGGTGCCATGTGTAGGTACGCACCTTGAACTTGAGGCAGTCGAACACTGCACTATGGAGGTGCCATGTGTAGGTACGCACCTTGAACTTGAGGCAGTCGAACACTGCACTGTGGAGGTGCCATGTGTAGGTACGCAACTTGAACTTGAGGCAGTCGAACACTGCACTGTGGAGGTGCCATGT
Organism: Parnassius glacialis; assembly: GCA_033319125.1. NCBI lineage: Eukaryota > Metazoa > Arthropoda > Insecta > Lepidoptera > Papilionidae > Parnassius > Parnassius glacialis. The sequence continues at coordinate 30,830,024 of JAVANC010000022.1, read as the reverse complement.
GTAGGTACGCACCTTGAACTTGAGGCAGTCGAACACTGCACTATAGAGGTGCCATGTGTAGGTACGCACCTTGAACTTGAGGCAGTCGAACACTGCACTATGGAGGTGCCATGTGTAGGTACGCACCTTGAACTTGAGGCAGTCGAACACTGCACTGTGGAGGTGCCATGTGTAGGTACGCACCTTGAACTTGAGGCAGTCGAACACTGCACTATGGAGGTACCATGTGTAGGTACGCAACTTGAACTTGAGGCAGTCGAACACTGCACTGTGGAGGTGCCATGTGTAGGTACGCAACTTGAACTTGAGGCAGTCGAACACTGCACTGTGGAGGTGCCATGTGTAGGTACGCACCTTGAACTTGAGGCAGTCGAACACTGCACTATGGAGGTGCCATGTGTAGGTACGCAACTTGAACTTGAGGCAGTCGAACACTGCACGGTGGAGGTGCCATGTGTAGGTACGCACCTTGAACTTGAGGCAGTTGAACACTGCACTGTGGAGGTGCCATGTGTAGGTACGCACCTTGAACTTGAGGCAGTCGAACACTGCACTATGGAGGTGCCATGTGTAGGTACGCAACTTGAACTTGAGGCAGTCGAACACTGCACGGTGGAGGTGCCACGTGTAGGTACGCACCTTGAACTTGAGGCAGTTGAACACTGCACTGTGGAGGTGCCATGTGTAGGTACGCACCTTGAACTTGAGGCAGTCGAACACTGCACTATGGAGGTGCCATGTGTAGGTACGCACCTTGAACTTGAGGCAGTCGAACACTGCACTATGGAGGTGCCATGTGTAGGTACGCACCTTGAACTTGAGGCAGTCGAACACTGCACTATGGAGGTGCCATGTGTAGGTACGCACCTTGAACTTGAGGCAGTCGAACACTGCACTATGGAGGTGCTATGTGTAGGTACGCACCTTGAACTTGAGGCAGTCGAACACTGCACTATGGAGGTGCCATGTGTAGGTACGCACCTTGAACTTGAGGCAGTCGAACACTGCACTATGGAGGTGCCATGTGTAGGTACGCACCTTGAACTTGAGGCAGTCGAACACTGCACTGTGGAGGTGCCATGTGTAGGTACGCACCTTGAACTTGAGGCAGTCGAACACTGCACTGTGGAGGTGCCATGTGTAGGTACGCACCTTGAATTTGAGGCAGTCGAACACTGCACTGTGGAGGTGCCATGTGTAGGTACGCACCTTGAACTTGAGGCAGTCGAACACTGCACTATGGAGGTGCCATGTGTAGGTACGCACCTTGAACTTGAGGCAGTCGAACACTGCACTGTGGAGGTGCCATGTGTAGGTACGCACCTTGAACTTGAGGCAGTCGAACACTGCACTGTGGAGGTGCCATGTGTAGGTACGCACCTTGAACTTGAGGCAGTCGAACACTGCACTGTGGAGGTGCCATGTGTAGGTACGCACCTTGAACTTGAGGCAGTCGAACACTGCACTGTGGAGGTGCCATGTGTAGGTACGCACCTTGAACTTGAGGCAGTCGAACACTGCACTGTGGAGGTGCCATGTGTAGGTACGCACCTTGAACTTGAGGCAGTCGAACACTGCACTATGGAGGTACCATGTGTAGGTACGCAACTTGAACTTGAGGCAGTCGAACACTGCACTGTGGAGGTGCCATGTGTAGGTACGCACCTTGAACTTGAGGCAGTCGAACAATGCAATGTGGAGGTGCCATGTGTAGGTACGCACCTTGAACTTGAGGCAGTCGAACACTGCACTGTGGAGGTGCCATGTGTAGGTACGCACCTTGAACTTGGGGCAGTCGAACACTGCACTATGGAGGTGCCATGTGTAGGTACGCACCTTGAACTTGAGGCAGTCGAACACTGCACTATAGAGGTGCCATGTGTAGGTACGCACCTTGAACTTGAGGCAGTCGAACACTGCACCGTGGAGGTGCCATGTGTAGGTACGCACCTTGAACTTGAGGCAGTCGAACACTGCACTATGGAGGTGCCATGTGTAGGCACGCACCTTGAACTTGAGGCAGTCGAACACTGCACTATGGAGGTGCCATGTGTAGGTACGCACCGTGAACTTGAGGCAGTCGAACACTGCACTATGGAGGTGCCATGTGTAGGCACGCACCTTGAACTTGAGGCAGTCGAACACTGCACTATGGAGGTGCCATGTGTAGGTACGCACCTTGAACTTGAGGCAGTCGAACACTGCACTATGGAGGTGCCAAGTGTAGGCACGCACCTTGAACTTGAGGCAGTCGAACACTGCACTATGGAGGTGCCATGTGTAGGTACGCACCTTGAACTTGAGGTAGTCGGAGACAGAGTGTCCGGGTTCGCCGCGGCGCCTGGCGGCCGGGCCGCCGCCCTCAACTCCCAGTATGTCGTGTAGCTGCCGCGTGCCAGGCGGTCTATACTTGCGGTAGCCACTGCAACAAAATGTTACATGTAAAATATAGCCTGCGAGAGAATGAGATAGAATACAATGTAAACCGCGAACTTAAAAGGTTACGGGTTTGAATCCGCCATTCGAATACGTTATTGTTATAATGTTTTTGGGACATTGCTAAATTTATATTGCATAGTTAATTCGTCAACGTGTTAACGTTAACTTATTCCTCTAGTCTTACCTTCCATCCTTTCCGTTTACTTTTTTCAGTACGTAACCACCGCCCTCTGACGCCGGTAATTTATCAAAGAACTTTCTAGTTTTATGCGCCTGAAATAACAAAATTAATATTACTATGACACAAAAGACACAACAAAAATGTTTTATAAAAGCAATAATAGCTTAACTATGTCTTAAAAAAATTAAGCAAATAACCTTTTTGAGGTCCAAATCAAATCGGAATATAGTATTAAAGCATTTAAAAATAAAACAGACACAAGCAAGTAACTTTATCACAACAGACAATCGTCAAATTTTTTGCTCACCTGATCGAGTAGATGATCCGGCGGCATCCCTAATACTTCGACAATCTTGTTCATTTGATCGAGCTCGTTAGCTCCACTGAACAGAGGCTCCCCAGTGTGCATTTCTACCAGGATACATCCCAATGACCACATATCTATTGCGAGATCGTACGGGATTCCCAATAGGACCTCCGGCGATCGGTAGAACCTTGATTGTATGTATTGGTATATCTGCAAAGGACGTTAAAGTCATTTTAAAATACTAAGTCAAGAACACAGGTTTTTGCCCCCTTTTGAACCATTTTTATTATCGTAAATATATTATACAACATGTCCCGAAACTCACTGTCAAGCGGGCACGGGCCGTGAAAGGTGGCCATAACAGCCCCGAGAAAACAAAATCCATATCAATTAGTTCAGTTATAATTGACAAATTTATGAAAATGAGGGAAATGATATGTAAATACAAAAAGATGCGCGGTAAACAAAGGCGTGTAGTGTACTGACCATTAAAAGACAACCGCCAAAGCGTCACCATCTGTTTCAGCTAATCACATCAAATATCTGTTTCTGTATATATATTATCTGTTTCATTTAACAACATTTCTGTCTCATTTGCACTTGTTGAATTCAATATTTAATAGATGAAGATGTATTGTGGTGTAGGTGTCGAACTGTTTAGATTTTAGGTCTTATTTCAGAAAATCAAATTAATTTTATTTTTTATAGATGAAAAGTGACACGTATTACACCATTTTGAAATTTAGGATAAATGGGCCATCTTGACAATACCCAATGATATGATTTAAGGTGTCGATTTCTCTTATTTTCATAAATTTGTCAGTTATAACTGAACTAACTGATATGGATTTTCTTTTTCTTTTTCCCGGGGCTAGTAGAATTTATGAACACGTCGTATAATATATTCACGACAATATATATTTAAGACAATATATAAAAAAATGTGATTTTTATACCAAATATTAAATTTAATTGTAACTTGTGTGTCATTCAATATTTAAACTAGGAAAAATCGGTTTCATGTTAGCGTTCCGCCTTTGCGTTTACTAGCACATGTAACCCCTAGTAATCACGAGCCTTTCAATGAACCTGTTTCATGTTCACGTAATGGTTACTTTTATCTTTAAAAAATATTCCAAGCTGAAGTAATAACAAAGTACAAATTAAAGTATTAGATAAACCTTAAAAATTAAACAATACAAGCTGTTTCTGAGCAAAATTACCGCAATTAGCATTCAATTACTTACTATCAATAAATTACTGTCGATAACAACGACCGTAAAACATCAATGAAGTGTTTTATCAACATCGAAACTCCAACCGCCAAAGGCAGTTTCTTCAGCGTTGCGTAATAATATTAATTTAATATTTAACACGCAATTGGTGATAACCCTTGCCACATCGGACTATGAATCGGAAGACCCCGTTGTAATTTATCTGAACAATTAGCGAGTACCGAGAATAGGGTCTACGGATCGAGGACGTCGATGTTAAGTATTGTCGTCTATCGGTTTAAATGCGCATAAACTTCATAAATTAATGCACTTATTGTTTTTGAATTTAATGAAGATGAAAATATATTTGAACTGGGTGTACATATGATTACGAATAAAGTTACTGATCTTTTTAAATTTACTTCTTTTTATTTTATATTAAAATAATTTGACTAAACAACGGCAGTTTAACACGCATCGAGTAACGAAAATTCGACATTATGAAGTTGGTCATTAAAGAGAGAATTAAATGTGACTACGTGCACCAGACAATTTATAAAACATGTTGTTTTGGTTTCATATACCTAGTAGTTAAAATTTAATTAATTATACGGATTTTATCGCATTTAATTTTAACTTTATAATTGCCGACGTTTCGGGTTACAGCATTCATAGTATCCATGGCCACGGGGGATATTGAGGTGTTCGATGTCATAATTAGCCTGGCTACCTTCAGTTTTTGAATATTATTTTTTTATGCGAACTACGCATAACGAGCTTAGAGTATCTTGAAGTCTTGCAGTTGTAGACTTTAAAGTAAGTCGTCTATCTCTAATAAAGTTTTGTTTAAAATATGGCGACGGTGAATATTTTCATTTTCATTTGCCAGTAACATTTTTAATGTAACTTATTTTTTTATCGACTAGAAGAAGAACATATAAAATTAACCAGATACGAAGAATTTAAGAAAAAAACCTTCTGTTCATAGGTTATTTGTCTGATAATTACTATAAATTATATATGTTTATATTAAAAAAAAACGGACTCACCCTTTGACCTAGTTGACACGAACTGCCGAAATCGACAATTTTGATAGCTGACCTTTTCGGGTTGCATAGTAAAATATTCTCAGGCTTAAGATCACAGTGAATTATATTTAATTCTGAAAATAAAAACAATGTTGTTAGAGTCATTTTGTATGGGAAAGGCACATTTATAGTATTAGTATGTATAAAATATTACAGATTATTTATATACCGATCAGTGTAGTGAATTGAGCGTAAAATAATCTTCTACCCCATATCATCCAGTGGGTGACGTAATAGGCGATAGAGTAAAATGAAACAGAAGTTTTTTTTTGTAGGATAGGGTGACAAACGAGCACACAGTCCACATGATGGTAAGTGGTTACTGTGACCCATAGACATCTACATCTATCCTCAATAAAGACTCAAAATGCAGATGCGTTGTTATATTATGCTTGTTGTTATATTATGATGCGTAGCTATATTAGTAGTATAGTTGTAGCACGAATGGGTCGGCTCGACCGGGGAAGGATCACGCTCTCACAGAATACCAGCGTAAAATAGCAGCTTAACACTGCTGTGTTTCGTATGGTGAGTGTAGAGGACCGGCGACCCTTTTACTGGAAAAGAGGCATTCCATCTTAGTCCTCACGGGTGACAACGCATCTGCATTTTGATTCTTTATTGGGGATAGATGTGGATGTCTATGGGTCACAACAACAACTTACCATCAGGTGGGCTGTGAGCTCGTTTGTCACCCTATCCTATAAAAAAAGCAATATTATTTTTCTTTTAACATACGGGTTCACCAGTACGAACTGAAGGCATCAAGTCTTTTGGTTGTGTATTCTTGCAGTCTCATCGGACTATGAGAGTGAGGGAATAGAAAGTGCACTCCTGCATGATAATTTTGTCCTAGCAGATGACTAGTATCCCTTGACTGACCACGGAGACCGAAATTCCACCTACCATCCACTAAAAATCATTTGACACACTTGAGGACTATGATGGAATTCTCCGTTACCAGTAAAAAGGGCGTTAGATTCTCTACAATCACTATACGAAGCACAGCTGTATTAAGCTGCTATTTTACGCTGACATTTTGTGTGAGCTTGATTCTTTTCTGGTTGGAACGGGTCTGCCATTCGTGCTGTAATTTCTTTACAATCGTCACTCGATCATAACGTATCACTCGCAGAGTGCTGATCCGATGGACTCAATTCGCACTTGAATGCAGTCTAGGACAGTTTTCGTGATTCTTCTAATTACCTCATCTTCGAAAATAAATTGAGTTTTGTGACATCATCAGCATCACGCCACTACGTAATCTCAGTAAGTCTTAAAAATACACCGCACCTACAAAGTCACATCAATTTAGCTACTCACCTGGTTGACTAAGGAACAGTAACGCGGTGCAGAGCTGCTGCGCGAACTTGCGCGTGAGATTGAGCGAGACGCCGCGGAAGTTTGTGTTGCGCAGCAAATCGTACAGGTTGTACGACAGCAGCTCGAACACGAGGCACAGGTGGTTCCGCCACATGAAGTGACGCTTCAGTTTCACTGGAAATAATACAATTATTCTTAGTAACTTTCCGTATTGTGATACTTAAAATTCAGCCGACCGTGTTGGGCCGTGCAAGAATATCTACTACCCTATGTCGTCCCGTGGCTGTTGTAAGAGGCGTCAGAGGAAAACAAACTAGTTGGGCAACAGCGTCTTCCTTAAAACATTTAGAAAATAGAAACTGCAGTTTCAAATCTGCAAAGCTAGGCAACTAAGGTGATTTTCACCCTTTAAGAAGCAATTTACGGGTAGCCCAGCAATAAACTTTGATTAGGCTGTAATGAATGAATGAAAGTTAGATGTGACACTGTTTTTTTGTCTTGTTGGCAACTTCACCTGTACATGGTGCAATCCTATTAATTAATGAAGGAGCCTCTGGAGGTCGAAGTATATGCAGTAAACAGGTAGTAACCCTCTAGACTAGTTGTACCAGTGTATCCTCTCCTTCTTCTTTGTTAGCCCATAACAGTCCACGGAAAGACATACGCCTCACTATATTGTAGGAAGGATTTGCCGTAATCGCCACGATTGAACCCCCTGCGGTTTGGCGATCGCAGTATCAAATTTCTCACACGTTTGTCGTTGTTCTCCGTTTCCGGTAAATAGTTTTTTTTTACATATTGCATTATACGAGGTGGTATATCGCCATCCAACGGAAGCCGTGAGTGTGGGCAAGACATTAAAAAATAAATATCAACTGATGCATCATGAAAAGGCTTTTTATCTAGCGGTGGAGCTAGAGTAGCTTGTAAATAAGACTTCTTCCTTCTTTGAAAGGGGATTCGTTTAGTCTTAATTAAGTACGACTACATTGGATTTTGAAATAGAATTCATACTGTTTACACCTAGAAAGGAAAGGATAAGTCTATCTTAAACTGTTTCCTTATACTTCATAATCATATATAATATCATCAATATAGAGAGAACTGTTCGATATTAGGCATATTAACTAGTGTAATAATGTCGCGGGAATTCTTACCTATATAATACTTATTTTCGGCATCTGCCCTGTTCATCATTTCTAGTAACTTGACTTCTATTTGTGCCTGGTTTAGGAAGGGTTTCTTATTCTTAATTATTTTTATCGCTACTTGACACTGCTCCTCGTGGTCATACGCTTTCACAACCTGAAAATAAATAAATTTAAAACTTGAGATTTCACGTGTAACTTACAATAAGCATTAAAATAAATAAAATAATGTGTTTGTTGAAAATATATCTGAAGTATTCTATCTAGAATATATCACATTATACACTAAGAAAAGGTTCCATACAGTTTGCCCTTAATATATAAATAACTTATAAGACGAGAAATGTGCAACTCTGACTAAAACAATTATATTAAAAAGGGTGTATATAACATAAGCAATTATACAACATTACACACATATTTTCTTCTTCATCACTCCGTCAAATTCCACGGCTGAACTCTTTTTTTTTTATTTGATAAGGTGACAAACGAGCACACAGTCCACCTGATGGTAAGTGGTTGCTGCGGCCCATAGACATCTACATTTATCCTCATTTGCGAATCAAAATGCAGATGCGTTGTCACCCGTGAGGACTAAGATGGAATGCCTCATTTCTAGTAAAAAGGGCCTCCGGCCACCTGCACTCACCAAGCGAAACGCAGAGGTAAACCTCTACTTCACGCTGGTATTCTGTGAGGTCGTGGTACCACCCCGGTTCGAGCCGGCCCATCCGTGGAACAGCAAAAGCCGCCGCGTGGCTCTACCACTGTTAAAAACTCTCCTGTAGTACAGAGAATTTGCCTTAATCGTCGCGCTTAGCAGGCGGTTTAGCTATCGCAGTATGAGATTTTTTTACCTTTAAGATATCCTATCATGTATCGGAAGCCTTAATATATCCAAAAGGTATTAATACATTTTGTAAAACCCACACGTTAAAAAAAGTGTATTGTAGTGTGTAGTGTAGGAACAACTAGGGGTGATTATCATTAGCGCAGACGATCCTAGAATCTCCGTTCAGAAGACAACCAGAACGTCTCCTATTGTCTTGTAAATTAACACGAAATACTTGGTTCCTCCGTATTTTATAGTTTGCTCTAACTTTTTCTAATTCACAAGCGGCTTAAGTTTGACATCGGATTTTCAAAAATTTTATTCAACAGTTTTCGTCCCATCCTTTCATTTCAGTAATTAAATAAATTGTAAAATTTACGCCATTAAATTGTCCCGGTGACAGCATATCAATAATGTTAATAAAATGCGTTTACATTATCCAAGACATAAAATGCATCAAAATGAACATGGTTCAAAGAATTCTATATAAACAACATGATAAATCAATCGCCTAGCTAAACAGAATCTGCTTTCAGGTTTTACATATGAGATAGAAACGAGAACAGACAGCGTTATAAGAGTTCTGCATGTGCTTAATTAACATTAAAAATGTCGGTAATCTTGCCTCACTTCAGCGATGACGGTACTAAAGAGTCGAAGAAAAATTACTAGGGTTGTATAAAAAATAGAAAAACAAAACTCCCCTGTGTTCAGTGAACCAGAAAGTTTGCTCGATAACCCAGTTAGCCATTTTTGTACTAACATATTATCGAAAAAAGCTATTTACAATAATAGATTTTTTCGATAACATGTTCTAATTTGAAGCTCAATACGAATTGAAGATTTAAATTAATGGTTACGGAGTTATTTTAAGCGATAATGTTATTTAGATTAGTAATCGAGCTCAAGTTTCCGTGAAAACATATCTTTGTTGAGATATTTTAAATCCGAATTTAACAATAGGAGCAAATAAACGTGTTCGATTAAAATATGTATCGTCTCATAGGATTTTCCTTTAGTTCGAGAATTATTTGTAATTCGTGACAAAATTAGATATATATAAATATAATAGTTAAAACATAATCCTGTTTATAACTGGTTTAAAGAAACTAGGTACTTATTTCTGTTGTAATGATAGTAAAATATGTGATATTTTATTGTTATGTTGCCCTTGTTACCACGCTGGTCAGGTGATCTGGTAAGTGAACAGTAGGACTTCACACCGGTAGTGCTGCTCAGCACAACCTTTCTATAGAAACGTGCATTCAACGTTATCAGGTGGATCATTTATGTGCAATATTTAAATAAAAACCGGCCAAGTGCGAGTCGGACTCGCGCACCGAGGGTTCCGAACAAATCCGTAGGTATATGAGTTTAAAATTATTAAAAATATTTTTATTATATGATGTAACAAAAAATTTATGCTTTTCGCAATTTTTCCTTTATATGTGCTAAAATACGTTGCATCGTGCCAAATTTTAAGATTCTCAGTTCACGGGAAGTACCCTGTAGGTTTTGACTTTTGATTCCCTTGCGAATATCGAAAATTTGCGACATAAACGGCTGTATCTTTTGATTGCGTTGGCTTAGAAGTTTGATTTTTTCACAGCCCCAAGGGACAGTAGACTTGAGTATTTGATATAAATTTCAGCTTAATACCTCTTCGCGTTCCTGAGAAAAAGGGTCTTGACAGACAGACAGACAGACAGACGGACAACAAAGTGATCCTATAAGGGTTCCGTTTTTTCCTTTTGAGGTACGGAACCCTAAAAACTATAATTAATTTACATTTATCATGTCGATAAGAATAATGTAGATATAACGGGGGTGTAACCCCTATTTTCCTAAACACTATATATATACTGGTTAAAAAACAAAGCCCTTATTGTACACTATATTAATCACAGCGTCCGTTTAATTACTATCAACGTCTAAATCTATTTTTGTCGACCTGAATACGACCTTTCTGATCAAAATTATTTATAATAATGGGTCGTTATGGATAATAACACCTTCGCTTTAGTCTTTAAAATACGAGTTCAGCTATAATATTACTTCAAAAACCGGCCAAGTAAGAGTCAGACTCGCGCACCGAGGGTTCCGAACAAATCCGTAGCTATATAAGTTTAAAATTATTAAAAATATTTTTATTATATGATGTAACTATAAATTAATGCTTTTCGCATTTTTTCCTTTATCTGTGCTATAAAACGTTGCTTCGTACCAAATTTCAAAATTCTGAGTTTACGGGAAGTATCCTGTAGGTTTTGATTCCGTTGCGAATGCCGAAACTTTGCGGCATAAACGACAGTAGACTTGAGTATTTGATATGAATTTCAGCTTGATACCTCCACGCGTTCCTGAGAAAAAGGGTCTTGACAGACAGACGGACAACAAAGTGATCCTATAAGGGTTCCGTTTTTTCCTTTTGAGGTACGGAACCCTAAAAATTGTTTCGACCTCAACTAACACGAAAATTTTTCTATGACCACATTGGCAGCGGCGGGCATAACACTTCACTAAGTGATGGTATGATGATTTGATTAAATATAATACATTAATTAATTGTCAAACTTTTGAACGAACCTTTAGTTTCTCATTGGATATGGGATAGTGCGCAGACATCGATCCAAGTTAAAAAATGACGAAAACAAAAGACCCAAACATTAACAATTCCTTAATTATATATATTTTATAAAGTCAAGACTGGAAACATTAGGCGGTTGATAATTTACATTACTTAAAATATTTCTCACATAAAGCTGTGTAATATCATGAAAATTGAAGAAATATGTCACAAGTCTCTCACCTGGCCAAAGGACCCCTTGCCGATTGGCGACGAAATCTCGTACCGATCGAGGAACTTCTCTCCCTGCTTGATTATGTAGTCGTGGTTGTCGTCATCATACCCATCATTGTATAGCTTTCTCTCTTTTTTGTGTGAGCCGTCGTCGCCTAGGTACTGTTGTGCTCTTCGCTTCTTCTTTGCATAGTATACCTGGAGACAAGAGAAAAATAATTTAGTAGAGTTATAAAGAGTAATAAAATAATTTTGCCACATTTTGGTATAATGATGGTTCTCATTTTGTTCTCATGGTTCGTTAAACGATATTCGCTGAAGATCAAGAGTAACTAACATACGTGAAGGAGCCACGCTGTAGCTATATTATGGTAGTAGCACGAAAGTAGCAAATTAAATTTACGTATCACTATCTACATCATCATTACAGACTATCTCTGCTAAACATAGGTTTCACCCATAGATTGATACGATTTTCAGTTATAAATTATAATACAGTGATAAAGAAATAAAATTACACAAATGGCAAGTACACAAACCGTGCGTGAGTGTAGGGTTCCGTAGTTGCCGGTCATGTGAACTTAGAAGGCGCATTGTTGATACATAAGCATTATTTAGTGAGATCGCGGTTTGGCAACTAAAACTTGATTATTACCGACTAAAACTTGATTTAAATAGGACGATGCTACAAAAATGGACATAGCTCCCTATCCACTTATTAGTTCTCGCCAATGCAATCCTAAGATATACATTATGAACATAACGAACCTTTACCCAAGCCACCACTGCCCTAAACTATCCTGAGGGTCCCCGGCGTAAACGAAGAGGAACTCGAATGAAACTGTAGACCTACATTATGTACTAACTAAAAAAATTAGCGAAAGTGTTATCTCAGGATCGGTCTCTTAGCGATCGATCATCTATGCCTACCCTGCAAAGGAGAACGTAAAGCTAGCTGTAATAGTAAAAAATATAATGCATTAGTGGTTTTCTTCAAAAAATATTTATTTTTCACAGTTTACAATAACCTTACAAAGTTATAATGCAGCTACTTTTAGGTCATTTTTTACGGAATTGTAACGAAATTTTTACTAATCCAAGTATATTTTATAAGTTGGTCGACGTCGTTGGTGTTAAGCATACTGACCTGTGATACTTTTCCTTTTAACTTCATTATATATACTACTATTGTGTATACTTTTCACATTTACAAAAACAGTTATTTAGTTGGTAGAGGGAGCGGATATATGACTCTAATAAAAAATACCACTTTAAAGCTAAATATTTCGTAAAAGGACCCATGAATCGAAAATATTTTTTAAAGACACAAAATAAAAATAAAAATGTTTTTCAAGACTTTATTTCACAACTTTGTGGGTATGATTAATATCTGTAACTATTCCAAATTACAGCTTTGTAGCACCTAGGGTCTCCTAGTAAAACCGCGGACGGTTGGACTAACGGACATGGCGTAACTATAAGGGTTCCCTTTTGTCTAACTACGGAATCCTAAAAATTAATGAAAATAAACGGCTTTATTCCATGACGTAGCTCAGTTCAGTCTACACTGTACAGTATCTTCTTGAGGTTTTATACGAATTTATCATCAATTCAACAGAGTAAACTAGACGGCGTGATTTTGAGGCATATTTCACGAAGAGGCTTCGAGGAAGTATGAATACTAACGACGCAATGCCGTAGGCTATACACGTCTAGGTAGCCTACGCAACAGTATGGTACGAGTTATATACTGTCTACAATGGGGGGTGTGGAACACAAATTGTATTGCTGCCGTAACCGTATCACATCAACCACAATTATGAGATCGCGATCCACTTTCGGAAGCATATTGAAAGAAACATTTAAAGAAGAATTAGTGGTAAGGTCGTTAGCTTCTTATAATTTTAATAAAGATTAAAAAACAGAATTTCTGTGCTTGTAAGGACTAAAGATGTTTATAATACATTTTCCTCTGTATTGAAATGCAAACTTATTGTGTTCAAAACGCGATGAAAAACTAAAAATGGTAAGATTATGTTGATTCATCCCAATATAATAAAAAACAACAGCATGCGTTACAGGAAATGACGCGTCGCGGAGCGCGGGTATTTCGTCGGACGGCCGTTGACCTAAATATGCGGTTGACATTGATCGACGATGGTCGCGATACAAAACATTCGAATGCGTGAATTCGGAACGCGCCGGTTCAATGCTGCTTACTTTTTTTTGAAGACTATTTATGTATATTTTGCTTGAAAATGTTTACCGCCGTATGTGCCTACAGTGCGTTCATAATTTTTGAAAGTGGAAAGTGCATTAAAAGTTTTACGAAAAGATTTACTGTTACACTACCAGTTTAAGGTATTTCTTATGAGTATTTATTTGTAAATCTTATAGAACATTGGAGCATTGTTATATTTAAGCCTCATACAATTATTCGTTTAGGCACGGCATCGTACAACAAATAGACCTCTTCGGAACATATGATCGTCGCGTCAGCGCTACGTCACGTACCATGCAATATCTGGCCCTGTCCCACCGTTACATAAGTCATAGCGAGGCAATAATATTGACGACAGCATAGCATCGGCTGGAAGGCGGAAGTGTCGCATATCGACGCGGCCAAACGATAACCCAAATTACCTACTGCGACCTACATACCTAAAACAGAGTTACATATTTCACAGGCGAGCTGGCGCTCTGATGGGCGGCAAGGCTTCGTAACATATAGCGGGGTTAGTTTGTTGACCGATGCTAAGCCACTCGGACGGACGGGTCCAACCATGCGTCAGTTACGTGATGTGAAAAGCGCGGCTTCTCTGGCTTCCTTGATGTTTGATAGGATGGGACGGGGTTGGGTTTCAGAGATATAATACACTTGATATGGTTCGATTACATTTGTTATAGGTAATGATGGTGGTGTGGCAGCAAGATGGTGGGGTGCCGTCGATCCAGTGACCATGGCACGTGGCCGCGAGATGAACGCATCGGGCCGGGGAGAGACGGCGCGCGGCGGCTGTCATTGATTTTCCCCGCCTCCCTGGCCCGAGGCTGGCTCCCTCCCCGCCGCGTCTCACCCACTTCCAGCGCCCGATAACGAGGTTAACGGGCGACGTGAGCGTCTCCTAAACTTTAATTATACCGGTACACCCGTCGTGCATGTTTAACCGGGCCTCTATTCAGCGTTTTGTTTGCAGTGCACCTGATAGCGGGACGTGATCCACAATTCGGCCGACGGTTAACTATATAATTAACAGCGCCGGAGATGGGAACGCGAAGAGCGCAACTTGCACGCGAAACAGGCGCCGTTTTGCAGATTCAAATCTGCTAACTAGATCTCGATATAAGCACGCGACTTCATGAACTTTGTAAATTTGCAACAAACTCTATTGAGCATAATTTATTACATACATGTGAAGAAATAACCTTTTGATATAGAGCTAATAAGCTATAATGTATGTAATTTAAGTAAGAAGTCGCAATTTTTTTTTTTTCAACACTAGACGTTTACTCATGGTTGATTATAATACTCATAAGCTAATTAGGCAAATAAGGCATCAGAAAATTGGAACTAAAGAATTGAATGGAAATAATAGTAATTGGAGAATATACACACAATATACAGTTTTTAGTAAATGATATTTATATTAATGACTTTTCAGAAACTAATTGATAATGTAAAACATAGTCTTTAGACGCTGTTTAATTTAGTTTCTTCTCAAGTGGGAATACTTCTCGGAACAATAATTGAATAACAGTAGTTAGGCCGAACACGTCCAGTTGAGAAATTGTATTCTACGAGTAGTACGTATACTAACGACGTTCAAAATAATGGATAATTACTCGATATGAAACAATTATAGATACCTAAAATAGATTTGCTGCCTTATGGTAAACGTGCTAAGATAACAACATGACTAAATATAGGTTGGTTTAAAGTTAAAGTTACAGCCTTTATATGTACGTCTCACAGCTGGGCACAGGCCTGGTCTCATTTCTGAGAGGGTTATGGAGCATTAAGTCTTCCGCGCTGATCCAATGGGGACTTCCCATGTCTTCATATTATTTTTATTCATCTGAGATCCAGGTTTCCTCAGGATGATCTCCTTTACCGCCGAGCACGTGCTAAATCAGTACTTAAAAACTTCATTGATGCCGGCGGGGATCCAACCCAGATGACACGCGTACTGTGTTATTAAGGCGATCGCATAGCCCTTAAGCCTTACCATAACACACACAAATTGCACACGGACCCGAAACAATTGTTTGTAAGCCAAGCAAATACGTTATCCGTGCAGGAATCGAAGCTGTGGCCCGCTGCGCTACAGAGCCGTTAATAATATTCCACATACAAAATTTAAATCATTATTTATTTATAAATTATAACAAATGCTTTTTCTATGGGAGACTAGCTGTTCCCCGCGACTTTGCCCGCGTGTAATTTAGGGTTTTAATTATGTTGCGCGGAACCCTAATTTTTTTTCTAAAATAAAAGTAGCCTAAGTTACTCCTTATAACATCAGCTACCTGCCAGTGAAAGTCCCGTCGAAATCGGTCCATCCGTTTCGGAGATTAGCCGGAATAAACAGACAGATAGACGGACAAAAATTTTAAAAATTGTGTTTTTGTTATAAGTACCGTTAAATACTTTCATACACATTTAGTAAAAAGCTGTTATTTTGACATTACAAACAGACAGTTCAATTTTATTTATTTGTAGAGATAACACTAACTCTCTGCATATTAGCGAGATACACCAGTGCTAAAACATCTTCATCTTCGGAAGAAGACATGTTGTTGTATCAAAATCGGACGGTTGAATGCCGAAAACTACAATGCCGCCACCTCTCGCGACATTGCCGTCGCGTCTGTGCCACGTCTTTTCTAAGTGTTTTAACTTTAAAAAAAAGGTCGCGTCCTCACCCAGTCTGTGCTTAAACCGCGACACGTCCTCGTCATAGGTGCGGTTTATAAAGAAGACACGTGGCGAGGGCGTGTGACAGTGGCGAATAATCAAAGAAACATAAGCCTAATAGTTATGTCGTATGGCGTAGTTTTTGTCGAAAGGAGAAGTGCGCCCGCGCATCCTGGTGACGTCACCGTCACTACAAGTGGCGTCTTTTCTCTCCGGCTGATGGGCTATATATTTTGTATGAAAAAGGCGCCGCATCCTCGTCTTACGTATTTTCTGTCTGGCTAGCGGCTAAAGAATAATCAGAAATCTATTTAAGTATAAATAGTTTTTACAACATATGACGTGTACCACTTATCTAAAGCTGAATAAATGTCGAGAAAATAGCGTCCTACGCGTGGTAGTTCCGAAAATCGCGTCCTACGGTTGCTAGGTAGTGCTATGCGCGTCCAAAATAGTTTTATATGCAATATACATATAAGTACTACTGGAAGAGTCACACATTCTTATCGATCATGAAAAAAAGATTAAATGCTGCTTGAGTATAAATTATTTATTATGTTTAGAAAAATGAATCTTTTGTGTAAAATATATTTATTGTAAAATGGAAGGTTTTCTAGTTTTGCTCATTCTATAGTCAAAACAATAAAAAAAATAGGTACTTGGTGACACAAATATGAATACCAACGTAAAATAACGGCTTGATGTTGCTGTGTTTTTCTTATGGTGAGTGTAGAGAATCAGAGACCCTTTTTACTGGAAACGAGGCATTCCATCTTAGTCCTCACGGGTGACAATGCATCTGCATTTTGATTCGTAATCGAAGATAGATGTAGATGTCTACCTATGGGCCACAGCATCTACTTACCATAGGTTAACTGTGTGCTTGTTTGTCACCTATTAAAAAATTGTTATTCTATAAAAAAATGCGAATGGCAGATGTTTTTTTAGTGAAACGGATGCCAAGGCTCTTGCCGAAAGGAAAATTCCCAACACTTTACAAGCCGGAGTTCGAACCCAGAACTTCATACACTCAAAAAAGATAAAATTATTTTCGGGACATTAGGTTAAAAAATACACATCAATACAAACACAACAAACGTGTCCGTTGCATACAAAGAAAATTTGTTGTATTTCCGCGGTTCTAGGTGATTTAATTATTGGAGCCTACCAATGACACGAAAAGCGGGTCGGGGCCTATGCGTATCCTAATATTTGTAAATACGCTTCCTCTCGATTGTTTGTTGTTGACATTCGTTGTAAAGCGACATTTCGTTTATAAGTGTATTTTAGAGTTTTTATAGTCTGGACATTCGTAGATATTAAAATATTTGGGAGAGTTGGAATATAGCACCTGTTGCACCAGACAAACATTGATATATCATTGATGACTTCTTGTATATCAATACGATGCCACTTTCTTGTAAATGATTGAAACAGATTATTTAACAGGGGATTATCATGACTTAATGGCCAATTCCGACCACGACGTAATCGTAAACTTGTCATTTAATGAGGTTGACAAACTAATACACAGTTCACCTGATTGTTCTATTCTCGGTTAGGAGACAAAATGCAGATGCAGTCCCCTAACTAAGACCCCTAACGAAGAAGTAATTCCTCGTTACGAGTAAAAAGGGTCATCTTTATTTCGTTATTTCTATTTACGCAAGGTCAGTTTTTACGAGTTATTCAATTACGTTTCCTGTCGCTATATTTTTAACGTTACCTGTACACCCCTTAAAATATCAACTTATTCATTTATTTATTCATTACAGCCTATCGAAGTCCACCGCTGAACATAGGCTATCCCATAAACTGCCTCAAAAGTCACTTGCCAGTTGTCATACTTGGCAAACCAGTTTTTTATTTCTAGTTGTTATAAGAAAGACACTACCGCCCATCTCCTGGTTTGGTTTGTCCATCGTCTCTTAAGACACCTACGAGACGATATGGGCATTGGATATCCTTACACTAAAGTACAAGATCAAATCGAAATGAACATCTTGTGGACCATTAAATAACATTTTCATCAAAACATTATAAGAACGAAAATTAATTTTATGTGAAGGGACAACACTAGACTTAAATACAGAAGATAATTTTGTTTCCCTGGATAAAATAAGAAACGGAGTGGTACTGAATGTAACGTTTCTGAAGCAGGATAACCTTACACTAAAAATGCGCTGCGTAGGTAGCATGGTTTAGTTAATTTATTGACACAATTTTATTTTACAAGTCGAATGTATCAAGATTATTATAAAAAAATATAATAAAAACGTGAAAGACGATCTACGTGACAGCCATGACGATTAGGGTGAATCCTCCCGAATTGGTTTACCTGCTGTTTTACAGATCATTAAATAGACAACTCCTCCAATTCTTTCTTGCTCTGAACATTTCTTGTTTGTATAATGTGTTATAAAATATCGATATTTAGCGTTAATTTCTTTAAGACATATTAGTGTCTACAGTACACATGTATCCACAAACAAATTTATTACAAAATACCTCTTACGGGCAGAAAGCTCAACCCACCATTGCTTGTAATTGTAATAAGGTTAAGTGTTTTATCTACCATCTCATATAAAAAAAAACAATAACCTCTATGAAACCTTTGTATTTAAAAAAATAAAAGTCAATGTTTCTATAGTGTAGGTTATTGACATCACGCACGTGTTTTATACTCCGTAACGTCACCGTGATTTCACTCCATGACGCTCGGGTTGAATCATCGCGAATTCAATAGCGATCGACGCGAATCTATAATACCAGTTTAAACTGTGTATGTACATATTCATATTGAGTGCACACAAACCGTTTATCTTTTACTTTACACGTGAAAAAGTGTTATAGAGTTCCGTTGTTCATTTTCTAATATTTTCGTTTTATAATTATACGTAAATGGAATTTGATGGTCCAAACATAATTTACGTTGAAAAGCCATGCTGAGTTGTGTTATGGTAGTAGCACGAATGGGTCGGTTCGACCAGGTAAGGATCCTTCATTCCTTATAACCCCTTCCACGAAGCTGGTCCCATGACTTCTAAATCCTAACAATTATGCACTACTACAACGTCCAGTGGAAAATCATTATTTTGGAAAACCCACGGGTGACAAGTGGAAGAAAAAATACAATTGCTTTTTTTGTTAAACTTTAAGGAATAATGAATGGCGTTTAAAGAATTGTGAATTGTAAAAAAATATTTGTGGACCCAAAAATACTTCTTTCGTGCGTGACGGCCCATAGTACCGCAACCAAACGTTTAACAGTGGCAGCCTAAATTCAATTATGAACATGAATAAATGAAATAATGCCTATTGAATATAAATAAAAATAAAAAGTTTTATTTCTTCAAAAGAAGGTTTAACATAATATATGTATTTCTTGCTACTGCTATTTAAGACCGTTATTAAAGTGCGTAGTGGCGTAATGGGATAAATAGATACTTGTCTATAGTTTAATTTTACACGAGTAACCGCTGACTTTAAACTGAATCCACTGATATTGTAAATACAGATTAACCATGTACTCGATGGTGAAGCAAACATCATGAGGAAATCAGCATCTGCGTAATTAAAATAAGATGAGACTGTGACCAGTGCAGAGTAACAGCATACATAATGTATTTATTAATTTCTTTATTTATTCATCTTACAATACAACTATCGTTACAGGCTAATCTAATACGATAGTATAGTGTACTACAGCTGTTCAGTTTATAACAGCTTCTTAAAATTTGTTCCCTGATCAAGAGAATAAATCAACTTTCTCGCCAACTAAATTCAGTATATGCAAAGTATGTGTTAAAAATGCTTTAGACAGTAGGTAAGTGGGTTCTACCGCGGGACTGCGCGAACAGACGCGGTCACCGCCAATTCGGCTCAGCTCAGACAGGCTCAGACGCTCCAATATACCACCTGGGTTCGAAAATTGGCCATGTAGAACTCTAATATAATTTTTATATGAATATGAACATAATGTAAGCCATTGCTTTAGTGGCAAAATTTAAAAAAAAGATACGAATTTGCCTCGTATCTGCGGTATTTCACTTGCGCTAACTTAAGTTAGTAAATTATCAAAAATGTAAAAAATAATCATATTTCTTAAAAGAAATTATTTTTCTTAATAGAAATTAATGACAAATTAGTTTGTACGTTATAGATTACGGTTAAATGAAATGTATGAATGTAGCCTAAGTTACTACTTATAACATCAGCTATCTGTGAAAGTCCCTATAAAATCAGTCCAGCCATTTCGGACATTAGCCGGAACAAACAAACGGACTGACTGACAAAAAATTCAAATTGTTTTTTGTTATAAATACCGTATATAATTTCATATGCATTTAGTAAAAAACTGTTATTTTAACATTACAAACAGGCACTTCAATTTTATTCATTTGTATAGGTTATGGTGGCAACCCTAACTGCCCGGCTAGCATGGGCTGATGACAAAAATTTTATCCCCCGATTATATCCACTGACAAGAAATAAAATTATCTTGTCCCTAAGCCAAAGCACGGCAACGCGGGAAAGGAGAAGTATATCCCCGTTTGACATAACGAGTAGACGGGGCCAAATGAAGGAAAAAAAATTATGACGTTTGAAGTGGACAATTTTATCCTTGTTCAATGGACGAGGGTTTAAGTTTATATTAATACTAAAAAGATGTCTCCAGCATACTAAAGCATCATTTTCGCGTCAGAAAGTGAAAAACAAGAGAGAAAATTACATCGGCGATCGATAAGTGATCAGAGTAATCCATTTGAATTCCCCGACAATTAATTTCTACGCCTTTTTCGAATGCATAAAGAATGTGTTATGTATTTGTGTGCAGAACTCCATGAAGCTTTTTTTTATAGGATAAGGGTGACAAACGAGCACACAGTCCACCTGATGGCAAGTGGTTGCTGCGGCCCATAGACATCTACATCTATCCTCGTTTGCGAATCAAAATGCAGATGCGTTGTCACCCGTGAGGACTAAGATGGAATGCCTCATTTCCAGTAAAAAGGGCCTCCGGCCACCTGCACTCGCCAAGCGAAACGCAGAGGTAAACCTCTACTTCACGCTGGTATTCTGTGAGGTCGTGGTACCACCCCGGTTCGAGCCGGCCCATCCGTGCAACAGCAAAAGCTGCTGCGTGGCTCTACCAATGTTACCACCTACAATATTAATCAGAAAGGGAATTATAGCATTCATTCAATTAGTAATGAAATAAAAAACAATTGTTACTACTTGTAAATATACATTATTTTCTTGCTGGAGGAGAATGAATGCATCATGCGATCGTTCCTTTTTATTTTTGGGCTGTGGGATAGCTGGTGGAAAGGGCTGGATGGCTTGTGGAAGGGGCTGGACGGCTGGTGGAAGGGGCTGGTGGAATATTTTCCGGCTCGTCTGCGAAGGAAGTGGGTACAGAAAGTCTTAATAAATTTAATTGGGTATCATGTACCACCACCGACGCTTCAATGATTTCCTGCTATAAAATTATAAACATAAGCTTCACATGCTCAAATACAAAGTTACACAAGACAAACTATTGTAACTAAATAAGTACACACATTTGCCTGGCCTATTGCAGACTCTTCAGGCCCAATACAGGTAAAAGACTCATACCCAATAATGTTCAATACTTTTGTGCCCACTTCGAACACAGTCGGTACTGTTACTGAATTTCCCGTGTTGCTGCGTCCACGAGACCCTTTTTAAAATTTTTCCAAGTCTGCAAATAAAAGAATATTTAAATACCTACTACTTTCTCACAGTCGAAATTAGTATATATAATTTTAATTTTATGTACTCACAGAATTTACCACGAAATTGTAATGTGTTATGGACTAACCTCCTTCAATGGAAGTATACTAAAAGAATACTAAAAGTGTATGGGCCAGACAAAACTGATGATCAATGGATCATCAGTTCTGTCTGGCCCATACTATTTTAGTATCTCCTTGAGGATTTGCCACTGGGAGTCTGCCCTTTTGGCTGCTAAGGGCCATGTGAACTCTCCAGTGGCAAGGTGGTTGTTAAAGTCGAACAACGTATTAATTTGTGTTTTGTTACTTCTTAATCTGAATGAAAATAAATAATTGTTATACAATTGGCGATAAATATAGACTAATCGGTTATAAAATAGTATCAATTATTTGTAAACGGAAAGATTTGTAGAGAAAATTAAATGTCTACATTTCGCTTTCTTAAAACAATAGTTATTTATAACATTTTACGTGATAGTACTTACTTTTTGGCATTCATTTTAATATATATATTCACCTCTCCGTGTTAACTTTATTTGACGAAAATGAAAATTGTGCTATACTTCTTATTAGGTAGTTTGTGACGAAAACTTTTAAGTGTCGAAAAAATCACGAGCACAGATAAAAAACAATGATTTTGTGACTTAGAGTAAACATCAATTTTGAAGTATTTTGGAGTTTTCTTATAATGGCAATAATTGCCGCATAAGTCTATGTCCATTTTATCTAGTGTGGATATTATATCACTAGTGTGCCCATGCTCGAAGGGTGGATAAATCTAAGCGAGAGGAAAAACATCTTGTCCTTTTCGCGGGGATAAAATGTCTCCTGCCCATATGCTAGCCCTGCTGGTGGATAAAATTCATTTAAATAATATTAATTCATATCATAACAAACAAACATATCACAATTCATAAGGCCACCATCTTTGATCTCATCGTTGCTTCCCCCGTTAAAATACTCTAAAAAAAACTGAATTCATTGGTTTTTCAAAGTATGTTTATAAATAAGTAATGTACACTTCTCAACACAGTTTTAGGAATATCGTTAAATTACGTAATTTCCAGTACATAATAAGCATGCTTTTACAGTGTTGTACATAATTGTGCGACATGATATTATCAAGATGTAGTCAAGGCGAGCTCTTAACATTATTTTTTATTTTTATTAATTAAATGGCTATAAGACTTCAAGTCTCGTACGTCCGCCAGCCGTGAAACCATGCGGCGAGACGTCGCGTCGACGTAACATTGTAGTGTCGCGCCGCAGCGGAATCCCAAAAAGCAAGTACGGTTGCTAATTAATTTTTCATAGCTTCGCTGGCGACACCGCGGTGATATGCAAACTACCCCCGCGCATTAAACACACAGCCGTATCGCTGCGTCGCCGCTGTACCATCAATTAGTGCAGCGGAACTGCGCAACTTTATATCATTAACACCATAAAAAGACAGATATTGCGAGAAAATTTGTGCAATCAATTAGGAGTTTTAAGAGGGGTCGCGGGGGTGGATGCGTGCCGAGTGCAGCGGCGTCGGGAGCAAAACGCGGGGAGGGGAAAAGGCGGCGCGCGCATCTGTGCATTCGGCATATTTACCCCGATAGTGGGCGGGCGGGTTCACTGACCCGACCCAATGCAAGGCCTGCGTACAGTAGGGGCCCGTTTGATTACTGCCACCGCACCGCACACCGACGCAAAAAGCTAACACTGTGCGTCAAGTGGGCACGCACGCTTTTTTGTTTTAATCATCTGGTGGATAGACACGTAATTCTGTTTCAGAGGCACATTCGGCCGGAAGAAGAGAAGTCAGTTGCTAGACTGGCTTCAGACGGACGTATCCATATCGATTTATAGTTTATTATTAACGCGAGGTGAGTGATTTATAATTTATGGCCAACAAAATGGCTTTAGTTGTCTGTCGGAAACATCGAAGCTGACCCCCCCCCCCCCCCATCCCCCTAAAGTGAAACTCGAATCAGATAAACGAAACGTTTTCGTTAATAATAAGGGTTATATTTAGGCAAATACACAAATAGTTTAGTACACTAATAATACACAAATACGGACAGCAAGATTGCGGCATACCCACACAGGGGTCATAATTACAACCCGACATTCATAAATCCAATGATTAAGGCAGACAGACACATTCACGACCATAGACCGTAGACGGAGGTATACTTATGCAGAGCCACCCTTGCAGTCGGCGGATCGGATGCAATACTATAACCTACCCCAAACGTTCCCCTCATTGCGGCAGGTCAGGCCGGCTTTGAAGGGCATTTACATAATAACCAAGCGTGTATTTATTTAAACTACCTCGTATTCGTTATTAACACTTTAGCAACAAACATAAGTTTAAACTATTTGCAGCCTAAGAGATTAACAGTAAGAATATCGCTACATTATAACCTATCAATTACACTGTTATTAAGTTTATATCCGGAAAATAATGTAATATTACCGAATTTTGGAATTTCCAATTTCGAAATATCTCCACGTCTTGGAATGAGCTGGAGTCCAGTTTATAGTTTTTTAAATAATATATGTATGTTTGCACAAGTTTGAATGTTAGTGAACTCGCCATCTTGTATATCTCAAGAAGTTCTTTTAACTTATTATCAGCTAGTGCTTAACTAAATCCTAGCTAGTGGCATGTGGTAATGAAGCCCTAGATGGTAATACAATTTTATCCGACGTGTTTATATAATTACATAATGAAGACTCATTTAGTTTTCATAAATTTGACTAAAAAAAATCTGACAAAAAAATGAACTCTAACTTCAACCAAATGGGAAGTTGATAGTGTTGGCACAAAGCCGATCGCACCCACACGTTTATTAGTTTTTATTTCAATTTAACTTTCATGTGAACAAACTTAACAGTCTGTAACAAAGCGTTACAGTTCTTAGAGTACTCGCAAAATATGTTGTAAATCATATTTTAGTAGCAATAAAGCTTTTTCAAGTATTTCGTAAAACTATAACCACTGATGTATTTCAAAATAAACGCGTTTGTACAGAACGAAAAACGCGAGTTGGTCTTCGATGAACTGGATATTTTATACACAGGCGTTTTTTTATACTGGTAATTTATGCCTAGGAAAAAAAATTTTAGATCAGGTGAAAGTAAAAAAAATTTAAGAACAAAATTTTATTTCTGATATAATAAAAAATGCGAAAATGAGAGTTGAGAAATGAGTAGGTACTGACTGAAAATACTGCCGAATATAGGCATCTCCCTGAGATAGCACGCCGTGTACCTAGCTGATCGACGGCATTGGGCGTTGGCGATGAAAAAAAAACAGGTCAAGTGTGAGAGTACATTGAGGTAGTTTGCGAGAAGCATAAGACAAAAGACAATTTATATCTTTTGATTGCTTCGACTTATAAGCTTAAATTTTGACCCGCTCCCGAGAAAAAGGGCCTAGACGGACCTGCAGACGAGCATAAGAGCTCCGTTTTTTCTTTTGAATTACGGAACCATAAACGTCATTTTAGAATGCATTCGTATTTAGATGTTGAAACCTAAATCTCGCGTAATGTTGATGATGAGTGGCATTACCAGTGATATAGACAACTATCTTTTTACTGAAGTTACAAGTGAATTTACAGTTCACCTGATGATAAGTGATTACTACAACCCATGGACACCTGCAACCAACTTCAACCGAAGATGCTGCAAATGTTTCGTCTTTCGAGAACTAAGGCCGGTATTCAGAAGGTAATATCGAGTTTAAAAGCAAACATTACAATGTCAAAATTTATGTAGTAACATAGAATTGCCTAATCATTATGTAAACTAGGATCGTGTTTTGTTACCGGGTAAAACAATTCTTTAGTGAATCACATGATAATCTCTGTATCTAACATGCAATAGATATTTAAATTTAACAATAAATTCTTGAAAAAATAATACTTACTCTTGGAAGACGTATAAAACTCGCCGCAACATTGATAGTCTACTTACATACATACAGTGTAAGATAGTCTACTAATACGCCATTGCTAATAAAAATAATGCATAATCTAATAAGAACTGGATCTTCCGAATCTTGACCTACGAGTATGTGTGTTGCTTAGCTTATTGAACTGTGACTGCCTCTACCATAGATTGCCTCATATGGAGGATTTCGCCATAGTTGCCACGCTTGGCAGGCGGATTCGGTGCTGCCCATTTTTCTTTTAATTTCCTTCTGTCGCCTCTTACGACATCCACGGGACGACATAGGATAGTGAATATTTTTACACCGCTACTACACAGTCAAATAACAGGACATACACACATACTACATACATACATACTTATTTACATGAAATGTTTGCTTTTTGCAAAGACGAAAATGAAAAGCAAGTTTTTTTTTAAATTATAGAATTTAAAGTTGTACTAAAATGGCTAAAACGGATATGTTGAGAAATAAATCATTAAAAGCCGACACGTTTTATCATAGTCCTCAGTGGTGATAACGCGTTCTGTGGTCATCTCTATTTAACTTGGTTGCAGGTTCCCATGGGCTGCAGTACCTAGTCACATACTAACAGGTGGTGACTGCTAGCTTGCTGATCACTCTTATGTTTTATCATGAAACTGAAGTGACAAACCAACGTACAGTCCAACTGATAGTAAGTGGCTAATGTAGTCCATGGACACCTGTAGACAATTCTAAACAAAGAAAACTGGAGATGTGTTGTCACCTTTGACGACTAGAGATAGAATGCCTCCCAGTTAGTTATGATAAATACTGTCTATATCGTTTAAACCGGAACACAGCAGTACAGGCACAGCTATTTGATGACAGAAGTAGGTATGAGAGGATGGTACCAGATTGACTCCTAGGAGGCCTGCTATAGCATATTTGGAAAATAAAAATGTAAGAAATAAGGGGGAAATGTAAGATATAGGGGGAAAATGGTCAGACGTAGATATAAAAAGCTTTAATAATTATTAATTGTCATTTCAATAGATTTCTTTTAAATTATAAGTCTGTCATGTCTGAATGTAATAAGACATCGCAGGTATAACATACAACAACGGTGAGAATGAGAGACACAAAAAGTAAGCCAGTTTGACTTACGTGTTTAAGACCAGGTAAAAACTCAGCTGTACTAAAAAAGGGTCAACAAACAACTAAGTCAACAGGCGAATTCTTGTTACTGAGAAATATGAAAATGTAAAGTGAATTCATATAAGGGTAAGACGAGAGGAAGCATTTCGACCTTGTTCACCGTAATGGTAAAGGCTTTAAATATAATATTACCGGACCAAAACCTCTTAGATAGTGAAAAGCTGCACCTAAATCAATTGGTGTCTATTATTAAGTTAACACTTTTACTGTCCGGTTTCCAGACACAATAGTAAGACAATAGCAGTGCCCTATATGTAGTGCACGGGACAGCGAAAGGGTTAACCTGCAAGTTGAGATCCCTGAAGTAAAGCTTAATCATCCAAGAAAAAACATAATGTCTCACTCCTGAGCACAGAACTCCTCTCAGTTCAGAAAGGATTTATTTAGGGCAAGCAAGTGTCCGCCGCGCTGCGCCAATGCGTGTTGGTGGACTTGGCATGTCTTTGAATTTCTTGTTAATTTTTAAGACATGCAGATTTTCTTACGATACATTTCTTCGGCACTTAAAATAGCGATTAACAATTTAGCTCTCAGGAAACTGTACACAAATTTGAAAGAATAGTGATGGGAACAAATACTACTAGAATAAGAGTATCGACTCTGTACTCACCAACCAGCCTGCTGTCCAGCGTGGTAT
The DNA here is from genome assembly GCA_033319125.1 of Parnassius glacialis. Classification (NCBI taxonomy): domain Eukaryota; kingdom Metazoa; phylum Arthropoda; class Insecta; order Lepidoptera; family Papilionidae; genus Parnassius; species Parnassius glacialis. The sequence continues at coordinate 30,802,256 of JAVANC010000022.1, read as the reverse complement.
ATGTACTTGTTGTGTCTGTACTTTAAAAGTTATATTTTGAAGGCTAAGTCCAACAATGGACTTATAAAGAACGTTGATGAATGATAGTATATGAATTTAAAAAAAAAAAATAATTTATTTCAAACCTTCGTTTGATTAACTAAATGTTTCTACGAAAAGGTAGGTACTATTATTATCATTATAAAAATAATAAGATAGGTATTATAAGGGTATACAATATAATTTAGAGAGTTTCCTACGCACATTTTAATTTAGTGCCTACTCATGTTATAGTAGTATTGAGCTTTACGACCTACGATGTACTAGTACTAAGGAGAAATAAGAATTTTAATTAGTTAAATGCCTCTCCAAGTCATAGGCGAAAGCGGGTGACTAATATAAATATTAGTGACTTTTCACGCTTGATTATAATGAAACATGCAATCGTAGATTTCGAAAACTCCTTTGGACGAATGTACAGTTATCAGCATTTAAAATATCAGCAGGAAGGGCGCATGGCCACCTTGTTTCTCAATCTTTGTGACGGATGCGATAAGGTAAGAACGGACCGTAATTAAATACGTGTTAAAACACTCAAGCTCGTCGTGAGCCGTACTTGCAAGTTTGACCTCGCAATTACTAAAATTGGTTTGATTTACCATTTTAATTGTGACAAAAAGCTTATTTTTTCCACCGGCGCGGACGAGGGTATAGTCGACGGGTCATTGCAATCTCGACCAAGTGACTTTCTGCCTGAGGGTCGATTAGGGATCGGCAGGGTGACGCTGCACGTGTGTCGGTGATCGGCATTTTGAGCTGTGGCGTCATGTCGTTAAGGCGTAGTTTCTGTCGGTGGTGTCCGTAGGCGCGAGAGGAGAGCACTCGAGGTCGGATGCTGAGAGCGGGGTTGTGTCGGGGCGGGCAGGGACGGGACAAAATCGATATAGTCGGGCGGCGCGCGACGTCTTGCGCCCCTGCCCCGCGTCCCTCTAATGAATGAGAGCGAACATAGTCATCTCTGCGGATGGCGGCCCCGGCGATACGGCACGCCGCTGCCGCCGCCGCCGCCGTCGACCCACCGTTGTGCCGCCGATCCAATGTATTGCTTCGCGCCGCGATAACGAACACAACCTAGATCTATCCGTACGCTTCTAAATATATCTTTCACCACTGCCGTATTGCTTTTCTATTCCTTTTATCTAAAGCAACCTAGACTACTTTTAGACTTATATATTGCATCGTCTTACTTATTTTCAGTCCACTGTCAAGCTAGACATTGCGAGACTATTGTACTTGTACATTATATAAGAGTAAAGTAAAGTTACAGCCTATATACGTCCCACTGCTGGACAGAGGCCTCTCATTTCTGAGGGTGTTTTAGGGAAGGGAAGTGACTGCCGCGCTGTCCCAACGCGTGTTGGCGGCCTCCACAGTTCACATGTCTATGAAATATTTTTTTTCTCTGACACGCAGGTTTCCTCACGATGTTATACTTCACCGTCGAACACGTGGTAAATCAGCACTTAAAATTGCAATTAACAATGTCATTCGTGCCGGCGAGGATCGAAACCAGGTTGCCTGCGCGGATTGAACCTGGCTTGTCCACGCACTGTGAAATTTACAGCGAGTGCTAAGCCCTTGAGCTACCATGGCCCTTTATATGTTATAAACAATTTCTTGTTTCATCTATCATGACAGCAAATCTTAATCTAGCCCCGAATATTAAGTATAATAATAAATAGCTGAGTGCTGTATTGTTTTTATTTTACAAGTTACAAAATGAAGGAGAAAGTTAATAAGAGTAATTGTATTAATTAAAAAAATTAATAGGAATCATTGACGACCGAGTTCCTACTGATCGGCGGCTCGACTCACTCGCGCTGCGAGGAAATGTTGCATCCCTCTGCTTATTCTCTATCTCTACACTCATCATATGAAATACAGCAGCCTTAAACTGTAGTCTTAGTTTTCCCTTCGTCGCACAACTTTTTTGTGAAATCAACTACCACCAGCGATTTTTTTAGGGACCTAGAGGCAGTTGTTCATAGGCGGCAGTTGTTACCTATATACCACTATATATATATATATATATATATATATATATATATATTAGCAATGTGGATTTTTTATGAAAATGGAGCCGCATAACTAGAATAAACAAAGACGGAACAAATCTCTAGAAGTCGCCATGTTATTACTAGCCCTCAAAGAGGCATAATGGAGTCATGAACTGTTTTTTTGCGACAGAGAGGCTGACTCAAGCTTCAATTCACACAATAAAATCTTATTGAAGACTGAGATGTTAAGCGAATTCATCTTAGATGAAAACAGGAATTTTCAACATTACTATAGTGAATAAACTTTAATATTCAATAGCGTGATTTTAAAATTTATATGATCTTAAACAATAAAACAATATACTCTATTTACATAGTTAAATAGTTACGAACCAAAGACAAACATGATATTTACCAATCCCACATAATTGTATTATAATGTGTACTTATTTCTTTTAAATTTCCCGTCTATTTCACTAACTTTAAAACATTTTTAATAACAGGAAGTACTGAACAGACTCAAAGTAGAGGACCACAGAGACACGTAGCTAGCGTATAAAAAAACGTCTGTGTCTAGTGTAGGAGTACCACATAATTTGTTTTTGGATAAGGTTGCAAAGTGAGAGCGAATACGCGCATATATATGTATGGAAAAATGTAGCGTCGCTTTAACAACTAATTGATGGAGATTTTAAATGTTTCAACAAAGAAGTTAGGACTCGAGTACTATTACAGTTTTACCCGCTTGATGATGACATAAGAGAATCCATCACACCATATAGATCTCGCAAGAGGCGACTATGGAAAATGCCCGTAACGTCTCACCTCCTCGACGGCTGTATACCCATCTCGTTTATACCAAATGTAAAATATTCCGTAAGGTAAAATAGACCGATTCAGAATGTCAAGAAACTTTGCTGATACGAATAATCCTTATAATATTATGATCACTCGTAAGCATATATGGACGAGTTAAGTAGTGGTACACAGGTATTGCACATAGCATTACTGTTAGATCATTTATACAAAGATGGTCTTGGGTTAGCAAAAAATCATTTAAAAAATATTCTCAAAATAATAATAATTCGATGCTAATATATAAGCGGCCACGGCCAATGGCCGCAAGGAAGTTAAGTGCTCAGACACACGGGCAGCGCTTTGTTGACAACATGGGTGACTGCTGCCGTCGTCGCATGGTCTGTAGCTACCGACGACGCGTAAAAGGCTGTCATTAGACAAGCTGGCGGCTGCCGTAGACGCGTCGGCGACTGTCATCGAGCCAGCGTTGAACATTCAAGGAAACCATTTATTTAACTTTTCGTTCATATCGAAGAAGAAAATCTGTCGGCTTTTAATCCATCGAAGCAAACGAAAAACAAAAAAGAAAACTGATCATTGTGCGTTGATGTAATATTAGAATACAAAGAACTGCCAATTTTTTCAACTTAAACTTTTACAAAGATTTTTTTTATTATTTCCAAATGTTTATAGCTTCTTTTGAAGAGCTAACCGGCTGTTTTAAACGTCCATGCTGTTTTTTTATTTTATTTTTTTATTATGGAAATATTAAATTTATTTTATATTTTTATTATATTTTTTCTTGAGGACAGAAATCAACAAGACAATGTCAATATTCCAAGTGGCGCTTTTTTTATAAGCACGTGCTTTAGTAAACTGATAAAAGTTGCGCACGCGGCACGTTACAACTTTAAACATCTTTTTTTAAACATCAACATAGGTCAGTAACAGCCACAAACGCGTTAGCCGTAGCCAGCGACAAGTTACGACGGCTACAGTTGTTGTGGTCTTCAAAGTACCACTCGTCTATATGTGCACTAAGGCTGAGACCTATAGACCGTACTTTGACTGCTCAGACTTTACTTTCGAGCTAAGACAATGTCGGTATATATATATAAAAAGCCTAAGTCAACGAAATCGACGACTTACGTAAAACTCAGGATTTTATCCGGAACCACCGTATTCATTATAAATTGTTGTTTTTTTAGTTATTCTAATTATTCATAACAATAAATAGGTAATTGTAGGTTGTCTTCTAGTTTTAAATAGCATTAATCCATTTTTTATTAACGTACTTTCAAACTTATTTCAAATTTCTTAAAACTTATTTTTTATTTTTTTCTCACTCTTGTCATCTATTCCCGTCCTCATACGTCCGTTTTCTATTTCATATAATAATAACTTTTGTGAAATACAATTTGGACTGTCTTTTTTAAATTTTATACAATAAAATCAAGAACATAATGCGTGGAATAAAGCATCCATAAATTTTGTCCATTCAAAATTGTCTGGACCTTAGCATAACCTTAGCTTAATCTTAGCCCGATACAATTATAAATTCAGAACCAAAGATTATGCGTAATAACGACTAAGCGTATAATACTAAGCTAAGTTTTTGTAAGGAAAGTCTGAGCGAAGTCAAATTACGGTCTATAGATCTCAGCCTAAGTGTCTTTACAAAAGTACAGCGTTACTTTACGCCGGGACAGATTCTAATCTAAACGCAAGTCCGGTCTTGCGTGGAGTAATGATGACAAAAATGCTGCATTGCTGCTGCAAACTCACGGTTTTTGACTCGGTACAGAGGGTTAGTAAAGAGTTTATTGGTGACATGAAACCTCAAACAAATCGTATCACATTGGGGCAGAGACACAAAGTAAGCAAAAGTTAGTAATGGACACGACACTAACATAAGCAGAAACTCATTTCACCAATTCACACTACAGTATACAATGTATGCGTACGAGTAATCATTACACCTATTCCTTTTCTTGTAGTTTCGTCGCTGACATCTATAAAACTTCAGCATGCTTTCAATCAAAACATGACATTTTTAATTTTTAGATAAGTCTATATTCAATACTGAAGTATACCATTCTGAAACCAACCTCTTGTTGTCTTAGCATTTTGAAAAATACCAAGCAATCTGCGTTTACATCGCATAAACGTTAAAACGCGACATTGAGCAATTAACGGGAACAGTCCTAATAAGTCAAAACAAATGGAGGGCATAGCCAGACTAGGTGGGTAACCGTTGTATTAATAACGCCGAATACGACCGCCGTCGTCACACCAGCTGTAGCTCGTCAGTGTTTCAGGGCAATGACGAATAGCGGCCATGTAAAAGACATTAAAATAAACCCACCCGTTTTTAATAAAGATACTTCCATATCAAAGGATATTGAGTTTATTAAAAAAAAATCTCCAGAACCAAAACTAGGATATAACTCATTGAAATCATTGATCTTTTTATATATAATTTAATTATGCCCTCATATCCGATCTATTATCGTAAGTCCACTACTGAATACAAGGTTTAAGCTTTATTGTATTTTCAGCTTTGTGGTATTCTCTGGAGAATATCACAAAACTCAGACCTAAGTCACCGCATTCATAAAAAAAAGACGTTGCCTTCAGACAAGGATTTGAGATGGTTTACGTTCACAAATTGCACAAGGACATACATCTAGACAATTATTTGTAGACCATACAAAACAAACACTTTCCGTGCAGGGTTCGAACCCGCTACTCGCAGCACCGCAACCGAACGCTTAACCACTGCGCTATCGACTAGTCAATACCCTGCATTTTTCATCAGGTTTTATCTCTGATAATGGAGTGTCGCTCTAAATTGTGATGCCGATACGAGGTATCTTTAAATACCTATTTAAAATACATAATGAAAGATAAAATTTTACACAAAATTTATCAGTAAATAAAATTGAAAAAAAAGTCGGATACCTTTTTAGATGTCATTTTTAAAACAATACAATGTAAAGATGGCAAGGTCCATCATTAAACTATTCAAATTAGATTTTTTTACGATATCATGTTTACGTGTCTTCATAAATAAAGTAACAAGAATAAAAATATTTTTTGAGTTTAAAAAATAAATAAAGTTATGTTTGAGTTGGTAACATGAAAATGCGTTTAAAATGTAAATCAGCAAACTCTCTATGTGATGGATGGAGGCTTAATTTAACGCTACAATAATCTAATTAGTCAACGTTAGATGTTAAAAATCGCACCATATCGGCATACTTTAAATAGCATACAAGAATTGTTAGATTAATGTAAGAAAATATAGATGTTTTCATAAAATAAAAGTGACAAACATTCATCATATTATGGTAGTACTATAGCTAATGGACATATGCAACAAATTTCAAAGACCAGGGTGTTGTACATACCCATACAGCCGGATGCATTGCTGATTGACGTTCAAAATTGATAAGAAGGTGGTAACCACCCAGATGGATCCCTAAACAGAAGAGAAGTCAAGATATTACAAAATGGAAATGTAGAAAATAATTTTTTTAGTCGCCTGTCATTCAAAGTTGACTGGTAGTTAATGCATTATGGCATTAGTTCCGCCTCTATGACACCATTTTGTGTATATGATATTTTATAAAGAAATAAATTAATAACTATTTCTGTATTTTTTTAAATTTTATGCGTCACCTTGGTCACAGATTATCTCTATATAATAAAAAAAAACCAATTGCTGTCCGTTGGTCTTGTTCAAAGTCGAAACTCTGATGAATTTTTTATATGTACGATAGGTGGTGCTGTGGTCGAGATCCAGAAATCACCCGTGAGAAGCCGAGGCGGACCGCTAGTAGTAAATAAGTTTTATTTAATAATAAATGGCAAACATTACGGTGCTTATTATCTAATCAAATAAGTAAAGAAGAGATATCGAATCAAATTAGGAAGAAGTAATCACATCTGGTTTCGACTTAATGTCGTGGAGTAGAGGCGGATTAAAAACTGGGTCAGGTCTGACCCGAGCCAAGTCTTTTTTATTACGCCTCAACTATGTGGAACTATGTGGAACTATGTGGAAAAATATGGAAATGAATAAGGAATGATAAAAAGGTTGAACTGTGCACCTGGGCCCAAATGAAAATAAACTTTAACATGGTTCGAGAACAATGTTCCAAACTAGGGCTAACAACTAGCCTTCGTTCACTGCTCTGAAGCCGTTGGACTACATATTGTCGTCAGTACCTGAGGACATGACCTGTTCAAAACGTGACTCCGACCTAAGTCTCTCAAGAAATCTATAGAGGTAGCAGTGTTTGAATTCCTCAGAGACAGTGCGTAAATCCATAGTATGATAGCCATTATACCCAAAAACAGACGCTTTAAATAAAAATTATTTTAATTAATCGCTTAGAGTTCGAAAAATATCTAAACAATTGTTTATTTTATTTTATTAAACTGTTTCTTAAAAAAAAAATATGCATTTGATTGAGTAACAGAACTTATGCCCAAGGTATAATTTTACAATGAATTTCAAAAATGTTTAACAGAAAAGCAATATTACAACAAAACTGGTTAGAGCAAAGAACCTATAAACGCGATGACTAGCCTGTTAATGTGTTTTTTGCACCCGGTGGTGAAAAACACATGCGAACATAAATGTGCATCTTTTGATAACATTGTTGGTGTTCTGTTTATTAGCGGTTAAGTATCGTGTTAGCTATGAATAAAACGTGATCTTCGGGCCGAGGTCAGAGATGTCGGTAGATGCCGATAAGGGCACGTGTGGGTGATCACAAGAGCGCACCGTGATAGATATAACGTCAAAACACTCAAAACGCACGTCCGCCGATAGCGTATACAAGACTTTGGAAATATTATTAGATAATTTTTTGTTTAATTGCATTTCCTCTATCCTTTTTAAGCTTCTTATAATTATAAAGGTTAATTATTATAATTTAAAAAAAATAACCTAACCTAAAAAGCCTAACCAGTCTATTCAAGATCAAAATGCAAATACGTATTCGCCCTTAGCATTTAAACACAATCTCTCCGCTTCTAATAAACATCAAACTAAATAAGATTGACACAAGTAATTGACATAAATAAAAATACATAAATGAAGGTGTAGGTTTGATTATTTTCAGTAAACACTGCGCAAGTTCTCCATTAAATTCTTGGGACGTCCGAGCATAGCGTAACGAGCAAAAATTCAACGCATTAACTCCGACAAAAGTTGGCACATATACTAATACTTGGGGTAGCAGAAACTTTAAACAAGCCCATTAGGATCTTCAAGATCGAAAGATTATTTAAAACGTCGAACATAATTCACTGGTATCACATTACATTTCAGTCTGTAATAACACACACTTTAAACAGCATTAAAAACGTCTCAAGTCGAACATAAGTCATTGGATGTTAAGACATGTTTCCTTTTAATTCATTGATATTAAAATGTTAAAATGACCGCGTATAAACATACCATAGTAATAACTCGAAGCAATCGCCATCGAAGCGTATCGGTCAGAGTCCTAAGGAGGGCGCTAGTGGAGCTCTCGCCAGTGTGCACCATTCCGACCTCAGGCACGGATTCTAGTTCTTGCAATACACTCACTTCACTCACACGCACAGACAACTCTCACCAAGTCTATACAAGTGTGGATATTTTAAATAAATTTAAATTAATGAATATTTATTGTACGGCTACCGCAATTATCGGCCGTGAGGACGCGACTGGCCTGTTATCGCACCGATACCTATTCTTCAGCTCAAGCAGACGGCGCCGTACGTGAATGAATCGCACGACCTCGTTGTTTTGGTCACTCGCCTAGCGTCCTATATGTGTCGCGTCAGGGGAAGACAAAAATGCCGTACACGTCATGCACCTAGTACTTCTTCTCTATAAATATTCAATGCCACTCCTACACATAATTACATGCGGATAAATCATTAGCATAATTTAGATACTTTTCGTCATCAATAATCACCCAAAATAATACTTAGTAAAATTTTGTAATCCAGAAAATTAAAAAAAACATTCTATTAAAGTTCGTTAAATTCCTAGAAAAGCTTTCAAAACAATAACAAGCACGGAAGGTCCTCTAAAGGTCATCAGTCTACATGGAATCTTGATGTCGTTGCAATTAGTGCGTAATACTTAATGATATGAAATGGTAAAACATAGTCCATGTATAGTCGAGCAGATGTCGGTGCATGCGACTATACTCCTTCACAATATTACCATACGATTGTTTATACTGTGACGGGTTTATAATTAGCAGATCGTCGGGATCGTGGCAGGCGTCCAGGTCGATCACTCGGGTAACGGGACCGTACTATATCGGGTGCGGTCGTTGACAGGGAATTTTTTTTGGAATTGCTAGTGCGGAATTCCTCGCATATTATGCGGTTTTCGTTTGCATACTATTTGCATGCGTTTTTTAACAGTGGTAGAGCCACGCGGCAGCTTTTGCTGTCGCACGGATGGGCCGGCTCGAACCGGGGTGGTACCACGACCTCACAGAAAACCAGCGTGAAGTAAAGGTTTACCTCTGCGTTTCGCTTGGTGAGTGCAGGTGGCCGGAGGCCCTGTTTACTGGAAATGAGGCATTCCATCTTAGTCCTCACGGGTGACAACGCATCTACATTTTGAATTGTAATAGAGGATAGATGTAGATGTCTATGGGCCGCAGCAACCACTTACCATCAGGTGGACTGTGTGCTCGTTTGTCACCCTTATCCTATAAAAAAAAATATATAAAAATTAGAGAATAATATTAGTTTATCAACTTTCTTAGTAAATGCTGTATAGTATCGTAGAGCATTGAGTCGTGAAAATTGTGTACGGTGAAGAATAAGTATCCATTGAGTTGACAATAATAAGGGCTGTACAGACACGGAAACACATGCTTCGAATTACTGGACTTTCGCTCAAACAACATTTGTGGCTTCTGTGACATTTATTTTAAACGGAAACCGTTGGGAAGTAAAACTGCTTTAATAATTTATGATAATGTCCGCCTAATACTTGCCCATTAACTCTAAAAACAATAATTTTATAAGAAATAAAATGCAAAATTTTCATATTTTAACAAGCAAAAGAATTTTAGTCCAAGTCCAAACTATTTTGTTCAATTGTTTAAACAAACATGTATAAAAATAAATAACGCACTTTTTGTTAGGAATCAATAATAAAGCATAAATCAACAACTACAAATATGGAGTTTTGTTTGTCAGTATGTTTGTTTTTCAATCGTGTTCGATGAGCGTTATGGTCATAAACACGCGTTGTTTATAAGAAACAACCTGTAATGAGAAGAAAACATTTCTTATTATTTACGGGGAAAGTAGAAGTGATATAAATAAATAAGGAATACTTTACATTACGAGAAAAACATAGTTTTAATTGAGTATGATAAAAAGCGGTTATAAAGTGGCGTGTGCTTAATGATATACATGATTGTTTATTTGCTATGTATAACTAATGTACTTTTGAAATTTATAGTCTGTTCGCTTAGATTCAAAACCTCGAATTAATTTTTAATTTTTCTTTATTTAACACAAATCTACCTTTGTGAAACTGTTTATTATTTTTTTTATAATTTTTTATAAAAATGAAAAATAATAAACATTAAACAAGAACATTATAAATGGACGGAAACAGAATAATGATATGAAAACTAGCCGATATCGGTCTGTTATATGTGATAAATGCAAATGTAACAGAGAGGCCAGAAATACAATATTATGCTCGCATTGCAAAAAATATTCAACTTTCATTGTATTGGCTTGTCGGAAAAGCTATATCGATTAATGCAAGCGGAAAAAAAATCTGCGTGGAAATGCAAATTATGCTTAAAAAATCACGGAGAATTAAAATCTATACGTTCACACACAGAAGATAAAACATCACATTAAGAAATAATTTAAAATTAAAAATTTTGTACAGCCGACTTCAATATAGGTTATTTAAGAATAACTCAATAACCATTGGTCTGACATTGATCAAATTCATATGGGACCACACGAGAACTATCAGCTTTTATATAAAAAAAGAATCATCGAAATCGGTTCGCCCAGTACAAAGTTATGAGGTAACACACATAAAAAAAAAAAAAACATACACCCGAATTGAGTACCGTCTCCTTTTTGGAAGTCGGCAGAAAAGACTGTTTCAACAGCTAAACAAACTGAGTCGCCTAAATCTGAATCAGTTGTAGATATATCACCTCCTCTGCTTGATTCATGTGGGATAAATGATGAGGGAGAATTCGAAGAACTTGAGGAATCGTCCTTGGAAATGCTCTCAAAGAGTGAAGATTACTAAACTATTAAAATATGCGAAATGCAGGAAATGAAAAAAAAAGAAATTAAAGAATAAAAATTAATCTCTCGAGTACACAAAATGAGCTAGAGAATACGAAAATAGAAAATAATGAATACAAGAGAGAAATAAAATAAATTAAAGAGGGAAATTTAGGTTCTAAAGAGCATCTGTTAAAACCACAAATGAGATAAATAAGGGATTTCACGTTTCATTTAGCCCCTCAAAAACTTCTAAATATAGCCACACATCACACTTTTTTCCTATGTCTTCAAAGAAATATGATAAAAAATGTAACAACCTGATAATTTCTTTACAAAACAAAATAAAAGAATCACAAGAACAATTGGTAAATGCCAAAAGAGATTACCGAGCTAGAGAATCAAATACAAGAACATAGCATCAAGGTTACTCAAATTATTCCTTTGAAGAACAGCTTACATCTCGCGACAAAACTGAATACAATGAAGAAAATAATACATGCAACAAACAGAATATCTTCATTATGGGGACGCAACAGTGAACTGGTCTCGCGGCTGAACTCACTAAATCAAGAATGAATAGCAGATACGAGGACTACCGAGTAACAGCGTTCATCAAGCCATTTGCATCTACAGAAGTTCTAAAGCTATGTACAAACTTTAAGGTAAAGACATACACGGTTGCCTCATAGGGGGATAGTTGAAGATAGTTACCACGCTTAGCTTATGATTAGTTATTTATCATCATTATCATCATTACAGCCCTTCACAAGTCCACTGCTGAACATAGGCCTCCCCCAAGGAATGCCACAAAACACGGTCCTGAGCCACCCGCGTCCATCGACTTCCTGCATGTCCTTACCAGGTCGTCACTCCATCTAGTGGGGGACGCCCTACACTTCGTCCGCCACTCGAGAACCTTTTCCCCATCGGTTGTCGGTTCATCGATCTATATATATATATATATATATATATATATATATATATATATATATATATATATATATATATATATATATATATATTATAATTATAGTATAACATGATTATACCTAATTTTTTTAAAGTAGTTTAAATACACACGTGTTCACTAATAACCTTATTAATAGGAGTTCCAGTAGCATTCACCGAAGTACACCCTCAGGTCACTCTATCAAGTCCAGACGTAAAGTCTCATCATAACTAAGAAAACGAGGCCAAACTCGGCACACCTAGTTCTACTTTTCGAGAGGAGTTCCAGTAGCATTCACCGAAGTACATCTTCAGGTAGCTCTATCAAGTCCGGAGGTAAGGTCTCATCATAACTAACAAAACGAGGCCAAACTCAGCACACCTAGTTCTACTCTTCAAGGAGTTCTAGTAGCATTCACCGAAGTACACTTTCAGGTTACTCTATCAAGTCCGGAGGTAAAGTCTCATCATAACTAAAAACGGAGGCCAAACTCGGAACAACCAGTATTACTCTTCGAGGAGTTCAACTTGTCTGCTGGCCTGGTGTTTCCTTCCGAGGAGCTGCCATCTAAAGTGAAGAGAAGTCGAAGCGTGGGAAAAAAGATGGTGGCCTCGTATTTCGGAAGGACAGGTCATTACGCAACAATTGTTTCAGAGGACCGAAAAATAGTTATGCAGAGTGGTAAACTAACAATTGTTTGCCACTTGTCTTGGAAAAAGTTCGGTAGAAACGATCTCGCATTAAGATCCTCTTTCACCATGACAACACCTCGTCGCACACCGCCAAGCAAACAATCGACTACTTGGAGACGTGAGACGTGGAATTACTAGGTCACCCGCCCTATAGCCCTGACTTCGCAACTTGCCATTTTTTATTTATTTCCGAAAATAAAAGAAAAAAGTTAGAGGTAAACGTTTTATGGACGCCGAGGAAGCAGTGGCTGCGTTTCAAAATGCTTTTGAAGAGTGGGCAAAGTGTTTTTCTCAGTGGTACCATCGATATTAAGCAAATAAAAACTTTTATAATATAGGTACTTAAAAATTTGTTACTAATCTTAATATCGTAATTACCAACATGTTTGTCTTTATATTATAAGTTTTGATAAACAAATTCATTAGGGTTGTTGAGTTCCTTGTCTATAATACTTATCGATGTTCTTTTCTACCCATATCTGTTCACAACCAACCTACCTAAAATAAATTGACAACCGTCGCCTTTGACTACTGCCAGTTTGGTTAGTTACTTAAATATTTTTTCTTATTTTAGAGCTTAGTTAATATTATTATGTAAAAAAATATTTCTTTTATCACCGCATTATAAATTCATATTTAACTCTGAAAATTCAACACAATAGACAATAAATAATATAATAAGTAGGTAAAATTGATTGATTGATTGATTGATTAAAATTGATCGGTAAGGTAAACTTATTTATAGATTTAAAACTTGCAACCGTCCCACGCGTATTGGGCGCACATAACCAGGGAAATGTGACAAGGTAACATTAGGCGTCGACCTCAGCGTGTGCATTACTGTAGAGAATAACTTTCGAACGAGAATAGTCGGTGGGCCGAAATGCGATGATGCAGTCGCTGGCAACTATGTCTAGGCCACATAGTGCGCATTAGATTCGGTTCGCTTCGGTGCAATTAGGCCTTGAAGGACTTCTTTTGTTTACGTAAATTTAATAAATTTACAGTTAAAAATAATACAGAGAATAGGCTGTATAAACAGTAGGTTTATTTATAAGGTAATACAAACTCTATTTCACACTTAATTATTATGCAAAAATTATATTATAATAAAAACTTGCGATTGTTGTCGCTTGGATATAGGCATGTACTTGTTCGAAATATTTATTTCTAAAAAATTTAAAGAATGAATCACATGGATGACATAACACAAAGGTAAATAACGATGAGTTTATAGTTATGGTGGAAAGCCAATCTTTGATGATTTAACGTTAGTTTACACAAAATATTGAATAAATGAGCCAATATATATTATGAGTAAAATAACGTAACGTAAAAAATTGATAGAATAAAAAAGCTCGAGAAACTAGTGCATCATGAATTAACTGTTGAGCATATAGGAGCAGGCGTTGTAGCTTGCCTGGAAAGGTTTTGACGTGTGATGAAAAGTAGATTCTCTACAATAATCGCAAGCAAAAACGCAATATTTGAACTCAGGTCAAACACCGGAATAATGTTGTAAAGTAAAGCAATATATAATTTTAAATTAAAAATTTTGTACAGCCGACTTCAATATAAGCGACTTCAATATACGAGGGTGGATTGAAAAGTACTCGGCCTAACCAAGAAAATAAACACATACTAAATCAGTTACATTTTTATTTTTCTACATAATCACCATCAAATTCAATACACTTTTGCCACCTCCCCTTCCAAGCATTTAGACCGTTGAAAAAAAATGATTCTTCCTTAGAGTCAAAATATGCGTCTACAGCTGCTTTGACCTCGTCGTTTGTCGAAAATCTTTGACCTCCCAAGTGCTTTTTTAGGTTAGGGAACAGAAAGAAGTCTGATGGTGCCAGATCAGGTGAATACGGCGGATGCGGTAACAGTTCAAAGCCACAGTTGTGAATTTCAGCCATTGACTGTACTGACGTGTGAACACGGGCGTTATCTTGATGAAACAGGACTTTTCTTCTGAGCATTCCTCGACGTTTTTCTTTTATTTCCTCTCGTAAACGACGTAGTAAGGTGCAGCAGTAATCAGAGTTTATAGTCTGACCCCTTTCAAGATAATCAATCATAATCACACCTTTCGAGTCCCAGAATACTGAAGCCAACACCTTATTTGCCGACAAAATCGACTTAGCCTTTTTAGGGGGTGGTGAACCAGGTCTTCTCCACTGTTTTGATTGTTGTTTTGTTTCCGGTGTACAGTAATGAACCCATGTTTCGTCTATAGTAACAAAACGATTCAAAAAATCATCTGCATCGGCTTCAAATAACTCCAAACAGTCGCGTGAAATAGTCAATCGCGTCCTTTTTTGTTCAACTGAAAGCAGTCGCGGAACCCACCTCGCAGACACCTTGTGGAAACCCAACTCGTTGACAATGATGTTTTGAGTTCGTTCATAAGAGATGCCTATAATCTCGGCTATCTCTCTAATTTTTAATCTGCGGTCTCCCATTATTAAATCAAGTACTTTTTTAATATTTTCGTCAGTAGTTGACGTCGAAGGCCTTCCAGAGCGGGGTTCATCTTTCACACTCTCTCTACCACGCTTAAATTCTGCTATCCATTTTTTGACGGATGAATATGACAGAGCACAATCGCCTAATGTACTGACCATGTCATCATGGATGGCTTTTGATGATAGCCCCTTCTTATGGAGGTACTTAATGACGGCACGCTGCTCGATTTGCTCCATTCGCGGAAATTATGTCCGATTACTTTGTTAATAAATTTATAAAATCACAACTAATTATCGCACACGTTTCGAACTTCACACAATGAACTAGTCTGAACTGAACTAAATAATGTGGGTAGATTTGATTTTTAGAATTGAATGGATCTGTGTTAGGCCGAGTACTTTTCAATCCACCCTCGTAAGTTATTTAAGAATAACTCAATAACCATTGGTCTGACCTTGATCAAATTCCACACGAGACCCCACGAGAACTATCAGCTTTCATATAAAAAAAGAATCATCGAAATCGGTTCACCCAGTACAAAGTTATGATGTAACACACATAAAAAAAAACAACCGAAACGTAACCGAAAAGTAATGGTAACTGTTTGTGTTTGGTAAATAATTTTTTTTTAATTCATTTATTTCATGCAACATATAGCGTTCTTCTACTTTTGGATGACAAGGTGGATTAATTTAAATAATGCTTCCAGACCATAATAAATACAAAAAATGCATTGGAGCGGCGCCGCTGCGAAAGCATCTCAAATATTCGTTGATAGAGCACGCAGTTTAGAGAATTTCGTCTTAAAACGCTTTAGATAATACGGAATTCAATTTTTATGCCGCGAATCCGTTAATATACCACCCAGATTAAACTTTAATTTATGATCACAATGTTTGTGCCATGTTTCTTATGTTAATTTGCTCGCTTAAATTTAATAAATCGTTAGGAATTTACTTTTCGAATCTGTAATAAGTAATTTTCCGCCGTGTGGTACCATGTATCCAATATAAATAGTGTTATAACTCTGATAAATGGCGATATAACCATCTCCTATTTATAACAGAAGTAAAATAATGCACAAAACGGCGACGGGCAGCAGCGTCATAGATGCGACTAGGTTTGCCAGATTGGAAGATCAAAAAACTATTGGTAAATCCAATTGTGCATGCCTTAATAAGTGTTTAAATTTTTTAAAGTAGTTTAAATATACACAAGTTTTCACTAATAACTTTATTATTATACTTCCAATTTGCCGATAATTTTATAACAAACTTGAATTTAAAAAAAGTTTTGGAAAATCCAAAAGTGCACGACTTGTAAATGGAGTGACCTGGATAATGATGATCATATCATTATTTAGGTCACTCCATAAAGTCCAAGACGTATTTAAGATTATTTATATATAAATGCTACTTACTTTTAGTACGTAGTACTATTATTTATTCTGTGCTTTTAAAATATTGTAATAAAAATCTGTGACAATAATAATAATAATCAAGTATGTATCAAATTTGCTTTTTCGAATATTTTGTATTTGTACAGCAATTTTTTGAGCACGAGCTGGTGCAAACAACCGATATAGTATCCACTCACGACAGCGGCAGAGCCCGATGTGAGTGAGTGAGGCAGTCTACTTAGTAAAATAAATGATTATAAGGCTGCTTAAAACATAGAAAATCTAAGAATTTCTCAGCCGAAAAAAATGAACTGCCAAAATTAAACTGCCATTTATATTTATTATTCCACGGCTTCCCACATGATAGATTAAGAGATTAAAAAATAGATTGAGTTGAAAAAGTTATATTTTCTAAAGTTATAGTATTTACCCCTCCATGCTGACTTGATAAATCCACACCATAAGCCACTTTATTATGTAAAAATAGCAATTAATCGATTTAAAAGAAATTATAAGTTCAACAATCATTTAATTTTCTGACAATGTGCTTTTTATATAATTTATAAGTACAATATGGTTGTTAGATACGATTTCATGCGACAAAACGTTGAAATCTTGATTTTTAGGCCCTAGGAACATGTAACATGGTAGAGCCATACTGCAGCTATATTAGTAGTATAGTTGTAGCACAAATGGGACAGCTCACAGCTTCACAGCTTAACACTGCTGTGTTTCGTATGGTGAGTGTAGAGAACCGGGGACACTTTTTACTGGAAAAGAGGCATTCCATCTTAGTGTTCACGGGTGACAACGCATTTGCGTTTTGATTCGCAAACGAGGATAAATGCAGATGTCTATGAGCCACAGCATCTACTTACCATCAGGTGGACTGTGTGCTCAATTGTCGCCCTATCCTATAAAAAAATTATACGCACTTCGCGCTTAGGGCATGCAATATCTGAAATTTTGGGAAATGTCGGGATTTTGGGGTTGTTGTCGGGAGAAATAAATATTAAAAACAAAAAGTTTAAATAAATATTTTAAATAAAAAGTTTAAATAAATATTAAAAACAAAAAGTTATTTTTAATATTTATTTGAGGCCACAAGAAGTACTTTAAAAATACTAATTTAAGTACACTTAATTTTTAGGTTTTGAACTTTTTTACCAATTTGGATCCTTTAGCAGTATTCAGAAAAGATTTAATATTCTAACAATTTACTTCAAAGTTCCGTCTAGTTACTAACTCAACTTTTATTAAAACAAAGGCAATACGTTAACTTTCTGAGAAGCTGTTTGTCTGAAGATTTTGAGTTTTGTCGGGAGTCAGGAGATCATTTGAAAAGTCGGGGGAATACACACGAATCCCGACCATCTGGCAACCCTGGATGCGACACGTATGCGGTTCTATGATCGTTAATTCGCTTGCGAAGCATGGCAATTACGGAAAATTTCCCATTAGGAGAGTCCCTTTGTCCAGCAGTGAACTCTGAACGGGCTAAAAAGATGAGAAAAAATTAACTCAAACGACCGAACTTTATATTTTGAACAGTGGTTTACGTGGTAGAGCCACGCTGCAGCTGCACATAGTTACAGCATAAATGGGTCAGTTTGACCTGGGGACCACGCTCTCACAGAATGCCAGCGTGAAACTGCAGAATAATGCTGCTATGTTTTGTATGGTAAGCGAAGAGAACAGGAGACCCTTTTTATTGGTAACGAGGCATTCCATCTTAATCCTCAGGGGTGACAATGCATCTACATTTTGATTCTTAATCGATGGTCGATATAGATGACTATGGGCCATAGTATCCAATTACCATCAGGTTAACTGTGTGGTTGTTTCTCACCTGTATTTTATAAAAAAAAATAAGCATTGTTGAATTTTAACCCTTTCGCTGTCCAGTGCACTATATATAGGGCATTGCTATTGTCTTACTATTGTGTCTGAAAAGCGGACAGTGAAAGTGTTAAGCTAGCGCGTGGATTAGTTTGCAATATATAGTGCCAAATAAAAGCTAAAGGTACAAGATAAGAAATAAATACACTGAAATCGGAAAATTGTTAACATATACCCCCAAAAAGATGGAAACAGCCAAAAAGTTACCAATACGAAAGAATGTTTTATTAGAAATTGTTGTCGATGTGCTGTTTGCGTGTAGTTTAGAATGTAAACCGTGAAAACTGCTATAATGAAAAAAATAAATGGAAATTTTAACGTAAAAGCTGTCTCCTTCATTTTACAAAATAATTTCAAATAACGTCCAGGTGTTAAAAGTTATGAATTTATAAAACAAAATTTCATTAAATCTAAATTTGTATGAATCGCTTATTGAACAAAACTACTTTTACGGATTTTATCGCGTTTAATTGTACTTATTTTTAATTCCAGACGTTTCTGGTGCTTTCTTATAGTCACGTGGAATGAGGTGATTGAGATTGACGTCCCGATGTCAGAGTTAACTTGACATCGGGACTCTGACATCGGAACGGGAATCTCCCAGAGTACCTTCAGCTTTTTAATTATTATTTTGGTTCCATCTACGCAAAATGAACTTATTGTGTCTTGATGTCTTGCAGTGGTATGCTTGGGTTTAGTTTCAATGTTATTAATTACAGGATCCCAAGCAGGTGGTAGTACCCAGCTTGCTTTTCTATTGAAATTATGATGTTTTTAATTTCCATAGCCTCACGTATTTCGGAATTAATAATAAGTACAATTAAACGCGATAAAAACCGTAAACGTAGTTTTATTCATTGTGTAGTGTTCGCGTAGTTACACGAAATCATTATGAATTGCTTTTTTTAATTCGCGACCAATCTCCGCAAAGGCGACCGAAGTGTTTACATTGCTCGTGGATTATTACGCGATGCGGACCTTAAATATTTTTATGTGAGTCATTTATTCGTTCTTTGATCAGGCGCTTTGATGTAGGGAGCTGAACTACGTAAAGTGAGGCGACATTTTATCACAGAGCGGACGCCAGAGGACATGGTTGTTATTTCAATCGGGAGAATTTCCATTTTGGTTTTAATTAATGTTATGGTTTTTTATATAAGTTGCTACGGCACCTATAAAGATAAGATGATATAAACGATAGGATAATCTTATCGGTTAACCACAATCAATGTATAGAAGGAGTAACTTTCTCACAAAATATAAGATGAAGTGCGTACAAAGATAAGAAGAAAGAGAAAGATTAAAGCTAAGTCACCTTAACTTTATTAATTACCTGGTTCCAACTGGAAAAATACGGAAGACCAATATTTTAGACTCATTATAACAATACAACAGGTGAATGGTTTTAACACTAATTCTCATCCCAACATTAGACGAGTATGTATCTACGCATGTATACGGATATCAAAATATCGGTAAATGATCAATTGTTCCAATAGTGGATATTGCACGAAATATCGGCATGTACAACAAAGAAACACATTCTAAGCGATTGTTCGCCAAACAGACGGCCACGGACTGAGTAATTAAGGTCCGAGCCAAACCTTTGGAGGTTGAGATAATATTTTATACATACATACAGTTACATACAAATAATCACGCCTCTTTCCCGTAGGGGTAGGCAGAAACCACTTCCTTCCACTTGCTATGATCCTTAGATACTTGTTTCGTTTCGTCCACTTTCATTATTTCCTTCATACATGCTCTTCGGTTTAGGGTACTCTTGACCTGGCCTTTTTTCAAGACGTTCCTGATTTGGCCTAGAAACATCCGCCTAGATGTACCCCTTCCAACACTTTCATTCACACTCGCCTTATACACTTTTTTCGTTAATCGTTCTTCATTCATTCTCTCGGCATGGCCAAACCATCTCAGCATACCTTTCTAAATTTTTGTCACTACATCTTTCCTTATCTCACTATTTCTTATCCTGTCACTCAGTTTAACTCCTATCATACTTCTTAACGCTCTCATCTCAACTGCATTTACTCTGCTTTCATGTTTCTTCGGCCATACCCAACTTTCACTTCCGTACATGAGTGACGGAACCAACACCCCCTAATGCACAGCCAAACGAGCCTTGTTAAACACCTTCCGACTGCTCATAAAAGACTGCAAAGCTCCATTCACCATGTTTCCTGCATTCACTCTTCTTTCTATATCACTCTCACATAGGCGTCGACTACTGCGGCTGCTGCTCTGACGTATGAGGTTGCAGAAAAAATCAAATTAAAACCTTTAAATTGCCGGGATATACAAAATGTTTTTGTTTCTTTAAAATTGATTTGTATTCTGAATCAGGATAAAATTTGTTTAACTTGCGGTATGTTGGTTTCAACTTTCACAGGGTGATTCTGTTGTTCCTGTCATATTAAAATCTTTTTAATTGAAAACTCATTGGTTTTAAAAATCGAATACCATTTATTTATTTAAAAAAAAATTCTCGGTCTTTCACAACGTTTTGTCAAACTTGTTTAGTCGTTGAGAAAATGGAATTGACTCGAGAAAATTCAAGAGCGATGATTTATTATGACTTTCGAAGTGGTTTAACACAAAAACAGTGTGTTGACCGGATGATTTCTGCATTTGGTGATGAAGCCCCATCCAAAACCACAATTTATCGCTGATTTGCTGAATTTCAACGTGGACGTGTCAAGCTCAGTGATGATCCCCGTCAAAGTCGTCCAAAAACTGCAGTCACCCAAGAAAACGTTGATGCTGTGCGTAAGCTGATTGAGAAAGATCGACATGTGACATACCGCGAAATTCAGGCAACTTTAGACATTGGCATGAGTCAAATATAAATAATCTTGCATGAACAATTAGGTGTAAAAAAGTTGTTTTCCCGATGGATACCGCATTCGCTCTGTGAAGAGCAAAAAGCGGCTCGCGTTACTTGGTGCGTCAGAACTCTCGAAAGATTCCACGCAGAATCCTCAAATGCTGTATACAACATCGTATCAGGTGACGAATCCTGGATATACGCCTACGAACCCGAAACAAAAAACCAGTCACGAGTTTGGGTGTTCGAAAATGAGTTAAAGCCAACAAAAATTGTTCGTTCACGGAGTGTTGCAAAAAAAAATGGTGGCCACGTTTGTCTCCAAAACCGGCCATGTTACGACTATTCCTCTTGAGGGACAAAGAACGGTTAATGCAGAATGGTATGCTAGCATTTGTTTGCCGCAGATCGTTTCTGAACTCCGTAAAGAGAACTGCAACCGCCGCATCATCCTCCATCACGACAATGCGAGTTCTCACACCGCACACAGAACAAAAGAGTTTTTTAGAGCAAGAAAACATAGAATTATTAGACCATCCGCCGTACAGCCCCGACCTAAGCCCTAATGATTTCTATACTTTCCCTAAAATAAAGAATAAATTGCGTGGACAGAGATTTTCATCACCTGAAGAAGCTGTGGACGCCTACAAAACGGCCATTTTGGAGACCCCAACTTTCGAATGGAATGGTTGCTTCAATTATTGGTTCCATCGTATAGAAAAATGTGTCAAATTTCGCGGAGAATACTTGGAAAAGCAATAAATACATTTTTAAATGGTAATGTTGTGTCACTTCCTTGATTCCCGAAATTTTCAGTGCCGCCCTCGTAGATTACGAGTTCGACACTTCAATTACTTTATGAAAAATTAAAGAATTATTCGTCATCAAAAACAAGGATGTCATTTTCCTAATTTTTCATTACGTTAGTACGATACTTCTACATTTTATTGCAAACTTTTGAAAAAAAGTTACTATTTACGTCCTCCTCTCATTTCTTTGAAGCAGTTAGTTTGCCCCTACTTCAGTACGTGTTGGCGGAGTTGGTTTGCAAAAATTTATTGAAACAGATTTTTTGTTATAAGAACGTGTATGGTTCCACGTGTTGCGGAATTGATATTCAAGTAATGCCTCGGGATATTTAAATAAGTTATATACACACAACTAATGTATTTTAGATATAACCGGAATCAAATAATATTTGTTTACCCATTCAATTAATTAATTCTACTGCCCTTGAACTGAAATTAACTATTTAGAGCGAAAACAATTTAATATTGTTTGTTTTAATTGAATGTGTTAATATGTTAATGATGATGCCATGATATTTCAATGCGCTAATTAGATAAATGATTACTGTATTTTGTTAATGTTTGCTTACACACAAATAATAATTTATTAGTTCTTAGAAATTGTACACACCTGTGATAGTTTTGTCGTGATATATATCTTATTATGATATTGGTTGATGAGCTTGACTTATTCTTACTACCTACTTCTTTTAGTCATAATTAAATTGCATTAGTAACATTTTTACACATTCTTTGATGCCGTGCTCTTTTTGTGCCGTGGAATAATTGCACCCTTTGCATTCATGAGATTATCATTTATTTTTGACTACTAACGTGACGGTTAAAGCAAATCTTCCCTGCAACAGGAGGGGCCCAAGTCGAGTAGTGGACATTTAGGGGCTGGTAAAAAAGAATAAGATATTATTATAGTATACATACATATATACACAGTCAGGTCATAAGTATTGTCACACAGTAAAAACTTTTCTTTTAGAATGCTGGCCACAAAAAAGTTTATTGAATTCGAATTTCGAATTGTTCATGAAAATAAAACTGTATACTTTTTAGAATTTTACTTATTTTTAAATATGGAGTGGACGCTTAAAGAAGACCGTGTTGCAGTTATTGCGTTGCATCGTTGCGGTTACGCGCGAATTCAAATTTTTGATATACTGAAAAATTTGAATATAACCAAAAGATTCGTTTATCGTACCATAAAACGATACAATGAAGACTCTAGTGTAGATGACAGGTCAAGAAGTGGTCGCCCTCGGTCTGTTAGGACTCCAGCAGTGATAAAAGCTGTGAAGGTGCGAATTCAAAGAAATCCCAAACGTAAGCAGAAACTGTTGGCCCTTCAGATGGGGTTAAGCAGAACCACTGTGAAAAGGGTGTTAAATGAACTCACGACATCGTTTGAATGCTCGTCTAATGGACCTGAGACTGAAGAGATGCCGCGCTTTGTTGAAGCGGTACGCGGGAAAAAAAAATCTTTCTTTCTTCGGATGAAAAAATTTTTACCGTAGAAGAGAACTACAACAAACAAAATGATAAGGTGTACGCACACAGTAGTGAAGAAGCGAGCAACCGTATTCCGCGTGTCCAACGAGGTCATTTTCTATCCTCGCTCATGGTATGGTTGGGAGTTCCTTATTGGGGCTTAACAGAGGTACATTTTTGTGAGAAAGGTGTAAAAACGAATGCAATTGTGTATCAAAATACAGTCCTGACGAACCTTGTGGAACCTGTTTCTCATACCATGTTCAATAACAGGCACTGGGTATTCTCCAACAAGATTCGGCGCCAGATCATAGAGCGAAGAGCACACAAGACTGGTTGGCGGCGCGTGAAATCGACTTCATCCGGCACGAAGACTGGCCCTCCTCCAGTCTAGATTTGGATCTGTTAGATTACAAGATATGGCAACACTTGGAGGAAAAGGCGTGCTCAAAGCCTCATCCCAATTTGGAGTCACTCAAGACATCGTTGATTAAGGCAGCCGCCGATATTGACATGGACCTCGTTCGTGCTGCGATAGACGACTGGCCGCGCAGATTGAAGGCCTGTACTCAAAATCACGGAGGTCATTTTGAATAAACTTTAGTGTCATAAGAATCTATGTTTTGTTAAGTTCATTTTGGTATATAAATGGCTACATTATGAATAAACTTGTTTCAATTATTTTATATTAAACATGTGACAGAATTTATGACCTGCCTAGGTATATATATATTAGTATTGGAGTCGGTAGTAAAAATAACAAATCGCTTCATGATATATTTAAAATAATCGTTACTTCAAGGAAAGTTCTCGTTTTAGTGTTTCATCATTACAGCCCTTCACAAGTCCACTGCTGAACATATGCCTACCCTAAGGATTGCCACAAAGCACGATCTCGAGCCACCTGCATCCACTGACTTCTTGCATGTCTTACCAGGTCATCACTCCATTTAGTGGGGGGATACCCTACACTTCGCCTGCCGGTAAGAGGCTACCACTCCAGAACCTTTCTTCCCCATCGGTTGTCGGTTCATCGAGCTATATAGCTAGCCTATTGCCACTTAAGCTTATTAATCCGTTGGGCTATGTCGGTTACTCTGGTTCTGGTCTACAGCGGATATCCTCATTTATAAAATCTATCACGCAGAAAAACCCCATATCTCTCTCAATAGCTAGCTGAGCGACCTTCTTCATACGACCAGCAGTAAAGGACCACGTCTCAGATCTATAGGTCATCACTGGC
This sequence comes from Parnassius glacialis, assembly GCA_033319125.1. Lineage (NCBI taxonomy): Eukaryota > Metazoa > Arthropoda > Insecta > Lepidoptera > Papilionidae > Parnassius > Parnassius glacialis. The sequence goes on along the minus strand of JAVANC010000022.1, from coordinate 30,777,343 downwards.
AACACGCACTAGTTGACCATTTGTATATAATGTATTTTAAAATAAATACTGTATCCAAACTTAAACTCCGTATTCGTTTTCGTTCACAATCACTCCTAGCATTTTAAAAGATTTGAACCCTACTTCAAGTATGTGTATACTATGGGCTGAGGGAAACCCCAGACATTATTAGCGATCCATTTATTCGGCAAATTGCCTCCATCGATACCAGTTCGCGGGTTGTGCGCGACGAATAATTTCCATTATTTCCTTCCTTGGCTCGAGACGGCCCCGGGCATTGTTGACGAAGACAATCGAAGGGAATAGTAACGTACCTACCTACGCAGTTCATTGCAATTGACAACCAGACGAAAATGTAAGGAAATGGATTCAATATATTAGATTCTAATTGTTATAATAAATAAATAATAAAATAGATACACAAAGTTCAAATTTCTTTTAAAGTGTACGTATCGTGTAGTGGCGGTATCCACTATCCCATATCATCCCGTGGGTAACGTAAGAGTCGACAGCAAGACGCAAATCAGGAGATGGGCAGCAGCGTCTTCCTAATAACGACTAAAACATTTGCGGTAGCAAACCCGCTTGCCAAGCGTGGAAACCCACATGAGGCAATCTATGGGGGAGGCCTATGTTCAGCACTGGACTTAAGTAGGCTGTAACGGTGTATAGTGTACTTGCATGGATTGCTGTTAAACGTTACAGAATATATGATATATTTAATAAATTTAAAGTGAATTTTAATTTGTATTATGTAAATTTACTAACCCCTAGTTTAGTAAGTGTACTAACAAACAAAGTGGGTGTAATTACCTGAATAATGAATAAATAATAATAATAAACTTGGTGAAGAAAGAATGGACGGAAAATGTTATTTGTTTCCATGCAGTATTTGTTATCAATAGACATTAGATAACAGCAAAATGTAATGGCGCACAATTCGGATAGCCGGCGAGCGGAACACGTGACAGCGACAAGATACCGATCACAGTCTTAATAGAGTTCTTCGTTGCACCAGATGATTGCCTGTACTTGATCAAACCAGGCGAAAGTATGCTATATTCACGATAAGTTTGCGAACTGTTCTGTCCATTTTAAGCGATTTAAAAAAAATCTGGTGCGTTTGTCCGTAGTGATTTAAGAAAACTAAAATACCTATTATTATATAAACATAATATATCTGGTCTGGCAGAAATTATTGTGCTCTTTCCGGTGAAGGGCGCATTAAGGGTCACCCTGAAATGTAAATATAAAACTTATTAATAACTCGTCAACAGCGCCACCTATCGAGTCCAAATTTTGTGATTTTTATTAATTGGTACTAAATATTTAACATTTGTGGCTATTGCCAGGCCTCTGTCACCTACAATTCCGAGACGCCTTCGGGACAGGACGCAGTCGGGGCTAGCGCGTTCTAGGCGATTAAATGTTAGTGTTTTAACGCGGTTTACGTAAATAGTTTTTTGTAAATACTTGTTGAAATACTCATTGAAACAGTTTTTCTTTAGTTTTTAGTATATTTAATTGTAGGATAAAATAGTTGAGAAAGTTTTAATGTAATTTAAGAATAATACATATTATACATAAATATTACCTACCTACTTCATAAATTATAATGGCAAAACGTTGTTCCTACTATAATTATTGCGTGGATAGATGCTTAATGAGCAAATTAAAGGATTCAGATATATTATAATGTTTTAAGTTACCATGGATAATGAAAGGTGAATTTATTAAATTATTTTGTTAGATAGGTTCTTATAGCGAAAAAAGAAATAAGTAATAGTTTAACAACAGAGAAGTAATACCTGAGTATTTTATTACAAAATTTAGTTGATTCTTTTATTTTGTAATTAAAATATTATAAGTTATAATAACACAAAATAATGAAATTAAAACTTTGTTTACAAGATTTTTAACTGAGTAGAATACGATCAAATTTCTGTTAGGAATTGTATTTCGGGTTTATTTGTTGTTTACACTAACTAGCTGTCTTACGAGCCAAGCATCACGATTCCCGACGAATGGCCTTGCAAGTTGCATGCATTGGGTATCACATAACATGATATTTGGTATCACGGAAATATGGTCGATCATAGTCAGAATAGGTTCTTTACCTAAGTAACTTACTTACAATTTCACAGTGTATTATTTTACTTCCTAAGAAACCACGGAAAGTCCGTCGAGACGTAGAAAGAAGAACAGATGCAAAGTAATACGGACACTCGTGAGCAGCCATGAAGTTTTATTTAGCTTGCGTGTTTTTTTTTTATAGGATGAGGGTGACAAACGAGCACACAGTCCACCTGATGGTAAGTGGTTGCTGCGGCCCATAGACATCTACATCTATCCTCGTTTGCGAATCAAAATGCAGATGCGTTGTCACCCGTGAGGACTAAGATGGAATGCCTCATTTCCAGTAAAAAAGGCCTCCGGCCACCTGCACTCACCAAGCGAAACGCAGAAGTAAACCTCTACTTCACGCTGGTATTCTGTGAGCTCGTGGTACCACCCCGGTTCGAGCCGGCCCATCTGTGCGACAGCAAAAGTTGCCGCGTGGCTCTACCACTGTTTATCGTGTATATGTGTATATGTGCGATTTATCTGATTAATAATAAATAAGTAGACTATTAAAACGTCGGCAAGCGGTCAACATCAAAGGAATGCAACTTCTGTACGTAGTACTATTATTTATTCTGTGCTATTGCCAACAGCATAGTTGAATCTTTGTAGCTTAGTGTGATAAATTTACAATTTTAAGGATGATAAATAATTTAATCATTATAAGTTTGCCTTTTTTATTATTTATCAGAGTTTATTACAAAAAGTGGTACAACGGAAGCTACACGGCAGTCAAGTCGTGTAAGAAAGGGGATTAAGAAAAGGATTGTTAAAATTACAAGTGTTTAAGCACTGAGCTGTTGTTACGGTTAGCCGATTCCTCACAAGTGCATGTCTACAGAAATATGAACATCTAGCAGATTTCCTTCAAGCGCAACAACAAAAAGGGATTGCCTTCTTTTAAGTCTTGTTCATGCTACATGTTACCGTAGTTTTCCTGAACATAATAGTTTACAAACCTCATCAACAAAAACAACTATAAACTTCATGTTTGTCGGTACGTAACAAGTCATCGAATCTGTGGCTTCGGCTCGAATGATGACGACATCAGTCAATAAATCCATCCGCCGGCGGCGCACAATTCCAGCTATTATCCGACGAATCGGCTTTAGACAAGATGTTGAATTCCGGCCACGGATGCCAATCACCCGTGATCCTGCACTAAATGTACATTAAATCGCGATAAATGTTTATTTAATATCTGGTCTAAAGGTAATAAATATACCCAATTGTATTTCGCCATGGTAAATATGTTATAGTTAAAATTTTATACTTGATATACCTATATGTATTAGGTTTTTACCTATGAAATTGTCGTTTTGTTGAACGCGGAACTGTAAGAGCTATGTTTTGACTTGGAATTCTAAATTCAAATAAATTTATTATTTGAGGTATGTAATTCCTTTCTCAAAATCACTTATTAATTTGTTTCTTTGAGTTTGATTTTTGATGACGAACTAAAGAAGATAGTGGAAGCAAATCCGCTGGCGGTTGCGCTAGCGTCGGTTTTGGATGAAAATAAAGAAGTTTCACACACTGTTGACGGCAGGGACTTTGGCAAAATTAGCAGAGCTAAAGCTAAAGACCCTTCTTCTTCCACCATATTATCCAAACCTTCATCATCATCATCATTACAGCCCTTCACAAGTCTACTGCTGAACATAGGCCTACCCCAAAGAACGCCACAAAGCACGGTCCTGAGCCACCTGCATCCATCGATTTCCTGCATATCTTACCAGGTCGTCACTCCATCTAGTGGGGGGACGCCCTACACTTCGCCTGCTGGTACGAGGCTGCCACCCGAGAACCTTTCTTCCCCATCGGTTGTCGGTTCTTCGAGCTATATGGCCGGCCCATTGCCACTTCAGCTTACTAATCCATTGGGCTATGTCGGTCACTCTGGTTCTACTGCGGATAACTTCATTTCTGAGTTTATCACGCAGAGAAACTCCGAGCATAGCCCTCTCCATAGCTCGCTGAGCGACCTTGAGCTTCCTCATCCGGCCTGCAGTGAAGGCCATGTCTCAGTTCCGTATGTCATCACTGGCAAACCAAACCTTATCCCGATTGATTTCCACTTTTATCGTAGTAAAATTTTTGACAATTCCGAAGAAGCATTAAAGAACGTCTTTAAGGAGTTCACCGATTGTCGTGTCGTGCAGCAGACTTCTATAACAGGGCGTCAGCAAACTGCCCATAAAATGGCAAGAATGCTTTAATAATTTAGACATAATACAATAATATCTTCCTCAAACCGAAGCCTACGTATTTTTATTAAACGGACAGAAATTGGTTTTTATGACAGCATTCTGACGTCGAATCTATAATTCTTCTATAAATTATGTTGTCTTTGAACTCACTTCAGACTGTGAAGCATTTTTAATTTTTTTAGTTCTGTGAAGTCGGCTTTTACGTTTTATTAATAGTTACTATTTAATATCACAGCACCTTAAAACCATTGGCAGCTAATTCGAAAAATTGTCTAAATTAAACAAGTTATTATTGGTGAGAACGCTACGAATAGACTAACAGTGGTACGGGCACACATAGCAACCGTTTCCACTAATAGACGGTCGCGTCGATCTGATTAAGGCATCTGAATGTCAACGCACCATCCGGTCACCTTGAGCTACGCGATCGAGCCGGTTGAAAATTTAACAAAATCAAAACAATCTTACCACGGTTGAGGCAAGTCAATAACTGGGATAATAAGTGTAGCCATATGTAACTCCGTGAACTTTCCAGAAAATCTCTCTATGAAGTGTCATAATCCTTTGTGGCTTTGAATAGCCAATTATAAAATAAATCTAATTATTACATATTAATGTTCTCTAGACCGAATTTCGGTCACAGCGGCCAGCCTCAACGGAGACTAGCCATCTATATCGGCGCAGGACAGGATTATAGTGCCCAAGTGTATGCGCAAACACAGGTATTCTCTATTCCTTCACTCTCGTAGTCCGATGGGACGGTAAACCGACATGATCGGAGAGAGATCAGGCGCAGGACCAACGGCTTTACGTGCCTTTCGAGGCACGGGGTTGAGACACCGCCAGCTTCCTGACAAATCCGGGATTCGAACCCGTTACCTCAAGATCAGCAATCGCGTTTACAACCACAAGACCAACGAGGCAGTCAAAGTTACATGTAAGTACTATAATAACGGTGGTAGCTCAAGGGCTAAGCACGCGCTGTAAATTTCACCTTACGCACAGCCAGTATAACTTTAGTACACTATAAGCCAATTGGACTGCAATCACAATAGGTAGATATAAAAAGGCAATGAGGTACGACATGCTTGTAAGTGACTATTGATAAACTGTTTGATTAGTAATCAATCTAGACTTATAATTGTAGAGTAGAGAGTTGGGAGAGCTAGCACAACACTGCGTGATCCATATTTAAGTATCATTTACAATACAGTTTATCAATGCAATTCCTGTATACAGAACTGTTAACAACATGGTTTGACGCTACGTATGCGTATGCGTCTACAAAAACGATCACGTGCATCGAAACGTTTATTGTTTACGTTCATTTTCTGAGCGAACAAAGGAAATGGCTGCTGCGACGTCACCGTTGACGTCAGTGTGTAAATCACGATACTGCAACATGGTTAGTAACTATAGCATAAGCATAAGGTACAATTCAAATTAGTCACAGACGTAAAACGCCACACCACAAGTCATTAAAGTCAAGCGAATAAGGGTCGTGCTCGAGTCCGCTTACAAAACATAACGTTTTGTCACGATTGCGTCATACAAAAACCCCGTGTCTATTGAACTTTGCACATTGACAGTCACAAGATTAGTTTTGTTGAATTTGCAAGACACAGTCATTCATCTGACAACCAATGGAGCCGGACTGAATTACGATGCCAAAGAGGCTGTACTAACTTTTATCGCAGATCGATGTCGCGGCGCCAAAATAGCCAATGCGACCGTTTTTAATGCTCAAAATATATCTGTTAGCATTCTGTTATTTTTTTAATTCAATTGCTAACGAAATGATAGAATCTTTGTGCCTAAGAAGTCTGTCTAAATTGGAACTATGTTCTTATCTTAGTACTGCCGTAACGTAGTGCATTGACTGACATGTTTTGGTCTAAAAGCTATGAAGAGACAGTAAATTCATATTGTGTGAAATAAACGAAACAGCGTTTGGTTAAAAGTTAAAAGCGATATTGATATTTTACCTACCACCTACGTACTAATAATCGCGTCTAGAGGTAATTTATATTATTAGTGGTAGTGACAGTAAGAACGAAAACGAAACGAAAAGCGTTCAAAACAGTGTCCAAACCATTAAGTTCAAAAAGTGCCGGAGAAGTTTTCAATGGTGGTGTTAGTGAACGAAATTGTGCATAAGGGGCCAAAAGTTAGTTGCGTAGTGTTAACAGCCTACAAATTGGACTAACGACTTCGATCGTAGAGTTTTGCGTCGGCTAAACTTAAGCCACTACTGCATTACGAATGGCTAGTTTTATAATACTAGAGCCCATTTGCATCACTAGAGTATTAAAGTATTATGTTGTAATTTCTTTGATAAATTAACGATTTTTTTATAATAATTCATCGCAACTAAACTATTTATTCAATTACAAAATTATACTCAACTATTTATAACTCTAAGGTAGATGATAATCATCAAGGCTATAAAAACAAATATATAAATAAATTCGATGACCTCAACAAATAACAACGTCATGTGTGTTCTGCAAATAATCACACAATTAAAAAAGATAAAAGAAACAGCATGGCTAAAGTTGTTACGCAAAACTATGACTTCGAAATCTAAACTGGAAAAATAACACGAATGCTCAATAAAGTAAAATTATGAAATATGGTTTACTTTGATTGGTCGGATTCGGTTTCGGATATTAAAAAGTAAATAATGAATAATATTATGAAAGTTTATACAATATTATGCGTTTCACATTTCACAGCGTAGAATATCTTTAGAATAATTCTGTTCACCTTTAAAAATAATTACGTATTCTTTAATACAATTACGATTTGGTTTTACCTATTAGTAGTATAGAGATACTTAATTTCTCATCACGGATGATAAAAAAATTAAATTTTCCAGTCAGTCAAGTGCGAAGGATGTCAAGGCAAGACGGTTAGTCAAATTGATAACATTTTAATATCCAGTCGACACTTCATAGGCCATTTTTCCAACAGAATGATTGAAATATTAGTCGTTAGTAAACTATTTTCGTATTCCATTTTTTCTACCAGACCTTAATCAAATTTTGCTTTGGAAACGTCTACAAACCTGTAATAATAATGTCCTCCAGACCAGGGTTGGAAAAAATCATGATTTTTTAAAAAATCGAATAAAGCACGATTTTTTAAAAAATCGTAACTAAACACGATTTTTTTGATTTTTTGATTTTATTATTTAATTTAACTATATTTTTTCGCAAAACGGAACGCGCACTCAAGGGATTGCGCGAACACAGTGCGGGATTTCCCTTTTGTGACATGTGAATTAGACATGGTGTTAATCGTTAAATTTATTTGTTAAAAGTTACTTGTTATTTTTTTTAACAGATAAAATTAACAGTTAAAAATATTACTTACATTTGTATTTAATTTTTATTTTATTCGGTTGTTTAAATTTTACGCGTGAAATTTTAACTCAATAAACATTTAAAGTATGAAACTTTAATAGAAACAGGACTTTCTAGCATTAAAACGTATTCTTAAGAGTTAAGCTTATTTAAAAGTTTATTAATTCAATATTTAGTATTTACACTATATTATAATTTACAGTAAAATGTTGATTATTATTAAATGTTAATAATTATTAGGCATTTACACTTAGTATAAAAGTTTTATATTTTCTGCTTTTCAAATGATTTTACTATTTTTATTGATTCTTTTATTAAGTAGACATGATTATTAGTTATATTTTATTAATGTTCAGAAACATTATTTGTACGTTAAAGTATTGTTACAATAATTTTATATTGCAATTTTCTCGCCTCCGGCACATTTTTCAAAATGGTTCCACAGCTGTGTCACGTCTCGGCATCATAAAAGGTGAAAATTAAACTCGTAACAAAAATCTTATAATTGTACACTACACTAAATAATAAAAAAAAAAACAAATGAAAATCTTAATTAACTTCCCTAGTATTTTTTTCCAACTTTTTATATAAATCCCTTGTAATATTTTGATGAAAATGTAAACTAAACGAAATAATATTAAACTGACGCGCTTTGTTTAAATTAATACCAACCAATATTTCAGCCAATAGCGTAACAACAAAGTTTATAAAATTAACATCAACCACTAATGAATTCAACCAATAGCGATACATCATGTGTTAAAAATATCGTTTCATACGGTTTAATAAAAATAACACTTCAAAAGATTTAACGGCAAATAATTTATTTAATATGATAATTTTCAACCACAAGTTCAGCATAAAATGTTGGATATAAGTTTGATTTTATAGCAAATAATTGTTACAATCCTCATTTTTAGACACGTGAAGCCTAAATTTTAATGTAATAAATCAAAAGAATACATGTATTAACATTTTTAAAGAATATCTGATTTCTAAATCTGTTTTTTTATGTTGATTTCTATGAAAGAAAATGAAATTAAACTTTTTTGATTAAATCATTGATTTTTATGAAAACATCATTTGATTAAAATCAAAATTATTTATTCATGCCAACCCTGCTCCAGACCGAATTTAGGTCACGGCCAGCCTCAACGGAGATTAGCCTTCGGCGCAGGACAGGATTATAGTGCCCAAGTGTATGCGCAAGCACAGGTGCACTCTCTATTTCCTCACTCTCATAGTCCCATAGGACGGTTAACGTACACGACCGGAGAGAGTTCAGGCGCAGAACCAACGGCTTTACGATCTTTCTGAGATACGGGAGTGAGACACCGTCAACTTCCTGACTCCGGACATCTACTGAGAATTTCTTGATGGAAAAGCTCAATAACTGATTTTTTTGGCCCACACCGGGATTTGAACCCGGGACTTCATACGTCTTGAATGTCTTGAAAGACCTGGAATATATTTTAATCGCTTTTTAAGTAAGTTATAAATTGTTGTAAGTAACACAACACACTGAAGTTGAATATTCTATGTGTGAAGCGCAGTTATTATTTTCAAACAAAAGACTCACTAATTAGCTAAAATATGAATGAAGGCAAGAATCCATTAATGACGACAAGCGAAAAACCCAGAAGCGTTCATAATGTTCAATGCCCCAAATAGCACTCATTTAAAAATAAACTGAAAAATAATATGCAGCGGGTTACCGCTGAATGTCCTTAGAGTTCATTTTCCCATGGCAGAGTACTCCAGACAGTGCGCAGCCGCACACAACTGGAGCGTTTCGGCGCCGGCGCACGCGCCGTTTTATTGTTCCTCCCGCCTCTTTACCGCTAACTTTATTATGAGACGTCTGCTTTGAAATTTAAATCATGATTATACGGTAACAAATCGCCGAGCACAAGCCCGGTATCTCATTATCGAAGGTTCGTAATGAATGTAACATGCATGAGTGATTCTACGAGCTGCGTTTTAGCGGCTTAGCTATATAGCATTACTTAAATTAATTATGCCTTATCTCTTGAATATTATATTTGAATTCATCTACATAATACTAAATTTTAATTAGGAAATATAAAAAAAATGTATAGACGGATATTTTTATAGTTGACTTTTATAGCTAACTTATAATTATAAGTCGTATAATTAGTATGTAAATACGGTCAAATTTAACCTTTTTTTTACATATCCGCTAGAATAAAAGTATGTCTTGCACGCTATTTACAGCTCTTTTAATTGGTTAAGGTTGATTTAATTATCTGTGAGACAATGCTCGAGCAGTTCTCCACCTAATCTCTATTGAATCTAACAAAAACCATTTATTATAACAACGATAGACATAGGCATAGGAACGAAATAACTAGCCTTTAGAAAAATATTACTGTTAGGGCCGATTGTTTAATCATCAGATAAATAATATCCATTAAATAAATTATAAACTGACAGAATATAAAAGTGAAACAATTTAATTATTTATAATCATACAACAACACCTGTCATTTTAAATTGGTTGATGTTGGTATTTTATAATATGAATAAATTATATATGAGGATTTAAAAAACGACCCCAAATCAATTACGAACAATCTGGTTTGAGCGTTGAAATGAAATTGTTTTCCCTAAACCCTCATCAGTGTGTATATAGAATAAATAGAATTTTCAACGCCTAAACAAACATATCCGTACAATAATCTTAAAAATTAAAAGGTATCTATATTATTACTCATTTAAATGTCGGATTGACCAAGTAAATTTGAAAGTATTTTAAAATCTATCGAATCGCCAGTATATAAAAGCGAGGGATATGTTTCAATAGCAAAATATTTGCTGGCGTGCATCGTCGTGTGTATTAGATCACATGATGCGATTAGCGGTGGGCGCACACCTAGGGGATTATTCCGCGCCACAGTAGCGAGTCCATCAAATAGATCGGCGCCGCGATATCGTCTCGACCGCCCGACTGGACTAGGGTCGCCAGGTCTGCGTCCGCCTTTATAATAGCCAAATAATAAGGTACACATTTTTAATTTTTCCTTAAATGAGGCTGATACCTATTCTGGACTTTATGGACTCTACAATTCTGTTTTATAGGTATTCCTTAGCAGTAGAGTGTAGCAATTTCAAATTTATATTCCCTTTATTATTTAATAAAACGTTTAAAATATTGATTGCATCACTTAATAATTCAATGAAAACATAATAATAAGAAAAAAGTTAAAAGTACACATATTTTTGGAAATTATAAATGAATATTTACATATAAATTATCTAAAGATGGTCATATTAAAAGATAAAACTATAAACAATGATAATAGTTATTAGAAACTATCTTGATCTAGGCTTCTCCTAGAATAAGACCAGATATATCTGGCTACCCTAAGTCCGTTTTGCATTAGGATATTGGTTTCCCCGTCTGGGACGATGATATGCTTCCGATGAAAAAAGCGAACTAATATTACGAATGTCTTTTTTAAAGACTGCAGAAACACTTACCAGCTACTTATACGATTTAATTAATTAATAGATTTTCTTGAATCATAGCTAAGAACATTCTCGATCAAGTCGACTTTCAAAATAAAAAAAAAATAATTTAAATCGGTTCATTCCGTTTGGGAGGTACGATGCAACAGGTAGACGTTAGGACACACGTTAAACATAACACTCCTCTTTTGCGTCGGGGGTTAAAAAACTATAAAAATAGATTTAATATATTACAAAGTCGTTGTTATTAATATTCGTTACAGTCTACTAAAGTCTACTGCTGAACATAGGCCTACTCTATAAATTAGGGGGGATTATTTGCAATAGTTGCCACGCTTGGCAAGCGGGATGTCAACCGCAGTTTTTTTTTATTTTTAGTCGTTATTAGTAAGACGCTACTTGTTCATCTTCTGATTTATTTCTCTCTGTCGCCTATTACGCATCCCATGGGATTTTATGAAATAGTACGAGTAGATATTTTAATTTTATTACTAAAACAAATATACTATAATATTATGGTTGCAGCGTTAATGAGTAGGCTCGATTGGGGAAGGGCCATGCTCTCACAGATTACCAGCGTAAAATAGGAGCTTAAAACTTCTGTGTTTCGTATGGTTAGTGTAAAGAACCGGAGACCCCTTTTTACTTAGAAACGAAGCATTCCATCTTAGTCCTCAAAGGTGACAACGCATCTGCATTTTGATTCTTAATCGAGGATAGATGTATGATAGATATTTATGGGCTACAGCGTCCACTTACTATCGGATTAACTGTGTGCTCATTTGTCACTCTTGTTCTAAAAAAAAAAGATAAAGTGAAATACGCTATACAGTTATTACTGAGGCATTCCATCTTAGTCTTCACAGGTGACAACTTATCTAGCCTTCTTTTTTTGTTTGGTGTAAGATAAGAGTGACGTTATGTTCTCGAAACTCTTCACTGTTGCACTGAAAGACATTTTCAAGCTACTGGACTGGACAAGTTACGGTATAAACAACAATGGCGAGTACACCGCTCACCTTCGATTCGAGAGGGTTTTTTGCTGGGAGTTCTCTGCGGAATAGACTTCGTAATGAGGATATAATATTCCTTCCTATTCTACATGGATATCCTGGCTTGATTAGCAGTGGACTTGTGATAGGCTGGAATGATGATGATGATTATGATAGTGAGTATAATAACGACGGTGATGAATAATATAATTAACTGTCAACGAACAGTCCGCCTGATGGTTAGCCACCAACTGAAGACCGGAGCAGAGTCACCTGCGAGAACTAAAGCCCAGTTCTTATATTAAGTAATAGTTTCTCCACTAACATTTAAAATTCGTGAAATTATTACCAAAGTGCATTTAAGTCCTGTTCAAATTACTTTTTTTTCTCTTTCAGCAACTTATGGAGTTTAAAGCAAACAACTAAGTATTCGGAAGTTTTAAATTCGTATTTTCTTTTATGAAGTGATTTCTGGCATTTCGGGACGCAAAATGTGGTGACTGATTCTTTAACGCCGCCAACAAGTATAACATAAATTGCTTTTCGGTTTTTAATGTTTTGCGATTGTTTGTCTATTGGTGACACTGATCTTGTCAATGAAATAAATTAATCTGCTGCTATTCCTGTACAAGATCAGATACACCAAAATTAAATTCCAAACATAAAAATGCAGCAATTCATTAATAGATGTAAACCGAAATATGTTCTGTACGTATATCATTCATGTACAACGAGAATATCAATTATTTTGGGCAATAATCAACTTCGTCCCAATTTAAAATCTAAAATCAATAAACAGATTCAAACATAACGCACCAATACACGGACTACATTAAAATTTCATATTAATAGCCCAACGATGATTCCCCGGTATCAATGCGAGAGGCCGAACAAGCCGGCGGTTATTTCAAAATTCATACGAGGAACAAAAGTGCAGGCGGGAGGCAAGAACCCTCTCCCCCCGATGTAGTAGGTGCTTACCTGAAACAATGAAAACGTTTTATATGAATGCTTGGGTTTTTTTTCGACGAACGCGAGGATGGCTAGCGGACCGAATGAGATCGATACGAGATCGCGGGACTAGTGGTGCAAGTCATCGGGGTCGTCAACACGGCGCGTGTTTTGACGCACTGAATAATGATGACGTCAAGCTGACTGGGCCGGATTTATTGCGAATCGTACTTCAGGGGAATCGTACTTAAGTATTCTTTTTGATTTATTAGCTATATTTGAAATAGTATGTAAACAATGTTTTATTGATAAATTCGTTGTGATACACGAACATACACATAAAACCAATCACTATATTACATGAAATCACAAACATAAATGAATCAACAGTAATAAGTGTGGGTAAATTAGATTAAGCAAAGTTATTTTTAGAATTCTTTAACTTTAAACGGCAACTCTTTCTGCTAATAAGGCTTTTATTTGTAGCCGCAGAAAAAGTCGTGCGCCCCGTAACTCTGAACAAATATTGATAAATATGTCAATCAATATGTTATAATTGCAGGGGTAGAACAGACAATACCTGTATGACGTCATCTATACAATCTATATCTATACAAATAAATAAAATTTAAGTGTCTGTTTGTAATGTCGAAATAACAGCTTTTTACTATATGCATATTATGAAAGTATATACGCTACTTATAACAAAAACACGATTTTTAAAATTTTTGTCTTTCTGTCTGTCTCTCTGCCTGTTCGTTCCGGCTAATGTCCGAAACGGCTGGACCGATTTTGATGGGATTTTCATTGGCAGATAGCTGATATCACAAGGAGTAACTTAGGCTACTTTTATTTTAGAAAAAGAGTTAGGGTTCCGCGCAAAAAATTAAAACTCCAAATAACACGCGGGCGAAGTCACGGGGAACAGCTAGTTAAAAATAAATATGACAGAGATGCATTTCAAAAACTTCAGACCATTGTAAGTCGTTTTTACTTTTTATTAAAAGTTATTTTTGATGATAACTAATATGATGTATACATTTTTATGTACTATTCCAGTAATATGAATAAATTCCTGTGGCATAAGTTACATAGTATTAATTACTATATTTAATCCACTGTTTGCTATAACGGAAATGATGCTGCCACATGAAATAGATACGTCTACATTGGACACTGCTTATTACAAAGAGAAAGTTATTACAGTTTACACAAGGCGGGTAGTATCTGTGTCTCGTAAATAATTCCAATACAATAAAATGCCGACAGTTTTAATATATCTACAACGCAAATTACAACGGAGTCCATAAAGTGTTGAGGCGAATGTTTTTGAACTAACCATTATTAAAAATGACAATTGAAGCCTATTAATATAATACTCTAAGTGTTAAGAACATAATTATACTTCTCTAAAAAGTGAAGGGATTTCATCGAAATTTCAAGCCCTTTTTCATAAGTTATTACTTTTACAAGTTCCGTTGAAATTAAAACACCTGATATTAATTAAAACCTTTAAAATATTTATGATTATCAACATATACCACTTTAAATTAGCCAATATATTTTTAAAAGAATTAGGGTAACAAAAGAGCGCCCAATCCACCCGACGGTAAGTGGATGCTGTGGCCCATAGACATCTACATATTATATTCTCTATTAAGTATCAAAATGTAAATGCGTTGACATATCTGAGGTAGTCCTATGTAGATGGAATGCCTCGTTTCCAGTAAAGAGGGTCTCCGGTTCTCTACGTACATCATATAACACAGTAGCATTATGCTGCTATTTTACGCTGGTGTGAAAGCGTGGTCCTTCCCAGTCGAGCCGACTTACTCGTGCTGCAACCATAATATAGCTGCAGGGTGGCTCTACCACGTACAATAATAGTATAGAGAAAAGTAACAGTCTTTATACGTTTCACAGATGAACACTGACCCCTCATTTCTGAAAGGTTATGCTGTAATTAGTCAGCCGCGTCCGCGCTGCTCAAATGCGTGTAGACGGGCTTCACAACATGTCCTCGAAATATTTTATTTCTAAAATATGCAGGTCTCCGCACGATGTTTTCCTTCACCACCGACCACGTGGTAATTCAGCACTTATTGCTCGCGTACTGTGAAATTTACAGCGAGCGCTTAAACTAAAACTAAGGCACTTAGGTGCCTCAGTAATTATGCTTCTAGTAAAATGTAATTCATAATGCATAATAAATTAATTTGATCCGTGATCAAGTAGCCTTAATACATATTAGCAAACAATGAAATAATCCTTTGAAAACCGATAGTGAAATTGTATTCGGCGGGTGAACATATGCCATATTTATTGCGGCCCCTACCATTGGCGATCCAATATAGGATTTTCCGTATCGATCGAGTTGCTGTACTGATTAATATCGTCTGGCTCCTTGGGCCCGCGTATATAGTTCTGCTGGGAGCGATTTCGATGCCATCAAATTAGAACGGGTTGTTGTGTCGGAGTTTGTTTATTGTCGATCGTCACGCGTTCGACAACTTATAGGGAGTAATCCTGATTAATTTCCTAATTTAGGTGAACTTATATATAGGAACAAGATTTATAGGATAAAAACGTAATGTATTAAAAAGCCTGTACAAATTTTTAAAAGTAAGTAAAGGCAATCAATGTAAAAAATTTAGATGGATTTGCCACCGATCCATGTAATAATTTTCACCGTGATTGTTAAATTACATTTTGAAGTGAGGCGTCTATAAAAACAGAATAGCAGCGATTGTCATGCATATATAGAAGATATAAAATATGAATCAGTAACTTTTAAACGCTCTAAGACTTCCGCTGTATGTTTGTGTACCACAATAAAAATGTCTCTGCCTAAGACCATAAAAAATCGGAGTGACCCTGCACTGCGACCAGATGATCTATGAACACAGTCGAAGCCAGAATTTAATGAAAATGAAAAAAAGGCTACGGAAAGGAAAAATATAATAGCGCAAAATTAAGACGTCTACTATAGGATCCTGTTGCGAATTACTGAAGCTATGTGCTTACCGTCGATAAATGTACATACTATAAATCAGTCCCAGTATCTTAAATCACTTGATAGATCAAAACCATAGATTACCCCCTAAAAAACTCTTGCTGTACCGATATAGGCTGGCGGAAGACAAAAATATGCTATATAGATATTTTTAATACGATTAAAGAGCTCTAAAACAAGCAAAATAACATATACCTACTGTTAGTTTACAGCTCTAAAGAAACCTCGTAACATGTTGGAAAAGATCAGCGTGGTCATCATTCTGCGTCTATCATGCTTTTGTGGGGTGTGTCTAGTCCTGAAGCTGTTATGTTTATGAAGAGACTCCCAGTGAAACATAATATGTTTTATTAAGCATATTATGCTTTTCGGAAATGTACCGCGGACTTACCAATAATATGCTACTAGTCACAAATTAAGTACAACTCAATCCTGACTCTTTCAATAATGTTTCGGATTCAAAAGAGCTGAGGACTAACCCTCGTCGTCCAAATCCGAACTCGTTAAACTACAAATTGAGGTTTATACTAAAGGACATCATCTGCTCAAGACACAGACGGTTTCGTAAGAAATCTTTAGAGCTAGTAGCGACTGAATTCCCATGAAAACTGCGTAAAGTCATCTCTATGTATTACGGACAAGAGAGATTTTAAGGCCTGTATCAAAAGAAAGTGCGACTTTTTATAAAATTTCTAGTTAATCGCTTAGACTGATAAATATGTACACAAAAGTTTTATTATTACACTCTTTCTTTAAGAAATATATGCACTTTAATTTGAACAGAACTAGTGGCCATATGTACTTGGTATAGGTGGTTTTATATGCTGAAAAAATAAATTTTAAAATTATAATTCGGTTATAAGCCTGAAATAATTCATTATTTATATTTAGGAATGTAAATAGCATTATATTGTGCTCCAAAGGTTCTTTGTTTTCCACTTTACTCCACGATATTTCTATTACACCCTAGTAATTCAAACTATGAAAACATAAAAACCGTTAGATCATAATACACTAAATGCGTATAATACCGAAAATTGTACATATACCCTTATGTAATATTAAACGTAAGTATTCAAATTTGCATTCACTGATAAGGTTGGCCGAAAAAAAAAACAAATTAATCGACAGACGGGGCATTTTGAAAATTTAAAAATTTATTCTTCCACATTAAAACGCAGGTCCTACCGGGGTTTTAGTCCCATTTCTCTCGTTCCGGCCAGAGGCGTTGTTTTGTGCGTTCGGATCTTTTCTTCGTATACGTAAACACGTTTAAATTATCGGCACTATCAAAGATTGGGGAAAAAAGTAAAAGACGTCTTTGCGAAGCGAACGCTCATTTACAAACGTTGCAAATCTGATCAACGGAAGGGATTTTGCGAACTTTTGCGAATTATCATGATTTCCTTTGGGCATTTTAACGCAAGCCATTAACGATCGTTATGTTGTAAGACAGATAATTAATAAATATAATATACTTTAATTCACGTTAATATTTAAATTAGTTTTAGAAGGTGGTAGAACATCTTTTCTATCTAGATATCCGTTAGGGTAGGTACTAAGAAGCAACCTGTTACCTATTTCTGGCGCCGAATAGAGTGTGTGCACTTGTGTTTTCCGGTCTGGAGGGTGTAGAGGGCTAGTATAATTAAAAGCTGCGAATATTCTTCAGTATTATCTTAATCCTTAAAAGCTGAAAACACATATGTAACCTTTTGTGTTTCAAGTTAGCTACAGTGCCATTGGGTCCTTGGGCTGTAGTCCTACAGTGGCCTTCTCTAAATCAGGTGAATTGTATGTTCAAGTCAGTGCCGTTTTATAAAAAAAAATATATTTTAGAAATACAACATGTAATATTTTATTTTTATAGGATAAGGGTGACAAACGAGCATACAGTCCACCTGATGGTAAGTGGTTGCTGTGGCCCGTAGACATCTACATTTATCCTCGATTACTAATCAAAATGCAGATGCGTTGTCACCCGTGAGGACTAAGATGTAATGCCTCGTTTCCAGTAAAAAGGGTCTCCGGTTCTCTACACTCACCATACGAAACACAGCAGCATTAAGCTACTATTTTACGCTGGTATTCTGTGAGAGCGTGGTCCTTCCCCGGTCGAGCCGACCCATTCATGTTACAACTATATCAGAAATATAGCTGCATGGCTCTATCACGTATAATATACAATAATACAAATTTATATCACACATACTCATATACTATGATGAAGACAATGTAAATATATAATGACAACATTCGGGCTTATTTTCACCAACGTGTTAAAGCAATTAGAGACAGAACTCTGTACGAAGCAGCCCTAGAAAAGATGCTAAATAGACTATGTCAGGCTTCTCTATGTTATTATTTATATATATATATATATATATATATATATATATACACACATATATATATATATATATATATATATATATATATATATATATATATATATATATATTGCTATTTTTTAACCATATATAATAGAATATATTTATGAAAAATTAAAATAATTTATTTCAAATAATTACATGTTTAAACTTATATAATATTTCTAGTTTGTAGTATATTTTTGGAGAATCTGCGTTACCACGGACCGCTAAGGCCTACACGCTCCCTTTCTGTACCTAAATCCTTCATAAAATCGTCAATTATATATTTACGGTTTGATTTTTAATTTTAATGCAAACTGCAGTGTGGCAGTAGTAGTTGGCCATACGAGTAGAAATTGTAAGCAAAATGTTCTCTGACAATTGAAATCCCAACCAACCTTATAAATATCTAAACCAGCAACGAGAAGTAGCGTCAAATATGACAATTGTTTGGTACCGAGATCGCCACACTACCAATTCAATTGACGATTAAATCCTTTGTGGTAAAAAATGCCCAAATCTAGTTGTGGACTGACTAGTAACGTTCTGATTGCAACGATAAAAAAATATATTAAGTACTTAATTTATTTGTCTGCATAATTACATATGATTTAAAAATAATTGTTCCGGGTCATGATGTGTGTCTGTGTACAATTTACTTATCCAAACGCCTCCACAATACAAGTAAAAACCCTACTTTGGAGTAAATAATAGATGGTAACGGTTTCTAAAAAGTCAAATGTCAAAAGAAATTCCATTTAATTATTTACATTTTAACATGTTTTCTACATCTTGTGTACTGGATAATGTTCTTACAGGCAAATTGAAATACATTTTACGTTTACAGAAAGGCGAAAATACAGAACGGGAAGTGTATATTTTTTCGGGGAGTGAGAACGCCGATATCGCACAAAGGAAAGAATTCAAATCCCGCATAAGAACTCTGGAGAACTTTTAATCCCCGCAAACATTGAACGCAACTTTTATTCATAACGAAACCGAATAGAATGGAACGAACATTTACGAAAATAAACTATCTATAATATATGCTATTTATTGTTTATAAATTCCGTAAATAGTTATTACACATAAGCGAAAATATATTTTAATTCTTTCAGAAGTTATTTTAAAGCAATTTAGATCTCATTAAATGAAGTTTTAAAGTAAATGGCTTATGATTCATCCCACGGCTTGGGAAAGATTTCATTTAAGCTCATAGAAAGAAGGATTCCCGATTAGTGCCAAAAGAAGTTGGAAGGAATCGATATGTGCTCAAAGGAAAATAAACACAATGATACAATTTCATTGGGGACGTTCATTGACTCTTTTATTAGTGCATATGACGACCACTGGAGAGCATATGGCTCCACATAGATTTCCTCAAAGGGTTAATATTTATATGCCTTAGTTAGCAACCGCAGTTTATTGTTGACTTGTTTTGTGCACTTGTTTTAAGTGGTTCTAAGGAAGATGCTGCCCATCTCCTGTTTCATTCCCCTCTGTCGCCTCTTACGATACCCAGTATGGGGTAGTGAATTATCTTACGCCGTTACTACACGGCACTGAAGACGTAAACGAGGTTAAAACTAATGATTCTTATAAAATATTTAGGGCAAGTTTAATTCATGGGGCATGGTTAAACCATGAAAATACCAGTAACTGGTATTTAGCAGCAGCGCAACAAATGTTGTGTTCCGGTTAAAAGGTTAAGAGAATTTATATAGCTACAGGCTGCGAAGTGTTCAAGCTTAGTATCTAGGGATGACAACGGATTTTGTAGCCCTTGTTCGAAGTAAGCTGCAGGGCGTCAGCAGCAACTTACCATCAGGTGGACTATTGCTCGTTAGTAACTCTTATATTTTAAAACAGGTTCCTGACGACTCTTGACATTATACTTCGTTTTCCGTTGAAAATATATTGTGTCCCTATTGGTTGATCCAAGTAAAGTAAAACAAATTTAAGTAAAGGGCGAATACAAATTCTTTGTACCATACGAGACCATGATTGCTTATCTATAAAAGTCTTCCGCAATAGTCTTTTATGAGCAAAATCAAGTTTGCATCCATTACAATAGCTCACCGGCATCGTCAAGTCGGCGTTGAGGCTATGGAGCGTAACAGCGTTCTCTATAAACAATATTGTTATTTCCAAAAGCAATTTCCATACGCTAACACGGTACCTGGTTATGGATTATGGAATACGAATATTGTTCGTTAAGAAACATTGTGGATTACATTTTATGACGTTTATAATCTACGCTCCATTGCGCTGTATGGAAAATGCACCTGATGGAAACTAATAACCATAAGGGAATTATCATAGAAATTATGAATGATTTATATACTAACTAGCTAGTACACGGCGCGTTGCAGCCGCAGAAAAAAATTATTGCGGAAATATCATTTTAAATTTGGAAGAGTTACATTGTTTAATTAGGAATGATAATTCATTCATTGAATTTGAATGAGATTAATTTGTCGGTACGATACGCGCGCCACCTACTGTAAATTAATTGTACTATGCCTATAACTTTCGCAGAAGAGTAAGCTAAGTTGACAACGTTTTAGCGCAATCTAATGAACGGTATGGCAGCTCATAAAATACGATCAAACAAATATTAATTTTTATATATTAGATTAATAATTATTGAAAACACTGATTTAAAACAAAATTATTTATTTATTTCGATATACATGTACCACCCTACCCCATATCATCCCATGGATATCGTGAGAGGCGACAGAGGGACACCAAAAACAGAAGACGGGCACTCCCGTTCAGAAAAAAAAAAAGAATACTGCGTTTGCCAACCAGCGTACCAAGCGTGGCAACTATGACAAAATAGAGGCCTATGTTCAGCAGTGGGCTTTAATAAATGAAAGAATGATATACATGTAGTGCTCGTGTCGAAACTTTGCACTCAGTTTGCATTGACACATCGAGCCCAGTGGCCCAATTCTATCCGTGACGTAGGCGATGACGCTGCATTCTGGGTCAATTATTGGCAAACAGCTGACGAAACCGCAATCGTCGGCTCTATGGAGTTACTAGACGTCTTGACTGACGTTCGGACGGCTTGGAACTATGTATATTGATTGTTTGTCGTCGCAAGTTTTGCCGTATGATGGATTTATTACAGAACGGCATTGAAACACAAATATAGTATTTAGCTATAAACTTATCTCCATCCATAAAAAAAACAATCTTATAATATTTTTTTTAAACTAATTCTCGTTTTCTACCGACTTTAAAAAGGAGGAGGTACTCAATTCGACTGTATGTTTTTTTTGTGTGTTCCCTCATAACTTTTTTCTGGGTGAACTGATTTCGAGGATTCTTTTTTTTATTTGAAATCTGGTGCTTCTCATGTGGTCCCATATAAATTTGAGCACGGTCTGATCAATAGTTTTTGAGTTGTTGTTAATAATTTATATTGAAGTCGTTTGTACAAATTTTTTATCTTAAATTATTAATATAACTAATTATTATAGCGGATTCTTAATGTTTAATTTGTTTTGCTTTGCCTTTAAATACATTGAAACTACCTACAGAACGAATTAAATATATTATGTAGTCAAAAATTGGCCACCCTAAACATTATCTGCATTGATTAAAACGAGCTTATTACAGACGTCTTATTTCGCCTGTTTACTTAACATGTATATTGTTTACCAACGATATTTTATTACAGCCTATCAAAGTCCACTGCTGAACATAGACCCATATATTTCCCCACAAGGAGGATATTTGGCATAAATGGCACGCTTGAGAGGCGGGTTGGCAATCGCAGCTTTTTATATTCCAGTTGTTATTAGAGATCAAATTATAAAATTGTTTAGACGCGAATAAGTGTTTAATGGCACGGACATCGCATATAGTATGGAAATAGCCAGAAAAATATAACATGCTTATTTTAATAACTGTCAGGAATAAAGGAAAAAGGAACGCGGAACGCGGCTAGAATTGCAACGTGCCTGAGTGAAAGTTGCAGCGGCACGAATCAGCCGCGTACGAAGTAAAATCCGCGCCGAGAGCGCACTCGATGCGCGCCACGACTATAACGATCGCGACCGACGAGCTGACGACGCGCGCCAATTAGCACTTGACGTAAATGTCACGCAAGCGGTCGTTCTGAGTTCTGACAGTTAATAGCGCGGTGCAAAGGTGATTTTTCACCGTATCGATGAGTGTGGAAGAGTGTGGAGGGTAGGCGATATCACAGGAGTGATTTTAAACATTTACTATACAATATAGTAATATAAGTTATTTACAATATTTGGAAAATTTGAATATAAATAAGGTTTCATTTTTTAATTGGAATAAGATTTTCCTGAGAAAAATCGTTCTTTTGCAAGAATGTTAGAGTCCTTAACAGCGCTTTCATTGAAAGAACGTGATATTCCTTAACTACCAACAAGCTTAAAGGTTAAAACAGTAATTTAAAAAACACGACTGCGTAAAAAGGTTAACTAAAAACAGATTTTTTTTAATCAAATTATAATACCCTATGTCACTTCCACAACTCAGACGTATATAACGACACCTCATATGTTAAAATCCATCAAGCCATTTAGAGTACAGAGCGTGCCAAGTAAATAACCATACATACATACATACTCTCGAAAAACATGACCCTCCTTCTCGGGCAGTCAGGGAAAATAGTAAAGTAAGGCTCTTAAATAAACATACCAATTGCGTGGCACAGGATTCCTTTCATTTCTAAGATGATGGAGCGATAAGAAGATGATTGAGCGAAAACGCGTCTACCGTAATGCGGATTGGCGCATTTCATATGTCTTCGATTTTTTTTTATTTCCTCAGACATAAAGATTTTTTTCAAAATATGTTGCTTTACCACTGAGAACGAGGTAAAACCACACTTAATAATATCAGTGGTTTTTAAATTGGAAAGATTAACAAACAACGCGCCGCTTACGTATTGGTACGTATTGGTTATTGCATTATTCAACTCTTATTGATGTAAGCCGCTCTGATTATTTTAGGTCTTGCAATTATTGAAATGATTATTCTGTCAATAGTCGGATCCCGTTGTTCAAGTAATTTACTCACTTACTATTCACGAAACGAATGGTAAATATGAGATTTTTTTTAACTTTATGTTGAATGACTAAAGGGAATAAGTCCCTTTGATATACAATTGAAAGCGATATTTAAAGCAATATATAATCTCCTTTAGAGTGCTCTTCTACTCGAAGCCGGATGTCTTTAGCGCCGTCGTAAGTGTATTTTAAAAGTATATATAGGTCACGAAAAGTACTAACTCAGGAATAAACAGCAGTTGGGTTTGCGTATAATGTGATTATCCGCAAACCCAACCGCTGTCGGTAGCGTAAGAAACTTTGTTTATGAATATGCGTTATGATGTTTTATAATAGTCTTATTTTATGAGGATCTTTAAAAATCCGATGCGAAAAGTTTTTCCCACAACACGTTTCCAATTTAGAGTTTATAGACATTCCTCAAAAGACAGTCATAGCAAAATAAATACAAATCAGGTAATCAATGTTGATAGATAACGTTTTTAATTTACGCAAAAGTGATATTAAGCCACATATGATCACTAAGCCATGTTAAGCTGCGATTATGTATCGTTTGTAGGTGGGAATCACTCCGCAACTGCGTTATTTTTTTCCATTATGATAATATTTTTAAAACTAAAGTATTACGAAAAACTGTGTCGACTCATACTGTTTCTTGTGATTCTGATACATTGACATAATACAACTGAAACAAACGACAAACGTCAAAATGAAACCAACCTCGATTCCCATAAAAGTTACATAGTTGCTGTGCTGGTGCATAGCATAAGGTTAATAAAAACCAAACCAAAATCGGAACTGAGTAAATCAGAAGCCTTTACGAATATTATTATACACAGCAACTTTCAGTTTTGTTATTCACTTTTATATTAAAATGTAAATCGCATATTTATTCTAAGAAAAACATACCAATTTAACGAGTTTGTTTCCAGCATCGAAAACTTTACAATCTCATACATACGACGCATCCGCAAGGGCACCGAAGTGCGAATACGATTTCACGGAAATAACATCTCGGTTGCAATATAAATAAATCTGTAACGGTAGGTTATTCCTTTTGAAGGCGCTTTACGAGTCGATTGTCGTGCGAATCCTCCGCAGGTTATTCTAACCGCCGTCTTTCCGTTTCGAGATATTAACATACATGGAACTCAGTGTATGCAAATATAAACTGAGCCGAGTGTAAATAAACTCACTGAGGAGATAAATTGTCGAAAATTATTACGAAACCTCGGTTTAACGCCTTGCATCTAATCAAACATAGGTAGGTACGTATATATAATTCGAGATTACTTACTTACATTCATTGCAACCTATCAAAGTCCACTATTGAACATAGGCCTCTGTCATAGATTATGTCATACTTCCCATAGTTGCCACGCTTGGCAGGGAGATGACCAACCGCAGTTTTTTTATTATTTTATGTTGTTGTAAGGAAGATGCTCCTGCCCATCTCCTGTTTCATTTCTCTCTATTGCGTTTTATGACACCCATGGGACGATATGGGATAGTGCGTAGTTTAATAGGTGGTAGAACTCCTTTTCTACCTAGTCCTAGGATATATAGATAGGTTTATCAAGTGGACTATAGAATAGAATAGAATATTTTTTTTATTCAATATACATTACATGAGTATTTCTTATTGAAAGTCATTTTTTACTTTACCACTGGTTCCAAAAAAACCCTATGTCCTGGGAAGAACCAGCAAGAAACCCAGCGGGACTTTTTTGTAAATAAGTTCAATTATCATATATTCCGTTTTATAAAAAAAAAAATAATTCTTGTACGCCACCACTACACGACCATAATATGCTCAATATTTCAGTTAACGAATATTCTGATTTCGAAGTAATTAATAGTTTTACGAGATCGTCATTATTAATCCCTGCAATAATCCTTTGATTTGACTCTGCAACAGTCGACTCGTAGTTAACTGCTGTGAGACATTCAAAACATACAAGCATGCAGTTATTCGTTTACGTTTTATTAAGATAAAGGAAGTTAAATTCGAATAGGTGCTGTCAATAACCATACAACAAAAAAATGAAAGGGGCGATAGATCTTAGGATGTGGGGTAAATCCAGTAAAATGGAATAATGGCGAGTGTTATGTTGGGGATTGTCAGGGTCCGGTTTGCGAAACTGACGCCTCTGCTTTCCTCCGTCTTCGACATTCTCGGTATAGAATATACTAGCTGATATAACCAATTTTTAAAAAAATATTTTAGTACTGTATTTTACCTAAAATACATTATACAGGGAAACTCATAAATATGTAAGAATGACCTACGCCTAGCGTTGTACTTTAATAGGTTGACGTTAGAATAGCATTATACGATACAAACCTAAATCACACCACAAAGCAAACTTTCAACCCCGCATTACAGTCCGCAAGATGTATCACCCCTCTTGCGGGCTTCTTAAAGCTGCCCACATGTTACTTGTTTAAGCTCGTTACACGTAGCTGTAGGCAATTGCCGTTCAAGGGAAATGATTTAACTATTACATAGGATAGTAGCGGCGGATCTATTGTGACGCGTCCGTAGCGACCAGGAAATCTTAAATTATTCTATTGCAAGCGTATTACGTTCAGATGTTAATCTCTTCAATATTGTAACGCATGTTTCGCTTCCGTGTTCAGACAAACGTAGGAAGCTATGCTCTATCGTTAAAAATCTTAACATTTTTTCATCTAAGAATGTTAAACAGTAAAACTCAAGAATGATAGTATAAAATTCGTATCAAACTCAATTGATTATGACTAGATATATATATTATGGTAACGCTAACCTTGTATAGCTTATATATTAACGCTATGATGTCTATCTGAGTACAGAACAAGAGCACGAAACCTAGCCAATTGTGGAGAGGTGTAAGACAAGACAAGCTGAAGTTATATCCTCAAAACTTTTCACCGCTGCATTGGAAGATGTTTTCAAGATACTGCACTGGCATGGATACGGTGTACCAATTGCGAATAGATCACACATCTTTGGTTTGCCGAAGATATGGTCATTATGGCGGAATCTCTGGAGGATATTAGCACCTTAGTAGTGTTTCAAAGTAAGTAGTGAACATAAAAATTATGTTTAACTTCAATGTTACAGCTAGACCGGTAGTTTTTGGAAACACTACGCTCGAAGTTGTTGACAAGTTTGTGTACCAGAGACAAAATGTTCAATGAGGTAAGTCTAACTTTAAAAAAGAGGTAAACCGATAAATTCCACTCGGCAACGGTGCGTCCGGCAAACTGTGATAAATCTTCAGACGAACGTGTACAAGCAGTGCGTTTTGCCAGTGATGACTTATGGAACTTTACTGCCGTCGGAAATTTGCTTACGGAACTTTAAGAAAACCGTGGCCTCTTACTACTGGTCGTGTGAGGAAGCTCAAAACTTCTGCGGTCTCTGAGACTATGAGGAACTCAGCGTGCAATGGAACGGGCTATGCTGAAAATTTCTCTGCGGGACAAAGTTTGTAACGCAGATATACGCAGAAAAAGAACAGCAACTGACAGAGCCTAGCGGATTTATAAGCGGAAGTGGCAATCGGCCGGCCATATAGCTCGAAGAATCGACAACCGATAAAAGAAAGGTTGTCGAGTGGCAGCTTCGTACTGGCTAGCTCATCATTGGGCGACCCCCACAAGATAATGACGACGTGATGGAACAGGCAGGCAGTCGATGTATGCAGATGGCTTAGGACCGTAGGTACTTTGTGATAATCTATATGGGAGGCCTATGTTTAGCAGCGGACTTGAGATGGGGCTGTAGTGATAATGAGTGATTAACAAACTATATATATTCTATTTTTCTTGATATCCTAAAAATGTAATGAAAGAACTTTTATATAGGATAAATGTGACAAACGATCACACAGTCCACCTGATGGTAAGTGGTTGCTGTGGCCCATAGACATCTACATCTATCCTCAATTACGAATCAAGATGCAGATACGTTGTCACCCATGAGGACTAAGATGGAATGCCTCGTTTCCAGTAAAAAGGTTCTCCTGTTTTTTACACTCACCATACGAAACCCAGCAGCACTTGAGCTGCTATTTTACGTTGGTATTGTGTGGTCATTCCCCGGTCGAGCCGACCCATGCGTGCTACAACTATACTATTAATACAGCTGCAGCATGGCTCTACCACGTAAAAAATAAAAAATGTAAAAAATATAAAATTGTAGGTATAAAGTTCTCCGGAAGCTAAATATTTTCTTACAACTTAACATTAAAAGCTTGTGGGTTGAATGAGATATATTCTAAAGTCTGAAAGCTATTTATCTACGTTATTGACGGTTGAATATTCTTATTCTTGTTGCATCTAGTATTATATTATACTAACCTAAAATAAGAATTACTAAATTCTTAAAAATTTCTGGCCAAACCTCAAATCTCGTGCTGTCTTTTTTTTATAGGATAAGGGTGACAAACGAGCACACAGTCCACCTGATGGTAAGTGGTTGCTGCGGCCCATAGACATCTACATCTTTCCTCGTTTGCGAATCAAAATGCAGATGCGTTGTCACCCGTGAGGACTAAGATGGAATGCCTCATTTCCAGTAAAAAGGGCCTCCGGCCACCTGCACTCACCAAGCGAAACGCAGAGGTAAACCTCTACTTCACGCTGGTATTCTGTGAGGTCGTGGTACCATCCCGGTCCGAGCCGGCCCATCCGTACGACAGCAAAACTTGCCGCGTGGCTCTACCACTGTTCTTCGAGGTTTGACTGAAAATTGTCTGCTGTATAATTCGTCGGTATTGTAATTTTCTGTATAAGTGTATACGATACTTAGCTTATGCAATCAATCTCACCCCGGGTGTTAGCACAAGAGCAACCTATCCAGTGAGCAACAGGAATGCCGGGTTGAGGCTGCGGCGGTAACGCGCCCGTCTTTATAGCTCGCTTTATTGGAAATATTATATGTTTCCGCGTTCCTCGACACAGGTTTCACCGTTGCTAATTAAAATAAAATAAGTACCGATAAATTTGTACATGGTCGGTTATAGACATTCCAATTCGGTGTTAGTCATTTTTAATTAGCAACGTTTTGGATTCCTTTTCAAAATTCTATGTTTTGAAAACATGTTTTTAGAAATCTACGAACCTATACAGAAAAGAAGTAGAAGTTCTAAAAGGGATAAATATTAAAACAGTATATAAACACGTACTTTGCTGTCGCCATGTACATAAACTTCACCCACAAGCAAACTTTGGAAAACTGATTAGTATCGGCTCAAAGTTTACAGAATCCGGTCTCTTGGAGAGAAAGAAGGTTTTTTTATACGGAAAATTACAAATTACGTGTAAACGCGATAAAAATAATAATATGGTGAAAACGACGCTCCTAAGAATACACATCCGATGAATAAATGAATAATAGAGGTCGAAGACGGGAGCTTGCGGCATACCAATTTATCCTGGGGATGCTAATAATGTGCCTCGCATTTTTCACCGGCGTGCCGCGTGACAAAGATCATTCTCTATCAGCGGCTTGTAAGTAACTCGAGAATAAATGGTCTTCGTGCATTATACAAAGCATTAAACATGTAGTTGACATAAGAACAAGTTTTTTTAGCTTTATAAATTATGTATTGCAGTTTGCTTATATTTTTCACGCTTCTAATTTACTTTTGATACTTCAAGGATGCTTGAAAAACGTGGAAGCAAATTTGATCATAATAAGTATTCCAGGATTTATATGTACAGTGAGATAGGTATTTAATTAACATCGTCAATTTAATAAGAATCATCGTCGCGCTGACTACAAAATCTTAGCTTACTGACGTTACGTACCGCCAAAGTATGTCTTTTATTCTTAATATAAACAAAAAACGAATCGTATTTAGGTCAATTATGAAATAAAATAAAAATAGAGATTATTCTTAATTTCACCAAAAAGAAGTAAAAATTCGATTTCGAGGGAGCTGTTTATAATACAATAAGGGATCGCATCGGCTGCAGGATCGCGACCTCAGATTCCTATTCCATTAGGTGTCGCCGCGAGCGCAATTTGCAAATGAAAACAACTTATTGAAATTCTTTCCTCGGCTCGCATCGGTCGCGCTACGCTCGCCAACCCTCGCGATCATTCCACATGGCGCATGGTGAGAATTTCCCTTTAATAAATGTACCTAATGTAGGGATGCTACTCGTATAAAATGTTCAAATACATCATTAATATCCGAACACAATTGTGTTTGTAAATGTGCTTTAAAGATACACAAAATACAAAAAATTGTCGTGATTGCTTCTAATTTTATAGACGTGCATTTATCCAGTGAAATATATGTAAATAAGAATAATAATAAAAGACCCCAAAAGCCATCATAACATTAAAAATGAATGGAAACAGCCGTAGACGATATAGATTTTACTTTACCGAAAAGTACAAGACCTAACGTTTGTAAAAAGCGCCGAAACGATTCGCCACACCAATCATGTAGAGTATTTTACATAAATTACGACGCCGCCGTAATCGGTTCGAATTTCTGAAAAATGATCGGAGGTATAATAAGCGGCCGTGGTCGAATGCTAATACCACTATTATATGCTAATGCGACATGCGTAGTTCCTCCTGTATTTCCTAACCTCGAACAGCGCTTCCCGAATACACATTCTTAGAACTGGAACTCATTCTTTATATTATGTAACTTCTTAAAACTCTAGCTCTAGCTCTAGCTCCGGTGTGGAGCCGTCACGTCCTTTTTTACATTTTAAGGCATATTGTGTGATACTGCAGTTTGAAAACAATAAATATTCACGAGATCCGGTTGCTTACAAAACAAACTATCGTGGGAATTTGTTGGGTATTAAAAGCGTGGGCGTCATTGTAGAAGGCGAATGCCGTACAAATGACGTACCCAATGTTACAAATCTAAAAGAATTTAATGGTAGTGGTGCATTTGCCTGGAGTAAAAGTATTGTTAATATTATTTTTTTAAAGAAAATCCTAACTAGAATTTTTTCTCCTGTATCTTGTTATATACCTAAACTGCACATGGACAAACATTTCTGCGCGGGATTTAAACACGCCATCCCGCCGCGCTTCAGATAAATACTTAGACATTACACCACCTAGCCATCAGCACAAGTGTTTGGAACAAATATACATCAATATCGCGTTACAGTTTCATTTACTACTATGAAATAACATTCATTCAACTAGTGTTAAATAAACGTTAGCTAAAGAAACATTCATATCGTGTCGAATCATAGGCATTAGTTAGGGTATTTCCTTGGGTGGGCGAGGTGCGGCGGCTCGTAATTACCCCAAATATAGCCCCCATAAACAAGAACGATTATGCCCCTACACGTTTAGCATCGAACCTTGGTAGTACTTGAAGTCTCGAGGGAAAATAACTACCGAGGATACCTAGTCGACAGTCGTAAAACAGTTATAATAGGCGTAGTGCGGAAACAGCTTTATGAGGTTTCTAAATCACGTTACATGGGGACTAAATCGATTACCGTGTAGTTATTTTGGCGTTCGAGAAGAGGTCACGAAACGAAAATAAGTTATGAATCGTAAATTCTGGAATGTTAGTAGCATTCTTTTGCTTCTTCATCAACCCGTAAAAGTATACTGATAGACGTTCGAATTCCTATTGTGAGAGAATTTGCCACAAACGCACACAGCCAAGCGGATTGGAAATGCAGCACAGGTATTTTGTCTAAAATCAGTGTAGAAAAGTTTTGATAGCGACTCGTAAAACGAGGACGTTTTAGTGAGTCCAATAAGTAAAAAGTAACGACAGTTTTATTCTCTCTCGCTTGACGCATACTTTCATTATAATCACAACTACAGTTCAAGAAGCGCCGTAAAACTTATCTGTCAACGAAACATTTTGTGTCTACCTTTTTCTGTTTACCTTTTCGTTGTAAGCTTTGAAGACGGTAAAAAAAAAAACTCCTTTCAGGTATTTTCTCAGGCAATGCGTCTGTCTACCGTCTATTTATATTTATAGCAATATACTTCTAAGATGGACTAGTACGTATCGCTCTTAAATGGTTGCTCCGTACAAATTTTCAAGGAGGAAAAATTCAAATTAATAACATGAACTATCGGACTACACGGAAGTGGGTCACATTGCGGAATAAAGAAATCTAATGGACAATGACGAAGCATTTTAGAATTTGTTGGTTGGAATAAGGCTAAACGTAAAAAAAAAATTATAATATATATCAATAAGGATAATAATAATCATAATATATACCAATATTTCTCGGGAAAACGTCGCCGAGTACCGGGACAAACTTGTGTCTGAAGTCGAGTCTTTGCTTAACAAAGTCTCGGATTGGGGCCGACTAAATCTAGTCCAGT
Source organism: Parnassius glacialis (assembly GCA_033319125.1). NCBI lineage: Eukaryota > Metazoa > Arthropoda > Insecta > Lepidoptera > Papilionidae > Parnassius > Parnassius glacialis. The sequence continues at coordinate 30,745,444 of JAVANC010000022.1, read as the reverse complement.
TCAATCCCCAGAAGACACAAGTTTGCGCGTTTACCGCTAAAAAGAACCCCTTTGTCGTATCTCCTCAGTTTCAAGGCACTCCCCTTACTGCCTCAGCCAGTATCGGAATCCTTGGCGTCGACATATCGAATAGTGTGCAGTTTCATGGTCACTTGGAAGGGAAGGCCAAATTGGCCTCTAAAAAGCTTGGCGTGCTCAGCAGAGCGAGACAGTATTTCATGCCGGCACATCGCTTGCAACTTTACAAAGCGCAAGTTCGGCCCCACATGGAATACTGTTCTCATCTCTGGGCCGGGGCACCCCAGTGCCAGCTCCTTCCACTTGACCGCATCCAGCGCAGAGCGGTTCGAATCGTCGACGACCGAGTTCTTTCTGATCGGCTCGATACACTGGCACTGCGTAGAGATGTTGCATCTCTTTGCGTATTTTATCGCATTTATCACGGGGAGTGCTCTGAGGAATTGTTCGGACTAATTCCAGCCGTTCAATTTCACCATCGCACATCGCGACAAAACTCGCGTTACCATCCATACCATCTGGATGATTGGCGGTCCACCACTGTGCGATTTAGAAGAAGTTTTCTCCCTCGCACGACTTCCTTGTGGAATCAATTACCACCAGCGAATTTTCCGGACCGATACGACTTAGGAACCTTCAAGAAAAGAGCTTACACCTTTCTAAAAGGTCGGCAACGCATCTGCAATTCTCCTGGTGTTGCGGTTGTTCATGGGCGGCGGTAGTCACTTACCATCAGGTGAGCCGCATGCTCGTTTACCCCCTATTCTATAAAAAAAAAAACTATAGCCAAAAATATCAATTCACTTTGAGGAAATTCAACAGTTTGCTTCTCGAATAAGCAAAGAACACATAAAAAGCTAATTTGTTCAGGGATGAAATTTGATGCAAAAAACCCGGTCTAACGCAAGTGTTTGTTCTTCTACTATAACTAAAACGTGGTTTTGTGTTTATTTCGTTAACGACCTCATTACTGATGATCATTTTTCTTACCGCAAATGTTATAATTATAAACAAAATACTTATATTTAAAGTTTTACTCAACTCGGTTTTAAAAATACAAATGGCGCCTGTTGACTGTTGACATGGTCTCTATTTTTAAGTGCAGACTATTTTTTCCTAATGATTCTTATAGGCAAGGATGTGTTTAATATATATATATATATATATATATATATATATATATATATATATATATATATATATATATATATATAACATAAACATAACATAAACACTCACGCCTGTCACCCAGAGGGGTAGGCAGAGACTATGAAATTCCATTTGGCACGATCCTGACACACCTCTCTCGCTTCCTCCACATCCATATACCTACGCATACACGCTCGTCGGTTAAAGGTACTCTTAATTTGGCCCATTTTCAATATATCGCCAATTTGGTCGATAAACTTTCGCCTAGGGCGACCCTTCCCGACTCTGCCATTCACCTCTGCAACATAAATTTGCTTTGTCACTCTTTCCTCATTCATTCGTTCTACATGACCAAACCACCGAAGCATTCCTTTCTTAATCCTAGTCACAACATCATCTTGCAAACCACACATTTCTCTTATCACATTATTTCTCACCCTGTCATTCAGATTCAGCCCTAGCATACTACGTAATGACCGCATTTCTACAGCATTTATTCTACTCTCATGCTTCTTCTGCCATAAGGCCTAGAGACTTAAAATTAGGAACGTAGGAACATTCCTTTCGCAGAGTAGAACAGTAAGTAAGTCAGCTCGGTAGGTGGCGCTTTTGTCAAGATCCAAATATCACCCGTGCGAAGCCGGGACCTAGTCGTAATAATATTTGGAAGTGATCGCTATAACCGTTTGCCCCATGTAAGCGGTTGTAATAATGTGGAAGTGCCATCTAACTGGACTATGTAATGTAATCCCAGATTTTTATTTGCAATGGTGAATAAGAGGACACGATTTGTACATTTGAAGGCAAACCTTCATCATATGAACATTCGCTGGCGCGTGCTCGCGGCGCCGCGCCACGTCCTGAGCGATCTGAAGAATGCCGCACGCCACAGTATAACTAGTTAATACCACTTACTTTGATCATAATACAGTAGATAATAAAATATTAACAATATTTAATTACGATAAATTACCGCTTATTGTTAAGAAATTCCATTAATATTTTTTCACATAATTTGAATATAAGTTATTTATGTTCTTGTCGAAAGTTTAAAGTACTTCATAGTTGTTTATAAAAATGTGTTTAAAATAAATAATTTATATTATTTTACCCAAATAAATAAGATAGTTATATTTGAATTATCAACAAATTTCTAATTTTCAATTGTTTGTTATTGATATCCATATCTGAAACATATTCTATTTTAAAATAGAACGTTGTTACTGATTTAGAAACAATTATTGTCATAGTTCAAATCGCCCGCACTGAGCGTACTGCTCGCGACTTAACTACGCGAACGAACAGGCAGTCGCGTGTGCATAATGTAGGGCCGCCGCGCCGCCTCCCTGTGGCGCCGGCGTCAACGACCGCGAGTCAAGGACGCCTCCCGATGCCGCTACGGCGCCCTCGACGCCCTTCCACTATCTACTTTCTGTGGCTAAAGCTTTCATTTGATTAAAGCTCTAACCTATATATGTTAAGAAAAACGAGAAATGCTTAACTAAAGTTAGGAGAAATCACAACCGAAAGAAACTTTTAATAGCATAAAAGAAAAAAGATTGATAAAATCAATCTTTTTTCTGCAAACATAATGTTGACATTCTTTTTTCAAATATAATGTTCAATACAAGTTTTGCAAAAACTATGATGCGTGACAAACTACTTTGAAAATGTTTACTGTAATAAAAAAAAATTATAAAAATAAAACTAAAAATAAACTGTATAAAAATATAGATTATTTATTTATTTAAAACTTCATATACACATGTGGTATATAGGCGGATTAATGCCTAAGGCATTCTCTACCACCACTACCACACCACTAATCCGAAATGAGAAATCAATCACGCGGTGTCACCATGCCGACGTACCAGATCACATCCTGTTTCTCCAACGATCGAGATGAGCAAACTGCGACTCCGTCAGACGATCAACAAATACGAAGAACAAGTTTGTCGCATTTGCGTTTATTAAAACAGAAATATATTCGCTTCAGAGTTATTCTGAGAACAACGTGTTAGCATTAAATTAAATACAGTCGAAACCGGATATACCGACATCGAATGATCTTATTTTAGAACGATGGGTTAGAGCCAAATCTCGATAATAAACACAAACACAAATAATTTTCATTTGCAAATTATTTATTTAAATATAAAGTGACATAAATTACGTAAATATTATATTATATAACTTGTATGCATATTGTTTGCAATGCAAATGCATATCGAATATAATAGTATCTTTAGTTGGATGTTCTGTTCAATGTCTTTAAGCCCTATTACAAGTGTATTACTATTGTAATAAACCATTGCAATGTAGTGTAACCTAACGGTTAAAGGCTATATCCGTAGAGGTCTAAGAACAACTTCAAGGAAAAAACAGGTGCAACTTGGGTGACAGGCACTCTGAGCACTGTAACTTTTCATAGCTAATATTTTTCCACATTTTTCAATGTAGATTCGCTTACTCAGGAGTTAGTGGCTAACAGTCACCACGTTATCGAATAGCTAAAATGATTATTGATAATAAGTAACAGATGTCAGACCCCAAACTTAGTATTTTTTCTCTATATCGCTTTAACACTGCAGATCACGGCTGAGAATCGGATCAAAACTTACGCAATATGTTATCCCGTAACCGTACGTAAAGTCTTACATGCGAAGCCCTATAAAACGACAGTTATAGGTAGTGTTTTGTTTACGATTAAAGTGTTTCTTTTAATGTTATATTATGATACATTAGTTAAAAGGCACGATAATTAATGTACTCAATTAAAACACCATTTTGTGGTTCCTTCATGCATGTTTTGATAAAGTATAACAGCGCAATTACGTACATTTACTATCGTACGTAAAAATCGGGAGGCGCTCTCTAAATAATTTTATATGTAACACTAATTGTGTCAATAAAGGAAAGTAATTAATACGACATTTTTTCCAAGTCACGGGAACACACACTCCGCGTGACACGCGATGGCAATTTAGGTCGGAATCGAGTGTTTGCCCAAACGACGATCCGCTTAGGTGCGACGCACACTTGGCGATGTCTTTACCACACAACATTCGGCTTTTGTGACAAAAATACCCGCCATTTATTGGCATTTGGCTAAGCCTGAGCTTAGACGCATCATAAGCTGATATTCACTCAAACACCCGGTACACTTTGATGCCTCGAAATCTTCGATTTGAAAAATTTTCAAGGACCTAAAGTTGGCAGATTACCGTCAAATGGCAATAGCTGAATTTCAAAAGGGGCAATATAAATAACTGACGTTTTACTTGTTTACAAAAAAAGCTTAAATGGAATAATTCCTTCTTATGATACATATTTTGTTCGAATGTCTTAAAGATAAATAATGTAAATCTTACTTTGTGTCAATTAAATAATATTATTATTATTTTACGAATTGATGACATGAAAGATTCTTTAAAATTTCAACACTTTCTTAAAAAGACCCTTTTAAAGAAAATGCGACTAATGTGTAAAATGCACCGACCTACATGTAAACAACAAATTACGGGTGTTGTACTGCTGCAGTAGCCGCTTACCTTCAGGTTGACAAAGTCCGTTTTCATCTCAATTTTATCATATATAATTTTTTTTAATTGGTTTGAAAGATATCTATAGATCTAACAAAGTGTCATACTGTCAAACACTGAATAAGTTATGTCATCTTAAAATCAACTCTCACTTATCTTAAATTGCGACGGATGAGATTAAAATTATCGTCACAATCAAAACAAATATTGTGAGTTGGCGACAATATATGCACCTGAACGATTATCTCTACATACCCCTTACCATTTCTTTCTAGATATTTCCCATTCATGAACATTTCATTAGATGGTGTCATTTTGGCGTTTTAGTGCAGAAAGCCTACGTTATAGAAACCACAAAATAAATTACAAATATTATGAAGTGATTTGGTTCATATTATACTTTTCCAACCAAAATTTTTATTACAATTTACTTTTGAAATCACACTGAAAAATGAAATCAAAACAAATGATACCAAGACATAAGTAATATTTTATAGTTTTATCTTCGAAAGCGGTCCTAAATAACCGATTAAAAAAATTAAGAGACATAATTCATTCATTAATAAATAATCCCTTTTTATGGAATTACGAAAAGTCCACTAAAATAATTCAATGTACGTCAAGTCTTATTTACTTGCTTTCATCGTGCAGTATATACCATGATACCTACAGAGAAGCCTCTGTATGCAGTACGCTCGAAACTCGATAGCTTACGGATCGGTATTTATATTGTTATGGGATGGTGAAATTTATACAGTAATTAGAGCAGGGGGTAGAGATAAAATTTATTGCTTTTCTGATGAAGTTATGAGGACGTTGTTCCCAATTACCGCAAAACACGGTTATTAAATAATCTCGGGCTTTGGTATCATTACTGATGGTCATCATCATCATTCTCATCTTGTGTCATCGTTATCTCTATGTATTCTATGAACTGACTTAAGAGAAATTAAGGGAAGAATTTTTCTGTAGAGACGGCAAAAGTGACGTTATATCAACCCGCGCCAGGGTAGATATAACGTCACTTTTGCCGTCGAGGTCGTCGACATCTTAATCCCCATGTTAAGGGCTATGCTACCAAAGGAAGCCAACTATAGCGCGTAGGTAGGTAGGACTACAGTAACTTTTCATGATAGTTAATTATTATCAACAATGGCTCCAATTGGAATAAAGATTGATTATGAGAGAAATGATAGTTAGGTCACAGCCTTACGGATGATTTAGTAATTATTGATAATAAGTAAAGGAAGATACTCGTAATTACGGAAAATTCTAGGATAAAGCTTTAGGCTCCGGCAAAAGGTAGAACATCGAACTCAAAAACCATACCGTGGAAAATAATACAAAGTAGGTGATTTGGTCCATCCGACTGCCAGACTACAGCAAATTATCTCTCCATAACTGGGGAAGCACTTTAATGTTAACATGACACTTCAGAATGTGAAATTATTTTATACTTTTTAGTTTTTCGATGTCGGCTTTTACCCTTTTAATTTTTTTTAATCTTTAGAGTACCAATAAAATCTTTGTAATTATCTATTTAAAAATAATAATAATCAAAATTGGTTCACAATTGACGAAAATATCGTGTAACATACATACAAAAACATACAGTTGAGTTGTAAACTTCTTCCGTTTTTTGAAGTCAGCTAAAAATAAAGCCAATAAACACACTCCTTGCTAAACTATCGTCCGACGGTTCATTCAGGTCCGACTCACAGCAATCGGATTTTACCGCGCTGTTGATTCCTTTAGTTCGAGCAACGTTTTGATTAAATTGTGTGATGCAACGAGCATTCACTAGCTTAACTTAAACATAATTTATTAAACAATATTCGAATAACTCTACAATATATGTTGTGGGCAATTCTATTCACTGAAGTGGTATGTGCAACGCTCTCAATCGTGGACGTGATCAGTAATCTAATGAACTTAGTACGAATATGAAGAAAGTGACAGTATGAGGAAAAGAAACGGTACTGTTAAGTAGTAATCTCGTAAATGAAGTAGTTTAGTAAGTGATAGTGCACGAATACACAAGTACAGAATCAAATTTGATAAGCAGGACAACGAAAATAAAAATTATTAGAATTCAATGAATACATGAAAAATAAACAGCGTATTGTTTGTTAGTGATGACATATGGATCTGAGACGTGGTCTCGTAATACTTACTAGCCGTATGAGGAAGCTCCAAGTCGATCAGCAAGCTACGGAGAGGGCTTTGCTCATAGTTTTTCTGCGTGATAGACTTCGTAACGAGGATATTCGCATTAGAACCAGAGTAACCGATATAACTCAACGGATCAGTAAACTGAAATAGCTGTGGAATGGCCATATAACTCGAAGAACCGACAAACGATATAGAAAAAAGGTTCATAAGTGGCAGCCTCGCACCGGTAAACCAAGTTCTCGGACGACTCTCCACTAGATGCAGTGACGACCTAATAAGAGATGCAGAAAGCCAATGGATGCAGGTGACTCAGGACCGTGCTTTGTGGCATTTATGAAGGAGGCCTATGTTCATTTGTTGACTTGTTGTCGCCGGCTGTAATGATGATGATGATAATGAATTGTAGACATTTCATTACAAAGAGTCAGTGATAATTGTTGCGCCAAAATGTAAAACACGTATTTTAAAATAAATAATTTTTTGTTTTGAAATATAAGTAAATTACTTTCTAAAATTACCAAAAATTTGGCAACAAAATAGATCTGACAGTTGTGTGTTACCCTCATGCCATAAAATCCGTCTAGTGTTATTTTTATCGCACTGAGTTTTGGCTGAAGTTTAAGTAAGCGTGGCCTTCACAAGATACTTCGAAATATTATGAGAACAATCGCAGTTATTCACAGGATGATATCGTCTTGTAATTTATTTAAGTTTACAAGTATACTCAAGGACTATAAAGTATACTTGACATGGTAAAAAATATTATTATTTATTAAGCATTTTATTTACATAGAAATGTTTCTACCAAGATAACGATGCTATCTTTCGTAGACAAATCCATGGATCTTTTCTTTTTATCTGTTATCAGCCAGTGCTTAAGTCCAGTCACGCCGCTGGCCATCTCAGCACCCGCGTGCAGAACTGACAATGCTACCTCCTCTGCATTGTCCTCCTCAGGAATATTTACTGATATTCGTTATTCGTGCCTCGGCAGCAAGACAAAGCAGCTTGTTTTGCCATTTTGCCGCCATTCATGTTTCCGCGTCTACCTTGTTTATCAATTTAATCACAAGTGTGTAAAAGTCAACAAGCAAACAACAACAAACTATTTAAGCATGTCTTAACCGATTCGTTGCGACACCAATTTTCGACAACTTTGAGAGCTGTGCCAGCAAACAAATATTTTGTGACACGTCTGTCGTATCAAGCACCATATAAGTAAGCCGCTGCCGCCGCGTCGCGCGCTCTTCATCGCATCATTTTTTCGGTACCGAAATTATTTCGATAAAGGTATTAGTAATATATAGGTATAACGACATCGTAAAAAATATATGTATAATTATTTTTTAACGGTACCACAACCGTAATACTCAACCGTTTTGGTTCTACCTTTAAATCCTGTATCGTAATTCTATACCGGTACCATACCCTTATACCTTTACCGTTTTCAGCCCCTGGTACAAGGCGAGTATGAATGAAAGTGTTGGAAGGGGTAAACCTAGGCGGACGTTTCAAGACCAAATGAGGAACGTCTTGAAAAAAGGCCAGGTCAAGAGTACCCTAAAACGGAGAGCATGTATGAAGGGAATAATTAAAGTGGACAAAGCGAAACAAGTATGTAAGGATCGTAGCAAGTGGAAAGAAGTGGTCTCTGTCTATTCCAATGGGAAAGAAGCGTGATTATATATATATATATATATATATATATATATATATATATATATATATATATATATATATAGATATATATAGATATATAGATATATATGTATGTCCTAGGAAGAACCAGCAAAAAATCCAGCGGGACTTTTTTTTAAATAACAGCTTGCAATCATGTATGTTACACAATTAACCACACAAAACAAATTAGAAATAGCTTGGCAGCGACCACCTTATTCCCAGGGGTTATCATTCATAAATTCCTTAACATTACAATAGCCCTATTTATATAAACTTTGTTTAATAAAGTTTTTGAACTTTGAGCATGTCAAATTTTGTATATTTTCTGAGATTTTGTTGTAAAAGCGTATACATCGCCCCAAGAATGAATTACTGACTCGGTGGAGTCGAGTAACTTTTGTACGTGGTAGAGCCATGCTGCAGATATATTAGTAGTATAGTTGTAGCACGAATGGGTCGGCTCGACCGGGGAAGGACCACGCTCTCTCAGAATACCAGCTTAACACTGCTGTGTTTCGTATGGTGAGTGTAGAGAACCGGAGACCCTTTTTACTGGAAAAGAAGCATTCCATATTAGTCCTCTCGGGTGACAACACATCTGCATTTTGATTCTTTATTGAAGATAAATGTAGATGTCTATGGGTCACAGCAACCACTTACCATTAGGTGGACTGTGTGCTCGTTTGTCATCCTATCCTATAAAAAAAAACTGGTACTACTAGCTTGTGTCTGTTTCTAGTATTTACAGAATGAATATCACTTATTTTTGTAAAACTACTTTTATTTCTGTATACGTACATTACATTCTCATAAATGTATTGAGAGGCCAAAGTTAATATATTAATTTCCTTAAATTTTTGTTGGAGCGACTCTTTAGGTTTCGACTCTTATGACCGTCTTCTGTAAAACAAATACAATTTCAATGTCAGTCGCGAGTCCCCATAGCAAAATACCATACGACTTTATGTTATGGAAATAGCTAAAGTAAACAAGTCTAGCTGTTTCCACACAAGTAAGATTTCTAATCTTTTTTACAGTATATGCTGCAGAACTTTGATATAATTTACATTGAAGCTTCGCGTCTAGTGTTATTCCAAGAAAAATGGTGTTATCGACAAGACTCAATTCCTCCTCATTTAAAATTATTTGGAGTCATGAATTTACATTTTAGTGCCATTCAAATGCAAGTTATTAACATTAAACCAATTTATTAATTAAGGTTATTTACTTTCGTCATATTTTAATAATTGTCGTTTTAATTTGAAAATTAATGAAGTGTCATCAGCAAATATTTTAATTATCTTTGATATTTTTTTTTTATAAAACGTTACCCTCACCCTAGGATTTTCTCCCGTATCGTGAAGGCAGTGTACAAACATAAATTACACAAGGACAAATATCCAGACCAAGAACAATTATTTGTAGGCCATACAAATACTTGTTCCATGCGAGATTCAAACCCGCGACTCCAGTGCTGTAACTCATCGCTAAGCCACTCCGCCACGGAGCCGTCAATTATGCTTTATAACAGTCCCTTTTTGGGATTAGTTTTGATTAAAAATTTTAAATCCAAAATTGCATTTAATATTTTGTAAATCACCAAATATGCGACTATAATAAATAAAATGTACAAATAAATATCATGCAAAGGAATTACAATAAAATCAACACAAAGCCACACAGTAAAAGTAAAAACCCCACTAAGCACTTAAATAGCTGCTGAAAGCAATTCAAACACAAATGGAAAAAAAATTCGCAGAAGCACATTAATGTCAATATTCGATAAGGCCAGCTTTACCGTTACAGCCTATTAAAGTCCACCGCTGAACATAAACCTCCCCATAAATTGCCTCATAGGGGGGATATTTGCCATAGTTGCAAGCGAGTTGGCAACCGTGATTTTTTATTATTTTGAGGTGTTATCAAGAAGATGCTGCTGTTCATCTTCTGATTTGTTTCCCTCTGTCGCCTCTTACGACACCCAAGAGATGATATGGGATAGTAGACACCGCCACTACACGGTACATATTAAGGCCAAATGCTAGTAGTTAATTATATTAGCAAATTGCAACAGCAGACACAGACACACACGAATACTATGCACGCACACACCCACACACCCACGCACGCACGCACGCACGCACGCACGCACGCACGCACGCACGCACGCACGCACGCACGCACGTACGTACGCACGCACGCACTCACGTACGTACGTACGAACCACTCCCAAAACACTAATGTACACCATTCACACGAAAATACTTAACGTATAGGAAAGCAACCCGATTCACAAAACTTTAGATTCACAAAGATTTAGAGAGATTAGGTACTATGTAATATTGTAGCCCAAGATAGAATTTTGCACATTTTGAAAGACTAACATAAGAACAAAGACCAAGCTAGCGACCATCTCGCTTTCATCAATGAACAACAAATTCGAAGGCGACAATATTTAATTTTACGAGCTAATTAATTTTGTATTAGTATTAGGTAGTCACGCCACATAACGGCGCCCTATTGGGTATTCCCAGGCTTCGGGCCTTCGGGTACTTTGATCTATGCACCAAGATTATATTATTTTGTGGTGTAGTAAATTTCACCACCTTATAAATCTACTAGATAGTTTAAAACACTTACGCAGTTAAGAAAAAGTTAAAAGTGTGAGAATTTTTTTTCTACTAGTTTTAATTCCAATTCATTTTATGCAAAATAACATAGATAATACACATACTATAAAATATTGTGCGTATAGTGATTGTTATAAGTACAACATTCAGTACAACAGTGGTTATCAACACAGAGTCAGAACTTTATATCACTGAATGAGATATATTTTATTTATACAGTCTATGATCTATACTTTAAATCGGTCTACTTCTGGAGGACGAAACGGGAATACGAGATAATGATTTCGATAAATTTTCATAAGTATAGTTTCATAAGTAGTCCTAGCAGCAGCTGTCTCTGTTGTCTAGTCTCGTGCCCGAACAGGCACGGCAGCAATAGATAGTCAAAAACTTTTTTCAAATTTTTTGCAGCCCAGATTTTCTCAAAACAGAGAATTTTTGGCTGTTCTTGTATAATCTTAAATCTAGTGTGCACTCATAGCCCAAATTTGCCACTGTTTATACAGAATTTTAATCTCAGCATTAGATTACATATTACTTTGTTATTTTATACAAATAGTTTATTTTCTTTCTTAAGGTCGATTTTTAACACTTTTTATCGTGAAGAGAGAAAAAATATTTTTATTATTTATTACATAATATACTAAAGATATCATAACTAAAAGCATTAGTTTCAATATAATGAAATATGAGATATAGATGCTAACGCAATAAAAAAATAAAGATTTACTTGAGTGTAACTGCCGAAAATTTCGAGTCGTATCATAGCTTCATTGGGAAATAAATAACAGAAAATAATTAGATTTATCTGCGAATCGCTTTAAAATTTCATAGAAAATGAAACTAGTTTTATTGCCGACATTAGATATTAAGCTATTTTGGATAAATCGTGGAATACTGCCATAATGCTTGCGATGTCGTTGCAAAATCCACTATTGTGCGCCAAAGACTGTGAGTCACCAAACATTTCTTTTTGAAATAGCTGCTTAGTCTATTATAAAATTTGATTCACTTGTCGGAATGCATTTTTAAACTGCTTTCGCATTGAAATACAGACTGAGGAAAGATAAATGTACACTCGATTTGTCATGTATCTTTGGCGTTGTCGCCCGAGGATTGCTAATGATAGATCGCGAAGAGAAAATAATTGAGAGATATTTTTATTTTTATGAGATTCTAATTACATATTTTAGGTAATGAATGAGTCAACAAAACCCATATTTAAGTGTGTATAATCTCATTTATTATTGCTTTGACAGTGGGAGTTTTAGGGCCGTAAAAATGGACTAGACAATTTATAACTCGTTAGTCTAAGATCTGAGTAGAAAGTTGATGACGCGTGCGGTGCAGCGGAGCGTCATATTTTTTGTATGTAACCTGACTGATTGACATTGACAATACGAGCGTGGATACAAGGCGTATTTAAGTTAGAGCCACATCAAACGCATATTTACGTACAATTGTGGCGGCCAGGTTCGAAAACCCGGAACTTATCGCATGCAAGGTTGACCCTCGCTGCCAACTGTGCCAAGAATTCAGCTGTCTAGCTTCGCGCTTGTTTTGTTTACGTGTTACTATGATTGACAAGGAATTACATCACGAGCATAATATAACCATTCGTGTTTTCATCATGCCCCGGGGCATTTCAATCATGTTTTGTTCGCTTATATTTTGTTATGGGTGTCTGCGATCGTTTACATACTATCTAAATGTTCATCAAGTCTAAATCTGATGGCTGATTGTAAGGCGCTTACTTAAATTTAAAGTAAAAACATGATACGTTTCAATTTAATTACCTTTGTGATTATTTAGGTTTGTTCGTAAATAAAAAAAGACTATCATTATTTTTTTTATTGAATAAGAATGAAACATCCACACAGTCTACCTGATGGTAAGTTGATGTTGTGGCATATATATCCTCTATTAAGAATCAAAATCAGATGTGTTGTCAGTTGTCTGACCTGAGGATTAAGATAAAATACCTCATTTCCAGTATAAAGAGTCTCTGGTTCTCTTTCACAGCATTATACTGCTGTTTCACACTGATATTCTGCGAGAGCGTGGTCCTTCCCCAATCGAGCAGACCCTTTCGCACTACCACCATTCTAGCTATTCTACCATGTTTAAATTGTGAGTCAAATAAAAATTATGATTAAAAATTATAATATCAAATGTAATGTTTCAAACATTTTCGGCCTTACTCATAAAGAAGATGTCAGTAAAGCATAAAGTCGCTCTCGACAATAGAACAGACAGATTCAGAGTTAACTAACACGTAAGTTAAGCAATTTATTAAGTTAAGCGTAAATAAAACGACCAAAAACCAAACGGTCAACAACAACGACACCGTCTTTATTTACAGAAGTAAACAAAGTGGTGTTTGTCAAAATAAAATGGCACGCTTTCCACTTTAAATTTCACTAACAGCTTAGTTATCAGAGTTTTCAAAGATTAATTTCCCTAATTAGGAATGTTGCATAATCGATATGAGACGATAACCGAACGATTGTTTCGCATCACGAGAATCAAGAAAACACATCAAGAGAAAAGAAAGAAAAGAAACAAAGAGAAACGAGAAAACGAAAACGAAACGAGCACGATGAAAATTTTGATTATATATTTTTATATATTTAATTCAATTTTTTTTATTACAAAATTGTTCTCCTCAAATCTATTCTCTCTACATTTGTTAATATTTTTTATTTCTTTAGCAAACATTAAGTTTCGCATAATAAATTATAGTAGGTGAATGTATAATTAACAAAAATTACATTTATTTGTACATTCACCTACTATAATTTATTATATAGTAGGTGAATATATTAATTGTCTATTTAAAGTGTTTATTAGTACTAGCAATAACATATAATTAAAGGTCGAAAACACTAAACAATAATTGATGGTTGTCAAAAGAGACAATTTTTGTGAACGTTATATTTATTTTACCGCGAAATTAACGTAAATTTAACAAGCATTTATTACACAAAGATATCCATAAATTTCATAAGCTAAAACGCGACAAATTATAGCATTTGATATTAATTTTCCCGATATGTAAATTTAAGTGACTTAACAAGAAATTTAACACTGCGGTATTCCCTTGAGATATGTCCAACTTCGCAGTTTCGTGGTCAATGGACAGGTAACATTTTACTATGGGGTATTTGTACGGTAGCGAATTAAGCTCACACGTCGTAAAATTTACAAATAGCTTAACTGGGATTTGTTAAAGCTATAAATTAAAAACTTTTGCTTTAAATTAAAATGTTCAGGGATGCTAGATTAATAAACTAGTCTGTAGTTTCTAGTTGTCATAAAACACGGATTATGACATTTGTGGTTCCGCTGTCATACAGTAACCATTGTCATTTCCATCTTTCTGTTTGTCTTATTGTGTCTCAACATCATTACTTGTTTTAAAGAGTTATCGAAATATCAATCTTTAAAGAAGTCAACACAATGTATTACTCTCTATTACTTTTAAGAAAACGTAAGTAAACATATTCTAAAAATCTAAAAAAAATGCTACTCTACAATTTAAAATATTTAAAATGAAAATAACAATAGTATAATTTTATTATTGCCAAGTAAAGTTGACTTAGGTGGCAACGGAACCACCGCCAGATATTATAATATCAACCCAACCCCATTATTAATTAATAACGACAACTTCGTCAGAAAAACGTTGCTGCCCAACTCCTGGTTTAGTTTCGCTTTGTCGCCTCATACGACGCCCACGGAATGACATAAGACAGTGAATTGTCTTACGCTTCAGGGCCAATAATAACAAAAATTCATTTTAAAATATGATGTTTCATAGTGATTTTACTGTCGCATGGATGGGCCGGCTCGAACCGGGGTGGTACCACGACCTCACAGAATACCAGCGTGAAGTAGAGGTTTACCTCTGCGTTTCGCTTGGTGAGTGCAGGTGGCTGGAGGCCCTTTTTACTGGAAATGAAGCATTCCATCTTAGTCCTCACGAGTGACAACGCATCTGCATTTTGATTCGCAAACGAGGATAGATGTAGATGTCTATGGGCCGCAGCAACCACTTGCCATCAGGTGGACTGTGTGCTCGTTTGTCGCCTTTATCCTTTAAAAAAAAAAAGTGATTATAGTTGTTATAGAGAAGAGATAAACGGAAAACTGTTTAAGGAATTTTACTAAGCATTTTAATGATTTTTACACAAGAGACACTCAGTAGTATACCTTATTTCGAGTAAAACTATTTTTTTTTATAAACACGTACAAAATAAAAGAAATTATATAATCAAAAACAATATTTTTGTGTCGCTCACTTTAAATGTGCAGTTGACAACAGTACTTACGTCAATACAAATAGTAAGCAATGTTGTTGATTAAATATGATTCATCGGAATCGTTACTTTGGCGCCGAATTAATGTTATCGGGACATGGCAACTAGTTCAGTGCGGTCCTGGGCGGTTTGCTTAGCAATTTTGGCGACATGTTGCATGATAGCTGTCGTAATTATTAAGATACCGTTGATTATGTTACGTTGTAACGTGAAAAGTCAAATGTTACAAGTTCGATTATTGAATGACAATTCAAAGTGATTGTATGTTATTAGACACCACGACAGAGAGTCGCCGTGTTAGTTTTTGATCGCTCAATCAAGCGATAAACGTACGCCTATATTTTTATCTGTTAGCCATCTTTTCTTCTCATAAGCTTTCTGCTTTTTTATAAGCAAATTATAAAGAAAATCATGACTTATTTTTAAATACTAGAGTGCCAAACGATCTAACCGCGTCCTAGGCAAGTGGACAACGGCAACCAACTTGAAAATAGAAGGTCATAGATAAATTGGTCACAGTTTGTAATTAAATTTATGGTTTTATTAATAGAAAAGGGAGACAAATGAGTACACAGTTCACATGATGGTAAATTGATGCTGTGGCTCACAGCCATCTATCCTCGCTTAAGTTTCAAAATGTAGATGCGTTATCAACCCTAAGGACTGAGACAGAACGCTTCGATACCAATAAAAAGTCTCCGGTTCTCTACACTTACCATACGAAACTGCTGTTAGCGTGTGCGTTATTAGCTGCTATATAAGGTGGTATGAATTTAAGGTATAGTCATGTTTCAGGTTTAATTTCATTTACTTATTGATTTAACAAAATAATAGCGTCATTCTAAAACACGATCAAACACAAACGGGTTCAATTAGGTTAATATTATGTTATATATGCCATGTGGTTGTGGCGTAAAGATAATACATCACCCCACTGTCCAGTGGGTGTCGTAAGAGGAGACTACCGGAAAGAATTTTATGGCTTCCAACAGATGGTGGGATACGTAACCATCCGTTAAACGTCAAAGATGCCAGAGACGTCTGATAATGCTATCGCCTATTCACCAGCTAGGCATGGCAATTATACCAAATTCTACTTACTACCTTCCAGATGTGCACTTATTTTACTGGTTGATTATGACAATTTATGCAATGCAAAAACAAATAATTTAAAAAGAAGTCGTTTCGTCAAGTCGTTCTCATGATATTTAAGTAAACATACGTGGTAGAGCGATGCTGCAGCTAATTTTTGGTTATAATTCGGTTCGATCGAGGAAGGAGCACGTTCTCGCAGAATATCAACGTGAAACAGCAGTCAAATGCTGCCGTGTGACGGAGCATTGCATCTTAATCCTCATGGGTGACTTCATCTGCATTTTGATTCTTCGTCGAGGATAGATGTAGATGTCTGTGGGCGACAGCATCCACTTACTATCACGTGTTGAGTTGTGTACTCGTTTTTTAACATAGACTAAAGAACAGCAACAATGTTTCAACCGACTATTCTATGAATCCTGAGTGCCCCAATGCATGTTGGCGAAGTTCACATGTCTTCGAAATTTTTATTTTATTTCTCAGACATGCAGGGTTCGTCACGATGTTTTCCTTCACCGCCGAGCACATGCTAAATCAGCACTTAAAATTGCAATTAACAATTCATTGGTGCCGCCGGGGATCGAACCCGGGTTGTATGCGTACTGTGAAATTTACATCGAGCGCTAACCATCTGAGCTACTACGGCACGTATCGTTTTACTTAATCATGTTTAATTTCAATATAATGCGGAATTTTGCAAATAATACGAACAGTAGAACTTAATTGTTTCTTATGTACTGATAATTAAAAGAAATCAATTAAAATTTTAACAATTCCTTACATCTGTAGCGAGGCAAAGCATTCGCATTCATTATAGGACAGCGGGGCGTGATAGGCGGAGATACCGAGTGACCTTGCGACGAAAATTTCTCTTAGCAACGAAAATAACTCGGATACCGAGGGGCCATGTAATTATATATTAGGCTCATTGTAGGTATTGTGGTGGGCAAAGTTTTACGTGTTTTCTTTCGTAGTACCCATGCGATACAGAGATTGGGTAAATATGAGTTTCTGTGCCGAATACTTTTAAATGGCGATCGAAGCGACGCCGCGCTGCAGCTGCCTGGACACCTGCGCGCAGAATGAATTTAGATATTCTACGGACTGGCTTTTTAATGTTATATCGATATTCGCTTACTGTTCTGCTTTGAAACATTATTTTGAATAACAACGATTTCATGAATATTTCCTTTTTTATATACATCTATTACAGTTTTATGTATATGGAATGCGCTGAACACTGTGCAGGCGAATTTGTCAGCGCGCGGTTATTTTACAATTACTGTATAAACTATATATATGTAATACGTTAAGATGCATTTTGACGTCTCCGTAGCACAGTGGCTAAAAGGTGGACAGAACCGCGAATTATGGTCCCCCACGGAACAAGTATTTTCAAAGCCTACAAAAAAACTGTTATGAGTCTAGATGTGTGCTTTTTTGTGCAATTTATGTATTGTAAATCCATCTGTATACGAAAAATAAAATATGATGTTTAAAATTAACTATTTAATCTGTGATGACATATGGTGTGATATTATAGAATATATCACCTTTAAGGGGTCACTGTAGAAGCGTGCTCGTCGCGACCCCTGCCAGCCCTTTTCAGGGCTGCAATTCTACTTAGCTGCGCACCCATGTCAACGAGGGTTAGGGCGTCCCCCCAAGGCGACGCACACCAGCTCGTCCCCGTTGGTGTGGAATGCAGCGCGCAAAGCGGCAATGGGGACCGCCACCCGTCACGCACAGCCCGACACGGCGGAAGGTGGAGGACAGAGTGCAGAGTTGGCACGTGGAATGTTAGAGGAGGCATGAGAGATAAGACGAATGAGTTGATCGAAATAATGAAAGAAAGAGAATTAGATGTCGTGTGTATGTCGGAGACCAAACGGAAGGGCAGTGGTACTGAAGAGCTCCCTGGCGGGGCGTTAGCTCTATGGTCCGGAGTCCCGGAGAGCGAGAGCGCCCGCCAGGGAGTGGGGGTGCTGCTGTCGTCTCGGTTGGTCGATGTTATGACTGAATATAAGGTTGTGAACTCAAGACTTCTCTGGGTACGCTTTAAATTGGGACTGACGAAGTTATTCCTTTTGGCTGTTTATGCGCCGGTAGCTTCGTCGTCCAGGGCTGAGCTGGAGGAGTTTTGGGAGAATGTAAGAGAAATTCTAGATTTGGCTAGGGGAAACGAAAGAATTGTTGTATGTGGTGATTTGAATGGATGGGTTGGTACCGCTCGACCAGGGTTCGAGTCGGTGCTTGGAAAGTTTGGCGATAAAAGGGTTAATGATGCTGGCAAGCTTATACTAGCGGTATGCAAGGAAAAGGGTCTTCTTGTGACAAACACTATGTTTAATCACAAGAAGATCCATATGTATACTAGAGAAAGTAAGAATGAGAGAAGTATGATCGATTTGTTCCTGGTGGATGACCGACTGCGAAAACAGGTGATGGATACGCGAGTGTTCAGGGTGCTGACCTGGGAACGGATCACTATCTAGTGATTACTAGATTTAGGGGTCTGTTCGCGGGTTGGCGCTACCGAACGGCAGTAACAGAACCACAGTCGGTCTGTCGCATCCGAAGCTGGAAGCTTCAGGAAGCGGATACTAGGGACAAATATCATGCGAGGGTAGCCGAAAAGCTTGACAACATCGATGGCAGAAAAGAATGTGTTGAAAGAACATGGCAGAACCTTAGGGATGGAATGGTAAGTGCAGCGGAAGAAGTGTGTGGAACGATTAAAAGAGGCAGTAGTAAAAGAAGAGATGCATGGTGGAATGACGAAGTGAAAGAAGCTGTAAAGAAGAAGAAGAAAGCATGGTTAGACTACTTGGCCTCTAGTAATGATAAGGATATGAGAGAGAAGATGAACGAAAGATATAAGCTGCAGAAAGTTCACACGAAAGCATTGATTGAGGAAGTGCGTGAAAGGTGTAGAATGGAAGCGGACGAAAGGTTGTCGCACAACTTTAAGGAGAACTCCAAACTCTTCTGGAAAGAGGTTGGAAGGACCCGAAGTGGTGCGACGGCCTTAAGAATGAACAAAGTGCTTTCGAGAACTAATGACGTCCTCACAGAAAAATCGGACGTCATGCAGCGATGGAGCGAATTTTATAGAGAAATGTATGCGTGTGATGATCTTAGTGAGGGATCCGGGGATGACGCCGTGACTGGTACGCCAGACCCGGACCTCGATGACACTGAGGTCATCAGTATGAAAGAGATTGAACGTGCGATTCGAAGTTTGAAATGTGGTAAGGCTGCGGGACTAGACAGAGTTACTGCTGAAATGGTCAAGTATGGTGGGCCTCGCGTCTGGGACAGCTTTCATCTGCTGTGCAATTTGTGCTGGCGGACGGGGGATGTCCCGGATGATTGGCGATCCGCAGTCATTGTGCCTTTATATAAAGGTAAAGGTTCACATTTTGACTGCGGGTGCTATCGGGCGATCAGCTTGACCAGTTTAGCAAGTAAAGTTTACTCGAAGGTTTTGACACGTAGGATGCAAGAGAAATCGGAAAGATTTCTATGGGAGGCACAATGCGGATTTAGACCTGGAAGAGGATGCACGGATCAAATGTTTTCTCTACGCATGATCGCGGAGAAGCTTCTGGCTGCTAACCAGAAGATTTTCTGTGCTTTTGTGGATCTTGAGAAAGCATTTGATAAGGTTGTAAGGAAGAAAATGTGGGAACTGTTGCCGGGGTATGGTGTGGATGGTCGATTGCTAAGGGCTGTGCAGTCGCTTTACTGTGACTGTAAAGCCTGTGTGCGGGTAGGGCATGACCTATCACCCATGTTTAGCGTCCAAACGGGCGTAAAACAGGGTTGTGTCATGTCTTCCTGGCTGTTCATACTGTATCTCGACAGCTGTTTACAGAAGCTGAAAGATAGCTGTTTGGGTGTGAAATTGGGTGACATTAAAGTAAATTGTCTGCTGTATGCTGATGATGCAGTGCTTATTGCACCATCAGAGGCAGAACTGCAGGCATTAGTCACGTGTGTGAAAGAGGAATGTGAAATTAAAGGTCTCCGCTTGAATGCTAATAAAACTAAGGTTCTGGTATTTGAAAGGGACGAAGAGAGAACGAAGTGTGAAATATGGGTAAATCAGGAATGTCTAGAACAGGTAAATGAAATTGTATACTTGGGGAGTGTATTTAGCCGGGATGGAAGATGTGATTTAGATGTGGACAGGCGTGTCGCTGCCGGGAACAAAGTCAATGGTGCCCTGACTGCGTTAGTCAAAAGGCAAGGCGTAGTGAAGAGTGCACGCCTTGCAATACATAACGCAGTGTTGGTACCGACTTTGTTATATGGCAGCGAAACCTGGGTATGCCAGAAGAAGCATAAAAGCAAGTTGAATGCAGTGGAGATGCGATCTCTTCGTAAAATGTGCGGCGTCACCATGGCTGACCGAAAGCGAAACGAAGAGATTCGCAATATGGCAGGTTTGAAAGATGACCTTATCACAAAAAATGATAAGGGCGTGCTTCGATGGTTTGGGCACGTTGAGAGAATGAGTGAAGACCGAATGGTGAAGAAAATATATAGCGCGAAAGTTAATATTAAAAGGTGTCGAGGTAGACCGAGACTAACTTTCTAAGACCATGTGAGCAAATTGCTCGAAGAGGGGAGGGTCAAGAGTACTCGGATACCTAGACGTGCATGTATGAAGAAGATAATGAATCTGAAAGAAGCGAAAGAGGTATGTAAGGATCGTGACACTTGGCGATCTGTTCTCTCTGGCTACCCCGTCAGGGATTGTGCGTGACGATAAGTAAGTAAGTACCTTTAAGCGTCCTGTGTTGTGTAAATCTGAGGAAAATCTTGCGACCTACGGCGGTGGGATGATTATTAGAGGGAAGTATGAATGCATAAATGAAGGAATTTCTTTGCATTAGTCTCTCGGCGAATCCTTTATACAACAGGAGAGGTTAATGACTAACAGTGTGACTGATGAAGAAGGCAGTTTTTTGATAACAATGTCTCCTGATGGAAATGGAAAATGCGCTGATGCACGTTTAACTATAACAATAAACCTAGCAAGCTAACAGCATAGCAAAGTGGCGAAGCAATCAGCTTTGTAGCGGTTTCTAACGGTTGCCGTTGAGCAATCAGTTTCAATATAGGAGGTTCAGATGCCTGGGTGATCAGTGATCGATTGCTGGAAACAGAATTTGAAAATTCGAAACCGTTCTCGAGATAATCGTGGGACAGACGGACAGACGGAAGGACAGACGGACAGACATCGTGAAATCAATAAGTGACTTCGCAAGCTTCGCCACTTAATAATTAACGATTAATAATTTAAAGCAAACCATCCATCATTTAAATCGAATGCTTATCGCTTCTATTTCCTCCGAACGGGATATTGTAATAGGTTTAAAATTTTCATAGAGTTCGTCACAAAGATTCCAAATATGTATATTATATAGAATTCCACATAGATAAAAACTCGTGTTAAGGACGGCAGTTTTTTTTTTCATTGTTTTACCCAAAATAAAAGTCTGGCCGACCATGATACATCCGTCTTTGATGCGAATGATGTAAAGGAAATGAAACTTTAAATTAGTTTCACTTCCTTCAAGAAGGTTTCTAAATCATTTGTATGCCACTGCTGTAATCTCGTAAGCGATAGTATGATAAAATCACACTCCTCTCGTTTGCATGTCCTGTTACGATCTTATTATTAATACGTCTTCACGTGCTCTAACGTTTTACATTGAATCTCTCGCGTCTTTGGAGTCCTTCGGTGCAATGATATAAGCTGCAGCGGGATGATACAAATACCGCTCTCAAAAATATTTACTTCACACCTCTAAACTTTGATCTATCAAAGTTCTACTAACATTCTCATAAATGACAGAAGGCCTGTGCCAAGTAATGAGGACGTATATATATAAACTGTAAATTTACTTTCTTATACAAAGTAATTATGTACGTACTTACGTATTACTAACAACATGTTTCATTAATGTGCAAGTTTCGTAATGTTTAAGAATATTTCGGATTTAAATATATGCAACCATAAATAACATGAACTTTTTCTTACAAGTACTTTTTACAGTTGGTCAACTGACGACTGTATTGCGAATTAAGTACATAGAGATAATTTCAATATGAGCCATATTAAAGGTTAAGGCTAAGCGCTAGCTATACATTTCACGTTAAACCCGAGTCCCCGGTTCGATCCCCGCCGGCACACATTCAATTCTTAATTGCAATTTTAGTGCCTACTACTACGTGCTAACGGTAAAGAGCAACTTCATGAGGAAAATTGCATGTCTAAGAAATAAAATATTTCCAGGACATAATTATGATGTGCGCAAACACGCCCTAAAACAACGGGGTAGAGGTTTTTTTTTTTAACTTAAGTACCAAGCAAACTTACAGTCCACCTGATGGTAAGTGGCTACGGATAAATTGATATAAAGAAGGCTACATGCACCTCTGAGGACTATTAAGGTGTGATGCCCCACAGCCTGTTATCGTACTGAGTCTCTATAGCCTGCAGACAAAAACACAGACTCCTAAGCAGAAAGTGAGTTCTTCCATCTAAAGTTATAAGGAAGATGGTGCTGCCACGTCGAGAGAATGAATGAAGAACGATTGACGAAAAAAGTGTATAAGGCGAGTGTGAATGAAAGTGTTGGAAGGGGTAGACCTAGGCGGACATTTCTAGACCAAATTGGGGACGTCTTGAAAAAAGGCCAGGTTAAGAGTACCCTAAACCGTAGAGCATGTATGAAGGGAATAATGAAAGTGGACGAAGCGAAACAAGTATGTAAGGATCGTAGCAAGTGGAAAGAAGTGGTCTCTGCCTACCCCTACGGGAAAGAGGCGTGATTATATGTATGTATGTATGTATGTGCTGCCCATCTCGCTTCGCTTTCCTCTGTCGCCTTCCTTACGCCACCATTGCAAATCCACGGCGCGTAAGAACTATGCGATAAAGAGTTTCTTTCAATCATTAAAAAAATAATTAAATTAAATTGATCGTAAGCTGTGCCGATGAGTAAAGGAAGCTGCCCTTTAAATTTCTTTTGTATACCGCTCACTCGTCATAAGTTAGACCCTGCAGTCGTGATCCCCGTCACCCCTGGGAAATTACGTGCAAGCCAGCTATTCTGTCACTAACAAATCCAATTAAATTTATGTCTATTATAAAACATCGAATACCTTAAAGTTCAGATCCGAAGAAAAGCATTTCAATACTTAATGAAAACGAGCTTACTTTAGACTTTGTTTTTTTTTGTTATTCTTTCTCTTTTTCTTCTGTTCTCATTTCTTCACTAAAAAGGCAAATACGAGTCAAATGTCTCATTCATAATAAGTTGTGATAGTGATAACTCATATGTTACATTACATATGATAAATAAATAACAAGTGGGATGCGGGAAGTAGACTATGTAAGAACCTACGAAATAGGCGGAGTTATAGCCGAAATAAGATTTTTTTTTGGTTTTTGACCATTTTGACCACCTAGGAGTGTAATGAGAACTTTTTGCCCCAATTCAACCATGACCCCCATGACGTACTCTACATGATAGGCTATTCAAACTGACTAAGCCTAAAGTTCGAGTCACCCCCCAACTTATTTCAAGTCTTTACTTCCCAATTATGTACTTCCAAAAAAAAACTGCATTGTACCCCAGACGCTAAAGTCAAACAAGTATTGCTTTCTATAATTACATTTTAGGTTTCTTGGAAACATTGCAGTCATAATCTGTGTTGAAACAAGGTTTAGAATGAAGTACCAAGTAAAACTATTAATAAAAATATGGATGTTTGAACTTTATTTCTAAAGTTCTATTGTCGTGTTAGTGTAAGCCACATATAACAAGTTATATAGTATATAGGTATCACCGCGTATGCTCCAGGCAAGCTTTTCACAATATCGGAAGATTAGAACATAATATGACGCCACTCTAGTGCACGCTGTAAGCATTACACATGCCTCAAAGCTTTGCGTACATAAATTTGCTTTCTTTGAAGTCTTTTGATAAGACTGTACTTATATTGAGTGAACCTCACTTTTAATATCGAAAAATAACCTTTTAAAAAAAAGTAAATCTTCAAAAAGGCTTTAAAAAAAATTTGAAAACCACAGTAATCAGTAACAACAAACAGTAACAGTCTTCTGAATTGATAAACATTGCTTTTATAAAAATTATAAACTTTAAAGCAAAAAAAAAACTTACGATATAAAAATCAGAAATTAAGTCAGATTTTTTTAGTATTAATAGATTGTTTTTGTTTATATTTTTTTCAAATTTAAATTGTTCCCGTCACTTGAACACAGAGCAATAGAGCCATCGGCATCGACAGTCTTAAGGACATCACAATTACATACGAAAATAAACAAAACGACCCCCCCCCCTAGTCCCGCGAGACACCTGCCTCTAGGGAACAGGTTTCGCCGTCCAGAGCGTGTGAATGGACATGACGGATCTTCTCATAATCTACGCCGAAACAGGTTTTGTGTGAATGCTCTCGGTTTGCTAACAAACAACAGTTCGTTTGTTTCCGCAATTAGGGTATGATTCCGATCTCAGCAGCACGCAGCAGTGCTGCCGCAACACTACTGGCCCTTTATTCTCTATTCCAGTCCTTTACGATAGCAATCATACTAATTATCGTAATAATTGTATTAAAAAGAATATATGGAAAGATATTATATCGAAGGAGATCAATAAAACAAGTTATTCCTCTTCCAACAACGTAAATAAAAGTTGGTAATCAATCTAAATCTTGTGAACTCAAAGCAACTGAATGAATACACAATAGCGATAAATTACCGTTGTCGCTAATTGTATTTTTTGAGCTTTTTTTTTAAAACTATTTTCAGAGCTTCGTTAATACTGTTGTTAATAAAGCTTGACTTATAATCATTTATTTAATAATCATAATCAGTATTTATTAACAATTATTTTATGTACCTCAATCATACATATACTAAAACGAAAACGATATTGACAGGTCTGTATGATGGAACAATCTTGTTCCAAAAATATCCGCAATTTAAACTAAATGGGTAGGATCTATAAAAAAGGCAGACAAACATTTTGTCTACCAAACCCTACAAACCTGCCTACTGGTGAATATAGGGAGATCTTTCTGATTGTGCATGCTAGTTGGCACTTTTTCTGCCGACTTCCAAAAAGGAGACGGTACTCAATTCGAGTGTTTTTTTTTATGTGTGTTACCTCATAACTTTGTACTGGGCGAACCGATTTCGATGATTCTTTTTTTATATGAAAGCTGATAGCTCTCGTGTGGTCCCATATGAATTTGATCAAGGTCAGACCAATGGTTATTGAGTTATTCTTAAATAACCTATATTAAAGTCGCTTATATTGAAGTCGGCTGCACAAAATTTTTAATTTTAAATTATTAAAAAGGCCTGTGTGGAAGAAGCCTTATAAAACTTTAAATATTGGCTAGCTATAGTTGAAACTATTTTATAAGTTACATTATCTACTAACCGTAACAGTCGAAATGTCGGTTCAATCCAACGCTTTCAAATTAAATATTTGCTAATCATTCATTTAAATACAGGCCAATAAGCGTCAATATAAAATATTACATATTATGCTAAATTTATTGGCACGCTACCATCACTATCTCCTAAATGAAGAGTTCATCATTATATAAGTATTTCTAAAATATAATAAAGTCCGGAAGTTTGAAATATGGAGAAGCGAAATTCATATAGATAAATAGCATGGTGTAAATACCATTTGGATCTACATTTTTTGCTTAATGTAACTAACACTTCACAAAGAACTCATTATTTGTAATTAAATTTTTTGTAGAGCTTGCTAAAATCTTCACTTCTGTAGGACATTAATTTCATGTACTTATGTCTTTGGTTTAATCAAAGTAAGCGATGCCAGCGATTAAAAAAACATCTTTTTACCACTTTATAATAAACATCACGATTTTTCTACTATCTTTTAATATAATATTAATTAAATAGTTTAGGAAATCCTAAAGTTTACGCCTCATGAGCGTTTCATTTAATTTTAATGAAAAGATATATTGTATTCCTGACTTTTAAAATATATTTCTAACGTGGTAGAGCCATGCTGCAGTTATATTAGTAGTATAGTTGTAGCACGAATGGGTCGGCTCGACCAGGGAAGGACCACGCTCTCACAGAATACCAGCGTAAAATAGCAGCTTAACACTGCTGTGTTTCGTATAGTGAGTGTAGAAAACCGGAGACCTTTTTTACTGAAAAAGAGGCATTCCATCTTAGTCCTCACGGGTGACAACGCATCTGCATTTTAATTCGTAATCGAGGATAGATGTAGATGTCTATGGGCCACCCTATCCTATAAAAAAATTATTTACGTGTTTTAAATTTAGCGCTCAATTATTTTAACAAGTAGTATCACCTACAGAGAAAATAATAATAATGTTTACCAAAATAAATCGATTACACAAAGTATAAAATCGATATAGGCTGTATGGTAGGTACATTTTTGTCCTTTGGTTATCAAGGGCAAAAGAAAAATATGAAAGCGCCTTTAAATTTTTAATAGCAGTAAAACTTATAAAAGTAGAAAATCATTTTATTCACAAACTACGCGTACTAGGCTATTGATATGAAATAGGGATCCAGTTGATGTAATTCTGAAGCTAATAAAAAAACCCGATCTCGAGTTATCGTGACCACATCAACAATCAACATCCGGATGTCCACGTAAATTTTTTTCAAACCGTTTTTTTTTCAAAGTAACAATTTAAAATGAACTTTTAGAAAATATAAAATGAATTAATTACTTGATATACGACTACTCATATTATCGTAAAAGTGCAATATGGTGATGATAGAGGCATTTTAAGAACAAAAAATTGCTTGACCTTGACGTATCAAGAGTAATGCATAACCTAATAAACCTAGCAAGCTAACAGCATAGCAAAGTGGCGAAGCAATCAGCTTTGTAGCGGTTTCTAACGGTTGCCGTTGAGCAATCAGTTTCAAAATAAGAGGTTCAGATGCCTGGGTGATCAGTAATCGATTGCTGAAAACAGAATTTGAAAATTCGCAACCGTTCTCGAGATAATCGTGGGACAGACGGACGGACGGACGGACGGACGGACAGACGGACAGACGGACAGACATCGTGAAATCAATAAGTGACTTCGCAAGCTTCGCCACTTAATAAGGCTTCGCGTTATGAGGTGTGCTATAAGACGAAGTCGACGATAGTCCGGAAGAAAAACGGCATCAGTCTATTACTCAGTTTAAAAGAACTAAGCGAACAAACGTACAGAAAAAATAGCGACTTTGTTTTTGTATTATTTAGAGAAGAGATATCAAGAGACTACATATCTTAAAATATTGTATTTTTGCAAATCGATACGACGATATAAGGTGCAAGGAGTGCCGCTAGTATATACTTAAATGACTCACGGTCGTTAGCTAAATGATATCGTCCATATAATATTCGATATTGAATTCCGAAACTAGAATTATCCCGATCAAATTCGCAATCAGAGTACGCTTGGTGATAGTGGGTTATTGGTTGTCAGGGGCGATTATCTAAGTGTTTCTTTATATATTTTTACTAGCTGACCAGGCAGACGCTGTTCTGCCCTTTCCGAAGACCACGTGTCCTAAAAAAAGTCCTTAAATTCACAATAAAAAAAAATTGAGGGTCACTTATCGGGATAACAACTATCCTATCTCTCAAGTTGGACCAAACTGCACACAGTGTAAAAAATTTCATTGAAATCAGTTTAGCAGTTTAAGAGTTCATCGCGGACAAACAATGTGACAAGTAATTTTTATTATAAAGATTAAGAACTTCAACACAATATACGGACAAAATGAGGGCTAATAATCTTCCACTCACCAGATGTCGCTACTAGCGACTGAGGTAAAGTTTTTTGTTACACAGTGTCATTTAATTGAGAAATTAGTTTTAAATAATAGTTTATCATTGTCTAGAGTATTATATTAATATATAACACAAAGCGTCAGTGGTTTGATTTTTAATTTTTTGCACATTATAACTCTTTTTTTTTTAAAGTCGTCTTTTGGTTATATTTATAGTTTGGTTTATTCATTTCTAATGAAATTAATATAAAATATAACTAATAACACAGAAAGAAACCTTAAAGATTACATTTTCCTAAGAAATTATCGTCCCTGCTATGAAATCTGTCAAATATTTTACCTCACTCGAAAGTGGCGCCGCCCTGGTGGCAGAAAAAGTCGTGGATGCCCTCATTTTAAGGGCTTGTTTTAAGTTTTGTGTTAATATCAATTAACACAAAACTTGTTACTTAATAGTATTGCTCTTTTATAATATTGGTGTGACATACGGAGTTAATTGTATACTCTGTGGTAA
Organism: Parnassius glacialis; assembly: GCA_033319125.1. Taxonomy (NCBI): domain Eukaryota; kingdom Metazoa; phylum Arthropoda; class Insecta; order Lepidoptera; family Papilionidae; genus Parnassius; species Parnassius glacialis. The sequence continues at coordinate 30,716,477 of JAVANC010000022.1, read as the reverse complement.
GTGGCTATTGGATCTAGTGGACACGAATAACCAACTTCAAGGTAAGAGGGCCACTGATACGATGATAAGTTGTTACATTGATGAACAGGATAAAATGTCTCACAGCATTTAATTTTTCCTGCCTCTTCTACCCTATATACCCGAACACAACAGTGGGAATAATATCTGACTGCAGGCAGTAATGGATGAGACAATGGCAATAGCTTACACAGACTTCAAAGGCAGAAAATAAACCCCATCAATTCATTTAATAATATTCAATATCAAGTTAACGTAAGTTAAGAAAAAATCATCAGTTATCAACGTAGTCATATCCGGTTAAGGGCATATTAATATTATATTATTAAATTGATTGAATAATAAAATAATGTTGAAATTTCACTATCATCATCAGCCCGTAATAGTCCATGGCATAGAATGAACCTCTCCCATTTAGGGAATACTTACAGTAATCGCCAGCCTAGGCCTGCTCGGCATGCGAAACTCCTGGTAGGCGAAAAAGCGCTCACAGTATTTTCATTGAGGGTGAAGACAAAAGGATGTCTGAACTGACCTATAGTAGTAAAAGTATGAACTTTTCATGGTCATATGGTTCTTTTACTTATAGGGTAAGCAAGGTTGATTATACCCATTTTTTTTTTAAATATTTAACATAATCGCCTCTGGCGAAACCCAAGGGATGGCATATGACGGTGGATTATTTTCACAACCACACTTAATTTTAATGTATATTTAGTGTATACCAGAGAATATGCTACTAAAGGCAAAAATAATATTTTTTAGGATAAATTACTCACGTTTTACCGTTGTACTAAAGTTACAAAAACCTCGCTTACCTGAAAAAAAAAAACAGAGTTTATTAATTTAATACTCGAGAACATGTCTGTAAAAAATATGAAGCCGTGACCGAAATCACAGAATAAATACTATAGTACTACGTACAGAAATTCAGTTTGGAGGTCATTATTATTATTACTATGAACTCTAGAATTAACTTATATATCGAATATTACTGGTTTCTTTCTTCATTTAAAACCTTTTATAATTGTTTCTATTCCAAGAAAGATGAATAAATTAAAAACTTGCCTTTCAAACTCGCAAATGAAACGATACGCATATCTTAGCTTTGTTTCATAAGTATAAACACTTGGAAAAGCTTCTGAAAACTATGCGATGTTCCCAAGAGAACGACGTTCCCGGAATACGCTTTAGGCTGGATTTAGTGCTCGACCGACGCGACGAGGACGGTCGGTCGAGCTCGTCGGTCCGACGTACGTCGGTTGACTGACGCGCTATGGCGGTATATGCGTGCGTTCAGTGCGACGCTGACAGAGCAACCGACCGTACGCGCGTACGCATTATCGCGCACAAAAATGAACATTGATACATGAACATTGTTCCGCAATTTAGAATACAATGAACAAAATTGTCCTTCAATTAAACGGTCTAAAATTATTGGGTGCAAATGATATCTTCTCCGAATTTTATGCCGTAATCGCTTGCGTAAATAGTACGCACATATTATAGAGTTAAATAGATTCGTTTTTCTTCGTAATTGTACGCGTCTAACAAAGCTTGCCGTCAGTTAAGCACTAAACGCTTGGCCTCGACCGACGATCAGGACGTACCGTCAGCGCAGACGGTACGTGCTGACCGTCGGTCGAGCACTAAATCCAGCCTTGCCATTTTGTCGGGCAAAAGGAACCACAAAGGTTTTTATAAAAAGGCATTAATAATGCATCATTTGTGGTCAGACTCCTTAAGGTCAAGTTTGGGCTAGGCGTGCGAATAGTTTCCATTAAAAACGACCTCCCGAAAGGTCACCCCCTAACGTTTCTATAGTACAAAATTTTCTCGGATATTATACGTTAAAATATATCGCAAAAGCGCTATTCCATGAACAATAACGTAGGTTATAGTAAAATATGAAAGCAGCATATCAAAACTGAAAGAATGCACAATTTAAAAAAAGCGGTTCTGATTTTAATGTTTTAATTTTTTTTCACAGCCATTCTAGAAGTCGATTTATAATTTATGTTTGCAAGATATGAATGTTTAAGATATAAATACCCCTCTTAATATCGAATCTAGGACGCTTGGCAGGTGGTTTGGTAAACGCAGCCTTTATCACTTTCAGCATTTATGACCATCATATTCAACAATGGACTTTTACGCGCTGAAGGAGTAAAATAATTTGTTAGATTCTGTCCAGAGCAGGGCAGTGACTATTATTATTCTATGAGATTACATTCCGAGCGCGGCAGCAATGCAGCGGCAGCACTGCTGCGCGAAAATGTCGCCCTGACGTCGCGACGGACCAGTAGTGACGTGTCCGCCGCAGCGATATTGTCTATACGTGAATGATATTAATAAATAAATTTGCAATAAAAATATGAATTTCTCTCATTCAGAAGAGGAACAATTAGTTAACTTGGTTGGACTTTATATCCACCCCTTTACGATAGCAGTCATACTAATTATCGTAATAATTGTATTAAAGAGAATATATGGAAAGATATTATATCGAAGGAGATCAATAAAACAAGTTATTCCTCTTCCAACAACGTAAATAAAAGTTGGTAATCAATCTGAATCTTGTGAACTCAAACCAACTGAATGAATACACAGTAGCGCAACACCACGAACAGGGCAAGGGCAACACTGCCGCCTTGCTCGGTATCAGCGCTCCAGGCAGCACTGCTGCTTGCTGTCGAAATCGGACCTTTACTTTATTTTTATATAAATGAGAGGTAGTGGAAATATTTAAAAAAAAATTAAGCATATCGTATCAATGATAAATGATTGATTTCTATATTGGTTTTTAAAGGTATTCATAACTTACAATTGTTAACGAGCATTATATATTTATTTAAATAATCTATTACGCTTTTAAATAATCAAACATATTAAAAAAAATTAACTCTTTATTTAACTTTCTATGTGGACAGCTACGAAAGGTGAATGGACAACAATTATGAATATTTAGTTGCGGTGTATTCGCTTACTTGCACCGATGATTTGCATATATCAGCAATTGACTTGTCTAGACATAGAATTAGTGTTATCTGAACGGAGTTACGTATACTGATTTTACGTGTTTTACATTTATTATTATTAAAAGAACAACTAGTTGTTTAAAAGATTAAGAGAAAACTCTGTTGCCAGAGACCACATAGTATCAAAAATTAATAAATAAATTTGTCAACTGCGAATCTAATAAACTCATCTCCCACGTGTGAGATTTGATTTACTGTGCGATATGAGTACATACAAATGTTTTTATTATTCAACACATTTAATAAGATGTGAAAAACGAAATAAAATTATGTCTGCCTGAGGTTATTGAATTTTTTTTATCTTTAGTACTACTTTCAGTTATAATATATTCTTTTATATATCAAGCTCTCAGCATCTCAAATACGTTGCTAGATATAGGTTCTTCCTAATATGACACCAGCTGGCATGCATTATATGGGAGATTGGTGAATCATGGGCACACTGATAATGCTGTTCCTCACAGTATGCCAAATTTGTGTGCAGCGTTTAGTGTTCGATAATCAGCGGTCAGTCGGTATCCCGAAAACCTTGTCCAGCAATAAGTAGGTTGCACCATGTGCAGACAAGCTTGAAGTTAGAAAGTTACTTCTGAATGACATCTCGAAATATATTCAACATTCGGGTGAACAAATAACAACATATTTTAATTACTATATCTAAACTCGTTACGAAATGATGAAAATGATTTATGAAAAAGAAACGCACAGTAAGAAACTTTAATATCCATAAAACGGAAAGATAAGTAAATTCTAAAAACAATGACGATATCTGTTCTTTAAATAGATCGTGTTAAATGTAAAACTAATGTGGTGACTATACGAAAACAATAATCGGAACTGATAACTTCTCGTCGATATGGGGACCGACAGCTCTTCGAAAACAAACCTTTAAGTTCCACGAAGGCGGCCCGCAATATCACAGCTAATTGACGTCGCATTTTTATTAGCTATTCCCAGAAACAATTACCTGACGGCCGATTTGTTTTCCGGTAAGGTTTAATAATTAATTATTATGGCGCTTGAATAAAAGTCTCATGGCAGATGCGTAATTAGTATCATCACGCCCTTAGTCTTTCTTGACGGATGAATAGCGTACATATAACAAGGCAGATTGAAAATAAACAAAATCAAAATATTACATACTGTACACAAGGGGAGGTCAAAAAGTTCGCGGAGTGACCGGGTGGCGAGGGTGAGTTTACTCATCTAGGTAGGCACTAGTTGAGTGACTCATTGTTAGTATATATACCAAGTTTCAGCCTGATCGGGTCATTAGCTTTTGAATTATCAACGAGTAAACAAGTCAGTCGGAAAGAAACTAGCCCCTATGGAGAAAATTGAATATCGCGCCGTCATTAAGTTTCTCACCAAACATGGAAAGACACCTCAAACCATTTTTCAAGAGATGTCAGCTGTTTATGGGGATACCGCTCCTGAGAAAACGATGATTTATAAATGGCACGCCCTTTTCAAACAAGGGCAACAACCCTCGAACTGAACAGCTGATTGAGGTTACCACGCCAGAACTAATCGAAGTTGAAAAACTTGTATCGGCATATGCCCGGCTAAAGAAAAAACAGCTTGCAGAGTTAATCGGAGTATCAGAAACAACCATTTTAAACATCCTACATCAAAGCTTTGGCATGACTAAAGTCTATGCAAGATGGGTTCCAAGAATGCTTTTTGCGCATCAGAGACACCACCACCATAAAGGTTCACCATTATAAAGCTGAGCCAAAGCAAGAGTCGATGCAGTGGCAAACCCCCCCCCCCCCTCCTAAGAAATATAAGGTATCTCAATCGGCCTGAAAGATTATAGCGACAATCTTTTGCGATACAGCAGGTATCCTTTTGATTGATTATAAGGAATGTAGTGTTTCCATAACGGGAGAATACTACGCTTTTTTACTACATCAAATAAAGGAAGCTATTAAAGAATAACCGACCAAGTGCGAGTCGGAATCGCGCACTGAGGGTTCCGAACTAATCCGTAGGTATATAAGTTTAAAATTATTAAAAATATTTTTTATTATATGACGTAACTAAAAATTTATGCGTTTCGCAATTTTTCCTTTATCTGTGCTATAATACGTTGCTTCGTACCAAATTTCAAGATTCTGAGTTCACGAGAAGTACCCTTTAGGTTTTGATTCCCTTGCGGCATAATATTTGCGGCATAAACGGCTGTATCTTTTGATTGCGTTGGCTTAGGAGTTTTTTTTCCCCCGATCGGGTTCCCGCCTTGTCGTGGCGGGGGGGCTTAGTAGCCGTGGCTTGGTCAACCGCGGTGAACGAAGAGGAACCCCTTGGCTGGCCCGAGGTGTAGGGCCGGCCCGAGGTGGCCACTCCGACTGGGCTTAACGAGCCCACTTCGGATGTGTGTTGGTGGGCTGCGGTGAGAGGGGTGTCCGCTCCCTCTACCGCTGCATCCGAGGTGGAGTCGCGGTGGAAGAGGCGTGTTGGTATGGCGATGCGCCACTCGCCCTATCCTCCGCGACTCAAACGGGGCCGCACCGTTGATGCGGTGATGGTGGGACTGCGGGGGGAGAGGAGTGTCGGTATTGCGAGGCGCCGCTCTCCCTACCCTCCGCAGCCGAATCTTGGTTGGCGGCGGAGCCATAGACCAGATCCGCCGCTGGCGTCAGGAAGGCTGGTGCTTCTAAGTGTTAGTTTTTCCTGGCCCCATGGCCTTCGCGCATCGGACACGGGGGCGTCTGTTGCGCATGTGAAATTGGAGGCCGAGGAGGAGGGCGCGCCATGTGTTCTGGTGCGCCTTACCCGAGGGAGATGGAGGAGGAGTAGTCCTCTCCCGAGGAGGGGCCGCCATGAGGCGGCCAGCGCAGGTGGGGCCGCGGAAGTGTGCGAAAGCGTTCCCGTGGCCCTGCCAATATGCGACGAGGGTGGAACACCATGGGGTTTTAGTCGGTGCGAGTCCGACATAACCCGTCTTTGCCCCCGCGAGGCGGGTATGCGTAGGCATTTCCTCATGTAAAAAAAAAGGTGTTTGATTTTTTCACAGCTCCAAGGGACAGTAGACTTGAGTATTTGATATGAATTTTAGCTTGATACCTCCACGCGTTCCTGAGAAAAGGGTCTTGAGAGACAGACAGACAGACAGACCGACAGACAGACAGACAGACAGACGGACGGACAACAAAGTGATCCTATAAGAGTTCCGTTTTTTCCTTTTAAGGTACGGAACCCTAAAAAATTGAGGAAAGCTTACAAAAGGCGTGCTCCTTTTGCACGACAATGCGCCCGCCCGTGCACACAAGCTATTTTGCGACGGCTGCCATTCACCAGTGCGGTTTTGAACAACTGCGCTACCCACCCTACAGCCCAGACCTAGCCCCAACCCCAAGCGACTATTATTTGTTTCCAAAAATGAAGAAAGTACTGGGTGGGAAAAAAATTGGCGACGATGATGAAGTGAAGTCGGCAGTTTCGGCCTATTTTGACGCGCTAGACAAATCCTTTTTTTTAGACTGTATTAATAAGTTATTCGACACATCTAATAAATGTATGAGGGTTAAGGGAGAATACGTGGTAGAGCCACGCTGCAGCTATATTATGGTTGTAGCACGAATGGGTCGGCTCGACCGGGGAAGGACCACGCTCTCACAGAATACCAGCGTAAAATAGCAGCATTAAGCTGCTGTGTTTCGTATGGTGAGTGTAGAGAACCAGAGACCCTTTTTACTGGAAAAGAGGCATTCCTCTTAGTCCTCAAGGCTGACAACGCATCTGCATTTTATTCGCAAACGAGGATGGATGTAGATTGTCTATGGGCCACAGCAACCACTTACCATCAGGTGGACTGTGTGCTCGTTTGTCACCCTATTTCTATAAAAAAAAATACATTGAAAAGGAAAAATAGTTTTATGTTTGATTTCATTATTCTTCCTTGTCATTCTGCGAATTTTTTGACCTCCTCTCTTAGGGATATTATTTTCATTTTTAGGCGATTATGAAGAGATATATTGCTCTGTTTCTTCCTGGATATTGAAATTAGAGCGAATATTTTCTTACGATACGATCTATAATCTGTAACATATTTCTGTTTTTTTTTTTTCATAAATTAATTATTTTGAAAACTAAGCACCTTCTAAGATTATATTAAACTGCCCAGTTATACTGCCGTGCCTCGCCGTTATTAGACATCCAGGAAACAAATTTAACGTAATTAAAAAAATTAAAGCAAAACATACAGATATGCACACAATACTTCTTTTTCTATTTTATGTAAACAAATCGGTCCTGCAGAAGAAACAGGAGAACATCATGGGCATTAAACAAAATGGCGATTACGACAAAAACCAACGTACTACTAGAGAGTCCGGGACTGGACTCTTTGTGAGCTATAGAAGTAGTAGAAGTTTACGTTGACAACAAAAAAGAAGATTCTGTGATAATATTTTTCATAAATGATCTCATGCCTCTGCCTGTGCTTAGAATTGGTACATATTACAAGCTACAACATTACTATTTACGAGGGTGGATTGAAAAGTACTCGGCCTAACACAGATCCATTCAATTCTAAAAATCAAATCTACCCACATTATTTAGTTCAGTTCAGACTAGTTCATGGTGTGAAGTTCGAAACGTGTGCGATAATTAGTTGTGATTTTATAAATTTATTAACGAAGTAATCGGACATAATTTCCGCGAATGGAGCAAATTGAGCAGCGTGCCGTCATTAAGTACCTCCATAAGAAGGGGCTATCATCAAAAGCCATCCATGATGACATGGTCAGTACATTAGGCGATTGTGCTCTGTCATATTCATCCGTCAAAAAATGGATAGCAGAATTTAAGCGTGGTAGAGAGAGTGTGAAAGATGAACCCCGCTCTGGAAGGCCTTCGACTTCAACTACTGACGAAAATATTAAAAAAGTACTTGATTTAATAACGGGAGACCGCAGATTAAAAAATAGAGAGATAGCCGAGATTATAGGCATCTCTTATGAACGAACTCAAAACATCATTGTCAACGAGTTGGGTTTCCACAAGGTGTCTGCGAGGTGGGTTCCGCGACTGCTTTCAGTTGAACAAAAAAGGACGCAATTTACTATTTCACGCGACTGTTTGGAGTTATTTGAAACCGATGTATATGATTTTTTGAATCGTTTTGTTACTATAGACGAAACATGGGTTCATTACTGTACACCGGAAACAAAACAACAATCAAAACAGTGGAGAAGACCTGGTTCACCACCCCCTAAAAAGGCTAAGTCGATTTTGTCGGCAAATAAGGTGATGGCTTCAGTATTCTGGGACTCGAAAGGTGTGATTATGATAGATTATCTTGAAAGGGGTCAGACTATAAACTCTGATTACTATTGCACCTTACTACGTCGTTTACGAGAGGAAATAAAAGAAAAACGTCGAGGAATGCTCAGAAGAAAAGTCCTGTTTCATCAAGATAACGCCCGTGTTCACACGTCAGTACAGTCAATGGCTGAAATTCACAACTGTGGCTTTGAACTGTTACCGCATCCGCCGTATTTACCTGATCTGGCACCATCAGACTTCTTTCTGTTCCTTAACCTAAAAAAGCACTTGGGAGGTCAAAGATTTTCGACAAACGACGAGGTCAAAGCAGCTGTAGACGCATATTTTGACTCTAAGGAAGAATCATTTTTTTTTCAACGGTCTAAATGCTTGGAAGGGGAGGTGGCAAAAGTGTATTGAACTTGATGGTGATTATGTAGAAAAATAAAAATATAACTGATTTAGTATGTGTTTATTTTCTTGGTTAGGCCGAGTACTTTTCAATCCACCCTCGTAGTAAGAACGAATATTTGTTTGTTTGTCCTTTTCTATGCGTCCATATACAACTCGACCCATTCGTGCTACCACCATAATATAGCTGCCTTTCTCTATACCTTTTCAACAGATTACGTTAAAACTTTGATAAGTTGTTGTGTAAGCGCCCGCAAAGGTTTCCGATACCGTCAAGCAGTAGTGCGACTACTTTTTTTTTTTTTTTTTTTTTTTTTTATAGGATTTGGGTGACAAACGAGCACACAGTCCACCTGATGGTAAGTGGTTGCTGCGGCCCATAGACATCTACATCTATCTTCTATTACAAATCAAAACGTAGATGCGTTGTCACCCGTGAGGACTAAGATGGAATGCCTCATTTCCAGTAAAAAGGGCCTCCGGCCACCTGCACTCACCAAGCGAAACGCAGAGGTAAACCTCTACTTCACGCTGGTTTTCTGTGAGGTCGTGGTACCACCCCGGTTCGAGCCGGCCCATCCGTGCGACAGCAAAAGCCGCCGCGTGGCTCTACCACTACTGCTGTGTTTCTGGCATTTCATGTTGGAAATTATGGGCACAGAATAAATAATAGTACTAACGTACAGAAGTTGCACTCTTTTCATGTTGACTGCTTGCCGACGTTTTAATAGCCTACATAGTTATTAGTAATCAGATAAATCGCGCACGCAAGCTAAATAAAACTTTATCGCGATTGTCCGTATTACTTTGCATCTTTTCTCCTTACTACGTCACAACGGACTTTCCGTGGTTGCTAAGGGCTGTTAATAAAGAGTAAAAAAATACATTGTGAAATTGTAAGTTACTTAGGTAAAGTATCTATGTTGACTATAATAGACCTTATTATCTACTATATGAGTTATGTGATGGCCAACACATGCAACTTGCAAGGCCATCCGTCGGGAATCGCGATGCTTGGTTCTTACTTAAAAATCTTGTAAACAAAGTTTTAATTTTAGTATTTTGTGCTAATATAACTTAAAATATTTTAATTACAAAGACGAGTATAGGTATGTAAGTAGGTACTTGGGTAGTGAAGAAAATTTCAACTAAGTTTTGTAATAGAGTATTTAGGTATTACTTCTGTAGTTAAATTATTACTTATTTTTTCGCTATAAGTACCTATCTAACAAAAATATTAAATAAATTTACTTTTCATTATCCTTCGGTAACTCAAAAAATATATCTGAATCCTTTTAATTGCTCATTAAGCATCCATCCCTTCAACGATTATAGTAGGAACGACGTTTTGGCATTATAATTTATCAAATAGATAGGTAATATACATTATTATATATTATATATAGAAAAAGTAAAAACAGACTTAAAAACGAAAAAATTCAAATAAATTCACAAAGAAGCTCCTTAAGTCGGTGCTAAGACATAATATCTATTAGTGATGCAACGATTACTACTTTTGCGAATACGAATACAAATATCAAACCTACTATTCGGCGAATACGAATACAAATACTACGAATATTTCGCCATGATAATAAAAAACTATTTAAATATTTTCTATTGTGCTAATAATTAAAATTTACAATGGGCAATTTTTTATTTAAAAACAAAAAAATTGTAGATTTTTTTCTGTAAGGTGGGTTCTGGATATAATATTATCTGTAAAAAATAACAGTCAAGAATTTAAAAAGGTTGTGTGAAAGTTGAAAGAGTATCCCACTAATATTATAAATGCGAAAGTTTGTAAGTACAACCGCTTAACGGATTTGACTGAAATTTGAAATGAAGATAGCTTATACAGCTTAATTCAGATTAAAACATAGGCTAGGCTACTTTTTATCCCGATAAATAAAATTCCCATAGGAGGGGAAAGTGACTAAAACCAACTTCTGCCAGGGCGAATTCGCGGGGAAAATATATCATTTAAATAAAACCAAACAAACCTTGGAGCTAGTTCACTGAGCAAACGACGGTATCCCTTTTTATTTATAGAGTTGCATACAATATTAGTTTTTAAATATTCGTGATTAGTATTCGCCGAATACAAATATTCGGTAATTGTCTACTATTCGGCGAATCCGAGTATTCGTATTCGTTGCATCACTAACTATTATATATTATTCTAAAATTACATTAAAACTTTTTCAACTATTTTATCCTACAATTAAATATACTAAACACTAAACAAAAACTTTTTTACAAAAAAATTATTTACGTAAACAGCGTTAATAAAACTTTAACATTGAATCGTATAGAGCGCGCTAGCTCCGACTGCGATCTACCCCTGGGGCAGCTCGCGATTGTAGGTAATTATTTTACACAGGTAGCAAGAGTGACAGAGGCCTGTTATGGGTAACAACGCATAAGTTTGTAGCAGGTGTCCTTGAGCTGCAGTAGCTACTTATAATCAAGAAGCCCGTTAACTTGTTATCTCTATGATATTTTTTTATAATATATCGGTCGTTATCAATTGCGCAGGACATAACGTTTTTTATAGAATAATGGCATCGATCACTAATAAAAAACTAGATACACAACCAGTCACAAAAAAGTCCTTACCGAATGAGCGCCCACTCGAACATTTGGGTGAGCTTTAAAGGAGATGTATGAAATTAGGTGCTTGACATCGTTAGTAACAGTTATACAAGAATATGTAGGTAATATAACGATAAATTATATGGTTTTTTATTTCTGTAACATGTGGGACAATCATAAAAACATTTAGTAAAACTGAAAAACGAAAGCTAATGCTTTTTTTTTAAAACGTTTTTAAATATTTTTACGTATTTCGTCTATGGTATTAGATAATGAAGGCTATTTTTTATAATAAATAGTCTTCAGTATCAAAAAAAAAAACTCATAATATTGAAACATTGAGGCGAATCTGTAGAGATTAATACTAAATAAAATAAATCTATTTGGGAAATCGATTGAATATGCTACTTTATTGAACTAAACAAAATATTTCAATAATATCGGACACGATTGAATAGGCTGTATGGTCGTTGATCATTGCCCGTTTCGAAGGAGACTTGATAACTTCGAGTTTTTTTAAACTTGTCATGCGCATTTGGCATTGTGGTTGTGTTTTTGAACATATTTCGTGTTTTTATTTTCGTGAATTAATTTAACTTGACCCTTGGCTTTTCTCTCGATTTACAGGACAGTAGGTTGTTGCGCCCACATAATGACAATAATGTGTTACTTGGGTTTTGAGAGGAATAGAACAGACAATGTACAGCCTCAGGCTGCTTTTCTATATAACATTTTATTATAATTGCAGAAAATAACTAATCAATTAAAAAAGTTAGAGTTGTATTTTATTTTATTTAATAATAACTAAAAAACGGCATCCTTTTGTGTTCTTTTCAATTTATTGAAACAACTTATCCCAAAAACGAGTGATTTTACTACATAACCTACAATAATAAAACAAAATATGTAAAAGCAAAACCCCAGGACCTACAAAAATATGATTTTTTGTAATAAGTAACAAATGTTTAAATCTTCAAAATAAAATATATTTGAACTTTGTTCACGCCGGACCCAAGCATGTATGGAACCAAGTTCATCTGCCTTGTAAGTAGCTTTGTGAATACAACTTTAGGCAAGGCATTTAAGGTTGAATTTACATTAATTTATATTTATTTCAACTAAAAATACGTCAAAACAATTGGCGACAGTTTTTAGGGAACCTTTTGCATGGGATTGTGTATCTAGTTTTTTATTAGTGATCGATGAATAATGGTGATAAACGGGCACTCAGTTCACCTAATGGTAAATGAACGACATGTACATCTATTCCCAATTAGTAATCAAAATGTAGATGCAATGTCACTACTGAGTCTCTGGTTCTCTAAAATCAAAGAAAATACGAAGCAAAGCAACGTTAAGCTGCTGTTTTAGGACGGTTTTATGTAAAAGCGTGATTATACTCCCGTAGAGCTGACCTATTTGGGCTGGAATCATAATAAGCTGCATCGTGGCTACACAACATTAAATATTATATAGTAACTTGCCCGCCGATGTACGAGTTTACTAGAAAAGAGGCATTCCATCTTAGTCCTCACGGGTGACAACGCATCTGCATTTTGATTCGCAAGCGAGGATATATGTAGATCTCTATGGGCCACAGCAACCACACCATCAGGTGAACTGTGTGCTCGTTTGTCACCCTATCCTATAAAAAAAGTGTCAAGAACAAAAATCTACAAAAAAGACCCGAAAATTTATATAGATTTTGTATTTGCGAAGATGGAATGGACTTCGAATTAAACTCGCGACTAAGCACAGGTTATGTCAGCTCGATGCTATTCTATGTAAAACACTGATAACGTCAGTGATCAGCGTCAGTGAGTGAGAGTATTATCTATAATTATCGGTCACTCGCTCGCGAATAGCTCTAGTCTGAGACATAATATGTAATCGTCTAGGTCGGAGCGGTGCTGACGTACTGCGAGAATCGGAAGCTTAGTTCTACTTTCCCAGTTTCCCACTCGCCGAAAAGCGCTGCAATTTGTTGTAGCAACACCGGTTATATTTATTACAATTTAAACAACATCATTCATTCACTTAATCCGCTCAAAATGGACAAAATAATTATACTTTAATAAGGAACTTCTTTTGTATACATCTCACACACCGACTTCATAAGCTATTAAGTAGAAATTATTGTATACTTTTTAGTTCTATGAAGTCTGCTTCTACTTTTTATTACTTAAAAGTTTAAACTTAGAGTATTATTATACCGATAATGTTTGCTTAAGCTAAACACATTTCTCGATGTTCATATTTATTTTCCGTGATCGTGCCTTTATCCCGCCGAACAATTGGCCGAGTTTAGAGAATTATTATTTCCATAATTTTGGCAAGAATTTTAAAGCACTTAAACACAATGTACTGAATCAGTAATTATTGTTGGAATGGAGCTTCAAAGATCTTTTAAATGACATCCATCACGATGATAACAAATGTTTTACTTTCCCAGTGTACCCCATACTCAATCCTCTTCAAACAAACCCCAGAGTTAAAATTGGCGTTTTGATTTCGCGTCCGTATTAACCGTTACCGTAATCGTTACAGCGTAATAAAGTCCATTGCTGAACATAAGCCTCCCCGTAGATTGCCTCATAGGGTTGATATTTGACAAGCGAGTTGACAATCGCAGTATTTTTTTATTTTTAGTTGTTATTAGGAAGGCGCTGCTGCCCATCCCCTGGTTTGTTTCCCTCTGTTGCCTCTTACGATACCCACGAGATAATATGGGGTAGTAAATATTCTTACACCGCCATTCCTCGGTCCGTATTTGCATAACAGTATTTTATAATCACTTAAAATTTTTAAATGTCTGAGAAAAACGACAGTGGCAGACAAACAGTCAGGTAGTCGCTGAGGAGATTCCAAGTGTTCCGTTAATTTACGCACGGAACCTTAAAAAATATATTTAAATAGGCAGTAATTATGCTATGAAATGTTTCGTTTAAAGGTAATTTATTAGGCTAGATTTCAAAGTTATGATTGTGTTAATTATTTAAATTTCATGCAAAATTACTTATGAAAATAGTTTGGGATATCATATGTAAATTAATTATAATGTTTAATTTATGTTTATTAATGTTTAAATGGTCTTCTAACTAATAAAAAATATAATATGGTAATACATGCTAAATTTACTTTTATTACGTTTATATTACAGCGGGTTGCAAGCTTGATTCGTGTTTGGTATAAGAATTTGAAAGATCTACAAATAATTGTTCCGAGTCGGTGTGTTAATTATCTGCAACACATGAAAAAATATAAAGTTTGTTTAAGATATATAATTTATGTTTTAACAGACTTAGTGTCTGTACCTAAAAATAAATTAGACACAAGTTGATATGAAAAATTATTAGCCGAGTATTTTTTAACACGCTTTTACAAGCTTGGTATGTATCTATGTAAAAAGGTACTTCAAAAGGTCGGATTGAGTTGAAACTTCGCACACTATCAAGGACCGATGACAATTCAATAATTCATAAAACAACTACGATCTCTACTAGTTTAATCTAATGTATGCCGTGTTAAAAAAACTTCGTTCTAAAAAAGAAAAAGAAAACACGCTTTTGTAGTTAGCCATACTAAAAGTAATTTTCAATAAGTTTAAAGTAAGAAAATAATGATTAACATAAAAAAAATATTGTAAAATAGCGTGGGGTGCTTGATGTCATTTGTTGTAAATATTGTTGTGGATATTTGTAAAATTAGCGTAATCATAAAAATTTTTGAAAAGTACCCCACATTTTATTACAATAAAATTATTTTTTTATGTTAATTACTATTTTCTTATTTAAACTTATTGTAAATTATTTTCTACTTTTTAGTTCGGTTATATACAAAAGCCTGTTTTTTTAAACTATTATTTATGAATATTGCCATATAGCAAACAATGTCGTTTCTTTATTGCAAATTCTTTATTGATTTGCATTTAGAGTTAAAGTTTTGAAGGGGGCCAGAGATTGAAGTTTTTAGAAGACTTTTTGTTTTGATTATCATAAAAATGAAGAGAATTTTAATATTAAATTAAGATAATTGAAAGTAATATAGAGTTCGGGCTTATGATCCCATGGTGATATGACTTGTTTTCAAACATTTCGAACACAAAGCCATGCGGACGTTATAATATACGAAAATGAATAAAGAAGTTAAAACGAATCTATACCTACTAATATAATAAAGCGGAAGAGTTTTTTTGTTTGTTTAAACGCGCTAATCTCTGGAACTACCAGTCCGATTTGAAAAATTCTTTTTGTATATTATAGCCAGATTCATGTGGAATAGTATAGGTTATCTAGCATTAAGCTATATCACTCAGCTAGCCCAAAATATGGATATTTGTTAAGCAAGTCAGAAGAAAAACCACTCCCGAAATGATTTATCCGCGTACGCTGGTGTTATGGTCAGGGATACGTAAATACAATGTTCTAGAAAAATATAGATCTTTACTTCGTCTAAAAAAAGTCCGCGACACCATATGTCTATTTCTTATACATAAGCCATAATTAGGTATTTTCTGACAAAAAATATTGAAAATTAATAAAGTGATTTATGAGCGTTATTATTAGGCATGGCCTATTTATCCTTCCGAACGAAAGTTACTTCATCATCAAGACAATTTTATGAAGATAAACTTTGTTCTTTATACCATGTTATTTGGACGCATAGTTTAAGAGATAATGTAAAATTAAAATAATTCAATACTTGGCTGGGCGCGCGAACGACACATAAACCTTAGCCGCCCGGTGAGAACTGCGAGAACTGCTCAACCGGGAGGGGGAGGGAAAGTGGATAAAACTTAACTTCGCTCTACATCATACATAATATGCCGACAGATAAAAGTACTCCTTTAATTATGCCAATTTTTCCATCCATTGCTATCAAATAAAATATTTAATTGCAATTATAAAATGCTTGAACTAGGTCATGTCGCGCACCTCCAACACGTGATGACGCGGGTGAAACCGCGGGGCACAGCTAGTAAACCTTTATAAAACTAAAGTAACTAACGAACTTACAACGCATTTGATGGTAAGTGGCTATCAAATCCCTGGTTCCACTAGTTTCCAGACCCAAATGTAACTTAGTCACACAATGACACTACACTAAACATTAAACTAATCACACCTAACATAATTACGACTAAAAATGAGATACACCGCTCAAAACTTATGCCTGGGCAATCTCACGGTCTTTTGGACATCGACCGATACGAATAGACAAACGGGGTTCGCATACCTTTGCTCGGACGGCGCGGCGCGGCGGTTTCATTACTCATAGTACCCACCCTACAGGAGATCTGAGGATTCGTCATGAACCAAATCATCATCATCATCATCACTTTTCTTTTTTATACAGTCCATTGTCTTTCATACATGACTCAGGGAGTCCTGAGTCATACGAAGCAGTTAAAGCAAAAAGGATAACAGCACTAATATTCCAGAACGTAGTAGGTAAGTAAGTGCGCAAGTGCTAGGAGCCTATTGCAGCCTATAGACAAATTTTATACATGGAAGAGCCACGTTGCAGCTATATTATCCTTGTAGCAAGAATGGGTCGACTCGAACGGGGTATGACCACGCTCTCACAGAACACCTTCGTAAAATAGCAACTTAATGCTCTGTGTTTCGTATGGTGAAGTGTAGAGAACCGGAGACACTTTGCATGAAACGAGGCAAACCACAGTATTCAGAGGTGACAACGTTTCTGCATTTTGATTCTATGGGTCCGAGTCTGGACCACAACATCCAATTACCATCAGGGGGACTGTGTGCTCGATTGTGACCCACGTTCTATAAAAAAACCTGCAGCCAACTTTAAACAAAGAAGATTACAGATGCGTCGTCACCTCTGATAGATAAAATGGAATCTCTCACAGCCTGTAATTACAATTATAATTAAGTTAATACAACTTTAATTTTTAAACAATAAGGGAGACTTATTCAAGAATTTCATAATTCAATCAGTTATATAGGTTGCCGGTGAATCGTCTACTTTGTTTATGTTTTAAAAATAGACAGACCTCTTTTGTGCTAATAAGCTTTGGCAGCGCCCACGTATCCCCCGATTCGTAATTTCGCCGCTGTTATTTTTAAACGACCAATCGATGTCTATTTCTATACGTTAGGTACGGCCTTGAAGATCGTTATAGGGTTTCAATGTATACAGTTTAAGTGTCCTAATACAATAGATTAGATAAAATTAGCAATATTAATATTGTTATATTGTTATTTCTAACCATTCGATGGCTCATTTCATTTTAAAAAAATCGAATAGATATAAAAAAAAAACTTCTCAGTCATGAAAGTTATGTTGAAAATACAATATCTTATCAGTAATTAATCTTATGAAACTCCCAAAATTATAATACTCTCTATTACGTAGATATTCTGCAATATCCATACACACTCGTGCCACAATCAGTTTCTTGTTCGTAGCGGAAGTTCTTCGTCTGCACTATGTAATATGAAAAAGTTGTAGAACTTGGTATCCTTTTATTAAAAACATACCATTATCGGTTATAAAAAAAAAAAACAATAAAAATATTATTTCGGCTTAATAAAAAAGCTACACGCGGATGATTGAAAATGAATGAAAATTCAAGGTGACTGATTCACCGCTTGTCTCTGACACATTCAAAGTTTTTTACGGTACAACTACATCCTGTTTCATCAATAAAG
This sequence comes from Parnassius glacialis, assembly GCA_033319125.1. NCBI lineage: Eukaryota > Metazoa > Arthropoda > Insecta > Lepidoptera > Papilionidae > Parnassius > Parnassius glacialis. The sequence continues at coordinate 30,698,467 of JAVANC010000022.1, read as the reverse complement.
AATAAGATAAAACACAACCTCCACTAAGTACAGGGCTATAATACATCTACATTTATCTGATCCACTTTTTCAATTTTCGCGTGCGCCTCTTAGGGCTTTAAATAAAGAAGAGAATTTGAGAATAATATTGAAGGCTGGTTTACTTATTTGCAATTCAACAAGTGTACGTAGCCGCCTTCAAATGAAACCGACACGCTGCCGGCCGGGCAATATAATGAAATACGAATAGATGTGAGATTTTTCAAATATTTACATAGCGTTCTATCGCTTTGTAGGGCACCGCAAAAATAAACAAAATACAAAAGAAATGTATTGTTTTCAATTTAAATCCCTACACGATTTCATTGGATATTTATTATAATATAAGAGTTGAAAAAAACTTAAAAAACACGCATTGATCATGAGATGTGATGACCCTGATAATTATTTAATTTTATCTTTATGATCCTGATCAGGATACTAGGATTAAGTTATTAAATTATTGTCCTTGATACGAATGCAAATTGGTGAAAATTACATTAAAAGATTCCGTTACATATAGATAGATAGATACACGCGATGCTATTATAACCGTGTTAAAAATTAGATGCTTTAACGACCGTTGCTTTCATTTTGAAAATTTGAACCATTCCCTAGGAAACTGAATATGATGGTTATCACTAGTAGGTCTATAAATTGAATGTCAAATAATTACCAAGATCTAATCGCTGCAAATTATCTCTTAGAACCTAAATTATCACTCCTATATAGAAACTTGGATACTAAGCCCTGCTCACAAATGTTCCCAATGTATTCGAGGTTACGAATCGAGGAAACAATCGCCAGGGTGTGTAAATCACAACGTCTAAAATGGGCAAATTATTTTCAAAGATGGCCAACACCAAATCTACAAAAGTAATTAGCAGATGGACAACGCAAAAAATGAGGCAGACAAAAAAGTGATGGATCGACTGTATGGTAGATCTGCAAAAGATGTTGCATTATAAGTACATGTAGTGTTTATCGCCAAAGGAAAACATCATAGAGCTTGCATGCCAGGTAAATAAAACTTTTTGAGGAAACGAGAAATCCGTTAATCCACACTAATAAATAGAAATTTGGGCTTACAACTGTTCCTATGAAAACAGACTAAGTAGTTCATTCAAATAGCGATAGAACTTTTTATGTTTTGTGATAATCATATACATATTTGTATAGGTTGTTATCAATGAAAGGACCATTCAATTAATGAACACCTTTGAAAAAAAAAATCATAATAGATGTGGGCAGGTGTACGCACCAATTTTTACTGCTTATAATAATAATAATAATTTATTTCAGATAACCAAGAGATCCATAAAATTGCTTTTTAAATTTTATGCTTTAACAAATAAAAAGAAGGGGAAAAAGCAAAAAAAAGTAACATGCGTATTAAATAATTATGTATTATATATAAAAAAAATATGTGGTATATTGTGGTGTGGTATTTTTTAATTAAAATTTTTAATTAATTATTATATATGTGGAACTTTAAAACTTTCCAACATAATGCTGCAAAGGTAGATGCCCTAGTTTGTTTTGGAGTCTTCTTAATTGAAAATATGTCCAGTAATGAGAAATGATGTGCTAATAATATGAGTACAAAAACTTATCCATATTTTTAAGTTTAGAACCAATGTCCGTCTGTAATTTTGTAAACAAAATTAAAATAAAGGTTTGAAATCAACATTTACCATTGTCTTAATTTATTACATTGCAATTATCGCGAACAGTCAAAGCTACGTAATAATATGTGTACTGTATTGCAAAATCTTTAAATGGGTGTGTACGTACATTCAAGTGTTCTGCGTGAGGCGAATTGGAAAGTAATCGCCGCAAGGGCATCCTCGTAGTACATTTGAGAAAGATAAATCCAGAACATTCTCGGTGCCGTTGCAGGCCGACCACCCAGACGCAGCGAAACAATCTAGGACGCAAAGGCGGCCACAGGCGTCGAACCTCTCTCGCAGAACTTCTAACTGTACGATAACGTACTCGTATAGCTAGCTAGCTAGCTTTGCATTTTCATGCGAAAATAAATATGAGTAAAATTATCTAGTTGGAACGTATCTAAAAATCACTATGATATATAAAATAATGATTTTCATTTTAGTCATACAATGAGATAAAAATCAATATTTTTATGTCATATATATTTTAAAGCATTTGAATAAAAGCCATTACATTAAAACGTGAAAAAATTGAAAAATAAATCAATAAAATACAAATTGATATTTTAGGCTAATTTCGTTATTCCCAGACACATCCGTTATATATTTATCGACTTGTGAATTTTCTTAAAAAATTATCCTTCTGTACATATTTCAACTTAGAATTTGTCGACAGAGATGTCATTAAAACAATGACCGGCGCGACGTCGCGAACTACATTATTTGGAGTTGCAAGTTAATTAAATTATAAGGCGTCTTATTAAATTAAATTATTTCAGTCCATCGGTGCGCTACACGTACAATAACTGCTAATTACGAGACAAATTAAAACAAATTGGGGACGATGTGTGCACGCCGAAAATGCAAATGCGTAAAAGCGAAACTATCATTGCGCCTACTCACTTTTTAATAAGGTAACTGTTTTACTGTGCACTGATTAAGTCTCGTAATGAAGTTCGCTTGTAATGCCGTTTTAATTACACCAAGCGGTACACTGTTTTGTATTGAAAAGAAGGAACGTACGTGCTTTGTCGGAGACCAACATTACCATTCTTAATGCTCCTTTGCAAAAGTATGGAAATAAGCATTATATGCGGCATAACACATCATTACTGGCCGCTTAGGTCAGCGGTAAACATGCTCAACAGGCCAACGCCCCACCATTTGTCTCCTTACAACGAACCGCAGAGAAATAATTTCAGTACAAAGAGTGGGAAGTTTCAAAACAGCTTGGCGATGACTGTGTGGGCAATACTAAGACCGTGTCAATACAGTTACAGGAATGCATCTCTCCTTTGCGATATAACTTTGAACTGTATTAAGTGTTAATTTTTCTTGATAGTAAGGTGTTTCGGTGTGCCAACAACTTTCGGAACAGGTAATTAATTTATGTATCAAATTAATTCAGTTTCTTTTTCTGGTTAAAAATACTTACAACAAATGATAAATTTACTTTTTTATGCGAATAGGATTTCCGGTGAACCTGATACAGGGCACTTTATTTAATTATTAATAATATGAGTTAATTAATTATCAACACTACAGATAGTTCACTTAGTGATCATGGTTCTGCCTTTGAGGAAATGTAAAATACTTTTTCAAGTTACAAAGTAGCGGTTTATCTATTGTTATAATCTGTTATTATTGAACAACGGATTATTATTAATGTAATAATTAAACTAGGGTTATACTAACAAAATACTCTATTCAATATATATTTGCAGTGTAGATATAGTGAATAATGTATATTGAATATAATGTAATAGATATAATTAATTTTGACCACAGTCGAGCGTGTTCCTGCTGTACTACCTTATGACAGAGGAGTCACAGACAAGGTCGACTAAATGTTGAAGCGAGCTTTCATTAACACATACTTCAAGCCGCCGAAGAAAATTAGCCAATGTTTACCATCCGTCAAGTGTAATATCCCTCTACAAGATGCAGGAGTGTACGAACTTGATTGGGAATGTGGTATCTCTTACATAGGACAAACAAAAAGATCTATTAAAACCCGCGTGAAAAAACACATTGGTGATATGAGGCAGCGACGCTTTGGGAAGCCTGCAATCTGTAAACATGTTCAAGATCGTTCCCACCTACATCAAATTTGATAGACCACAAATCCTCGCAAAGGAACATCGATTCCTATCAAGGATGATACGCGAGGTTATTGAAATAAAAAAAAAACATCCTAATTTCAATAGAGAAGAAGGATGGGTGCTGCCATCTACATGGGATCCAATAATTAACAAAATTAAATTCAAAACTAAGCATACCACAGCAAGACTTCAAGCTACTGTAAGCTCATTCTGCTTAGATCAAACAAAAAAATAATATAAAAAAAAAACTGAAGGTGAGGTGAAAACTGGAGCTGGGCTAACCATGACGTCTGGACGTTAAACATCTCAGTCCCCCCTTTCCCCGTGACCATGGATTGCTAAGCTTGTTGCAGTTGCAGTTGCAAAGCACCCTAAAACGTCGGGAATTAAAATAAGTAAATTAAACGCGATAAAATCCGTAAACATAGTTTAATTGCTTCGTGTTTAATCCAATATTTTAGTTATTATTATTATTATTATTATTTATTTAACAAGATACGCAATCTATAGAAATAATTCTTTATTGCAATACCAAAAATGTCACAGTATATTTAACTGGTATTTGAAAAAATACTTAAAATTGCGATTAAAACTTTATGTAGTGTCAATAGGGACCAAGCTCGGAATGCTTGGGCAAAGGCAAACTCCCAGCCTCTGAGCTACTTACTATACGGCATACAATATCAGTTTTGTTTTAATTATTCACGTCACTCTAGGTAAGTATATGGAAGTAACTTCACGTGAAAGGCTTTTAAAATGTTCATTAAAACAAGGTGTGAAATTTGTCGGAGCATGAAAACCACCAAAGTAGAAACCCCCAAAAAACTTAACGAAGCACTTAAGATAACGCACGCCCAATTAATGTTTTGCGCGTGAACATTTTTTAAATACTTTGTAAAGACGATGTGATCGATATCGACTACGACGATAAACTTCAGAATACTGTTAGATTTTTTTTGGAGCTTATGGTCTGGTATCAAGACCTTTAGGCCAAGTCTTGAGTTTTAATCGGTTTATTATAATTTCCCCAAGCCTTGTCTTTATGTATTATTATCCGTCATAGTTCACTGCTTCACAATACGTTGATGCGTCACATTGTGCAGCCCTTGGGAGATTTTGACGGCAAGGCAGGCAGCTGACAGTTGGCGATGGTATCTAAAGGCGCCTATGCAAACAGCTTATCTTGAGAATCCATCACCATCAGAGCACTTGTTTCACCGTTTCCACTAATAGTTCACATGCGTAGACAGTTAATACATAAAATCGCACCACTTTTACATATCAAAATCCACTTCAAACTATTATTTAAACTAATAATACCAGGAGCAGCAAACCGCCGCCGATCAAGTTCCCGCCAAAACTCAATACTGTTAGATGTTATCAAATTACACAGGATATATTTATAAGTGGCTACTTCACCTGGAGAACACCTGTGTAGCAAGAGGACCTGAGTTCAGTTTTTTATTCGTTACAGCCTATCAAAGTCCACTGCAGAATATAGGCCTTATCGTAGAATGCCGCCACGTAAGGGGGATATTTGCCACAGTTGTCACGCTTGGCAGGTGGATATTGCAGTTTTTTTTTTTAGAGTTATTAGGAAGACGCTTCTGTCCATCTCATGGTTTGTTTCCCTCTGTCGCCTCTTACGATACCTACGGGACGAAATCCATCCATCATCCATCCATTACAGTCAATAGAAGTCCACTTCTGAACATAGGCCTCAGCCATAGGGATGATGATTTTGCCATAGTTGACACGCATGGCGGACGAGTTGTCAACTGCAGTTTTTTTTATAATTTTGAGATGCTGCTGCCCATCAGCTATTTCAATTTCCTTTTGTCGCCTTTTACATCACCCACGGGACGATATGGGGTAGCGGATATTCTCATACCGCCACTACGTGGTAAAGTTCTCTCTCTATCTTTATCATTATTCTATTAACATTTCTCTATCTCTATCTTATTAGCTTTAGAAAAGATAGTTTCTCCACAATTCTATTGCAAAATTCTTCACAAGCAATGTACCTTTGAATTCGTAAACACTTGCTAGCGTGACCTGTCGTATAGCCTTCTTGGTAAAAGCACGGTCTGTATTGAAATCTAGGTGGAGTCCGGTCTTAAATCCGGTAAAGACCAAGTGACTGGTTACGTAATTCATTATAATTATTGTGATTAATTTATTTTACTGATTTTATCGTATTCAATATATTTAATTTATCTATTTAACTACCTTAAAATTTTAATCATATGAGGCACAAAGACAATTTGCTGCTATTGTTTATAATTTTAAAGTAAGAATTTTAAATTATAAAAGTTGCAAAGGTAATTCCAACCAACAACGTGTGAGTGTTCCGCGGACGTGAGTGAAATAACACGGCACACGATTTCCGTTCCGGTGGGTGATACTGGCGCGTCGCGAGTGCGTGCTTGGTTTTTGCGTATAGTGCAATGCACCGCTCGGACACGTATCACACCTCCGCGCTATATGTAAAGTAGTCAAGAAACCGAAAATCGGCAGTTATTTTGTGTATGAATAAAGCTTTTAATTTCTGCCAACTCTGTGTAGGTTATGACGGTGAATGCCTAGTTGGTCTAGTAGTTGGTAAGTGTGATGGCTTATCATTTGATCCCGGGTTCGATTCCCGGGTCGGCCTAAAGTCAGTTTTTAAAAAAAACTTAAAACAGTTGTATTATATAAAAAAAAACTAAATTCGATCTTATTCATTAATTTTTAAGTTCGTATAATAAGAAAGCTGCAAAATGCCGTAAGCAGCTAAAAGCATGTAAAGCCATTGGTACTGCGCCTGATTTCTCTGCAGTCGTGTCGAATTGCCAACTTAACTGGCTCTCACAGTGCCCTCACTATATTCCCTAATAGAGAGTGCACCTATGGTTGCGCACATATTTGTGAACTATAATCCTATCACGTGTAAATGGCTTGTCTCCGTTGAGACAGTTGTAAGTTTTAGAATAATACTATTTTTTTTTGTTTTCCTAAGAGCCACGTTGCGGCTATATTATAGTTGTAGCACGAATGGGTCGACTCGACCGGGGTGGGACCACGCTCTCACAGTATACCAGCGTAAAATAGCAGCTTAATGCTGCTGTGATTCGTATGGTGAGTGTAGAGAACCGGAGACACTTTTTACTGGAAACGAGGCGTTCCATCAGGGTTACTCAGGGGTGAAAACGCATTTGAATTTGAATTTTTATTTTGTCTATGGGCCACGGCATCCACTAACCATCAGGTGGGACTGTGTGCTCGTTTGTCCACCCTTATTCTATAAAAGGAAACATGGGAGTTTTAACTATTGAATTTGAAATTAATAGTTCTATTTTGTAATAAAAAAGTGACTACTTTGTCACTTTGCATACTGTGCTCTGGCAAGAATTTTCCACATTGCCTATTGTTGTTTCTATACTAGAGATTCAAGAGACTAATCTTTCAAAATAAAGAATGAGAATAGTCATAGAAATTCTAATAAGGATAGCGTATTTATATAATTTTTATATTCGTATGTTATTTATGATGCGGATCATACTTTGAAGCCAAAATAAGTTAAAGTTATCCACTGTTATTTGGAGTAACTATCGACACCAAGCCGTGCGAACTAACAGAAGCGCGCTTTATAGAATAAACTATAATATTATATATACAAATGTAGACAGATCATTGTCATTTCAATGTGCATGCTCAAAAGGCGAATGAATTTGGTTTACAATACTGTTAATGTTGTTTACTTGGCTACTCATATGACTATCAACATATCGATCAAAATTCCGACACAAGCATGGGACACGCGGCGGACATGTAACAGAAGTACAGTTTCCTGGCAGCCGACAAATTCCTACAGGTGGCGCAGCTAGTCGGCGGAACGGTAAGCGCATGCCGTACGTAGCCCAACCATACCGCTCATTTTGCATACTAACAAGCAACGGTCCGCGACGTTGCGTCACTGCCGTTGCGCAATCGACGCACACGCATACGTATACATACCGCCATTCATCCGCCCGGATAAGGCCGAAAGAAACTGATGAGTTGCTAAGGCAACAAGGTTTACAGCCAGTATTTAGAAAACCTCAAGCTCTAATTCAACATTCAACATTTAACATAAATAACCCACCGAGATTTATTTATTGGAAGTAAAGACTAGAAATGAAATGGGGGCGACTCGAACTTTAGTCCTAGTCAGTTTGAATAGCCTATCATGTAGAAGGTGTCATGGGATCATGTTTGGATAGGGGCAAAAAGTTCTCATTACACTCCTATGGGGTCTAAATATTAAAAATTCTTATTTCGGCGATAACTCTGCCTCCTTCGGAGGTTCTTACAGTCTTTACTTCCCGCATCCCACTTGTTAAATAAGCAAGAAAGAGAAACTTAAAGACTAGTAAGATTATAAAAAATATTTATTGCTAGTCACTTTTTTGTTTAATTTACCACTGGTTCCGAATAAGACCATTTTTTTTATCAAAAATAAAAAACAGTAATTAAATAACAGCTTATAATCATATATGTTACACAATTAACAATACAAAATAAATTAGAAATAGCTAGCGAGGATACTATATCGCAAATGACGATGTTATAAGGATACTATATTGCAAATGACGACGTTAAAATAACCCTTTACAGAGAACATACGAATACACAAAAATATGCATAGGAGAGCGTGTGGGTTTTTAGTTTTGCATAAGGCAACATATTTTCGAAAATATGACCCTTACACAAGAACTAATGAAATGATACCCCTACACAAAAGAGTCACAATGATGACAAGAATCATATTACATAGTATTTTAGATTAGTAAGATTAAGAAGGCGTGGAGGAAGTGGGGTGTAAGGTATTCCTCCTGTCAGTTGTTAAGGTGATGTCAACTTTTTCTCCAAAAGCAAACCTTATTTGTAGGCGGTTCACTCCGATTATGTGAGAATTCAGTTTCTGCTAAACGATCTATAGTAAAATCCATCAGAAAAACGTTCAAATCTAATTTTAGAGATATGTGATGGAGACCAATATGACGTGTAAAGGTATCGGCTCTGCGTTCGCCAGCCTAGCAAGGCGAGGAAGGATAAATCTTTACAAAAAGTCATGTAAACTGGAAAGGACTATATATTACTGTGGACTTCAAAAATACTGTAGATGAACATGATGTAAAAAACATAATTGAGAACATAAATTATGCTCAAAGGTCTTACCATAATCCTATCTCTTTATTTAAAACACCTAAAATAAGTTACATCCACCGGTTAGGGATCGTAGATGTAGAAAAACTAGTTACATAACGACAGATGTACCGAATGACTGCGCAAAAAGTAACCGAACAACTGTACAGGGTACCGTATTGCCATAAGTTATATTTTACCAGATAAACTTAGGACATGGTCGCTGCAATAAATTATGGGTGATTTTCTTTTATTTGGCATAGCTGGACATATAACGATCACTTATTATTTCCCTACCAATTTTTTACTTATTATAAGCCAGTTCACCTGGTGTTAACTGGTGGTGAATACCTAGATGGTAAACGGCTGTGACTAAACATTATAGAAGTCTATTTACTTTTGCCTTAAAGAAAGCTAGAATGTAATCTGACGAAAGACAGGCGTTGACAAATTATTCTAGTTCTTTGTTGTTCGCATTAAGAAAGATAAAACAAATCGTTTAGTTACTACAATTATCCATTATACAGTATAATGTTAAATATCTTTCTTTATAGCTAGAGGATGGAAAGTGATTGTAATCATTACGCTTGACATCAGTCTAGAATGGTAAGAATTACTTTGAATTGCCCATATTCTCTATGCTGAACAGTTAAATTCGCAAGAGGAAAGACATTATCCTGGCACTGGCAATGCTTCTCATCCATTTATCTCTCTGTCAAATTTAAATACTGCAGGTTATGCTAATGTTACGTAAAAAAAAACTACTAATGTCCTCCAGACCGAATTTCGGTCACGGCGGCCAATCTAAACGTAGACTAGCCATCTGAGCAGAATTATAGTGCCCGAGTGTATGCGCAAACACATGTGCACTCTCTATTTTGTAATTTATTGTTATGTGTTTTATTTAATTGAGATTATGACTTAAAATTGATTTAACGTTACAAGCGTGTTGGATGCTATCGCCTGTTAGCTTGTAAGCATGTATCTAATAATAAATAAATAAATAAATAAATATTGCCTCACTCTCATAGTACGATGGGGACAGTAAACTGACATGACCGGAGAGATCAGACGCAGGAACGGTTTTACGTGCTTTCCGAGATAAGAGGGTGAGACGCCGCAAACTTCCTGACTCTGGGCTGATACTGATAATTTCTTGACAGAAGATCAATATATATCTAATCATCATATATATCTAAGAAAGACTTCTGTTTCGTAGGTCATTGATACCTTCAAATCTAGTATTTTGTGTCAAAAAAAATTGTTTTCATTACACGCATTTTTATTATATATCCTAAGAGACTTACTTAATAAGAGAGAGAATTATATATGCAAAAAGCGCCCTTATTTTTTTTTCCGATATAGCCTAAATTGCGACCAGTCGCCAATCGCAATTTTTCGTCGTCCCGACACCGTTCGAGATAGCATAAAAAGCGAAAAGTCGCCTAACTTGGCACCACTGTCTAGTAGTATGCTTGTCTGGTTATAGTATGATGAGGCAGTCATATTATAACAAGGCAGGCATACTCTGTTAACATATAAATAATACAACTATAAATAAAAAAAAGTTCGGGGAAAAATTACCGTAAATTTAAGTATCAAAGATTAATAATATTTTTTGGAAATTTATGTCCATTTTTTTATAGAATAAAGGTGACAAACGAGCACGGATTGGAATGCCTAGTTTCCAGTAAAAAGGATCTCCGGTTTTTTACACTCACCATACGAAACGCAGAAGAAGATTTTTACGTGGTAGAGTCATGCTAAAACAATAATATAGCTGCAACATGGCTCTGCCACGTAAATAATTCCATATGATAATTCTTCGAACAAACTCATTATTACACATTGTGTGTAGGTACTAAATGTTCACATGATTGTACCACACTGAATCTGTATGGTGGCTGCTCTATTAATGGTAGTCTTCAAGGGTAACATCTATCCTAGACTTCTTATCTACATCTGCTCTCGATTAAGAATCATACATTTTTAATCGAGGACAGTTGTAGGTCTATAGGTCAAAGCATCCCACTTAATCACTCATCACGTTTTAATAAAGTGCTGATATTATATCCGAGTACGTACGGAATACAGTATGATAAACTCAGGAAAAGACGCAAAACAAAAAAAGTGGAACTAAAAAAAATATGTATTGCACGAAAATATTCCGATTTAGTACAGAAGGTTGTGGCAAAACGAACGTATTTGTATCTTTAAATAAATATTTATTAACCCTCGTGTCGCAGTTTGTATGTAAAATGTATACTTTCATAAACACATAATTTCACTCGCTAGTAATTGGCTGAGTAGAAACACGTCGCTAGTACAATTAAAAAAACGTCAGAGTATTCATTCATTCATGCTACCGATTAGCCGGCAGTTTTCTATGGAACTTTTACGCGCGATAACGGGCCGGATGTTTGGCCGCGTGTAGCATTGTTCGGGTTGCCCTATTGACTATTTTATGAACCAGACTGATTGTGGTTCGATCGGCCACTGTGCTTACCACAAGTCGCTGTGAATTAAAAAGACACCAATTAAAAAAAATCTTAAATTCAATAAAAGAACGTTATTGATGTCTTCTATAGTATGTCAATTTATACAGAAACCTCTAATTACTTCTAACTACGATACATGAACTAATCATCCATAAATCATAAGAAATAAATTTATAAAACCGCTCTGTTTGAACTTTGTGCAAACTTTCTTGAAGACAAATTATATAATCAAATATCGACACAGTATTAACGGTTTAACGACACAATATGCCAATCAGGTGAGAATGTTAAACGCTAATTGAGCAGATTGAGTCGAGTGTGGGCAAAGTGTAGGCGGCTACGTCAACGATATTTACCGGATGTCTCGCTAAAATCGAATTGTGTTGTTGGCGCGACACAGCAGAACAATTCGATAGAATTATATAAATACAAAACGGAAAAGAGAACGGGAGTCAAGCTAATAGTCGCTTATCTGAGGTTCCGAAACCAGTTGACAATAATATAAAGCTTCCTATTGACGTTACGAGATTTGAAAAAAAATTGTTTTATTATTCATACGCCATTTATAATTATCATTCGATGTTTCATTAATGAACGTAAGATCCTTAGTGTTTATTGTTTTACATTTGGAAATGTATTTCACAGTAATTGTGCAAGATTATCTTAAAATATGATCGTAAAAATACTTTAATGACGTTTTTTATTACAAATATTCCATGAACATTGACTCCTTGATAGCAGAGGAAAAAGTTCGCAAGTTCGCGTAGCGTTGCGTATTAATCATTCTTTATCAGGGGCAGTTGACCGCTATCAGTGCGAAGGTGCTCCTGGCATATCGCAACGGATGTTTATTTAACAGATAGCCAACTTTCAGCGGTTTATTAACCTCTTTGACTTTCGAACATTGTATGGGTCACTTCGCGAATGCTGACATTTTTTTAACTAATATAAGCTGGGTACATGGACTACGGTTTCGAGTCTACGATTTAAGTAAGTGTTAAATAGAAATTTCTGTAATCTGTGTATTAGTGAAGACTTTAGTTTTAATTTTAATTGTTAAAAGAAGAAATCAGGTATAATCAGGTATATAAATCGTAATAATAAAAGCTTCTATCGTCGTCACGTGTGAATTTCGTAAAAAAATTAAAAATACAAAAATAAAATAAACACTAATTACAATATAATATAATATATAGTGATCAACAAACAGTAGGTACATTTTTTTTTTTTTAGGAGAAGAGATTTAAAAAAAAAAAAACATAATATAGCTGCAGCATGGCTCTACTACGTATAAAATATCGTCAAAGACGTACCTATCGCAACAAAAAAAAAAATAAAACATTGTTACTCAGGACAATTGGCTCTTTATTAACCATGGCCAGGATTACCGAGGAACACCGGTGTTTAATCCAATTATTTCTCCTTTGCTTCTTAAATTGAAATATAACAGAACGCAACATTTTTCTTTTGTATTAGAAAAAAGTTTTTTTAGTTGTATTAATCTCATGTAACTGTTTTAAACAGTTAACTGGTTTAAAACGAATCGACAACCAAAACAAAAAAAATAATGTCTTAATTTCACAATACTAACACTGAAAATAAACAATAAACACTTCTTTCTTTATAAAAACGTTACCCCAAACTGCCCACACTAGGGTTTTCTTCTCTATTGTGGAGCCAGTCAGCACAAGCATAAATTGCACAACATCCACACTCTGAATAATTATAAAAAGCCGTACAAATACTTAATCCGTTCGGGATTCGAACCCGCAACTGTAAATCATTGCTAAGCGTCTACACCACGGAGAAGTCAAATTTTTCTTTCTATCTTTCTTCTGTCGGTATATCGAAGTGCTGAAGTGTTTGTACAGTAGAGCTACGATGGCTATCCGAGTACAGAACCAGAGTACGAAACCTATCCAATTGCAGAGAGGTGTAAGACAGGGTGACGTTATATCCCCGAAACTCTTCACCGCTGCATTGGAAGACGTTTTCAAGCTTCTGGACTGGAAAGGATACGGAATTAACATCAATGGCGAGTACATCACTCACCTTCGATTTGCCGACGATATAGTCCTCATGGCAGAATCGCTGGAGGAGCTAAGCACTATGCTCAATGACCTCAATAGTGTCTCCCAACGGATAGGTCTTAAGATGAACATGGACAAAACAAAGATTATGTTTAATGTCCATGTCACACCTATGCCGGTAGTTGTTGGGAGCACTAAGCTCGAAGTTGTTGACGAGTATGTTTACCTGGGACAAATAGTCCGACTAGGTAAGTCCAACTTCGACCGAGAGGTCAATCGACGGATTCAACTCGGCTGGGCAGCGTTCGAGAAGCTACGACACATCTTCTCGTCAGAAATACCTCAAAACCTTAAAACAAAATTGTACAACCAGTGCGTGTTGCCAGTGATGACTTACGGAACTGAGACGTGGTCCTTCACTGCTGGCCGTATGAGGAAGCTCAAGGTCGCTCAGCGAGCTATGGAGAGGGCTATGCTCGGAGTTTCTCTGCGTGATAAACTTAGGAATAAGGATATCCGCAGTAGAACCAGAGTAACCGACATAGCCCAACGGATTAGTAAGCTGAAGTGGCAGTGGGCCGGCCATATAGCTCGAAGAACCGACAACTGATGGGGAAGAAAGGTTCTCGAGTGGCAGCCTCGTACCGGTAGGCGAAGTGTAGGGCGTCCCCCCACAAGATGGAGTGACGACCTGGTAAGACATGCAGGAAGTCGATGGATGCAGGTGGCTCAGGACCGTGCTTTGTGGCATTCCTTGGGGGAGGCCTATGTTCAGCAGTGGACTTGTGAAGGGCTGTAATGATGAATGATGATGATGATCTTTATTCTGTAAGGATTTTTATAAAAATCAATTGCTGTCGTTAGTCTCTCTAAAACTCGAAACTGCCTCGACCGATTCTGATGAAATTCTTTGTGTGTGTTTGAGTGGTCTACAAGTTTAATGTCCAGAATACTCCGTTCCATTCCTCTTCGACAAACCTGAAGTGTGGACCGTCAAAAACAATGTCTGGGCACCAAAAGAGAGGATGGGCAGTATGCACAAGTCCATGAGTCTCCTTTTCATTGATAGAGGAAGATCACCCTTCATAAGATCTTTCATAGACCAATAGCTCTTCCAGGCGTTTTCGGTGCGTCTTGCAACTTCTTCGAGTCAATCAAATAACCAAGATTAAATAAATTATTCAACATCTACGACCAATTACTACACGAGAACACTCGTTTAAATTAATATTAAATAATTACTCAAAACAGACTAAATAATGATAATAGTAAAATTTATAACTATTTTATAAAATAAAATTTTCTATACATTTTAATTTTTCCTGAGAACACTAGGAAGAAACAAGAATTAAGTATAATAATTTAAATATAATATTTACCCATTGTATGTTAACTTTCTATATTCTATAAACGGTACAATTTAAGATAAAAAATTAATAAAAATTGCCTTTTGGGAGAGTGTTTGTTCGTAAATATGCAACTTACTTTCCCAGATGTATCATGTCATATAACTATAACAATGATATATTTTGGAAAGTATTCGTGGCTAATCCTCTAAAGGATTTCATCGCACTTTAAGTATCAAGTTAATCTCAGTTTACGTTAGCATGAAGCTATCAGCTTATCAGTGATTACGTCAGTTGAATGAGATCGAGAGTGGGCGGCCATCGACGCGTGCGTCTCCCCGATGACGTCACGGCTTACACTCCATCTTGATTTATTTTCACAACGTTCATTAGATGTAAATTATTGAATAGTTTTATTGATATATTAACAGTCTCGTTTAAACTATACTAGGATTTATTAGTATTGAATTCGCAATGATGGATTAGGATTTATCAGCATTGAATTAACAATGGTGGATTACTTTGTTACGTAAAATTTAGTTATATATTTCAAATTTCAGATACTGTTTAGGGTTATTTAAAAAGTTTGAAGGGCTCTGGTGGGCGCTTAAACATTCAACTACGTAGTGTATATGTATTCGGTCATCGTAGTCATCATCGTTAAAGCCTATCACAAGTCTACTGCTGAACACGGGCCTTCTCCAAGAATTGCCACAGAGCACGGTCCTCAGCCATCTGCATTCATCGACTTCCTACATCTCTTACCAGGTCGTCACTTCATTAAGTGCGAGGCCGCCCTATACTTAAATAACCGGTACAAGGCTGCTATTCCAGTACCGTTCTCTTCCATCGGTTACCGGTTCTTCTTTCTTAGGGTTTATACGGTTTAAGATCTTTAATTTTAACGACATCATAGAGCCTGCGCAATGCATTTTTTTAGAATAATTAAACACTGTCTCTCGAAGGCGTGAGAAATCCTCGAATCACGATTCCACGCATATTAACATATTAACTGTTTTTAGACAATAACATTATTTTTTTAACTATGCTAAAGTCACATACTTCTGTGCTAATGTTACCAACCATAAAGATATTACGAAATATAATACCATTAGTAAAATCGCAATGTTTGAATTAATCTCGCACCGAATTGATATTGTAAAAAAAGCCTACAATATTGTTTTGTCTTTGGTACTATTAAAAATTTCCATGAGTAGAGAAGACTTTAAAATTAAAACAACGTTTATCTGGAACCGGAACCCTACTATTCAACAGCAAAAATAGGTAAGAGGGTGGCTCCTATCCAGACGTTACTTCTAGACAGCAAAAGAAGATCTAGCACTAAAAAGTAAATCTTTTGAAAATCATACTTTATACAAACTTTCTGTTGCTTACAACTCCCACAAACCTGTGTTCACAGCAATTACATCAGATCATTACACAGCATACCGTATCCGACCGATAGATTCGTACATCGTGATATCACCAGTGAGTCACAGACCGACATTACCACACCAGCTGACTCATTGAAAGACTCGCTAGTGGGAATGGGAAACGTTATTGTTTCTCACTTCGTTCTATGATATACCTAGTTTTGTATTATTATATGTAAGCTGAGATACTACTTCGAAGAATAGTCTTCAACATTGAGTTATATGTACTACGTACTAGAGAAATCATTCTAAACCAAAAATGTGCATGTCTTCGCGTATGCGCGGGAGACAGTAAAGTCGCGCATGTGCAGTTGATTTATGCGCGTTGCGCCTGCGCGGTTAGTTTTTAATTAAAATTTAATTTGAAATCTTGTATTATTAGCGCCGCTCACACTGCATGAATATTGAAACCACAGACTAACTAGTAGACTGAAACCACACTAAATGACACACTGTACGGATTGCAGTACAGTTCAGTTGAACATAGTGCATGTTCGGAATGCGAAATCTAGTACGTAGAGTACATATATATCGATGATCCTTCAATAACTACTTAACGCTACTTATGAGTTTCAAAAATGAAGGTAACTTATCGGTTGGAAAAACATTAAGGGAGTTAATATACGACCACAATGATTCCAGCGGACTGCTTAAAATATAAAGGAATGTTTTTTTTTGTATTGACTAAAGGGTACGAACGGTCGCAAGGTTTTTGTGACCGCATTGGCATATTTTTTTAATACAATGTTTTCATTAATACAATATAATTATTATGTACAATGTGCATATCGTATTTTAAGTTAATTTTCATCATCCGAAATAAAACGTATGACAAATAATTTTATAAACAGACGGACTAGTTTCCATCCATTCTTAGCAACCTATCTAGTCCAATGCTGAAAATAGGCCTACCCCAGATTGCTTTATGGAGGGATTTTTGAATTAGTTGAATGCCACGGTTGGTAAACGGGTTGGCAACGGCTTAATACATATGTTGCTGTTTATATCTGATATATGTATTGTGAATTGAGGGTTATTTCCCTTGAAAGAAACCATAATTCAATATTTACTCAATTTGTATCCTTTCTTATATGTTTGATGTTATGAGTTAAACGTCTAGGGAAAACAATTATTTGTTGTATTATGATTCTAAGGGATTCACTATGCTACCACAATAGTTAAAACAAATTATAAAGAATTTAGGGTGCACTAACATTTACATATTTCGATTACGACACGGTCGTAACAATCGCTACGTAGCAATTATTCAGTTCATATTTTAAGCACCGTTGGCGTGTTATTTTAGTAATTTCATAGCAATAATTGCGGGTGTGTATCAATTTTTTTCCGCCTGGGTAAACCCGTGACACATCCGCAATCCCACGCGGCCGCGAAGGTACGTGGAACTATTTAACGCGAGGCTCTGCTACATAGCTAGCTCGTAGCTATAATCATTTACAAGGCTGTGTTACGTCGCCTTCAGGGAATTGGCGTTCGTAATTATATGTTTTTTCGCCCAAGTTTCATTCAAAAATTACCTGCGTTACACGAAGCAAAAAAAGGTCAAAAATAGAAGAAATAAACTGTTTAACTTATTACAGAATAAAATAGTATTAATATTTCAGTAATAATTTTTTTTTTTATTAAGCCTTAATTGCTGAGACTAAACAATATAAATTATTTTAACATAGTAGATGATTGTTTTAGCTTAATAATGGTCTAGAATATCGTATTTCCCAGTTTAGCAGCCAGCGTGTCCTGTGACACATAGGCATAGGTTGCCTCTTCCAGCTTTTTCCATTCTTCTCTGTTGTTAACTTTTCTTGACCAGATTGTTCCTCCAATAATATTGATATCATCTGTCCATCGTTTTGCTTGTCTGTCCCTTTTTTTTTTGCTATCACGGGGTTGCCATTCCTTTATGATTTTCGTCAATTTTATCCTGCTGTGTCTTGTCATGTGTCTTGTCCATCGCCATTTCAACTGTCTAATTTTCTTTGTTATGTCTTCCACCACATCAGAGAGAACGGAACGTTACGTTTCGTTCCACTACAGACTAATTAGTGGATTCTACCTAATGATATAATAAATCAGTGTGAATAATCTATGTTCATTTTGTATTGTAAGTTTCTTACGATGGTTTTAGTCTAGGCTGAACATGTACAACACTTACACTTAAAATTTAAACTTAAAAGAATTTTATTTAAAAAGCATTAAAATCTTAAGTTAAGTTTTATTCTGAACTAAATGCTTAAGGTATCTGAAAAAAATATAATATAACAAACATTTGAAATTATAATGCTAATAAACCGTTAAAATAACCCTTTAAATTTTTCTGGCTTCTTTTTCTTTTGTTTTCCTATTTGAAAAACCACGTGCTTGCTAGCAATTGTGAATTAATAAAAATACAAAATACTTCTAGATGTGCATAACATTAGCATTCATATAATAGACACAGAGCTGTGACAGCGTAGGTTCACGGCAATCGCAATCAGCTGATTCATTCGTCGGGCGACGGCCTTGCGCATGCTACGCAGCGCCTGTCATTGACTCTAATTATTGTTGTAAGGTGGATATTTTAGGACGGAAGGGACAAAGGCCAAATCAAATCCAAAGGACGAGCTTAGAATAAGTTTAGTATAAAATTAGGTATATTGTATTTTATATCTACTGGTTGTCACTTCAGACACAGGGTTGAAGTTGCGCATTTATATCCGCTCAGTAATAGCACTTATATGTATAATATTATTTAAGGTTTCAAATATATTTAGTGTTTTAAGTATAATGAATTATTTAACATAAAACGTACTTCGAGAACACTTGTAGCGCTGAAAAATTTAATAAAAGTTAAAATAATAACGATGAATGAAACTCAAGTATTTGCACACGCGATAAAAATGTCGCTGATCAAGTTTCGGAAACAAGGTGACTCTAGTGACCCAAAGGTGACCCGAGCTCAAGTACCTATAGTCAGACGAACCTGACGTCACACATTGTCACATTTTGCACTTCGTATGTGCATCTTTAATGAGGGCTAATAATTTTCTGCTCACCAGATGTCGCTAGTTGACACTGAGGTAAAGTTTTTATTTTATTTTATTTTTATTTAATGATACATAAAACATATTACAATAGTGCATAGTTTCTATTCAGCACCATTAAACCGCAAAACGGTTTGTATTGGTGCTTGCAGACGCCTATACGCATATAATAAATATATATTATTTTTAATAATATATTTTTAATAACTACCATCGTAAAATTGATAAAATTAAGCATAATATCAACTAAAAACCTATTCATTGTATTAGCGACATGACGACAAACAGGTTTCGCTAGTTTACGGCGACGAACGTGTACGGTATACTATTCCTAAGATAATTAGTTACGAGTATGTAGTGTGCGTGCGCGTCTCTTATACATGTACAGACTGATTTCTAATAATTATTTAATATATAATCTAATAAATATAATTAATATCATTTGAGAATTTATTAAGGAAGACTTAATTCAGGTTTCCTAGTACATAATGCTTAATTTGATATTTTAAGTTTTTTTTCTGTCAAATCGTTCTTAAGGTTTTCTGGAAGATCGTTTAGAATAGAAGCTAATATACTAACAGTTCTCCTGTCTCCGTAAAAGTTATTTGATTTATTTTTACTACAGATTTTTTTATTACTTTGTCGTGTTCTACCACAATATTTTACCATTTTTAATGAAGGAATCGTATTGAAATCTTCAATCATGATATGATATTCAAGTTTTTTATTTATTTATAGGCATGACGTTACAGTATTTAAAAAGATCAATATAGTTATTTCCTTTATATTTTTGTTTTACCTTGTCATCTACAACGAGCTTTAAGAATTTTAGTTGTAAATTAAAGATCCTTAATTTTGAATGTACGACCATAACTTGTTATTCCATATGATATTATCGAATCTACTAGCGCATGGTACATTGATAGTAGTACTGAATATGGTACATACTTTATTCTTGATAATATAGAATGTCGCAAGCAATGACCTTAGATTATTACAAATCGTATCACTATTTGGACCCCAGTTAAATCTGTTGTAGGTAGGTACTATCTTAGGTATTTTTGATTTGTAACTTGTTCTATAGGTGTACATATGTATTTTTGAATAAGACCATGCATACATTCGTGTGTATGCACAATTATTGATATTGGACTACATACTGTTTTATGACTCGACCTAATACGAGTATGCATGACGTTAGTTTTTTCTGCGTTAAGAACTAGTCCCATGTCATGAGACCATTGATTTAAGAGCACTTAAATCAATGGTCTCATGACATGGACATAATTACACAAGTAATTTAATTGAGATGTTTTTTTAATAAAAGTTTATCAGTTTCTTAGTATTACTAGCTGACCAGGCAAACTTTGTTCTGCCCTTACCGACGACTTTAAAAAATTCGCAATAAAAATATTGAGGGTCATTTATTAGGATTAAAACTATCTTATCTTTCAAGATGGAGCAAGCAATACACATTTACAAAATTTTATTAAAATTGGTTGAGTGGTTTCGGAGTTCATTGCGGACAAACAATGTGACACGTAATTTTTATATATAAAGATAATAATACACAAAACAATGCGTCAGTGGTTTGCTCTTTAATTTTTTTGCACATTTTTAACTTTTTGTTTAATTATTTATACTTTTATGAATATCTGTGGTTTGGTTTATTTATTTTTAAAGTTATATAAAATATAGCTAATAGAACAAAAGAAACAATAACTTTTACATTTTCCGAACAAATTAACTTCTCCGCCATGAAATCAGTGAAATATTATACCTCACTTTCTAATGGCGCCGCCCTGGTGGCAGAAAAAGTCGTGGATGCCCTCATTAATGCGTCGAATGATATGCTAATTTGATGCCTTAAATAAGAATTCACAGTTTGGCCTACAAATAATTGTTCTGAGTCTGGATGTTAGTCCTTGTGAAATCTATATATGTAAATGTGTTGTCCCTGCGATACAGGAGAAAATCCAAGTGTGAAGGTAACGTTTTTTTTAAAAAAGAGAGAAAATACCTAATGACTAAAGCGCTAATGCAAAGTTGAATATAAAGGAATTGCTAAGGGACCCATATGCAAGCGCAAAACGGACCCAATTTGTTATTTAATAAATTCTACACTGGCCTCCAAAAAAATCGACCCACCCGTTAATTTTGAATAAAAAAATGGTTATCTGAAGTATGCGTTGACATATTTGTATGTTTTTGCTTATGCGTTATAAATTAACATCTGATTACCCACTTGACATTGTTTTAGAGAAATACAAGTGCTATTGTGGGTATTTGTAACATTTTAAGCGCACTGATAAAAATTGTCAACTTATGCATAGAGTGCAAGGTTAGTTTATTTCGGACTTTTGACGCGTAATATTCTTGGGTCTGTGCATCGTAGTGACTTAATCTTTTAATTCTTTGTTGGAGCAGACATATCGTTACTTTTAACCATAAAATATGGATACCACTGAAGCAGAAACCGCTCAAGTGGTAGCTCTCTTTCGTGAAGGGCTAGGTCAGCGAAATGTGGCAAGGAGATTAAATTTGAGTCGATCAGCAGTGCGTAGAGTTTATAAACGATACTTAAGAGACTGGAGAGTACCGCCGGAGACCAGGGCCTGGAAGAGGACGTCTCACAAATCCGACGGATAACCGTATTATTTATTGCCTTACTTCTTTGCGAAATCGGCATCTTTCTGCTGTTGATGTTCAGGGTAGCCTAAGGAAAATTCGTGGAGTATCTGTCAGTGAGAATACGGTGAGAAGACTTCGGGAGCAAAACCTGACACCACATCAGCCAGCGACGGAACCAAAACTCACTGCATCTCTTCGGCAAGCAAAGTTAGAATTTGCTAGGCAACACGTGCAATGTAATCTTGGTCAATAGTTTTCTTCAGCAATGAAAGCCAAATGACCCTTGTAGGCTCTGATAGACGTCGTAACGTTAGCACGTTTTTTTGTTATTGGAGACATACTAGCCGCCTGATAACAAACTCCGCTTTGTTGGTGGTAATCAAATTATAATAATTTAAAAAGCGAATCTCCAAACACATCCAAGCTTTTTTGCCATCTTCATAAATCAAGTGGCTGAAAATACGGGCTTATATCACCTAAGACTCATTCCAGCCGTTGACTCAGGGCGTTAATATTGCAATACTAATAATAATATTACGGTCGGTGCTAAGTTCTGCAAATCCGGTTGCAGAAGAACCCAAAAACTCTCCGATCACACTCTTAATCTTATGGCTGTTCGGCGGCAAATGAAGCTGCAGTACCAACAGATCTGACAGCATACACGCAATGAAACAGACAGATATCCAAATGCATGTGTTGAGATATACGCAACTTTAATACAGCTCGTATTGAAGAAGCGATTGAGTGGAACTAAGGCTCCAAGGTTTAACCAAGTGGAAGTCCATCTGCGGCAGTCATATCCGGGGACACTTGAGATTTTGACACATTCTCGTCACGTATACCCCAAAACTTAAAAATAAAAGAATGAATGACCGTGAGTGAGTGTGGTGTCGGTGATGACTGAATCGTGGTGTTTCACTGCTGGCCGTATGAGAAAGCTCAGGTTGCTCTGGAGCTTTGGAGAGTGCTCAGAGTTTCTGCAGCAGCCTAGAATTGGTAACCGAAGTGTAAGGAGGTCCCCAATATATATGAGTGACATGCAGGAGTGGCTAGCTCAATACCGTTTTGTGGCATTCTTCGGGACTATATTCACAGTTAACTACTTATGATGATAGGATATCATGATGATGATGACGATTTTCACTTAAGACAAAAATCATATTTTTGTTTTAGATCAAATATGGATTTAGCCTGTGAATAAATTAATAAAGAGGGTGGGAGGCAGAATGTAACAATTCGTGGGAGATTCTGCCTTCATTTTATAAATTGTAAGGTATTCGATATTCGGTTTGTTGTATGCAATGTAAGTTTAACCTAGTATTGTAAGGTATTGATTGGTTTTCGGTTTTGCAAAGGACACGTAAACATTTGACGATTATTCATTTAAAATTATATTATATGATATTTAAGTTTCTAGTTTTAGTTTTTTTTTAAATTATTATTATAGTTTTTAGTATTGTAGATAAAAATAAGCATTATGTAAATTTTTAAAATTTACATCATTATAATTACAATCTATGTTGATGTACATATAGATAAAACGGCTAAAACCATGGCGAATTGTCATACACAAATATCTCAATCATGTATGTAATCAATGTATCACTTGTGGACTTTAATACCATCATAGACGCATACTTTATTGTACAAACATAAAGCACGTTTGCTCCGCGCCGCAACGGATAATAAGGCCAACTAATTGCGAAAAACGCGATTAACGCTCCCTGTAGAAGCAGTAAACGAATACAGCCTTGTTTTCCACCCCGGACTTATTCCTTTTATAACGGCACTCACTATTTTGTTAGGAGTCAAAAGTCGAGATAAGATAATATATATTGTACCAACGAAATAATCATCGGAAAATCGCCGTCAAGCTCGGCCCATTGCGATGTATACGCTAAATAGTTTATCACACTTCAGTAGCTAAATTCATTTGCAAAATCGGACTGCATTTGTATTGACAGCTGCCTAACTTACATAGTACTTTCATTTTCATTGAAAATATTTGATGTCAGATTGTCACACACAATATATAGAACACGCCCCCTAATCGTACCGTATAGCAACATAATCTTCAATAGATCATCCAACTTGTTTTTTTTTATAGGATAAGGGTGACAAACGAGCACACAGTCCACCTGATGGTAAGTGGTTGCTGCGGCCCATAGACATCTACATCTATCCTCTATTACAAATCAAAATGTAGATGCGTTGTCACCCGTGAGAACTAAGATAGAATGCCTCATTTCCAGCAAAAAGAGTTGTGTTACATAATAAACCTTATTATGTTAGTTACTTACCTAAACAATACTGTAAGAGCGCAATGAAGAAAGATGATGTAATTAGCGTTTATATTTAATTTCACCTCTATTAAATTATATATATTTGCTTTTTAAGCGTTATTTTAAGCGTAAACGTTTTTAAAAACAATACTAGCACATGTATGATGTGAAAGCTAGTTATTTATAGCTCAAAACAAACTGCCACCGATCCTTCCATCTTCATATTTCATTTCCACTGACAGAGCGTTGCAGGCTGAGTGGTGACAGTGCGACGAGAAAACTTGAAACGATGTAAACTATCGCTATGTTACCGTAAGCACACCGCTCTTACTCAGGTTACAACCGCACAACAGGATGTCGATCGGGGATGGTCGCTTAATGTTTTTCATGTATACAACTATTACATGTTTATTAGATTCATAACACATCGTATCGTATGTCATAAAAATGGCTAAATAATATTTATAAAATATACTTCTACTTACTGTGAAATTTGTGTTCAAATCACATGTTCTTTTAATAGAAGTTATGTGCCTTGGTAAAAAAGGATATAGTACGCAATACGAGCATTTAGCTATAAATTATTTTTTTCAAAGGACCGAATATAAAAAGGAAGAAATTAAAAATAATATTATTATTAAAATAATCAACTTGCATATATCATAACACAGATGTAAAACATAAATACAATACAAATAAGTAAATTAGAAAAAGTGAAAACAGACTTAAAAACGAAAAAACTCAAATAAATTCCACAAAAAAGCTCCTTAAGTCGGTGCTAAGACATATCTATTGTTACGAAGATTTAAAGTCCTGAATTCAAAAGATATTTTTTATTTTATTACGTAGAAATTAAATAATTTTTTTTTCGTTTCCGGAGTCGTTTTTTTGAAAGTCTTTTCTTAAAATGAATATAAGACTGCCCCTAAAGTATAACTTCTTATAAAAGAAGAATCATTAAAATCCGTTCAGATGTTTTCAGAAAATAAATAAAAATAGTTACTTTTAGTTTTTAGAATTCGGTTGTAGAGATAGAAATAACGCTATCGAGAGAGCATCCTATAAGCCCACTGAAAACAATCGCGGACTTGAATAGTGACAGAGATCCGCGACAAACGGGCAACAGCTAATTGCAGGTAACTGTACAAATGAGGTTACAGCCCGTCCTCGTGCGTTACAGTTAGTGTCAACCCACGTCACACTTTCCCGAGGACATTTACACATACCTTTTGTTTTCTGATTTGTTTGCTTTCATAGTTGTGTTAAATGTTAAATTTGAAGTTGCAAATCTATTATACATTGTTAATACAATAGAACTTAATCACTTTTCTTAGTAGTCGTCAGTCTTTATTAATCACCAGTAATAAATTTTTCGAAAGGATTACTCATATATCATAGGCTGGGCATGTGGGTAAACGAGCTTCGAGACGAATCCTCGCACTGGTACTGCCGCTCTGACCATCATTAACTACGCTGGATGGATTTTTGCTAGGTGGTAGTCACTGCCTCCAAAAATTGGAGAAAATGTTATCATATTCTCTATTACACATTAGACATTCATTCATCAATTAAAGCTTATTTAAATCCAATGCTAAAAACGTAGGCAATGGGCAAGCAGTTTGATTGACACACACACACCCAATCAATTTTAAATTATACCTAATTGTAACTTATTCTTTAGTTATTTCATTGACTAAATTATTCCATGTATGATTTGTGGGATAATATAACAACAAAATATCGCTTGGCCGTTACATAGATTTGTCTCGTAATGACGGGAACTGAACCTGGCAACCACAATTACTTACGCCAACAAAGCCACATGTCCGGCTCATATTCATTTATTTGCTAGAATTTAGGTCTATAGTAAAGTATGATCTTAAATTATATTTAATGGTCCATTTACGTTCTACCACTATATATGGTTTTATAGAATAAGGGTGACAAACGAGCATACAGTCCACCTGATGGTAAGTGGTTGCTGCGGCCCATAGACATCTACATCTATCCTCTATTACTAATCAAAGTGTAGATGCGTTGTCACCCGTGAAAACTAAGATGGAATGCCTCATTTCCAGTAAAAAGAGCCTCCGGCCACCTGCACTCACCAAGCGAAACGCTGGTTTTCTGTGAGGTCGTGGTACCACCCCGGTGTGGTGTGCAAATATTTATAGGTATAAATGCAATTTCGTCGTTTTATGTATAGGTATAATGTAAAGCTCCGTACATTCGTCGCCCCAATGCTCCTGACTCAATCCAATTACCAAAAGCACATGTTTTTTTAAAACGTTCTTTTACCGGACTGTAGCGTGTCCGTTATGTATGTGTGTTTCTATGCCCGTTTCTATGCCTGCCCATATTTCATTTTAACTAATCGTCGGATTTTGACAAATTATATTCAATCAATTTGTCGTAATTGCGCATGCAATGACATCAACATAAAAATATAGCGGTTACGAATTGTGAACAACTCACAAGGTGGAAGTAGGACTCCCATTTCTGTCTAGGAGTCCGTATGGGTAGGTACCACCCTCTTACCTATTTCTTCTTGTTTCATTAATAATAATTTGCTTGTTCACAACGTGGTCCGTCGTATTTACGACTATAAGATAATGATACGATTCATATATGATTTTAAAAGTACTTTATTTTTCACACAACTAACCTCTTGCATGTTGAAAAAATCTTGAAAATTTTGAAGTAAGGACAGGACATATTTTGACAACAAATTAAGGCAACATAGATTTGGAATTCCCGCGACAATTCGCAACAAGACTGACTACCTTAGTGCCAAACTAACAATAAATATTCAAAGAATCGCGTACAATTAAGCAATGAGTGTTCCATTTGTTTCTGAAAATTGGAAATTATCTGCCGTCACTCAACACCACAATAATATCTTATGAAGTAAAAATTAATTAGGGCTCCACCAAAAGATGTCTCTCTCGGAATTATTAAACATATTATTCGGAAAGTAATGAACACTGCTCGAATATTTGAAACGTTAAATATGGACGAGCTACCTCTTAACTCTCTTAAAATATTTTATTAAATTAAAAAGATGAGAAAGCGACAGGCTATAATAATTAATGATTAGTGATTACAACTACCAGAATTGTGAAAAAGTAAGTTTTTTATAGAAGAGGGAGCACACGAGTTTACGGCTCACCTGATATGTTTCATGCAGTTGAAATTGACTTATGAAACAGTTTTATTAACATTGTATTATTACCAGTGGTAGAGCCACGCGGCAGCTTTTGCTGTCGCACGGATGGGCCGGCTCGAACCGGTGCGGTACCACGACCTCACAGAAAACCAGCGTGAAGTATAGGTTCACCTCTGCGTTTTGCTTGGTGAGTGCAGGTGGCCGGAGGCCCATTTTCCAGTAAAAAAATGAGGCATTCCATCTTAGTCCTCACGGGTGACAACGCATCTACATTTTGAATTGTAATAAAGGATAGATGTAGATGTCTATGGGCCGCAGCAACCACTTACCATCAGGTGGACTGTGTGCTCGTTTGTCACCCTTATCCTATAAAAAAAAAAGTTGTTATTTCCCCTTGCGCTTTTATAAATATATTATACGAGGGCTTTATAGCAGATAGAGTAAGTACATCCGCTTTCAGAATGCGTGTTTGCGAGCTTCACGATAATTTCCTTTGGCAATAAGCATGTGGTAAATCAGCAATAAAATCCCAAACAATTTAATTGATACCATCGAGAATTTAACTATTTCTCATGTACTATAAAAGCAACGACGAGCGCATATACCCTGAGCCACCATAGCTCTCACCTACATTAATTTTGTTTTAGTACTATCACCGATATACAAATACGTTTACATCTGTATTTTTAATGAGTTCCTACTAAGCACATTAGTAGGAAATAAGTAGCAAAATTCTTCGCCAGAAGAAAATAAAATTGTAGAAAATAAAACAATTAAGAAAATTTTCAACAATCCTAACTTATATTTTAGAACATCGTATCAATGGAGAAGTAATAGCGGGAATAGCTGACGTTCATACTTGGTGCACATGTGCGTGGAGCGAGTGTAGTAGACATAACATTGCTTAAACGCCTCCTTGAAACACTTTATTATCAAGCGCATTATGAACATGACATACATTTCGCCGGTAAACACCATTAACTGATACAAACTTTTTATAGCGCTCTATATTCGGAACAGAACACTGTTCCAAATCGGCCTTACTGATATGACTGCATTACGCGTTATTTATTACTAGTTGCGTAATAAATTGCACTGCAATAAAAACGGTAACACGACTCCGCTGAATGCTTTGTAAATAGAGCAAGTCATGCGACAGCGTAATTTTTAATCGATATGATGAAGATCTATGAGGAAGACTGTTTAAAATGTGGTTTGACTGTTTAAATGGTGCAAATTTTTTGTACGTATATGTGCAAAAGTATTCTGAAAGAAACGATATTACTTAATGAGAACGTTGTTCCAAGAAACCTTTGTCTCGACGAATAGTCTAGAGTCTATCAATGAATGATCGAAAAATACGGCCGGTTCATTAATTAAACAATGAACGGCGGTCGACAACAAGCCGTGTCCCCGTTCCCGCGAAAGTTTCAATACGCCGCCATTGGGGTTAACTGTGACAAGGTTGAAAGCAGAGGACCACCTGAGAAGAAACAACGTAATAGTAAACGTGAATGTTTCCGAGTAAATCATACTCAATAGCCATTATTCAAGAAGCTCCGATTATGTATTGTGAGAGACAAGCTTTGCCAGGACGAGACGGACCTAGTTATGTTGGATATCTGTGAAGGTTGAGCCATGTCAAGTAAATTTTAACACGCAATTAGTAAGCCAGTACATACCTTGGCACAGATAGAACGAGCTGCTGAGGGACGTTTAACTCTAGCTTATATAATTATTCAAATAAAAATAAAAATACTAGACTTGGAAATGCAAAAAAAAAATCAAATATCGAATGGAACGTATTTCTACATCCTTTTCATCCTCAACGATAACTACAAATAGTTTTATTGTTTGAAGCTTTACGTTCTTTTTCAGTAAAAGGCCTGTGGCAACAAATGTCTATTATTTTTGTACACGCAATCGGTCGTTTATAAACAGTACAATATAACGAAACTTTATCGTTGGTGGTCTAATTCCTTTCATCCAGGAAATTGTTTTAAATGCCATAATCATTTTCCTATCACGATAGGAAATGTAATATTTAGATCATATCTAAAACGTGAGTGTACTAAGGAAGCGTTCTTATCAAGTGATTGACGTAAATTCTGCCCGTTATTGTTAATAGGACGATGTAAGCAATTTAGAGCCGTAGTAGCTCAGGGCCTAAGCGCTCGCTTTAAATTTCATAGTACATGAGCAACCCGGGTTCGGTCCCCGCCGGCATCAATTAAATTATTAATTGCAATTTTAAATGATTTACCATGTGCTCGGCGGTGAAGGAAAACATAGTGAGTATACCTGCATGTCTGAGATATTAAAGAGCAAAGGGGCGGACCATTTTCTTGCCCAAAACCATCTCCGAAATGAGAGGAGGTCTGTGCCCAGCAGTGGGTCGAATATAGACTGTAGCTTTTAAGGAATATATGGAATATATAATATATGGTTGTCTAAATGTCCAGTGCATCAGCACGCGTTGCACTAACGGACGAGGTTCCGGCAAACGGTGGCATATACATTCAATCATCGAACGACACGAGCTAAGCAGTCAGAGGCGGAGTTACGCACACCCCCACTCGGACAGTGCTTAGATAGCTCAAAAAACATGATGATTGGTGTGTCTTTCCCTTTTTATTTAAGCAGCTCGCGGCCTGAAAGGTCCTATGTCAGATAACACTGTAAAAGCCGCATATTCTAACAGCATCAATATCTCGAAAATAGATTATTTTCATTCAAAAATGACTAACTTAATCGCACAGACTGCTAATGTTGGAAGCAGTATCACTAATGCGAGGTTATCAGTATTTATTCTATTTTATTTGAATTAAGGGTTTTTATTTTGTTATATTTTATTCAGTTCTGAAATCACCATCCCGTCTGCTCAGCGTTGTGAAGGGCAAGTCTTATTTTATGCAAACCAGTGCTATATAAATGCATCCAGCAGCAGATTATAAATAACGCTGTTAAACAATATGCTATATAGTAAAAATTAATGGTTTTCACTTGCATCAAAAACGTGCCGTATCTGTTTATTACACCCCCCTAAAGGAAAATACGGAAATATCAATACGGTGTGACTCACGTAAAAATTATTTCGCTATGTTGTCAACGCAGACGGAGCCATGAAAATATCACAGACCTCGTGTTGAAACAAGAATCCAGTTAAAGCGAACATGCAAGCCCTGAATAAAATTACGCCTTTGACACTGTTTTCTTTTTACTTTTTAAAATTGTAATGTGTGTTGAGAGCATTTTACGAAAAAGCCGACGTTGATGCTTATTACAAAAAACGTTGAGTTGAATCAAATTGAAGAAAAAAACTGTATTACGTAGATATACCAACACTGCGCTACTTTTACTTGCAATCTTTATAAGATATTAAAAATATCTTCATTAATACTATGTACCGAGATGTTTAATTTACATATATACTAATTTCTTAACGTTGCTTGCACCTTTCCAATACCACAAAAAGGTAAAATCGGTTGACGTAGTAAAACATTATTTGCCCATACGTCGTGGTCGTGCGAAAATCATCCTATCACCATTTCTACCAAAAATAAACATTCGAAATGGACAACGTAGCAAAGAAGTGTCGCCGCACATATATAAAAATATACTGGTGATGACTGATAGCTTTTATAAGGACGGTTAAAGAACCTCTAAAAGTTAAAAAATATTATTTCTTATAATTATATCTTTTTTTTATTGATATACAACCTGCATAAACTACATTACATTGATTATTTATTATTAAGTATACCTAAGTATTTGCGCGTTGTTATAAACTAGCTGTACCCCGCGACTTCACCCGCGTGTAAATTGGTTTTAATTTTTTTGCGCGGAACCCTTAACCTTTTTCTAAAATAAAAGTAGTTACTCCTTATAACATTAGCTATCTGCCAGTGAAAGTCCCGTCAAAATCGGTCCAGCCGTTTCGGATATCAGTCGGAACAAACAGACAGAGACTTCAATTTCATTTATTTATATAGATATAGGTAACTCTTAGTTCGTTGTAAGTGTGAGTGTTGTGTACTATTAAGTAGCTACATATACCTATACCAAGTCAAAAATGATATTTTTTCTGGCCGATTGTATGCACAAAGAGGATAGTTACCGAATACCTAACTACTAATTCATATACCGATAATACTATTCCTAATATTTTATCCTTTCAGTCAGATTTGTCAAAGTTAAGGTTTTCTTTAATATAGATACTATGTACCAAGAATAATACAATAGCCCACATAGGGTACGGGTAATAAAATTTTAAAAGATTGTAACATCCTCATATAATAAGAAACGATCGGGCAACATTAACCCCGTTCAACGCCACGCGTCAGTCGTTTATCCCTTGTTGCCATGTGTACAGGACAGTTCCTAGCTGGTAGCCCCGCCTAACCGGCGCCCGTGCTGAGCGATCCGCGTGGCAACACCGGCGCCCGGCGCGGTTTCACCTTGACTCACTTTGTCCGGTCCGCTTGTATAAAGCTGTTGCTTCGTAATTAGTTTTAACAAATAAATCATAGTTTTAACAATCGTTTCTTATATGTATGGCTCGTCTAACGGACATAAAACACAGAATAGTAGGTATTTATTTAAAAAGGTATATTTTAAAAAACATTAAAATAGCTAAATGGGTTTGGTCCTGAATCGTAGTATGCACACTATAAATTAATAAACCTGGGAAATGTGATGTGGCTGAGACCGAAAATGAATCTGAAAACGTAAAAAAAATCTTTTCCCTTCTTCCAATCTGGCCATCGCAGTACTTTTGAAATTGCTAAATTGTTTTTCACATCTAGCATAATATTCGAGATGGTACTACAGTTTCGTACAATACAATACAAATCAGAGGCCATTAGGTCTTTCTAGCTCTTCTTGTAGTCGCCTCTTAAAATACTTACAGCAGAGCAAATACATCGGTAAAGCTAAATATTGTATATAACAGACGAAGAAGACCAAAGGTTAAAATAAATTGTTTACGGTAATAATGACTTGTCGTAGGTCTCTTTAAATCTTTTTATATAGTTTCGTACATCGTAAGAAAAAAACCGGCCAAGTGCGAGTTGGACTCGCGCACCGAGGGTTCCGAACAAATCCGTTTAAAATTATTAAAAATATTTTTATTATATGATGTAACTAATAATTTATGCTTTTCGCAATTTTTCCTTTATCTGTGCTATAAAACGTTGCTTCGTACCAAATTTCAAGATTCTGAATTCACGGGAAGTACCCTGTAGGTTTTGATTCCCTTGCGAATGTCGAAAATTTGCGGCATAAACGGCTGTATCTTTTGATTACGTTGGCTAGAAGTTTGATTTTTTCACAGTAGATTTGAGTATTTGATATGAATTTCAGCTTGATACCTCCACGCGTTCCTGAGAAAAAGGGTCTTGACAGACAGACAGACAGACGGAAAAAAAAGTGATCCCACAAGGGTTCCATTTTTTCCCTTTTGAGGCACGGAACCCTAAAAATGGAACCCTTATAGGATCAGTTTGTTGTCCGTCCGTCAAAACAATTTTTCTCAGAATCAGGTAGAGGTATTAAGTTGAAATGAATGTCAAATGTATGTCCATCAATTTCTCAGAATCAGCAAGCATGAACCGATTTAAATGGTTATACTTCAGGAGTGGCCATATAAATTTAAGAAAAAAAAAATCATTCCTTTGAATGGTAATATGAATGGTGGTTACCTTAAACTTGTCATATTCCTAAGACCACTCAATAAGTTAAGATAATTTTACTTTTAATAACAAGCAAGCCAAGCCAAGCAATACCTAGCAAGCTAACGGCATAGCAAAGTGGCGAAGCAATCAGCTTTTTTTTTTGAGCAATCAGTTTCAAAATAGGAGGTTCAGATGCCTGGGTGATCAGTAATCGATTTCTGAAAACAGAATTTGAAAATTCGAAACCGTTCTCGAGATAATCGTGGGACAGACAGACGGACAGACATCGTGAAATCAATAAGTGTCTTCGCAAGCTTCGCCACTTAATAAAAAGTAGAATATACTTAAAAAATTATAATTTCCACGCATTAGAAGACGGGGCTTATTATTCTCCGATACACTGCTTTAGAAGCTATTATGTGAAAGTATTTTTAAAGTCGGTTTTACTTTCTATTAATAGTTTAATTTTGTGGTGATCACATATTAAGCATATATTAAAAATATTTTTTTTATAGGATAGGGTGACAAACGAGCACATAGTCCACCTGATGGTAAGTGGTTACTGTGGCCCATAGACATCTACATTTATCCTCGTTTGCGAACCAAAATGCAGATGCGTTGTCACCCGTGAGTACTAAGATGGAATGCCTCTTTTCCAGTAAAAAGGGTCTCCGGTTCTCTACACTCACCATACGAAACACAGCAGTGTTAAGCTGCTATTTTATGCTGGTATTCTGTGAGAGCGTGGTCTCCTTCCCCGGTCGAATCGACCCATTCGTGCTACAACTATACTACCTACTAATATAGCTGCAGCAAAGCTCTACCGCGTTTAATACGGCATAACTCTTAAAAATCGACGTTAATTGAAGAAATGCTTAAAGTTTTTGGCGGGAACTTGGCCAGAGGCGGATTGCTGTTCCTGTATTATTGTTTAAAAAAATAATGGTTTAAAGTAGATTTTAATTTATAAAAGTGGTGCTATTTTGTATGTTAAATGACTGGGCTGTGAACTATTAGTGGAAACGATGAAGCAAGTGCTGCGATGGTAATGTGAACCTCAAGATGTGTCTGCTTAGGCGCCTTGAGATACTAATTGTCATGCACAGAATAGTTTCACTAAATACCTGATGTTGGTAAAAACACAATAATACGCGTTCATTACCAAAAGAAAGAAAAAATGTTCCTCTCTTTCTTTTTACTAAAAGACGATAGAAGAAGACAGGTATAGAGATAATTTATAGTAAATGTAAGAAAGCGATAATCAACAAATATGTATGAAATAGTATAATGATTATTATGAAAATTTAAATAAATTACGGACACATATTATGTTACGTAGCAACGACATGATTTACAGAAAACATCACGGAATCAAATTGAGTCGCAATCGCATTGACGTCGGTATGCTAATAATCTAATTACGTATTAACATCCAAGTCGTATTTGACATAAATAGATGATTTTATTACCGCTCGCTTATTTAATTACAGTTTAATGGGTTCAATTTTATTTTACAGTTTAGGTGTATAACCTAAAAAAAGTGTGTGTATACTTATGTACGTAGGAAGTAATACTTCAAGCGTAACAAAACAAAAAAAAGGCTTGAGAGAAAATCTAACACAAAGGAAGAAGTAGCTTTTAGGTGTCAGTGTGCGCGCGCATCGTAACAAACTTCATGGTGTTGTTTTAGGTGTCAGTGTGCGCACGCGTCGTAAAAATTTACTCTAATCATTTTTCTCAAACGCGTCAAAAGAAGTACAACTTCAAAAATCTAAAACGTTCACTTCCATTATTATGTTCTGAGAGTCCGTTAAATCTGATAAAGACACGCGCGGCGTATGTATCAGATCAGCTATATATAGCATTAAAGAATTTACTTTGTTTACAATGGGCTAATTTTAACTTTCAAAATTTTTGTTCATAAAGCCATATTATATAACTGTAGATAAGTTAAATATATAATGTATACTACATAACATGTTTAGCCACAAAATTTTATATGCATTAATGAGTGCCACTGCGAAAAAAAATATCGTAGATAAAATTTTTTGCAATACGATAATTTGATATTTTACACCAAAATACCTCATTAGCTCATTACCTTTTTATTATCTCATGATCACCGTCAACAGTCTTAATATTTTACTTGAAGCTTATATCAAATGGCACACCGCAATAAATCATGGCCATGAGGTTTTCTTCACTTTTCCTAACGTCATCCACGAAAAAAATAGTGATACCTATAGTGGTGCCTTTAAGGCACAGTAAAACGCAAACTAAAATCTTAAATCGTTTCCGTTTTTAGATCGACAAAAAAGAAAAAAAATTAAAGCTTAAATATTTTACATTAATTCGAACTAAACGGCCTTTTCAAGAGTAAAGTCAAAGTTACTGTGCTTGTATTTTTGAAGACGCAACAATCCTTTCATTTTAAATGTAATAAAGTTATTATTATTTTTATTTAATGCAATAGTTGAACGGGAACAGTAATTCGACGTTTACACGAATGCAGCTAGAGCGGTGATTTCTATTCTCTAATTATTTTGTTGAGTGGGAGATATCGCAATTAATCGAAGCAGAGCAAGTGAACAGCTGATGTTCGCCGTTCAACTCACTCCGCCGGTAATATTGAAGCGGCGAAAGCGTGGAAATGAACATGTTGTAAAACAATTATAACTGGATGCCAGTGGGAATTTTCGTACTTGTCATACACATTATCAGTCCGTAGATGGTTTACTGTGAGATGTTTAACGGGCTTCCCCCATTTCTTATCTAAACAGGGTCTGCTCTAATCACCATGCTTGACTAGTAGATTGATAAACCAGCCTAATAAAACGCAACCTTGCCGCTCATACGCGTCATAGATCTGAAATCTATATATTTAACAGTTGCGATAAAGTGCAAGATGGTTTTTGGATGGCTACTTCTTACTATTTGTTCAATTTTACAACGTACACGGAATGTGATCTATTTCATTAAATCACTATAATAATATAATAATCGTAATTGTGTCGTGACAACGTAAAAGAATCTACTGCTCCACATCATCCCGTAGGCATTATAAGAGGCTATAGAGGGGAAAAACAGGAGATGGGCAACATTATTTTTCCAAAAATAGTTCAAAATAATAAAAACTATGGTTGCAAAACTGCGTGCCAACCACTGTAGCTATGGCAAATATATCCCCTATGAGGAAAACTGTCTGGGAAGCCTTTTTTCAGTAGTGGATCTTTGATAGGCTGTAATGTAGGAATGATTAATTTCATTTAAGTAAAATGAATATTTCAATGGTATGTGAAGTCTACGAACACACACTAGAGTAACAAGATGGACTAAATGCTCTCAAATATGGGAGGACGCCTGTGCCCAGCATTGGGAAATCTATACGCTATAACTTTATTTTACTTTTAATCTAATTCAGAAATGTTTTCAGAATTTTTGCGTTAACAATACTTATTTTATGGACATTTCTCATTTAAATACACATTTTGTGCAAACAACTATAAAATAAAGTTCGTGATGCATTCGCAAAACGTAGCAGTAAGTTTAATAACATCCCTCAAATGGACTGTTTTCGTGAATTTAATTAATGAATTCATGAAGCATATTGTATTTGTCTTAGGCAAGAACCGACAGTATAATAATTTAAAATTAAAAATTTTGTACAGCCGACTTCAATATAAGCAACTTCAATATAGTTTATTTAAGAATAACTCAATAACCATCGGTCTGACCTTGATCAAATTCATATGGGACCACACGGGAACTATCAGCTTTCATATAAAAAAAGAATCATCAAGATCGGTTTACCCAGTACGAAGTTAAGAGGTAACACACATAAAAAAAAAAAAAAAAAAAAAACATACACCCGAATTGAGTACCGTCTCCTTTTTGGAAGTCGGCAGAAAAAACTGGCAGATAATAAAAGAACACATGTAATATACCCGAAACAAACATTACACGCACGTAATTCGTAACCAATGTAAGAACGGCACGTAGTGGATGTACGTTATTCCCTGTGTGGATACATACGAGTTATATACCGTATAGCGGATACCGCAAGATGCAATGAAACAATAATGAGGTCGTAAATCACGAGATAAAATTTCTTACGATAGGGATAAAAAGAGGTCGATCCGAACTCGACAACCGAGCTATAAATATTGATCTGAGGCGTCTCCTTGACTCGAATCGCACTGGCATCGACCGGTCGGTTGCGAAATTCTACCGCTGGCTTAGTCATTGTCGCCTACTGCATCTAGTTCAGGCATATGTTGCGTCACTGCATAATACCCAAAGTCTATACACCAAAATTCCTCATTCTTGTTTGCAACTAAGATTTACAGTAGCTCTGTATTTAATAATGTGCGGACAAGCGATTTGCAATTCGCTTGAATCTATTTTCCGTCAGCGGAATGTGGAGTACGTGACGCAATTGGGGTCATTTATTGAAACCGATCACGCGGTCAACGAAACCGCAAAAGCAGTATTAATCAGATAAAAAATAAATACTCAATAGTAAATTAAATATAACAGACATCAAAGATCAATTAACGTTCCAGAGGTTTATGTCACTTTAAAAATATATTTTTAATGTATAAATCTTCAATTTTTATATATATATATATATATATATATATATATATATATACACATATATATATATACACACACACACACATATATATATATATATATATATATATATATATATATATATATATATATATATATATATATATATATATATTTGCTTAGCATACTGCTTTTGGGTGAAAAGCGAGCTTACAGTCTACCTGGTGGTAAATGGATACTACTGCCCAAAAACATCTAGATCTATCCTCGACTAAAAATAAAATTGCGGATGCGTTTTCATCCTTGAGTAGGTACTAAGATGTAATACCTCTTTACCAGTAAATAGGTATTTAAACGAACAGACTACTTCTGCGATTACTTTGTGTTTTAACAACTACTGAAATTATTCATATTTTTGATAGTACGAATTTAATGAAATCCTTAATTAAAGGCGGCAACTTCCTGTTTTGACCACAAATCTAAAAAAGATCTAAAATATTTTACAAACGTATGTCGGGGAAACTCCATATTAGTATAAAAGATTCGTAATATAATTAGTTAAAGTTACCGTTTGCATATTTTTTCCTTGAGTTTGTCCAGACTAAATAAATCACAACTATTTAAATATAACACAAAACAACTATACAATTAACTATACGCTTAATGACTGGCAAGATGCCGCGTAAACATAGCACCATATAGGGCAACGACCATCCCCGAACGCAAATAGAATATATTAATAAATGTTCAAAAATAAATGGAGTGCTTTCGGAGGGACGACTCCACGTGTCCCCTAGACATAAAGATTAATTGCTTTGACTTTTGTATTCAGCGGTACGCGTTGAATTTGACGAAGTTTTTGAATATTATGGCAGTATAGCAATGTAATTCTTTAATTATTTTTATGATAGTTAATGCTCAGTTTCCAATGTTTAGTAGAGATTATACTATAAATATTTGTTTTTAAATAAATATTTTCGTTTTATTTTGCTGTATTCCACTTTGAAATCTAAGAGATCTCGTACGATTACCGGCTGAGGCATTTGTCTTAGGCCTCTGGTAAGAAACAAAATGAGTATGACGCTTAGTAATATGCGACAAAAGGAGTTTAGATATCAATGTATAATTTTTGATGCTTAAAATACATAATATCTTAATTTGCAAAATAGTTTGGTGATTTCATGGTGGTCAACACTTTATAATAATAACTTACAAAAATTTTGCGATGAAAAATATCATTAAACAAAAATATCAGCAAACAGTTCCCTATACATAAAATGAAGCATTTTAACTTGGAAAACTATGATACGTTTATAACGACCGACGACGAGCTTGTATCGCAATGAAAACTCACACCGCTCTATCCGATTAAAGGTCAGAACTTACACGTGCCAATGTCATAAACCAGGAACTTGAATCACTGTAAACAGGATTCAAAATGGGATGGATAGCCTATCATCATAATAATCATCATCATCAACAACCCGTAAATGTCCACTGCTGATTATATTTATAGGATCATTCACAACCCAACTCAATTATAATATTAAAATGTAAAAAGGAATTATACCTTAAAAAAGCGGGCACAACATACGCCAGTGTTTCTTACCGGTTCTTCTTTGTAGAGGTCTCACTTTTTGAAGCAGTGGTGGATTTTGATATTCATAATAACTTTTGATAATCGTAAACTATAAAAATATTTTTGACTTTAACATTACTTTGCTGCTGAAGTAATATTAAATAATATGGTGTAACATTAAGTAATAGGGCATAACATTTTGAAATGGATGGTGGAATATCGTCTGCCGTTACTGTTTAAAAAAACGAGTCGTTGCTGTGCCATGTGGTAGTGTCTTAAGCAAATCAATCATCTGGTAGGTGTTGTTAGATCTAGCCATGGAGAGTGGCAGGAAGACATGAATGGCACCAATATGTAGTTTTTAGCTGTCTGTTACTCTGTAATTTCAATGATTCACAAATGTGCAGGACAAAAAAATAGAATTCTAGAGGTAACAATAAAGGTATTTAAAGTTACTATGTTATTCCTCAAAGATGAATGATTTTCTAAATTTATTGATTTAATATTAAACCAATAACCGTCAAAGACGAAAGATTTATGAAATTTTCTCAAATTATTCTTTACACTATCGTACATACTACATTTTGAAATCGACGCCGCAATAACTCGGTCACTATTTCATTGAGCAGTTTACAAGTTCATTGAGCTTTTTTTTATTAAAGCTGCTATAAATTTCGCTCCCACGCCGGCCGCACTGCTTGGAACGGGTTGGAAAGCCCAGGGCGTCGGAAAAGGTCGCGTTGTTATTGGTTTTATTTTTAAGTAAACAGGTAGAAAATTAAAATTATTGCATTAAAATTGGCTTGAACCACGAATAAGAAATATATTTGTACATTTCAGTGTTACAATTAAAACGTAAGCAAATATAGGGTATGTCGCAACACACGTGTGACGTTAAAAACGTAAACAATAACAAGGCTGGCCAACAGATTCCCCGTATACGAACGATATACACGTGAATAGCTATGAAAGTATTCGATAAATTTAAAAAGACAACGTGCGTGTATGCGAGTAAAAAACGATGAGGGAGTCTTAAGAGTCGACTAAGCGAAATGCC
This sequence comes from Parnassius glacialis, assembly GCA_033319125.1. Taxonomy (NCBI): domain Eukaryota; kingdom Metazoa; phylum Arthropoda; class Insecta; order Lepidoptera; family Papilionidae; genus Parnassius; species Parnassius glacialis. The sequence continues at coordinate 30,658,201 of JAVANC010000022.1, read as the reverse complement.
TTGATGATTTTATGACTGAATAGGTGGTGGTAAAAGCGGCATAAAGAGATAAGGGACCCCTTTTATTTTCTACCAACTTCAAAAAAGAGACGGTACTCAATTCAACTGTATGTTTTTTTTATGAATGAACCGATTTCGATGATTCTTTTATTTGAAAGCTGGTGCATCACACGTGGTCTCACATAAATTTCATTAAGATCTAACCAATGTGTAAGTTATACTTAATAATTTATATTGAAGTCGGTTGTACAAAACTTTAAATTATATTTTCTATTGCTGTCTGTCAGAAACTATTGTAAATAAATTGCAATAATTATTAATTAATTATTTCCCTATTACGCGACCGACACATCTGCTGCAGTACTGGACTATTTTAAGGACCGATGAGTGGTGGGTATGTTATAAGAATAAATATTCAATTAATGGCCTGATTTAAATCGTAGGTTTTTAAGTTTTTCCTCGTAACAAAAAGTTAAGTTTTAAGCCAAAAATAATTTTCCTTTTTTGAATCGGTCCAGTTACAACTTGAATGTGACAATTTTTTTTATGCAATGCTATTGACACTACTAATCATTTTATTAACTTTTGATTTTGCTATAAATATTAGTCGATTGGGGGATACGAACCCACGACTTTTTTATATTGCAGTCCCCTTAGCCATTAGGGTACAATCGCTTCCAAAATGTATTATGTACTATCTAAATGCGGTTTTCTTGTAAACTAATATTTAGAAATATTTAGAATTTCTTTAGAAGACGGAATAAGAAAACGTATATTGCATAGCAAAAAACGTAGAATATAAGCACTTTAAGAATACTAAAAAATTATACCATAATCTGTGAACACGTACTGGATCTCCCCCGACATTACATCAGATTTTATAGACCATAAATCCTCGCAAAAGAACACCGATTCCTAACATGGATGCTTCGTGAGTCTATTGAAATCAAAAGTCATTCTATATTCAATGAAGAAGATAGCTAGGTGCTATCATATGATCCTATAATTAAAATTAAATTCCAACCCAAGTATCAAGACTTTGTGATATTACATAAGTTCTTCCTGCGTAGCTCGGGCAAAAATCAATAATTTTCGTAGAATAACTTCAGTGCTTGCAGCACCCACGGACACGTTGCCATGAGTGCTGCAAGTAATCGAAACGTTGGGAATATAAAATTGTTTAATTAAACGCGATAACACCCGTCATAAACTAGTTTCATTCAATATGTAGTCTTCGTGTAAATATAAGAAATTCAGTGAAAAATAAATATATTTAAGTAGACTTTAACAATACAATCAAGTGTACACACACTTAAGCTTCTATTCAATAATAAATGGCATACTCTAGACGTACCTCATTAATGTGTTTATATGTCTTGATAAGATCCACGCTGAGTTTCCTTAACGGTGCTGTTGACGGATCCCGAAAGTGATGTGGTATCCGTGCTTGCATAGCCTAGACAAACAAACGAAATGATGATTAGGGTCAAAACAAAAGAACAGAACTGAAAAACTAGCAAGCAGAATAATGTAAAGCGCTAAATGGTGAAAATATGATGGTAGTTTTAAAATGTGAGCTGAGTTTTGTGAATGCAAAAATTCTAAATGTATACTATTCTATAACTACTATAAATAGCAGACATAATTAAAGCTATAAGGTAAACTGATAATAAATAATTTTAAATATGAATGCAGTGAAGAATTTCAATTATACTATAGATAATAATGACGAAATGGATCTACAAATTGTTTAGAAAGCATTAACTTAAAAAACTATAGCGAAAAAGAAGACAACAATGCTGATTTTAAAACAAGATAAAACGTTAAAAGCGAGAGATACACACGAGACGGTTTAACATCTATCTATATATTATAAATAAAGTGTCATTAACGTAATCGCTTAACGATTACAATACTCTAGGAGTTGGCGACAAAGTAACCACATTTTAAAGGAATTACAAGATAATTACGATTAATTGTATACAGTATAATACCTACAATATTTCTGTAACCGCAAGTACAATTAAAAAGAAACCCGACAGTTTCGCGCAGGGCATTTCAACTAAGGTCGTCTATTAATTAACTGGATTACGACTTCTATTAACCTGTAGTCAATACTGAATACATCACTAGTCCGTTAACGAGCAACGAATTGTGGTAGTCAATTAGTGCCACTTTGAGGGCTAATTTATTTACTTTTGCATAATTCCGAGTGAGACTTCGCATTACTAATGATGCTCTTAATACAACAATAGGCTAACTCCGTTTTTAGGGTTAGGTTTTTTATGAACAACAGTGTTTTTTTTATTACATGTTATTTATACGAATTTCGTTTAATTAAATTATCCTGCTAAAGTTTTAACCATGCTACTTGTCTTTCAATTAGTCAACATTTTCAAAGCGAGTTTCTCCGCGGGATATTGTCCTCCACGTCCCTCAGACAGTCGTAGTTTGCGATTCAATTTATATCACTAGGAGTTGCAGACTGATTTCCAAAGTCGTTCAGGTATTACAAAGTGTATACTAATCCAATCAAGTCGCTGTATTGACTCATGTGCATTCAGAAATCGTTTAATTGAGTAGTGTTTACCGTACCAAGGTCTCCGCTTACTACACCGGACCGTGCACCCGTAAACCTACTAAAAACGAAATAAAACAAATAAAAACATAAGTTACACAAAAGAAACTTCGTAATCAGAGGCTTATTAGAAGTTATGGTGAGTGCACGGTCCAGTGCAGTGGACGGTGGTATGTGTTCAAACCGCCTCGTGCGTCATTTACCTGAGGGGGGTAACGGTAGCGGCAGAAAGCTCGGGTGTTGCGCGCTCTAGCGCTCACCTGAATGTCGGAAGGCGCGCTCATGGACGCCAACTGCTCCTCGGCCACCAGCCGCCCGTACAGCGGGACATGCCGTCTCTCGCCGCCGGCGGCCTCCGGCATGCCGCCGCCGACAACGCCCACTGCAACAAAGGGAAACAGTTGTTTATTTGCCTTGAATTTCTATAGGATTCCGATAGACTCATTATATAATTAATTAAACATTAAATAAAGTAAAAACTGACTTCAATAAACTGAAAAGAAGTAAAACAGTTACGCTGACGTCCCAATTTCAGGTATCAAGCCTGATTATGTAAACTGTATCTCCGCTTATTTATTTATATTATAAAATAAAATAAGTGGACAGTAGTAGTACGAAAAATCAAATTATTATTAAAAACACCCGATCGCATTTAAATAACAAGTAAAATGTAGACATCCTACCTACACAACTTTCATGTTGCGTAATATTTAAATGGACCTTGTCTGTAAAATAGTCTAGGAAAGATTATCTTCCCCCACTGGATGGTAGTATTCTTTACCTATGTGAAGTTGGCAAGTAGTTTACGCAATATTTAATTTTTATAAATTCCATTCGATTATACTAGGTTTGTACCGGATTGTATCGCCACTAGAACTGAAAAAAAAATGAAATTTGTAAGGGCGGTGATTATTTTTCGCGAATCGAATAGTTAAAAATACATTAATAATTTGCACTATTGTCGCTGCTTATGAAATAAAAGTTAAGAATTCGGTGGTACTAACGGGTGGGAACCACAAGAATGTTGAACTCTATGATTTCGTAAAATAGTTGAATCAATCGAAAAGTTGCCAACTTAACATAGATGTATTCTTTTCCTGCCTAAGAGTCCGTCTAGGCAGGTACCACCCTCTTATCTATTTCTGCCACCAAAACAGTGCTTGATCTGCTGTGTCTAAAGAGTGTAGAAAGCCGATATGATTACAGGCTGTAAAATATCCATCTATCATCAGAGGTGACAACGCATCTATAGCCTTCTTTGCTTGAAGTTGGCTGCAAGTGTGCATGAATTACGTTAGCCACTTACCATTAAGTGGACTGTAAGTTGTATAGCAGCGTAAAATAGCAGCTTAATGCTGCTATGTATCGTACGGTGATTGTAGAGAACCGGAAACCCCTTTTACTGGAAACTAGACATTCCATCTCAGTCCTCAGGGGTGACAACGCATCTGCATATTGATTCTTGATTGAGGATAAATGTAGATGTGTCTGAGTCACGTGTACTCGTCTGTCATGCTTATTCTATAAAAAAAACATTCCGTCTGTCACTACTACGCAGTACGCTATTTTTTTCACTTCTGTCGCCATTTTGATTTTATAAAAATAAATCCTAACCTATAACTATGCACGGATTAAAATTCAATCAGCCGTTGAGATGCTGCGAGGGTATTAAGAATCCCTCATACATATCCAGATATGGGTAAAAAACATTACCCTACCTTTGCTGTCTCACGCAGTGGGTAAAAATTCCCTTTCCCGAAACCTCGTAATATTTTTTGGGGAAAAAAGTATATAATAACAGCCAAATATTTTAAGGACATTGCAATTTTTATTATTTTTAGCTATTCTGTATTACGTAAATAATAGTAATCAGCCTAAACAATATTCCCATTGTGCTATAGGAAGTTTATATGAATAAGCTTCCAACTCTCGCCTCTTCGTTTTGGGTTTGGTGTAAAAGGTTGACTAGTCAAGATCGATTAGCTCGTGCCGTACTTTGGAGATTATGGCTACACGCTCAAGTGATTCCCATTCGACAGCTTTAGCTGTGCCTACCTAACGTGTACATTGAAATAGGACCTTTCATTTAAATCTTTGTTCACGTTAAAGGCAATTTTAGCTTTTGTTACGGGAGCTGATGCCGTGTAATGTGATACTGTTGGCAGCCTACGCGGCGTAGGCGTCTATGGGCGAACGGGCCATTTATATAAAAAGCTGAGCCTAGCAACGGTTCGCAATTATCTCTTTGAAGTCAAAAAAAATAAAATAAGAATTTGTGTCTTAAATCTCGATTAAAACGTTTTATCTTTTAAGATTTTTTTGAAGGTGAGAGCGCCTGTCTTTGACACTACTGCCAAGCCATATAAGCAAGCTTATTAAAACTCTTTATTATCATTAGGACTCATCATCAGTCCACTTCTGAACAAAGGCCTCCTTCGGACTCGTTTTCTATATCTATGCATGCAGTTTGTGCAGTTTGCAATTATTCAGACATAGCTACATTCGACACTTAGTCAAATGACATATTATATAATATAATATTTATTATCATTAAGCTATTTGCTGATACTTATGAATATAGTCAAACTTATTAGCATATTACAATGAATTTAAAAATCGATATTTATTTTAATCCTGAGCAAAAGGTAATTTCAAAAATCCTTAGAGATAATTATTGTAGCTGAATGAAATGTAGCAATGGGGTGTAAGAGATGCTAACTTTTTCTTTAAATGCCAATCGCGCCGGCACGTGGCACACGCTACTGACTAAAGGAGAGGCTCTGGCGACCGACAAATGCATAAATAATTTAAAATTAAAAATTTTGTACAGCCGACTTCAATATAGGTTATTTGAGAATAACTCAATAACCATTGGTCTGACCTTGATCAAATTCATATGGGACCACACGAGCACTATCAGCTTTCATATAAAAAAAGAATCATCGAAATCGGTTCGCCCAGTACAAAGTTATGAGGTAACACACATAAAAAAAAAAAACGAAAAAAAAAAAACATACACTCGAATTGAGTACCGTCTCCTTTTTGGAAGTCGGCAGATAAAATCTATTTAAAATGCTGTAACAAAATTTCACAGCGCTATGCGGAACGGCGTTACAACTGAGTCGTTATTACTCTGACTTAGGTCATTCTCACGCGTCAACTAAGTTTGATGAATACTTGCACATTCTTCAGAAGGCTTATGTATATTATTTTTATGTAAAGGAGTAATTACACTATGAAAATTATCAGAAACTATCTAAACGCCTGGACGTCAACTTAGCTTCTCAGTTTCCCATTATTTTTCTTAAATTTCAGGATTGTTAAATTATGTTACAAAATTATTATTTCGTCACATTATTCAAAGATATAAATGTTATAATATTGATCGAACTTCACTTAGAAGTTTATCATGAATAATACCACCTTTCCTGACATGCTTAAATTAGACCTGGAAAGTACTTTTAAATAACAGTATCATCTGGAAACATGTTCTTTTTTATAATATTATAAAATGTATAAATTAATACATATTGTAAAAGCATGTTATTATAAAAATCATGGTTTTACATTGTAATAAATTTTGGGTGTAATTTTGTAACCACACTAACGTAACGTCCGTGAAAAACATTTAAAAATAACTAATAACTTTTCCTAATATATACTAAATAAATAAAAAAATATTTTTAAATTCGAGTTACAGTTCAACACTCGCATAATCTTTGACCTTTCGCATATATTCGTATCAAGTGTAAACGACGGAGAATGATTGATAGAGTGATCGAGAGTTACATGTCAATCAACTAACAGTAAATATGTAGCTCAAATTCTTCGCGGACGAGGCTTATTCACCTGTCCTACGCCCACGCGGCACCGAAACCAAATATTTTGCTTCGACGGATGAATCACCCGCCGTTAGTTGTTATGACTCGATAATTTCGGTGCGACGCACTCTGTTGTACCAATTATTGTTTTAGTAACAATTTTTCTTCTTTAAAAACAATTATAAAGGTTAATTAAGTCTGTTTCTATAACTTGCCGCGATTTGGATTCGGACTGCCCTATTTACTTGCTTAAAATATAATTTATTTTAAAGAAAAGCTTTTATAGGTTTTGCTAGGGCCACCATTCGGGTACATAATATAATCAGATCAGCTCCACGGTATCGTATTATCGCATTATCACCGAAGTTACCTAAGTTGCCAAATTTTAACTCAATCGGATGTTAACAAGAATATCTATACAAATAAATAAAATTGAAGTGTCTGTTTGTAATGTCAAAATAATAGCTTTTTATTAAATGCATATGAAATTATATCGGGTAATTATAACAAAAACACAATTTTTAAAATTTTTGTCTGTCTGTCTGTCTGTTTGTTCCGGCTAATGCCCAAAACTACTAAACCGATTTTGACGGTACTTTCACTGGAAGATAGCTGATGTTACAAGGAGCAACTTAGGCTACTTTTATTTAAGGTAAAATCCAATCGTAATAAATTACACGCGGGCGAAGTCGCGGAGAGCAGCTAGTAAAAGTAAAGTAAAGTAAAGTTGCAGCCTATTTACGTCCCACTGCTGGGCACAGGCCTCCTCTCATTTCTGAGAGGGTTTTTAGGGCAAGGAATTGTCCACCACGCTGCCATTAGGGCAGGTGTTGGCGAACTTCACGTCTTCGAAATTTTTTTTTCTTATTTCTCAGACATGCAGGTTTCCTCACAATGTTTTCCTTCACCGCCGAGCACGTGGTAAATCAGCACTTAAAATTGCAATTAACAATTTCATTGGTGCCGGCGGGGATCGAACCCGGGTTGCTAGAGGACTGTGAAGCTTATGCGAGCGCTAACCATCTGAGCTACCACGGCTCCTAGGAGCAGCTAGTACTTCAATATATATGGTTACAAATTTTGAGGCGGAAAGACATACGATGAAAGCATGTTAATAAAAAGCTTGCAAAAAGTACAGTAACAATTATAATAAAAATAATAATTTACCAATAAGATGTCGAATGGTTTGGAGTAGATAGTCTCATTCCCTATAGAGATATGCAAGACAAGACAAAGTTCGCTAACGTACGGGCATTCACGTACACGCATGTTTACGAATACGCACACGCACACATTTGGATTGCTTAAAACTCTCATCACATCTTTCAAATAGCAAGTTGACAACAATTTACACAAGTGGATATAAATTAGTTTTGAGGATTTTTAATTTATTTTATAAAGGAGGAACACGTTGACAATAAGTCAATAAACACACAGTCCAGTGCTTCTATATTTGATACTCTCTGCACAGCAGAAGCATATGAGCGCACCGATCAATCTTACGCACTTCACGTGCGCGACTTGTACCGTAAATCATGATACTAAATATAACCAGCTCTGTATCTTCCCCTTGGGAGTGCTTAACAACATTGCGCGGTGACGCCTTCCTAGTTCCGCTTTAACCGTCATTTTATTTTAAAATCATCAAGCAGTACATATATTACCAAAGTAATAATAAATTCACCCTTGTTAACATAATATGGCGCCGTAAAAAATCATTTTGGTGCAATATAAAATCAATTACCTAATTAAATACATTGTAAAGTGTACCAGCGCGGTAGGTGAAGCTAAGGCTAAAGATTGTATGATTGCTATCAACATTGTTTCATAGTTACCTTAATAATAATATTTATTGGGTAATAATACGTAGTACTATTATTTATTCTGTGGTAATAAGGACATTGTAAATTGATACAGTATTATAGCCGAGACCTCCTTTTAAGTATTTAAAATACTTGAGCCAGAAGGCCACACGCTACCATACCTTATTCTATTATAAACGTAATACCAATAATTTATTTCTTCTTAAATAATGAAAAAAAATATCATGAAGTTTTTTGTTTTAGTAGTTTTGGTGTGTGTGTGTGTGTGTGTGTGTGTGTGTGTGTGTGTGTGTGTGTGTGTGTGTGTGTGTGTGTGTGTGTGTGTGTGTGTGTGTGTTTATACGGGTGTATTTTGATAAATATTATTTTGCTTACTTTATTATATAAGATTTTAACTTAAGCTGTATATTGATTATAAGTAAATCTGTAAACTTAGCATAACAGCACGTAATCCAAGGTGTGAAGACCCAACTTTATCATAGCGCTTCCAGAGGTCGCAGACAAGTTAATTCAGTCTTATTTATGTACCGTCTAGCACAACGTGACATTTCATAATAAAACGCCAACGTTCGAGGCTCTCGTTTATTTCAAGGCGACTTTCGCGAACAAAAAGTTTGTTGAACGTCTCGTAAGTTCGCCTTACTTTTTAGTTGTAGTTTAAATTGAGAGTTAATTAACCGGACTCGATTTCATATGCTTTAAGGGTTAACAACAGGAATCATGTATTTGTTGAGAAGTAATATTATACATCGTAGTATTTGTTGCACGATATCGTCGGGAATTACTGTGTGCCGGAATGACGGAAACCATAAATAAATTAAACAGTACTTCGGGGAATCGGCCCGGGACATGAAGGAAAACAATATTATTATGACCCTACAAGCATAAGTTCCGATAGTATGACATTGTGATTAAGTATTGAAATTATTGTTATTATCAATAATAACTACATTTCCTCCGTTATCGATCTTGATTTGGCTTTACTACAAAAAATAAAAGCCGGCCAAGTGCGAGTCAGACTCGCGCATGAAGGGTTCCGTACCATCGTAAAACACGTTTCTAGTAGGGGAGCCCCATTTCATTTTTAATTTATTTTTATTATTCGTTGTTATAGCGGCAACAGAAATACACATTTTGTAAAAATTTCAACTGTCTAATTATTACGGATTATGAGATACAGCCCGCTGACAGACAGATAGACGGACGCACAGGACGGACAGCGGAGGCTTAGTAATAGGGGTCCCGTTGATTACCCTTTAGGTACGGAACCCTAAAAAGTAAAATCAAACTCTCTTCTGAGAGTTTCTCTTCTCTTCATCATCATCATCATCATTACAGCCCTTCACAAGTCCACTGCTGAACATAGGCCTCCCCCAAAGAGTGCCACAAAGCACGGTCCTGAGCCACCTGCATCCATCGACTTCCTGCATGTCTTACCAGGTCGTCACTCCATCTTGTGGGGGGACGCCCTACACTTCGCCTACCGGTACGAGGCTGCCACTCGAGAACCTTTCTTCCCCATCGGTTGTCGGTTCTTCGAGCTATATGGCCGGCCCACTGCCACTTCAGCTTACTAATCCGTTGAGCTATGTCGGTTACTCTGGTTCTACTGCGGATATCCTCATTCCTAAGTTTATCACGCAGTGAAACTCCGAGCATAGCCCTCTCCATAGCTCGCTGAGCGACCTTGAGCTTCCTCATACGGCCAGCAGTGAAGGACCACGTCTCAGTTCCGTAAGTCATCACTGGCAACACGCACTGGTTGTACAATTTTGTTTTAAGGTTTTGAGGTATTTCTGACGAGAAGATGTGTCGTAGCTTCCCGAACGCTGCCCAGCCGAGTTGAATCCGTCGATTGACCTCTCGGTCGAAGTTGGACTTCCCTAGTCGGACTATTTGTCCCAGGTAAACATACTCGTCGACAACTTCGAGCTTAGTGTTCACAACAACTACCGGCATAGGTGTGACATGGACATTAAACATAATCTTTGTTTTGTCCATGTTCATCTTAAGACCTATCCGTTGGGAGACACTATTGAGGTCATTGAGCATAGTGCTTAGTTCCTCCAGCGATTCTGCCATGAGGACTATATCGTCGGCAAATCGAAGGTGAGTGATGTACTCGCCATTGATGTTAATTCCGTATCCTTTCCAGTCCAGAAGCTTGAAAACGTCTTCCAATGCAGCGGTGAAGAGTTTCGGGGATATAACGTCACCCTGTCTTACACCTCTCTGCAATTGGATAGGTTTCGTACTCTGGTTCTGTACTCGGATAGCCATCGTAGCTCTACTGTACAAACACTTCAGCACTTCGATATACCGACAGTCAACTTGGCACCGCTGAAGGGACTGCAGCACCGCCCAAATTTCGACGGAATCAAAGGCTTTCTCATAGTCCACATACGCCAGACATAGTGGCAAATTGTACTCTTCGGACTTCTGTACAATTTGCCGTAGGGTATGTATGTGGTCTATGGTGCTAAAGCCCTTTCGGAAACCGGCTTGTTCGGGAGGCTGGAAGTCGTCAAGTCTGCGCGCGAGACGATTCGTAATGACTCTCGAAAACAGCACGTAGACGCGGCTCAGAAGGGAAATCGGTCTGTAGTTCTTCAAGAGAGCGTTGTCACCTTTCTTGAACAACAAGACCACCGCACTTCTGCTCCACGCCTCCGGTGTAATGCCACCATGGAGGACGGAATTAAAGAGCCTCTGAAGGACTTCAAGTACCGGTCTTCCACCCGCTTTCAGAAGCTCCGCTGTAATTCCATCCTCGCCTGGGGCCTTGCCGTTTTTAAGGTCCTGGAGAGCCATTCTAATCTCGCTCAGACTGACCGAGATATCTTCGGAATAGTGTCGAATAAGACTCGCTCTTGGATCGTTACTCACACTTGCGTGTGGCTCCAACGATGACGTGTACAGCTGCCCATAGAACCTCTCAATCTCACTCAAAATCTCAGGTGCCCCGGAAACGATGCTGCCACATTCGGTCTTCAGCTTTGACAGTTGGCTCTTTCTGGCAGAAAGATCTCTGGCAAAGACTTTGGAGCCTTGGTTCCGCTCGATCGCTTCTTCAATACGAGCTGTATTGAAGTTGCGTAAGTCTTGCCGCATGCATTTAGAGATCTGTCTGTTCAGTTGCCTGTATGCTGTCAAATCTGTTGAAGAATGTAGCCTCATCTCCCGTCTAACAGCCATGAGATTAAGAGTGTGATCGGAGAGTTTTTGTGTTCTTCTGCGGCGGGTCTTGCAGAACTTAGCTCCGACCGCATGGACAGTTTCCACGAGCTTGTCATTCATATCGTCCACTTCATTGCAGTCTTCTAGGCACTGAAAACGGTTTTGTAACTCGAGCTGAAAGGTTTCGGGACTTTGGATTAGAGCACGAGGGGGACGGAGCGTTGACTTCATCAGACGAGACCTCTCCAACTTAACATTTAGGTTCAGTGTGCCTCTAACCATTCGGTGATCGCTGCCGGTTTTCACCCTCGCGATCACTGAGAGATCACTGAATAGTTGTCGTCTGGTCGTCATAATGAAGTCAATCTCATTTTTTGTCGAACCGTCGGGGCTCGACCAGGTCCACTTCCTGTGGGGCCGCTTCTTGAAGAAAGAGTTCATCATAAAGAGTCCCTCTTTCTCCATGAAGTCGGCCAGCTGCTGGCCCCTTTGGTTCCGTTGCCCTATTCCAAATTTCCCTACTTTCAGCTCACCGTTCTCTCTTGTGCCTAGTTTTGCATTGAAGTCTCCCATTAACACCGTATATTGGGTTTTGGAGGAATGCATGGCTCTAGAGATATCCTCATACATTTCCTCCACCTCCTCATCGGGGTGTGCCGAGGTTGGTGCGTAAACCTGTATGACCTTCAGCGAATACCGTTTGGTGATTCTGAGTATAAGGTACGCAACCCTCGTCGACACACTCCCGATCTTTACAACGTTGTTAACGAGAGACTTGTGGACGATAAATCCGACACCTCCTTGGGACAGATGGTCGCCCTCCTGGTGATAGAGCAAGTTGCCGGATTCGAGGATTACCGTGTCCTCCCCCTCTCTTCGGACTTCGGATAATCCTATAATATGCCAGCGCAACTTGTCTATCTCTTCTTCCAGCTCCACGATCTTCTCGTCAGTCCTCAGGGTGCGTGCGTTGTACGTTGCCAGGTCGAGTCGTCGTAGGTGGCAACCGAACCTCCACCGGAGATTCTTAGCACCCCCTGCCCCGCCGTTACCATGGTCGCCACCGTAGCCAGGAATAGCGGGGCCGCCGGGGACTGGCGGCCGTCTCTTTGTTACTCTCGTCACTCGTCGTCTCGTTCTCTTCTCTTAATTATATTATATTAATTATAATCTCTCTTATATTGACTATCTCTAGTGAGATTCAAATCATGAATCGTAGATCTAATAGACACTTATCCCTTATCTTCCTCTTCATCAGCCTCTCCCATTTCAGTAAATGAAATTAATTAAAAAATTTATTAAATAAAATTTGGAATAGAACTTTGGAGATCTGGACTATACAAAGTCTATGAAGGAATTTGGTAACGCTTCCAGAGAACAATTTTTTGATTGATACTGGATCCAAAGCTATAGTTTTTTCTTATTTTTAATGAGTTAACCCCACTTTAAGGCATTGGTATTTGACCTGGGTTAAGACGCATTTCGTTTGTAATTATCGTAAGGAATCCCCTTTTCATGACACTTCACAATTCAGTCTAATATAGCTCAATTTCTATAACTACTCATTTCAGTAAAACAAGCTACAACGCGCTCCTCTATGCAAATCAGGCAATCCAAGAGGCACCCATTTCGAGTTTTTTTTTTATTTTACCAATTTGATCAGTATTGTGGGAAAATTAATGTCAAACCATTACGCTTATTCCTTGGTTGTTTGATAAGGATCGGTTTAATCGGTTTCCACTAGTTTCATTCATTTATCGCTATTTTCATTGTGTGCTCTTCCTCGTGATTCATTCTTAAAGTTTAAGTTTCCACTAGAAATGCGATTAAACCAAAAACGCCCAGTGCGTTCGTTAATCAAATCATCTCCAAACGCAGCGTTGGTATTGTGGGTCTTCTCTGCTGCTTTGGAACCACGTTGGAACTCGTAATCGCAACTTAATTAATATTCTAACTTTTGTGGTCTCCAGGTTCAACTAAAATACTGATTTTTTTTATTTTTAAGAGTGGTAGAGCCACGCGGCAGCTTTTGCTGTCGCACGGATGGGCCGGCTCGAACCGGGGTGGTACCACAACCTCACAGAATACCAGCGTGAAGTACAGGTTCACCCCTGCGTTTCGCTTGGTGAGTGCAGGTGGCCGGAGGCCCTTTTTCCTGGAAACGAGGCATTCCATCTTAGTCCTCACGGGTGACAACGCATCTGCATTTTGATTTGTAATAGAGGATAGATGTAAATGTCTATGGGCCGCAGCAACCACTTACCATCAGGTGGACTGTGTGCTCGTTTGTCACCCTTATCCTATAAAAAAAATATAAAAGCAATAGAAATAGATTATGTTTTTATTCAATATAGGATCACATGTGTTTCATATTGTGTCATTTTTTTACTTTACCACTGGTTCAAAAAAACGTCTCTGTCCTAGGAACAACCGGCTAGAAACCCAGCGGGACTTTTTTTAAAGTAAATTTTATATGAATGTTTGTACAAACTATTTTTTTTATAGGATAGGGCGACAAACGAGCACACAGTCCACCTGATGATAAGTGGTTGCTGTGGCTCATAGACATCTACATTTATCATCGTTTGCAAATCAAAATGCAGACTCTGCGGAGGCTGGCCGCTAAGTTAAGCTGGACTTAGCGGCCAGCCTACGCAGAGTCTACTTCACCTGAGGATGCCTCGTGTAGAGGCGAAACACGTGTCGTATTTTCGAGTGGTGTGTCGTGTCTATTGTGGTGGTGTTGGGGATAGTAGTGCTGGAATTGACGGCGACGGATATAGTGCGCGTGTTTGAGGGAGGGTGGGAGGTCCCCTTAAAACTGAGCAGGACACATCATTTTCTTTCTTTATGCGGAATTAAGCAAATTAATTTATAACAACCTCATTATAATGGATTTCCGCAAAGTAACGCCTGATTCTATTAATTATTTTACTATGTATCATTAAATCATGAAACACAGCAGATTAGACGTTTCTGTTAAATATATTTAAAGTCAAACAATAAAATGACGCTTGTATTAAATATATTGAAAGTCAAACAATGTAACTTTCATGGGTTTTTAATTTAAAACTTTAGTTCATGTCTAAAAAACAGTTTTAATCACCAGAACCAACAGAAACTTCTTTTTTTATTCCCTAATATTATGTTTTTATAAAAGATGTGTGAGGCCATAATAAGTCCATAGCTCAAAATATTTTTATCTATCATGAGATAGATCTCAATATTATAGAAAGTGTTAATATTATATTTCTTTATTTTTTTTGTAAATTATTTTATTTCATTTGTTAATTCTAATGCCTCATCTACACTACTCGCGATGTAGATCGAAGTTGGACGAGGCGAATAGTATAGAGAGGTACTTCGATTCGCTTCGTGCAACCTCGCTTCGCCTCGGGCGACTTCCAATCGCTGTCGGTTTTTTGCGCCAGAGTCAAAGGATTTCGCGAAGTACACCGAAGTTACACGAAGCGTCTTACTACACTACTATGCTTACGCCAGTTATGAATATTTTTTTTTATATATAAGTATTAAATATGTAGCTTTCTAAATAATTATTTATTTAGTTAACGCATTGACGTCGTACTGTTTACACAATTAGGTACCTATAGCAGCTGTCTCTTGAACGTCATTCATGTTAAGGGTGCCAGGAGACTCAAGATGACTGAGCTCTTCGCGAAATAGCATGTTCTTCGGACTGCGATCGACTTCGACGAGCACTTCGTAGAAGTTACTTCGCGAGTAGTGTAGAGGAAGCATAACAGGCTGATTATTGGCACTTTATTAGTATTTAGTATATTTTGATTAATAAAATATGTTACCTAAATAATTTAAATGAACTGAGTTCGTTGTAAATTTGCACTGTTAAAGGGAATTTAATTTAAACGTTATAATTGAAATTAATGTCATAATTTTGTCGCATAAAGATAATTGTACGGTATAAGCAAAAATATAAAAATAACATTTTATTAATATGGTTATACTTTTGCTAGTGCTAAACCAATTTTTTGGCACATACAATTCAACCTACGCCTTAGGCAAAATCCGGATTTTCCGTTAGACATTTTATAGGGAATATAATGTTATAAATTAAATATTCGATACGCTTGGCAGGCAGAATGTACATCGTAGACCATGTCTCGCACACAGGATATGAATATGGCATGGATTTTCCTATAGTAGGCTCTTACAACCCACAGGACGATATGTGGTGGTAGGTTATCTTATATCGCCATCACACTTAACTGCGTAGTAACTTACAGTGAAACGCTACATGTTACGACGAGATTACATTGAAGTAAGAACACAAAAACTCTCCGATCACACTCTTAATCTCGTGGCTGTTAGACGGGAGATGAAGCTACATTCTTCATCAGATTTGACAGCATACAGGCAACTGAACAGACAGATCTCCAAATGCATGCGGCGGGACTTACGCAACTTCAATACAGCTTGTATTGAAGAAGCGATCGAGAGAAACCAAGGCTCCAAAGTCTTTGCCAGAGATTTGTGTGTCAGAAAGAGCTAACTGTCAAAGCTGAAGACCGAATGTGGCAGCATAGTTTCCGGGACACCTGAGATTTTGAGTGAGATTGAGAGGTTCTATGGGCAGCTGTACACGTCATCGTTGGAGCCACACGCAAGTGTGAGTAACGATCCAAGAGCTAGTCTTATCCGACACTATTCCGAAGATATCCCGGACGTCAGTCTGAGCGAGATTAGAATGGCTCTCCAGCACCTTAAAAACGGCAAGGCTCCAGGCGAGGATGGAATTACAGCGGAGCTTCTGAAAGCGGGTGGAAGACCGGTACTTGAAGTCCTTCAGAAGCTCTTTAATTCCGTCCTCCATGGTGGCATTACACCGGAGGCGTGGAGCAGAAGTGCGGTGGTCTTGTTCTTCAAGAAAGGTGACAACGCTCTCTTGAAGAACTACAGACCGATTTCCTTTCTGAGCCGCGTCTACATGCTGTTTTCGAGAGTCATTACAAATCGTCTCGCGCGCAGACTTGACGACTTCCAGCCTCCCGAACAAGCCGGTTTCCGAAAGGGCTTTAGCACCATAGACCACATACATACCCTTCAGCAAATTGTACAGAAGTCTGAAGAGTACAATTTGCCACTATGTCTGGCGTATGTGGACTATGAGAAAGCCTTTGATTCCGTCGAAATTTGGGCGATGCTGCAGTCCCTTCAGCGGTGCCAAGTTGACTGTCGGTATATCGAAGTGCTGAAGTGTTTGTACAGTAGAGCTACGATGGCTATCCGAGTACAGAACCAGAGTACGAAACCTATCCAATTGCAGAGAGGTGTAAGACAGGGTGATGTTATATCCCCGAAACTCTTCGCCGCTGCGTTGGAAGACGTTTTCAAGCTTCTGGACTGGAAAGGATACGGTATTATCATCAATGGCGAGTACATTACTCACCTTCGATTTGCCGACGATATAGTCCTTATGGCAGAATCACTGGAGGACCTAAGCACTATGCTCCTTATGACCTTAATAGCGTCTCCCAACGGATAGCTCTTAAGATGAACATGGACAAAACAAAGATTATGTTTAATGTCATGTCACACCCATGCCGGTAGTTGTTGGGAGCACTAAGCTCGAAGTTGTTGACGAGTATGTTTACCTGGGACAAATAGTCCGACTAGGTAAGTCCAACTTCGACCGAGAGGTCAATCGACGGATTCAACTCGGCTGGGCAGCGTTCGGGAAGCTACGACACATCTTCTCGTCAGACATACCTCAAAACCTTAAAACGAGATTGTACAACCAGTGCGTGTTGCCAGTGATGACTTACGGAACTGAGACGTGGTCCTTCACTGCTGGCCGTATGAGGAAGCTCAAGGTCGCTCAGCGAGCTATGGAGAGGGCTATGCTCGGAGTTTCTCTGAGTGATAAACTTAGGAATGAGTATATCCGCAGTAGAACCAGAGTAACCGACATAGCCCAACAGATTAGTAAGCTGAAGTGGCAGTGGGCCGGCCATATAGCTCGAAGAACCGACTACCGATGGGGAAGAAAGGTTCTCGAGTGGCAGCCTCGTACCGGTAGGCGAAGTGTAGGGCGTCCCCCCACGAGATGGAGTGACGACCTGGTAAGACATGCAGGAAGTCGATGGATGCAGGTGGCTTAGGACCGTGCTTTGTGGCATTACTTGGGGGAGGCCTATGTTCAGCAGTGGACTTGTGAAGGGCTGTAATGATGATGATGATGATGATGAAGTAAACTGGAATATCTTAAAGTACTTAAAATGTTTTGTAGAAAAACATACAATACTTTTTTGTCTTCCTTATTATATTAGGGGGTATTAAATAATATTAAAATCGGAAATATTTCTTATATATCTTTAATTATAATATAGTTTTACCTAAAACCTCCGTAAGAGAAGCGTCATACTTTTTAGTAAAATTTAAATACGCAACGGAAAATGCCTTTCAAAAAATAAAAAATATATAAAAACCACAACCACAAACCAATTAAAAAGTTTAATTTGAATTTATAGGTTGTTTCTTCTTCTTTTATTTACCTTGTTTATAATATGATACAGTAGTTTCAAAAAATTATATGCGCACAAATTACAAGCATTTAATCACGGAATTATAACATTTAACGGGTACCGTATATACGCACCCTTTTTTGTTTCCGTATGTAAAACTATCATACTGATGTTATAATAATTTTTACAAATAAAACCTCAAATGCAACACGTAAACAAAACAAATTATATACATTTAACTTTAACCCGAACGAATTGTTTCATCAACCAGTCTACCAAGTGCCTGTGAAATCGAGGCCATTGAGGCTTACAAGCTAGGCAGATTAAAAGTGAAAGATTTGCCAAGCGTCGTGACAACCAAGTATCTTAATATATTATTTGGTTAACCTGCTTAGTCCTTTTATCATAAATAGGCGGCAAATATCAAAACAAGTTATAATATTAATCTATACAAATAAATAAAATTGAAGTGTCTGTTTATAATGTCAAAATAAGAGCTTTTTACTTATATGCATATGAAAGTATATTATGTGCTTGTACGAAGAAAAAAAATATTTTTAAAATGTTTGTCAGTCTGTCTGTTCCAGCTAATCTCCGAAACGGCTGGACGGATTTTGACGAGACTTTCACTGGCAGATAGCTTATATTATAAGGAGTAACTTAGGCTACTTTTATTCATAAATATTCATATACTGAATTTTCTTTATTAAATTTATTCGTGCAGAATTTCTGGTAACTAAGGAATTTTCAATAATAACTAGTCTTTCAATAATAGACTTATTTATTCTAAACCACATGTACAATACATGAAATACACACATACGCACGCACGCACGCATATATATATATATATTTTAAATATATCTTTAAGTGAATACTGTGACTCATAGACATCTACATCTATCCTCAATTAAGAATCAAAATGCAAATGCATTGTTAGTCCTGATTACTAAGAGTGAATTCGTAGTTACAAGTAAGAAGTGTCTCCAATTCTACTCCTTCACCCACTGCAGCATTATGCCGCTAATTCACGCTCGTATTCTGTTTGAGCATAGACCCGGTAGATCCAACGTTCTTCTATGTGATATCGTTATACTATTGTATCTTAACAGATACTACTATTTATGATGACAGATGTAATTTATCAAACAAAACATGTTCCTGTTTCAAAAAATAAGTTAGAATCAGAAATATACACACGCCAGGTAGATATCCAGATAACTAGCGAGTTGATGAATGGTGTATACACGATTGAAAATCAGGCCGCATTCGCGAATTAGCATTAACGTCAGTTCTATTCCGTACAAAGAACCGAGACGAAGTCTACAGATCTTAGTTTCAAAGCATCTACACGAATAGAAACAGAGTAACTTTCGGTAATTTACAACTCTTCAGATTGTCGGATGCTTAGCTTCTCCGAAAAAGTGAATGCCTTTAAGGTTTTATTTTCAACTGCGCGCCCTTTGGAGACGAATAAAAAGTAACGTGCCTTTGTTTACGGCGTACTTACTTCCGCGGATCAATACTCGGTTTATTGGATTTCAATGCCAAAGAGGTGGCATATGTCTTTTTAGCTCCAGCGGGTGGCTAATTTTAGGACCGTATGTCAATTCGCCGTAGATAGGTAGCACGCGGCAAGAACGCACGCGATCTCGGGGTATGCTGATATTACTATAACTAGTTTGCATTTAAACTGCGCAGTAGAGACAACCAATGTAAAGAGAACTATGCGATAGTGTTTGAATGTTCCGTTCCGTTCTCCGTTGTATAACCGTTCGAGGGGGGAGGAAGGGCTCGCGTGGATGGCATCACGTGGGCCGACGAACGCTCGGAGACGAGTTGCTACGTCACCATTGCAAGCGGATCGAAACCGGCCACGGTGTCGGCCGACAACCTGTGGTAGGTATGCGCGGAATGCGACTAGCCGCCGCTAGATTGGCGTGGGAGGTGCAAGATAGCTTCGTCTTTTACGAACCGCAATTGCAGTTTTCTTGTGTAAATTACATTAGTGCAGGGGCATCATAATTCCCAATTCATTTTCATTACAAATTTTTATTAAGGTGTCTAGATCACAACACGCAAATAGGTATAAAAATACAAGACCCATTTTTATACACACCTAACTGATAAAGATTTATACACTACTACCTGAATTGTTTAATATTAGGTTCGGGATCGCGTATTGACGTTAATAAGTATCCAAGTTCAATCGAGTGAATATACACAGAAAACTAGTTATATTGCAGTTCTTAAACATTGTAAAGTCAAAAAAACATGCGTGAGTATCGTGGAACACTCGGTTGGAACAAAGTTCCTTTCGTAGTATATTATTATTGATAAACGTATTATATTATTGATTAACAAATATAAATTAATTAATTACTAGCGTCTATGAGGGCATCCACGATTTTTTCTGCCACAAGGGCGGCGCCACTAGAAAGTGAGGTATAATATTTGACAAATTTCATAGTGGGGAAGTTAATTTGTTCGGAAAATATAAAGGTTATTGTTTTTTTCTGTACTATTAGCTATATTTTATATGAATAAGATTAAAATAAATAAACCAAACCACAGATATTCATAAAAGTAGAAAAATTAAAAAAAAAGTTAAAAATATCCAAAAGAATTACAGAGCAAAGCACTGACGCATTGTTTTGTGTATTAATTTAATACTATAGAAACTGATAAACTTTTATTAAAAACCAGCTTCTCAATTAAATTACACTGTGTAACAAATAACTTTACCTCAGTGTCAGCTAGCGACATCTGGTGAGCAGAAAATTATTAGCCCTCATTAAAATGAAGCGTCATTTAAAATAAAATAATATTTCTTTCAAGGCAAGATAAAAAAGTGCGAGGGAGATGGATATTATGCCATATCACTACCTTATAGCCGCCAAAGCCGTCTACACTACGTCAGAAGGGTCGTGGCGGAAACATCTTATAATATATATATATACTAGCTGACCAGGCAGACGTTGTTCTGCCCTTTCCGAACAACCATTTGCTTTCCCAAAAAAACTCCTGAAATTAGCAATAAAAAATTGAGGGTCACTTATCGGTATAAAAACTATCCTATCTCTCAAGTTGGACCAAACTGCACACAGTCTGCAAATTTTTTTTGAAATCGGTTCTATCTGTTGAATACTTACAGCAACACGTGGTGGTTATATTACTAAATTGTAGCTTATATTAAACGTTTGTATTTTTAACATAGCGCCATCTATTAAATATTTACTCAATTCAGTCAACAGATATCGTCATCTGACAGAATCGCTTGGAGCTAACAGATCATTGTGACTGTCAAATAATAGAGAAATAATTTTCAATAAAATAATATTGTATTGCGACTATAAATTGAGATGTAAGCTATCCTATCTTTTAAGTTGGACCAAACTGCACATTGACCAAAAATTTCATTGAAATCAGTTCAGTAGTTTAGGAGTCCATCGCGGACAAACAACGTGACACGTACTTTTTATATATAAAGATATATATATATATATATATATATATATATATATATATATATATATATATATATATATATATATTTTTGTCGCCTATTCCCCATCCGTCCGATGAAGAACTTCGTTCCAATAATTGGGGCAATTCGCGCCCATGTTTATTCTATATGCACAGCATTAGGTAGTTATAAAAAAGTGTATCAGATATCCGTGCTGCTAGAATTATGTAAATGATGAGGTGACATTACGCCCCTGTATGGAATCTATTGCAAGGTCATACTAAGACTTGCAAGAAGTTCAAACTAAGTGCATGGTTAGCCTTTAAATGATATAACTGCGCAGTTCTTCAGTCGGCACTTCGAAGAAACCATTAAGTCGAAATCCTTGACATATTATAGTTGTTAGAAGCGCACTCTTATATCTAACTACGGTGAACTGGACAACGAATTGGTTTAACGTGTTTTCATGCGACTTACTTTCATCGCCTTTGTCTGCTTTGACTGACATCCTTATAAAAAAAAAGTTATATTCAAACTAAGCACAACACTGAAACAAGTAACACATAAAACAAATCACTTAGATTCTTAGACGACAACTTAATGGTTCGCTGATTGCGCGGTTGCAGTGCGCGATTCATTTTTTCGGCGTCTAGCCGAGGCTAGACCGTCCTTATTTTACTGTCAATGAATTTCTGACTATTAAGTCGATACGTCCGCATCTTTAGACGTCCTTGCAAAGCGTCCGCGTTGTTGAGCAACAATGTTGTTTATACACGTGTCATTTGTTTTGTTGCGGACGCGGCCGATAACGACGCTATGCCGCCACGGACAGTCCGTCTCAACTAACGCGTAAGTCTAATACCAGTATCCAGTAAGCAATAACTAAGCGGAAAGCCACGTGATTCAGATGACAAACACGCCGGTTTACTTTACGGCAGTCAAAGCGATTTCATCCATGATTTGCCTATCAACCCACGCGTTTCCTGTTTCCTCGGCTAAATTAAAACCGATATTGTTATACTATATGTATATAGAGGTCATTTTTCACTTTATCCTTTAATACATAAAGTACAATATAATAAATAATATGAAGTTGGTTGCAGATAGCCACTTATTTACCATGATTGTTATTCAACGTGATAGTAAAATAATAATTTAAAATTTAAAATTTTGTACCACTGACTTCAAAAACTCAAAAACTATTACTCAGACCTTGATCAAATTTATATGGGGTCACATGTGAAGCACCAGCTTTCAAATAAAAAAAAGAATGATCGAAATCGGTTAACCCAGTAAAAAAGTTATGACGTAACACACATAAAAAACATACAGTCGAATTGAGTACCATCTCCTTTTGGAAGTTGGTAGAAAACAGCATCGGTTGAAAATTGTCATTTAAAGTATAAACGTTACCTACTGTAGAATTTTAGTTATTAAAGAACAGTAAGATTTTGAACTGAAACAGAATTAACAAATATTTCATGAACTGAAAACTGACTTTCATAAATTTGGGCACCTTATGTAGACGTATTATAATATTGTAATAATAATAACGTTTATTATTTATCACCACAAACAAAGTTATATTTAGAGTTATGAATAACAACTAACAACTTCGGCTGTGCATCGCTGGTGCCTGTGGTAGGTATGTAGGTATGATAGGACCCGTATTATACTGGCCACCAGGTCTCCACCACTATGAGGAATACTATGGGATATGAATATCATCGTAATATTACGAAGCGGGCGGGCACCACTCCGAACGCTAGTAGTGAACGCCCCGCTGCACGCTCGAATAGACCGTGCTCTCAGATTGAGTTTACAGTACAATGCTTTTGTGACACAAATGTGTCTAACATGTAGACCTCATCTGATTCCCGTATCGTACATAGTACAGTAGCATTATGATGACTACAAGAGGGTTATAATGTAATTACGGGATTAGTAATTTAATGTTAATATCAAAATGTGATGCAAAACTCCTCAACAAATATTTAAGTCAAGTAAGTTGTTTAAAAGTTTAAATAAAAAACTAAGTAAGTACTTAATTCTAAAAACAAAGGCCAATTTACCCATTATCACGACTTGTGTTTCATTAGAACCGTTTACCGCACTCTTAATATTCATACGTGACATGGAGTACAGAATCAATCGCGGTACAATTTAATCGTGTATCCATTATAAGAACCAGTCAATGCAACGATTTGAAATCACCCCATTGTATTTTAAAATGATTGAACAATGTCTTCGGACCACCATGTTGAGTACAGGATCACGATTTATTAGTTGTTTATGAAAACGGACACGCATAAACAAGTTCATATATCACGTGTGTGACTCGGAAAGTGCATCATGATAGCACTGCGAGTGCTCGAGATATTAATGGATGGGTCCCAGTGTCGTTCCGAAAGAAGATCCCGGCAGTCCTCGTCTACACTGATTATGGTCGTCGTGGGATTTTAGCCCATTCAAGTTCGGCATAACCGTTCTGTAATATATCCATTACGATTTCCACACGTCAATTAAAGCTCCCTTATATTAACTCGAATCCGAAACCCCCAGAGTCAGTCTAAAGGTCAGTCCACTAAGGCTCGCAGTTGTTATTATATAAATCACAAATGAATTAAACAATAAGATGCGTCGACGATAAAAGCAATAAACAACCCAATTTTCGACGAGAATAATTCTCAACCAAACAAGGAACAGTTTTAAAGAGTACATTATAGTATGTGCCAAATCGATTGAGAAAAACGGACAATGACCTTTCGGTCGTTTAACCAGGGGTTACAAACCTTCAATATATAGGCACATTTTATATGTAGTACTTTCTTTATTTATAATGATTTTTTTATAATGATTGATATAATATATATTTATTAACTATTATTAAAAAGTTATGTGAAAGATCGCTGTAGAAGAAAAATCATCTATTGTTATAAAGTACTTTATTCATTTAACAACAAAAAACATTAATTTATAACACATATAAAGATTCGAGTGATAACGACACCGAATAAGTACGTACTTATGCAAAAGATAAAACTTTATTTTTAATATTATATAAGAACTTTATTTTTATTCGGTGCAATCATCACTCGTATCTTCACTTGATGAACTATCTGTAACATTAATTATAAAGCGATCTGCAGTTTGGTCAATTCTATCATCCATGCCACGCATTTTTTGTTCAACCTTAAGGACATGCTGAACACAGTTTTTCCATTTATCTGGCGTGATTTGAGTTAAACCATCTTTAAGTAAATTTTTAACATCTTTTAACTTTAAAGTTGTATTTTTTCGTGCAACGTACCCTTTCACATCTGCCCACACAAGTTCAATGGGGTTAAGCTCACAGTGATAAGGAGGTAACCTTACCACTGTGATGCTTTTTTCTTTTGCCATCTCGTCGGTGACGTAACTTCGATAGTTATCTTTAACTGCCTTTATTTTTTCCATTAAGTGGGTCTTTGTGTCCGAGGGCACGTATGCGATCTGTTTAGATTCTAGCCATTCCTGCATATTTTGTTTCCGCCAAGACATTGTTGGGGTTTTTTCTAAACGTCTGGAGTGGTAACTAGCGTTATCCATAACTATGACATCGCCGCTTTGCAGTTTTTCTATTACTTTTCTAAACCAGTCCTCGAAATGGAGAGCGTCCATACTCTCATGGTAGTCACCAGTAGATGATGATTCAAATACCCAATCACATCCCTCCAAAAAGCCATTTTCATTGCCAACGTGTACAACTATTAATCGCTTTCCTTTACCCGAAGGGGCTTTCGCGCCAGTAGAGTAGCCTTCTAACCGTGATTGACGAGAAGATTCAATTGTGGTGTCTTCCCATACCTTTCCCATAGTATGACCTGCGTTAATCCATGTTTCGTCAAGGTAAAAAATGTTACGTCCCTCGTTTCTTAATATTTGTATTTCTCTCAAATATCTGGTACGCCACAGAACTATCTCTGGGCGATCTATTAGACCACTTTTTCTGTTTCTCTTTATATATTTGAATTTTAAATGGCGCAACACACGTCGCAGGGAAGTTTTGCTCAAGTTTGGCAACTGGTCATCTTGATTTATACTGAGCAAAATTTTGTCTAAAGTCGGTAATTCTCCTGCAAGAAAGAACTGATGCACTTTCGCTCTTATAGCCGATTTATCAAAATCGTCCAACTTGTCAATTACAGACTTTTTTCTTTTATTAATTATTCCCTTTTCTGGTATTTTATGGGAATCTCTATACACGCTTAATACGCGATATATAGTGCTCTTGCTGACTCCTGAGATCTCCGAAACCTTTTCTACCATATTAACGTTTGAAGGATACACGTCTTCGGGCCAGGTGTTTTTGACATATTTGTATACATTAATGATAATCTCTTGTTCCCCGACCGACAAAGTGGTAGGTTTTCTCTTTTTTACTGGTGACGTTAAAGGTGCTCCAGAAGATGGGCCTGTAAATAAATGACAAAAATATACTACCATAGTACTACATCACATAAATACATATTGTTTTAGAAAATAAATACCACATGGTCACATAAAAAGAGCGCTTTAAGAAATAGAAAGGCTACGTCGTCGCATTTGTACCTATTTGTACGTACCTGCTACGTTTATTATGGGTCGGCGACGTCTCTTTCCACTTGATGTTGAAGGACCGGGTCCTTCACCAAATTCTCCTGAACTCATGTCGATTTAGTAACGACCGTCACAGTAAAACTAATATAACAGATTCAAAAAACAAAAACTTAACGATATAACAAATTTAACAGTAAAAACTCAACTAAAACAATGCAATGAATGCTATGAATTACCCGAGACGTACACATGCAAGCGCTATCCGAACACGAATGAAAACAAAATGGCGGACCGGCCCAAAAAAGGTGACGCATCTCTGGCTGCCATTGTCACGTTTCTTTTAGAACGAACTGACGTAACGCGCGTTTTGTTTATTTTAAAGGGATGAATTTGCAAAAGCTCAATATGGTGATTATATTGCTTCAAATATTTTTTTAATATGAAGCTGTTATTAAATGAATTGCTGCGTTACTTACCATAAATTGAAATATAAAATATAACACATTTTTCGCGATGTACCGTAAGATTTTACTATGTTTATAGGAACCACAGACAATATTATTTAAGAAACAAAAAAACAAAACATATGTGCTGACCTAGAAGTGGGAATAATATCAATATTTAAATATTGTTATCACATCTAAATTGAGATTTTGTAAGTTACGCCTTTTGACACTCGGCTCATATCTGAGGTCATTGTCCGTTTTTCTCAATCGATATGGCACATACTATAGAAGAAAAAGACAAGGTAAGGGCCCGCACTTCGAAACAGTTGTATGCATAAAACTTCACGAACGCTTCTTTTTTCCGCCGGCTGCTGCCAGCCACGCAATTTCTCCGATTGTATGCAAATCCTTAGCGCAAACAAAGAATGAAAAAGCACCCGCCGCAGACGTTTGCCCGATCCCACCTGTGCTCTGCCGTTCCGTCTGAGCTTGGAGCAAACTAGCGAACCAATCCGACTGAAAGCGCGTCGTAAACAATCTCACCAGGACATTATTATCGAATAGATCTCATCTCTACATATCGACTGACGCGACGTCTAGTAGACGACGTGTAGAACACGCTTTTATTACCAGTCTTCGGCTAGTGAATTATTCAGTAGATTTTCTATTAGCACTTAGGTGGAAGAGTAATGCGTCTCTACTAGATTTTCATTGCGTTAGGAGCGGCGTATAAACACGAGAACGTTCCGGGTCTCATTTGCATCGCCTCGGCCAGACTGTGCGGCGTCTATGAAGAAATTTTGTTTTCGATTCAGCGGCAATAGGAAATAAATCAGTCAACAACAAATTCGACAGCGATCTGATGAATATTTCAACTGACTGATATCGTGAATTTTCTTTCCATTTTGTTTACATACATAGTGCCTTATTCGATGAGTAATAAATAGTTACAGTTATTAGTTAAAATAAACAGATCCAAATATAATTCTAAATGCTTTTTACAATTCATTATTGTGTAATACTTCTGAGAATTAGGTATTCTAAGCTACGAGAAAATAAAATATGTTTTGTAGATTATGCGTGAAGATGGACTATCTTTAACATCACGTAATCATATTTTTTATAAGCCATTTAATTTATAACAAAACAATTTTACGATTTGTTTAATAATTTGTATTAAATAAAATTAAGTAACTAGATAGATTTAAATGAAACTTAGTTTTAGGGATTTTATCGAGTATATTACCTTATTTAAAATTTCCGACGTTTCGAGTACTATACAGCACCCATGGTCACGGGGGACTGATGTTTTTGTCTCAACGTTATAGTTAACCACAGCTACTTTTAGTTGCAAATTATTAATTTTTGATCCGATCTACGGTGAATGAGTCTTGATGTCTTGCAGTTTTATCCTTGAGTGGGGATTTAATCAAATTAATTAATGAAATTATATCCCAACTCAAGCTTAAAACTGCAAGACATCAAGACACTATAAGCTCATTCTGCGTAGATCGGACCACAAAATTATTAATTTTAATCTGAAGGTAGCCGTGATTAACTATAACGTTGAAACCCCCGTGACCATGGGTGCTGAAAAACACTCAAAACGTCTGGTATTAAAAATAACTTAATATACGCGATGAAGTCCGCAAAACTGAGTTTCATTTAAATGTTTAGTGTTCGCGTTCACATTAGAAATCATTAAACAAATATAGTAAATTTTTAGTTTTAAGGTCTCATACACGTTCAAATCTGTCACCGGGTTAGCAATAATGAGCTGGCGTGAGAAGAAGCAGCAGGAAGATAAGATCTCGGATTCTTGTTGTCTTTGACAAACTTTCATAACAATTTGTGAAATTTATTATTACTATACTGTTACAATATCAATATCCTAAATAGCAACTAATTACATATAGGTCTGGACAATATTTATTATAGGTTGAAGTAAAAATGCACTGGCAAGTGCAGTGTTGGAGGACGACCTTCTAAAGTGACGATCTAATAAAACATACAGGTAGTCGATGGGTGCAGGTAGAAAACCGTAATTTGTAGCTATATACTGTTCAGCAATGGCCTTATGATGGGATGTAATGTGTGTACGATTTCACGTGGAAAGTGAGTTAATGTCTCAATCATACGTTTGGCGATAGTAATATGGAAGCTTGTTTTACCGCATTTTATATAATTCGGCGCGTACGGTGCGGGTGTAATGTTACAGCATGAATATCTGAACTTCTTTCATTATTTACTCAATCATCAAGTTTTAAGTTGTTTAGAAACACAAAGTTTTGAATTGAATGGTGTAGGATTAGAAGTTTACAAAGGAAACAGGTGTGTAAGCGAGAGATGCTTCTTCATTATTCAAAACAAATGACTCGTACTATTTTATTTTGAACCCCTCACCACAAACGTCACAAACTGTCCCGACTACTATAACTATCGAAGAGTTTTCTACAGCGGTAATAATTCAACTTATTTTTTAAATTATAATTAGTGGCGCCTTACTCAATTAAATATTAAGTAATAAGTATAAGTAATTATTAAATAATAAGAAAAGAGAAAAGAAAATAAATCTTTATAAATTGCTCATGAGAACGCGGCCAAAAAAAAAACAAGTAACCCGAGTATTTATAGTAACCTATATATAAATGATTAAACTAAAATTTTCCTAACTATTATCCCGTAATAATATATTGCTAAACATTGGTATCACCCGTTTTAGGGAAAATTTGCTAAAAAAAAATGAATTAGCAAATCTTTGCAATCAATGATTTGGCAAAACCTCAGTAATGAAAAATGGGTGATGTACTTAATGTAACTTTACTGTAATACTGTTATTTCAACTAAAAATATTATTAGTTTTAGGAAAGAAATAAATTATATAAATAATAATCAAATAAAATTATCAACAACATATATAAATTGCAGCTTTATTGAAATAACGTAAATAATAAAGAAAAAAATGTACTTGTCAACTTGTGTGCCAATGTTATTCTTCGGTAACTTTTATTGAATATTTCAAGATATCAAAGCGGCAGACTTATTACTTCACGTTTTTTTCGGTCATTTTTTTACACCTTTCACACTTGAACGTCGCTATATCAACCGCCGGTCAAACTAAGAGTCCCCATTTCATGTATCTCAGGTATAGGGGATTAACTGGAAAATATATAAAGCTTATTGAAATACCCTAAATCTGTCGCTCACTGACTCTTAGACCATAACATTTTAACGCTGAAGAAATATATTTTGCAACTGACAATTGGAAATTGATTCCTTCAAATGAGACCATGAGCAGGTTTACAATAATTAATATGTATTTTATACGTGGTAGAGCCATGCTGCAGCTATATTACTGGTATAGTTGTAGCACGAATGGGTCGGCTCGACAGAGGAAGGACCACGCTCTCACAGGATACCAGCGTAAAATGGCAGCTTAACGCTGCTGTTTCGTATGGTGAGTGTAGAGAACCGGAGAGCCTTTTTACTGGAAACGAGGCATTCTATGTTAGTCCTCACGGGTGACAACGCATCTGCATTTTGATTCGTAATCGAGGATATATGTAGATGTCTATGGGCCACAGCAACCACTTACCATCAGGTGAACTGTGTGCTCGTTTGTCAACCTAATTCTATAAAAAATATATTAATTATTGTACATTAAAACAAACATTTTTTTAAATACAGAAAGACATTCTTGTAAATCTAACAGTGGTGGTCACAACAATAAGTTTATTTGTGAGGTTGAGCGAATCATGCGTATTTAAATAAACATTAAACCGAACAAATTAAAATGAGTTTATTGTAAGAATAAGAAAGGTTGGGTATTAGAAAACTACGCCTACTTATTGCCAAGAGTAGTGGTGGAATATGACTACGTGCTTTACTTTATTATTAATAAAATTGCAATTTACCTATCACTAGCAAAGAAAATAACTCTTAACGATTATTAAAATGTAAAGTGTATCCAATAATCTAACTGAAGCGAAGTATACAAAAGTTAATACAGGTTGTTCAAACAAAACGATTGCGCTTTTGTGGACTTCTATTACAGAGTTTTTCATTAATTTCATTTCTATTGCTGTAACGCTCGTTAGAATTGAACAAATTTCCACTTTCTTGGTACAACAATCACTGCGTCCAACTTGTAATTACTTACCTACCGGGTGGAAAGGTACAGTGGCTGCTGCGGGCCAATGTAACATTCCCAAATGAAAAAGATACTCTTAGATTTTCTATACCGAGAAGAAAATTAACTTTAGCCTTCCTTTTGTCTTATTTCCGCTTCTCCTGTCTAGTTGCAACAGTAGTTTTATCTTTATTCTTTTCCGTAATATCGCTACTGCACACAATGTCATCTCTTAAGTTACATAATGATTAAAACACCTGTAGGGGAGACCGGGGATGGTTGACCAATTTTCAATGAAAACGCTTGTATTTTCATTATTTCAGTGTATATTATCGAAAAAACCAATACCTCTGTTAGATAAACTATTAAACTTTGGAAAAAAATAACAAAAAGCGTGTAATTAATTATCATATAGTGCACAAGTTTCATTTTGTAGAACACGAAATATGAGTCAACCTACCCCATGCCTGGGGTTGGTTGACTTGTCCCTAGGGGTAAGTTGACCTAAGAAATAATTGATGCACATTAAGGGAATAAATAGGATAACGAAATATAAATAGTATTAGTAATTATATTTTTTAATTAAAACAAAGTTTTTAATACTGACAATTAAAAAAAGAACATAATATACTTTAAAGTATAATAAACAATCATAGATTAGAACATTTCTCAACTAAATACTTCTTAATTCCTCTTCTAATTAATTTAATAATTTGGTAAAAAAAAACAGTCTTAACTAATTTAACTAACATAATTATATATTTCTAACGTAAGAGATCACATTTTTGGAATCAGGCTATCAAATCAGTCTTCAAAATCAGAGGTGCAATTTTTGCATTCATAGAACAAAATATTGCCATTTGTACATTTTGCATGGGCCCATAACTTGCACGTAGTGCACTGAATCCATTCCTCTCCAGGAATACTCAAACTATAAGATTCAGTGCACTCTAAACAAAATGTATCATCCTCATCACATTTGTCTTCGTCATTATTCCTTTTATTCGTCTCATGAAAAGCTTTTTTTCCTTTTCCCTTACCCTTACTAGCCCCTTTAAATTTTTCTTCCATTATCTTTGGTTTTTTTGATTTCTTTGTCAGCGTCTTACGAGATTGCTGTTTTATTTTGAGTTCCATTAGATTTTCTTTTTCTGGTGTGTCTGTATAAATAGTGCTTTTTCTTTTTCGAATATTTTTTTTATTTTCCAAACGTGGTCCAGCTTTTGGAAATGGTCTTATCTCTTCAAGTAAATTAAACGAAGTACTGGGCATATTCAAACTTCTTGCTTGGGTCACCGGACTTTTTTCAGGAGTTTTAAATCCTTTATCTTCATTCGTTCCTGAAATTGCGTCTAAAATACAAGGCAACTCGCAAGAAGTATGTAATGTCGATATTGGCATGTCAAATTCATCACTTATTAAAAAAGCAGCATCAGTGTCGTTACCTGGGTCATGTGAAGGTCTTGCTTGAGAAGTTAATAGAGCAGCACTGTCAGTAACTGATGCTGTTGGTAGTGCACTAATAGGAAAGTCTGGTGTTGGTCTGTCAGTTACATAAGATCCGCTAAACTCCGAGTCAGGAAATACATTTTCATTGAGTGGTGATATCCCAGTGACTCGGAATCCAGATTGTATATTATCAATTGTAGCTGCCAATGGTAATGATGTTTTCACCAACTCAGGTATGTCATAGATCGTAATAGTCTTACCTGGGTGACTTGCTAACCAGGTGTCGCATGCTTTGTTAAAATATCTCTTAAGTGGCTCATAAATAGTTCTATCTAAAGGCTGCAGCTTATGGCTACAGTGGGGAGGAAATGATAAAACCGTTACTCCATTTTCTTGAAAATAGTCAAGTACTTCAATAGACAAATGCGAGTCGTGGTTGTCTAGAAGTAATAAAACAGGCTTTTCTTTATTGGGTTTTACATATTTTACGAAATGTTTAGAGAATTTTTTAAAATTATCTTCTTTCATCCATCCAGAAGGATTAGCATCGCCATCTGAACCCACCGGGGCACCCCTAATAAAATGTTCTTTGTAGTGCACACGTGGGAATACGAAGAACGGAGGAACCATATTACCAAGAGCTGAGATTGCAACCGCGACTGTCACCAGCGTACCTCGTTCAGCAGAAGTCATTTTTCCCAAGTTTTTGATTCCTCGACGAGCTATCACTCTATTAGGAACATGTACTGTTGTAAGCCCTGTTTCATCTACGTTCCAAATATCGCCAGGACTTAGATTCAAACGTTGGTAAACAATTTTCAAGTTGTCGAAGAACAAATTTACGTTGTTTTTGTTAAATGAAGTGGCTCGGGATAAACTCGTAGCTTGAGGACATCGTATAGAGAGCGAAGGATGACGTTTCATAAAACTTCCCAACCAATCTTCACCAGGAATCAGTTTTTTGTTCCACGAGTCAGGGATAGATTTCTTATTTTTTTTCGCAAACTCATATGCAAATTTTCGTGTTTCATAAGGAGTAAATCCGTAATAAATATCAGCTGCCCTCTTGAGATAATTTTCTAATGAGAGTTCTTCTTCGTTACTAAATATTTGTCTATTTTTAGTGTAGCCAGTGCTCTCCAAAGTCAATTGAGATCTCGTTAATTCCGGATTACTTTCTAAAATTTTCTTCATATTTACCACGTGGCGTTGGAGTGTTTTATATGGTATAGAAAATTCTTTTGCTGTAGAATTAATACTTTTTTTATCAAAAATTACTTGTTGACATGCTCTATCGAAGACATCTTTGGGTGTATTTCCTCGATTAGTCTTTCTTTTGTACGTTCGCATGGTTCTGTAACAACAAGCATTTGACGAATTAAAAAAAAGACTGACTTTATTCAATGTAAAGTATATCCAGACAACTATGGGGTAGATTGACTAGGTGGTCAACCAGCCCCGCAATAAGTTGGTCTACCAGCCCCGGAACACTTTTTAATTTTTAACGACATGGTATAGCTTCAAAATTGCGGCGAAATAAAAAAGTATGATACGTAATAAAAAGATTAACAATTAAAATTTTACTTTAAATTACTTGAAAGTAAATAACAATGAGTATATAGTCATTACTAAAAAATATATTAAGAGGAAAATAATTACTTACATGATTTGTTTTTCGATAATGTGCTCCTTCTCCTAAACGACACGTGTACGCGATGCCGCGCTCTCGACGACTGAGCGGGGGGAGACAACGGTTTCTCGCGCCTAGTTGGATGACTCAAGACTTTCGAGTAGGTCGAGTTTTTGACAGTAAGTCAACCTGCCCCTATAGTCAACCATCCCCGGTCTCCCCTATACATTTCACGATCGAGTCTAAAGCAACTATGATTTCCCTAGTAACGGGTCTTGCGTCAACGAATTAATTGCCTAGTAACTACGTATGTTTAGATTGTTATGCTAATAAGTTTATAATGAATAATTTATACATTAGCATCTTAGCATCTTACCACCTTATCCAAAAAAGAAGTTTTTTACTTACTTTTAAGATAAAGAAGGCTCCGAAAAAGATCCCTAAAATACCAATAGAGTACGTGAGGGTAATATACACATTCGGTTAATTTGGTCACTTTCTTATTAACTCAAAAACTACAGCCTTGCTTGCAGATGATGACCCTGTGATACGATAGCTTTTCATCAGTCAATCAAATAATAAAGGGTCAAAAAGCGCGGGCGCTGCTTTATCGACGCCATTTTTACAGTTGAAATAATTGTAAATATTTTAGTCGATTTTAGTATTGTGTAGTATAGTTATTTCTTTTTCAAGTTGATTTTTCGAAGTGTCAATATATTAGTTATAGTATACGACTTTGTGTTTTTGTCTCTGTCCTTCTTCTAGTTTAGGTTTTATAGGGCATATACATTATTATTATAAGATGAAATAACTACCGCAATAACTTATGATTTCCAATCGAAAATCCTTCTCAGAACTGAGAGGCCTGTGCCCATGAGTGGGATGTACAGTGGTGGTCATATAATTAGAAACACTTCTTATGAATAAAGAAAGTATAACTTCAACGTACAATGTTCGTAAAAAATATACATATTTAATAATTAATAATCGTGCAATAATATAGCCCATACAATACAAATAAAAAACTCATTAAATGCATAAAATATAAAACATATCTTACTTTTAATTACAAAATGAGTCTTACACATGTAAGAGTTTATTTTCTGTTACTGGACGCTTGGACGCCTAATTAGAAACATTTTAAAAAAGTATCCATAGCTCGTTCTTTTTTTGAAATTGGGGAATAACATTTCTTTCTTGGCTTTTTCTATTATTTTGGCGGCAATTCAAAATTTAATCTGAATTTTATTTTGTTCAAAATGGACAAAAATAAAAGTTGTGACGCGACAAACTAGGCAAACAATTGTTAATAAAAATCCTTTTTCGTATATCGGACAGCACTAAATGAGCACTCATTTATTATCTTATATCATTAGGTGATAATCCACTTGGATGTCAATGTTTCATCACATACTCTGCTAAAGATGTCAAAGTAGCAGTTAACGGCATTTAAAAATAATAATTTTCATAATCCTTTTTCGTATATCGACATCACTAAATGAGCACTAATTAATTATCTCATATCATTAGGTGATAATTCACTTGGATGTTAATTTTTTCATCACATACTCTGCTAAAGATGTCAAAGTAGCAGTTTACGGTATTTAAGAATAATAATTTCTCAAATCCTTTTTCGTATATCGACAGCACTAAATAAGCACTAATTTATTATCTTATATCATTAGCTGATAGCCCATTCTGATGTGATTTTTTTATTACATACTCTGCTAAAGATGTCAACCAAATAGAAGCATCAATAATTTAGGGCTCATTTAGTGCTGCCGATATACGCAAAAACAAATATTGGGAAAATATATATATTTTTAATATCATAAATTTTTATATTTATATTCTTATATTATATTATAATTAAATTGTAGCAATTTAATTATAATATAATATAAGAATATAAATATAAAAATTTATGATATTAAAAATATATATATTTTCCCAATATTTGTTTTTGCGTATATCGGCAGCACTAAATGAGCCCTAAATTATTGATGCTTCTATTTGGTGTTGCATTAAGCGGTTATCGTTTTAATAGGTAGAACACTGCTAGCTTAATTAAAAGCTAGCAGTTTTGTAATTTTTGATCAAGCTATTTTGGCGTGAAATTTAAATTTGCAGCACTAAATTAGCACTAAATGAGCACTAAATATTTAGCAAAAATTTAAGTGGTTTTGCCCAAATGACCATTCCAGCTTAACAGACCTATACATCATGGCAATTGAGTGAAGATCGTAATAAATAGTTTTTTTGTACTTGCCAGTAGAGTATAGGATCATACTTCAGGTGCACAACTGCCTGCGATAAAAAGAGTGTTGTAATTAACAATTTAACAGGCAACATCATAATATTACAGATACATTCAACAAATTGTAAATAATTTTATGGTTTTTATCAAAAGAAAAAAAATCGAATGGCGATTTTCAAGGGTGAAATATCGATTCACTGGATAGCGATTCAGTACTGCATATCGATTTAAAAAATCGATCATTTGGGCCAGAAAAATCGATTCCTTTTCAATTTTTCAAAAAAGTTCGATCTCAGATCGACATCCCTATTTGGCAATTGGCAAGTTGTGCGTTCGCGCTTCATTTATACTTATCCGAGTTTTTTATTAGTTTTAGTAATGTTTTATTTGACGTGTAACAAATTTATATGAATTGGACAATGATGCCAAAACCAAGTGCCGTTTGGAATTATTTCAATGAAGTTTGTGAGAATACAGCAAAATATAAACTATGTAAGAAGATGTATTCACGAAAGGGAGGTACAACTACTTCGTTAAAAAGTCATTAAAGTCTGTGCATGCCACTGAATTCGAAGAATTCAAAAAAATTGAAACTGAAAAGAAAAATACAGTGCAATAGAAATGCCCTTAACACATCTCTTCTGTTTCCACTTCCGATTCCGGTTCCGATTCCGACAAACAAAATTTAAAATCTCCGCTTCCGAATTCGGTTCCGATATAACCACTTCCGTAACATCCCTACTTAAAACTGATTTAAATGTTTGTTCGTATGTAATATTGAAACTGCACTTGTGTAATGGGATTTATATTGTTTTTCTAATAAATGATAAATCGTTGAAAATATTGTTGTCCTATTTAATGTTTAATTTCAAAATAAAATCGATTGCGGTGAAGTATCTTACATAATGTCAAGGACTGTTGGTATTGTTTCTAATTATACGACCACCACACCACTGTATATATGCTGTAGCTTTACTTTTCTAATCAAAAAACTGGCTGACCAGGCAGACATTGTTACGCCCTTTCAGACCACCCTGTGTCCTAAAAAAATCATTAAATTCACAATATAAAATTGAGGGTCACTTATCGGGATAAAAACTATCCTATCTCTCCAGTTGGACCAAACTGCACACATTGTGAAACATTTGATTGAAATCAGTTCAGTAGTTTAGGAGTTCATCGCGGACAAACAACGTGACACGCAATTTTTATATACAAAGATTATATTAATAAATAATTATAAAATTTAGGTTAAGTACGATAAATATTAATATTATGCTGATTGGCACTAATAAATATATAATAAGTTTTTCATGACTGGCCTATTCATATCAGGGAGAGAACTGGTTTATTCACAAAGCGCCGAATGACCTTCGCTACCCAGTGTGATAATGCCAATATTTTAACTTAAATATGATAAAATTTAAATAATAATGTTTTCTTATATTTATTTTACACGAATAGTACACATTGAATAAAACTAATCAGCTTTACAGCAGCCAAATGCCGGTAATTAATAAGTAAAATTCATAAAATTTAAATATAATTACTATATTGAATACATTCTATAATGATAATGACCTCTAGACTGAATTTCGGTCACGGCGGCCAGTACCAACACAAACTGCGCATGACATGGTATAGTAAAAGTATCTTTTAATAATAAAATGACATTTTTTAGCTTTTCGGATTCGTAATTTTGTTTTGAAAATGTTTATTTTTCAAAATTATATTTATGACAAAAATGCCACTAAAAACCTTGCTTTGTCATCCCTGACATTATTGTGTAACTACTAACTAGATAATACAATCTATAAAACAAATATTAATTAATCAATTGCGATATAAACACACTTATTGATGGCGGCGTGAGCACATTATTGGGGCACAGCCATCACTCGCAAGGCGGTCCGTGAGGCACAAGGCAAAAGGCATGAGGCGAGGCCGCAGGACGGGTCCCAAGCAGGTTTAACGGCCGGCCGCCCGCCTGTCTGGCCGTTCACCCGAGGCCCGCGCGGGCACATGAGTAAATAAACGGAACAGAGATAAAGCTTCATACCAACGCGCGAATCGGTTGAACTACTACAAGCACGCGGGGCATGTGTACGTGAGTGACCACTGGCCGCTTGTCGCGTACGCGGCGATACTGGAAAATACCGGTTAAGCTGGCACAGCCAGTGGACAACAATCCAGGGTCAGTGCGACGCACTTTGTTGGTTTTTTAGTTGCAAGTTTGAATATTTTAATGTAAAACCGTGGTATTATTAATAATGGTTGTTTATTGTACTGTGTGTATAAATAATACTAGAAAAAATAAAAATATACCATAATTTAACTATCACAAGGAGTATTAAGTACTTTTATTTTATTGTATGATTTTTTTTAATAAGAAGAGGTTACTACACGGTGTGTTTTTTTACCTTTTTATTGTTATTACAATTTTTTACTAAACATTTGTAGGTATGTGTGTTAAGTTCACATATTGCAAGTAAGATTTGAACCACTTCCCGATGTCTGATTGAGTTTAAAATTTGTATACCGTAACTTCAGTGACAATGCAATAATATAATAGATATTGTTTTGTTTAATCTGTCTTCACGTATTGTGACAACCCTATCAAAATAGGTAACAATTTTGCACGTTCTTAAGAAGCTTTGTCTCTGTTCCGTTTATTTACTCATGGCGTGGGGGCACCGGCGAACGCGCGCGAAATCACCGCGCCGTTATCGCTCTGCTGTCGATGACAAGCGAATTTCTGCCTCATCATTGATGAAACGAATGTGTTACATGCAGCGTTTGATTCTTTCGATTTTTTTTAATTTGTTTGATTCTCGTTACCGTGCAATGCATTACTGGTATGCGAACTTTTATTAATATGGAAACGTTAGACAGTTTGGCTGATTTTAAATTACACATACAAAGAAAATTATACAATGTGTTTTCCAAATTTTACGAAGTTTGTTTCCATAATGACGGATTTTACGGGATTTTATGAAACGAGCGTTTTCCCTACGCACAGAGCACTGTAGACAAGGATTTTGCAAGCCTAAAAAACATCGCTTTAACATTAACACGTTCACTGTCCGGTTTCCAGACACAATAGTAAGACAATAGCAATGACCTATATGTAGTGCACGGGACAGCGAAAGGGTTAATGTGACATTGCTGCATTTATTTTTCTCGTATCGCCATGAAATGACACCAAACCCTATATTACATTCGAATTATACACACAGTGAACAGGAAGTACTGACATAGTGGGTGTATAATAGTTATCTATATCCACTTTTTCAATTAGCACCAAGGTTAATTTTCAGCTTTACACCAGGTTGCAAAAGTTAAAGCCTCAAGAGTGAATGATGGTTCATAGTACAATAGATATTACCAAAGTTAGACGATGTGCTCTAAATTGCGCAGGCGAGTTATTGTGGCCTGCCGCGCAAAAATCACAGGTCAACGACGCTGAGGCCCGATGGGTATGCCACCACTACTGTACAATATTTAAAAAATATATAGAATTTTTAGTATGAATCTAAAATATAGTTGCAAGCGGTCTTATTTTTCTTTATTTTATGGCTTCACCTACGAATAATATGTCAATTGAAAGTCAATTCTAGGAATAGAACGGTACACGGTAATGCCTACTTTTGTGTTTTATATGTATATCAAAATAAAAAATGGATATAAAAACCTACATAAAAGGTATTTCAAATTAAATAATATTTTTGGGTACCAATCTTTTACCAACTTTATTTAGAAAAAACATATATTATTTTTGTTTGCTACCTCTACCTAAATCCTTATTAACGAAACAAATTAATTGCTTTTGCTTAAGTAACAACAAACATCCACCGGCTTGTAAATGTTTGTACACAGCACAAGTACTCTTGAAGGCATCTTGCTATTTATCCATAATATGGATATTATACTACACATAAAATGTATTATAATATACTATACATATTACGTACATCTAAGCCAATGTCGTAAAACAAAAGGGCAACGCACCGACGGCGTGTATATTAACACAAAACATTTTCTAACTCCAAAACTATTAAACCCACACACTTTCCATATTGCATGCCCAATAGGAACCCTTGGATACCCAAATTTCATTTATAAATCTATTATAGGTCTTAAGTTATTAAGGTCCAAAATGTGTCGTTTTAATCACTTATTCACTGATTCACTGACTCACTCATCATAAACCAAGGCCACTCTAGGTGACTTAGAAATATCAAGGTAGATTATTTAGTCGTATACAAAGGAGAAAATCTTAAAACTGCAAATCACCGACATTGGGTGTCGAATTGGTGTAGTTAGTTTCAATTAGAATACCTGAAACTTATACTGCACCAATAACTTGGACGACATAATGTTTATATCTAGTTTAAATTAAAAATAGAAAACGATGAACTTTAAACGCAAGAGAAAACATTAAAGGTCACGTAGGATTTTATTTATAATAACAAATAACAAATAAAAAGTATAAAACTTTTATTTATTTATGATATCCCACCAAAACTAAAAAGTATTGGAGTGGTTAGCTTCGCCGATAAGAGCAATCTATATCGATCTAAACGGATGCTGAACACGTCCGTAAAGCTGGAATGGTCATTTGGACAAAATCACAAAAATTTTTGCGAAATATTTAGTGCTAACTTAGAGCTGCAAATTTAAATTTCACGCCAAAATAGCTATTAAAACAGTAACCGTTTAATACAGCACCAAATAGAAGCATCAATAATTTAGTGCTCATTTAGTGCTTCCGATATACGCAAAACAAAAATTGGGAAAATACTTTTTTTTTTTAATATTATAAACTCTGCTACTTTCACTTCTTTAGGAGAGTATGTTATGAAAAAATTGACATCAGAGTGGGCTATCACCTAATGATATAAGATAATAATTTTAATATATAATAAATAAATAAAAATTAAAAGCTCTAAAGAAAAATTATTTTTCCACATATCGAAAACTGCCATTTTGATAGGTTCAGCAAAGTACGCGATCCAAAATTGACATCCACGTGGGTTATTACCTAGTGATATAGGATCATAATTCAGTGCTTTAGTGCTTTCGGTAAACGAAAAAGCATTTGGGATTTTTTTTAAATACCGTAAATTGCTAGTTTGACATCTTCAGCAGATGATGTAATGAAACATTGACATCCACGTGAATTATCACCTATGATATAAGATAATAAATTAGTGCTCATTTAGCGCTGTCGTAAGTGAGCACTAAATTATTGATGCTTCTATTTGGTGCTGTATTAAGCTGTTTCCGTTTTAATAGTTAGAACACTGCTAGCTGCTTAATTAAAAACTAGCAGTTTTCTAATTTTTGATCAAGCTATTTTGGCGTAAAATTTAAATTTGCAGCGCCAAATTAACACTAAATGAGCACTAAATATTTAGGAATACATTTAATGATTTTGTCCAAATGACCATTCCAGCTTTATAGACGTATGCTGAACTTCATAGCAGTTGCTTAAATCATAAAATGCGTTATCTCACTTTTTTTATAAGGTGACAAACGAGCACAAAGTCCGCCTGATGGTAAGTGGTTGCTGTGGACCATAGCAATTTACATCTATCCTCGATTACGAATCAAAATGCAGATGCGTTGTCACCCCTGAGGACCAAGATGGATTGCTTCGTTTCCAGTAAAAAGGGTCACCATACGAAACACAGCAGTATTAAGCTGCTATTTTACGCTGATTTTCTGTGAAAGCGTGGTCCTACCCCGGTCGAGCCGACCAATTCGTGCTACAACTATACCAGTAATATAGCTGTAGCATGGCTCTACCACGTAAGAATCTAAATCTATAGGAATATATAACGTTCTTGGAACTGTTAAGGACCTTGGCACCCGTTTAGATTTCATCTCTTTTATAGTACCGAGCTTGGCCTCTTCTTCTGGTCTCTCTTTTAATATTTATATTTTTAGTACGATTTTGAATTGCCTGCAATTTATAAAAATACTTACCACAACTTGTACATTTGTGAATTATGAATGAATTCACTTACTTTAAAACAACTTTATTTCTTGTTCGCCATTATTATAAATGCCTTACTACTTAGTGGCAATAGTCTGTTACTGAATTATTTAAACGTTTTCTTATAAATAGAAGTGAACAAATATGAAAACATGGTAAATAAAATGGATCCGAGACTATTGCACGGGACCAGGATAGTTCTGTTTAATTAAAATCTCTATATATAAAAATCAATTGCTATCCGTTAATCTTGCAAAAACTCGAAAATGGCTGGACCGATTTTGATGAAATTTTTTGTGTGCGTTTGAGTGGGTCACTGGATACTTTAGATTCAATTGGACCCGGAAGACTAGCCATTCACCACAGTGCCGCAGTCTTAAATATAATTCATATGTTGCTCATGGAATACATGTCTATAACTCGTTTCTCATCTCAGGCCAAACCTTTCAGAGCTAGGAAATAAAAACATTAATGAATTTAACTCTCTCTAGCCAGCAAATAGGCTTTAACAAGGGGCGGTTGACTAATCCAAAAAGTTGCAATAAGATACTCAGTTTTACGCAATACATCCATTATAGCAATAAGCGAACCGAGGCGACGGCCGCTTGCTGATGTCTATTAAGTGACGCATATTGTCCAAGTCGACATGTAATTAAAGCCCAATTTCGAAATACCAAAGGGCAACGAACACTCGAGGTGGGAAGGTCACGAAAAACTAGTCTTTCGTTGAGATCAACACAAAAAACAATAGTTTATAAAACAAGTTTCGATGACAAAAGCATCTACGACTAGAATAAAATAGAATATTTTTATATAGATAATATGTAAATCTTATAGAAAGTCATTTTTTACTTTACTACTGATTCTAAAAAAACCTCTGTCCTGGGAGGAACCAGCAAGAAACCCAGAGGGATTTTTAGTCTATACAACCAGACAGAAAATCAGACAGTAGACAGTCTTTCTCGCGGGTCGCGGCCCAACTAACTTTTTCTATTTTTTACCAGTACAACCTCTATGTCAACATTAGAATTGCTACACAGAGTAGCAATTCTAATGTTTGATAAATATGTAGAATATTATCAATAAAAAGCAGTTTAACCCCAAAGTGAATTGTCAACAAGTAATCCTAACTACATACTAGTATATCTAAATATGTGCACATATATTTAAAAAAAAACTTAAGATGTCCATCTTAGATTTTACTTTAGACTTCCACGTCGGTGTTCCGACCGTTAACCGATGCTTTCATACATTGTGTTATTAAAATATGAACCAGCGGTGGCCGCGCAAAAACTTTAGCGGCCGGTCGTTGACACCGAGGGGCACTTTAGGGCTGACTCGTTACACCTCGCCAATGACGCGATTAGCCATAATTCAAATATTTATTTGCCTGCAAAAACGTGACAGGTGGCAATAGCAAAGCATATTAAAATCACAATAAACAAAGTTATTGTATCAATGAACTATTTTTCGTAATAGTAGTAACTAGTGATTTATGATTTAATTAAACCGACACGAGTATCGTGTCATTAAAAAATGTTATAACAATAGGTATGATAGTAGAACAAATCGCGTAAAATTATATCGCGTATAACGTATTGGTATTCCGAAATCTGAAAGTCATCTAGTATGCCAGACACAAAAATAATCACCTTAACCGACAAAGCACGTAAGCGAGATTTACCCAATTAAAATGCAAATTGTTGTCGGTGCGCAATGAAATCTCGAGAACAGATAATAATGAGTCCGCTGTCGACGGACCGTCGGAGAAATCTTAGCATTTACATAGAGTACCTGAATGCCCACACAGGAGACAATACCCACGTGTGCCACGCATTGTTCTTATTGACTTGTTATTGAACTCAGCCAATCATGCAAATCAGTCGAAGAAAAAATATAATTCGAGCCTAGCAGGTTCTTAACCCTTGGTTAAGTGAATACTGACAAAATATAGCATCGAACTTTTTTTAATTTACTCCTTTACACTGCTTAAATATTTGTACAAAAATAAACTTTTGCAATAGGTTATTTTTATAATGTTTAAGTATTATTATGACGGTTCCGTGGCGCAGTGGCTTAGCAATGAGTTGCTCTACGCTAACGGCTGCGGGTTCTAATCCCGCACGGAACAAGTATTTGTATGGCCTACAAATAACTGTTCCGGGTTTGGATGTTTGTCCTTATGAAATTTATGTGTGTAAACTATTAATAGATATATAGAATAAAACCACGATAGAAGAAAATATTAGTGTGAAGGTAACGTTTAAAAAAAAAACTATGAAATGGGTAAACTGACACAAAAACATGAATACGAAATATAATTTGAGCCTTATACTGATAGTCCTAATTTCTAATAAATCCAAACAATTTCACCACGCCAGCACATCGGCGTCAGTATCGTTGAGGCAATGAATCACGATAAAATTTGTGGTTCCGCATTCCAATGTTAAATTCATTCACGGGTCGAAACCGAGTCGTCTAGACTGTGTGTCGGAGAAAGGTGACCATTCTCCGTCGCGGGACCGCCCGATTGTGCCGCTTCCGTTGAAACTTGAGATATGCCCACTTAACTGCTTACCGTTAAAATGCGTTACCATGTGTTAGAAGGATGCGTTTTCGTGAATGTGCGGCGATAGATAGTTAGCATTACGACATGTCCCGTATTTTCAAAAGCATAGCTATTTTGACGCCTTCTCGGTTATAGTTATAGACCGTTAATTCTATGAAGACCAAAATTAGGTCGGCTATAAAAATAGCCCAATTCCAGTTAATGGATTCTGAATTGGAATTGGATGTAGAAATGTCATTTGACGAAGACACTTGTCAACACAAAACCGAAGCCTAATTAGCAATTTTACACATTGCGGATATCAGCTATAAAAGCCTTTATATTCAACAGAACTATAGTCAGAAGGCCGTACTCATGAAAACTATGACG
The DNA here is from genome assembly GCA_033319125.1 of Parnassius glacialis. NCBI lineage: Eukaryota > Metazoa > Arthropoda > Insecta > Lepidoptera > Papilionidae > Parnassius > Parnassius glacialis. Next base: position 30,613,411 of record JAVANC010000022.1, on the reverse strand, counting down.
CGAAGTGATGAAAACGAGACAGCGCTTTAACGCTGAAGTAAAATGTATTCAGTTACTTTCCAAATAGCACGATAGCATCTACATTGCGGGCGGTGCACGAGCATTTCGGTTTAATAGCAGTACACCGTGAGGCCAGCATCCGCATAGCGACAGCCTTCCAACACTAAATGAAAGTTGATCGCGCGAGTAAAAATGGCACTCCAGACAGACGCGGCACAAACTTCAAACACTGCAAATATTTGGCCCGGGTTGACAAGGCTTGCTTTTAATTTATTTAGTTATAGAGGACTCGAAACGGACGGAATTAAGTAGCTATCAAAGATTGAACTTTTTTTTGTTGTTATTTTCTATTATGCATATTATGTTTTTCCACTGTTAAACCTAAAATTTACATTGATTTACGATTTTTAATTCGTAAGGTATAGGAGACGACTAGGATCATTAATTTGGTGAAAAATTTATTCTTGTTATTAAGGACTTTATTTTTCCTACATCAAATCGCGAGTAGGTGTTACGCTGAAGGCATAGTTTTGCGTACAACATTTTAAGATGATTTTTTTGAATTCCAAATTCTAGCGTTCATTTGTTTGAAATTTAATAAATAAAAAACTAACTCTTTAGATAAGAAAAGAAACTTCAATTAACACAATAACACTGTAGTAAGGAGTGTATATATGCCAACTTTTTATGCCGTTCAAGTGCCGACAGTACCCGCACACGGTGCACTGTGCTGCAGTACGATTTTGTTTTGTACGATTGGCACTTGGTTAAGTTGGATTATGTAAAAATATCAGTATCGATTATAGGCCAAAGTATTATTTTATTTTAACATCTTATTTTAGGTTAGAAAGTGTTAACATTTACGTGGTTGAGGGGTAATAATACCCACGACCAATACCACGACTTACAAAATCGCACTGTAGATTTATGGACGTATAATTTATGGCGAACGACTATGGGAAAAAAATCTATCCAGACGCTGAACCCTTTCACAAACTGGTGACGGAGCTTTGCTAACAACAAACCACGCCGCTTAGTATTTTGAGTATGGGAAAAGTTTCGAATGATGCAAAAATATTTATGGGTAAAATATTTACCTACATATATTATACAGTAAAACCTCAATAAGATAAAGACCAAGGGAAACGTTAAATAATTTGAGTTATTGAGGTTTTTCCTTACTAAGGGTTTAAGTTAAGGAGTTTTATTTTTTTAGAAATTACTTTGTTAAGGAATTATATACATAGATAGACGAGCTAGGTTAAATTCAAATGAAATTTAAATGTAAATGTAATACATATGTACATATGTAATTTATTTTAGGTTTAAAGATACATTTATTCAAGTTTATTTTATTCTACATAATAAAGTAAGGCCGGCAACGCATCTGCAATTCCCCTGGTGTTGCGGTTGTTCATGGGCGGCGGTAGTCACTTACCATCAGGTGAGCCGCATGCTCGTTTGCCTTCTATCCTATAAAAAAAAAGTCGGCAATTTTTTTTTGTTTCATACTATTCGCACTTCCTATATCAATTTTATTTTCAATATTAAAAAAGAAGAGAAAATATCATCCTCTGTGTTACTGCATTGCTCTATAAAAGATCGTAAAGTATTTACAGCTTTCCTTGCTTCGCTGATAGACATAATCGTAGGTGAATCTTGTGACTCGTCATTTAAAGCGTCTATATTATCGCTCTCAACACCATGAATAACGGTATCCATTATTTCTTAGACCTTACTTTATTGTTTACATTTGAAGCCATTTGGTAAACTCGTGTAAGCAATAACAATGGTCTACAGGGAACCCTTATTATTTGCACATTAATTTAAAATTACTCATTGATAGATGATTGAAGTTACAAAGGTCGTCTTCGTCACAACTTTGAGTTACTGAGATGCGATACCCAAATTATTCGTTTAAGTTATAGAGTTTGTATTTTAAGTAAAAGAGGTTTTAGACTCCGAGTGGAAGGGAACACAAAACTTTATGAATTTAAAGAGGTTATTACGTTATCGAGGTTTAAGTTATCAAGGTTCTACTGTACATTAAAAGCGTTGAGTTTCTTACGTAGAATTTATTCAAAGTTTAAGGAATCTATTGTATGTTCCACGAACTGATGTCGATATAAAAATTACGTATCTATGAAATGATTTTAAATTTATAAAAACAAATACGTTTAGTAGAATAAAAAAAAACTTACGACAACAAGTTTAAAAAAGCCGATGCAATCCGAAGCTGCCACCCATTACCCAGAAACTGGGTATAGAGAGCACTGTCTTTGTGTTATTTAGGTAGATCCAGCGAATATAACGATCGCCAATTGAGTGCCAAAAGCGTGGGAGGTGAAAGAACCCGAGCCGTAACTACAACGGACTATAATATATACGTAGGTATAAGACGACGAATAAATTTAAGAGCGATTTGCAGCGTTGCAATTTACTTATATATACGCAACGGATAGATAAATCATATCCATTCTATTCCCGCATATTCTAGTAAATATTCCGGACGTCCCCTATTGCCTGTATTGTAACAAGCGTTGTGTACAAGCCACAAAAATGAAGCGAGTGATCCAATAAACAACAACCGAGTCTAATTGTAATCCCATATTATATAGAAGCGTGGGGCATAAAAGTCTTGTTATCTAATAAAAGCATCAATGCAAGTACCCATCTGCGAGGGTTGAACATGGAATTAGGTTAAAGGTTGGGGAGGTCGCCGTCGCGCGTTAAGCAATTTTTGGGGTCGAGGCTACATGGAGCGATCATAATTCGCCCCAAAATATACTCCAAATGATGTCGTAAAACAATTTTTATTTTCCGGTTGAGTAACAGTGATGTTGAAGATTTGCGTTAATAACTTAGATAAATGTATAATATTATGAGATATAATTTCAAATCGATGTTTAGTTTTAGTGTTTTTGTATATTAAATTTAACGAGGTGGATTTGCCCTGGATTTGCATAGGTAAGATCTATTAATGTGACGTTATAATATACCTAGTCAGTCAGTAGTCAATTCTGTCACATGTTTAATATAAAATAATTGAATAACGTTTATTCATTATGTAACCATTTATATACCAAAATGAATTTAACAAAACATAGATTTAACAAATCTTTTTCTTTTTATTAAATGATTTAACAAAACTTTTTTGTGGCCAGCATTCTAAAAGAAAAGTTTTTACTGTGTGACAATACTTATGACCTGACTGTATATATTTAAGATCTTTCGATTCCTAAAAAAAGTCCATGCTTTTCGGATAGAATATATAATATTACTCCTGGCATTTTTGTCCATCTGTTCTTGAAGTTTTATTAATCGATTCAGCCATTGCGAAGATTAGGCCGGACTGACAGACGGACAAAAATTCTAAAAATAGTTATGCATCCTCTACACTACTCGCGATGTAGATCGAAGTTGGACGAGGCGAATAGTATAGAGAGGTACTTCGATTCGCTTCGTGTAACCTCGCTTCGCCTCGGGCGACTTCAGATCGCTGTCGGTTTTTTGCGCCAGAGTCAAAGGATTTCGCGAAGTACACCGAAGTTACACGAAGCGTCTTACTACACCACTCGGCTTACGCCAGTTATGCATATTTTTTTATATGTAAATAATAAATATGTAGCTTTCTACATAATTATTTATTTAGTAAACGAATTGACGTCGTACTGTTCGCACAATTAGGTACCTATAGCAGCTGTCTCTTGAACGTCATTCATGTTAAGGGTGCAGGAGACTCAAGACGACTGAGCTCTTCGCGAAGTAGCACGAGTGTGTAGTCACGTTCTTCGGACTGCGATCGACTTCACGAGCACTTCGTCAAAGTTACGTCGCGAGTAGTGTAGAGGCATTATAAATGCCTTAATGGCATGAAAATAACCACATTAGCTCAATAAAAGAAAGTTATTTCAATATTACAGTCTCTCTCAATTTGACGAAGATAATTTTATTTTATGAATGTATAGATACATAATATAGTAGCACTGAAATTAAATTGTTAAAAATTATAGGAATGTGAAGTATAAACTATAAAGGCATTTATTTCAAGTATAAACGTGAAATCAAACCAATGCGATCCATTCTCAACCCCAGTCGAAAATCAGGTCAAAGGGATGTAGGGCAACACGTCCCCCAGCAGGTGGGTCGCAGAGGGCCCCGTGCATCTAATACGTATACAGGACATTCTACGCGACTGCAATTGTGTACACGGCCTTCTAAAGGTGCTGATAGGACGGAAAATTGTGTTCTGGAATCAGTGGCCTACGTAACTTAATGCAATTTTATGCTTTTGTTAGCTACATCAAAAGGACGGGTGTTAACGAAACCATTTTATCTTCGCCATAAAATCTAAATCTCAATGCATTATATAAATATGACTCTCAATTATATCTTTATGACTAGCGACCCGCCCTGGCTTCGTCTAGGTACGATCTATTAATGTGGCGATATTTAGATTTAAAATAATTAAAAACCAATTATTTTATCAATTTTCTGCTAGACTTGCTCTGTATCTGTTCGTAAAGTTTCGTGACAATCGGTTCGGCCATTCCGAATAATTAATAATTCGGACAGAAAGAACGACAATTTTTTTTAAATGGGTAATTATGTCCATAACATGCAAATAACCGGTAGAGCTTAAACGAAGTCAGTTATTTAAATATGACAAACAGACACTTAAATTTTATTTATTTTATAGATTATAGTAGAAGTAATTTCAGCCTGTATACGTACTCACAACTGGGCACAGGCCTCCTCTCATTTCTATGAGGATTTTAGGGTAAAGAATATCTGCCGCGCTGCTCTCATATGTGTTGGCGGACGTCACATGTCTTTTAAAATATTTTTTAATATCTCAGACACGTAGGTTTCTTCACAATGTTTTTCTTTGCCGGAATTGCTCGCATACTGTGAAATTTTAGCGTGCGTTTGCCCTCAACTACCGCGGCTGTTTTACGATTAAGCCATATATTTATTTACTTAGGAAGGCTCATAGACCTTTCTAAATATAAAAAAGTAAATAAATAGATCTTCAGAAAGTTTTTTTTTAATAGGATGGATATGGGTAACAAACGAGCACACAGTCCACCTGATAGTAAGTGGTTGCTGTGACCCATAGACATCTACATTTATCCTCAATAAAGAATGAAAATGCAGATGCGTCGTCCCGTGAGGACTAAGATGGAATGCCTCTTTTCCAGTAAAAAGGGTCTCCGGTTCTCTACACTCGCCATACGAAACACAGCAATGTCCAGCTGCCATTTTACGCTGGTATTCTGTGAGAGCGTGGTCCTTCCCCGGTCGAGCCGACCCATTCGTGCTACAACTATACTACTAATATAACTGCAGCATGGCTCTACCACGTCAAACTTCATAAAGTTACAAAATGGTAATAGAAATTAATATACAAATTCAAAGTACTGCAGTAATTGTTCAAACTACTTAGAAGAAAAAACTGCATAATTTAACTTTTTTTTTATAGAATAGGGGACAAACGAGCATGCGGCTCACCTGATGGTAGGTGACTACCGCCGCCCATGAACAACCGCAACGCCAGGGAAATTGCAGATGCGTTGTCGACCGTTTAGAAAGGTGTAAGCTCTTTTCTTGAAGGTCCCTAAGTCGTATCGGTCCGGAAAATTCGCTGGTGGTAATTGATTCCACAAGGAAGTCGTGCGAGGGAGAAAACTTCTTCTAAATCGCACAGTGGTGGACCGCCAATCATCCAGATGGTATGGATGGTAACGCGAGTTTTGTCGCGATGTGCGATGGTGAAATTGAGCGGCTGGAATTAGTCCGAACAATTCCTCAGAGCACTCCCCGTGATAGATGCGATAAAATACGCAAAGAGATGCAACATCTCTACGCAGTGCCAGTGTATCGAGCCGATCAGAAAGAACTCGGTCGTCGACGATTCGAACAGCTCTGCGCTGGATGCGGTCAAGTGGAAGGAGCTGGCACTGGGGTGCCCCGGCCCAGAGATGAGAACAGTATTCCATATGGGGCCGAACTTGCGCTTTGTAAAGTTGCAAGCGATGTGCCGGCATGAAATACTGTCTCGGTCTGCTGAGCACGCCAAGCTTTTTAGAGGCCAATTTGGCCTTCTCTTCCAAGTGACCACGAAACTGCACACTATTCGATATGTCGACGCCAAGGATTCCGATACTGGCTGAGGCAGCAAGGGGAGTGCCTTGAAACTGAGGAGATACGACAAAGGGGTTCTTTTTAGCAGTAAACGCGCAAACTTGTGTCTTCTGGGAATTGAACTGGACTAGATTTAGTCGGCCCAAATCCGAGACTTTGTTAACCTACCATGAAACAAAGGAGATTGCAGTTTGAGGCATGCTAGCCACGGTTGTGAAAAAATACTGTTATTAATTTTTTTTACAAATTTCAAATTAGTAAAAATTACGTCAATATTTAATACAGGTGAAATCTTATCACTTAACTATATTAAATAAAAAAGGAATATTATGACTATAAAAAAAAACAAGTTAAGCAACAAAAATTTATAATGTGGGTTTCATATCTAGAACACCAATTCTCAATGGCTACCTACATGTGAGCAATATAAATCCTTAACAATTTTTAGTGAATAAAAACAGGCTGATGTTATTAAAATAAAACGCAGTCTTGGATCCCTTGTTGACAATATATAATTAATATATATGTCAAACCCATGCTACTATCACATGTACGAGGGCGACACTGAAAGTTTTTAGAACTGGCCACTTGTAAACGATATAATAAAGTACAAATTTTGAAAATGGAACTCTTTGCCAATATTATTGTGTACCTGTATTTTATTAATTTGTCATTTGTATACGATTAGACGGCCAATTGAAAATTGTCTGTCACGTTAGCATGAATTAACGCGCGAAAATTTTCGTACAATGATTTTTTACGACTTTCGATGTCATTTAAGTCAACAAGAAAGTTATGATAGACTTCGATTGGCCTTTCACGATGAAACCCCACTGTGCCTCTGTTTACAACTGGTTTAATGAGTTTAAACGTGGTCGCACTAATCTCACGGATGATCTGCGTGCGGGACGGACTTCTACGACGACGACTGAAGATAACATCAGTGTTGTGCGGCGTATGATAGAGACTGACAAAAGAGTGACTTATCAGCAGATTCGGACAAGCTTAGGCATCGGTTTGAGTCAAGTGCACAAAATCCTCCATGAACAGTTAGCAGTCAGGAAGCTTTGTGCCCGGTGGATACCTCATAATTTGACAGAGGCCCAAAAATTCCGTCGTGTTGATTGGTGTCGTGAAATGGTTCAAACATTTAACGGAGGTGACTCAAATTCCTTCCGACGACTTGCCAACTAAAGTGAAGAGAGGTCGATGCGTGGGAAAAAAGATGAAACCTCGTTCTTCGGAAGGACAGGTCATTACGCAACAACTGTTTTAGAGGATCGAAAAACAATTATTGCAAAGTGGTACACTAACAACTATTTGCCACTTGTCTTGGAAAAAGTTCGGGAGAAACGACCTCGCAGTAGGATCCTACACTTACACCATGACAACGCCTCGTCGCAAACCGCCAAGCAAACAATCGACTACTTGGCGACGTCAGACGTGGAATTACTGGGTCACTTGCCCTATAACCCCCTCGCACCTTGCGATTTTTACTTATTTCCGAAAATAAATTAAAAAAGAAAAACTTCGAGGAACACGTTTATGGACGCCGAGAAAGCAGTGGCTGCATTTCAAAATGCCGTCGAAGAAACCCCTAAGAACGAGTGGGCAAAGTGCTTTTCTCAGTGGTTCCATCGGATGCAGCGATGTATTGATGTAAATGGACACTATTTCGAAAAGATATAATAAAACTAATAACTTGCTAGTTTGTTCAGTTTTTGATGTTCTGAGAACTTTCAGTGTCACCCTCGTATTACGCTAAGATCATGAATGTGATTTACCTTGCTCGTCAATCTTATTATTTTAGGAGTAAAACCAAGCCCAATTTTTAGAAATTTGCATAGGCCAGTAAATGTTAGGATGCAGGAGGTCATGGAATGCAGGTGTCTCAGGACCATGCCTGGCCTACGATCACCAGTCTAATCTAATGATAATGATGATGATTTGGAGATATTTAATTGAAGTTCATTGGGTTTACAGTAATCAGAAAAAAAATCATAGCATTGGCGAAAAATAATATAAACGAGTTCTTGATATTAGCTAACATGATATTAGCAATAAATATGGTAAACTAGCTGATACCAGCTACTTCGTCCGCGTTGCTTCATATATTAACGTCTACTCTGCGGCAAGAAAACATACATCACTGAACATGGAATACTTATAAAAATCGTTGTTTCTTAAAATTTTTATAACTTTACCTATTAAATGAAAATATCGCAATCATTTTTCGATAGGGCCAATAATTTGTCTAAGAAATAAAACTTAGAAAACCCAATTGAAATCTATCCAGTAGTTTTTCCGTGATGCGCGGACATCTGCAAACCTTTATCATTTTATTTATATAGATAAAAAGAATAATATAGTGAAAATATAAAGCAAATTTATACTGTGCATAATGTTCATTATATAATATGTTACAGTTGTAAGCAGTTTTACTGAAACAGAAAACAGAAACAGCACATCAAAACTTAAAAAAAACAGGTTCAGAGAATGAAATTAGCTTCAGATGACAAATCCCTGATGTTGACAGAGCAAAATCAGATACTACGTAATATAGTCGGAGTGGTTCTTCAAAAGGATGATCAGGGTTTTCACAAGATTGGAACGAAATATGGAATGCTCGACAAATTATATTGAAGGTATGTACCTATACCTATATTGTTAACAAATGTTCCATAACAATCAATGTACTTTTTGTAAATTTTATGGTTGTTTTGTGAATTGTTTGATTATTTTATTTACTTTTAATTAATATTGTCACCTTAGCTTAGCTTAGCTTTATGTCGATGTTTCCTAAAATGTTATTTTAGTGTAAGATTATTTTACTAGGAATATGACTCTGTGTCCTAGATCTTTTTAATAAATTTTTAGTAAGCATATCTTGTTTTCAATCCCAAATGAGTTTCTCTAGAGCTAGTTTTAACTAAAGCTCGGAGTGACAACTAGTTTTATCTGAAAATGAAATATATCAGTGGTAAATTCTAGTTTTGACTAGGTATTTCTCTAGTTTTCACAAAGACATTTAGTAAAAACTAGTTATAACTAGATCTAAAAACAGGTTTCAATTGTAACATATGTAATATACTATGTACTCTATACCATGCATAACAAATGACACAGTTGTTTATTTATTTACAAGGGTCACCGACAGATGATACACTAGAATTAAAAACAAGATACAAGCAATGTGAGAAACATGCAATGTGCTCCATCCAGTTGTAGGCAACCACAGCTAACACAGAGCAATGTTGCAAAAAGATAAATAACATAAAATTTTGTACTACAGTAGCAAAATTTGGGTATTCATTAGAATTAAAAAGGTTTACATTTATCATCTAAATGAAATAACATTTTTCTTCGGAAATTATTTAAATTGTAATTGAAGATATCCATGTCAGATGGCCTAGATATAGCATTATTATACAGTATAAACATTCTGGATAATGCTGAATTAAGACTGAGGTTAACCTTGTGGTGGGACCATAAGCAGCTTGTAGACATTAAAACAAGGTAATCTGCTTGGAGTATTAATGTTAACCATTTCCAGTAATTGATGACAGTCAATACCATTATTGCACAGTTTGTAGAGGACGTTTAAATCCAAAAATTTGCACCTGTTAAGAAAGGAAGACATACGTAAATGCTTTAGCCGTTCAGAATCTAATACCTTTAACCGAGCAATTCCTGTACATACATAATCGAAATCTCGGAACGGGAAATTCAGTATGCAGGGAGTTTCGGGGGCGATAAATCGATCTAAAGTTAAAGTTACAGCCTATATATACGTCCCACTGCTGAGCACAGGCCTCCCGTTATTTCTGAGAATTTTCAGGGCAAGGATGCCCGCCGCGCTGCCCCAATGCGCGTTGGCGAACTTCACATGTCTTCGAAATTTATTTTTTATTCTTATTTATTCCTTCTGGTTTCCTCACGATGTTTTCCTTCACCGCCGAGCACGTGGTAAATCAGCACTTAAAATTGTAATTAACAATTTCATTGGTGCCGGCGGGGATCTAACCCGGGTTGGTCGCGTACTGTGAAATTTACAGCGAGCGCTAACCACCTGAGCTACCACGATCTAGCTAAGATTCATTTTTAGAAAATGTTTTCAGGCAATGATAAACTACTACAATATCATTAGAATACGAAGGTAAATTTCGCCACTATCTATAATGCCCCCTCTACACTACTCGCGAAGTAGATCGAGCTTGGGCGAGGCGAATAGTGTAGAGAGGTATGTACTTCAATTCACTTCGTCCAACCTCGCTTCGCCTCGGGCGATTTCCAATTGCTGTCGGTTTTTTGCGCCAGAGTCAAACGACTTCGCGAAGTACCCCGAAGTTACATGAAGCTTCTCACTACACTACTCGGCTTACTCCAGTTATGAATATTTTTTTATATATAAATATAAAAAATGTAGTTGTTAGATGTAGTTAAGTGTGCGGGAAACTCAAGACGACTGAGTTCTTCGCGAAGTAGCACGAGTGTGTGATCACGTTCTTCGGACTGCGATCGACTTCGACGAGCACTTCGAAGTTACTTCGCGAGTAATTTAGAGGAAGCATAAGGTTATAATAGCTCAGTTGGGAAATCGGGCGGAAGCGAAACCAGAAGGACCCCGGTTTGAGTCCAGGTGTCTTCCAGTCTGATTAATTTTTTTCCCATTTTTTTTTTCAAGTTCTTTTGTTAGAAAAACTATTATTGGGAGCCCTTTATCAATGCATCTAATTTGTACCGAAGTATATTTTTTTAAAACTCGAAACAAATGACCGAGCTTTAAAAAAAGAATACGGTAGTAATTACATTAGTAAAGAAACTGACATATTTTTATATCCTATTGGCGATGTTTCGGTACAAAATAAAAGTCAAATCAATAACTGTTTACCGATAATCAACTTAAACATATACTGAACAACATGACTTCCTGACATCTATTGGTGGGTAATAATACTATTATTTTTATAATTGTAATATAATTTCTAAAAACGCGATTTCCAAAAAAAATACTGAGCAAAGCTCGGTTATCCAGTTATTATGAACTTAAAGAGCGATTACTGTTTTTGAAATTTTAATGTTATGAAACCTCCGCTGTACTCGTTCAATTTAGCACTTATGAACCTCATGAAAAGGAAGCTAAACTTGAGAGCAATATTCAAGGTTGCTCGAAACAAAGCTTTTGTTGTTGGCCATGTAACCATACCTATAAGAATCTGTCAGTCAATCGAGTTTGGTAAATCTATGGTAGGTAATGAAAAAATGCAATATGCTGTGATAATAAAAGGTACAGTTAAAATTCGACCATATCATACAAATAAAAATCTACCTGTTCAATATGGCAATTATGGAAGAAAGAAAGACTACTATTTTTCCTATTTATAAATAATTTTCCCTGATACCATTCTAGGTATTTTACATGTCATACACACAACATTTTGTAGTAAAGGCCCAGATACATGCTCAATCCTACTTGCACAAGTCGTGCAAATGGCTTGTACAAATGCTTAATTTGCTCAATGTAAAGTTGCATAAGCAAGTATATACGGGCGTGGGGACGCCGCACATTTTTTTCGTGAAAACTTTGTACAAACTATTTGCGCAAGACTCTAACATGTCGACATTGTGCAGTGTTAATGTTGTTTGTGCATGCAAGTCCTGCAAGTAGCCAGAGCTGGAGGTAGGTATTATTACTTAATAGAATAATATTAATCAATCAACAACGTGACGTTCTTTCTGCGGACTTGTACTCATACGTGCTCCGCGCGAAAGTTGCAACGAACTGATTGAAATTGCTCCAATTTCGCTACACAGGCGACAGCGGCAGGGCCAATCTAGGGAGCAAGGAAGGTCTTACGCTCCTGCCGCCCTGCCGCAGGGCCGATTTAAAAAATTGCCCCTGCTTGCCTACACACATCACAATTACGAAGGCAATTAAGGGTCATCCACACTCCTACACCCTAGATTGCCCCTGCGGCAGGCACGTCAGTAGCCGCCTTAACGCGTCAGAACAGCCTCGAAATGGCCAGGACGACGTTATTAGTCACGAAAGGTCGCGCGCGTTATTTGTCTCGACAATATTTAATAGAATTTTCAGGTATTGTGGTGAAATGTGCAGTGCCAAGCTGCAAAAGCGATTCACGGAAGCAAAATATGAAGAACAATGATATTTCTTTTCATCGTTATGTAAAATTTCGATAAGAAAACAGTGATTTTAACAAAATTACTTAGGCCGTCAAAGGCTGTAAGCGGGAGGCGCATGGCCGGTGCGACATATCACGTGCCTCGCGCTTTGGGTTTTCCCCGAATTATAGCTAGTGCTGTGCCACGTTATACTCAAATATTTTTTTAAACGTGATTTCTTTCATAATCATTATGGTAGGTATTAAAATTAAAGAACAAATGTATTCCTAACCGTATATGCATCATAAAATAAAACATTTAATAGCTTTGTTATATAGGAATATAACAAAGTTTAATGTGGTTAAATATTTAACTAATTTCAGTTTTACGAAAAGCCGTGAATTAAATAAATGGGTGACAGCAATAAAAGACCTTGTATGTTCCTTGGATTTCAGTGCTTCGTCCATCAAATCATCACATCATCACCAAAAATATACTGACATTAGGATAAAATATGTTGTTTGCGAAACTGCAATAAAGCTAACAAAAAGACAGCTATATAATAAATTGAACTTTTAAGGGGCAATAACTTAATTAGATTTATATGTTTATTTAATAATCATGGATTTATAAATTGATTCCTGTTTTTTATTGACTTGTGAAAACCTACCATATATTTACTAAATACTTACCTATTGCTGTAACTGATTAGTCAATCATAGCACATCACTATTTAACCCCTTCAGCTATGTATCAATATTTATCTATTATATTCAGATTCAATAAACTAACTATTTATTCAAATATGAATAATAATTCATAATATGATAGTTATCATTACTTATGCAACATCTTAGTAGATTATAATATATATATAAACTACTATACTATATTAAGAGCCGTGGTAGCTTAGATGGTTAGCGCTTGCTGTAAGTTTCACAGTACGCGAGAAACCCGTGTTCGATCCCCGCCGGCACCAATGAAATTGTTACAGGATTATCGGAGGTCCGAAGAGAGGGGGAGAATGCGGTAATCCTCGAATCCGGCAACTTGTTCTATCACCGGGAGGGCGACCATCTGTCCCAAGGAGGTGTCGGATTTATCGACCACAAGTCTCTCGTTAACAACGTTGTAAAGATTGAGTGTGTCGACGAAGGTTGCGTACCTTATACTCAGAATCACCAAACGGTATTCGCTGAAGGTCATACAGGTTTACGCACCAACCTCGGCTAATCCCGATGAGGAGGTGGAGGAAATGTATGAGGATATCTCTAGAGCTCAGAGAGTCTCATACATATCTATATAAATAAATAAAATTGAAGTGTCTGTTTGTTTGTAATGTCAAAATTACAGCTTTTTACTAAATGCATATGAAAGTATATACAATATGTATAATAAAAACACAATTTTTAAATTTTTGTCTGTCTGTCTCTCTGTTTGTTACGGCTAATTTCTGAAACGGCTGGACCGATTTTGACGGGACTTTCACTGGCAGATAGCTGATATCATAAGGTAACATAAGCTACTTTTATTTTAGAAAAATAATTAGGGTTCCGCGCAAAAAAACTAAAACCCCAAATAACACGCGGGCGAAGTCGAGAGGAACAGCTAGTGTATTCATAAATTTTTAAGCCTACTATGTCAAAAAGTGTTACCAACTCGTAAATTTCCAAATATACAAAAAAATCAAAAAATTCAAAAAAAATCATGATTTTTTCCATCCCTGTTCAGCTCGAACTACAAAACCGTTTTCTGTGCGTAGAAGATTGCAATGCAGTGGACGATATGAATGACAAGCTTGTGGAAACTGACCATGCAGTCAGAGCAAAATTTTGCAAGGCCCACTGCAGAAGAATACAAAAACTCCCCGATCACACTCTTTAATCTCACAGCTTTTAGATGGGAAATGAAGCTGCAGTCTTCAGTAGATTTGACACCATACAGGCAACTGAACAGACAGATCACATGCGAAGTTCGACATGCGGCGGGACTTACGCAACTTTAATACTGCTCATATTGAAGAAGCGATCCAGCAGAACCATGGCTCCAGTCTTTGCTAGAGATCGGTCTGCCAGAAAGAGACAACTGGTGAAGCTGAAGATCGAGTGTGGCAGCGTTGTTTCCGGGACACCTGGTTTTGAGTGAGATTGAGAGGTTCTATGGGTTATGGAGCCACACGCAAGTGTGAGTAACGATCCAAGAGCAAGTCTTATCCAACACTATTCCGATGATATTCCCGACGTCAGTCTGAGCGAGATTAGAATGGCTCTCCAGCACCTTAAAAACGGCAAGGGCCCAGGCGAGGATGGAATTACAGCGGAGCTTTTGAAAGCAGGTGGAAAACCAGTACTTTAAGTCCTTCAGAAGCTCTTTAATTCCGTCCTCCGTGGAGGAACTACACCGGAGGCGTGGAGTAGAAGTGTGGTGGTCTTGTTCTTCAAGAAAGGTGACAATGTTCTCTTGAAGAACTACTGACCGATATTCCTTCTGAGCCGCGTATACGTGCTGTTTTCGAGAGTCATTACGACTTCCAGCCTCTCCAACAAGCCAGTTTCGGAAAAGGCTTTAGCACCAAAGACCACATACATACCCTTCAGCAAATTGTACAGAAGTCCGAAGAGTACAATTTGACACTATGTCTGGCGTATGTGGACTATGAGAAAGCCTTTGATTCATTCAAAATTTGGGTGGTGCTGCAGTCCCTTCAGCGGTGCCAAATTGACTATTGGTATATCAAGTGCTATAGTGTTTGTACAGTAGGGCTACAGAACCAGAGTACCAAACCTATCCAACTGCAGAGAGGTGTAAGACAGGGTGACATTATATCCCCAAAAGGCTTCATCACTGCATTGGAAGAAGTTTTCAAGCTTCTGGACTGGAAAGGATTACGCATTAACATCAACAGCGAGTACATCACTCACCTTCGATTTGCCAACAATATAGTCCTTATGGCAGAATCGCTGGACAACCTAAGCACTATGCTCAATGACCTCAATAGCGCCTCCCAATGGATAGGTCTTAAAATGAACATGGACAAAACAAAGATCATGTATAACGTCCATGTCACACCTATGCCGGTAGTTGTTGGGAGCACTAAGCTCGAAGTTGTTGACGAGTATGTTTACCTGGGACAAACAGTCCGACTAGGTAAGTCCAACTTCGACCGAGAGGTCAGTTGACGGATTCAACTCTGCTAGACAACGTTAGGGAAATTACAGCACATTTTCTCGTCAGATAAACCTCAAAACTTGAAAACGAGACTGTACAACCAGTGCGTGTTGCCAGTGATAACCTATGGAACTGAGATGTGGTCCTTCACTGCTGGCTGGATGAGGAAGCTCAAGGGAGAGGGCTATGCTCGGAGTTTCTCTGCATGATAAATTTAGAAATGATACATATAAAGATATCCACAGTAGAACCAGAGTGACCAACATATCCCAACGGATTAGTAAGCTGAAGTGGCAATGGGCCGGCAATATAGTTCAAAGAACCGACAACCGATGGGGAAAAAAGGTTCTCAAGTGGCAGCCTTGTACCAACAGACGAAGTGTAGGACGTCCCGCCACTAGATGGAGTGACGACCTGGTAAGACATACAGGAAGTCGATGGATGCAGGTGGCTCAGAATCGTACTTTGGGGCATTCCTTGGGGGAGGTCTATGTTCAGCAGTGGACTTGTGTAGTGATGTAATGATGATGATAATTTATTTTACCACTTTTAAACCTTTTATCATAAAATTGAAAAAAATAAATAATAAAACCGTCTCCAAAAATGAAATATAAAGTAATTTTTACAAAAGTGCTTCTGAAGTCAATGCTAAGGCTATTATAATATGCTAAACACATTGTTCTTTTTAGTTTTCGCATTTTGAGTGGACGAAGTGATATTTTTTAACTAAGAAATATTACCAACTGAAGGTAACAACTTGAACATTCTTCTTCAACTTTTTTATGAAACTAAAGTGAAACAAACTCAGTGCACCTGATGGTAAGTGGCTATTTTAGTCCATGGACAACTGCTGCAAACTTCATACAAAAAGGCTACAGAATGTGTTGTCACCTGAGCACTAAGATGGAATGCCTCATAGTCTAATTATAATGGCTCTCTAAACTCTTCAGACCAAAACAACAATGCAAGCACTGCTACTTAGGCAGCAAAAATAAGCAACAATTACCTAATTATTATAAAAACTTTATTGTCAATTTTTCAAACCTTCAGTTGTGAATTTTTTTTTTCAAATGAAAATAAGACCATCCTTGAGGTGAAGATTGGTTCAGGACTTTCTAAGAAATCCATAAACATATTTAAAAAAATATGTACAATTATAGAACTGTCTGTTTAAGAAGTTTTTTTTATATGATAAGGGTGACAAAACGAGCACACAGTCCACCCGATGGCAAGTGGCTGCTGCGGCCCATAGACATCCACATCTATCCTCTATTACAAATCAAAATGTAGATGCGTTGTCACCCGTGAGGACTAAGATGGAATGCTTCATTTCCAGTAAAAAGGGCCCCCGGCCACCTGCACTCACCAAGCGAAACGCAGAGGTAAACCTCTACTTCATGCTGGTTTTCTGTGAGGTCGTGGTACCACCCCGGTTCGAGCCGGCCCATCCGTGTGACAGCAAAAGCTGCCGCGTGGCTCTACCACTGTTAAAAAGTTGTTAAAATAATTAGCAAAACTGGTTAAGTAATGGGATTGTGAGGATTATATTATTATTTTGATACAAACACACTTGATAGAATTTGAAAAAACTTAATACTTACATGTTAATATTGAATGTGCTTAACCACTCAACCGTCCACTGTAACTACAGTCCCCAAAAACCATTATTGGCTCAACTGTCTAGGCACCAAACAACATTTTTCGGTTTAAACGCGTACAGCACAAAAGATAGCTGTTATTAATACAGTAAAAAATTATAGATGGTGCTATATGAAATTTGTTGTCTGTGAAAGTGAATTTTATCTGTATAATAGTAACAAAATATTTAGGAAAAATAAAGTTAAAATTAAATTTCACCATTTTTGTTTGTATACACGTATAACTTTTCTGTTTTTATACATTATTTTTAATGTTATTGTACACCAAAGTAATTGTTAAGATATTTTTTTTTAGTAAATATGTATCATTACGACAATTCCAAAATGCTTACATATAATGATTTAGCTTTAAATTTTAATCACTATATGCGATCATAGTTTATTGATTATATGTTGTTTAAAATGTATTCTAATCAGTATTTTGTGTTAAATGAAAGCAAAATATAAAATAATGATTCACTTTAACACGCTGATAGCAATTTATAAACGAAATATCTGTAGAGATGTGTCTAGAAATTATTAAAACCTATTTTTTTTTTCATTCAATTTTATTCAAATTTATATTGGGTAAACATTATATTCTTATGTATATTGAGTATATAAGATGTTCTTGATATTGGTGTCATTTTAAAGGGAATATCATGTACTATTATAATATAAAATAATTATTTAAAGTAAGTATTACACTTTTCTTGTAAAACTTGAAATAAAAAATAAATGCGATTTTTTTTGATATTCCCATTTTTAAGCTTTATTTTCAGGCTTTATTTTTAATTTGACTAATTTTCTTCTCTTTTGAGAATATTTTTTATTTGAATGTAGCTATAGTAGTTTTTCAATAGTAATTGTTTTTGTTAAGACTATCTCTCGTGGTCGTTTAAAAATAGTGAAATTTAATTCGCCTACAGGCCAGGCGAGAATCACTCACGTGGGGCGGATGGTGGAGTGGTTATAGAGAAAAATAATAAATATAATAAAATATTATATAATAATATTATATAAATAATTAAAATGATATAAAAACCAACTTATTACTCAATGGATATAATATAACGGAACATATTAGAAATTGCATGTTAGCTTTGTAAACACTAATTAAAACTTTTTAAAATACCTACCTACAAATTTTATGAAAAAATTAAATCTACAGTAACAAATTCAGTATTGTTATGCAAATAGACAAACTGACAATACTTCATTTAGTATTTATTATGTATCTTATCACTTACCTAGTGGCACAATAAAAAAAATGCTTATTTTACTCATGTGTTTGAATACACTGTTTATATAATTACTTTTATTCCTCAATATTAATGCTAATGATTCAAAGATGTGTTGTAGCACTGTATTTTATTTTTCAAAACCACATTCTCTACTTATTTACTGTTGGGTAGACTATTTCACATATTAACATGAATGTACAGTCAAAAAAAAACATAATAGATAAATATAACAAATTATCAAGGTACTTACACTTGTTTTTGGCATTCTCATCCATGAGCATGTTAAAGTGGTGGTGGCGGTTCCACGCAGCCATTTTTCCTTCGTGAGGAGCCCCGAGAAGCACCAGGGCCGCCCCGGCGGGCCCAACTCCGTCTAGGGGCTCCAGTGTCCTCAGCACTCTTCAACTTTGTCACACACTCATAACCCGAAACGCATAGCACACGGTTCACTGTTTCAAATCGCCGTCGCCTTGGACGGCGGTGTCATCGGCGCCAACGCGCGCTACACATGCCTTTGCACTTCCTCCACGCACTTAAAGATGCACTCACGGGTAAATAAGCACGATCAACACGCCAAGCGGTGATTCACCTTCGACGCACGCCGCACTGCAGAGTGCAAGCAGACTCTACGCGTGCCGACCGCCGACCACTGACACCCAAACACTCGGCTCGCGTCACGTGTGCGCCGCCACCGCGACTACACCACCAATAAACACTATCCTCCGCGCACGAAAACAATTATGCACACGAGTAAAAAAACTTATTTCAATTAATGAAAATGAGTAAATTCAACAGAATGGAGCGCGCCGCGAGAGAGCAAGACAGACAACACGATTTCCCTTCTTCGATCCGATCCAATCCTGACGGCTTCGAAATGAACTCGCGGGCCGCGAACAAAATAATAACAAATGTGCATGAGATGCTTGCTGTATTCTGTGCACGTGGGTTGCGTCACATAGCCAATGAGATGGGTAGTCACTTCGGCAAATCAGATCAAATGTTATGCAAATTCACGACGCATTCTTGGTATACACAAATTATAATTATTGTAAGCTTGTGAACGATCTCAAAATTTGATGAAATGCGAGCTACACTATTACTCACACGATTAAAAAAACGTATAGCTCGACTTCGAATTTTAATAAAAATATTATACAGTCATAATCTACACTAATGTAAAACAAAACAGACAGTTAAACATTCCGAAAAATAGTAGTTTTGAACAATATCGCGAACGCGTCGATCAAACGCGACAAGTAGGACAAAACATGGCAGACTCGATGAAAAGCACACGAACTTTGTCTATGGTGTTTTAAAACTATGGTTTCTTCTCCGTTCCTTTACAAACATTACTTTTCTTTTATCGAATTTAAATAAGCAAAATAGAAGTAAGAAAATCTCTACTATTTATATCCAATGATTCATATATAACGCTTAAGATCCCGTTTTGAATTTAAAAAACAGTAATAAAAATGTAAATTCTGCGAAATCTGGGTATCTTAATATGCGTTAACAGAATCTATTATTTTTAATTAAAATATTTGGCTTGGATGCTTATTGTTTAAGCCATATCTTCATTTATATCAGTATAAGTGATAATAATCCTAAACATATAGTACTCTGCTTCACAATATGTTGATGCGTCACGTTACGTAGTTTTTGGGAGATTATACGGCAACTTGAGCCAACAGACAGATAGCGATAATATATCAAGGCGCCAAAACAGACAGACACCTTATCTTGTGATTCACCTCACCATCGCAGCACTTGTTTCACCAATAGTTCATACACAAAACATCATGACATTAAATACACAAAATCACACTACATTTAGATATCAAAATCCATTTCAAACCATTATTTAAATAATAATACAGGTGCAGCATTCCCAATTCCCATCAAATTACCTAAATAGGGATGATACGATACGAGTAATTATAAGTAAGTAATGATTTCTTATATTTACGCGAAGACTACACATTAAATGAAACTATTTTTAACAGATTTAATTGAACATGTTTAAGATCGTCCCCGTCATTACATTAGATTTGATAGACGACACATTCTCGCAAAAAACACCGATTCTACCAAGGCTGATTCGCGAGGCTATTGAAATTAAAAAAAAAAAACATCCTTATTTCAATAGAGAAGATGAATGGGTGCTGCCATCTGCTTGGATGCTTGATTCTATAATTAATAAAATTAAATCCAAACCCAAGAAAACCACTGCAAGACTTCAAGATGCTGTAAGCTCATTCTGTGTAGATCGGACCAAGTATTAATATTCAAAAACTGAAGGTATTGTCCGTTCATCTTAACTTGACGCAGTAGTGGTTGGTAGCACTGTGTGCTCGGTCTTTCTTTTAGTTTGATTGGGTGCTATCTGTGTGCTCTTTTGCTTTTTAATAATTTAATCTTAGTTTTAAAAATGCCGAAAGTGGTAAAAAATTCTGCTTTCGGGGTTTCGTAGAGAGAGATCCAAACAAAAAAAAAGCAGTGGGACTGGGAAAGGTAGGTAACTGGAGTAATAATAAGTGGTATGAAATAAAACACTATGGATAGTTGTTTACTTTATTTTTCACATTTCAGGTACATCAGAAAAATATAAAAGTAATTGGTTCGCCTTTGAAGCATTGTCATTTTTAATGGATCGCGATAAATCGCGACAGTCATTGAATACAGTAAGTTATTATTTATAATATTCTTTTTATTTAATGATAATATTACGTGTGTTTCAGACAGTTCATAGTGATTTTGGAATGAAATAGCTCCTTCCTTTAAAAAAAATCCCCTAATTCCTTTCTTATTTCTTTTGCATTGTCAGGAGACCGACGTGCACAGTTTCTTACTGGTTGTAATGTTACATAATCCTCTCCTAAACTTTCGCTTTTTCTTATTCCAGAACAGTAAGTATCTGAATGAGCTCGTAAATAGTTGTGCAAGTGAGCGGTCGTTAGTACTATAACTGCTGCTTTATTTGGTTCTACCATAAGTGGTTTTCCTAGAACTCTGAAGACGTGTGCCATTATACCAAAAACGTTTTCCACAACACGACGTGCTCTGCTTAGACGATGATAGTTGGACACTCTTTCAAGAGTACCTTTCGCATGTGTTTGGCCGGGAAACGGTTTCATCATGTTTTCGGACAATGCAAATGCAGTCACCTAGTAAATAATATGGTATAACTTTATTACGTCCTTCCAAAGGTGTTGGAGTGGGCAAATTCAATTCACCTTTTACTATCGAAGAGTATAGTTTAGTATTCTTGTATACTCCACCATCCGATATTCGACCCTGACAACCGACATCGACAAACCTAATCTTGTAATTAGCATCGGCCAAAATAAATAACACAATAATGAAATGGCCCTTGTAGTTGTAAAATTCGGTACCACTGTTAACAGGCGCCTGTAAAATTACATGTTTTTCATCCACTGCGCCGATACAATGAGGAAAGTTCCATAACTCGTCGAATGCATCAGACATCATTAACCACTCTTGAGGGTTGTTAGGCAACTAAAAAAACAAATATGTAAAGCTTAATATGTCGCTGACTATACAATAAAGTGTTTACATACATTTTTAGCCTGTTTTGTTTTGTTTTTAGGAAAATAATAATGATGCCATTCTCGACCAACCGTCTACTGACTAACTAAACTACAGATGAGCCTCCATCTCCGACAAATGCGTCCCCGATGCCTCCAAAAAAACGCAAATACGATCCAAAACTTGCCATGTTAAAGGATGCACTTGGTATTTTAAAATCAGCATCGATCAAGTCAAGTCAAGACGACGAGATTGGCACATTTTGTAAATTTTTAGAGAATAAATTGAGAAGTTACGATCATCGCACGAAGAATTTGGTACAACAGCGTTTATGTGATATCGTATTTAAGGCTGACGCAGAATATTTTAGTAACAATGAACAATATGGTTACTACACAAGTCAGTCCCAAAATTATGTACAACACGGCCAGAAACAGCTACACTGGATCCGATTTATTCAGCACACTGCCGGCCAACAGGTAGTACCTCTGAAGCTGGTATTAGTCAAAGCAGTCTAAGGGGATCGCAGTACAGCGCGGATTCTTTTGATGTCGATGATTTCGTTTAATTATACTTCTTATATTATTTTTTTAATTTGTATGGGACCTATTATTAATAAAACATTTCTTATCTTCACATTGTTTTTCAGTCCATTGATAATAGCTTGACAGACTTCTGCGATAAATTTGCTGTTGCCTGTTTTGAGATTTTAAATAAGTATTGCAGGCTTGTGAAACTATCACCCGTAGTAGCTAAAAATCGTAGCGTTAATGCTAATTTATCTTGAGCCGATATAGCTTTTCGAAATTTTGTATCTTTTTTTTTTGTATAGATGGTACAACCAAATTATACAAATATTCAAAATTAGATGAAGACATTCGCATGAAGGTTTTATAATGGCCACTTAATTCTTGAGATTTGAGTTCCAACACCAATGAATTCGGACGTCTTTTCTTGAACATGTCAGATTCCCAAAAGCGAGGAGGGCTTCAATAGTCTTCGAGTAGATAATGAAATAAAATATATGCTGCACTAGCCACTAATGGTGACGACATGTTCGCTCAATGTTCACAAGAGGACTGTGGAGCATGCATGTTCCTATGGAGATACGCGTACCCGTCTCCATCAGAGCGGTTACGGGAGCGCGGAGCGCAAGAGGTTAGCGAACGTAATGGATACCCACCTTTAGGAGGGGGCAGTGTTGCGTGCCACTATTAATGTCTTGTACATGGCAATACTAGTCACCACTAGCGCCCTCTAGTGTCGAGTAGCAGAACTAGAGAGTCAAGATCCTTCTAGAAATTTCGGAACCGATATGTACTCGAACATTCTAGATGTCGCTACAGTAGAAGGTTCTGAAAATTATCTGAGGCCCTATATAAGGCCGGTATAAACCACGACCGAGTCATTCCGCCTCTGGCACCGCTCTCGTGCGGTCGTCTCAGGTAGTCCGCGCAGCCGTCCCCGTACGGTAGTGCTCTCTCGCTCTCGCGCCTCCGCTGTCCTGCTCGCGCTGTACAGCGTCGACGCCTTGGTGAGTCATTTTTGCTATCAGTTCTTGCCCCCCTGTCTTCGGGCGGGGAGGTTTGACTGACCTCCGCTTGTTACCTGTTATATTTTTTGTTAATTTTTGTTAACTATTTTTATTTTTGTTTTCGTTATTTATTTGTATAACGTGTACGTGTATACTGTTTCTAGGGAGTTACTTGCTCTTTTCAGAGCAAGGCCCTGCTCTTTTAAGAGTAAGGGCATTACTCCTGGAATAAAGAACGTCCCGTTCTTCTGAGAACGGTGATCCCGCCCTTACTGTATAGGTTCAGAACGTCTCTGTTCTTTTCAGAACAGCATCCCCCCAGCCCCATTTGTTTCTTAGCATCACATCATGTCTAAACAAGACCTTATAGGGTCCATCGTATCAGGCCTTAATAGGCTAGATAATTCGGCTCTCGCCGCAATCGTGGCAACTATTGCCTCATATGCCCCTCAGGCAACTCAACCGCCGCCCGTTATAGCGGCCTACCTAGAGTCCAAGAACTCTTTCGCCCCTCTAGAAATGGAGTACGCATGCTCCGAGTCTGAATCCACTGCGTCGGCCCCCCGGAAGAGGCCCGCCACCTATTCTGGCACCGATTCATCGGAGTCCTGTGACTCCGACGGAACCGGTGAGTCGTCCTTTACGACTGTCTCGTCAAAACGCGGCGGTAAACGCACCGCGAAAAACCGTACACCTCCCGTCTCAGCGGCCCCTGCCGCTCCTTCAACCTCCGCAGCCCCCGTTGCTGCCTCAAACCCCGCAGCTCCCGCTGCTGTCCCTGCCCCCGCAGCCCTCGCTGCTGCTACGGCTCCCCTAATGTCAATGGACATCGCCCCACCATCCAAGCCAGCTTCCCGCTGTGCCCCAGTCCTTGCAAAGAAGCAAGTCCCGCCCCCTGTCTTCCTAAGAGACAAGGCAAGATTTACCAAGCTGTCTAAATCCTTATACGACGCAGGCATTAAATATGACCATGCGATTAACCTCGGGGAGACTATTAAAATCATTCCCAATTCTATAGATGCCTTCCGTAGTATCACCAAGCTTTTCACAGCTGAACAAGTCTCCTACCATACATACGCTCTTCCGGAAGAGCGTAAAGTCAGGGCCGTCATCCGCGGCATTCCATTCGAATTTTCCAACGAGGAAATCCTTGAGGACCTTAAGTCCCAAGGTTTCCCTGTAGAAGCCGTGCACAAAATGCACAATAGAACGGGCCAGAGGTTCAATCTTGCCCTAGTCATCCTAACCAACGTGCCGGAGGCAAAAGCCATCTTCCGGCAGGTACGCACAGTGTGTGGCCTGTCGAGAGTGAGGGTTGAGCCCCCACATAGGCGCGGGTTCCCGGCGCAGTGCCACCGCTGCCAGCTATATGGTCATGCGGCGGCCAACTGCTCCGCCCCACCCAGGTGCGTTAAGTGCCTTGAACCCCACAACACTAAAGAGTGTCCTCGGCCCAAAGACGCCGAATCCCCACCCGCATGTGTCCTGTGTAAACAAACAGGTCACCCGGCAAACTACAGAGGCTGCCCCTGCGCACCTCATCCTCGCCCCAGTAGGCAAGCTCCACCGCCGGTCAATGATCGCTCATTCCCGGCTCTTTACCAACGGCCCCGTCAGGGCCTTTCTCAGCCCATCCCGGGTTTCTCTCGACCCTCTCAGGGTCCCCTTAGGCCCCCTCAGGGCATTATTCGGCCCCCTCCGGGCTTCGCTAAGCCTATGCAGCCTCCAGTCTTTCCCTGGAGCTCCAAAAAGGCAGACCCACCGCGAACAACAACCTCCGCCCCACAACAATCACAGCCCTCAATGGCTGATGACCTAAAAACGGTGTATTCCGCTATTAGGAACATCGACGTTGGGGAAATCGCTGTGTTAGCACGCAAATTGCGCGCTGCAAGGTCCCCTCAGGACCGTCTCCTCGCTCTTGCAGAGCATCATAATCTTTTGTGCTCGTTGTAAGTTAAGTTAACTTAATTAACTTAACTTACAATGACAGAGCAGGTTGCTCTACCAAAGTCTCACGGTCGTATCAAACCTAAGGGTTTATCGCTTGTATCCTTTAATATTCGCGGTTTGCGAAATAACCTCCCAGAACTTAAGCTCTTTCTTCAAAATCGTGAAGCCGATTTCCTCCTCCTACAGGAAACTAATCTCAAAACTAAGGACACTAAAGGCCTTTCTATTAAAAACTTTTCTCTTCTTCGTAATGACAGGCACGACCGCCGAGGTGGCGGTACGGCCATTTATTACAAGAAGTCACTCCACTGCTCTCCCATTTCTACTCCGCAGCTTACCAATATGGAAGCCACGGTATGCCGGCTAGCTATGACCGGACATCAGTCCATCCTCATAGCCTCCTGTTACATCCCTTCAGGAACCCATCCCCTCAAAAAAGATTTTGATTCTATTTTATCTTTAGGCAATTCAGTCATTATGTTTGGAGATTTTAACTCCAAGCATACTGAATGGACATGCCGTACTACCTCCCCTAGTGGCAAGATACTGCTAGATATCACGCAGTCTCTTGACCTCACCGTTCACAGTCCCCTAGGTGCTACTCACTATCCCGATGTCACCGACCACGCTCCCGACGTGCTAGATTTTGCACTACTCAAAAGTGTCTCCCTCAACCTCAGGGCAATCGAGACACTAGACGATCTAGGATCCGACCACCGACCGGTCTCCCTCATTCTCGGCCATCAGCCACCCCCCTCAACACCCTCGACTAAAACCTTCACAAATTGGAAGGGCTTCAAGGAGTCCCTAGCGAATGCTCTGGACTCACAGGACTCTCCCATCTCCCTATCGTCGGACTTAGACAGTCCCGAAAAAATCGACACCGCGGTCGATTCACTCTCCACCCTTATTAAAACCTCCCTTAAGGAGAATGAAAGGGTAGTCCCGATTGCTAATAATAGTGGGCTTCCCCTACATATTAGCAACCTATTAAAAGCCAAGAAAGCTGCTTTCCGGAGAGCAGCAAAATACCCCACGCCCGAATATAGGCACACGGCTAATCGTCTTCAACGAGAACTCCGTTTCCGCCTCTCTGAATTTCGAGACCTCGAAAAGAGTAAACTCATGGAGAATATCTCTCCCTCTCATACAGCGTACTATCGGATGGCAAGAGCCCTCCGTATAGACGCTATCACCCACACTCCCCCTCTCTCCCGTCCCGACGGTACGGTAGCCTTCGAGGACGAGGAAAAGGCTGAGTGCTTTGCAGACAGCATTGCCGCTCAATGCTCTCCTAGCTCTCAACTCGTTGACCCTTCACACGTCCAGGCAGTGGAAGATGAGGTCCGACGCCGGAACTCACCCCCTACAGCCTCCGAACCTATCTCTGTGTCCAAGGATGAGATTTCATCCCTCATCAAAGGACTTAAGCCCAAAAAGGCTCCGGGCGCGGATGGCATCTCCAACCAAGCCCTTAAACACTTTCCTGAGCAGGTGTTAACCTTTTTATCTATTATCTTCAACGCCTGCTTCAACCTTAGTTACTTTCCCACTCCGTGGAAAGAGGCAACTGTGATTGGTATTCCCAAGCCAGGCAAGCCTCTCAACCTCCCCTCCAGTCATCGCCCCATTAGCCTCCTCAAGGCCATGGGCAAGCTCTTTGAAAGAGTCATCCAAAATCGCATGAGGCGCCATCTGTTTCCCACAGACGGTGACCCTCGTATCATTCCCCATCAATTCGGTTTCCGAACGAAACACTCCTGCCCCCAACAAGTTCACCGTATTGTGGAATATATCCTCAGCGGTTTTTATCCCCGTCGTCATAAGACTATCGCGGTCTTTTTCGACATCGCCAAAGCCTTTGATAGAGTCTGGCATACAGGCCTTATCTACAAACTATACAAAATAGGTCTCCCCGATCGTCTAGTACGTCTCGTGGCCTCTTATCTAAATCATCGTACCTTTCGTTTTAGACACGAAGGCACGCTATCTTCACAGCGCCCCATCAAAGCTGGTGTCCCTCAGGGCTCAGTACTTGCTCCTCTGCTGTACATCCTGTTCACCAACGATATTCCCATTCCGCCGAAAGGTGTTCAGCTCTCCCTCTTCGCAGACGACACTGCTCTCTACTGTAAAGGTATCTCGCTACCTTTCATACGGAACAAGGTCCAAAAGTCAGTTGATGACCTAGGAGCTTGGTTCAAAAAATGGCGCATCGATGTGAACCCGGAGAAGAGCTCCGCCGTTCACTTCGATTATAAACGACGCCGTATCAAAAACACTCCACCAATACGTATGCTAGGGACCCCTGTCCCCTGGCATACGTCTGCCAAATATTTAGGTGTCACTCTAGACACAGGGCTAACTTTCAGGCCCCACGTCAAGAGAGTAACCCGTCACGCACGTTTTTACCTGAATAGGCTCAACAGTATGTTGGGCCGACACAGTAAAATGTCCCTCAGAAACAAGCGTACCCTTTATAAGGTCTGTATACGACCAGTCATGTCCTACGCGGGCCCCATTTTTGCCCACGCTAACCCTAAAATTATTAATGAACTCCAAGTAGTTCAAAACCTTTTCTGTCGTCGAGCTGCGAACGCACCTTGGTACGTCCGTAATGCCGACCTTCATCGGGACCTAGAGCTCCCTACAATTCAACAATTTCTTAAAAAACTCTCTGAGAACTTCTTCAAAGCCTCAGAGTCGCACTCCAATCATCTTATTCGTGAGGCAGCTACTTATGCAGCCCCACTCCCCTCTCGCTATCGAGTCCGCAGGCCGAGAAACTCTCTCTCGGACCCGCCTAATAAACTGTCAAACGACCTGAACTGCCTCATGGCGGCTCAGGCCAACTCCAATTAAATTATTCATAATTAATTTGCCTTCGTAGGCACTCCCTCAGCGGCTCGTAGCCGCCTGCGCCCTCTTTTCCCAAAAGAGGGTCGCTTCCGATTCGGCATAAGAAGCTTTAAACAGCTAAGTTGCCACTCCCCAAAGGCGGTTTTTAGCGGGTATCACTTAGGTCCCCCGGTAGGCAGTGAGTCCCGCATAACCAGGACAGACCGGCTGTCGTGGTATGCGTAATGCATTTTCCGCCTCCCTCCGTGGTAGCCCTTTTCCAATTGCTTCGGGCGCAAAAAAAAAAAAAAAAAAAAAAAAACGACCGAGTCAGTATTGAATTGGCGATACAAGAGAATACTTCGAAGCGAAACAACTGCGAACTTAAGTGATCAGTAGTACAATTGTGTTTTATTATTAGTGTGGTTTTAGATTGTAATTAGTGTTGTGTAATTAAAGTGTCAATTTTGGTAATTCAATCGGCAGTGTTTAATTGTCTCTAACCCCAAGCTCGTAACAATAATATCGCTTTCTGTTGTTTTATTTTGTCATTAACCGGTGTAGTTTTGAAATCCTTGAAATTTCAGTTTATTTTAATTGTTTCGTTGTTATTTCAGTTTAAAACACTGATTGCCTCTAGCGTGGTTATCACGAGAAACTATTAATCATAAAATAAAATGCGCAGTAATATTATTGCTAGAAATATCAAGTACAATAAATAAATTTAATAGGTAATTAACAAAGATACTAAAATTAAAGTTCCTAAACTACAATCTAACTAAAAGGTTACACAAAATATTAAATTTAATTTTAAATTTTAGTGTGAAGTGTGAACTACAAATTTGACTGCTAAATTTGATGATTTTTGCATATTTTTTACGGACAGATTGCGCTACATTCGTCTTTTTATTAATATATTTATTCTGATCACGATTTAGCCGTGAGGTGATAATTTAAGGTACTTAATTTCCTCATATTATTTCGAGAAAATGTCGCCCGAGTCAATTATTATAACGGCCAAAAAGACCTTCGATAGATGGCAGCTTATGTTGTTTTGCCAATTGTTATACCCAAACCGGTAACGAGGAGCAGTGACAGAGGTCTAAAGGGGTACTGCTAATGGCATTTCTCCTGCCTATCGATCTTCCTATAACCACAGAAGCTTGTTACGTGTTGATTGACACCAGTCAACTAAAAGAACAATGCATACAATTTATTATAAGCTACTACTTAGATGCTCAGTCTTTGGGCGTACTTAATTCCTACTGTTTTGTTAGCCAGGCCAAAATGAGGACTTCATTGTTCATTTTAAATTACTTATCCTCGATTCACCTATGTAATCAGATTTCGAGTTTGGTGGTGGCTCAAGTTGCAAAATGAGCTGAATAATCTTGCCTTAAAATCAAAAACGTTATTTTAATGCATGTGATAACGATTAATTGATTTTGTAATCAATACGATTAACAATAGCATTGCAATGAATGAACAGTAATGGACAGCACTAGGTAATAGGCAGAGCCTATGCCATTTTAGTGTCTGTTTTGGCACGCGTTAGTATAATTTAGGTCATGTTTTCTATTTTTTTTTGGTCATTGACAATGAGCGATACGCGCGCTATTTAGCTTGCTTATGCATACTTTAAGTATACTGTAAGTGCGATAAAAAATGATCGCGAGAGGTTTTTACAATCCGAATAATCGACTTAAATATCTCGGACTCATCTATCGCTAGTGCCATACGTTTACTAACAAGAAGGTTACAAAATTACGCAATGACTCTTTCCAAATTTCTATATTTTAAGGAATAAGCTTTTTAACCGGTTCAATGCGGATGACACGCCAGGCGTGCCATCGATTACTTTTGTGTGTGGCGTATGACACATGTGTCGTGTCTTTAAAAATCGTTATAACTCGCTCAAATTGCGTTTTTGAAAAATTTATCCAGAACAAAATATTCATTATTTTGCAAGTAGTTTATGCCTGCAACATCGTTTCTGGATATTTTAAAAATTTTAAATTTTTAGGGGTTGACAACCTTTTTTTAAACTGTACATGATACTCTACTTCTGGTAATAAGTAACAAATAATAGCACTCATTGCGATCGCTCACAAACTCAAGTTGTAAATAAATTTCTGGAAAACAAGTCTCCCGTTAAAAAAACAATGCGTTTGTCTTATTGTTTAAAACGGTTGAACTACCGTCTTATTACTATCATATGGCCGAATAGACCTACGAAGTACCATGCGCTCTTGTGATATGGTTATAAGGTTTATTTTTGCTTGAAACAGTTTGAAACCGTTCATGCATAAAAAAGTTCGCTAATAAATAGTCTTTCGTCAATCCGCCGCCGTATAGCGCCGGCGTTTGTTTCCTTTTGAAAACACTTGTTTTGCTATTCTTACTAATTAGACGTTTTCAAATCGATTTTACTTTTACATTTGTATAACATTAAATAATATTTAACATTTGTAAATATTAATGAATCATAAACCTTATTTTTTCCAAATGAAGGTTCTTGATTGTTTGATATTTACAAATATTATTATTAGGTGAATATTTAATTTAATAATAACCAAGGTTTTCCGGGGTGATTTAGCTGTATCTAGTTAAATAAATGATATTCTTATAAAACAAAAAATAGTACAAAATGATTGTAATCTCTGCATAAAAAAGTCACTTACTCTCAATTTCAAAGAAAACACGTAGAAAAACACGTAGTTACCGACTAAAAACAAGTATCCTTCCGTTTTTACTGATGTTTGATGTCAACTAAACTTAATTAGGTTTAAACAAGTGAAAAAAGAATAAAAAAAATAATTTCGCGTCTGTGGTGCTTGACACGCCAGGCGTGCCATGACATATTTGTTCGCCGCCACAGCTAAAAGTTGTCGAATATTGGTGCCGCAACGAATCGGTTAAGGTGGAAGCTCCAAGGTGGCCCGCGAAATTCAAATTTTCTTGCGTTTTTTGGAATTTGCAGGTCAGGGTCAGGTTATATGTTTAACAAAATATAATTCGCGACCGTAACGAGTATGTATTTACAGAGTTATAGTCATTATAATCATCAATACAACACTCTAAGTTCGTATTATCTCATTGTATGGCTATTTCCAGAAAAACTCATTCAAAGGGCTAATATGAACTTACAGGGTTGTATTGGTTTTTTTTATAGGATAAGGTTGACAAACGAGCACACAGTCCACCTGATGGTAAGTGGTTGCTGCGGCCCATAGACATCTACATCTATCCTCTATTACAAATCAAAATGCAGATGCGTTGTCACCCGTGAGGACTAAGATGGAATGCCTCATTTCCAGTAAAAAGGGCCTCCGGCCACCTGCACTCACCAAGCGAAACGCAGAGGTAAACCTCTACTTCACGCTGGTTTTCTGTGAGTTCGTGGTACCACCCCGGTTCGAGCCGGCCCATCCGTGCGACAGCAAAAGCTGCCGCGTGGCTCTACCACTGGTGGTGATTTTAATGATAATAATTCTGTAAACACATAATCGCTACGGTCGCGAATCATATTTTGTTAAATATACAACCTAACTCTGACCTGCAAATTCCAAAAAACGCAAGTAAATTTGAATTTCGAGGGCCACCCTGGAGCTTCCACCTTAATCTATATCGCTATCATTGCGATTTTGAGTAGAGAAGTTTTGGCGGGAACTTGACCCGCAGTATGTGTGTAATAAGCACTAATAGTGGGTCAACTCCTTTGTTATACTGCAAAATACCTACAAGGCTGTCTCGACTTCAAGTCGCTAAAACTATGCGAGGGTTGTCTCGAAAATATTTCCTTAAATAACAATATCATAACATTATATTTTATCAGTATTCCTCGTAATAATTTATTTTTCTATACAGAGATACTAATTACTACTATACAAAACTAGTTGCATTTCGCAGCTTCACCTGATTCGTCGTAATGGAAACAAAGGCTTGTGCTGGTAGGTACCTACCTTATTTTACTACATTTTACCTATTTTTTTTTTATAGGATAAGGGTGACAAACGAGCACACAGTCCACCTGATGGTAAGTGGTTGCTGCGGCCCATAGACATCTACATCTATCCTCTATTACAAATCAAAATGTAGATGCGTTGTCACCCGTGAGGACTAAGATGGAATGCCTCATTTCCAGTAAAAAGGGCCTCCGGCCACCTGCACTCACCAAGCGAAACGCAGAGGTAAATCTCTACTTCACGCTGGTTTTCTGTGAGGTCGTGGTACCACCCCGGTTCGAGCCGGCCCATCCGTGCGACAGCAAAAGCTGCCGCGTGGCTCTACCACTGTTTAGATTGACTGATTATATACCAGTATCTCAGGTATTCCGCTCAAAATATTTGATAGGGGGTTGAACACAATAAATAAAACAACTTAAAATTATATGTTGCTCTGTTTATTCAATCACCTCGGTATAGATGTGCAACCCACAAATATTTATGACATTTATTATTGGGTTTTTTTAATGTATTTTGTTGAATTTTATGATATAATGAATTCTCATACTTACATATAATTCAAATATTGTGATGAAATTAATCACATGCAGCGTAAACGCAAGCGAAGCCGACCGATACTACCGCAGACGTAGTGGGCAGGGGTGGGGAACTCCGCTCTCCTTCATATCACGCCCCATCGTTGCTTCATCTAGTCGCCGAGTTGACTCACTAACTCACTATTAGTATTTATTATACACATGCCCGCGGGGGATTGCTGCTCCCGTATTATTGTTTAAATAATGGTTTCAGTGGATTTTGATATGTAAAAGTGGCGCGATTTTGTGTATTAAATATCTGCGTATGTTAAAAATGGTGACGTGAATCTCAAGATAAGGTGCCTGTCTGCTTAGACGCCTTAAGATACTATCGCCAACTGTATGCTTGCTCAAATTGCCGTCAAACTCTCCAAAAACTACGCTATGTGACGCATTAACATATTGTGAAACAGTGTACTATAAAGTATTATCACTTGATTCTGTAAATCTATAGAATAAAATAGAATAATTTTTTATTCAATATTGATTATTACATAATTCTTATTGAAAGTAATTTTTTATTTACCACTGGTTCGGAAAATACCTCTGTCCTGGGAAGAACCAGCAAGAAACCCAGCGGGACTTTTTTTTCAAACATATTTCACTTAACAATAATTTCATTTATACAATTTTTTAATGATTTTTAATAGAACCAGCATGGTGGCGATCACCTTATTCCCAGGGGTTATTTTCATTCATGTATTCCTTGATATTATAATAACCCTTTTTGTACACTTTTTCTTTAATAAAACTTTTAAACTTGTTTATTGATAAACTTTGAATATGTTCTGGGATTTTGTTGTAAAAGCGTATACATTGCCCCATAAATGAATTACTGATTCTGTGGAGTCTAGTAACTGGTATTACAAGCTTATGTTTGTTCCTAGTGTTTAAAGAATGTACATCCTTATTCTTATTAAAGCTATTTATGTTTTTATGTACATACATTAGATTTTCATAAATATATTGCGATGCCAAAGTTAATATGTTTATTTCTTTAAATTTTTGTCTGAAGGACTCTTTGAAATTTAGGTTATAAATCGCCCGAACGGCTCTCTTTTGCAAAACAAATATAGCTTCAATATCAGTCGCATTACCCCATAGCAAAATTCCATAAGACATTACGCTATGAAAGTAACTAAAATACACTAATCTAGCTGTTTCAACATCTGTGAGACTTCTAATCTTTCTTACAGCATATGCTGCAGAAATAAGTCTGCTTGCTAATTTAGATATATGGGGGCCCCATTGAAGTTTCGCGTCAATAGTAATACCGAGAAAAACAGTGGTATCCACAAGACTCAACTTCTCCCCATTTAATAGCCTATTGGTATTCGAATGTTTTACATTAGGTATTGTAAATTTAATACACTTTGTCTTATTGCCGTTTAAGAGCATATTGTTGGCGTTAAACCAATGTACTAATTTCGATAGAGCATTATTTACATCGTCATAATTAATTAACTGCCGTTTGAGTTTGAAAATTATAGAGGTATCGTCAGCAAATAATACTATATCGTGATTGTCCCCTACAAGATAAGGTAAGTCATTAATATAGATTAAAAACAGGAATGGGCCAAGAATCGAGCCCTGAGGAACGCCCATTGATACTACCTATCCGGAGGAACCTTTACCATTGATTACGACTTTTTGAGTTCTGTCACTTAAATATGAAGTAATAAGCCTAAGCGCCAAATTTTTTACACCGTAATGTTGTAGTTTCCTGATTAATGTTTCATGATAAGCACAATCGAAAGCCTTGGAAAGATCACAGAAAACACCTAAGGCATCCTGTGAATTCTTCCAGGCGTTAAAAATATATTTCATAAGCTCAACACCGGCGTCAGACGTCGAGCGACCCCTTATAAATCCAAATTGGTTTTTATGAAGTAATTTATTTGTATGAAAAAAAAATAACAATTTATCCAAGATTATTTTTTCAAAAATTTTACTGAGAGTTGGTAGTACAGAAATAGGTCTAAAATTAGCGGGGTCCAATGAACTACCGGATTTAAATAAAGTTATTACTTTACTATACTTCATTAAATCAGGAAACACACCAGAATCGATACAAGTATTAAAAATAATAGCAAGATGAGGTGCAATTAAATCTATTATGGACGCAATAACTGTCACGGAAATCCCCCACAAATCTGCGTTTTTTTACATCAATGGTTTTGAAGTATTTTACAATATCTTACGGTAATACTTTTTCAAATCTAAATTCTTTTAAACAGATATTAACATTCTGTTTGAGTAATGACTCGGCGACAGTTGGAGAAGTATTCAAAGACTCTGTTGTCAAAATAGGAATATCAGTGAAATATTTCTCAAACACCGCTGCGACTTCTTGATTTGATTTAGTCAATTAATTAAAATTTATAAAATTATACACTTTATACTTTCTTACTTTATACAATTAATAAAAACCAAGATCCCGAATGAAACAAAACCATGGCTTAAAAGACAAGTTTTCAAGCCAAAAATCTTAATAAAAAAATAGAGTAGAATATGGAGTGTAGAGTAGGAGGACCATCTCTATATATGAAAAGTGTGCCTAAGGCTAGCAATACACACGCAATAATATTGTCAATGCAAGATTGTCAAAAATCTTCATCAATAT
Source organism: Parnassius glacialis (assembly GCA_033319125.1). NCBI lineage: Eukaryota > Metazoa > Arthropoda > Insecta > Lepidoptera > Papilionidae > Parnassius > Parnassius glacialis. The sequence goes on along the minus strand of JAVANC010000022.1, from coordinate 30,578,061 downwards.
ATGGTCCCGCACACTACGCAATATTATTGGCAACTTTTCATGGTACAATCTGACTTAGTCGCTCTGCAGCTAGATTCATGTGTGCACGTTTAATATAATAGATAGAAAGAAAAAGGCGGTACATTGAGTATTGCATTAATTTTACTAACTAAGAAAGGGCAATCAAAAAAGAAACCATGGATTAATCTTTCTTTTTTTCATTCAATTTTTTCTATACGTCTTCTCTCGTGCTATTTGGTTTGATTTTTTTTTTATAAATATCGAGCAACTTATCAAGCGTATTATTTTTCCTAACTTTATCGCGAGATGTTTCGCAGAGTGTATTTCATAATTCTGGATATGTTTCCCATGTTTTAACAAATATTGCTTTTCCGTGAGAGTACTATCATCAACAGTATCAACACTATTTTCACTATTTTCGTCCTCCATTTTGAACAAAGACGAACGTCCGCCTGCCTTGAAATCTTTTCCTCAACTAAAATATTGCCGAGCGACCGCAAACGACAATATTATTGACAATACCCCTGCCTCCACCCAATATTGACGTGACAAAATCAGAATTTCTGGATATCAACAATAATATTGCACAATATCGTAATACAGGCCGCATACACACAATATTATTGACAGTACGTACTTTATTGTCAATAATATTGTGTGTGTGTGGCTAGCCTAAAAACGTGTCCAATAAGGGTGGCGCTGCAGTAGCATAGGATAAATTAAAAAAAAAGCGCCAAAAGTAATTAGAATAAGATGGAGAAATAAACAAGGACTGACCCATCCGCTTGGTTTTGTACTATGTAAATAGTTGAGATTTTGTATACTGGCATTTTACTAGTTAGTAAAATGCCAGTATACAAAATCTCAACTACTATATAACTCTATTCATGAATTTTTTTTAATATTTGAATTCAGCTGACTACACTCCGTTCACAACAGCTATCTTCATATCGTAATTTTTCAGACGCCAGCGCTATTGTGGTAGGTTTTGGAACCTCTATTTTCAGTAAATAGTAGGTAAACTTTTTCAACTTTCGCCCCTTATAAGATGGTTCTCCTTGTACTCTTCACTCCATACTATTAAAAATATAGTGATCGTAGATAGAGGATTGATACTACCATAGAGAAAAGTAATATATGACCGTTATATGACTACTAACCAGCGTCACCAGATTTATTAGATTTCTACTTTTTTGATAGATTTTGAGGTACTGGCAACAGAATTTAGTATTACAGTAATTTAGTGTAACAGAATTTAATAGTATTATTTGGTATATTTTAGTAGAATTCACGCTTTTCAGCTATTCTAATACTTTTTTGGCATATCGGATAAATGCGGGGTATTCCCTCTTTCATCGAATGGATTATAACTATTTAATTTTCATTATTTTCGTTACCGTTCGTGCCGTGAGCATAAAGTGTGATAGACTAGTGGGAATTCCTTCATTGAGAATTTTTATAATCTAATTTAAAATGAAACATAAATGTACACAAGGATATCGCGATGAATAGGAGCAAGGTCCCTAATTTAAAAGTTGGTTATGTAAATCTAAGGTAAACACTACGAGTGCTCATTGTAAAGTATGCAACTGTAAAGTGCTAAGTAGAGTGGCGTCTTTGAAGAAACACATGGCTACATCAAAGCATATAAAAATATGAAAGGATATTTCGGCATTTCTCAGGTATGCAAGTTACTTACGTTAATATGTGGAATGTAATTCTTAGTAAATTATTCTTGTTAAGACTTTTTTTTAATACTTTCAACTTACGCAGTAGCGTGAAACCGTATTATATTCTAAAGTTTAAGAACTTTATTTCCACTCAAAAGCAAACATTCGCTGTTTTATGTACGTGTTTTACCTACGCATTTACACAACAATTACTATACAATTATGTGTGTTTATTCATGTTAAATGCTATGTAAAAATTGCTTAGTTTTTGATACTATATAGCGCTATATGAAATGTCCTGCATACTTATTTTTAACTTCTTTGGTTACAGATTGATACGATTTTCAAAACATCAACCATTTCATGTTTAGTTTAACATAATATTCCTTTTCGCGTAATGGATCATGTAAGCGAAGTTATTTCAAGGGAATTTCAACACTCTGAAATCGCATAACCTTTTTCCTCTAGAAGAACTAAATCTGCCGCAATTGCCTACAACGTCTTACGCAATAACTTCGAAGAAAAAATGATTGCAGAATTACGTCGTTGATGTCAGTACTACTTAGGTACTTGCAGCAGCAATAAAGTACTACTCCGAAAAAATGCAATCTCCACAAACAAATTTTTTGTGTATGGTGGACTTAAAAGGTGATACATAGGCTGCACTAAAAGTATCGGGAATGGAATATTTCCACTGTTCCTGTCATATTAAAATCTTTTTAATTGAAAACTCCTTGGTTTTAAAAATCGAATACCATTTATTTATTTATAAAAAGATTCTCGGTCTTGTCACACGGTTTTGTCAAACTTGTTTAGTCGTTGAGAAAATGGAATTGACTCGAGAAAATTCAAGAGCGATGATTTATTAAGACTTTCGAAGTGGTTTAACACCAAAAACAGTGTGTTGACCGGATGATTTCTGCATTCGGTGATGAAGCCCCATCCAAAACCTCAATTTATCGCTGGTTTGCGGAATTTCAACGTGGGCGTGACAAGCTCAGTGATGATCCCCGTCAAGGTCGTCCAAAAACTTACTTACTTGGTGAGTCAGAACTCTCGAAAGATTCCACGCAGGATCCTCAAATGCTGTATACAACATCGTATCAGGTGACGAATCCTGGATATACGCGTACGAACCTGAAACAAAAAACCAGTACACGAGTTTGGGTGTTCGAAAATGAGTTAAAGCCAACAAAAATTGTTCGTTCACGGAGTGTTGCAAAAAAAATGGTGGCCACGTTTGTCTCCAACACCGGCCATGTTACGACTATTCCTCTTGAGGGACAAAGAACGGTTAATTTAGAATGGTATGCTAGCATTTGTTTGCCACAGGTCATTTCTGAACTCTGTAAAGAGAACTGCAACCGCCGCATCATCCTCCATCACGACAATGCGAGTTCTCACACCGCACACAGAACAAAAGAGTTTTTAGAGCAAGAAAACATTGAATTATTAGACCATCCGCCGTACAGCCCCAACCTAAGCCCTAATGATTTCTATACTTTCCCTAAAATAAAGAATAAATTGCGTGGACAGACATTTTCATCACCCGAAGAAGCTGTGGACGCCTACAAAACGGCCATTTTGGAGACCCCAACTTCCGAATGGAATGGTTGCTTCAATGATTGGTCCCATCGTATGGAAAAATAAAAAAAAAATACTTCGAAAAGCAATAAATACATATTTAAATAGTAATGTTGTGTCACTTCCTTGATTCCCGAAATTTTCAGTGTCGCCCTCGTACTGCGCAGGATTAGTTTGATAGTTTTTTTTTATAGGATAAGGGTGACAAACGTGCACACAGTCCACCTGATGGTAAATGGTTGCTGCAGCCCATAGACATCTACATCTATCCTCTGTTACAATTCAAAAAATGTAGATGCGTTGTCACCCGTGAGGACTAAGATGGAATGCCTCATTTCCAGCAAAAAGGGCCTCCCTCCGGCCACCTGCACTCACCAAGCGAAACGCAGAGGTGAACCTCTACTTTACGCTGGTTTTCTGTGAGGTCGTGGTACCACCCCGGTTCGAGCCGGCCCATCCATGCGACAGCAAAAGTTGCCGCGTGGCTCTACCACTGTTAAGAATGTGAAGTTTCACATGTCCCTTATCTGAAAGAAACCTTAACATAGCTAATTTAATAGGATTCGCTGCTGATACCACGAATGTTATGTTCGGCAAAAGGAATAGCGTGGTATCTAAAATTAGGGAAGTCAACCTAAACTGCATTTTTTTTCAAATGTATTTGCCACTCAACAAACTTTTCAGTGAGTTATGCATGCAAAAAATTACCTCGTTCTGTAGAGTTGTTTGTCAAAGATATTTTTTCATACTTCTCTCACAGTAGCCAACGACAAAAAGAGTTTGCCGAATATCAAAATTTTACTGACACTCCAACTCACCATATGCTTCGTCATTATGATATCAGGTGGCTTTCTCCACATCATTGCATTCACCGAATTATAGAGCAGTGGTCAGCATTAAAACTTTTTTCAGAATGAGTTTTTAGGGAATAAAAATACAAATGCTACTTGTCAATTTATATTTGTTCACTTTAACAGCGATGAGACAAAACTTTATCTTTACTTTGTAGATTTTACATTACCCATAACTACAAAATTTGAAGTAATTTTTCAAAGTGATCAGACATTTATTCATAAAATTGAAACAGACATACAAAACATGATGAGTTTAATTTTGAGTTGCTTTATGAAGATAAATTATATAAAACTACTCCACTTCAGTCAAAAGATCCAAGTTAAAGAATGCATTTCCTTCCTATACAAAACACAAAAACGTAGTAATGACATTGGAATGTATATGTATGTAACATTGTAATGTAGTAATGAATTGGAAAGATGATGTTCAAATGAGATCTAAAATTGAAGAACTCCTTAACAGATGTCAATAATTTTTGATCGAGCTGAGTAACTAATTTCTGCAAAGATTGCCTCTACAAGGTATTTTTTGTAGGATTTGCCGTTCATCAATCCCCAAAAAGCAGTGAATGGTGAATTTCGAACTCTGAAAAGAATACTCCAAAGGTTTCCTAACTTAGTTGCAACAGGAAACATGCAAATTGTTGACAATGAATATGTGGAATTAAAATTAGATGGGATACTCATCCCAATTTACCTGTCCGGTAGTTGTGGTATGGTATACGGGTATGCGACCCCGGCTTCCCTAGCTATTACTGTCCTATCCCTTGCCCTCATGGACGGTAATATCCTACATTTCCTATTTCCTACCCTAACTTACCTTACTCTTCCTTTTCACACCACCTATCCTTCCCGTTTTCCTATTCCTACCCTCCACCAATCCAACGTCGGCCGCGCGGATGGATGCATGGCTAGGGGCGAGCCTAGTCGTTAGCGTGCCACACTGCCCTGGGACCGGGCGACCCCAGAATTAGGCTAGCCTTACCCTGGCATGCGGGGCTCTGCTGGGGGGGACAAACCTTTCCTTCGCTATTCGTGGGAACGCAATGGATAACCATAAAATTAACCAAAATGGCGGCGATGTGGTTCGCCACCCATCACGTCTCGTTTCTCGCGGGGGCGAAAAGCGGCCCACGGAGAGCCGCTTCGCTACGTTGAATGTAAGAGGAGGAATGGATGGTGAGGTAGATGAAGTATGTCAGATGATGGATGAACGTTGCCTTGATATTCTGTGCGTGAACGAAACCAAGAGGAAAGGATGTGACACCACGGTTCATGGCCCCTACACGGCATACTGGTCGGGAGTCCCCCAAACCAGCCGAGGCTGTCAGGGAGTTGGTGTGATTCTTTCATCTCGAATGGTTGAATGTGTGATGGAGCATGAATGTGTAAGCCCAAGACTCCTCTGGATTAGGTTAAAAGTCGGACTCACTCGCTTATTTATCCTTGGGGTCTATGCACCGACGGATCTGCGTGGAGGTGGGTCACTAAAACCACAACAAGAGAGAGAGGAATTTTGGGATAGCATAAGAGAGGTCTTGAATAAATGCGGAGAAAATGAACGGATTGTGATGTTAGGGGACTTTAATGGATGGGTTGGAGTAAAGCGGGATGGGTATGAAGGAGTTCTGGGTATGTTTGGGGACGAGAGAGTGAATGACAATGGGAGAAGCCTGCTTGAAGTATGCTTGGAATGGAATCTGTGCGTGGCCAACACAATGTTTGACCACAAAAAGATCCATTTGTATACAAGAGATGAGGGTGAGTCTAGAAGTATGATTGATTTTGTAATTGTGGATGAAAGACTGAGGAAGAAAGTGCTAGACACTCGGGCATATCGCGGTGTAGGCCTCGACACAGACCACTTCCTGGTCATAGCCCGAATGCGTGGCCTCTTTAAACGGTGGCGATACCGAGGGGCCGAGCCTACGAGTGTTTTGGACAGAGTAAAAGTGGAAAATCTACAAGAAAAAGAAAAGAAAGACGAGTATGTAGAGAAACTGAAAGAAAGTTTTAAAGGGATAGAAGAGATAGGAGTGATTGAAGGTTTGTGGGAGATATTTAAGAAAGGGGTTGTAAATGTTGCGATTGAGGTATGCGGGATAGCTAAAAGAAGGAAAGGGAGAAAGAATGATAACGTATGGATGGATAAAGATGTACAAAGGGTTGTGCAAGTAAAGAAGAAAGCGTGGTTGGATTGGTTAGCAACAAAAGCTAACCAAAAAGTTCAAAAGGCAACGGATGACGAGATAAAGGAAGCAAGAACGAAGTATAAAAGATTGAAAACAGCAGCGAAAGAAATTGTGTCTAGAAAGAAAGAAGAACGAAAAGATGATTTCGATAGGAGGCTCACTGAAGATTTCCAGTCAAACATTAAGTTTTTCTGGAAAACCATCAAAACAGCCAGAGGAAAAACTTCTACCTCGGAGCTGAGTACAATCAGGAGTCAAAATGGGAGCATTATAAAAGGAGAAGAATGTGTGTTAAAGAGATGGAAAGAGTATTTTGAAAGTTTGTTTGAAAGAGAGGAAGTGCAGGTACAGCATCTGCCACCTTCCACGGAAACTAATATAAATGTTGATGAAAATGAGATAAGCATGGATGAAATAGTGAAAGCGTTGAAAAGTATGAGATTAGGTAGGGCTGCAGGGTATGACAGGATTACCGTCGAGATGCTAAGGGCTGGACAGGGCCTGGTGGCTAGTCAGCTGTACCGCCTTTTCAATCTGTGCTGGCGAAATGGGCAAGTACCGGGAGACTGGTGCAAAGCCGTAATCGTGCCATTGTATAAGGGAAAAGGGTCACGGCAGGACTGCATAAATTACCGTGGTATAAGCCTTCTTAGCGTTGTCGGTAAATTGTATGCGAAAGTGTTGATTGAAAGGGTTGTGAATGAAACAGACGAGAAAGTATGGGATGCACAAGCGGGATTTAGAAAGGGAATGGGATGTACGGATCAGGTCTTTTCCTTGCGGTGCATAGCCGAAAAGTGTTTGGCTAAAATCAAGAAAGTCTACTGCGCCTTCGTAGATCTAGAAAAGGCCTATGATAGAGTGGTGAGGAATGAATTGTGGTCAGCACTGTCCATGAACGGTGTGAGCAGTATCCTCATACGAGCATTGCAATCTCTTTATAGGGATTCTAGTGCTTGTGTAAGGATAAACGGGGCATACACTGAATGGTTTAATATCGAAAAAGGTGTTAGACAGGGATGTGTAGCGTCACCGTGGCTGTTTAATCTGTTCATGGACAATTGTTTGACAGATTTAAAAGAGAATGAAAGTGGGTTGAGAATGAATGAGTTACTCGTCAAATGTTTTCTCTATGCTGATGACCAAGTATTACTTGCGTTTTCGGCCGAGGAGTTGCAGGAGATGGTAACTGCTATGAGTGGAGCTTTTGTTAGAAAGGGAATGAAGATGAATGTAAGGAAGACGAAAGTGATGGTGTTTGAAAAAGATGAGGCAGTGACAGACTGCAATATCGTGATTGAAGATGAACAAATTGAACAGGTGAAAGAGTTTGTGTATCTGGGGTCAAAGTTTACAAGAGATGGAAAGTGTGAGAGTGATATCGAAAGAAGAGTGAATGCAGGAAACATGGTGAATGGAGCTTTGCACTCCTTTATGAGCAGTCGGAAGGTGTCTAACAAGGCTCGTTTGGCTGTGCATGAGGGGGTGTTGGTTCCGACACTCATGTACGGAAGTGAAAGTTGGGTATGGCAGAAAAACATAAAAGCAGAATAAATGCAGTTGAGATGAGAGCATTAAGAAGTATGATAGGAGTTAAACTGAGTGACAGGATAAGAAATAGTGAGATAAGGAAACGTTGTGGTCTGAAAGAAGATGTAGTGACAAAAATTGAGAAAGGTATGCTGAGATGGTTTGGCCACGTCGAGAGAATGAATGAAGAACGATTGACGAAAAAAGTGTATAAGGCGAGTGTGAATGAAAGTGTTGGAAGGGGTAGACCTAGGCGGACATTTCTAGACCAAATTAGGGACGTCTTGAAAAAAGGCCAGGTTAAGAGTACCCTAAACCGTAGAGCATGTATGAAGGGAATAATGAAAGTGGACGAAGCGAAACAAGTATGTAAGGATCGTAGCAAGTGGAAAGAAGTGGTCTCTGCCTACCCCTACGGGAAAGAGGCGTGATTATATGTATGTATATTTCCGTTTTTTTGTTTTTTATTGAATAAGGGTGACAAACGAGCACACTGTCCACCTGATGGTAAGTGGTTACTGTGGTCCATAGACATCTACATCTATCTTCGATTACGAATCAAAATGCAGATGCGTTGTCACCCGTGAGGACTAAGATGGAATGCCTCGTTTCCAGTAAAAAGAGTCTCCGGTTCTCTACACTCACCATACGAAACACAGCAGCGTTAAGCTGCTATTTTGACGTTGGTATTCTATGAGAGCGTGGTCCTTTCCCGATCGAGCCGACCCATTCGTGCTACAACTACTACTAATAGCTGCAGCATGGCTCTACCACGTAAAAAAAAATCCGTGTTCAATTTATTGTCAAATTTTAGTTCGACGTCAATCTGCGATGCGAATAGCAAACCAAAGTACAGCAATTTGTCTCGATTTGTGAAGCAAATGACGATACTACCTTTTTCAAACGCCAAAGTAGAAAGAATATTTTCCAATATTAATAGCATTAGAAATCAAGATCGAAATCGGTTTAATAATAAGAATGTCGCTGCAATAATTCATGGAAAAGAGGCTTCCTACGAGAGTTGGAAGGAGGATGTAGCAGATTTGATTCTGACAGAAGTATGATTAAGTTAATGGACACAAAACAGCTCAAAACAGCAAAATTTTACCCAACATAAAGACGAAGTATCTTAACTTTAAGTTTCATTTTTTTTAAAATATGTTTTTATTTACAATTTAATTTTAAAAAACTTTGGGTCATTGTAGAAGCGTGCTCGTCGCGACCCCTGCCAGCCCTTTTCAGGGCTGCAATTCTACTCAGCTGCGCACCCATGCCAACGAGGGTTAGGGCGTCCCCCCAAGGCGACGCACACCAGCTAGTCCCCGTTGGTGTGGAATGCAGCGCGCAAAGCGGCGATGGGGACCGCCACCCGTTACGCACAGCCCGACACGGCGGAAGGTGGAGGACAGAGTGCAGAGTTGGCACGTGGAATGTTAGAGGAGGCATGAAAGATAAGATGAATGAGTTGATTGAAATAATGAAAGAAAGAGAATTAGATGTCGTGTGTATGTCGGAGACCAAACGGAAGGGCAGTGGTACTGAAGAGCTCCCTGGCGGGGCGTTAGCTCTATGGTCCGGAGTCCCGGAGAGCGAGAGCGCCCGCCAGGGAGTGGGGGTGCTGCTGTCGTCTCGGTTGGTCGATGTTATGACTGAATATAAGGTTGTGAACTCAAGACTTCTCTGGGTTCGCTTTAAATTGGGACTGACGAAGTTATTCCTTTTGGCTGTTTATGCGCCGGTAGCTTCGTCGTCCAGGGCTGAGCTGGAGGAGTTTTGGGAGAATGTAAGAGAAGTTCTAGATTTGGCTAGGGGAAACGAAAGAATTGTTGTGTGTGGTGATTTGAATGGATGGGTTGGTACCGCTCGACCAGGGTACGAGTCGGTGCTTGGAAAGTTTGGCGATAAAAGGGTTAATGATGCTGGCAAGCTTATACTGGCGGTATGCAAGGAAAAGGGTCTTCTTGTGACAAACACAATGTTTAATCACAAGAAAATCCATATGTATACTAGAGAAAGAAAGAATGAGAGAAGTATGATCGATTTGTTTCTGGTGGATGACATGAATGATGATCTGATGATGAAAACAGGTGATGGATACGCGAGTATTCAGGGGTGCTGACCTGGGATCACTATTTAGTGATTACTAGATTTAGGGGTCTGTTCGCGGGTTGGCGCTACCGGACGGCGGTAACAGAACCACAGTCGGTCTGTCGCATCCGAAGCTGGAAGCTTCAGGAAGCGGATACTAGGGACAAATATCATGCGAGGGTAGCCGAAAAGCTTGACACCATCGATGGCAGAAATGAATGTGTGGAAAGAACATGGCAGAACCTTAGGGATGGAATGGTAAGTGCAGCGGAAGAAGTGTGTGGAACAATAAAAAGAGGCAGTAGTAAAAGAAGAGATGCATGGTGGAATGATGAAGTGAAAGAAGCTGTAGAGAAGAAGAAGAAAGCATGGTTAGACTACTTGGCCTCTAGTAATGATAAGGATATGAGAGAAAAGATGAAAGAAAGATATAAGCTGCAGAAAGTTCACACGAAAGCATTGATTGAGGAAATGCGTGAAAGGTGCAGAATGGAAGCGGACGAAAGGTTGTCGCACAACTTTAAGGAGAACTCCAAACTCTTCTGGAAAGAGGTTGGAAAGACCCGAAGTGGTGCGACGGCCTTAAGAATGAACAAAGTGCTTTTGAGAACTAATGACGTCCTCACAGAAAAATCGGACGTCATGCAGCGATGGAGCGAATTTTATAGAGAAATGTATGCGTGTGATGATCTTAGTGAGGGATCCGGGGATGACGCCGTGACTGGTACGCCAGACCTGGACCTCGATGACACTGAGGTCATCAGTATGAAAAAGATTGAACGTGCGATTCGAAGTTTGAAATGTGGTAAGGCTGCGGGACTAGACAGAGTTACTGCTGAAATGGTCAAGTATGGTGGGCCTCGCGTCTGGGACAGCTTTTATCTGCTGTGCAATTTGTGCTGGCGGACGGGGGATGTCCCGGATGATTGGCGATCCGCAGTCATTGTGCCTTTATATAAAGGTAAAGGTTCACATTTTGACTGCGGGTGCTATCGGGCGATCAGCTTGACCAGTTTAGCAAGTAAAGTTTACTCGAAGGTTTTGACACGTAGGATGCAAGAGAAATCGGAAAGATTTCTATGGGAGGCACAATGCGGATTTAGACCTGGAAGAGGATGCACGGATCAAATGTTTTCTCTACGCATGATCACGGAAAAGCTTCTGGCTGCTAACCAGAAGATTTTCTGTGCTTTTGTGGATCTTGAGAAAGCATTTGATAAGGTTGTAAGGAAGAAAATGTGGGAACTGTTGCCGGGGTACGGTGTGGATGGTCGATTGCTAAGGGCTGTGCAGTCACTTTACTGTGACTGTAAAGCCTGTGTGCGGGTAGGGCATGACCTGTCACCCATGTTTAGCGTCCAAACGGGCGTAAAACAGGGTTGTGTCATGTCTTCCTGGCTGTTCATACTGTATCTCGACAGCTGTTTACAGAAGCTGAAAGATAGCTGTTTGGGTGTGAAATTGGGTGACAAAAAAGTAAATTGTCTGCTGTATGCTGATGATGCAGTGCTTATTGCACCATCAGAGGCAGAACTGCAGGCATTAGTCACGTGTATGAAAGAGGAATGTGAAATTAAAGGTCTCCGTTTGAATGCTAATAAAACTAAGGTTCTGGTATTTGAAAGGGACGAAGAGAGAACGAAGTGTGAAATATGGGTAAATCAGGAATGTCTAGAACAGGTAAATGAAATTGTATACTTGGGGAGTGCTTTTAGCCGGGATGGAAGATGTGGTTTAGATGTGGACAGGCGTGTCGCTGCCGGGAACAAAGTCAATGGTGCCCTGACTGCGTTAGTCAAAATGCAAGGCGTAGTGAAGAGTGCACGCGTTGCAATACATAACGCAGTGTTGGTACCGACTTTGTTATATGGCAGCGAAACCTGGGTGTGCCAGAAGAAGCATAAAAGCAAGTTGAATGCAGTGGAGATGCGATCTCTTCGTAAAATGTGCGGCGTTACCATGGCCGACCGAAAGCGAAACGAAGAGATTCGCAATATGGCAGGTTTGAAAGATGACCTTATCACAAAAATTGATAAGGGCGTGCTTCGATGGTTTGGGCACGTTGAGCGAATGAGTGAAGACCGAATGGTGAAGAAAATATATAGCGCGAAAGTTAATATTAAAAGGTGTCGTGTTAGACCGAGACTAACTTTCGAAGACCATGTGAGCAAACTGCTCGAAGAGGGGAGGGTCAAGAGTACTCGGATACCTAGACGTGCATGTATGAAGAAGATAATGAATCTGAAAGAAGCGAAAGAGTAAGGATCGTGACACTTGGCGATCTGTTCTCTCTGGCTACCCCGTCAGGGATTGTGCGTGAAGATAAGTTAAGTTAAGTTAAGTTGGTTTCTTTAATTAATGTTGGTTTTTTTGTTGTTTTTATTATTTTATCGTTTAATCAAGGAATCATTCATATTTTTACGTTGTAACACGACAGAAAAAAATATAATAGATTTTTAGTATTTTCTCGTTCTCTTTTGATAGAATTCAGTAGCTTTTAAGCACCACAAGCAGTAGAAATGTCTTCAAATGAAATCTGGTCACACTGCTACTGACCAAAGAGTCACAAACTATATAGAAACACTACTACGCGTTCAGACCGTCTCTGGTACATTTAGTTTGGACGGTAGAGCAAATCAGAATTTGACATTTCCTTTTTTTTATATGAATTGGATATAGGCAAAGGAATCATAAATTTTTCATATATAATTTTAATTACTATTTTTATTATGAAGAAGGAGGATTCGTAGAAATAAAATGCATTGTATATATTATTTATTATATGATTTTTTTTTATTTTTTAATACTCGTTTCAGGATTTTTTTTTGCATTGGTGGCAATGTACGCTTTTCGATTCTAATGATGTCCGTGCCTTTCAAAATCCCATCTGTGGTATATGCTATAGAGTAAACATTTAATTGCTCTCTTGCTGCTTGCACTTGAATATTTTCAGTGGAAAAGTTCTCTTCAATACATTCGATATCCAGTGTATTGAGCTGGAAAAAGGAATATTTAAATATATAAATTACAAGTTTGAATATGTGCGCTAATTGTAATTGTTGTTGTTTATAAATGTTTGCATAGAAAATGTCAAGACAAAAAGAGGTCATTGTAATCAGATAAAGTTACTTTCACATAAATCTAAGAAGCTTTCACAATTATACAGAAATTTCCAATAATTTTTGAACATAATTATCATTGATACCTAAGATAATTAAGTACACTGTAGCGATTTTTGATAGAAGATTGGGAGGATAAAAGTATTTGTAAAGTAGCCAATTATCTATTGGAGTCTATGTTCATGTTCTACTGCTGGGTAAAGACTCTGTCTCATTTCTCAGAGGGGTATGAAACAATGAGTTGGGCAAGGTGCTCGGTGGAAAAATTATTTGTAGGCCGTACAAATACTCGTTCCGTGCGGGATTCAAACCCGCGGCCCTAAGCGTTGCAACTCATTGCTAAGCTACTACGCCACAGAGCCGGTGACTACATCTTTAAAATATTTTTATTCCTTAGACACACAGATTTCGTCACAATGTTCCAGAACATGATAAATTAGCACTTAAAATTGGAATTAACATTAACCGATTCGTTGTGGCACCGATTTTCGATAACTTTTAGCTGTGGCGGGGAACAAATATATCATGACACGCCTGGCGTGTCACTTGCAAAGTTATCCTTTTTATGGTTTTTTCACTTGTTTAGACCTAATTAAATTTAGTTGACATCAATCATCAGTTACAAACGTAAGGATTTAAATAAAACTAATTTTACGGATTTTTTCGCGTATGTTAACTTATTTTTATCTTCCCGACGTTTCGGGTGCTTTCCAGCACCCGTGGTCACGGGGGACTGTGGTGTTTGACGTCCTGCTGTTTGCGCGTAAATATAAGAAATCATTAAACGGAAGGATATTTATTTTTAGTGGGTAACTACGTGTTTTTCTACGTGTTTTCTTTGAAATTGAGAGTAAGTGACTTTTTTATGCAGAGATTACAAACATTTTGTACTATTTTTGGTTTATAAAAAAAAATCATTTATATAAGTAGGTACAGCTGAATCACCCTGGAAAACCTTCGTTTTTATTAAATTAAATTTTCACCTAATAATAATATTTGTAAATACCAAACAAGCAAGAACCTTAATTTGGAAAAAAATAAGGTTCATGATTCATTAATATTTACAAATGTTAAATATTATTTAATGTTATACAAATGTAAAAGTAAAGTCGATTTGAAAACGTCTAATTAGTAAGAATAGCAAAACAAGTATTTTCAAAAGGAAACAAACGCCGGTGCTATACGGCGGCGGATTGACAAGACAATTTATTAGCGAACTTTTTTTTATGCATGAACAGTTTCAAACTGTTTCAAGCAAAAATAAACCTTATACCATATCACAAGAGCAAATGGTACTTCGTAGGTCTATTCGGCCATATGATAGTAATAAGACGGCAGTTCAACCATTCTAGGCAAAATTAAACAATAAGACAAACGCATTGTTTTTTTTTGTAACAGGACACTTGTTTTCCAGAAATTTATTTACAACTTGAGTTTGTGAACGATCGCAATGAGTGCTATTATTTGTTACTTATTAGACTATTTTTCCACAACATGATTGAAAACCCACAAAGTAAAAAGAGTACCATGAACAAGTTAAAAAAAGGTTGTCAACCCCTATAAATTTCACATTTTCAAAATATCCAGAAACGAAGCAACAGGCATGAACTACTTGCAAAATAATGAATATTTTGTTCTAGATAAATTTTCCAAAAACTCAATTTGAGCGAGTTATAACAATTTAAAAAAAACATAACTCGTGTGTCATACGCCACACACAAAAGTAATCGATGGCACTCCTGGCGTGCCATCTACACTGAACCGGTTAATTCATTTATTTCAGTGGTCTAGACAGAGATCACATTTGCTCAAAAATATAAACATATTACTAATCCTAATAAAAATATTATCTGAACTAAAGTTTTAGAAGTTTTGAAGAATTGTTTTGCAATTTAAATTTTATTATGATTATTACCTTAAATTTTTTATTTCGTTGGGAATCACATGGTCATCATTTAGTTTATCTAACAAGCGCAATTGGATGGCTTAGTTCTAAAAGTCACTAAGTCCATTTTTATATTATTAATATTACCAGCTCAAAAAATTCTCTGTTTATTTCTCTATGGATTGGCCTAATTCTTATTTCAATAAAATGACGCTAAGTAGGTTTTTACCATTTCCAAAAATCACTAAATCCTGTCAGTTTAATTCAGTATGTCACTAAATCCAAATTTAGACAACAAATATCTAAATCCATTGACTTTTAATCACTAGTCACTAAGTCCATTTATTTTTAATCTATGTATTCTGGTCACCCAAACGGAATCCTGTAAAAAAAAAGGCTATAATTGATAACAAAATGTTAGACGATAAACTAAAAAGGTAAGTAAGCTATGATTTTAAACACTTTTTACACTATTATTAAGTGGCGAAGCTTGCGAAGACACTTATTGATTTCACGATGTCTGTCCGTCTGTCCCAGGATTATCTCGAGAACGGTTTCGAATTTTCAAATTCTGTTTTCAGCAATCGATTACTGATCACCCAGGCATCTGAACCTCCTATTTTGAAACTGATTGCTCAACGGCAACCGTTAGAAACCGCTACAAAGCTGATTGCTTCGCCACTTTGCTATGCTGTTAGCTTGCTAGGTTTATTGATTTCACGATGTCTGTCCGTCTGTCCCAGGATTATCTCGAGAACGGTTTCGAATTTTCAAATTCTGTTTTCAGCAATCGATTACTGATCACCCAGGCATCTGAACCTCCTATTTTGAAACTGATTGCTCAACGGCAACCGTTAGAAACCGCTACAAAGCTGATTGCTTCGCCACTTTGCTATGCTGTTAGCTTGCTAGGTTTATTGATTTCACGATGTCTGTCCGTCTGTCCCACGATTATCTCGAGAACGGTTTCGAATTTTCAAATTCTGTTTTCAGCAATCGATTACTGATCACCCAGGCATCTGAACCTCCTATTTTGAAACTGATTGCTCAACGGCAACCGTTAGAAACCGCTACAAAGCTGATTGCTTCGCCACTTTGCTATGCTGTTAGCTTGCTAGGTTTATTGATTTCACGATGTCTGTCCGTCTGTCCCACGATTATCTCGAGAACGGTTTCGAATTTTCAAATTCTGTTTTCAGCAATCGATTACTGATCACCCAGGCATCTGAACCTCCTATTTTGAAACTGATTGCTCAACGGCAACCGTTAGAAACCGCTACAAAGCTGATTGCTTCGCCACTTTGCTATGCTGTTAGCTTGCTAGGTTTACTTAAGTTATAAACGGATTTAATTACTTTGTTTTGTTTTAATTTACTTTCGCAAAACATTAAAACAAAACATGGTAATTAAACCCGTTCATTTAATAATAGGGCAAGTAAATAAGACGTCCAAACTGTTAATTCTTTAAAAATAAAAAAATAACTTCATCTGGGAAAGGCTGAAGTTTTTTTGAAAGCAATCACAAAAACTGAAACTGATAAGCAAAATCATAAACTATCGCTTTGTTTTGATTATCAGAAGAATTTGCCACTACCTGTTAGTAATGTCTCTATAGAATATTATTCACGTCAACTGTGGTTACACAATTTTGGTAGGTATTCACGATCTTTCTAACAACAGGGCCTCAATGTATTTATATACTGAAAACTACAGACAAAAGGGCCGAATGAAGTCATAACAGCTTTGGCAGACTACATCGACCACAACAAACTCTCAGAGCATACTCACTTGGAGCTGTTTTGCGATAACTGTTTTAACCGAAATAAGAATCGTTATCTGTTCACTATATCTTTAAAAAAGTAACAGTTTCTTACCCGAATCCTGGACATAGCATGATGCCGATAGATCGAGATTTTGAGCTCATAGAGAGAAAGCGCATTAAAACGGAAAAGGTATATACACCTGGCTATTACATAGATAAGATAAAAAATTCACGCAATACACGCAAATTTAAAGTTGTCTTTTTTGAAAAGAATCTTAGAGATGAAGAAATTGCTGGAGATGGAGTATTAAAAATTAAGAATTACAAAAGCCCGTATGAAACTCATGTTAAACCATCAATCACCGGAATATCAATATGCCGGAAAGTACGATTTCAATGATTTCGACACCATGAATTTAGTACTTCCATGACAGGTCAAAACTTTAAAAAGACTACATTATATCGTGTTGGTATGGGTGGTAAGATGACGGCAGATCCCAGCAACTGTTATCAAGAGATGTACCATTACAACCAGAAAAAAATCAGAATATTAAGAATCTTCTTGAATACGTGCCGTTGAAAAAAACGTTTATTTTATGATGAGATACTGTTAGCAACTACTTCTTCAGGAAGAGAGCAGGATAATGAAAATAACGACACACAGAAGAAATTTTCAAATAAATAGGTATAGTACTTACTCGTATTTGTGATTCTAAACTAATTATATGTAAGGTTTGAATTTGTGTTAGGTAAGAATTAAGTTTGATTATTTTTTGATTTAAAATATGTAAGTGATTGTATAGTTATGATAATATTATGTCCCTGACTCCAAAGAATTATGTTAAAAAATCCCTAACTCCACCGTTTTTGCGATAAGTCCTAAACTTTAAATGCTCTTACTAGGCTTAATAATTAAGATAAATATTTTTTTAAAACATCGCATTAAAGGTTACCAAATAAACGACTGTCTTATATATTTCTAAATTTTTTTATTCACCCATGCCTTTTAAAAATCATTTTTTGCACTTCAAATGACCATAAGTCAAAACAAGGAAAATGGATATAGTGACTTTTAGAACTAAGCCATCCAATTGAGTATGTTTGCAGTCTGTTTAGTACACATCATCTTGCCATTTTGTTACATTTCCATCAGTTATCAAAGTCTCTTCTTATGTGTTTTGACAGCAAAATTATTCCTCATACCTATATACACATATATTTGAACTGTATTATCTGAAATAAAAATATAAAAGATTGTTTGTCATTGTCATTCAGACAGCCTTGATTTTGTAATTATTAAGACTAGAGGTGTGCGATTGTGCATAAAATAATGTTGACAATTAATTATTTAAAATAATAGAATTCCTCATTTACTTCAGCCATTAACTTAAAATTTTAATAAATTATTATAAAAAGAATTTATTATTGTTTCATTCACCATTCATTCATTGTAGATTATCATAAAGCTACTGATAAACATAGGCCTTCATAGGTTATCGTTTAGGGTGTACATTTTCCATAGTTGTAACACTTGGCAGACAAGTTGGCAACCAGTTTATTATTATTACTAAGTTGTTATCAAAGAGATCACTTGAAATTCTAGGAATTAAGTAGTTTTATTCAATGTACAGTACGTCCTTACATCTTTATTATAATTTTTTAAATTTTATATGAATACTGAATATACTGAGCAGTTATGTTTATTAAGGAATAATTAATACATTTACACAATTAGTACATACCTTTGTCATATTTGATGATAAACCTAACTCAATTTACTCCAAAGAATAGTGTTGAGTTTATCCAACCTTTTTTAGCCTTATCAATGTCAGATTTAGCAGTATGAAACCCTTTATTCAAAAACTTTGTGACCAAGCAGGCTTCTTGAAAAGGTTACTGGAAGGATAAACTTTCCAATATGGACCATCGATTTAAATGCCCATATTTTTTTTGTAGATAGTACTCACTAAAAGAAAGCGTTTTGCAAAGTTTTAATATGCGGAAATGCGTACTTTTTGAGGAAAAAATTATTGAAAATCAATTGCGATGCTTGCAATGTTTATGTCTTTTTTTATAGTAGGTATAGGGTGACAAACGAGCACACAGTCCACCTGATGGTAAGTGGCTGCTGTGGCCCATAGACATCTACATTTATCCTCGTTTTGCAGATGCGTTGTCACCCGTGAGGACTAAGATAGAATGCCTCGTTCCCAGTAAAAGGGTCTCCGGTTCTCTACACTCACCATACGAAACACAACAGTGTTAAGCTGCTATTTGATGCTGGTATTCTGTGATAGCGTGGTCCTTCCCCGGTCGAGCCGACCCATTCGTGCTACAACTATACTACTAATATAGCTGCAACATGGCTCTACCACGTAAATAAATGTCTAATTCTACCGTAAAACTGGCGCCATTTTGTAATGTCATTGTTGTCGTCAGTAGGGGTGTCGATTCTTTCCGAAATAGGTCGATTTTTTAAATAGATTCAAATCGTAAGCTGATGCATCGATTCACAAATAATCGATTTCTAAATTATCTATATTTTTTTATGTTTGCATTTATAATGTAAATATAAATCCATTTTATGAAAAACCAGAAAGATACCATAGTAAATAATCTCTCATTGAAATTTGTTTTATTTTATTTTATTTATTTTTATTAGAGCAGATAACAAATAAAATAGGTTAGGTTCAACTTATGTCAAAGAATCGAATTGATTGACCCCGACTGAGCCGGAGCGGCTGAGGCTGGTCGCCGAAGGCGACCAACAAGCCGAAGCTGCGGAGGCGAGGAGGGATGCCTACGATTTGTTACGCAAAGGCGTAGAGGCTGCTCTTCCCGCAGCGCCGGAGACGTTGCAGTCTCAATATAGATACAGAAACCCCTTTTAATCAGTCCCCCTATATTATGTCTGATAAAGGGGATTTTGTTCTCATAAAATGGATTTATATTTCCATTATAAATGCAAACATGAAAAAATATCGAATATTTTAGAAATCGATTTTTTTGTGAATCGATACATCAACTTACGATTCGAATCGATTTATAAAATAGATCTTTTTCGGAAAGATTCGACATCCCTACTGACGATGACAATGACAATACAAAATAGCGTCAGTTTTACCATAGGAATTGACATTTTGCAAAAATAATTGATTTTCAATAATTTTTTTCTCAAAAAGTACGCGTTCCCGCATATTGAAACTTTGCAAAACGCTGTCTTTTAGTGAGTACTATCTACAAAAAAAAATATGGGCATTTAAATCGATGGTCCATATTGGAAATTTTAACCGACTCTTCTCTGTTACTTGCACAATTGGCAATGAAACACTTAAAATATATTTGAAAACTAAAAATTATATGCAAAATACACTAAAGCTAAAGAAAACGTCCCGTCGAAATATATAACCTATTAAACAATAAACACCCTTTCGTAAAATAGCAGTAAAATGCCAATAAATCTTTATTTATAATTTATAGTTAGTTGATATTTCATAGAAAAACAAAATAAAAATTTCCAAGAAAACTTCTAACTTGACAGCTACGCGACAATAACATGACAAAATGGCGGCAGAGGGGCAACAGGTGGGAGGGACGAGGGAAACGTCATGTTCTGAATTGCTCACTGCATTTCATGGGGTCAAAGATTTTTGCGCAAAGATTACCAGCCGTGCCAAAGAGTATAGTAAATGACCTATACAGAAACTACTACTATCAAAAAAGTTTTTGAGCGACTTTCATGCTATATATAAAAGTACTCTGTGCTATATATATATATTTATCTATGGCGACTTTTGACGAATGACGACTATGCTTTGTGAGTTTGTGACTGTACCACAGAACACAATTATTCTTTATCAAGAGGACTGTACAGTGCATTAACCAATATCGTTAAACTTAAGTTATTACATTAAAAATATAATATACCTACGGTATTGTAAACATAAAGAAACATCACATCAAGCAAAGCATACAGGACTACGACTTCATATATTGTTGCATGTTAAATATTAAACAACAAACATGCCTAAACGTGGTGGTGGACGCATGAGGAATTGGAAAGCTGATAATGATCATTTTGGTAATTATAAAGTAATATATTTATTGCATATCGATTTTTCTCGACGTGCCTCATTTTCAACAAAACATGCTGATTGTTGAGATTTCGTCAAAAATGCAGTAATACTTACCTTGATTCTTACGCCTTTAGCATTAGCACATAGAGGGCATCAAAACGGGGCGAATATGTAACGCAGTAATCTTTTCATTTTCGTAACGATTTCGCGTAGTGGACCAGTCTGAACTGTACACTGGATACAATTGCAAATCAAATCCATGGTGGACAGTAGGATGGATGTCAGACATGTTGGACTAGTGTTTTGCACACAAGATAAATTTTTAAAGTTTACTTTTCACCTGTGGTAATTGGCTACTGCAGCCCATGGATGTCTGCAGCTAACTTCAAAGTAAGAAGCTTATAGATCTGTTGCTACCTTTGACGACTAAAATAGAATCCCTCACAGCCTGTAATAATTCAACTGACACTGTACAATCTTAGGGGCAGAAATAAGTAACAGGGTTGTTCCAACCCAGCAGTTAAAGGATTTCCAATTCATCCTTATTCTTTACTAGCTGATACCCGCGACTTCATCACAGTTGCTTACACACATCTTTGAACATAGTGCTTATAAATATGTTTATACTTGTTGTTTTTTAAAACTTCAATAACTATATTAAATAAAGATATTGCAATAATTTTGTTTTTAGATAAGGGTCAAGTGTCTAAAAATAAAACTTTTGAATTTCAATAATTGAAATCTATCCAGTAGTTTTTTCATGATGCCCGCACAACTGCAAACCTCTTATCATTTTATTTATATAGATTCTAACACAGCATGTGATGTTAATTCAGAAAAATAAATTTTGTTATTGAGCCTCATCAAATAGGAAATAAAAGGTGGATTAACAAAAATGATTAATTTTTAGAAAACAATAATACATGTTGCTGAAAATATTTACATACTTGTTGCAAATGCAAGGGGAACTGATTTATGTTTTGCTAGCTAGTAATTAGAAGTTAATTTTTTTAGTAAATTTCAGTTGTGTTTAATGATATGGTAAATTATACGGAAATGTCAATTTTTCTTATAGAACACGATGACCGCACCAGTAACCCTAGACGAGTCAGCTTTAAGCCTGGTACAAATAAAGGCAAGAATAAGTTTAATTCCTGGAAGAACACTGCTAAGCTATTGCTTGATGATGATGTTGATATGGGGGCTTCTGGAGGACAAGGGCCTAGGAAGCCCTATAGAGGTCGTGGAGGACGTCTTGGTTCTCCAGCACCAAGATCTGGTCATGGAATTACAAAGAAAAAGTTTGTGGCTGGGATGTTACCATGGTATCAAATCATTATCCCTTATGGGGCAAAACATGATAAAGATGTTGTACTGAGAGCCCTTTTAGATCACATTTCACCAGAAATCTTTATACCTCATTACTATAAAATAAATGGCAATGCTGCAGTATTCTATGTGGATGATGTTAAAATTGCCGAGAAGTTGTTTCATGCAGATAGAAAAATTATGATGTCAGATGGCTTCAAGTTAGTTGTAATAGTGAGAAATACAGTTCCAAATGTAAATGTGGATGCTGATATGAAAGAAAAAATGAAGTTAGTAATGGCAAAAAGATATAATGCAGCTACAAAAGCTTTGGATTTAACAAAATTTCATGCAGATCCAGGTATACACTTATTTATATTTTCTATTCTATATTGTAATTATATAAAACAATGTATAGTTAAAATTGTTAATAGCAACCATGAAGAAGGGACACCTAACTTTGGATGCTTTTACTGGTAGGTGTTAAGCTGTGTATTGACTTCGCGTGGCTGTCGTGTGAGCATTGTTCGCCCGCAGCAATTCTGTGTTGTTGTGAGTCAATTTTAACACACGATTTAACTACAGCGAGGCAGCCACGCGCGGCATCCGATCCGCCAACGAACGTTTATTTTGTGCGCGGCAGCCATAGACTGTACGTCATTAAAGTGCAGCAGCTGCTTTTATAATTATTTTATCATATTATTCACAAGAGATTGAAGCGAAATGTTCGTTGGTGGATGGAAAAAATATATATGATGATGATATGAGAATGTTACATGGTAGTGTGAGACTAATGGAAGACATGAGATACGAAGCTGTTGATGAAACACATAAAATTTCACAAGAATGACACCAGATGATTTATATCATGTTTAGTACTATACAACCTAATTAAAGTACGACACTTGTCGTACTTTAATTATGTTGTTGTAGCCGTGGTAGCTCAGATGGTTAGCACTCGCTGTAAGCTTCACATTACTCGTGCAACCCGGGTTAGATCCCCGCCGGCACCAATAAAATTGTTAATTGCAATTTTAAGTGCTGATTTAACACATGCTCGGCAGGGAAGGAAAACATCGTGAAGAAACTTGCATGTCTGAGTAATAAGAAAAAAAATTATATTTCGAAGACATGTGAAGTTCGCCAACACGCATTGGGGCAGCGCGGCGGACATTTCCTTGCCCCAAAACCCTCTCAGAAATGATAGGAGGCCTGTGCCCAGCAGTGCGACGTAAATAGGCTGCAACTTTACTTTACTTGTCGTTATCCATGTTTTTCCCGGGCGCGCCAACTAAAACACGTAAACGATCGTCCCAACTGCACGAGCACAACTCACTGAGAGTGAGATTCCTTTGCCGCGCCGTCAAAAACTGACACGGATTGGTACGTCGCGCGGCACGTTCGAGCGCGCCAATGTTCGATTTGCCGCACGTGGCAACACAGTATCCACTGAGCGGCTGCCACGCGAGCCAATGCTCGATGGTTTGCCTAATGTTTTAAGTCGATACACAGCTTTATGAACAATATGCATACAAATATTTAAATAAAACTAATTTTACGGATTTTATCATGTGTAAAAAATCATAATATGCATACAAGTTTGTCATAATTTTTATAATTTAATGGACTATTTTGAAAATACAACCACCACCCGCGATCATCTGTCATGAGGTTCTATCTTCCAAGAAAAGATGGTGGACGGGGATTATTAAACATTAAAAACCTACACAAGTGAAATATATAACCTCAGAGTGGTCAACCATTCGAAGTGTCAGGCCATAATAATTGGTAGCCGTCAGATGATCCAGAGATTGAAACCAGTAGCTCTACCTCCTATCATTTTTAATAGTACTGAGATATAATTGTGTTCTACTGTGAAGAATCTAGGTTTATTAATTGATTCCACTTTGAGTTGAAAAGCCCAAGCAACAACCGTTAGCCAGAAAGTCACCGGTACCCTGCGTTCTCTCTATCGCCTTAAAAATGTTCTACCATCTGCAATTAAGACAATGCTTGTGCAAAGTTTAATTTTTCCCCTAATCGACTATAGCCATGTGTGTTATTTCGACCTGAATGCAGATCTTCTCAACATATATAACGGTCTTCTAAATAACTTGTACTTGGTAGAGCCATGCTGCAGCTATATTATGGTTGTAGCACAAATGGTTCGGCTCGACCGGGGAAGGACCACGCTCTCACAGAATACCAGCGTAAAATAGAAGCTTAACGCTGCTGTGTTTCGTATGGTGAGTGTAGAGAACCGGAGACCCTTTTTACTGGAAACGAGGCATTCCATCTTAGTCCTCACGGGTGACGACGCATCTGCATTTTGATTCGCAAATGAGGATAGATGTAGATGTCTATGGGCCACAGCAACCACTTACCATCAGGTGGACTATGTGCTTGTTTGTCACCCTATCCTATAAAAAAAAGTCTGATGGGGGAAAAAAGGTTCTCGAGAGGCGAAGTGTAGGGCGACCACCCACTAGATGGAGTGACAACCTGGTAAGACATGCAGGAAGTTGATCGATGCAGGTGGCTCAGGAACGTGTTTTGTGGCATTCCTTGGGGTAGGCCTATGTTCAGCAGTGGACTTGTGAAGGGCTGTAATGATGATGATGAACCAATTGGTAGTTGTAAGCAATGTCTCTTTAATGACTGTGTTATATTTTATCAATACATTTAGGTTCATTTGCTATGTGTTGGACTCGGGCCAAAACACTGCATCTTTCTTGTTTGATACAATTATGTCGAGAAGGTAGCTCGCGTAGAAGGGATCACAAAAATATATTTGCTTATGACAAGGGTGGGGGAAGGTATCATAAAAATGTGAATGATTTTATCACCATATAGTATATGTTGATTAATCTGTAATTAGTAGTTATTACTATTGCACTACTTAATATAACAAATATGTTTTTTACTTACACTATATATTAAAACAATTTTTTTTTCGTTTGTTTGCAGATTTATCTGAGATCTTTTGTGCGCTGTTCCGGCCAGTTATCATGCTTGCAGCCATTGATATCATTGCCGAAAATATACCAGACCTTGAAGCCTTAAATCTTAATGACAATAAACTGCATGGCCTTGAGCATCTGAAAATACTATCAACCAAATTAAAAAGTTTGAAGATTTTGTATATGGGAGACAACAGGGTATGTTTGCGCTTGTTATATTTATAAGATTTTAGCCTACTTTAATTATAAAACAAAACTAAACTGGATAAACGTCAATTATTGTATCAGACCAAACTGCTTGAAATACGCTTAACAATAACAATCTTATACATAAACATACAATCGATAACAACTAAAGTGGATTTATTTGTTATCGATTGTATTGTTTAATAGTAGTGTTATATTTAGAGATTATGTAAAAACCATATTCTAAAATATTTAAAAAAGTGTGCGCCACAGCTAAGGCTTTACATTTAAGTAACAAAATTAAAACTGCATCAAACAAAATTAAAATGACCTGGAAAATAATAAATAGTGAAACGGGCAAGGTCAAACCGCGCAACTCGGATTTTCAATTGAATATTAACAATAATTTAACCCGATCTGATCAAGAAGTTGCTATGGCTTTTGAGAAACATTTTACTGATGTTCCTTTTTTGACAACTAAATCATTAAACTCTTCTCCTACTGTCGCCGAATCATTGCTTAAACAAAATGTAAAGGCTTGTTCAAATACTTTTAAATTCCATAGAGTACTGCCAAAAGATATCGTTAAATATTTTAAAACTATTGATGTTAAGAAAACGGCAGATTTATGGGGGATTTCCGTTAAAGTTATTTTATCTATAATAGATATAATAGCACCTTATCTAGCCACTATATTTAATACAAGCGTCGAATCTGGTGTGTTTCCTGATTTAATGAAACTTAGTAAAGTCATACCTTTATATAAATCTGGTAGTACATTAGACCCCGCCAATTTTAGACCAATTGCTGTACTACCAACATTTAGTAAAATTTTTGAAAAAATAATTTTAGATCAAATGTTAAGTTTCTTTAATATTAATAAATTGCTACATAGAAATCAATTCGGTTTTACAAGGGGTCGCTCAACAACTGACGCTGGAGTTGAGCTTATTAAACATATTTTTTGTGCATGGGAGAATTCAGAGGATGCTTTGGGTATATTTTGTGACCTTTCCAAGGCCTTCGACTGCGTTCACCATGAGACATTAATCAGGAAGCTACAGTACTATGGTGTCAAGAACACAGCGCTTAAACTTATAATTTCATATTTAAGTAATAGAATGCAGAAAGTTATTATTAATGGTAAAAGTTCTTCCGGCTCACCTGTACTAATGGGTGTCCCTCAGGGCTCAATTCTCGGCCCATTCCTGTTTCTAGTGTATATTAATGACTTACCTTCTATTGTAGAGGATAATCATGATATAGTATTATTTGCTGATGATACTTCTTTGATTCTTAAACTTAAACGTAAATCATTTAAATGTGACGATGTGAATAATGCTATATCAAAATTAGTGCATTGGTTTAACGTTAATAATTTACATTTAAACGGAAATAAAACTAAATGTATTAAATTTACAACAACGAATGTTAGAAATCTGAGTACCAATGTGTTTTTAAATGGGGAAGAACTGAGCCCTGTTGAATCCACTGTTTTTCTTGGCATCACTCTCGACGCAAAGCTTCAGTGGGGCCCCCATTTATCCAAACTAGCAAGCAGACTAAGTTCTGCAGCCTATGCTGTAAAAAAGATTAGAGGTCTCACTAGTGTCGAGACAGCTAGATTAGTTTATTTCAGTAATTTCCATAGCATAATGTCTTATGGGATTTTGCTATGGGGACATGCGGCTGATTCAGAAACTATTTTTGTTTTACAGAAGAGGGCCATTAGAGCTATTTACAACCTAAAACTGAGAGAGTCTCTTAGAGATAAATTTAAAGAAATAAATATATTAACTTTGGCCTCTCAGTATATTTACGAAAATTTAATGTATGTTCACAAAAACAAAGGTAGTTTTAGTAAAAAAAGTGATGTGCATTCTGTAAACACTAGGAACAAACACAAGCTAGTGATACCAGTTTCTCGACTCCACAGAGTCAGTAATTCATTCTTGGGGCAATGTATACGCTATTACAACAAGGTCCCGGAAAGTGTACAGGCTCTCTCCATTAGCAAGTTTAAATGTTTTGTTAAGTTGAAACTGTATAAAAAGGGTTATTATAGTATAAATGAATACATGGTTGATAATAACCCCTGGGAATGAGGTGATCGCTTCCAAGCTGTTTCTAAAATAAATTTTGTACTTATATAGTTAGTACAACCATTATTGTAAAATTTGCTTTAAAAAAAAAGTCCCGCTGGGTTTCTTGCTGGTTCTTCCCAGGACAGAGGTTTTTTTTTCGAACCAGTGGTAAAGTAAAAAATGACTTTCAATAAGTATTACACATGTGATCTATATGGAATAAAAAATTATTCTATTCTATTCTATTCTATTCTATTCATTGTAAGAGTTGATCAACTGAAACCATCAATTATAGTCCTTTCCTGGCAAAAACCAAATATACCTGACTCACTAATAAAAATACGGGGTTACAACTTATACACAGACGACCATACTACAACACAAAGTATGACTCTTGGGAATGTGTATGGCTAGACATTGAAGTAGGTTCTCAAAGAATACTGTTATGTGGACTATATAGAGAGCACAAATCAACTTGCTTTTACAAGATTAAGGACTGGCTTCCCAATCAAATACAGTAATAATAATGGGTGACTTTGGTTGAGTCAAGTGGCCACTTTCAAATTGTGGGTATCTACTACCAAAAGAAACCAATTTCTTGCAATGGTATAACAACAGCAATCTATACCAATTAGTAGATTTAATATACGAAGTTTCACAAGGGTTACCAGCCATCTACTATAGACCTAATCTTGACAAATGTTGAGTCTTTGATAGTTTGTATCAGTTATGAGGCTGCAATTAGGGAAAGCGATCATGCAGTATCTACTATACAGTTAGAAACACAACAACAGAATGTGCAGCAGTCTAAACCTATTAATAATTTAATTAAAGGAGATTACAACAAAATCAAAGAAGAACTTCACCCCGATTTTTAAAAGTACTTAAAAGATTTACATTGTCCAGTTGAACTACTTAACTTAACTTAATTTATCTTCACGCACAATCCCTGACGGGGTAGCCAGAGAGAACAGATTGCCAAGTGTCACGATCCTTACATACCTCTTTCGCTTCTTTCAGATTCATTATCTTCTTCATACATGCACGTCTAGGTATCCGAGTACTCTTGACCCTCCCCTCTTCGAGCAGTTTGCTCACATGGTCTTCGAAAGTTAGTCTCGGTCTACCTCGACACCTTTTAATATTAACTTTCGCGCTATATATTTTCTTCACCATTCGGTCTTCACTCATTCGCTCAACGTGCCCAAACCATCGAAGCACGCCCTTATCAATTTTTGTGATAAGGTCATCTTTCAAACCTGCCATATTGCGAATCTCTTCGTTTCGCTTTCGGTCGGTCATGGTAACGCCGCACATTTTACGAAGAGATCGCATCTCCACTGCATTCAACTTGCTTTTATGCTTCTTCTGGCATACCCAGGTTTCGCTGCCATATAACAAAGTTGGTACCAACACTGCGTTATGTATTGCAAGGCGTGCACTCTTCACTACGCCTTGCCTTTTGACTAACGCAGTCAGGGCACCATTGACTTTGTTCCCGGCAGCGACACGCCTGTCCACATCTAAATCACATCTTCCATCCCGGCTAAAAGCACTCCCCAAGTATACAATTTCATTTACCTGTTCTAGACATTCCTGATTTACCCATATTTCACACTTCGTTCTCTCTTCGTCCCTTTCAAATACCAGAACCTTAGTTTTATTAGCATTCAAACGGAGACCTTTAATTTCACATTTCTCTTTCATACACGTGACTAATGCCTGTAGTTCTGCCTCTGATGGTGCAATAAGCACTGCATCATCAGCATACAGCAGACAATTTACTTTTATGTCACCCAATTTCACACCCAAACAGCTATCTTTCAGCTTCTGTAAACAGCTGTCGAGATACAGTATGAACAGCCAGGAAGACATGACACAACCCTGTTTTACGCCCGTTTGGACGCTAAACATGGGTGACAGGTCATGCCCTACCCGCACACAGGCTTTACAGTCACAGTAAAGTGACTGCACAGCCCTTAGCAATCGACCATCCACACCGTACCCCGGCAACAGTTCCCACATTTTCTTCCTTACAACCTTATCAAATGCTTTCTCAAGATCCACAAAAGCACAGAAAATCTTCTGGTTAGCAGTCAGAAGCTTTTCCGTGATCATGCGTAGAGAAAACATTTGATCCGTGCATCCTCTTTCAGGTCTAAATCCGCATTGTGCCTCCCATAGAAATCTTTCCGATTTCTCTTGCATCCTACGTGTCAAAACCTTCGAGTAAACTTTACTTGCTAAACTGGTCAAGCTGATCGCCCGATAGCACACGCAGTCAAAATGTGAACCTTTACCTTTATATAAAGGCACAATGACTGCGGATCGCCAATCATCCGGGACATCCCCCGTCCGCCAGCACAAATTGCACAGCAGATAAAAGCTGTCCCAGATGCGAGGCCCACCATACTTGACCATTTCAGCAGTAACTCTGTCTAGTCCCGCAGCCTTACCACATTTCAAACTTCGAATCGCACGTTCAATCTCTTTCATACTGATGACCTCAGTGTCATCGAGGTCCAGGTCTGGCGTACCAGTCACGGCGTCATCCCCGGATCCCTCACTAAGATCATCACACGCATACATTTCTCTATAAAATTCGCTCCATCGCTCCAGTTGAACAGTTTAGAATAACGCATAAAATAATAACTAATGCCTTAGACACACATGCTCTTCTTGTAAAAACATTTAATAAAGTAAATAAACCATAGATAAAGAATGACATATTTAAGTTAGTGAGAGAAAAAAAATACTTTGGAAGAGATAATATACCATAACAGAGTCAGATAAAATCTATAAAGAATACAGGAGGCTAAATAACAAACTAATTTAGGACGCACGGCAACGGCAGTTTACGAGAATCAACTATTAGAACTAGGACAAAAGAAATTTTACTTGTACATCAGGCAGCAAATTACTACAAAAGTTAGTACACCAAAAATTTTACGGAACAGTATCTGTGACACATCCTAAAGAAATAGCAGAAGTGTTTGCAGATAATTTTTCTTGGATTGAAGCTTTTCTACGATAAAGAACCTTTAGATTAAAGATTGATGACACATTCTCAGATGAAAAAGAAATACAAAGTGTTGTTCCACAAGGTTCTGTAATGGGACCAGTATTGTTTATAGTGTTTACCTTTATTGATATACCTAAAAGCTTGAGTTGTTATGTAAGCATGTTAGTGATGACATGAAGATATTCGCAAACCCACTAGTGGACTTTGATAGCCTCCAAGCAGATCTAATTAAAATATCAGATTGGTCAAAAAAGTGGCTTATTAAATTAAATACAAGTAAATGCACAGTCATCCATATAAGAAACCGAAATCCTCGTTTCATATATAAAATCGATGATATATCTGTGGAAGAAGTTAAAGTACAAAAAGATTTAGGTGTGCATATAAGTAACAATCTAAAATGGGAACATCACATTACAGTGATAACTAAAAAATCAAATAGTTTTATTTACCTTATTAGAAAAGCCTTCGGGCATCTAACACCAGAAATGTTGCTAAAAATACATAAAACGTACATTCGACCTATTTTGGAATATACATTCCAAATCAGGAGTTTTATTTTGCTACTATATTTAACTACCCTCACAATTTAAGTTTACAAGGTAGGTTATAAACAAAGTAGACAATGGGCTGAGAGTCTGGTGTCTGTACTAGGCGGAAGCCTGTGTTACGGATCACCAGGGTCTCCCCTTCAGGATGCTATCATCACAACTTAACATGCAATTTGTATGATTAACAAATGAGAGACAAATGAATTGTATTATTAGTTACTTTTATAGTGTGTGTATGTGTGTAAAGGCAGCTGTGCCGACCCTGTCAATTATCGGCCAATCTCAATTACCTCCATACTCTGCAAGATTATGGAGCGTATATTGAACGCCCGTTTAATGGCTTACCTAGAACAGAATGATCTCCTTAGTGACCGCCAATATGAGTTTCGCCGAAATCGGAAAGCTAGGGACCTTCTAGCGTATACCTACCACACACGTTTGGGGCGAGGCACTGGAGAACAGTGGGGAAGCACTTGCTATTTCCCTTGATGTCTAGACAGGCCTTTGACAGAGTTTGGCACACTAGCTTTTTGGGTAAGCTTCCAGCGTACGGCTTATCCCCAGGTCTGATGGAATGAGTAAAGGCCTTTCTGAGTGAACGGTCTCTCCGTGTCGTCGTTGATGGCTGCTCATCCGATCCTATGGCGACTAACGCCGGTGTTCCTCAAGCCTCCAGAACACAAGTCTTTTCACCATTGCTGAAAAACCTACAAAATATCAAGATTTAGCAATAGAACTCAAGCGTCAATGGAGAGCAGAAACCATCCAAATAGTCCCAATAGTTATCTCATCTACCGGAGTCATACCTAAAAGTCTACAATGCAGTTTAGATATTTTGCAAGTACCCCAACACACACTTTACACCCTGCAGAAAGCTGTCATTCTCAACACCTGCCGACTCACACGCAAATTCCTCACCACGTCATTCGTAACCTTGGCTTCGGCCCGTATGTTTAGGTTTTAAGTTACCTCTTTAATCGGGAGAACGCAGATATATACAAAATGATAATAACAATAATTCTTGTACTTCTTTATTAGCCTGTAAAATTCCACTACTGAACTTGGGTCTCTCCTATGTAAGGAGGATTTGCCTATATTGCCATGCTTGGCAGAGGGGATTGGCGACCAGTTGTCTCGCACCTTTGACTCTAGTCCATGTCGCCAGTCTGAGTATTTTAGTACTGGCATAATTGAGATTAGATAATGATTTACTTTTTTTAATTACTTAGATATTCTTTAACTTTTCAGATACCGTTTCTTGGATCTCTGGACCCGCTGAAGTCTCTGCCATTGGTGGAGTTATACCTCAAAGGCAACCCGTTGCTGAACAGGTTTAATGATCACGATATTTACATCAGGTAATATTTATTAGATGCAGATACAGTTTTAACTAAAGCTCCAAGAGTTGGAAGCCTTGGAGTGCGAAAAGTTTGTTAGATGTTGGGAGTCACTAAATTCCTAGCTATCACATTGTGAAGTTTGGAAAATATTTGTAATGGTCAATTTTTTCATCTGGCACTAATAATTTGGGAAAAATAATGTTTGTCATCAATGGTAATAAAAGATGGATAAAATTTTAACAAAATCACATTTATTCATTATTTACAAGTTTGTACTCGGGTGTAGCGCCGAATTAACCCCCATAAAAGTTGCTAACTTTTAAGGGAAAAAAAACATAATTTTATGAATAGACGTGCTAAATTATGTAATGATATTTCAATGAATAATATTTACCATGTGGTGATGGCGTATGAGAATCCGTCGCCCCATTTCATCCTGTAGGTGTCGCAAGAGGCAATTAAGAGAGATGTCATAAAGAACTCATCGCCTTAATAATGGTTTCGTCCATGTTTCATCGAAATGTAGAACTTTCAGTTTAAACCTATTTTGCATAACACTTCAAATTTCTCATTGTAAGGGAAGTCAATCTGACTGATAATATGATGTGAGTTATGTCCATAATTATAATGTAGTTTGGTTCCAAATTTGAAATAATTACTAAATCAAATGTACTAACCTTTAGTGAAATTATATTGTTATTATATGAGATACTTAGTCCAAAATATATTTACTATTTAGTTCCACACACATTGGACTGGGTTTCTACGATTGTTAAATAGCAAAAAAAAATGAATACTCGCAATCCGTAAATCATTCACCTCAAACAACATCACCTTAAGGATAATATAACATAATAATAATATGTATGTTAGTTACTCTTACTAAATTCAAAACACATTCAATTGGCAAATGTTTAGAGATGAAGAAAAGTAATATAATCGGTCAATTTATAACAATTTAATCAACATTTATTTTGTAATATAAATTTTTATGCTTTTATACAAAATTTCTTCTAAGTTTGAAATAATTACAATTATTCCACATTGACATTACAAATTAACTTAAGAACAATAATTATGATTTTCTTTCATTAAGGGCCTATTGTAAAGGTATGCAAATTATTGACAATCACAAAAAAATCAAGAAGTGGATGCGTGTCTAGTAAATAAGGTGTGAATTTTGCGATCACTGTAATGCTCAATATTTTAATGAATTAATGTGACACAGAATTTTGAAACATGTACATTGTAGGTACAATAAATTATTTATACATTTAAAGTAAACATTGCGTTTAAACTATGTTTTATGTCATTAAATTTAAATGAGAATGAAAATTGAAATGACTCATTTCAATTTGAGGTAATATTTAACATATTGCCTCTAAATAAATTGTGCCTGAATATATTAATCCGAAGTAATGAAATACAGTATGATAGTTTGTGTGATCTCTAACCAAATAGATTTTTATTTGTTGATATAAGGCAATAAGTTATTAAATATATATTGATTCCATATAGTAATTTATGCAAACAGATTTTTCAGGAAAAACACATGCGAGATTTTGGTTAATTATTGAAATTATTTATGGGTTATTTAACATAAAAATACTAAGAATAGCAAACATTTTTGGAGACAGACAGAATGCATGTTGTATCTATGTTAGTTTTGCTTTCAAGCAACTAAAACCACTTAACATTTTTTTAAACATAGATAAGAAAATAAATGGTTTGTTGTAACCACGGAGCAAATACAAAGAGGAGACGGCCTAAGCAACTGTGGACTGTGATTCTAACTAGGTCCTGACGTCATCACAGTGGGCGTGGCTTTAGTTAGTATACTGTCAGCGTTCTTTCTGTGTGCTTATGTGTCGAAAAACGCAAATCGGTTTATTTTCGTAGTATTAAGAAGAAGAGGATGAAGTGTTGTGTTTTATGCGTGGCATCACATTTCATTTGTAAGTAATTTTTACCCAATTTATTAAAATAGTTCTAGAATAATCTCTTCGCGTCGGCTTTCAAATATAATTAAATGTATTCGATATTAGATGGCGACACTTTGTGTCATGGGAACAAAAAATATAAAAGTACGTAGAGCTCACTATAGGTAAATTAATCATACGAAGGTACTGAAATTTGTTTTGCATTCAGTCGTAAAGAATTATTAATCACCAAAATATTATTTTTATAGTATTTATAATCATTTTGTGAATAGGCCGCCATCTATCGTCAAGGTAGTTAAACTACATTGCAACATCGCTATGGAACGATGCGAGTAGTTTTACTATTTATCGGTAGATGGAAAATAGTTAAGTGGGCGGGGCATAACACCTCACCCCGCAAATTGTCACGCGTAGTTACATAGTAAAATCTAATTACAACACCTCTTTGTATTTGCTCCGTGGTTGTAACATTAACAAATTTAAATATTACATTTTTTTTTCAAAAAATCTGTATCACACAAACTAACTTACTTTTAACAATAAATAACTGTGAACATTTGCTGTGTTATGTATATATGTAATAATGACAATTCTTCGCATCAAACTCTAAAAAATATTGCTTAGAGTTTGTTGTATCTTCGTTATGCTTTTAAATATTCGGGTTTTTGAATGTCATGTATGTACTTTATTTTTTAAAGCACTTTTGTGCAGGATCATGATTTCAAAAACAAAGGATAGGTTTTCCTTTTGCTAAAATAATACCTTTGTTATACATAGTGCTCTTGAGTAAAGACCTATTATATATTTGTCCAACACATCTTATTTACAGTTGTAACTTTTTTTATGAATTAATCTGCAGTTTCATTTTTATTTACTTAATATTTCTTCCATAATACGTACTAGGAACAGGAAGTAATCGTATGTGTGGTTAATTTTTGTTAACCAAGAAACATGTCTTTAGACAATCTACTATTTATTATGGTTTATATGTATATGTATGTAAGTTAGCAGTTGCATGTAATTTATACGTAATGTGATCACATTTTAGCTAAATTTTCACACATACTGTATTCTCTTAATGAAAATCATGTGCAACTATTTTGAGTTTTGACTTATTCAAGTTTTAGTAAGTAATTATCAAGAGGATAAGGCAAAAAAAAATCCTGACCCCTTATTAATTATTACTTTTTAACAACTTTTTGTACAAATTTGGTTTCATAAATAGTGAAGTATATTTTGCAAATTGAAAAAAATTAAAAACATTATTGTATATATATTTATTTCATCATATATTCACTTGATTTTAGGCACTAATATATATAATCCTATGATTTAATATTTGTGCTTTAAAATGTATTTTTTAATATATTTCATATAATATCCTTTCACAATTGTATCATATGAGCATTCATTTTTATCTTTATGTGTAAGGAAAAAAATATCATTAGTTTGGTGAAGTGCCTAAATGTATTTCACCAAACTATTGTTGAATTTATTCATCCATTTCAGCTACCATTATACTGTGAACCAATTTGCTAATCAACACATACAGTATAATGTACATACTGCATGTTCATTGAAATAAATGTAATTAATTAGATTATAATCTTAATTAAAATATTAGTTATTGTCATATTTGCATAAGTTACCGGTAATTATTTGGGTTTGAAGATTTTGAATCTTAAAAAGTCTAATGTCTACTACAAAGTTACAATGTAAGTCTTGAAATGTTTTGAAAGACGCTTAAAAAAACATATTTATTGACATTTTTCTGCTTTAAATTGCAATAATATATGTAATTTAATAAATTTAAATATGCAAGTCATCCAATCAACAGGTTTAATGAATATTATGTCATCAAAATTCTGCTGTGCAATCACTAAAAGACTATATTATAAAAGTATATATTAAAAGTATAGGTTTCAGACAAGCATTAAAGGTAAAAAATACGTTTTCTATTATGAGAAGATCCCTAAAAATCAGAAAGAACACTTCAAGAAATTTTTGCTAGAAGTACTAAGTTAGTTATTTAGCAAAAGTTTTGAAATTAATAATTAATTATTTTGCAACCTTTTAGAAATTGAATGGCAGAATTTCAGTAGCCCCCCCTTTTTTTCTGTCTGTCATGGAACTTAAAAAGTAATCCATCAATTATTTGTTTCAGTTAATAAATTTTTTCTTTAATTTTGTGCTGAGAAAATATATTTCAACAAAAAATCTATGTAGTTCATAATCATAACATATTGGAAATAAAAACTACACTGATAATTTGTTTTATATATTTCTTTAATTGAATTCTCTGGTTTTTATTAATTATCAAAATGAGAATTTTATGATTCATTGTTAAGTTTAACTTTGAGCTTTGTTAAGACACCTGTGGAAAATGCAAAACACTGTCCTCTTTTTAAGTAGTAATAATTTATATGACCAATAACAACTTTTGAAAGTTTCATAAAACTACAAAGCTGGTCAGATTGTAAATCAAGTTAGCTATAAGAAAGTGTGTATGAGAGTACAAGTATTTTGCATTTCACATCTAAAAAGAAATATATTTTTACATTATTAAATTATATTACATCAAGAAAAATCAATCACTAACTAAGCACTTAAAACTAGCATTGAACTTTATTTGCTATGATTTTTTTAAGTTCCTCTGACCAGAATAAAAGAATAATATATCAACATTGTAAATAAATATGAGTGTAAATGCAAATTTAATACCGTCAACAAATATGATACTATTTAGTTGACAGTATAAAATTTGCATTAATTTGTTTTTCCTGTGTTTTATTAAATTTTATCCAAGAGTTTCAGAGGTCTTTTTCATCTGTTGCCATGTTGTTTGTCCAGCGATGTGCGGAAGAAGTTCCCCAAGCTCGTGCGACTGGTTAGTAAAAATATTATTGAGTTTTGCATAATATGAATAAAAGTGATATCGGTGCAAGCAATTGGGATTAAGATTTAAAACTAAATAAGTAGTATGAATGACTCGTGTTTTTACAATCAAGTAATAATAATCTAGTTACAATTATAATTAAGAAAATTAACAATAGCAAATCACAATTAATATATTCACCACCGTCAGAGCCAACAAGCAATAAAAGTAAATATATTAGTACCGAGTGGAGTAGTATCCTTGCTTTGCCTATTAGATAATAATCACGGACGTAAAGAAAAGCGAACGTAATACTATTCTGAAAATGTGTGAAGCACTACTTAATTTTTTTTTCCGTCATATGCAAGATATACGCACACAAATACATCTAGGTTCGACAGTCGGCGTCAGTATACAGCGCGCGTCAGATCTAACACTGACGCGTATAAAATAAAATTGTATTATCTATAGTGTGCTTTTCACACGTTTTCGGTGTAACATGAGGTCCATATGTTTTACGTCCTTGATAATAATTTTCTAGTAGGTACTGAATAATTTAAAATTAAAAATTTTATACAGCCGACTTCAATTTAAGTTATTTAAGAATAACTCAAAAACTATTGGTCTGACCTTGATCAAATTCATATGGGACCACACGAGAACTATCAGCTTTCATATAAAAAAGAATTATCGAAATCGGTTCACCCAGTACAAAGTTATGAGGTACCACACATACATTAACAGTGGTAGAGCCACGCGGCAGCTTTTGCTGTCGCACGGATGGGCGGGCTCGAACTGGGGTGGTACCACGACCTCACAGAATACCAGCGTGAAGTATAGGTTTACCTCTGAGTTTCGCTTGGTGAGTGCAAGTTGCCGGTGGCCCTTTTTACTAGAAATGAAGCATTCCATCTTAGTCCTCACGGGTGACAACGCATCTACATTTTGATTTGTAATAGAGGATAGATGTAGATGTCTATAGGCCGCAACAACCACTTATCATCAGGTGGACTGTGTGCTCGTTTGTCACCCATATCCTATAAAAAAAAAAACAAAAAAAAAACATACAGTCGAATTGAGTACCGTCTCCTTTTTGGAAGTCGGCAGAAAATAAAATTTCATTTTAAATATTTCATCTGCTACAACTTCTTCTTGTACTTTTGATAAATCTATCATTAATCTGATTGCTAAGCTAATCGTGATGGCTCCGTGGCGCAGTGGCTTAGCAATAAGTTGTTGCGCTGGGGTCGAGGGTTCGAATCCCGCACGGAACAAGTGTATGTACGGCCTACAAATAATTGTTCCGGGTCTGGATGTTTGTCCTCGTGCAATTTGTGTTTGTAAACTGCCTCCATGATACAGGATAAAATCCTAGTGTGGGGGTAATTTTTTTTAAAAACGAATAAGAATAAAAAAAAGCGTGGTGATTATTGCATTCCTACAATTGAAGAGACCATTGTTCAGCACTAGACTGCAGGCTGATCCTGGCCTTTTTTTAAGCAATCTGCATTTCATTCTGTACATCTGTCGTAAAGTGTACACATTGCTATAATTGCTAGAGGTTTTGCTCAAATTTGATAAAAATTATGTAAGAAAAAATAATGTACAGGTACATATATTTTATGTATAAGTAAATAGTAGAAGCAAAAAAATTGCGCAATCCATAATATCCATAATCAATATTGATGAGATAATCTAATCATTAAAAAAGTATTTTACAATTATAAATATTATAAATGCTTCAATGTGACGAGTTCCATCTTAATTTCTTAAATGATGAAACATAAAAATCTAAAAAGTAGATCTTACAGCATGGTAAGTACATACCTAATATGTTATAAACAATATTTAACACATTCCAGCATTAGGATATATTGAATATTATATACACAACAGAGATCAGTTTCATCAGTTCTGATCAGTTTTATTGTGATCGGAAATTTCAGTATTGGAGTAACCAACTATCTTTGGGGGTATAAAGTATTTATCAGGAACTGATGTACAAAATATAGTAAAGAGCTTAAACATGTATGATATTTTTTAAAGAAATCAAAAACGGAAAAAATAACATTGTTTCACCTGCAACATCACTTCAGATTAGCGCTGTGACATTATATTTATTAAATATAAATATAGTTTAATATTATATATCTTTAGGCCGGTGCCAGATATAGCAACTACATTTGAACACTTATTTGAAGGACTTGGCACACTTGTTTGAACACTTATTGGCGCAACCTGCCAGACTGCTTTGCAAACACATCTCTGCACAGTACGTTGATAAACGAAAAACAAGATGGCAGACGATTTTATGGATGCAGTGTGCCCGTATTATTCAAGTGCATATCATTATTTATTACATGTGCAAACATAATACAATAAAAAACAATACAATAAAATATTTAAATACAAGATTATCTATTTCATTCATAAGTACTAGTCTGTCATCTTCATCCAAGGGCTTTAACTTTTCAGATAAAAGCTGACCATACAAATCACATTAATTCAAATCATATAAATAATAGTGTATGTGAATAGCTAATTAATATGTGTGACGCTGACGTAAGTCGCTATTTGTGTGAGTGCCAGAACGGGCGGTTGATCTTGCGTTTTATAGTTTACTGATTTGTTTTGTATTTGTTCTCTTCATCATTAATCGCAAATTTATCCTAAAAATCAATCATTAATGTGGAGTTATTTCTAGATAGCGGTCAGTAATAGTCCATTTGTAAAGTTTAACTTTTGTAATTAGGAATATAAGCATTTAGGAAATACGACCAATCTAAGCGATCATTTGAAAAGAAAGCATGCCGATAAAATAGGTAGGTTAGAATCGGAAGAGGGATCATCTTCTGAATATCAAGTTCAAGATGAAGTGCAACCAAAAAATCTAGAAGTTTTTTTTAAGAATTATTTTAATAGAAATCAGTTGTTGAGGACAAAGACTATTGTGACTTCCCTTCACAGTTCTACACTAACTAGTGACAAATTGTGTATTTCTCAAAGACGAGCAAACAAAAAAATACAATAATTACTCCTTGTTATTTTTATTTGTGATACCTGCTCAAAGACAATC
The DNA here is from genome assembly GCA_033319125.1 of Parnassius glacialis. Classification (NCBI taxonomy): domain Eukaryota; kingdom Metazoa; phylum Arthropoda; class Insecta; order Lepidoptera; family Papilionidae; genus Parnassius; species Parnassius glacialis. The sequence goes on along the minus strand of JAVANC010000022.1, from coordinate 30,537,959 downwards.
GATAGTCTATTGATATATCGATGTTCTTATAAGAAACTATCGATTACTATCGAAAACTTTAATAATCGATTTTTAATGAACACTACTGAACTTTGCGCAATACAAGTGTGGCAGGCTTCGCAAACATCTGAACACTGTCGACTTTGAACGCTTTGATATGCGCTAAAAAACCGAGACCGCTTGGTAAAGTGCATTTCTTTGCACACTTATTTCAACATTGGTTCAAAGTCCCGTGCCACACAAAGCTTCAAACAAGTGTTCAAATGATTAACGCTGTATCTGGCGCCGATGTTATGTATCTATACGTTCTTGGTGTGTCACTTAGTGATTGTGTAGCTTCTGAACTACTAGACTGAATGAGGTCTTATATTATAAGTAATTTTTTTTATTAAGCGTGACAAACGAGCACACAGTCCACCTGATGGTAAGTGGTTGCTGTGGCCCATAGACATCTGCATCTATCCTCGATAACGAATCATAATGCAGATGCATGCATTGTCACCCGTGTAGACTTAGATGGAATGCCTCTTTTCCAGTAAAAAGGGTCTCTGGTTCTCTACACTCACCATACGAAACACAGCAGCGTTAAACTGCTATTTTACGCTGGTATTCTGTAAGAGCGTGGTCCTTCCCCGGTTGAGCCGCCCCATTTGTGCTACAACTATACCAGTAATATAGCTGCAGCATGGCTCTACCACGTAAAATATATTTGTTTTGTCGAGATGAAGGTTCATAGCTATGCTGGGATCCGATGGGTGGCGCTATTACTCATCGCGCCGCCTACTAAGAAGGGTCTGTTGACGTCTGCCGGGCCAGCCAGTATAATATAAAACGTTATAATAACATAAAATATAAAAAAGTTGTTAAACTTAAATACAATATGTACAGGACGGAGTGGATTTGCCGCCAGCGATCGGCTTCGACGTATCTGAAGATGTCACATTGCCGCCGCGTCAGCAGAGTTTTCTTATCGACCCTGCCGGTCAGGACCTCGTGAGGGAATTTCTCACGCAATACTTTGCTATCTTTGATTCTGAATCCAGACAGCCGCTTTTGGAAGCTTATCATGAAAGCGCCACCATGTCTATGGCCGCAAATTACCTGACCAATGATAATAGAAACATGCCAGCTACGAGGTTAGTAAAGATCAGTTTAGTTTATTTATTTATTCCTCATGTACATTATATTGTAATAGTGATGATGTTTAGTGGACCCAGATAATATCACATACGACGCCACATTTATGCGTCTTGAGGCACATTCTATTACAGATAATGAAGATAGATCCTTAAATATTTTTTATTGTCCACAGATTAAATCAATACATTTCGAATAGTCGTAATATAATAAGAATCACGGAAAGGGAATCAAGGAGAAGATACCTACGCACAGGCAAACTTCAAGTGGTGTCCTTCCTCTCTGATTTGCCAAAAACCACTCATGATCTCATGGGGTTTGCTGTGGACTTACTTGTTTTTACTGTAAGTTTAACTAATATAAGTCTTATTTTATATTGTGTGTCTTATTGTTGGTAACGAATGTGTTCATAAAATTCAGTTTAATCTTACAGCCAACAATGATAGTGCTTACGATGAATGGCTTATACAAAGAGACAAATACATCAGGCAGTCCAACGCGGTCCTTTCATCGCACCTTCGTCATAGTGCCTAATAGCGGAGGTGGATTCTGTATCATCAACGATATGTTATATGTCACCAATACTACAAAGGAACAGGTGAGTGTTAAAGCTAATGCTAAATTCTATAATATAACGTAGCAGTACGAATGAACCGGCTTCACTAGGTAAGGAATACACTCTCACAGAACACTAGCTTAAACAATTCCAGTGATTAAAACAGAGAGTAATTTAAAAAAAAACACTATGTAAAATACTGAAAAGGAAAAAAAAATATATCCTGTGTCACTTCCACAACTAAGGCGAATCTAACAGCACCACATATTTTAAAATCCATGAAGCCGTTTAGACTACAGACTGTCACATAGAAATTAGACTTATATATATATACATACATACGTACCTACCTACCTACGTACATACATACATAAATACATATACAATAGCAGAAAAATGTAGCTGCATTTCATATTACTATAATTTGAGGGTTGAGAACAGGTGACCCCTATTTATTGATAGCAAAGCACACCGTCTTGATTCTCAGGGGTGACAATACACCTTCAGTTTGATTCATAATTGATAATAATATAATAAAGCGGAAGAGTTTTTTTGTTTGTTTAAACGCGCTAATCTCTGGAACTACCAGTCCGATTTGAAAAGTTCTTTTTGTATATTATAGCCAGATTCATGTGGAATAGTATAGGCTATCTAGCATTAAGCTATATTACTCAGCTAGCCTTAAATATGGATATTTTTTAAGCAAGTCAGAAGAAAAAGCACTCCCGAAATGATTTATCCGCGTACGCTGGTGTTATCGTTAGGGATACGTAAATACAATGTTCTAGAAAAATATAGACCTTTACTTCGTCTAAAAAAAAGTCGGCGATACCATATGTCTATTTCTTATACATAAGCCATAATTTGGTATTTTGTGACAAAAAAATATTGAAAATATAAAAGTGATTTATGAGCGTTATTATTAGGCATTGCCTATTTATCCTTACGAACGAAAGTTACTTCATCATCAAGACAATTTTATGAAGATAAACTTTGTGCTTTATACCATGTTATTTGGACGCATAGTTTAAGAGATAATGTAAAATTCAAATAATTCAATACTTGGCTGGGCGCGCGAACGACGCTTAAACCCTAGCCGTTATAAAATGCTTGAACTAGGTTATGTCGCGCACGTCGGATACGTGATGACGCGGGTAAAACCGCGGGGCACAGCTAGTAATTGATAAAAGAAATGTATGTAGATCGGCCACATTGTCCGATTACACTGGAAAGTGGACAATGTAGCCCACCTACTGAGGTGGACAGTGTGCATGTTTGCATCTATAAAAAAAAACGCTTAGCTAATTTTTACCTGACTGAGGTAGACCTTAAAAGGAGGATAATATTTTTTCTGGTATTTATATATGTTCATAGCTATGTTTTATCGGGCCTCTGTCACTCTTGCTACTTGCTTAAAGTAAATAATTACAATCGCTTGGAACCTCGGGTTACGTACGCAAACAGGGCTAGCGCGTTTTAGCGCGAGCGACGTACAATTACTATTTTATGTAAATACTTGCGTAGATATTTTTGTTTATTGTTTAGTTTATTTAGTTATAGGATAAAATAGGTGCATAAGTTTTAGTGTAACTTATGTGTATATTTATATGTATATTTTGTTATATTTATATGGAAGAACCATCAAATAATTGGCTAAATTTATTAATTAATTTTAATTTTATCACTCCGGATCCATGTTTTCCTTCTTAGTATTTACTTAAAATATAGATTATTTGTTTTCGGAGTTGAATGACAAATATTGTTATTTCACATTAAAAAATATTATCAATCACAATCAAATATAGCCTATGTCACTCAGGAATAATGTAGCTTTCTACTGATGAATTTTTTAAATTCGGTTCAGTAGTTCCAGAGATTACTTCCTACAAACAAACTCACAAACTTACAAACCTCACCTCTTTATAATATTAGTATAGATTAGTCGGTCGTAAGATTTGGAGTTATTTTCCATAACCGTTATTTTAGAGACGGTAAAAAAACATAAGACATTATATTAAAGTAAAATAGTTGTAAATTAAATAAATAATCCAAAGGTACATACTATATATCTACGGGTAGTCAACATTAAAGAAGTGCAACTTCTGTACGTAGTACTATTATTTATTCTCTGGTTGTATGTAGATCGAATTTGTATGTTGTCTTGTACCTGTAAGCTGTTGTGTTTAATTGTTATGCAAATGATATCTTAATCAGTTTGACATAATTGTGAGCAGTCACATGATATGTACACGTAAATTCCAAATATTTAACTAATTTGAATATGAAAATGTATTTTACATTAGTTAGATCATTGCAGCCTGGTTGTTTGTTATTTAATTATATTTACTTGTTAAATAAAAAGTTTCACTGGGTTAAATATTTTGAAATTTTAATAATTAATGAATGCTGATTATAGAATCATCAACATTATATTCCATTTAATCATATTATGTATTTTATATATCTGTTACAGGAGGAAAGTGCTTTCAAATCAGGAATGCCAGAAGCCATTCCACCCACACCGGCACCAACTCCCACTCCCACTCCTGCACCAGCTCCATCATTCTCCAATGATCATCAGAAGATGTTGTTGAACACGCTTGGCCAGCAAACTGGAATGAACGAGCATTGGAGCTTAAAGTGAGTTTCAAGGTTTCAATTAGTAATTAGAAAATAAAGAGCACAAACATGGTTGCACTCTTTATTCTCTCACTGGGAATAGAGGGATAATCCGACAAGTCTAGATAGAGATCAGGCGTAGGGGCAACGTGTAAAGGTGACACTGCAACTACTTCACTCTACGCTGCTACTGAGAATCTCTTGACAGAATAACCAATAACTGTTTTTGCCCCAATCTGGGATTCGAATCCGGTACCCTATGATCAGCAATCGCGCATCGACCACTTGACCAACGCGGCAGTCAGATGTTTTTACCACTTTGTACTTGGCCTATTATTTTTCGTCTCCTTCAGCACCAGTGAAATTGATAATTACTAATTTAAATGCTGATTTACATGCTTACTAAAAAAGGAAAACGGCTTTTGACGGCTCCGTGGCGCAATGGCTTAGCAATGTTTGCAGCGCTAAGGGCCGCGGGTTCGACTCCCGCACGGAACAGTTATTTGTATGGCCTAGAAATAATTGTTCCGGGTTTGATGTTTGTCCTTGTGAATTTTATGTATGTAAACTGCCCCCACGATACAGGAGAAAATCATAGTGTGGAGGTAACGTTTTCCAAAAAAAAAATTGCCATAGTTTTAAAAAAGAAAAGAAAACGAGGAATCTGTATACTTGAGAAATTAAAAAAAACAATTTTAAAGGCATGTTAAGTTTGCTACCACGTATTTGTGAACTTTTCTAACTATGAGCATGAAACGTCTATTTTCTTTATAACATATAAATAGTTTTATATATATATATATATATATAAACTCTCTTATCTGTCTATTTCTTATAACGATCTGCAACGTTACAGCGTTGCGTTTGTTCGAGATCGTGATTGTATTATTATCACATCACATTTTTGTTTTATGTAGATTTAGCTTATTATACAAACCATCATCATCTTCAAAATGGGTGGAAATTTGTAAAATATTGTAAATATTCAGCTGGTAATGTACTGTACATCGAAAGATAAATTTGTACTTAAATTGAACTTTTAAGGACGCCTGATTAGCTCAGCAAAGTCCTAGAGAAAGTACAAAGAAAAGTTCGTTTCAGCAACTAAATTAGTAAATACATCTTAAGAGTTTACATCACGAAACTGAAATAGTTGTAGTGATAACTGTTCTATGACTAGATATTGTTAAGTTGCCGTTACATAGAAAATAGAGTTATGAAATATAGATTAACTATATATGTTTTATATATATGATAAAGTTATCCATTGTACAATAACGATAATGTTACGTTATTTGTAAAAAATGACTACCCACCGCTAAACTTTTCTATATACCAAAATTCTTTAAATTAGAAAGAAGACCTTTGCCCAACAAATGTACATTTATTATGTGGGCTGGTACTACTTATATGTATGATAAAAATAGCTTCGTTACCTTTTTATCCATCCATCTAACACAGCTAACATTCCTATGTTATATATAGGCCTGTTGGCTGTGTTATATAACCCTATAGATCGCCTTATAGGGAGGATTTTGCCATAGTTGCCACGCTTGGCAAGCGCTGCTGCCCATCTTCTGTTTTAAGTTTTCTTCTGTCGCCTCCTACAACACCCACGGGACAATATTGGGTGGTAGATATTCGTATACAGCCACTACATGATTACCTTTATCTATTAAAAAATATTTTGTTTTGAGTGTTTTTGTACATAAATAATAGTTATTATTAAATATAAAGTAATTTTCTTATAGTGTGGGGGTAGCTATAAAAAGTCGTACTATGTTCCCTTAATACTGAAAATATATATATTTACTATTCTTTTCAGTTGCCTACAAGAGACTGGTTGGGATCTCCAACGGGCATTGTTCATATTTAACCAACTTCAGTCAGAAGGCAAGATACCTCCTGAAGCATTCATCAAGTGAATTTTGTCTTTGCTGGTCAAGGCTCTGTTGTCGATTGTACATATAGGATAAGATTTATTATGACAGTCCCTAAGTTGCATATATTGTGTGAACACATTTGTTCCTGGAAGTATGAAGATGAAGAAGTCTAATGATTTGAGTAACTTGAAGAAAATATGTATTATACATCATCTAAAAATCTGTAGCTTGAGTATTTTAGCTTGAGTAAAATACTCAAGCTACAAATTAGTAGAAATGTAGTTATTTAAAAAAAAATACAAATCTGCAAATTTTAAGATAAAAAGAATTTAATCAGGTATAGCTTAAAAATAAAAACAAAATAAAATGTTTGATTTAAGTAAAAGATATATTTTATTACATATATATTTATGTATATGTTTACTTATTTCTAACTTTATTTAACCTCCTTTGAGTTGTTGTTCTGTTTGCTATATATCAAACGTACAGATGTCTTTGCAAAACTACATTTCATACAATAAACTAGACCATAGACAAAGATAAACAAATTTTGAAGGTTAGTTTGATATATAGTATTAAACTAATAGACCTCTTATTAAATTAATATTTTTATACATGATTGTAAATAATTGTTCAATTAATTCATAAAGTCCATGTTTTTATTTGGTTTATGTTAGTGAGAAACTGATGTTTTAAACTGTTTTGTTTTTTGTGGTTGATGTTATTAGTATTTACATTTTGAAAAGATATTTGAGAAGTTGTGAGGGCAAAAAATTGTAAAATTATTGTCATAAATGCATTTCATACAACTTTGTAGTTACTGTGATCATCGAGGTTTGTAAACTTGAAATAATTTGAAAAATTAACAAAAGTGTTTGGTTTTGATTTTAGAATTATTACTATTGTAAATATAGAATACATAGGTGTCGATCTGGGTTTGGGTTCAAGCCACAGTTTGGGTGGATGTTTGGCTGATGTTTTCCGTACTGAGCATATGGTGCTGTCGCGCCTGGGTTTCTATTGAACCTTAAGGTGTTTCCATGGCGTGTGAGCGAGAGGGAGTGCTTACTCTTTACCTTTGTATTTTACAGCAGCGGAACCTCTTGGAATATCCCATGTGGGCTAGCTGCTTGGTGCAATCAAGGGTTACCTTTGGATATCGACAGCCACCAATTATTTAAGCTGTTTGGTTGGAAACAGAACCATTTTCCACCTGTGGTCTTGCGTGGGATGATTAGGGACAATTAGATAAAGAAATAAGGTATAATTTTAAGACTTATTATGATTTACTTAATAAAAATCTTTTTATACAAAAATTTCCTTATATCATTTCTTAAACCACCAGTCCTATTTACACAGCTATCTATTAAATGTACGGACGTAATTGTTAGACATATAGACAAAGACCAAAGTTCTCATTACAATTCCGGTAGATTGCGATTTGCGGTATTCTATCCCGCGTGTGCTAGATGTTAAATAACTACACAGACCCAAAGAGTATAATATATATATATATATATATATATATATATATATATATATATATATATATATATATATATATATATATATATATATATATATATATATATATTCTGATATGCAATCTGCAATCTGTATCTTTCTTGTATTGACAGAGGCACACGTCATCCTATGGTTTGTAAGCCAATAGGATCTGGAAATTTTCTAATTTCTTGCAGTTGGTAATAAGTGGTCCCTTAATCCATCACAGTTATTTTACATATAAATAAAAGTCATTGACAACCTAGATTTATATTTTTGCTAAATATATTTATTGTGAAAATTTACAAATGGAGTAGTTTTTAAATAAGCAAAATATTTTTGCATTATACGTATTGGCAAAAGTTGATTGCATAAGTTTTGCTTGATAGCGAATACCTAAAGAAAATGTTTAAATGTTTTATTATAAATTCATTTCGTATAAAAAAACTATTTTTTTTAAATATGTACAGGGTTATTTTTGAAAGGGTAGCAAAATTTTAAACTTAAGTTCTTTATAAATATTGATATACCACTATTGCAGTTTTTGAAAATACGAGTAAATAAAGTCTTTACTTTTATTTGAAATTATCTCAAATTGAATGCCGATTCATAGACCCATGCGAATGTGTGTGTGCGTAGTATAATAGTAAGCGTTAAATATTTATGAATGACAATCAGTTAAAATAATGTATTGCCACGCATTTTGAATTTAAAAGATAAAAAGGACAGAATATTTGACATTTTTTAAATAAATTTTTCATTACCATTCACCTATATTACTTATTCTGAACCTTCTCTGCAAATATGGCCGGTTATTGCTAAACAAAAAATAACCCTGTATAATTTTTGTTTCAATGAAGAGATAAATTTCAGAATTCTTTCTTAAAGAACGAATTGGGTAGACTTCATCTTCAATCCAAATATTTCAATGTACCTTGTTTTAACTTTCATTGAAAGTTTTTGAAACAGAAACAGAAACTTTTTTATTCAATATAGATTATAAATAATACTTATTGAAAGTCACTCTTTTGTATAATTACCACTAGTTCGAAAAAAAACCTCTGTCCTGGGTAGAACCAGCAAGAAACCCAGCTGGACTTTTTTTTAAATAACAGCTTACAATCATGTATGTTACACAAATTAACAACACAACAAGAAATAGCTTGGTAACAATCACCTCATTTCCAGGGGTTATTATCATCTATAAATTCTTTAATACTGTAATAACCCTTTTTATACAAACTTACTTTAATAAAGTTTTTGAACTTTGAGCAGGTCAAATTTTGTATATTTTCTGGAATTTTGTTGTAAAAGCGTATACATCGCCCTAAGAATGAATTACTGACTCGATGGAGTCGAGTAACTGGTACTACTAGCTTGTGTCTGTTCCTAGTATTTACAGAATGAATATCACTTATTTTTGTAAAACTACTTTTATTTATGTGTACGTCCATTACATTTTCATAAATGTATTGAGAGGCCAAAGTTAATATATTAATTTCCTTAAATTTTTGTCGCAGCGACTCTTTAGGCTTTAAATCATAAATTGCTCTTATGGCCCTCTTCTGTAAAACAAATATAATTTCAGTGTCAGCTGCGTGTCCTCATAGCAAAATACCATACGACATTATGCTATGGAAATAGCTAAAGTCAACTAGTCTAGCTGTTTCAACACTAGTTAGACTTCTAATCTTTTTTACGGCATATGCTGCAGAACTAAGTCTGCTTGCTAGTTTTGATATATGGGGGCTCCATTGAAGCTTCGCGTCTAGTGTGATTCCAAGAAAAATGGTGGTATCTACAAGACTCAGTTTCTCCCCATTTAAAATTACATTAGTATTTAATTGTTTGATATTTGGAGTCATAAATTTCATACATTTCGTTTTAGTGCCATTTAAATGCAAATTATTAACATCGAACCAATTTACTAATTTAGATATAGCATTATTTACTTCGTCATATTTTAGCAATTGTCGACTTAATTTGAAAATTAAAGAAGTGTCATCTGCAAATAATACTATATCATGGTTATCTCCTACTATGTAAGGTAAGTCATTAATGTATACAAGAAACAGAAAGGGGTCGAGAATTGAGCCTTGAGGCACGCCCATCTGTACCATCGACCCGGAAGAACTCATACTGTTAATGACAACTTTTTGCGTTCTCTTACTTAAATATGAAATAATTAATTTAAGAGCATCACTTCTTACACCGTAGTGTTGAAGTTTCCTGATTAATGTTTCATGGTGAACACAATCGAAGGCTTTGGATAGGTCACAAAATATACCCAAAGCATCCTGTGAATTCTCCCATGCATTAAATATATATTTAATCAGCTCAACACCGGCATCAGTTGTCGAGCGACCCCTTGTGAAACGAAATTGATTTTTATGAAGTAAATTATTTATATTAAAGAAATTTAACATTTGATCAAGAATATTTTTTTCAAAAATCTTACAAAGTGTTGGTAGTACAGAAATAGGTCTGGTACTACCAGATTTAAATAAAGGTATTACTTTACTATACTTCATTAAATCAGGAAACACACCAGATTCGATACTAGTATTAAAAATAGTAGCTAAAGGAGGCGCGATTGTATCTATTATAGACGCAATAACTTTAACGGAAATCCCCCACAGATCCGCAGTTTTCTTAACATCAATGGTTGTAAAATATTTTACAATATCTTTTGATGATACTTTATGAAATGTAAAATTATTTGTGCACGCATTTACATTTTGTTTAAGTAATGATTCGGCGACCGCAGGAGAAGAATTCAGTGACTTAGTGGTTTATATCGGAATATCAGTAAAATATTTCTCAAAAACCATTGCAACGTCCTGATCTGATTCGGTTAATTTATTATTAACACTTAACTGGTAAGTAGTTTGAATTGCGAGAGTTAATCTTACCAGTTTCGATATTAATTATACTCCATGTCATTTTAATTTTATTAGAAGCCGTCTTAATTTTGTTGCTCAAATGCAAAGACTTGGTTGTGGAGCACACTTTTAAATATTTTTGAATATTTTTTTTACATATTCCCTAAATTCGACGCTATGATTATATGACCTTTCATGGTAAAGATCATATAACCTATGTCTGCTCTTATGAACTCCTACTGTCGCCCATTCATTAAATGACTTCCGACTGTTCAAGGAGAATGTTTTAGAAGTAAAAGTATTATTAAATTCATTGCAAATAAGCTTAAATAATGTTCCATACAAGAATTTGGATCATTTTGGTGTGAAAGTGATGGAAGTTTTTTCACTATGTTACTTCTAAATGTCTCCAAGCGACGTGCATTTACTGGAACAAACACAACTTTCTTATCTACTTGCTTTTTGTGAACATATGGTAACGAAACTACTTGTCCACAGTGATCAGAACTTAATTTTTGAATTATACATTTATGCAACGGCTTCACATTTGTAAAAATGTTATCTATACATGTTGCAATAGATTGAGCAATACGCGTTGGCTCTAAAAATAAATTAAAAAGACCATATGATTTAAACAATGATCTAAATTTAATATTGATTGAGGAAGCTTCTAAGAGATTGATGTTAAAGTCTCCACATATTACAACAGATTTATTCTGTTTATTAAGCTTAGCAAAAACTTCCTCCATATTTTTTTCAAAAGTATCGTATATAGAACATGGGGGTCTGTAGACGCTCACAACAATGAGGTGCTCAAACTCAACACATGCCATTTCTACAGTTCGCTCAACAGAGAGGCTCACAATATCTTTACGTTCTTTACATGACAATAATTTACTAGCTAATATTAAGGAGCCACCTCTTAAAACCGTTTCTCTATTGAAAGAACTGACCACCTGGTGATTACTGAAGTTAAACATTAAGTTATAAGCTTTTAACCAATGTTCAGTAATACATAAAATATGAATATTGATGCTATTTAAGAACAACAGTAAAAAAAGAATTAGAAAATGACAATACATAATCCCCTCGGATGTCTACATAACAGAAGCATCGTAACCTGTTACGATGATCCCTCATTTCTATAGTGGCTCAAGCCGAGGTTCGTACGTCCTGCTCAGCTCGAGGAGCTTCACTCCAAAAGCAGGAGCCGGGTGATCGATGCACTCAATAGCTCGTAAGTTCTTGCTTACGAGTCTATTTCGATGAAGCTGTAAAGGGCCAACAGAATACACCTAGAAAAAACAACAGTTACTATAAAGGATTGCATAAATATTCTGATAACTATTTTCCTTTCTACGAAATTGGTTAAATGCGTTCATCTTCTTGAAGGAAACTTTTTTATTAAATTTGCTAAATCAAGTAAGTATTTATTTTATGTCATTTTAGTTGCAAATGTTCTTTCACTTTTTACTTTTATATTATTTACCTTTTTATCTGTACAAACTTTCTTTACCTTAGCCTGTCTTTTTTTTCTCTTTTCCGACCAAAGTTTTCTTGATATAGGCGTTACATTCAAAACAGAAGTAAGCTGCTTGCGCGTGTCTATAAGCGCAACTAACTGAAAAACGTTACCGTTACAGGCTATTAAAGTCCACTGCTGACTGCTGAACATAGGCCTCCCATATAGATTGCCTCATAGAGGGGATATTTCCCTATTTGCCATAGTTGTCACGCTTAACACAAAATTTGACCTGCTTAAAGTTCAAAAACTTTATTAAACTAAGTTTGTATAAAAGGGGTTATTATAATATTAAGGAATTTATGGATGATAATAACCCCTGGGAATGAGGTGATCGCTACCAAGCTATTTCTAATTTGATGTGTTGTTAATTTGTGTAACATACATGATTGTAAACTGTTATTTAAAAAAAAGTCCCGCTGGGTTTCTTGCTGGTTCTTCCCAGGAGAGAGGTTCTTTTTCGAACCAGTGGTAATTAAACAAAAGAGTGACTTCCAATAAGTATTATTATTATTATATAGAACAAAAAGTTTCTGTTTCTGTTTCTTGACAAGCGGGTTGGCAACTGCAGTTTTTTATTTTTAGTCGTTATTAGAAAGACGCTGCTACCCGTCTCCTGATTTGTTTCCCTCTGTCGCCTCTTACGACACCCAAGGGATGATATGGGGCTACTACAGGGTTTTTTTTTATAGGATAAGGGTAACAAACGAGCACACAGTCCACCTGATGGCAAGTGGTTGCTGTGGCCCATAGACATCTACATCTATTCTCGATTACGAATCAAAATGCAGATGCGTTGTCACCCGTGAGGACTAAGATGGAATGCCTCGTTTCCAGTAAAAGGTCTCCGTTTCTCTACACTCACCATACGAAACACAGCAGCGTTAGCCTCCTTTTTTACGCTGGTATTCTGTGAGAGCGTGGTCCTTTACCTTCATGCTACAACTATACCAGTAATATAGCTGCAGCATGGCTGTACCACGTAAAAAATGTAAAAAAACATATGGTAAAATATGACATTAATTATGCGTAATTACTTTTGGCATAGATCATTGTCGGGAAATTCTCAATGGTTAAAGAACCCTAAAAACCTAATAGAATACCTACAACATTTACCCAACAACTTTATAGTGCTACCTATCTCCAGTGGTGTTTTGAAACAAATATTAGATATAATGCCGTCATTATTATTATTATTAGAGATGCACCGGATCCTACTTTTGCCGGGTACCCGGCAATCGAGTACGCGGTGCAAGCTTATGCCGGGTAGCCGGGTACCCGTCAAAATTACCCGGCATGAAAAGACGTACATTCCACTTCCCTGTTTGGACGCGACTGACGGTCAAGTGTCACTACCCTATTATAAAGAGTCTCGCGATTAGATATTTAACCACTCCCGCCAGCTCCGTATATAGTGAACGCCTCTTTTTGGAGGCTGGTCATATCTATGAGAAAAAGCGCAACAGACTTGACCCAGATTGTGCTGAATAGCTTGTATTTCTTCACCATAATTTACCTCTTTTGAATTATGAATATTAACTCTTGTACTGATTCATGTTTAATTGAAATAAATGTCCGTTTTGAAATAACTTTTTTTAAATTTTATGTTAGACCTAATTATCCGGCAGTGCCGGGTATCCGGCGTCATTACCCGATACCCGGTTGGATCCTGAAAAAGTGCCGGATCCATCGGGTACCGGATCCACACCGGGTACCCGTCCCATCTCTAATTATTATATCTTTCAAACCAGAATACAACAGTAAGTCAGTGAGTGCATTTATACTTAGGGGCGGAAATAGGAAAGGGCAGTATAAAAAGGCTAAAAGATCAGCACAAAAACAAAAAGGCATAAAATAGCTCGTCATAAAATGACAAAAACTATAAAACAAGCATAACCCATATAATTATGTGTGTCATATGCGCTCATAGAATGATGTATCAGTCTGTACTAGGGAATTTACATATAAGTAACTGCGTTACCACCTGGAAGAGTAGTAAGATGAGAAGAAGCAAAATTGTAATTTTGACGCTTTTCTGTGATTCAAGTTTCTGGCACTTACATACCTAACTTGAGTACTATTGCTTTTTTGCGAAACTAGTAATCCGTGGAATTAGTATAACCTGTTCGTGAACTGAGTTGCAAGTTTTGGCTTAGATTCGGAATCTACGGGGCTATATAGATACTTACTGCTTAGACTATCATAATAATAATAATAATTTATTTGATACAGACAACACAGATCCATTATAATTTTTTTTTTATTACACTATACCTTAAATTTTAATTATAATTATTGGTTAATCAATGATATTATTACATTTTATTATTAAGATTTTGATAAATTTGACCACCTACTAAAAATTTCACTACATGCATAAATATTACAAATAATTTTGATGAGATTATTCTGCGACCCAAAAACAAAAACAAAGCCTCTGCGAACATCTGGGACGCGCTACAGTATCGTGGCTGACGGAACAACACGCGGAACGAATCATTATAGGTACTGCACCTTCAGTCTGCGATATTCCTCTTTAGTGTAATTCGTCCACAGCTGAGGAGTGTAAAGTGGCTGACAATAAGCTGAAAACTACGCCAGCTTTGAGGTATAAGAACACTTTTGAAAGCGTCTAGCTATCATGTTGGCACGCACTGACAAGGAACGTCGCTCGCGGTCCATATCGAAACCATCACACAGATCCTGAGTAACAATATGACCCAGGTATTTAAACGTCGTTACCCACTATAATTGTGAATTACACAAATACAATGGGGGGATATGAGGTTGAACCCTACCACTCTTAAAAAGCAAACAAACAGACTTGTTGGTGTTGTACAATAGGTTATGATCCATCGCATATTTCTCACATATCTGGAGTAGTGCACGCAGCGCACCTATCGAGGGACTCAGCAGCACCATATGATCAGCATAACTCAAGTTATTAAAGCATTTAGAACCAATGTGGCAACCCAGTCTGGTGCTTCTAAGCTCCTCAATCAGTTGATTAACATACAGATTAAAAAGCATAGGCGATGTTAGCCCTCCCTGCCTAATCTATATTATAACTAATCTACTTTCGTTGTGATTATAATATATATTTATAATCATTACGAAAATCTAAAAACATACAATATTCTCAAATATTTACAACCTGCTTGTTACAGTACGTAGAATTAATTACGTTATCTACACTTATCAGATTAACTAGAACATGCTTCACTTGTATGACAAGTTATTCAACAGTGTTGTATCTGAAATATTATGCTGAAGGAATATAACTTTACGTCAATCCAAACTTGTCCTGAATAGTAAGTTTTACTGGTTTTGCGTAATTTAGTCTGTTACGTATTAATGTTAGCATAGACATTTTGGTGATTAAGTGACTGCATTGTTGGTGTAGCGGATAGCGGTCGTAAGATCATGTGATCCCGGGTTCAAATCCTGGGTTGAAACAAAATCAGTTATTTTATTTTTATATCAAGAAATTCTAAGAAAACGCCGGTGTCAGAAAGTTGACGGTGTTTCAACGCCGTGCGGAAAGCACGTAAAGTCGTAAGGGTCTAGCGCCTGATCTTTCTCCAGGCGTGTCGGATTGAAGTCCCATCGGGCTATACTCCTATTTCCATAGCATAATATCTTGTTGCATTTTGCTATGGGGAAATGCGGCTGATTTAGAAACTATTTTTGCTCCACAGAAGAGGGCCATTAGATTTATATTTACAACCTAAAACCGGGAGTCTGTTCAAGAAAAGTTTAAAGAAATAAATGTATTAACTTTGGCCTGTCAGTATATTTGCGAAAATTTAATGTATGTTCACAAAAACAAAAGTAGTTTTAATATAATTAATAGTATATAAAATAAGTTTTAGTAAAAAAAAGTGATATACACACTGTAAACACTAGGAACAAACACAAACTAGTGATACCAGTTTCTCGACTCCACAGAGTCAGTAATTCATTCTTGGGGCAATGTATACGCCATTGTAACAAAATCCCAGAAAATATACAAGCTCTCGCTATTACTAAGTTTAAATATTTTATTAAACAAAAACTGTATAAAAAGGGTTATTATAATATAAATGAATACACGGTCGCTGTTTCTAAAATAAATTTTGTAAATAGTTTGTACAACATGTAAAATTTACTTTAAAAAAAGTTCCACAGGGTTTCTTGCTGGTTCTTCCCAGGACAGAGGTTTTTCTTCGAACCAGTAGTAAAATAAAAAATGACTTTTAATAAGAATTACACATAATATGATCTATTTTGAATAAAAAAATATTCTATTCTATTCTATGAGAGTGGGGGAATAAAGAGTGCATCTGTGTTTGCGAACACACTCGCGTACACTGTAACTGTATCGTGTCCGTTGAGACTGGTCGTCGTGACCGAAATTCGGTCCGCGGGACATTACATTATTAAGTGAATAATTTATTCAGTGATGTTTGCAATGTTACTATTAAGGTCCTGATAGACTGAAATCGGCTTACCGTTAACGTACAATAGTATCTAATGAGTGACATAGCGCCAGGGTTGGGTACTTCGCACATTTTTTTTATAGAATAAGGGTAACACAGCACACAATCTGCTTGGTGGTTAGTGGAGACTGGCCCGTCTACATTTACATTTATCCTCGATTAAGAATCAAAATGCAGATGAGTTGTAACCCTTGAAGACTAATATGGAATGCCTTGTATCCAATAAAAAAAGGTATCCGGTTCTCGACACACACCATACAAACCCAGCAGCATTAAGCTGCTCTTTCATACTGGTATTACGTGAGTGCGTGGTCCTTCTCTGTTCGAGCCGACCCATTCCTGCTACAATCATAATATAGTTGCTTATAAGCCTTAGTAAGGTTATACAAATAACTTACAAAACTTATTTATGATACAGCCTGGAAGCGATCTCCTCATTCTCAGGGGTTATTATTAACCATGTGTAGAACTCCTCTAAAACATAATTTTCGGATAGCCCAAATCGTGATCAGTTGTTTTTCTTATTTTTTATTTTAAATCTCTTTTTATTCTTCAATTCTGAATTCACGGCAATTCATAGAAACTTGTCTATTATTTCAAATCTTCATTCACTTTCCCAACTTGCCAACGACTCTAGTTATTGGAATCATGGAGGTTTACTTATAAGGCTATCCTTTTCTATGCTATGCTGTTCTGCTTAGGGTCACACAACTCAAATGATGATATTCTCAGATTCCTTAAGTCAACCGCAAGGTTTTTGTCAAGCTCTTGTTGCTCAAAGATCAAAGGTCCTTTAATTCCAACTATCATAAAAAATAATGTTATTCTTCCTTGCATTCATGGTCGATTATGATATTTAGCGATGGACTTTTTTCGATTTATAAATGAATTCATCTCGAAACGTATAATATCTTTGGATTTTTAAGACACCTTTGGCAGGTCATTTGCATCGCTGCATAGTGCATGAACAGAAGGAATAGCATGTGTGCTGTGAACATTCTTTAATATACCTACCTTATCTACGCCGAGTAAAGCCACAAGATAATAAGTCAACAAGGAGTTAGCTATATGACCTGGATTCGTTTGAAAATGTAGTAGTTACCTAGACTGTGACCTGGATTTAAAGGAAAATTTAGTTCTTACCTAGATAACGAACTTTATCTAGGGTTTAAATACATTTCAAGTTTAATGTGCGCTGGAGAAAATCTTCCGAGACTTGCTCGTGCGTCGCTTTTTGTTGACGAAAGATAACTGTGTTGTTACTTATGACGATGGTTTGTGGAATTTTACGTATAATAAAGAGAGCCGTGTAATAGGATTTGAATTTATTGATACATGCTTTTGAATTACTAAGTAAAATAACGACCTTTAAATGCTGCTGGCAAATATTTATTTATTATTAAAAGATCTCCGTTCGGGTAGTTAAACAATATAGACATGTTTTATTTTCTTCGTGAAGTAATAAATAATACAGTGGTAAAGTTTTGTTAAAACGTCTAATTTTTTGCATAAGCTGTTACTTCTGTAAAATTAAATATCATCTTAACTGTGTCAACATAAAAAATCATTAAAAGACTTACCGGAGGAATTCAAAACTAAATGGACTTGTCCATGTTGCCGTAGTAAGATACCAAAATTTGACAATACTGACACGCCAATTAAAGCAACTACAAGTCTACCTGAGTCGGACAGTGAGGACTACTCAACAAATGTGTCCAAATTCCAATTTAACGTACCATCCAGAGTACCAAGATATCCGTGCAGTTTTTTTAAGAACGAATTTTGTAGGACAAACTTGGGTCGTGACTCCCCAGTGATCCGTATATCTGGTCTGTACAACAAACTCACCAAAAATATACCCGACCTTGACATTTACTATGATACCCTCACTCAATTCATAAGCATGTTGACGTACGTTAAACTGCAGTTGTACAAATCAGCTTTTATTTATTTTCTTTCTATAATTAATAGAATCAGGCGTTACTTTGCGGAAATCCATTATATAAAAGCTTTTAGAAAAAGTTACTTCGCAAATATCCGCGTTATGAAATAAAATGATGTGTCTTACCTAGTATGAAGAGCACCTCCCGCCCTCCCTCAATTGAGTGCACTATCCTCGTCACCACTAATCCCAGCACCGCTACTCCCAACACCACTACACTAGGCAAGACACACCACTGACGACAATACGACACGTGTTTCGCCTCTACACGAGGCATCCTCAGGTGATATAGACTCCACAGTGGCTAACCGCTAAGTGAGCGGTGAGCCATAACGACTGCCTTTTATACAGACCGATGACGCAACCGCTCTCTACTTAAGGAGCGAGCGACTGCGTCATGCGATAAAACATTCGACCAATCACCACCGGACTTACGCAGCCGTTTGAAAAATTAAAAACAAACCGCCGCGCAACGTCCGACTACCCTCCAACCACGCAACCAATCGCCGATCACCGTGAGGGTGACAAACGACTATATTGCGAGGTTCTCTATTATTAGAGAGCAGGCCGAAAGATATTTAAGAGAGCTGAGTTAGTAACATTTGTTTGTTCATTCAGCAATGCAACGGTACTATTATTACTTTTTAATATCTCTAACTGTTCCAGCACACACAGCCGCAGCCCTTTATTACACATATGTAAGACCTTAAAGGAGTGGTCGTTGGCTAGGTTGTGTCCAGTGTCTAAAAGATGTTTGTCAAAATGGGATTTATCGGGATTGCAATTCTTGTACGCGGCTAAATGCTCTTTATAACGTGTCTCGAAATTGCGACCAGTCTGACCCACGTAAACGGCGTGGCATTCGTCACAAACAAGTTTGTAAACACCTGACTTTTGACGAATATCCAACTTATCTTTATTATTACATATATTTCTAAGAGAATTGTTTGTTTTGAACGCCACATAAACGCCGTTTTGTCGAAGAGTATTAGCTACTTTTTCAGATATGGGGCCTAAGTAGGTCAAACTGCTCACATATCGATGAACACTTTGAGGTTGAACCGCGTACAGAGAGTTGCGAAGAACATGCTTTTGTTTCTTTTTAATTAAATTGTTAAAGAGATTTTTTGAAAAACCGTTAGAGACCGCTATTTGATAAATTATATTAAGTTCTTTTAAATAATTTTTTAGGCTTTTAAATAATTTGAGGGCGGGAGGTGCTCTTCATACTAGGTAAGACACATCATTTTATTTTATAACACGGATATTTGCGAAGTAAATTTTTCTAAAAGCTTTTATATAATGGATTTCCGCAAAGTAACGCCTGATTCTATTAATTATATTAAAAAGGCTAGCACGGCCGACCAGGCAAGACTCTATGTCAAATTAACCTTATTGTTACTAAAGCCATTATCGGCTTTAGTAACAATAAGGTCGTTTTCCCTTATTCTCTGCTTTAGGGACTTAAAAACAGGGAACTCAGGATTGAAATGGGAAGACGCGGATACAGTCCGAATTTCATTCGCTACCAAACTTTTAACGATGTTATCTTTCTTCCCGATCACAACAGCCATCTCCGCGTCAACAGCCATAGTCTCTAACGATTTTTGGGAGACCGAAGGTGTTAAATTATACTTTAGGCCTTTATGTAAAAGGGACAACTCATCTGTTGGAAACTGGACATCGGAAAGATTTTTAACTCGGGGATAAAATTGGTGATATTCTGTACGTATGTCGTTATTACGATTACGGGATGAAGAGGATACAAGTCGTTGTAATTTACGGGACTGAATTTGATATTTCTCATAAACAGCCATTGAAGCAAGTCCTCTGGCTTTCCCATCCAAAATATCAAATTCAATATTATGTAATTTATATGAAAGTTCAGAGTATAATACTTTAAGATGGATTTTTAAATTATCTCTATTGGAAAACCAACGACGACACTCCTCATTAAGCCAAATGTTCTGAGCTTTAGAAATAGCAATACTGGCCGCTCGACTATTTGTGCCGGAACGTATTTGAATATAATTGGGAATAACATGAAATTGTTTGCACTGCCGATTGAACCAAACATTTTGGGCAGTAATACGATGGAGTTTTGTTAATTTGACATAGAGTTTTGCCTGGTCGGCCGTGCTAGCCTTTTTAATATAATTAATAGAATCTGGCGTTACTTTTCGGAAATCTATTATATAAAAGCTTTTAGAAAAATTTACTTCGCAAATATCCGTGTTATAAAATAAAATGATGTGTCTTACCTAGTATGAAGAGCACCTCCCCCCCTCAAATTATTTAAAAGCCTAAAAAATTATTTAAAAGAATTTAATATAATTTATCAAATAGCGGTCTCTAACGGTTTTTCAAAAAATCTCATTAACAATTTAATTAAATAGAAACAAAAGCATGTTCTTCGCAACTCTCTGTACGCGGTTTAACCTCAAAGTGTTCATCGATATGTGAGCAGTTTGACCTACTTAGGCCCCATATCTGAAAAAGTAGCTAATACTCTTCGACAAAACGGCGTTTATGTGGCGTTCAAAACAAACAATTCTCTTAGAAATATATGTAATAATAAAGATAAGTTGGATATTCGTCAAAAGTCAGGTGTTTACAAACTTGTTTGTGACGAATGCCACGCCGTTTACGTGGGTCAGACTGGTCGCAATTTCGAGACACGTTATAAAGAGCATTTAGCCGCGTACAAGAATTGCAATCCCGATAAATCCCATTTTGACAAACATCTTTTGGACACTGGACACAACCTAGCCAACGACCACTCCTTTAAAGTCTTACATACGTGTAATAAAGGGCTGCGGCTGTGTGTGCTGGAACAGTTAGAGATATTAAAAAGTAATAAAAGTACCGTTGCATTGCTGAATGAACAAACAAATGTTACTAATTCACCTCGTGGTGTGTCTTGCCTAGTGTAGTGGTGTTGGGAGTAGCGGTGGTGGGATTAGTGGTGATGGGGATAGTGCACTCAATTGAGGGAGGGCGGGAGGTGCTCTTCATACTAGGTAAGACACAGCATTTTATTTTATAACGCGCATATTTGCGAAGTAAATTTTTCTAAAAGCTTTTATTTTCTTTCTGTTTTTAATTAACATACGAGTAATTTTATTAAATTTGTTTAACTTTTTGTAACACAACGCATGCTGCGATTGCCTTTAATTATAAGAGCAGTTGATTTGTAAATTGTGAAATTTGTATTACTGTTATGTAACCAAACATTTATTGCTGTTTCTTATGTTGGCAATCCAAATAAATAAAAAAAAAAATAAAGCCTGGCACAGCTCGCCACTCTGTATTACCTAATGCGCATTGGGTTACAACTTTAGAGCGACACACAAGCGAACAATCCATCATGGTTAGTAAACCCTATGTACGCCCGCAAGCCCGCAACCGTCTCGAACCACCATCATCATCTCTCATCATCTTTGTGACCTCTGAGGACTAACATGAAATGCTTCACGTCGTGACAGTCTGTAACTATGCTGACCCCCCCAAACCTAAACTAACAGGGGATGGATAGCTGTTTAGTGGCAGATATAAGCAAGAGGATGGTGGTGGTCTAATGGAGGGACAAAAGAATAATAAGACCGTCATACACATCTATTTCTTCCCACGAATATTGTATGAGAGATTATCTTAAGACTTAAAGAGCCGACTAATGAAACTATTAAGATAATGTATGGTACTTGTCAGATGAAAATATTACATTTATTTAAAATTTGGTAGGCTTTATTAGGTTAGGCGTAGGTATAGAGGACATTTTGGTTTACCAACCCAAAATTAAAATGATTAAAATTACATAAATGCTGTAATAAAAATAAACATTTTGAGAAAAATGATAACTCACGAATATAATTCACGAAACATTAAGATACCTAATCGTTTGCCGAAATATGGCTCAACTTGATATTGCTTTTATTGCGTACGTTGGCTCCGGTTTAATTGACCTTCGCTTTTTGGGGCTCGGTCCGCCTGGAATATTACCCTAAATACGCCAATGACGGTAGAATTGGAAGTAAAAACTAAGGCACGAGGCGTAAGGGTAAGGCCTCACTGGAGTGTTTGGCGGCGCGGGTGGTTAGCATGCATGAGAAACGCACGCTCGTCTATTATTCTATCGGTGCTTAAGTGCGTCTGCGTGTTCCAACTTCTATCTTAGAAACTAGTTTAGATGTAGATATTGTGGTTTTTTCTATTAGTTTTTGTTTTAATTTAAAAATAAAAAGTATTAGAATAATAACTGCACTTGCCATCTACTGAATGTGTACCGAATGTGCTGGTGAACAGACGACAGCACCAGCAGTGTACAGATTACAGACACCGGTGCGAGCTACCAAGTAAATAAATCATAAAAAGACTTGCTTTTTTGATATAGAGTTTACAATAATAGTAATGTTCTCCACATAGGATTTTGGTCACAGTGGCCAGTCTCAGCGGAGACTAGCCAATAGAGCAGATCACTTTCTATTCTCTCACTCTCACCGTGAATTTCCTGACAGAACAATGAAAAATGTAATGCGATGTAAGGTTATCTAACTTTATAATAATATTTTCTGGTGATAGTAGTTTCTCTTTGTTTCTCCTTTTTTATTCTCGCGTTACCATCCATACCATCTGGATGATTGGCGGTCCACCACTGTGCGATTTAGAAGAAGTTTTCTCCCTCGCACAACTTCCTTGTGGAATCAATTGCCACCAGCGAATTTTCCGGACCGATACGACTTAGGAACCTTCAAGAAAAGAGCTTACGCTTTTCTAAAAGGCCAGCAACGCATCTGCAATTCCCCTGGTGTTGCGGTTGTTCATAGGCGGCGGTAGTCACTTACCATCAGGTGAGCCGCAAGCTCGTTTGCCCCCTATTCTATAAAAAAAATTCAGTGGTATTAATTTTCTTGTTAATTTTTTGGACAATAAGTAAATACTTTTTTAGAAAGAAAGAAAGAAATAGATTTATATAGAAAAAAATATTTCAAAAATATATAAAAAATACTTGATATGCACCATAATGGTCTCCACTCAGCTTTAAGTCACGAATTAACTTAATTGAATTGAATATTAGGCATTTTTGAACAGCTATAATTGTTCAGCAGCGGACTTAAGATGCTGTAATGACGATGATTGACTTCATTACGTATTAATAGTGCTATTGTATAGAAAAACATTATTATTAAGAGGATTACAAAAAATAATACTGGCCATTCATGGCTTTCTATAACATAGAAAGAACTTCACAACTTTTTTTCATTTTTAATTTTACTTTCAATATCCGTGACTATGTTAAAAATGCAAAAGCAACAGAATTTTATTGCCAGTTTCTTAAATGTAAAGTGCTTTGCAGAACCATAGTGCAGAACTCAGTCAAAACGACGACAAGGACGTACAGTACAGACAACAGTTATGTGTTATGTCACTGAAGACAGTTACAAATTACAATGTTCCCAAAATACCTATTTAACTCATAGTACATAATAGCTCAATGATTTAACATTTTGATTATATTTCATCTATATAATCAATGCTATATAGTCCAGTGCCTGCATTCGATTCGTCTTTCGTTCGTAACACCAAGCTGTAGATTTTGCATTATTTTATTATTACGAAAATGCACAAGCACTTGCTCAAGCAAATTAACTATTAAATATTTTATTAAAAGACGACCGTACAAAAATAAGCTGGTAGTAGTTATTATTTTCTTTGCATTCTGATAAATAGCTGGACTACTTTACTAATATAACTCATTATATGCTGAAAAAAAAGGACCGGAATCCATACCAAGATTAAAGTTTATTGCTAATATTGGAGCTATAGTTATTTTAACTTTTTTTTTTATAGGATAAGGGTGACAAACGAGCACACAGTCCACCTGATGGTAAGTGGTTGCTGCGGCCCATAGACATCTACATCTATCCTCGTTTGCGAATCAAAATGCAGATGCGTTGTCACCCGTGAGGACTAAGTTGGAATGCCTCATTTCCAGTAAAAAGGGCCTCCGGCCACCTGCACTCACCAAGCGAAACGCAGAGGTAAACCTCTACTTCACGCTGGTATTCTGTGAGGTCGTGGTACCACCTCGGTTCGAGCCGGCCCATCCGTGCGACAGCAAAAGCTGCCGCGTGGCTCTACCACTGTTAAAAAGAACTATTATTTATTCTGTGGCTATAGTAACAATGATTATCATTTATCGGCGTGATATCACTAATCACACTAATAATAAATGATAATCCACATAAATCCTGTATTATGCTTATTTAATTGCTTAAATAAAATCACTGCAGATTACACGGTAATGGCGGCCTAAGATAATCCACTACCTCATATCATCCTGTGAGTGTAAAAGTAAAATTTTTAATATAAGTTTTATCTTAGAAAAGTGTACCGGGAAGAAGAATATTAGTAAAATAATCCATATAACAATTTGTCACTTGCAATAGATGGGTTACTATAGTATTATTTTAAGTAACACTATTAAAAATAAAATTCGTACATACATACCCAGAGAGGTAAGCAGAGACTACGGACTTCCATTTGGCACGATCCTGACACACCTCTCTCGCCTCCTTAACATCCATATAATATCTACGCATACATGATCGTCGGTTAAGGATACTCCTAATCTGGCCCATTTTCAATATATCGCCCAATTTAGTCGATAAACCTTCATCTAGGACGCCCTTTCCGACTCTGCCATACACATCTGCAATATAGATTTGCTTTGTCATCTTGCCTCGTTCATTCTTTCTACTTGACCAAACCACCGAAGCATTGCTTTCTTAATCCTGGTCACAACATCATTTTGCAAACCAAACTTTTTTCTTATCATACGATTTCCCACCCTGTCATTCAGATTCAGCCCTAACATTCTCCTTAATGACCGCATTTCTACAGCATTTATTCTACTCTCGTGCTTCTTCTGCCACATCCGCGTAGTGTTTCTATATAGTTTGTGGCCACATTTAACTTTCACTACCATACATTAATGTAGGGACTAGGGACTAATACGGCATTATGTGCGTGCCTTTTTTGACACATTCTGACTTTCTACAATAGAGTGTAGAGCTTCATTCACTCTATTTCCTGCGTTCACTCGTCGTTCTATATCGTTATCACATCTACCATCCCAACCAAATACACATTCTAAATACATAAATTCATCCACCTGCTCAATCAATTCCCTTTCTATTCTTATTTCACATATCGGTTTACTTTCTTCTTTTTCAAAACCATCACTTTCGTTTCACTTCGTTTACTTTCATTCCCCTTTTCTTTTAATGTCCTGTTCATTAATGTAACCATCATTTACAACTTGGCGGCCGACGACGCAAATATGACTTGATCGGCGTACAAAAGGCATTTGACGGTTAACTCACCCATTCTTAACCCACATTCTTTAACTTTCACTGTTTCCAAATAACTGTCCATAAATATATTAACCAGTTACGGGGAAGCTATACAACTCTGTCTGACACCTTTTTGAATGCCAGACCAGTCTCTAACTCTTTCAATTAACACCTTAGCATACAGTTTACCCATAATGCTAAGCAGGCTGATTCCACGGTAGTTTTTACAGTGCTGCTGTGACCCTTTTCCCTTATATATCGGGACTATAACGGCTTTCCACCGGTCTTCCGTTTTCCGTTTCAGTTCCCAACATAAATTAAACAAGGTCAAGGTGGCAGGCCTGCCACCACTCCCTCTCCATCCCTTAGCATTTCGAGTAATAGTATATCATATCTGGCTGCTTGACCTACTTTCATGCTTTTCACTGCTTTCATTATTTCATCTACTCTTACCTTCCTACTTCTTCTTCTTTGCTTCAACTTCCATCCGAGGTACGGATGGAAGTTGAAGCAAAGAAGGTTGTCGATGTTTGCTCTGTTATCAAAAATCCAGTTGGACGTGAAGGGAGAGCTTAAAATAGCGTTCTCCTTTTCGGCATGGTCCAGTGTAAGTGTGACTCCTCCCCTCTGTGCAGAGATGGAAAAGAAGGCTGATAGAAATTTATTTTTCTTCCTCGTCAGGTATGGCGTAAATGAAATAAACCTAGCTAGCTAACAGCATAGCAAAGTGGCGAAGCAATCAACTTTGTAGCGGTTTCTAACGGAAAAAAAATTCAAAATAGGAGGTTCAGATGCCTGGGTGATCAGTAATCGATTGCTGAAAACAGAATTTGAAAATTCGAAACCGTTCTCGAGATAATCGTGGTACAGACGGACAGAGGGACGGACAGACGGACAGACGGACAGACATCGTGAAATCAATAAGTGACTTCGCAAGCTTCGCCACTTAATAATTATAACGCCATCTATATAAAAATCAACATACATGCATACATTCAAAGTTTGCATCAAACCTAATTTTTATTGTTTTGTGTTCTAAAAAAAAATATTATACAATATTAAGTCATTAAAATATTAAAAATCATTTCCCTAATAATTTATTTATTATGTTGTGTATGAATTTTAATGAAAGGGTTGGGGTGAAGAGGTCTGGTTATAAAAGGATATATAAGAAGATACACATGCATAAATGGGAAAGAGGTGATGATAGAAGCATGGTAGATTTCATTATTGTGGATGAAAGAATGAGAAGGGCCGTGGTAGATACTAGTATTTACGGGGGTTCAACGTAGGGACGGATCATTACTTGGTCTTATGCCGAATTAATGGTCTATTCAGACGTTGGCGGCATCGGACTTGTGTCTAACACTGCGTACAGCGTATGAGAATAGAAAGATTACAAGATGAAGATGAGAAAGAGAAGTATAAATGTAGACTAAGGGAAAATATTAGTGGTTTGGATGAATTTTGTATGAATGATTCAGACTTGAAAACTGTGTGGGATAATGTTAAGAAAGGTTTGGTGCATGCGGCCATCGAAGTATGTGGTGTAAGTAAGAGAAAGAATGAAAGTAAAAATAATACTTTGTGGTGGGATGATGAGGTACGGATGGAAGTTGAAGCAAAAAAGAGGACATGGCTAGATTTACTAGCAACCAAAGCCGGTAATTCTGGCGGTATGAATGATGAGATTGAAAGAAAAAAGCAGACTTTAGACGTATAAATAAGAGAGTAAAAGAAGTTGTTGAAAGGAAAAAGCAAGAAAGGATAGATAAGAATGATAGAAGAATATCTGATAACTTCCTGGCAAATATTAAAATGTTCTGGAAGCTCGTAAGAACCGCCAGGGGAAATTCAAAACAGCCTAGAATGAATGCTATACGAGACGAGAATGGCTGCATGCTGAATGATGAAGTTTCGAATTTAAAGTGATGTAAGGAATACTTTGAAAGCGTGTTTAAGAGTGAAGAGTCGTCTGAAGTAAGTGAAATAGGAATTCCGGAAGAAGTGGAGAGAGGTAGAGAGATAAGTGTAGATGAAATAGTAAAAGCATGAAAGCAGGTAAGGCAGCTGGATATGATAGAGTATCACTCGAAATGCTAAGGGCTGGAGAGGGTGTGGTTGCAGGCCTCCTGTACACCTTGTTTAATTTATGTTGGGAACTGAAGCGAGTACCGGAAGACTGGTGCAAAGCCGTTATAGTCCCAATATATAAGGGAAAGGGGTCGCAGCAGGACTGTAAAAACTACCATGGTATCAGCTTGTTTAGCATTGTGGGTAAACTGTATGCTAAGGTGTTAATTGAAAGAGTTGTGGAAGAAACTGATGGAAAAATTTGGGATGTGCAAGCTGGATTTAGAAAGGGGATGGGGTGTACAGATCAAGTCTTTTCCAAGCGCATGATTGCGGAGAAATTTTTGGCCAAAAACCAGAAAGTTTTTTGTGCGTTCATGGACTTGGAAAAGGCTTATGACAGAGTGAACAGGATCGTGTTATGGCAAAGACTGACCTCATTTGGGTTGAGCGCTGGTCTGATACAGGCATTAAAGTCTCTTTATAGGGACTCTAGTGCTTGTGTCAGGATCAACGGGGCCTACTCGGACTGGTTTGGCATTCAAAAAGGTGTCAGACAGGGTTGTGTAGTTTCTGCGTGGCTGTTTAACCTATTTATGGACAGTTGTTTGCAAACTTTGAAAGTTGAAGAATGTGGGTTGAGAATGGGTGAGTTAACTGTGAAATGCCTTTTGTACGCCGATGATCAAGTCATATTTGCATCGTCGGCGGCCGAGTTGCAAATGATGGTTAATTTAATGAACTGGTCATTAAAAGAAAGGGGTATGAAAGTAAACGCAAGTAAGACGAAAGTGATGGTTTTTGAAAGAGAAGAAAGTAAAACGTTATGTGAAATAAGAATAGAAGGGGAGTTGATTGAGCAAGTGGATGAGTTTGTATATTTGGGATGTTTATTTAGCAGGGATGGTAGATATGACAAGGATATAGAACGACGAGTGAACGCAGGAAATAGAGTAAATGGGGCTCTACAAGCTATTATGAAGAGTCAGAATGTGTCAAAGAAGGCACGTAGTGCAATTCATAATGATGTGTTAGTCCCTACTTTAATGTATGGTAGTGAAAGTTGGGCATGGCAGAAGAAACATGAGAGTAGAATAAAGGCTGTAGAAATGCGGTCATTACGGAGTATGCTAGGGCTGAATCTGAATGACAGGGTGAGAAATAGGGTGATAAGAGAAAAGTGTGGTTTGCAAGATGACGTTGTGACTAGGATTAAAAAAGGAATGCTTCGGTGGTTTGGTCACGTAGAAAGAATTAACGAGAAAAGAGTGACAAAGCAAATTTATGTTTCAGAAGTGAACGGCAAAGTCGGGAAGGGACGCCCTAGACGAAGATTTATCGACCAAATCGGCGATACATTGAAAATGGACCAGATTAGGAGTACCCTTAACCGACGAGCGTGTGTGCGGAAATATATGGATGTAAGTCTCTGCTTACCCCTCTGGGTGACAGGCGTGAGTGTTTGTATTGTATATATATATATATATATATATACTTGGTAGACCACCACTGCGTATTTTACTAAGAGATTTTTCCTAGCACGATCTGTTTTTGGAATCGATTACCACCAGTAATTTTTACTGGCCGATAAGATTTAGAGACTTACAAGAAAAGAACTCAAGAGTCTACTCTTCAAAGGCCGGCAACGCACCTGCGATTCTCCTGGTGGTGCAGTTCACGGTTCATCGGCGGCGGTAATTACTTACCGTTAGGTGAGTCGCACCGCATACTAGTTTCCTCCCTCTTTTATAAACATCTTCTATCAACAAGGACGACAGACTGACTATGAGTATTAAATTAGTTGGTCGGTGTTAGTTGACACGCACTTGAATGACAATGAACTGGTTATGCATTGGTTTTTGTGGTTACATTAGTGGTAATAAATACGAGGGCGACATTGAAAGTTTTCGAACTGGCCACTTGTAAACGATATGATAAAAAAATATGTTCAAATTTTCAAAATGGAACTCTTTGTCAATATTATTGTGTATGTATTTTATATTCTAAATGACAAATTCTTCTTCTTCTTCTTTTTAAAAAACGTTACCCCCACACTAGGATTTTCTCCTGTATCGTGGAGGCAGTTTACAAACATATATTGCAAAAGGACAAACATCCAGACCCGGAACAATTATTTGTAGGCCGTACAAATACTTGTTCCGTGCGGGATTCGAACCCGCAGCCCCAAGCGTTGCAACTCATTGCTAAGCCACTACGCCACGGAGCCGCCAAAAACAAATGACAAATTATGTCATTTGTTTACGATTTGGGGGCAAATTGAAAATTGTCTGTATCACGTCAGCATGAATTTAACGCGAAATGACATTCGATGTTATTTAAGTCAACAACAAAGTTATGATAGACTTCGATTGGCCTTTCACGATGAAGCCCCATCTCGTGCCACTGTCTACAAATGGTTTAATGAGTTTAAACGTGATCGCACTAATCTCACGTTTGACGAGAGGTGTGTTGTGCGGCGTATATGATAGAGACTACAAAAGAGTCACTTATGAGCAGATTCGGACAAGCTTAGGCATCGGTATGAGTCAAGTGCACAAAATCCTCCATGAACATTTAGTTGTCAGGAAGCTTTGTACTCGGTGGATACCTCATAACTTGACAGAGGCCCAAAAACTCCGTCGTGTTGATTGGTGTCGTGAAATGGTTGAAAAATTTAACTGAGGTGACTCAAATGCTGCGTTCTACATACATACGGATGACGAAAGCTGGATTTATTGTTATGATCCTAAAACTAAGAGACAGGCTGCTGCCTGGATGTTTCCTTCCGAGGAGTTGCCAACTAAAGTGAAGAGAGATCGAAGCGTGGGAAAAAAGATGATGGCCTCGTTCTTCGGAAGGACAGGTAGAATTGTATTAGAGGATTGAAAAACAGTTACTGCAGAGTGGTACACTAACAATTGTTTGCCACATGTCTTGGAAAAAGTTCGGGAGAAACGACCTCGCAGTAGGATCCTCTTTCACCACGACAACGTCTCGTCGCACATCGCCAAGCAAACAATCGACTACTTGGCGACGTCAGACGTGGAGTTACTGAGTCACTCGCTCTATAGCCCCGACCTCGCACTCGAAAGTAAAAGAAAAACGTCGAGAAAAACGTTTTATAGACGCAGAGAAAGCAGTGGCTGAGTTTCAAAATGCCGTTTCAAAAGCGGATGCTGTGATCCATGGATATCTACATTTATTCTCGATTAACAATCAAAATGCAGATGCGTTGTCACCCCTGAGGATTAAGATTGAATGCCGCGTTTCCAGTAAAAATGGTCTCCGGTTCTCTACACTCACCATATGAAACACATGTTTCTTCTCTGGTCGAGCTGGTCTATTATAATTAGGATATTATAATTAGGAACCATAATGTAGCTGCAGCGTGGCTCTACCACTTCGAAATGTTCTGCTGTAGATTTCTGACAGGCTGTAAAAATTATAAAAATATACTTCAATATTGATTTATCTCAAGATATGAAACACCTGAACTATGACAACGATGAGTGGCGGACATTCAATAATTCTTAGCTATGGTAGTAGCCTAAATTCGAGGAATTTTCTAGCGTTAAAATTTTAAGTCTGTCTCGATGCCACTCCCGTTTTACGTTTATAGCTAAGATGGTATGCATACGTCTCGTTTATAAATATACTACTTGACCTTTGAGCTTGTTGAATGTACATTGTGAGCGACTAAACCCTGATTTGAATTCCAATTGAGGACAACAATTGTTCAATTCACAAAATAATTGGTTTTCGTCTATGGTGTATTGCGATTATCTGATTGATGTAATCAACGTATTATCAAAAAAGGACGAGGTTAACAATTCAACATGTTCTTTTTTAGTGTATGTTACATGATGTCTCCGAGGTGAGTTCACTGATTACATTTACCGTTACTAACAGACCATAGGGGTCTAATATAAATTTTAACCATATCCGATAATATATTTTTATGAAATAAAGTGACAAACGAACTTACAGTTCACCCGATGGTAAGTGGCTACTCCAGTCCAGTACACCTGCAGCCTGCAGCCAACTTCATACAACGAAGGCTACAGCTGCGTTGTCACCTGAGGACTGAGATGGAATGCTTCACATACTGTAATTATACTGACTTCATTACCCATGGAACCGGAATACAGCAATGCAATCACTGGCCACTATTTACATGGTAGAACCACGCTGCAGCTATATTTTTGTAGCATGAATGTGAATGAATGAGTGAAATGAATGTTGACTCGACCGGGGACGGACCACGCTCTCACAGAATACCAGCGTAAATAATTTATAATTTAAAATTTTGTACAGCCGACTTCAATATAAGTTATTAAGAATAATTCTAAAACTACTGGTCTGACCTTGATCAAATTCATATTATTATATTCACATGAGAAGTACCAGCTTTCAAATAAAAAAAATCATCGAAATCGGTTCACCCAGTAAAATGTTAACACACATAAAAAAAACATACAGTCGAATTGAGTACCATGTCCTTTTTGGTCGGTGAGTACCAAGTCGGCAGAAAATTAAAAATTTTGTACAACCAATTTCTGTATATATTATTAAGGATAACTCAAACAAAAACTGTTGGTCAGACCTTGATCACATGAGAAGCACCAGCTCTCAAATAAAAAAAATCATAGAAATCGGTTCACGGTCAAAATGATGAGATAACACACATAAGAAAAAACATACAGTCGAATTGAGTACCTCCTCCTTTTTGAAGCCGGTAGAAAAAGAGCTTAATGCTGCTGTGTTTCGTATAGTGAGTGTAGTGAACCGGAGATCTTTTTTACTGGAAACGAGGTATTCTATCTTAGTCCTCAGGGGTGACAACGCATTTTCATTTTGATTCTTAATCGAGAACTGGTGTGGATGTCTGGGCCACAGCATCGAATTACCATCAGGTGGACTGCGTGCTCGTTTGTCACCCTTATCCTATAAAAAAATACAGGCGGCAAAATGGTCAAGAGGATGGAACCTTCCCCAGACGTACTTCTCGGTAGAAAGGGGGTCCTACCGAATTGTATTATTAATTTATTAATTGTAATATTTCTTTAAATAATCCTACATATTAGAAACAAAATGCTGATGATAGTGTGTGGTAGAGAGGTGACAACGCATCTGCATTGATGGTAGGTGTAGCTTCTATGTTCAATGTGATCCAGGGATCTATGTATACAATGAACTGTGTGTGGTCGTCAGTCACTTTTTCTTATAAAAAATGTAATTTAACCTGAGATATAAATTAAAATAGATCGCATGTGAAATGCTTTAAGAATTTTCTCTCATAAAGCGCTACAATTGATATTGCGAACAAATTGAGTGCATGGAAATAAGTTTTATTTATTTCAGCATATGTAAAGTCCACTGCTTAACACAGGCATAACATCAATGATTTTAAAGATACCCCTGCTCATTACCTGTTTCATTTTCGTCCCATTCTTCTCTTATAATATCATCGTTTAATTTGTTTTGTATTAAACTAGAGCCCAATGAAATGACTTCGTCAATCTTACTTAGCGGTACCATGTAGCGACATCTATGGAAATGTATTAAATAAAGAAGGATGTATTTCACAACAACCGCTTCCGTAGATAGATAATAGATGGCGCTAGAGTAGTCAAGTGAGCTCGGCCACGGTCCTTATTGCTTTGTAAGACAGATTATTCAACCTGTGGAATATTTTACTAAGGGAGTAATGATTTTTTTTGTTTTACTATTTTAAGCCAGCGCTTAGTTATAGTTCCAACTGATGATAAGGCAGTGATGTATCCTAAGTAGGTGAAGCGCACTTTATTTAGTAGTCATTTTGAGTCGTATATTACAGCAAATTTTAATGAAGAGTGAATAGTGTACATGTCACTCCTGAGGACTAAAATGTAATTTTCAGTTGAACGGATTAACGGACGTTATTTTAAGATCAAAAAAGTCTATTGTATTCTTTTTTAAAGTGTTCTATTGTTTTTGCTTTATTTTAATAGCTTGTTAAATTAATTGCTGCAAATTGACATGCCTCGTCCAAGAATGTGCAAAATGACGCTTTCCTATTTATTATATGATTTATTATTTATGCTGTCGACTGAAAATTACTAGCGAGCATGCTCTCACGCCAATCACTGAAAATATATTTTGTATCAATTCACGAAGAAATCACAAAACCATTCGACGTTTTATGGCGGTAGGTTTGATTGATACCATGAAAGTAGTAATTAACTATTGTAGTATTAGGTATTTTATAAGTATTTAGTAATGATTTCAGGCAGTGAACTGTGTATCACCTTATAACTATAGTATATTTTGGTAAGTGTGAGAATCTACTTCTTCTTCTTCAATATTACGTAAAAGTTCACAGATAGGCATGGATCTCTCCCGTTGCAGCATGAAATGACGATCGCAGTATTACAGTAGCAGACGGATCGCACCTTTGACGTTGCTCTTCGCGCTGCTCTGAGTATTTCACGCGGAAAGAGATATTGATATCGTTTCCTATCGCCAACTATAAGATTTTTTTGGTATATCCCATAGCCGAACAAAATGTGGCGATAAGTTATTTTACACCCCACCACACGTTAAGTAATCGTTATTATTTAAAACTTATTTTTTTTTCTAGTTTTTAAATTATTAGCCTTCAAAAATCCAGTTGTATATTTTCAAGAATGTTGAGAATTTATTATTCAAATTCATAATTCTTCAATTTTATTGATAAGTTACTTCTTACTAACGTTTTTACTTGGTAGAAGGACTCCTTTTGTGCCTAGGTGTCATTCTGGGTAGTACCTAGGGTTCCCAACCCTCCCGGATTGCCCGGGAGACTGCGGTAATAATGGTTAATCTCCCGACCTTCCGGGGTGTAATAATTTCTCCGGTTTATCTAAAAATTATACGCATCCTTCGCTTACACGTGTCGCTACTCATTCGCTTTGCGGTCACACACAACATCGCGCCGGTGTAAATCTGTTCGTCTCGCCGTCGACGTTGTCGATTCGGCGGTATCTGTCTGATCCGGTGAAGATCTGGAATACCAAGTAATGAAAGTGTTATCTCTAAAAGAACCAATCATATGGACAGGCATTACTAAACTCCAGGAATTATTAAATATTGACTTACAAACTGTACGATGAGGTTGGACTTTGACGTGAGATTCAACTACAGCTCGTTAAAGAAAATCGAGTGGATTTACTCTGAGTTGACACTTTACGAAATCAAAAGACAGAAATCTCTGTCCTGAATTGAAAAAATGATCACATTTGTTCTTTCGATTCCTGTCCCTAATGCTTTTTGCGAGCGCGTATTCAGCATGATGAAACAAGCATGGAGCAAGGAAAGAAACCGAATGAGTATTTCTTTAGGAAAAGCAGAGTTACAGGTACTAAAAGTTGTAGAGTCAAGCTGCAGCTATATTAATGGTATAGTTGTATCACGAATAGGTCGGCTCGACCAGAGAAGGACCACGCTCTCACAGAATACCAGCGTAAAGTAGCAGCATAACACTGCTGTGTTTCGTATGGTGAGTGTAGAGAACCGGAGACCCTTTTTACTGGAAAAGAGGCATTCCATCTTAGTCCTCACGGGTGACATTGCATCTGCATTTTGGTTCACAAACGAGGATAAATGTAAATGTCTATGGGCCGCAGCAACCACTTACCATCAGGTGGACTGTGTGCTCGTTTGTCACCCTATCCTATATACATTATATAACACACTTCGATTTTTCATGTAAAAACTTTTATGATTTTGTGGTAAAAACCGACAGATTTAAACATAAAACTCTCCCGGGTTGGTCCTTTCTAGAGTTGGTAACTCTAGTAGCGCCACCCTTTTACCTATTTCTCCCGCCGAATAATGGGTTACAGGTGGTGGGGTATTCTATCTTAGTCCTCAAAGGTGACAACGCATCTGTAGCCTTTTCAGTTTGAAGTTGGTAGCAGTCATCTTTGGGCTACAAGTAGCCACCTACCATTAGGTGAACTCAAAGTTTGTTTGTCAATTTAGTTTTATAGGAATAAAGTTGCCTAAAGCAGCGTGATTTATTATATAGGACTTCTCATTGCTTATCACCTGATAGGATTGCGTTCAAGCGTTTGCTTTTAATAAGGTAAAAAGAACTTTTTTCAAAAGAAGTTGTTTACGGAACTTTTAACAGTAGTAGAGCCAGGCGGCAGCTTTTGCTGTCGTATGGATGGGCCGGCTCGAACCGGGGTGGTACCACGACCTCACAGAATACCAGCGTGAAGTAGACGTTTACCTCTGCGTTTCGTTTGGCGAGTGCAGGTGGCCGGAGGCCCTTTTTACTGGAAATGAGGCATTCCATCCTAGTCCTCACGGGTGAAAACGCATCTGCATTTTGATCTGTAACAGAGGATAGATGTAGATGTCTATGGGCCGCAGCAACCACTTACCGTCAGGTGGACTGTGTGCTCGTTTTTCACCCTTATCATATATAAAAAAAACTGTATATAATATAATATAATAAGCTTCCCAGTGACTGTTACAATATGGTAATTATGAGTACGTACATATTATCTGCGTAATTTATCTTTTATTCTAGTATATTTCTCATAAGATTTCCTTTTTTTTCTACGTACATTAAGCCACACGAAATGTGTAATGTCACTTCGTAAGGTCTTTGACATTGTTCAAATTTAAGCGACTAGAAAGTGTCATATTACGTTGCATATTTTAAAACAATATCTGTGAAAATTTAGCGAGAGCTTATTCAATCTGGATATATTTTTTATAACAATTTCTAAGCTAATTATAAATATAAAATAACAAAAATAAATTAAAGAAAACATGCGTGAGTGTCGTGGAACACTCGATGGGAACGAAGTTCCTTTTGTAGTATATTATTATTGATAAACGTATTATATTATTGATCAATAAATACAATTAAAAGAATTACTAGCATCTATGATCTACGATTACTAGCATATAATGAAGTGTCATTTAAATTAATATTTATTCAAATCAAGATTAAAAAAAGTGCGAGGGAGTTGAAAATTATTCCATCTCGGTCGCACTATAGAAAGGGGGTCGTGACGGAAAAATCTTACACTTTTTCTCGCATAGCCCCCATCCGTCAAATTCGTACCGTCCGATAAGGAACTTCGTTCCAAAATAATATTATTGATTTATTGTTTTCAACAACTCAGACTCATAGTTCCAATGAATCTGGCTCAATTTTAGACTAGCAGCTTAATCCAGACAGACAGGTAGGTAATGTAAATAAACGCCGTTACATTCATGATAATATAACCAACACTTCGATCGCTGATATGTGGAAATTCTTAAAATCTCTTGGCATTACTAAGCCACTGTCATCTGATAATAGTTCTCTTAATCTGGATGATATAAACCGTCATTTTGTCTCAACTCCTACATTGGAACCTTCTGTTAAATCACAAACTATTGCTTCTATTGCTTCTATGCAACCTCTGACTATTCCTTTTTTCGAATTTTCTCCTGTAACTCAAGATGAAATAGCTAAAGCTGTATTAGCTATTAACTCCAAGGCGGTAGGTTGTGATGAGATTAGTAAATTTATGATTATTACATTGCTTGACTTCCTTCTGCCAGCTATCACACATGTCATTAACTACTCTCTGGACTCAGGTCAGTATCCAACATTATGAAAAAGAGCTCATATACGCCCTCTCCCAAAAATACCTAATCCTGAACTACTTAATCACTATCGTCCAATTTCTATTCTTCCATATCTCTCTAAAGTTTTGGAAGCCTGTGTACATAAGCAGTTATCTCATCATTATCATTCATCATTACAGCCCTTCACAAGTCCACTGCTGAACATAGGCCTCCCCCAAAGAATGCCACAAAGCACGGTCCTGAGCCACCTGCATCCATCGACTTCCTGCATATCTTACCAGGTCGTCACTCCATCTAATGGGAGGACGCCCTACACTTCGCTTGCCGGTACGAGGCTGCCACTCAAGAACCTTTCTTCCCCATCGGTTGTCGGTTCTTCGAGCTATATGGCCGGCCCACTGCCACTTCAGCTTACTAATCCGTTGGGCTATGTCGGTCACTCTGGTTCTACTGCGGATATCCTCATTTCTGAGTTTATCACGCAGAGAAACTCCGAGCATAGCCCTCTCCATAGCTCGCTGAGCGACCTTGAGCTTCCTCATACGGCCAGCAGTGAAGGACCACGTCTCAGTTCCGTAAGTCATCACTGGCAACACGCACTGGTTGTACAATTTCGTTTTAAGGTTTTGAGGTATGTCTGACGAGAAGATGTGTCGTAGCTTCCCGAACGCTGCCCAGCCGAGTTGAATCCGTCGATTGACCTCTCGGTCGAAGTTGGACTTACCTAGTCGGACTATTTGTCCCAGGTAAACATACTCGTCAACAACTTCGAGCTTAGTGTTCCCAACAACTACCGGCATAGGTGTGACATGGACATTAAACATAATCTTTGTTTTGTCCATGTTCATCTTAAGACCTATCCGTTGGGAAACACTATTGAGGTCATTGAGCATAGTGCTTAGGTCCTCCAGCGATTCTGCCATAAGGACTATATCGTCGGCAAATCGAAGGTGAGTGATGTACTCGCCATTGATGTTGATACCGTATCCTTTCCAGTCCAGAAGCTTGAAAACGTCTTCCAATGCAGCGGTGAAGAGTTTCGGGGATATGACGTCACCCTGTCTTACACCTCTCTGCAATTGGATAGGTTTCGTACTCTGGTTCTGTACTCGGATAGCCATCGTAGCCCTACTGTACAAGCACTTCAACACTTCGATATACCGAGAGTCAACTTGGCACCGCTGAAGGGACTGCAGCACCGCCCAAATTTCGACGGAATCAAAGGCTTTCTCATAGTCCACATACGCCAGACATAGTGGCAAATTGTACTCCTCGGACTTCTGTACAATTTGCCGTAGGGTATGTATGTGGTCTATGGTGCTAAAGCCCTTTCGGAAACCGGCTTGTTCGGGAGGCTGGAAGTCGTCAAGTCTGCGCGCGAGACGATTCGTAATGACTCTCGAAAACAGCACGTAGACGCGGCTCAGAAGGGAAATCGGTCTGTAGTTCTTCAAGAGAGCGTTGTCGCCTTTCTTGAAGAACAAGACCACCGCACTTCTGCTCCACGCCTCCGGTGTAATGCCACCATGGAGGACGGAATTAAAGAGCTTCTGAAGGACTTCAAGTACCGGTTTTCCACCCGCTTTCAGAAGCTCCGCTGTGATTCCATCCTCGCCTGGGGCCTTGCCGTTTTTAAGGTGCTGGAGAGCCATTCTAATCTCGCTCAGACTGACGTCCGGGATATCATCGGAATAATGTCGGATAAGACTCGCTCTTGGATCGTTACTCACACTTGCGTGTGGCTCCAACGATGACGTGTACAGCTGCCCATAGAACCTCTCAATCTCACTCAAAATCTCAGGTGCCCCGGAAACGATGCTGCCACATTCGGTCTTCAGCTTTGACAGTTGGCTCTTTCTGGCAGACAGATCTCTGGCAAAGACTTTGGAGCCTTGGTTCCGCTCGATTGCTTCTTCAATACGAGCTGTATTGAAGTTGCGTAAGTCCCGCCGCATGCATTTGGAGATCTGTCTGTTCAGTTGCCTGTATGCTGTCAAATCTGTTGAAGAATGTAGCTTCATCTCCCGTCTAACAGCCATTAAGAGTGTGATCGGAGAGTTTTTGTGTTCTTCTGCGGCGGGTCTTGCAGAACTTAGCTCCGACCGCATGGACAGTTTCCACGAGCTTGTCATTCAAATCGTCCACTTCATTGCAGTCTTCTAGGCACTGAAAACGGTTTTGTAACTCGAGCTGAAAGGTTTCGGGACTTTGGATTAGAGCACGAGGGGGACGGAGCGTTGACTTCATTAGACGAGACCTCTCCAACTTAACGTTTAGGTTCAGTGTGCCTCTAACCATTCGGTGATCGCTGCCGGTTTTCACCCTCGCGATCATTGAGACATCACTGAACAGTTGTCGTTTGGTCGTCATAATGAAGTCAATCTCATTTTTTGTCGAACCGTCGGGGCTCGACCAGGTCCACTTCCTGTGGGGCCGCTTCTGGAAGAAAGAGTTCATCATAAAGAGTCCCTCTTTCTCTATGAAGTCGGCCAGCTGCTGGCCCCTTGGGTTCCGTTGCCCTATTCCAAATTTCCCCACTTTCAGCTCACCGTTCTCTCTTGTGCCTAGTTTTGCATTGAAGTCTCCCATTAACACCGTATATTGGGTTTTGGAGGAATGCATGGCTCTAGAGATATCCTCATACATTTCCTCCACCTCCTCATCGGGGTGTGCCGAGGTTGGTGCGTAAACCTGTATGACCTTCAGCGAATACCGTTTGGTGATTCTGAGTATAAGGTACGCAACCCTCCTCGACACACTCTCAATCTTTACAACGTTGTTAACGAGAGACTTGTGGACGATAAATCCGACACCTCCTTGGGACAGATGGTCGCCCTCCCGGTGATAGAACAAGTTGCCGGATTCGAGGATTACCGTGTCCTCCCCCTCTCTTCGGACTTCGGATAATCCTATAATATGCCAGTAAGCAGTTATCGATTTTCATAAAAAAATATAACCTACTGGATATCTTTCAGTCAGGGTTTCGTTCTGGTCACAGTACCACCACTGCATTGATTAAGATCACGGATGACATTAGAAAAGGGATGGATGAACGAAAAGTTACAGTGGTGGTGCTTGTTGACTTTTCAAATGCTTTTAACACAGTCGACCACGATATCCTCCTATCCATTTTTACTTATCCCAGATTCTCATCTCCAGCCTTGGAGTGGTTCTCATCCTATCTTCGCGGTCGTCAGCAGCTTGTTAGGTCAGGGGAGCAGTTTTCTGCTTGGGCTGACGTTAAAACTGGCGTACCGCAAGGCGGTATATTATCTCCCATTTTGTTTTCGCTATTTATAAACTCAATATCTAATGATTTCAGTTGCTCGTACCATCTGTATGCTGATGATCTTCAACTATATGTACAATGCAGTATCGATGATATAAATAATGGAATCAGGAAATTAAACACAAACTTAGAGGCCATCCGTGGCTGGTCAAACAAATTTGGTGTTTCAGTAAATCTTTCAAAATGTAAAACAATGGTCGTTGGTAGCTCCAGAATGCTGAATATGATTGACTATGGAAACCTTGAACCAGTTGTGTACAATGAAATTTCAATTCCATTTTCTGATTCCATAGTTAATTTGGGTTTGCATATAGATCACTCTATGAACTGGCGAGTACAGATCTCGGAAATTAGCCGTAAAGTTGTTGCCAGTCTACGTTCGCTTTATCGTTTTAAAAATTTCTTACCCTTTAAAACCAAGCTTTTATTGGTTAATTCCCTTATACTTCCTATTATAGATTATGCAGATGTGTGCTATCTAGACCTATCGCAAAATCTTCTTAACAAGTTGGAGCGCCTTCTCAACAACTGTATAAGATTTATCTTCAACTTACGAAAATACGACCACATCACTGCTTTTCGTTCCAAGCTTAAATGGCTTTCTATTCGTCAGAGGCGTTGCTCCAGAGTCTTACTAACCCTTTTTTCTATATTAAATGATCCGACGTCTCCTTCTTATCTTAAAGATAACTTCCACTTTCGGTATCCAACTCTAGAGCGTGAACCTCGTTCCACTAACGTCCTTAAGCTTCATGTACCTCAGCATAATACTGGTTTCTTTAATTCCTCATTTACAGTTCAGGCAATACTTCTCTGGAACGCCCTGCCCGTTGATATAAGGAAAGCACCGAATAAGCACACGTTTAAGAGACAGGTCCGACAACATTATCTTAAGGAAAACTGCATTTGATCGTAGATTTCTATTTTTATTTTTTTAGTTATTTTATATATTATACATACAATATTTATTATATTATTTATTATATATATTATTATTTAATATTTTCTTAATTTATATTATTTTTATATATGTAATATTAGAACGTATGCGAACTATATTTTATGTTTATATACAATATATTATGTCTAGTAATTTTAACATTTTCCGACACCTACCAACTTTTACTTGTTTAATTCTCCCAGGGTTGACTGGTAGAGAATGCCATATGGCATTAAGTCCGCCCATTGTAATCCTTAGTTTAAGGTGTGATACAATATAGATTAAATAAATAAATAAATAAAATAATGTAAGAAGGTTTGGAACAAACTTAGATTCAAATTACACGCCAAAATTCTTGAGAGAGAGAGAGAGAGAGAGGGAGAGAGCACAGAATAACTTTTAAATGTGTATTAACTTCTAAATTTAAGTTAGATTGCTGAAAAATGATATACCTCTATATGTTTGGCTATAATGTAAATTTTCATCTTCGAAATTATAACTAAAGTAATTAATTATCATCAATACATGCCATCAGAGTCCACTGCTGAACATAGGCCCCCATAGATTACGCAATAAAATCCATTAAAATAGTTTTCTTCAATATGTAGTAAGTACGAGGACATAAATAAAGGAATCATTATCATAAGGGATTTTATGTATGTGCATTTATATATTTGTATGGCAATACTACATTAGTAATGGCCCGTGGCGTCTGCTTTGGGCGTCGGTAGAAAAATATCTCAAGCCAGGCAAGACGTTCAGTTCGGGGAACTGCCCACACTCCGATTGGCAGACAGTTAGTGTTTAACACATGCGGACCTTTTTATCGATCCGTATGCGTCATTGTGGTGACGTAGCAACACCACCAAGGTGTTGATGACGCGTACGGATCACCCAATATGGCAGGCATATTGTGTGGTAAGCCTTCACCATCTGCTTTTTTAAATAAA
This sequence comes from Parnassius glacialis, assembly GCA_033319125.1. Lineage (NCBI taxonomy): Eukaryota > Metazoa > Arthropoda > Insecta > Lepidoptera > Papilionidae > Parnassius > Parnassius glacialis. The sequence goes on along the minus strand of JAVANC010000022.1, from coordinate 30,495,221 downwards.
ACTGAAGTGGCAAACAAACTTACAGTCCACTTCATAGTAAGCCTACTGCAGTCCATGGAAACAAACAATGGCTACAGATTCGATGACACCATTAAGGACTAAGATGATTGGTTCACAAGCTTAGAACTATACCAGCTCTCTATTCCATTTAAACCGGATAACAGCGGCGCAATCACTGTTATTTATGACGGCAGAAATTGGTAAGAGGATGGTAATGAAGGATCCTACCAATCTTATATCCTCCTATGTGTGAGAGTCAACTGTTGGAATATATCAGGAAGATTGTATGGCATCTCGTATATAGCAACACCTAATATGCTAAATGTTAAATACCCAAACCAGTAAATATGATCAGCGGCAAAGGTATATGATGCTTAGTACAGTGATCGCCAGCCTACTTGCTAGAAGTGGAGATAAAGTCAAGTTCATATCCAGTCGTGGACTGTTTACGGATCTATGAAAGCCAAAAACTGGTGTCTGGCTGCAAGTTCGGCACTATCATTTAAATTTACAACCGATTACAATGTGTTTTCAAGGCAAGAGTGAATAGGGTTGGTGCGATTTATAAACTTTGGCTACATTACCACAACATCAAGTAGCATAGTAGTCAAACTCTGGGTTATCTTCTTTTATATATAAAAATTACGTGTCACGTTGTTTGTCCGCGATGGACTCCTAAACTACTGAACTGATTTCAATGAAATTTTTGGTCAATGTGCAGTTGGGTCCAACTTAAAAGATAGGATACCTTACATCTCAATTTATAGTAGCAATACAATATTATTTTATTGCAAATTATTTGTCTATTATTTGGCAGTCACAATTATCTGTTAGCTCCAAACGATTCTGTCAGATGACGATATCCGTTGACTGGATTGAGTAAATATTCAATAGATGGCGCTATGTTAAAAATACAAACGTTTAATATAAGCTACAATTTAGTAGTATAACCACCACGTGTTGCTGTAAGTATTCAACAGATGGAACCAATTTTTTTATTGCTAATTTCAGGACTTTTTTTGGGAAAGCAAATGGTCGTTCGGAAAGGGCAGAACAACGTCTGCCTGGTAGCTAGTAATAATATAAAAACGTTTTCAGTTTACAATATAGTAATATTTATTAATTTATTTGAGATTATTCCTCTAAAATTCACCGCTGCTTCTGGTGCTTTAGGATTTATAAGACCATCACCATCGCACATCGCGACAGAACTCGTAATACCATCCGTACCATCTGGATGATTGGCGGTCCAATACTGTGGGATTTAGATGAAGTTTTCTTCTTCGGACAAATTCCTTTCTGGAATTGAATACCACCGGCAATTTTTCGGACCGATACGACTTAGAGACTTTCAAGAAAAGAGCCTACTTTTTTTAAAAAATAGACCGGCAACGCATCTTTTTTTTATAGGAGTGGGGGCAAATGAACATACGGCTGCCCTGATGGTAAGTGACTACCGCCGCCAAGGAACAACTGCAAAACCAGGGGAATTGCAGATGCGTTGCCGGCCTTTTAAAAAGGAGTAGGCTCTTTTCTTCAAGGTCCCTAAGTCGTATCGGTCCGGAATTAATGAGAAGTTGCTGATAAGTTGAGAAGTTGATGATGGTAAGTAAATGCTGTGGCCCATAGACACCTATTTTCAATTAAGAATCAAAATGCAGATGCGTGTTCACCTCCAAGAACGAAGATAGAATTCTTTAATAGAATTCTTCTTTAAAAATCCTTGTTACCAGCAGAAGGGTACTCAGTATAAGTACTAGTATTATTAAGTTTTGAGCATTTCGAATACTTACATTAAATCTACATTTATGTCATTAGCTGGATATAGGTTTACTTAAAAAAAATTGCTATAAAATTAAAGTGCGACTAAAAACGAACTTTGTTTTATTGTTTGCCTTCGTGTATTGTTATCGATTATATTCCGATGTACTTTAGGCTTTATGTTGCACAATATTATCGTAATAAAAAATGATTACCAAGTTGCATAGTGATTCCCATAGGCGAACGATTCCTGCCATAGTTAAAATCATACTGCAGCAGGGTGTGCGTGCGGGTAGGATTGGTATTTCGAGAAAATTACCACTCATCTACGCCTTTTAAATATTTAATTAATAAAAGTGTTTGAAAAGACCAACTGTGAAATTTCACCCTGGATGTAATCGTCTAAACTAAAAACTTGTTACATTTTTTACAGTTGAGTTGACATTCTATGTCATTGACCGCTGATGCGCGTTCGGTTTGGAGAAAGAAGCGACATTGAAACGTCGCTCTAGTGTATTCGTTGCAGATGAGGAATTACGCCGAGATACATATTTTTTAGGAAATATATTAAAGAAAAAATTTGGGATATTTTTTAAATATCTGACAATAAGAAAATATCTAAGAATGTGATAATAATTATGTAAATTTAATTCTTTTATTTTTTAGATATTATACTTAATAATAGATTATATTTTTAGAATATGTTTACACGTCAGTTACTATATAGTGTTTAAGGGAGTAATTTTGGATATTATTTTATATAAAACTTGACATAAACAAAAGATACAAATAAATTTATAGAAATTAGATATGTAACATTTTTAATTGACATTATGTAATGATTGAAAAATAATTAATATATGTATAGTATATAATTATATGAATAATAGCTGGCCAGACAGACGTTGTTCTGCCCTTTTCGACGACCCTGTATCCTATAAAAATCCTTAAATTCGTAATAAAAAATATTGAGGGTCACTTATAGGGATAAAAATTATCCTATCTCTCAAGTTGGACCAAATTGCACACAGTGTGCAAGTTTCATTGAAATCAGTTCAGTAGTTTAGGAGGGCGGACAAACAACGTGACACGTAATTTTTATATATAAAAATTTGTCATTGAGCTATAATAAATCTTACATTGGCATTTTATCTGACACTGTTACATTATTTAATTATAAAATTAATTAAATAGTATTAAATAATTCGTGCATAAAAATAAATATTGCTGTTAATTTTACTTCGAGTTCGCCAACACGCATAGAGTCAATGTGTCGGACATTTCCTAGCCCTTCAACCCCCTTAGAAATGAGAGGAGGCCTGTGTCCAGCTGTGGGACGTATATAGACTGTAAAGTTTTAGTTTAGTTTTACTTAACCATTAATATTTGTACACCATTAAGGTAGAATATTATGTAGAACTAATTATACTTGAATAACTTGAAAACCATTGTATTTTTTCAGATTATTTATTTATTTATAAGTAATAAAAATTGGTAAACGTTATTATCAAGTTTATTATAAACGCATAGAAGATTGAGGTGTCGACTCACTCAAATATGTAGTTCAATCACCGATCTTACGTATTAACGACAACAATAATTAATCTTTAAGCTTTGTTTTCAATTGTTGATAAAATGGAATGTTAAAGAGTAATTTCTGAATTTCCGATAGATTGTATTTAAAACAAATGGATCTGATTAAAAATTGCACCGATTACTGATAATATTTTATGACGTTTAATTTCTGTTGATTATACTTTTCAAACGGTTAATATCATCAAGACGATCTTTTTTACAGCTCTTCACAAGTAGGCTTCCCCCAAAGTATGCCACAAAGTACAGTACTCAGCCGCCTGTATTTATCGACTTCCTGCAACTCTTACCAGATCGTCACTCCATCTAATGAGACACCTTCCTACACTTTGCTTACCGGTTCGAGGCAACTACTGGAGATTTATTTTTTATTCCTCATCGGTTGTTAGTGTTTTTTAGGGTTCCGTACCTCAAAAGGAAAAACGGAACCCTTATAGGATCACTTTGTTGTCCGTCTGTCTGTCTGTCTGTATGTCAAGACCCTTTTTCTCAGGAACGCGTGGAGGTATTCAGCTGAAATACATATCAAATACTCAAGTCTACTGTCCCTTGGAGCTGTGATAAAACCAAACTTCTAAGCCAACGCAATCAAAAGATACAGCCGTTTATGCTGCAAATTTTCGACATTCGCAAGGGAATCAAAACCTAACAGGGTACTTCCCGTGAACTCGTAATCTTAAAATTTGGTATGAAGCAACGTATAATAGCACAAATAAAGGAAAAATTGCGAAAAGGATAAATTTTTAGTTACATAATATAATAAAAATATTTTTAATAATTTTAAACTTATTTACCTACGGATTTATTCGGAACCCTCGGTGCGCGAGTCCGACTCGCACTTGGCCGGTTTTTTTTAACTTTATGGCCAGTCTATGTCGGTTGCTAGATTCTAGTTCTATTACGTTTATCATAATTTGTAAAAAATATACCTAGAACTTTTGGGCATGTTTCTATTGTCTTTACGTTATTGTAAAACGGAATAGCAATTCTACGTTTGTGTTTTTCTCCAATGCAGTTTTAACGCAAAATGTGGCGAACAACGTACCGCCGTTCTCTTGACATTAGATCAGTCCTTGAATTTAAGTAGACATAATACTAAAAGCAGCCTTTCGACGTCCTATTGAACGAACTTGCCTGACAATGATAACAATGTACTGTTACACGCAATTGTTTTAATGGAAAACGCATATACTTACACGAGCATTTCGAATTTTTAACCGCTTAAAAAAAGGAGGCTCTCAATACGATTGTATGTTTTTTCTATGAATGTTACGCGATATCTTAGTCAATTGTGAACAGATTTTGACGATTCTTTTTTTTATTAAATACGTTAGACTTTAGGGATGGTCTCATTAAATTTGGAAAAAAAATCCATCATTAAAGGTGACAAAATAAGATGAAGTTTTGAATGAAACTATATTTGTGACTAGCTGTTACCTGCGACTTCGCCCGCGTTACTATTGGTTTTCATGGGTTTTAATTTTTTTTGCGCGGAACCCTAATTCTTTTACTTAAATAAAAGTAGCCTAAGTTACTTCAAGCAAGTAGCTTAAGTTATAAGAATAACATCAGCTGTCTGCTAGTGAAAATCCCGTCAAAATCTGTCCAGCCGTTTCGGAGATTAGCCAGAACAAACAGACAGACAGACAGACAAAAATTTTAAAAATTTTTATAAGTATAAGTAAGTAGTAATTTTTGTTATAAGTACCATAAATACTTTCATATGTATTTAGTAAAAAGCTCTTATTTTGACATTACAAACAGACACTTCAATTTTATTTATTTGTATAGATATAGATATTCTATAGTCCATTCACTCAAAAGGATAAAAAATTACTTTGAATGGAAGGTGAACGCCGACTTCAAACAACCAAAAAAAAAATCAAATAATTTCACATTCTTAAGTCGGTGCTACGACATTGTACAGAAGAATTACAATCCCGACATTTTTTTAGTTTCAAGACAGCGTTTACTTTTGTTAAAAGTTATTTTTATATGTTATTCTACAAAACCTTCATCTTAAAAAAACTTATTAATGTCAAAATCAATAAGAACATTCCTATGCGGCAAGATAGCGTACTGTTCAAGTATTGTTTGTAAAATTGGCTTGATAATAATGGGTTATTTTCCAAAAAAAAAATAGTTAAATGTTCACACGCCAGTGTAAGCACACCTTAACATTTGCTTTTACCTTACTACTGCATTATCTAGATTCACTTATCTGAGGTACCCGCAGCGCGAATGTTGGAAGTAGTCGGTGTACGCAATCGGCGGTCGACGGTCGTGGATCCCCGGATAATTTGTACCTAATTGTTTAATCTGTGAGATTGTTGTGAATGAATACGGTGTTGTGTAGACCGCGTTAACGGTACTGCAGGCAGTGTGTGCACGTTCGAGGTGAGTTTGTGCACAGAACAATATTTAAGTTTGTGTATGTGTGTGTGTAAGCCCTTCTTGATTTGTTTTGTATTGCGATGTAGACCGCGTGATGTATTACGGATACGGTACATATGTAGCCTGACGAATGCGTTCTCATTGTATACATTTCACGTGCTATTGTAAGAGGGGAACGGTAATTGCATTTTTTTTATAAATCATCTGTTACGTTTTTGTGTTACCCTAAGAAGTTTTTACTCGCCCACGTGCACTGAAAATTGGTAGATTAAATGAAGAAGCTAATATGTATAAAGCAATTGCAATTCATTACTGAGATCAAAATTTTAACAAGTTATGATCATAAATATGCGCAAAATACGTTGTATATACTATACTATATACATATCTATTTTTAAGGAATATCTATATTTATACAAATAAATAAAATTGAAGTGTTTGTTTGTAATGTTAAAATACCAGCTTTTTACTAAATGCATATGAAAGTATATACGGTACTTATAACAAAACACAACTTTAAAATTTTTTGTCTGTCTGTCTGTTTGTTCTGGCTAATTTCCGAAACGCCTGGACCAATTTCGACGGGACTTTCACTGACAGATAGATGATGTTATAAGGAGTAACTTAGGCTACTTATATTTTACAAAAAGAATTAGGATTCCGCGCAACATTATTAAAATCCTAAATTACACGCAGGCGAAGTCGCGGAGAACAGCCAGTATATTTATATATCTAAAGGGATGTATTAAGATGGATTAGTAGCAGTTTAATTTGATGGATCATGGAAGGTTGGTTCCATTTGTAAACGATTAACCGAAAATTTTACCCTAATTAAGTTATTTACATAATATTATCGAATTATCTTAAATGCGGGAGTGCTTTTAGCCGGGATGGAAGATGTGATTTAGATGTGGACAGGCGTGTCGCTGCCGGGAACAAAGTCAATGGTGCCCTGACTGCGTTAGTCAAAAGGCAAGGCGTAGTGAAGAGTGCACGCCTTGCAATACATAACGCAGTGTTGGTACCGACTTTGTTATATGGCAGCGAAACCTGGGTATGCCAGAAGAAGCATAAAAGCAAGTTGAATGCAGTGGAGATGCGATCTCTTCGTAAAATGGGCGGCGTTACCATGGCCGACCGAAAGCGAAACGAAGAGATTCGCAATATGGCAGGTTTGAAAGATGACCTTATCACAAAAATTGATAAGGGCGTGCTTCGATGGTTTGGGCACGTTGAGCGAATGAGTGAAGACCGAATGGTGAAGAAAATATATAGCGAGAAAGTTAATATTTAAAGGTGTCGAGGTAGACCGAGACTAACTTTAGAAGACCATGTGAGCAAACTGCTCGAAGAGGGGAGGGTCAAGAGTACTCGGATACCTAGACGTGCATGTATGAAGAAGATAATGAATCTGAAAGAAGCGAAAGAGGTATGTAAGGATCGTGACACTTGGCGATCTGTTCTCTCTGGCTACCCCGTCAGGGATTGTGCGTGAAGATAAGTTAAGTTAATCTTAAATGCGTATTAAATATCTATTATAATTTCAGCCTGCTCTATGCGATATAGTTGGCATGTAGAGGCGACGTATGAGAATTGACTACCATACTCTATCCTTCCGTGGGTAATAGTACTAATAGGCGTAATGAGGTGCGACATAGGGAAACTGAAATAGTAAATGGGTGGCAGCATCTTCCTGATAACAACTCCTTAGTAATAATAAAAAAACTAAAACACCAAGGTTACCATTCCGCTTGTTAACCATGGCAGCTATGGTAAATGTCCCTCCCTATGAGGCAGTCACGGTGGATGCCTATGTAGCAGTGGAGTTTTAATGGGCTAAAATGAAAGGAAGCTTATTACGACTGTACTAATTTGACAGTCACATGTTTGAAAGCAGGTATATGGGAATGGTAAACTTTACACAACTGTTGGCGTAGAAAAGAACCCGGTATGGTAGACTACGTTTTACAGCAGATAAACTACCGAGTGTCGTTTTGATGCTTATTTCCAATATAAAACACAAGCCTATAGTTTGCCTTATTCGTTTTTTGGTTCGTTTGTGGGTTCGTCTGTTGGTTCGTTTGTGGCCATGTTTGTTAGAATAGTGTCTTTCTAGGTCTTCATGACAATCAAAGGTACAAATAAATCATCATCCTTATCATATTAAAAGTACTAATTTTACGCGGACAAAGTCGCAGGCACAGTTAGTTCTATTATATTGTTAACTAGCTGTTCCTCGCGACTTCGCCCGCATGTAATTTAGGGTTTTAATTTTTTTGCGAGGATCTCTAACTATTTTTCTAAAATAAAGTAGCCTAAGTTACTCCTTATGAAATTTTATATGCATTATCATAGCTATTTGCCAGTGAAAGTCCCGTCAAAATCAGTCCAGTACTTTCGGAGATTAGCCGGAACAAACAGACACACAGATGGACAGATAGACGGAACAAAATTTAAAAAAGTGTATTTTTGTTATAAGTATCGATTATACTTTCCATATGCACTTTGTAAAATACTGTAATTTTCATATTACAAACAGAAACTTTTTACTTTATTTATTTGTATGTGTAGATGTCCAAAAAATGGCATACAAAAAGTATTTAACAAGTTAAGGATATTTTATTTTAAGAATAATTTAACTGCGTCCTGGTCTGTTATAACCTGTGGTGTCATTTAAAGGCATCAATTAAATTATTTTTGATTTAAGAAGCCCTTTTCGATCAACGCGAATGTGTGCCTTATGTGGGCACGAGGGGAGTGACCAATCTTGGCAAATATGGTATATTTGATGAAAAATATGTGCAAACGTCACCTCACATTTGCAGTTAGCCATGAAAGAAGTAAAGTAATGAGTGAGAAGTACATGTTTCAATTTTAAGTATAAACAAGAGTGTAACAAGTACATTTACCGGGCTTTGTGGCATTCCTTGGGGGAGACCTATGTTCAGCTGTGGAATTGTGAAGGGCTGTAATGATGATCGTGATGATAATAAAGTACATTTAATTGTTTGAACGTTGGGTGGCAAATGAGGCATCATGCTTTTTATTATAATAATGTATGTTATTTTAACGTACTATACGAAAATTGATTTTAGTCTATTTCACAATACACCCTAATAATTTTACTAAAGTAAGATAAATTGTAATAAAATTTTGAACTATTAAACTTTTTTAAATCAATTAAAAATGTTTGGTGCTTTATAACCAAACATATTTGACACTATTCTCTTGTAAGCTTCGGGCACACTCTCGGTATTCAGTAGGATATATTTTGGATAGTGTGGGTAGGAATTACAAGGCTTAATACCTTTCTTCCCTTTCCACCGTCGGAAAACCAGGCGGTTGGCGGGTCTTCAACCCTTTGTTGTCAATATTCCATGAATTCGTACCAAATGGTATGCTGGAAAAAAATCTCAGCGTCTGTCTTTCCATCCGATTATAATCTGGGTGTATTCGAGACAAGCTAGTGAATAGGATTTCGTTACGCTAAGGCAGTGAGTTTGTCATCTAAGGCTTTATCACCGCTTACCAAATACCAATTTAATACCAAATTAGTAAGATAATTAATAGAATCAGGAGTTACTTTGCGAAAATCCATTATGCTGAAGCTGGCCGCTAAGTACTTAGCGGTCAGCCTACGCAGAGTCTATTTCACCTGAGGATGCCTCGTGTAGAGGCGAAACACGTGTCGTAATTTCGGGAGTGGTGTGTCGTGCCTAGAGTGGTGGTGCTGGGGGTGGTAATGCTGGGATTCACGGCGACGGGTATAGTGTGCGCGATTGAGGGAGGGTGGGAGGTCCCCTTAGAACTGGGCAGGACACATTTTCTTTCTTTACGCGGAATTAAGCAAATTAGTTTATAACAACCCCACCAAATTAGTACTTTTTTTGTTTACGTGGTAGAGCCATTCTGCAGCTATATTAGTAGTATAGTTGTCGACCGAATGGATCGGCTCGATCGGGGAAGGACCACGCTCTCACAGAATACCAACTTATATGCTGCTGTGTTTCGTATTGTGAGTGTAGAGAAACGGAGACCCTTTTTACAGGAAACTTATGATTAATTCTGCTTGGTTAATATTTTAATTAATAAATTAACAATATTTAAATTATTAATAACCAATAAAACAATTCCATTAACTCATCTGTGCGTTCTCCTAGCTAGCTAGGTTAGCTTGTTTTGGATTTGCTTTTCATTTTATATTATATTTTTTAATTTATAAAAAATCCGTAACTTGTATGTGTAAAATTATCTACTTCTAAATATATATTATCTACTTTTAAAGTATTACAATAGTCATTATTTGGTGAAATCAGATCTTAGCTATCAGTCAATAGCCTTGTGGTATTTACACCTTGCTTAGTCAGTGTCAGAGCTCTCAGCTTAGTTGCTGCGAACTGAATTAAAAGGCGGTGTGAGAATATCCACCATCTCATAATATCTTCAAATAGTGTCGTAATTGGCGACAAAGGCAATCAATCCATGAGATTGACAGCAGCGTCTTCATAATAACAAGCAGAAAATAAACGTAAAACTGTGGCTGCCAACCCAAGCGTGGCAACTATGGCAAATATCCCCTTTATGAGAGCCTATGTTCAGCAGTGGACTTCAATAGGACGTAATGGATAGATGGATAATTAATTGTACCTACACATTAATTAATCAATTTGTATTCGTAATTCATTATATGTACTTACATAATATTATTTTTAGCTCCCTTGTAAAAGTATACCGACCTTCGCCCTTAGAACTTGAAAGGTTAGGTAAATATTTAGATCTATAACCTTATGCCGAGTCACGCGATTACTTTGAAAACTATTTTTGATGATACGAAAATGTATCAAAGAATTATTTCAGTTGAAATATATTAACTTTATATAATTTTCCTACTGCTAAATATAAAAATACTATTAATAAAAATACATAACTACATAAAAAATGTTTTCTTAAAATGCAGTCTAAAATTTGCAGAGAAGGTTCTGAATATGTATTATAACAAGTGGCAAATATATGTGGCAGTAGACAAATGGTGAAGAAAAATTAATTAAAGAATTATCTCAAAACATTCTGTGCTTTTTTTTTCTTTTAAATTCAAAAATGTGTGGTAAGGTATTATTTTAACTATTTAATTTTAATGCGCACGCACACATTCGTAAGGGTCGCTCGGTAGGCAAAAACGTTGTTGCCCTTAGATCATATTCAATTAGGGATAATTTCAAATAAAAGTAGACGCCTTATTTACTCGTATTTTCAAAAACTGCATTGACGGTATATCATTATTTATATATTTGAACTTAACTTTAAAATTCAATTTAAATTTAGAACTCTTTGTAAAATAATCCTGTATATTTTTATTTTATTATTTTTAATATGGAGAATTACATGTGCTTTTAAGTTGGATAGTTTGAAATTTATTTAGGCTTTTATATAGTACTGAGCATCGAGCTCTGTGGTTTGAGGTTGAATGCCTCACCAAGGACATAGGCCACTTATAAGATTACGTTATTATGTGGTTTATCAATTATGTAAGAAACTTTTTAAAGCTCTGCTTGAAGAACAAACAAAGTTGAGTTTCATCAGATAAAACTGCCGTCTTGTATGGGAAACATGCTATATTTAAAAAAAAAGTATTTTAATGAGGGCATCCACAACTTTTTCTGCCACCAGGGCGGCGCCACTTTAGAGCGAGGTAAAATATTTGACAGATTTCATAGCTGGGATGATAATTTCTTAGGAAAATGTAATCTTTAAAGTTTGTTTCTGTATTATTCAAAATTATTTTTACTAAATGCATATGAAAGTATATACGGTACTAATAACAAAAATGCAATTTTTAAAGTTTTTGTCTGTCTGTCTGTCTGTCGGTCTGTCCGTCTGTCTGTCTGTTTGTTCCGGCTAATCTCCGAAACGGCTGCACCGATTTTGACGGGATTTTCACTGGCAGATAGCTGATGTCACAAGGAGTAACTTAGGCTATTTTTATTTTAGAAAAAGAAGGTTCTGCGCAAGAAAATTAAAACCTCAAATAACACGCGGGCGAATGCTACTTTGTTAATAAAATGATTTTCAAATTTTATAAGTTTTATGCATATTAAAAATATAAACAAGCTTTCATATTTTTTTAGCCCTTGATAGGCAAAGGACAAATATACTATACAGCTTATATCGATTTTATACTTTGTGTAATCAATTTATTTTGGTGATTTATTGTTTTCATCAAAATTAAATGAAACGCCCATGAGCGTGCACTTTTACATTTTCCAAACTACTTATTAATTTGCGTTTGCCTTTGCTATAGAAGTCACAATTATCGATGTTATTGTTATCTAAAGGCGTTCTTTACTGCTTCTTTGAAATTGAAATTTTTGCCTGTCAAAAAGTTATCTAACCTTCTTAAAAGTGGGAGTCCGTAGTGGCAATGTGTGGAAGGAATTTTTTTCATGAAGAAGCAATGCAACCAGAGCAGTTCAACAATCTGGCTTTGAGTGCCAGCTCAACCACTATAATTTGCATTTCTTGACAATAACGGTCAGCCAGCAGTGACTGTGGCACCAGATGGCAATTAGCTATAGAAAATAACACCAACGGTAAACCACCAGAAAAAGCTAATGAGAAGGAACTAATTGAGCTTCCATTAGTTTCTTCTCATTAGCTTTTTCTGGCTAATCTTTCATTTCTGGCATTGTTTGTCTTGGGCACCTGAATCTAACCACTGTGATGAACGCTTTATATATAAGTAATCCACTTATCTTCACAGTTGACAATTCCAACCAAAATTTTCAATGCCGATTTAGCAATATGATGCAAGCCTGGATGCGGGCCTCTCGCTGTACATCACCCAGTTCGCGAGGCACTCATTTGTCAAGCGTCCTTATTTTACCGTTTTGCCGTAAATGATTGTTTTGACAATTACATCAGCAGTTAACTTTATCTCAGTCGTAGTTTTAGATGGATGCGCTTCCACTATCGCCTTAATTGAGTTTGTCATTAACAACTTTTTTCTTCAGGCGGCCACGAGGTTTATTTGTGAGGTAAATTTTACGAACGAAATTGATTGAATCTTGTTTCCATGTCGGTGCTCATATATAAAAATAAAACGCATTTTCTTAGAATCCATAAATATAGAGAAATTGCAAAAAAAAAAAAACAAAACACCAGTGTATTCGTTTTATATTTGGGCTTAAAAAATTTGACCGAGTATCTCAGTTACACAAGCAATTCAAGTGGCTCCCAATTCGACTTCGTAGGAACACTCGATTGTTATGTCTCCTCTATAACATCCTTCAAAATCCATCTTCTCCCTCATATCTCCGAAGCCGATTTTCCTTCACCCATTCCCCGGATAAACCATGCCGATCCCTTGTTAAAACTCTTCTTAACTTTCCCGCCCATAATTCCGGTTTTTACTCCTACTCCTTATCTGTCCACGCGGTAAGGTTGTGGAACTCACTATCGCCTAATATAAGAAATTTTGAAACAGTATTGGTATTTAAAAACGTGTTAGAGATAATTTCTTTCCATCCTGTTAATTAATATGTATTATTTTATTATTATTAGGTTATATATATTACATGTAGCTATTCTATGTATTATTTTATTTTTATTTATAGTATCATTTAATATAATTTACGTATGTTTTTTTTTGTATATTATTTACAGTAGTATTAGTATTGTACGCACTAAGTTTGCCTTTTTAAATATATTTTCCTTTGTGGGTCTACTGGAAGATATTTCAGCAAATTATGGAATAAGTAGAACCTCTGTACAAACTCACTATAAGACTTTATCTTCTTGTGTGTACATAAATAAATTAAAATAAAAAACAAAGAACTAATGAATTATCGAATGACATGCCTTAAACAAATGTAGCTGTGTTGAGGTGGCGTGAAAGTATCCACTACTCTATGTCGTACTCGTAGCATGGGTGTCGTAAGAGGCAACGGAGAGAAATGGAACAGAAGATGCGCAGCAGGATCTCCTTGGTAACATCTCAAAATAATTAAAAAGAAACAGCGGTTGCCAACCCTGGAAATATCCCCGTATGAGGCAATCTATGTGGAGAGGTCTATATTCAGCAGTGGAATTTTAATAGCCTGTAAATAATAAATGAACGAATGATAAATATTTATTTTACATTTTTCTATTACAATTTAAAGTCGCCAGTTCAACAGAACGACAATTTATTAGGTAAAATCAGGGAAAAGCTCTGAGAGCCGTGGTAGCTCCGATAGTTAGCGCTCGTTGTAAGTTTCACAGTACTCGAGCAACCTGGGTTCGATCGCCACCGGCACCAATGAAAATGTTAATTGCAATTATAAGTGCTGATTTACCACGTGCTCGGCGGTGAAGGAAAACATCGTGAGGAAACCTGCATGTCTGAGAAATAAGAAAAAAAATATTTCGAAGACATGTGAAGTTCGTCAACACAACACGCATTGGGGCAGCGCGGCGGACGTAAATAGGCTGCAACTTTACTTTTACTTTACTTTAGGGAAAAACTCTAATTAAACTCTTTATCATAAAATAGGATAAAATATATTATTGTCTACAACGAAAAAAAAATTATTTGAGTTTAAAAATTCGCATACGAATTGCTGTTCAAACAAAATTTTTTTTCTAGTTATTTTATACATTTCACATTTCATTCCTCAGCACTTATTCAATCAGCACAGGACAGGATTATAGTGCACGAGTCAGTTCGAATCTATAGCAGTATATGAGTGCTACCTGAGGCACGAAGGCGAAACACCGCCAACTGCCTGAGACTCCAGGCTGCAACACATAATTTTTTGACAAATAACTGATTTTGGCTGTTTTGTTTGTGGCTGTTCAGTTTCGAACCCTGTACTATTGCGTTTACGATCACTAGACAAACAAGGCAGTAACCTACGAGGCGGTAATAATTAACGATAATAATTATAACTTTTCACAAAAAGTTAAAACTGACTTCAAATTGCTAAAAAAGAAATTGTTCACAATCTGCGAAGATATTGCGTAATACAAAACAAAAACATACACTCGAATTTAGAATCTCCTCTTTTTGAAGTAGGTTCAAAACAAAAAAGGCTGCGCAATGAAGACGCAATACAATCTTTATAAATGCCACTTTCGAATATTAATTATTTGTAATAATTGCAAGTGCAGACTAGATAAGTGGCATGTACGGAAGCGATTGAATCTATTATTTTACTTTATAAATTATACAATGTGTAACTGACGCGCAATGTTGCATGACAGGCAACTGCGGATATATGGCCGCTGACTCCCCAAGTTTGAAAAAATTGTGTTAAGTGTTAACTGTTTATTTTGTTACGATACTTGATACAGCAGTTTTGTCCATAACTATTACAGCTTGTAAAAGTCCACCGCTGAACATAGGCTTCCCCAATAGATCACCGGACACGGATTTTGATGTAGTTACCACGATTGGCAGGCGGGTTGGCAACCACGGTTATTTTAATAATTTTGGGCTGATATCAGGAAAATGATGCTGCCCGTCTCCTTTTTCAGTTTCTCTCATTTATCCTTTCAAGATCATTTGTATTTTTGTATATTCTGTACTAAAATATTTAGAAGTGTTACTTTATACAAGTGATAGTGGCAAACAAATAATAATCATCATCTTTGTTACCATCACTATCATCGTCATCATCACCACCACCATCATCATCTTCATTATTACTACCAAAAAAGTCCACTGTTGAACATATGCCTTCTCAGAGAATGACTCATAAAAACAGTGGGCATAGTTGTGTAGTGTGTTGTGTGTGTCACAATTGTATAGTTACTAGAGCCCAATGACTTCGTCAATCTTACTTAGCGGTACCATGTAGCGACATCTATGGAAATGTATTAAATAAAGAACGATGTAATTAGCGCGTCAAATTTTCATATCGATATACATCGCAACCGCTTCCGTAGATAGATAATAGATGGCGCTAGAGTAGTCAAGTGAGCTCGGCCACGGTCCTTATTGCTTTGTAAGAGAGATAAGTGGGTTGGCAACCGCAGTTTTTTATTTTCTAGTTGTTACTACAAATACACTCCTAACCATATCCTGGCCTGACCGTTTCTTACGACACCCACGAGATGATATGGGATAGTGGATATTGTTATAACGCCACTACACAGTAGTGATAGTAGTCTAGCAATAATCATCATCATCATCATCGTCGTTACAGCCCTTCAAAAGTCCACTGCTAAACATAAAGTATCTCTGTGTGTTAAACTTAGAAATTATGATATCCGCAGTAGAACCAGAGTGACCGCCATAGCCCAATGGATTAGTAAGCTGAAGTGGCTATGGGCCGGCCATGTAGCTCGAAGAACCGACAGGAAGGAAGAAAGGTTTTCGAGTGGTAACTTCGTACCGGTAGGCGATGTGTAGGGCGACCCCCAATAGATTAAGTGACGACTTGGTAAGGCATGCAGGAAGTCGATGGATGCAGGTGGCTCAGGATATTGATTGGGGGAGGCCTATGTTCAGCAGTTTAGCGATGTTTTATTAAAATTCAGATCAGAATACCATAAATTAAGTTTGGCGACCGTTACTATAGATCTAAGATGTGAATGTTATAAAACATAGAAAAATGCTGTTCACGATGAACAAGTGACAACAAAAGGAGATAATTTTATCGATCATCAAATCATCCTAACTAATAATTATAATCCTTTCTACGCAGCTAAGTTTTAGGTGACGCAGTGTGTGTGTAATTCTTTTTATATCATATTTTTATATATAAGCCATTTTGTGGGAAGAAAATGAACTAATGTGAAAAATGATTGAGCTTAATCCGAAATGATGAAACTGTATGGTTTGAAGTTCGATAAAGAATAAACCTAGCAAGCTAACAGCATAGCAAAGTGGCGAAGCAATCAGCTTTGTAGCGGTTTCTAACGGTTGCAGTTGAGCAATCAGTTTCAAAATAGGAGGTTCAGATGCCTGGGTGATTGTTCGATTGTTGAATCGATTGCTGAAAACAGAATTTGAAAATTCGAAACCGTTCTCGAGATAATCGTGGCACAGACGGACAGACGGACGGACGGACGGACAGACGAACAGACGGACAGACGGACAGACGGACAGAGATCGTGAAATCAATAAGTGTCTTCGCAAGCTTCGCCACTTAATAACTGTAACCAACGAGCTAAACACTGGAGCAACGTGGAAGATTAATTATTCCATAATCCTCTGACAAATTAAGAGTAACTGTGTATGACGTATGTTATATTTATATTATTTATTTATTTAAATCCTTATTTGCATAAACAATGTACATATAAATGAAAATTCATGTTTAATCAATATGTTTAATAATTAGTTCTTACATTTGTAAATGAGAATTCACGTATAATCAATATGTTTAATAATTAGTTCTTACCTACATTTGTAAATGAGCATTCATGTATAATTGATAAGCAAATATTTTGTCATCGTCATACAATCGAATTACATAATAAAAATCAATTAAATAAATATAAATTACAATAAAATTAATACAAGCCATAATAATTCAGAATGTCAGCATTTAAAAAAAAATGTCAAGAACCATAAATAAATTAAGCAATGCTAGTCAATTTTCTGCCGACTTCCAAAAAGGAGACGGTACTCAATTCGACTGTGTTTTTTTATGTCTGTTACCTCATAACTTTGTAATGTGTGAACCGATTTCGATGATTCTTTTTTTATATAATTTGATCAAGGTCAGACCAATAGTTTTTGAGTTATTCTTAAATAACTTATATTGAAGTCGGCTGTACAAAATTATTAATTTTAAATTATTAATACATACGGAACAATGTCAAAAATCGTAACTACCCACAAGGTTAAATTTATATCACTTATGGAGAAACAACAAGATACAACAACAAATTATAACACTTTAAAAATACATTACCTAATGATTATTAATTTAAACAATTAGTTATTACACACTACAATTAGTAGTTATAGGTTGTAACATTACTTCTATCAATTCCTTTGTATTTTCTGCCGACTTCCAAAAAGGAGACGGTACTCAATTCGACTGTATGTTTTTTTTATGTGTTACCTCATAACTTTTTACTGGGTGAACCGATTTCGATGATTCTTTTTTTGTTTGAAAGTTGGTACTTCTCGTGTGGCCCCATATAAATTTGATCTAGGTCAGACCAATAGTTTTTGATTTATTCTTAATAACTTATATTGAAGTCGGCTGCACAAAATATTTAATTTGAATTTATTACTAATACCCTAAAGCAGAGTTATGTACATGTATATTTTAGTCGGATTTCAAAGTCCAGTGTCTATTAGATTTTCTTAATCTACCGGTGTTACATGTTATGTTTGCCATAATAAATTGCGATTTTCAACTAGATCCGATTATAATTATTGAAGTCGGTTGATATTTTTTAAATTATTTAATTGTTTTCAGAGCGATTGCGACGAAAGTACATTTGAGCTTGCGACTGAATGATAAATATTCTTTTGTTGCGTAATCATTAATAATTTTATTAGTTTAATATACTTATATAAAGTGTGTCATCACCCGTCTCCTGCCCAATCGCACTTCAAAGTTGTTAGGACCAATTGAAGCGTCGTTTAGTTAATCGGGCCACTGTTGTAATACCGATCAACAAGTCAAAAATACGTTGTGCCCACTTCCCGTATAACCTGTGTTATACTTGTAGTTACATTTTTTATTTTATTAATCTTAATCAGGTAAATTACAACAGATGATTGATTTTTTTACGCCTTACGAGAATGTAAATAGAAAACAGTAGATATTATGTGGTAACTTTTCAAGGCTAAGCACTTGCCGTAAACTTCTTAGAATATAATAGAATGGGATCAGATAGGATAGAAAAGGATTGGGAAGGATAAGATAGGATCGGATCGGGTAGAATAGAATAGAAAAGAATGGAATAATTTTAATTAGCATAGATTACAACTTATACTAATTGAAGGTCATTTATTATTTTACCACTAGTTCAGAAAAACCTTTGACTTGGTAAGAACCAGAAAGAAACCAAGCGGGACACTCTTTAGTAGAACGTCAGCAGTCGCGCGGACATCGCTGGTATTTTCTGCCGACTTCCAAAAAGGAGACGTCACTCAATTCGAGTGTAAGGTTTTTTTTTATGTGTGTTATCTCATAACTTTGTACTGGGCGAACCGATTTAGATGATTCTTTTTTTATATAATTTGATCAAGGTCAGACCAATAGTTTTTGAGTTATTCTTAAATAACTTAGATTGAAGTCGGCTGTACAAAATTTTTAATTTTAAATTATTAATACGGAACAATGTCAAAAATCATAACTACCCACAAGGTCAAATTTATATCACTTATGGAGAAACAACAAGATACAACAACAAATTATAACACTTTAAAAATACATTACCTAATGATTATTAATTAAAACAATTAGTTATTACACACTACAATTAGTAGTTATAGGTTGTAACATTACTTCTATCAATTCCAATTTTTTTATATGAAAGCTGATAGTTCTCGTGTGGTCCCATATGAATTTGATCAAGGTCAGACCAATGGTTATTGAGTTATTCTTAAATAACCTATATTGAAGTCGCTTATATTGAAGTCGGCTGTACAAAATTTTTAATTTTAAATTATTAGGTGCTGATTTACAACATGTCTGACGATGAAGGAAAACTACGCTTGTAGACATACTTGTAAAAGAAATAATATATTTCAATGAGCTTTGGAGTGCAGCAACACGCACTGGTAAGCGTGTAATGGTTGCGTCAGAGAATCCACTACTCCATAGATAGAGACCATAGAGGGAAATGAAACAGGAAAAGCAGTATCTTCCCGACTCAAAATTTCTATATATAAAAATCAATTGCTGTCCGTTAGTCGCGCTAAAAATCACAACTCGACCCATTTTGATAAAAAGAACTTGTATGTCTTTGAATGGGTCCCTAGATAGTTTAGATCCACATTTGGAAATGGTAGATGGCGCTGTTGTCGAGATCCAAAAATCACCCGTGCGAAGCGCGGGAGGATCGCTAATAATAAATAAACTGCAATTGTCAACCCTGCTGCCAAGTGTGCAACTAAGCCAAATATCCCCCTATGCGGTAATTTAAGGGGAGGCATATGCACAGCAGTGAACTCTTGATATGCTGTGATGAATCAATGACAAATAATTTAAAATTAAAAATTTTGTACAGCCGACTTCAATATAAGTTATTAAGAATAACTCAATAACTATTGGCCTGACCTCGATCAAATTCATATGGGACTACACGAGAAGTATCAGCTTTCAAATAAAAAAGAATCATCGAAATCGGTTCACCCAGTTAAAAGTTATGAGGTAACACACATAAAAAAAAACATACAGTCGAATTGAGTACCGTCTCCTTTTTGGAAGTCTACAAAAATATACAAGTACCTGTTTTGGCAGTACGGAAGACTAACAATCCTCTCAGAACTGAGTGCTTCTTGTGCTTAGTAATAGGACGTATTTAGACTAAATTTTGTTAGGAAAACCGTATTAAAGTGTAAATTATTTCACAGTTTGTTTAAAATTTATCCAGATAAACAAAACTATTGCCTTGTTCTATTGACATTGAGCAAATCTCCCCTAAGCAGCGGTGTTAAACAATTCGCAGTTTAAATATCAAACAGCTATAAACTGTGTACACGTAATTCGACCGATAATTTTGAATCGTTTTGTTGTGTCACCTGAGATAACGTAATGCGAAATTATCACTTTCACTTGACTGTGGTTATCCGGTCATTGTCTTTCGGAATATTATTGTGTGTATATTTTCGCTTCCGTCAGTTAATTGTGCTTAATTTATAATTAACCTTATAAGCCACCTTATAAGGTGAATTTTTTGGCCTTTAATAAGGCATTCAATAATATTATCGTATTAAAAAGAGTCTGTAAGTTTTGAAGAATTTCTCATAATTATTAATATATACAATAGAGTTTAGATGTGTTTAAAATTATTTATAGACTAAATAATTTAACATTAAAAATGTTGTACAGCCGACTTTAATATAAGTTATTAAGAATAACTCAAAAACTATTGGTCTGATCTTGATCAAATTCATATGGAACCACCATTGAACTATTATGTACTAAAGTAGTACATAATACCTCAATGGGGACCACACGAGAAGTGCCAGCTTTCAAATAAAAAAGGAATCATCGAAATCGGTTGAACCAGTAAAAAGTTATGAGGTCCTTTTTGGAAGTCTGCAGAAAATGTATAGAAATTAAACTATCGTTGCTGTTTGATATAATAAAAAATGACTTTCAATAAGAATTACATGTAATCTATATTGAATAAAAATTATTCTATTGTATTATGTTTACTCACACCCATATGTAATATGTATACATACATAATATATTCGGTTTACGAAAAATAAGAGGAATGTACCCAGAAGAAATGATGAGAAATCGGGAGATCGTCGCAGTACAGCCAAAAGAACCTCGAGTGTTGTACCGCGTGGTGCACTTACAATTATGGAAAAGTTATTATTTTGCTACTTTTGGTCTTTATTCTAATACTATAAGGCCATGAAAGTATTCTTGATTATTGTAACCGAATAAAGAAAATCAAATCGATTCTTTTATTACAAATGGAAGGTTATTTCAAATAGTCACGGTTGCTTGGCCTTGACCTAATAACTACTAAGTTTATTTTGATGCACTTTACGGTAATAATTTTTACTGTGATTTCGCTTTTTTATGATCGTTAAAATCATCCATTGATTTTCAATTTTTTTGCACGAGAATTTATCACTCATATTGGAATTTGATTAAAGATTTTTACGTGGTAGAGCCTTGCTGCAGCTAAATTAATAGTGTAGTTGTCACATGAATGGGTCGGCTCGACCGGGGTAGGAACACGCTCTCACAGAATTCCAGCGTAAAATAGCGGCTTAATGCTGCTGATTTTCGTATGGTGATGTAGAGAACCGGAGACCCATTTTACTGGAAAAGAGGCATTCTATCTTAGTCCTCACGGCTGACAACGCATCTGCATTTTAATTCGCAAACGAAGATCGATGTAGATGTCTATGAACCACATCAACCACTTACCATCAGGTGGACTGTGTGTTTGTTTGTCACCCTTGTTCTATAAAAAAGAGATAATACTTAAAATTTATGGCGAGGATTTCCGACGTTAAGAGGTTTTTAGCGCTCCTTTCTCCGCTGCATGCATATTTGTCCAGCACGAATTAAGCGTTACTTTTTGTAACGTTTTTGCGTATTTTCAGGAAATAAAGGATCTAAATAAAAATGTAGCCGAGTAAGAATCTAATTCAATAAGATGCACTTAATTTAATAAAAAATAATGTATGATTATCGCTAAATATAACGAGGACTCAAATATTGGCATAATATTTTTCGAACAAATTAAACTATTTCAAAAAGTATCAATACCCGAGTCAAAATATCACTAAGTTTTAACTCGAGTGTCAAAATCGTGTCCAAAAATAATGGCACAAAAATGTAAAAGTATTTAACACACGTTTAACCTGTCGGTAGAGAGTAATAGTGTTCCGGGCTTGGGTTCTTGGGAAAGCAAATTTCTGTGTGGCTTTCTGTTAAATGCACTTTCAAATTGTTTAGTATTTCTGTAATTTTTTTTTACTTTAGAAGTTAGATCTCATAAGGACAATGAATGTTCGCTGACTGTTGTCCTTTACCTGTACATACCACTCAACTAGACTGTTATTTTGCACTGACTGGACAATGTTAATCAAAGCCAAAAATTAATACGAGTGTTGTTACGACATTATAATATTTTTATAATCGGTTATTGTCGTGTCCTCAAACATTAGTATTAGATCAAAAGTTTTTAAATTTAACACTTAAACTATTTTAATATGAATAATAAATGTGTTTTACACACACTATGTATGAAGAGTGTTATACACTTACATTGTGATAAGCGAGATTTATGACTAGAAATTCCATTTTACAATGCATTGTATTGCGAAAACAATATTTTAGATGAAGTTACGAAAGATATTTCGGAAAAACTTACTAAAGCTATTCGAGAAGCTCGGGTTGCTCGAATAATTTAGGCCCACACACAAAACACATGCTTAGACATGGAGTTGCGGATACCAGCCCGGCTCAATCTAACAACCAACAAACCCAAAACCCTGCTCTGCCAAATGCATCGGGACAGCATGGGCATCACCCAAAAACCCTTACAGGAATGAGAGGAGTCAGCTTGTGGCCAGTAATGGGACATATGCAGACTGTTATTTTAATTTTTAGCATTCCAAGCTGAATTCACCAAAACGAAATACTTACTTATGAAATCATTCACCAGTCTGTCTGTCACAGAGGCCTTCAGAGTGTTAGATAATTTAAAATTGAAGTTGTGTTATTGCATGGTTACATAAATATAGACGTGATTTTTTTATAAAATAAGGATGACAAATGAGCACACAGTGCACCTGATGGTAAGTGGATAGTGTGGTCAATAAACATCTAAATATAACCTTGTTTAAGAATCAAATGCAGATGCGTTGTCTCGTATGAATGCCTCGTATCTAGTAAAAAGGATCTTCGGTTTTCTGCACTCACCATACGAAATACTAAATGTTTAATTTTGTGAGGGCGTGGTCCTAAAAAAGATCTAAATATTTAGATGGCTGCAGGCTGCTTTGTGGCAATCTATTGGGGAGGACTTTGTTTAGCAGTGGACTTTTGGGCTGCAATTAATGATGATGTTAATGATGCATGCGTTTAGCGTTATTTTATTAATTCAGTACGAACTACTAAACTTTTCTTAGTGAAGGGGTTGAAAGGTGGTGTGACAATATGGCCACAAGCCATACCATCGAGGGGTCTTGATGATGAGAGTCCAAATATATAATTTTTTCTGAGGAATCTGACATTACTAAACTGAACCATAAGTAAAAGTATTTTCACTCAGATGGTACTCTTAGCTTGGAAAGCGGTCGTAACACCGGGTACTTTAATAATTTTTTTTAACTATTTGTCGGTATTTTTGTGATCATAAGAGAAAAAAATTATGACGCTATACAGTAGGTATTATGTATAATAATAGTACAAATTTAAGCTATTTACATTAATGTAGAGTACGTGGTATATCAGCGCTTTACCACGTACTTAAAATTGCAATCAACAATTTTGGCATTGTTGTATAATTTTCATTTGTAATTTGTAAATTATTAATATAAATGTATCATATTTGTCATATTTATCGTGTAGTGGCGGTGTAAAAATATCCAATAGACAATATCATCCTGTGGGTGTCGTAAGAGGTGACAGAGAGAAACAAACCACAAGATGGGTTTCAGCGTCTTTTTATAACATCTAGAAAATAAAAACCTGCAGTTGCCAACCCGTCTGCCAATAAAATGTACTAAACCCCTCTTAGAATGAGAGCAGAATTGTGCTCAGCAGTAGAAAGTATATAAAATGTAGTTTTACGTTTTTATTTTTATAGATCAATTTATTGCAAATAAATAAACGTATAATTAATTTAAATATTTGCAACATTTTATTTACAATCCTTATCACAGCAATAAGTTCATGGGCGATTATTACGTTGTTGATTTCGCTATATAATAAAAAGTATAAAAATATAAAAATAAATTAATTAGAAAACAGACGTAATTATAAATAATGATGTGATAATAAGTGTGTTAATTAAACATTTTAATTGAAGCCGTTGGGGTAATAGAGGAAATACATATCAAATATATATCGCCGTGTTTCATCATTACAGCCCTTCACAAGTCCACTGCTGAACATAGCCCCCCCCCCCCCCTCCCCCTCCCCAAGGAATGCCACAAAGCACGGTCCTGAGCCACCTGCAGCCATCGACTTCCTGCATGTCTTACTAGGTCGTCACTCCATCTAATGGGGGGTCGAGGTACGAGGCTGCCACTCTAGAACCTTTTTTCCCATCGGTTGTCGATTCTTCTTTTTTTTATAGGAGAGGGGGCAAACGAGCATGCGGCTCACCTGATGGTAAGTAACTACCACCGCCCATGAACAACTGCAATACCAGGGAGGGAATTGCAGATGCGTTGCCGGCCTTTTAAAAAGGAGTACGCTCTTTTCTATTCTTTTTGTGTCGGAATCTATTATTTTTTATCTTATCGATATCGATCGATTATCTTGATCGAAAGTTTTAGTATTTCGTTATATTAGTATTATATATAGTATATAGTTCAATATATAGTTCGTAGTATTATATATAGTATTTCGACCTTATTTTCAGAGATGAAAGTGCCATATTGCCTCCCGATTCAATGAATTCTTAATTGAGTACGCATGCGTCAAATGTCTAGCTCTATTGTTTTTAAACGTCAAAATTATATGTCATGATACATTTTAAAGTACATTCATTTCCATCAAGACACTATGTCAAGACATGATAAAAAATAGTATATGCACTACGGGAGGAAAGTATGAGATCGCAACCCGCGTTCTTATCAATACCACGCGGGTTGCAATGTCATACTTACATCCTTAGTGGCGTAATACACTATTATATTTCATGTAAGACTTTCTTTAGAAGTGTTCCATAAAATTATCATATGAGTATGTGTGACCAAACTTTACAAATTACAGTACTTTTGATTTACGTTGTATCAGTTTTGGTTTAAATTCCAACTCTTAGATAGTCAAGCTACTAAGTAAAATGTCGTGATAGTGCTCTAAGTCTAAGAACTGCATAATTACCAGTATTAAAACACGAGATTGTAGTAATTCATATGTACAACCAGTGCGTGTTGCCAGTGATGACTTATGGATCTGAGACGTGGTGATTCACTGCTGGCCATATGAGTACGCTCAAGGTCGCTCAGTGAGCTAAGGAAAAAACTATGCTCGGGGTTTATCTACGTGATAAACTTAAAAATGAGGATATCCGTAGTAGAACCAGAGTGACCGACATAGCCCAACGGATTAGAAAGCTGAAGTGGCAATGGGTCGACCATATAGTTCGAAGATTTACACGTGGTAGAGCCATGATGCAGCTATATTAGTAGTATAGTTGTAGCACGAATGGGTCGGCTTGAACGGGGAACGATTACGCTCTCACAGAATACTGGCGTAAAATAGCAGCTTAACGCTGCTGTGTTTCGTATAGTGAGTTGTAGAGAACACGAGTCATTACGAATCGTCTCGCACGCAGACTTGACGACTTCCAGCCTCTCGAACAAGCCGGTTTTCGAATAGGCTTTAGTACCATGAACCACATACATACCCTTCGGCAAATTGTACAGAAGTCCGAGGAGTACAATTTGCCACTATGTGTGGCGTATGTGGACTATGAGAAAGCCTTTGATTCCGTCGAAATTTGGGCGGTGCTGCAGTCCCTTCAGCGGTGCCAAGTTGACTGTCGGTATATCGTATCGTATCGTCGATATAAATTTCTATTTTGTTTTTATTCTATATTGCTTGTCAACCCATGGAGTGGTGAGAATTTGAAGTAGGTGTACTTCAAATTCTCACCACTCCATGGGTTGACTGGTAGAGAATGCCACAAGGCATTAAGTCAGCCCTTTGTATTCTTTTAGATTAAGGAATGCAATAAAGAATAAATAAATAAATAAATATCGAAGTATTGAAGTGTTTGTACAGTAGAGCTATGAGCTACTAGAGATGGCTATCCGAGTACAGAATCAGAGTACGAAACCTATCCAACTGCAGAGAGGTGTAAGACAGGGTGACGTTATATCCCCGAAACTCTTCACCGCTGCATTGGAAGACGTTTTCAAGATACTGGACTGGAAAGGATGCGGTATTAACATCAATGGCGAGTACATCACTCACCTTCGATTTACCGACGATATAGTCCTTATGGCAGAATCGCTGGAGGACCTAAGCACTATGCTCAATGACCTTAATAGTGTCTCCCAACGGATAGGTCTTAAGATGAACATGGACAAAACAAAAATCATGTTTAACGTCCATGTCACACCTATGCCGGTAGTGGTTGGGAACACTAAGCTCGAAGTTGTTGACAAGTATGTTTACCTAGGACAAATAGTCCGATTAGGTAAGTCCAACTTCGACCGAGAGGTCAATCGACGGATTCAAGTCGGCTGGGCAGTGTTCGGGAAACTACGATACATCTTCTCGTTAGACATATCTCAAAACCTGAAAACGAAACTGTACAGCCAGTACGTGTTGCCAGTGATGACTTACGGATCTGAGACGTGGTCCTTCACTGCTGGCCGTATGAGGAAGCTCAAGGTCGCTCAGCGAGCAATGGAGAGGGCTATGCTCGGGGTTTCTCTGCCTGATAAACTTAGAAATGAGGATATCCGCAGTAGAACCAGAGTAACCGACATAGCCCAATGGATTAGAAAGCTGAAGTGGCAGTGGGCGGGCCATTTAGCTCGAAGAACCGACAACCGATGGGAAAGAAAAGTTCTCGAGTGGCAGCCTCGTACCGGTAGGCGAAGTGTAGGGTGACCCCCCACTAAATGGAGTGACGACCTGGTAAGACATGCAGGAAGTCGATGAATGCAGGTGGCTCAGGACCGTGCCTTGTGGCATTCCTCGGGGGAAGCCTATGTTCAGCAGTGGACTTGTGAAAGGCTGTAATGATGATGATGATGATAGTCTTCTGTCGACTTACCAGTTCTAAGGCAAAATTGATTGGGAGAGAGTAACTGATTGGATTCTAGATAACCAATAAGCCTCTTGTTTACTAGCTTTTCTACAAATTTGGACATGACACATGACAAAGCCATAGGTCGGTAGTTAGAAGCAAGGGTTTTGTTGCCTGCCGTGGGTTTCTTAAATATCTCAGAGAAAACTCCTGATGAGAAACTAAGATTTCATAGATACGATATTGGCTCCATTTTCCATTGACACTAATGATATAATTAATATAAAACTATTAATGTAAATAATATTACGAGACCTGTTGCTACTACAATTAAAGTTTCTGACGTCAATGAGTTTATAAATAGGTACAAAAAATTATGAAACTTATGGAAAAAAATAAGTATTTAAGTATTGTAAACTGAATTCACGATGGTTTTTATTATAATAAATTAAAATGCATACCACTTTTAGCGTTCTATCATTATTCAGAGCAAACACATATCATACTGATAAATGTTGTTATTAAATTATAGGTGGTTTTATTCTCAACCGAAGATATTTTGTTAATGAAAATTATACGTTTCAATTTTGACCACGGCGGCATTTTAATACTTTTAGACAACGAACTTTTACAAAACGAAGTGGAAGGAACAGCCCAGAGATGGGAACAGTATACCATGTGAGGCCGAACCTGCGCCTTGTAAAGTTGCAGGCGTTGTGCCGGCTTGAAATACTGTCCCGCTCTGCTGAGCACGCCAAGCTTTTTAGAGGCCAATTTGGCCTTCTCTTCCAAGTGACCACGAAACTGCACGTCACTCAATATGTCGACTCTGAGGATTCCGATACTGGATGAGGCAAGAAGGGGAGTGCCTTGAAACTGAGGAGATACGACAAACGGGTTCTTTTTAGCGGTAAACGCGCAAACTTGTGTCTTCTGTTGATTAAACTGGACTAGATTTAGTCGCCCCCAATCCGAGACTTTGTTCAGCAAAGACTCGACTTCAGACACAAGTTTGTTCCGGTACTCGGCGACGTTATCCCGAGAAATTTTGGCACGGCCGGTATATAGAGCATCACCAGTGCTGTCATCCGCATAGTAATGAATGTTACCAGTTAGCAACATATCATTGATATGCAGATGAAACAGCGTGGATGATAGCACACAGCCTTGTGGAGCACCAGCATTAATAGGCTTGTAGTCAGAGCCTGCACCGTCTACAACGACCTTGATGCTCCGATCTGCAAGGAAGCTGGTGATCCAATTGCACAATATCTCGGGAAGCCCATAGGAAAGGAGCTTCGAAAGAAGCGCTTTGTGCCAAACCCGATCGAAGGCCTTCGCGATGTCCAAACTAACGGCCAATGCCTCTCCCTTGGACTGCCTCCGTCCATCTATGAGTCAAGTAGACGAGAAGATCACCAGCTGATTGACCCCAACGAAAACTGTATTGGCGGTCACTAATCAGCTGGTGATCCTCAAAGTACCGCATGAGGTGGCAGTTTATAACGGATTCCATTATTTTGGAAAACAAGGGGGTGATGGCGATAGGCCTGTAGTTGGACGGGTCTAAGCGGTCGCGTTTTTTAGGAATCGGGTGGACAAAAGCTATCTTCCATGATTTCGGGACTACGCCTAGGGAGTAGGAGTACCGGAAAAGTCGCGTTAGAACCGGTGCCAACTCCGGAGCTCACGTCGTCAGCACAATTGGGGGGATTCCGTCAGGCCCACTCGACTTGTGGATGTCCTCCTTGTGGGAGAGGAGTGCTTTGCGGACCGAGCGCTGTGAGAACCGCATATCCGGCATGGAGCACTCACACCGCGGGATGGTTGGCGGTCTGTTCCCTCATCAACAAGAGTCGAGTTGGACGCAAAAATGGAGCCTTAAAGGTCGGCTTTCTCTTTTGCGGCGTTGGCCGGTGAGTCGTCCTCCCTGTGCAGAGATGGTAGTGATGGCTTACACAAATTCCCTTGGACAGCTTTGGCGAGAGACCAGAATGCACGGGTTCCCGAAGGAAGGCGAACTAGTTTCTCGCCAATTCTGCCTATGTGCTCTGACTTTGTCTTGGCAATAAGTCTTTTGAAGGACCTGGAGGCGAAGTTATATTTCTTTTTAAGCATGCTGGTGTTTACATCCCGAGCCGCCGAGGCCTCAGCCCAGGCCCGATAGCACTCCTGCTTACTGCGTAATGCATTCTTACAGGAGCGACCAAACCAAGGCTGAGATCTGCCTCCGATGGGTACCGCATATGATGAAATAAATAATTCCATTCTCTGTAGCACCACATCAGTGACAGAGTCAGCAACGGTGCTGGGATCATCCGGCGAGAAGCAAACCCGTCCCTATGGGTAGGAAGCAAAGAAAGACCGCATTCCGTCCCAATCCGCTGACCTGTAATGCCAAACACGGCGGCAACCTGCAGATCGCAACCACACTCCGGATCAGACAATGGTCCGAAGAGCCGAAAGGGGCATCGACGGAAACCTGATATCCGTCCGGATGAGCGGTCAGCAGATGGTCCAACAGGGAAGGTGTATGATCCTCCATATTTGGAATCCGCGTAGGCGATGTAACCAGTTGTGTCAGACCATATGCAAAGGCAAAGTCATAAACAGATCTCCCCGCATGATGGGTTAAACGTGAACTGAGCCATTCGGCGTGGTGGGCGTTAAAATCGCCAAGAATCACGATCTCTGCGGATGGGACCTGTTATAGTAAGGAATTTGTAGCCATTTGGACGTGCTCGATGAGTCGGTCTGTATCGGCATTACCGCTATGGAACCTATAGAGGCACCCGTAGACGCGCAGATGGTCGTTGCTATCTACGCGTAGCCAAAGGATGGACAGGTCCGAACCTTCAAGACTGTTGAGGCGTCGAGAACAAATGTCCTCTCTGACGTATACGCAAACTCCAGTCCGAGGCACAAAGGAGTGCTCCAATTTCCACCCCGGGTAGGAGAGATACGAAGTATCAGCCGGAGAGGACACCTGCGTCTCGGTCAGAAAGAGCAAGGCCAGCTTCGCCGTCTCAAGATCGTAGTGGACGGCGTTTAGGTTCGAGTGAAGTCCCCTGATGTTGCCGAAATTCACGGATAGCGTGGCAGGGGTCGCCTTGGTCTTGTTGCTCAGTTGGCCCCGAGCAGTTATTGTGTTGAGCGGAGTTTTGCCCCCCCCCCCCCCCCCCAGAATACGCAGGGCAGCCTGAGCACCCACGCTCAGGAGTGGAGTAACATGGTCGTGGATGCTCAGCGAGGGATTCTCCAGGGGTGCTGGTACCCTCCTGAAGTAGGCTATAATGTAATTTTGCCACCAGACGAAACACAGAAGCAGGGCTTCCACTTCACGCCGGTATTCTGTGAAGTCGTGGTACTAACCCGGCTCGAGCTGACCCATACGTGCAACAGCAAAAGCTGCTGCGTGGCTCTACCATATTATTGCCGTTTACCATATATGCAGCAACCAAACGTTTCGCCGTCGAATACATCAGATCTTAGATAGATCTTGTTATTTATGAAACCACTAGAAAATGGTATTGCAATGTACAATAGTGGAAATTGCAAGGCCAAGGGATCAAATCTAAGAATACATTCATCGTCAGATCACTCTTTGTTGGATACTAATCAATTTAACGACAACAGTTAGTATCACATCTTGTAAAGTTACAAGCGGTAGCTAGTCCAATTTGGTCCTAAGTTCTAGGTGACCAAGGAACTGAATAATTAATATTCGATATATCGATACCATGCCATGCTGAAACTATATGATATTTTAGCGCAAATGAGTTGGCTTGGCTGCGATAGGACATGCTCT
The DNA here is from genome assembly GCA_033319125.1 of Parnassius glacialis. Taxonomy (NCBI): domain Eukaryota; kingdom Metazoa; phylum Arthropoda; class Insecta; order Lepidoptera; family Papilionidae; genus Parnassius; species Parnassius glacialis. The sequence goes on along the minus strand of JAVANC010000022.1, from coordinate 30,464,089 downwards.
CACAAAATACCAGCGTTAAATAGCAGCTTAATACTGCTGTGTTTCGTATCGTGAGTGTAGATACCATTTTTAATGGAAACGAGGCATTCCATCTCAGTCCTCAGGAGTGCATTTTGATTCTTAATCAATGGCAGATTTACATGTCTATGGCCCACAGCTCCACTTACCACCAGGAGGACTATGCGCTCGTTTGTCATCCTAATTCTAGGTCTAGGTGTATTTAAGGAATGACAAGTTTTCGTTCTTAATTCTTATTAAGTGGCGAAGCTTGCGAAGACACTTATTGATTTCACGATGTCTGTCCGTCTGTCCGTCTGTCCCACGATTATCTCGAGAACGGTTTGGAATTTTCAAATTCTGTTTTCAGCAATCGATTACTGATCACCCAGGCATCTGAACCTCCTATTTTGACTGATTACTCAACGGCAACCGTTAGAAACCGCTACAAAGCTGATTGCTTCGCCACTTTGCTGTGCTGTTAGCTTGCTAGGTTTATTTTATTTGCTAGGCGTCGTATCCAGACGCCCATAACTATTTCAGTTTTACATAGTATTCGAGTTCGTGTCGATTATTTATAAATTACAAAAACTGAGTATACACTTAAATCATGTTGAATGTGAGCCTCATTTTATTTTCCACCGGTTACACATCACGCAATAACAACACTTCCGTTGGCCTCTAAATTGACGAAACCTGAAATATCAGATAAACTTTAATTTGCTGATAACACTTCGACTAACGCAATACTCGCTGGAGTTTTTTTTTAAAATAATAAGTGTGGCTACGGTATTACGGTTATATTTTAAAAGGCTTTTATATATTTTAGAAAACATAAAAAACGTCTTTTAAAATACTTTCTTCTGTATGTATATGTATAGGCGTTTTACATTCATGAAAGTTGTGGTAGAAAATGAAAATCAATCACTAACTTTCAATTTGGTAGAAGTTAGTTAGTACTCGGTATATTGAAACACAGAGCATGCATTTAGACCTCAATACCAACTTGGGCAATTGTACAAACTTAAATTTTATTTCCATCAGGATCCACAACGCAACAGGCACGTCTTCTGGCTACCAAATAAAACGGTCATCAGTCGAAAATAGTAACCCTTTATCTTCGTTTTTAGTGGTCCGTAGTTACACAACAAGGAACCCTTATAGTTTCGCCATATCCGTCCGTCCGTCCGTCCGTCCGTCTGCGGTTTTGCTCAAAGACTCTAGGTGCTACAAATCTGCAATTTGGCATAGTTATAGATATTAATCACGCCTAGAAAACTGTGAAATAAAATCTTAAAAAACATTTTTATTTTAGGTATTTCCCATACAAATAAATGGAGGATATTTTTTTTTACCCGTGTATTCCATCATGTGGGGTATCGTTCAATAGGTCTTTCAAAAACATTGGGAGTGTCGAACAACATCCTTTCGATTCAGGGGTCCGTTTGCGAAATATTAAGCTTTAAAGTGGTATTTTTTATTAGAGTCATGTCCCCCTCCCCTCACCTTCTACCCACTAAACCGCTGTTTTTGGAAATGTGAAAGTATACACAATAGTAGTAAATATAATGAAGTTAATAGGAAAACAATCACAGCTAAGTAGAATTAAGAAGTTAACGAGTAATAGTCGACCATCTTATAAAATGCACTTGGATTAGTAAAAATTTTGTTACAACTCCATAGAAATAACTTTGTAATGTTATAGTAAACTAAACTGTTAAAAAATAAACATTTTATGAACAAAACAACTTACATGCATTAGTACTATTAGCTTTACTTTTACATTTGCAGGATAGATAGGATATTATTACCAAAATCGAAAAGTTTTGCATGCCTTAAGCGCAAAGCGCGTTGGTCTGTATGTTCTACTAGCGCCTAAAAAGATTCTAACGTTTTGTCGTATGAAATCGTATCTAACAATCATATTGAACATATAAATGATATAAAAGGCACATTGCCAGAATGACTAATTTTTTTTGAATCGATCAATCGCTATTTTTACTTAAAAAAGCGGTTTTAATGGCATAAGGTGTATATTTATCAAGTCCACATGGAGGCGTAAACACGATAACTTTTGAAAATACCAATTGTTCAACTCAATCTATTTTTTAAACTCTTCATCTGTCATGTGGGAAACCATGGAATGTAACCGGCAGTTTAATTTTGTTTTGTTTAGTTATAATTAATTTTTCTCGGCTGATAAATAGCGGAAATTTCGGTGTTTTGAGCAGCCTCGCATTAACCCTTTCACTGTCCCGTGCACTACATATAGGGCACTGCTATGGTCTTACTATTGTGTCTGGAAACCGGACAGTGAAAGTGTTAATTTGTTTTACTAAATACACTTTGCCGCACTTCCGGCACAGAGTACTTTTTTACTCAGGTTTAAGCCGCCGTCGTGAGTGGTCGTTTGTTTACAGCGGTTCGTACTGAAAAATATAGATCGCTTTAGAAATATAAAATCTTCCAAAAACCAAATTTGATACATACTTGACAAAGGTATGATATTAATATTATTATTTTTATAATCACAGATTTTTATTACAATATTTGGTTTCATTAAAAATACGCAGGATTTATATATAAATATACTTATACGTCTTGGACTTTATAGAGACCTAAAGGTGTACTTAGATATCTGCTACTGGAACTCCTCGAAGAGTAGAACTAGGTGTGCCGGGCTTGGGCTCGTATTGTTAGTTACGAATAGACCTTACCTCCGGACTTGACGAAGTGACTTGAAGGTGTCCATCGGTGACTGCTACTGGAACTCTTTGACAAATAGAACTACAATTTACAGTTTTTTTTTTAAATTTTTTCACTATCATATGAGCATTAGGAGTCGTGCACTTTTGGATTTTTCAAACTTTTTTTAATTGAAGTTTGATATAATATTATCGGAAAATTGGAGGTATAGTAATACTACTACTATAAACTACTTTAAAAAATTAGGTATAATCATGTTATACGTAATTTTTTAAATGCGCTTAAGGCATGCACAATTAGATTTACCAATAGTTTTTTTAATCTTTTTTGAATACCACTCCTTTATAAGGCTGATTTCAAAATAAGTCCTTCAATTACGATCTTCCTATTTTTGCTAATTTTAGTCGTTATAGCGGTCAAACCGCGAACTCACTTATTATGCTCATTATCAAGGAAGCCCACGTATTGTGACGAGCACCTACGGAGCTCTACCTCTACACTGTGTGTGGCCCGACACGCATTTGGCCAATTTTATTATATTAAAAAAAAGCAAGATATTGGTTATATAAAAGCCAACAGAATTCAGTTGTTTTAATAGTTTGATAGGCGTTTCTAATGGAACACCGGCAAAGCTTATCTAGAGTGAAAATTAATAGTACGCACATAATGAATATAACGCCAGTTATCTTATCGCAATGTTCATTAAATATCGTGGCCCGAGGACGTCATTTCACTCATTTCCCATGATAACGCACCTCCCTGATAATTGATTTCGTGCGTAAATATGGAACACATAGTACTAGAGGGGTCCTGGCATTGTAGTTTCTGATGATTGCATCACTGTGAATTATTAATTTCACTGCATTTATTGTAGGCTTTACATCCTATAAGTGTTTTACTCACAAAGTATGTATGTGTGTGTATATATTTGTGTATATATGTATGAATATATGTATATGTATGTATAATACATATATGTATGTGTGTATCTATAATTCTTTGTAACCGCCTTCGTAGTTGTATCACTGCCCTTAGGTTGACTGTCAGAGAATGCTTTTAGCATTAAGTCCGCCTTTTGTTCCTTTACTTAATGTGTAAGGTTCAATAAAGTTTAAATAATAATAATAAAGTAGAGTAAAAACACACATTTTTACATACAAACATTTAGGTACATAATAGATGATTATATTGTCCTCCAGACTGAATTTAGGTCACGGCAGCCAGTTGTCATTGGAGACTAGCCATCTGTATAGGACTGGATTATAGTGCTTAAGTATATGCGCAAGCACAGGTGCACTCTCTATTCTCTCACTCTCATAGTCGGATGGGACGCTAATTCGACACGACCAGAGAGAGTGCTTTCCGAGGCACGGAGTGAATGTAACACCGCCAAATGCCTGACTCTGTGCTGCTACTGAGAATTTATTAACAGAAAAACCCAATAACTGATTTTAGCTCGATCCGGAATTCGAACCTGAAACCTCATTTTTTTTATAGAATAAGCGAGCACACAGTCCACCCGATGGTAAGTGATTGCTGTGGCCCATAGACATCTACATCTATCCTCGTTTGCGAATCAAAATGCAGATGCGTTGTCACCTGTGAGAACTAAGATCGAATGCCCCAATTCGAGTAAAAAGGGTCTCCGGTTCTTTTCACTCACCATACGAAACACAGCAATGTTAAGCTGCTATTTTACGCTGGTATTCTGTGAGGGCGTGGTCCTTTCCCGGTCGAGCCGACCCATTCGTGCTACAACTACACTACTAATACAGCTGCAGCATAGCTCTACCACGTACATTACCACCTAATTATCATTAATTACGTGTACGACTACCAGACCAACGAGACGGTCATTATATTATTATAATATATACTTGTGTACATATTATGCATGTTTGTATGCGTAGTAATATACGTTAGTGCATTTAACCAGACGTGAGAAACGTGAAGTCCGTATTGGTGTAACGCGACGAAATATTCCCTGCTACGGAACCCATTCAGAAATGAAAGTCTAAGCCGCTCTATGGGATATAATGTAGACTGTGACTTTTCTTTTTTAAGGTTTATGCTAGCACATTCTTTGTTTTTTTGGTTATAATTATTTCCTTGTTATACTAAATTATGCAGTTCGCCTCTACTTTCATATTATGCCTACTCTTTTTTACCTAAACGTGAAAACAGTCAATGGTTTTCATTAATGCCGATACCAAAAAAAAACCTGACCTCGTGACCTAACAGCTTTAATACAACCATAAATATCTCCATTACAGAAAACACATGTTATGCATATTCACTTGTATCTTTAAAAATTAAAGTTAAAGCCTATGTTCATTCCACAGCTGAGCAAAGGCATTGTCTTGTCTGCCTTGTTTCTGAGAGTTTTTAGGGCAAGGAAAGGTCCGCCGCGCTGCCCCAATTCGTGTTGACTAACATCACATGTCTTCGAAATATATTTTTTATACATGCAGGTTTCCACAAGATGTTTTTCTTCACCGCCGAGCACTTAGTAAATCAGCTCTTAAAATTGTAATTAACATTTTCATTGGTGTCGGCAAGGATCAAACCCGGGTTGTTCGCGTACTGTGCAATTTACAACGGGCGCTTAATCCCTGAGCGACCACAGTTCTCAATTGTATTTACGCGACTTAAAAATTTTTTCTTTTCTAAAAAAAATCAAATATATCATTTATTATTGTTGAAGTAGGCTACTTTGAAATGTACAGTGCTTACTACGCAAACGTGAGCTTCTTTACGGTTCTTTCGCAATTCTGTAATTTCATACGAACAGCCAACTGCCGCACTGTGACGCATTGTAGAGTGCATAACGAACCAGTAACGTGCGGATTGCAGTTACGAGTAAATAAGCAGAACATTTGTAACTCTGACGGCATTTCTGCAAGGGTCGTCATCCGAGCTAAATATGTGCGTGCGCATGCAGTGCATACGCCCACCATTATATTTAGTAGACTTAAAAAAAAGACGGATTTTATTCGAGTGTACGTTCTTTTTTGTACGTATATTAGTCGATATCTTCGTTAGTTTTGGACTGATTTTGATGATTATTTTTTAATCAAATTTTAAGATTTATTATTTTTTGGTATAAGAATAACAAACGAGCACACACTCCACCTGATGGTAAGTTTATGCTGTGGCCCATACACATCTACATTTATCTTCAATTAAGAATCGAAATACAGGTGCGTTTTTACTACTGAGATCTAAGATTGAATGCTTCGCTTACAGTAAAAAGGGTCTCCGATTCTCTACACTCACTATACGAAACTCTTCGTTACTTCTACTGCCTCGTTGGTCTAGTGGTTGTAGTAGTGCGACTGCTGATCATGAGGTCCCGGGTTTGAATCCAGAGTCGGGCCAAAAAAATCAGTTATTGAGTTTTTCAATCAAGAAATTCTCAGTAGCTGCGCGGAGTCAGGAAGTTGGTGGTGTCTCACCCCCGTGCCTCGGAAAGCACGTAAAGCCGTTGGTCCTGCGCCTGTTCTCTCTCCGGTCGTGTCGGTTTACCGTCCCATCGGATTATGAGAGTAAAGGAATAGAGAGTGCAGCTGTGCTTGCGCATACACTTGGGCACTATAATCCTGTCCTGTGCCGATGGCTAGTCTTCATTGAGGCTGGCCGCCGTGACCGAAATTCGGCCTGGAGGACATTATTATTATTATACGAAACACAGCAAAATTAAGCTGGTATGTCACGCTGTTATTCTGTGATGGCGTGGTCCTACTCCAGTCGAGCCGACCCATTCGTGCTAAATGTTCGTATAAAACACAAGAGCGACATAACTGAAGACAAGCTGAGATGCTTTCAAACTGTTTCATATCTTTATTGACTTTGGCTGGGCTTTAAATGCTGGTCCAAAACAGTTTCCAGTACTATGTAGGCACCTGTTATTTATTCTGTGTCTGTACCACAAAGTACTAATAATCAAGAACCTAAGAAGTGTCATAAAATATTACCAATTAAAACTTGGAAAATCACTGATATAGGTTAACTATTTTATTACCAAATAATTGACAATAAAAATAATTATTAAATTGCAACATTATAAATTAACTATCTATACAGAAATAGCTTAGAATATTACAAACTATTACAAGAAATTGCAACTTTAATTTCAAGTTCGGTTATTAAAAAACTGCATATAAATAATATGGTACTCGTAAAATCAAGATGCATAAAATAATATTTATAAAACAAAATGATTCTGGTAATAGGGAAGTTAATAACATTGAGTGTACTTACTTTGAATTGTTAATATGCATAAATATGTATCATTTGTTTTTATTGAATTCAATATACACTTGCATAATATTGATTAAATCATAATCCTTTTGTTTTGTTAGTCAAGATCAAGTAAAATATAAGAAACATAATATTTTTTTCATTTCGTATCGTAGCTTCGTATTTCGAAGTGGTACACTTTGTAACATTACTAGTTTACTGGTCAGTTATCTGTCCCACTTTTTTTTCTCAGACGTACTTATTTTACCGTAGTTAATCGTAGGGTCAAGAATGTTCAGTTCTAACGTTTTATTAGCTTATTAAACTGGATATTTTCGTTACGAAATCGTTTAATGAAGTAAACGTTTCATTTTTATCTATCGTGAGCGACTTTATCCTTTGATATTTTTCCTTAGTAATTCAGAATTATAATGCAGTGATTAAGAGGTTGCAAAAGTGGTGCAGTTTTCTAATCATTTATTCAATTCGCGCTCTTAAATAGACAGTAACCAATAACTTAAAAAAAACACTCTTGGATAAATTTGACTATGATGCCTTGTTAAAGACTGTGCTATACAAAATATGTCAAAATAATCCAAAAACAGTAATAAACTAAGCCGATGGTCATAATATTGTCTTACGACCCGTTTCATTTATTGTGAATCGTAAGCGGTAAGAAAACGAAAGAAAGATGTATAATGTAAAAATATGGTGTCTAATGGTCTACGGTAAATGGCGACATAACCCTAGAAAATATTATACCAGTTAACGAATGCGAATCAACGACAAGAAGTAACGTCAAAGGTGCGAAAACCCTGGCATTGCGATCTCCAATCCACCCGATAAGCTTTGAAAACCCTATTTTAAAATGAGAGCTCCACGACCAGCTCACGACTCGATGCTTGATACTATTATGAGATGATGTAGTAGAAGGTCTAATAATTTATTTCGTTTTTTTTATAGGAGAGGGGGCAAACGAGCGTGCGGCTCACCTGATGGTAAGTGACTACTGCCGTCCATGAACAACTGCAACATCAGGGAGGGAATTGCAGATGCGTTGCCGGCCTTTTAAAAAGGAGTACGTTCTTTTCTTTTCTTTTCGTGTCGGAATCTATTATTTTTTTTTTATAATTCGACCCTATTTTCATTTACATTTTAAATGTTATATAAAAAAATAATCTGTGTATCCGTTAATGATTCTTTTTCTTTTTCGATAAGTCAGTTTTTATTTCAAGCCAGTGATAAAATTAATATAAACCGTAATGCCATAAGACTGCTTATGAAATTTGCCCAAGGTCGGCAGAATAACCATTGCGGCAATGTTGTTGCACCTGTACACTCGTAGCTCATGTCGGTGACTGTTTACCATCTAAGAACAAATATTATTTCTTTCTTTAACTACAGATAGTGATGCTATAGATATTTACGTTATCAACATATTATATTTAACGTCAAAACATAAACTCACTTAAACATTGGACATTGGAACATGAAAATATCAATTATTTACAAATGGAAATGCAGTTATTTTAATGTTATCAGTTGAGTTTGAAGTACATAGGGTTTGCACCTTAGCACATGGCGATAGCACGTAAAAGATTGGCATTTTAAGAAAAAGATTTATATTTTAAATTTTGACAGAAGCAGAAACAGAAACAGAAACTTTTTTATTCAATATAGATTATAAATAATACATTTTGAAAATCACTATTTTGTTTAATTACAACTGGTTTGAAAAAAAACATCTGTCCTGGGAAGAACCAGCAAGAAACCCAGCGGGACTTTTTTTTAAATAACAGCTTACAATCGTGTATGTTACAAATTAACAGCACAACAAATTAGAAATATATATATATATATATATATATATATATATATATATATATATATATATATATATATATATATATATATATATATATATATTAGATAATTTTTGTTTGTGTTATACTCATAATAATTAACGCTCATAATAATTAGCGCTTAATTAACTTTTTTAATTTCTGACGTTCACGATAACGGACTCACTTGACGTTCTGATAAAACTATCAAAATTGTATTTAATAGTTTTATAAATGTGTAGTAATCATTATTCATACATTTATTACTACAGAAAAATCACCATGGTTGAATCGACGTCATTCAAAACCCAGATTCAGACATGAGATAGCCAACGTAAATGAAATAACTGTGTGGAACATTATTAAAAACAATGAACGTGAGCACTGCCCGTACGTTACGGTTTCTAATTCCATTCTATTGTGCTGACATGCTTAACACGATTCTAATCTCCGCCAGAAAGTGTTAAAATCTGAAGAAAGTAGCCGTTTTCTCAAAATTGCTCCCCTTTTAATGCAATTAGCATTTAATAATAATTGCACTAGAGTTCAACTTGCGAAATTATTAATTGTGTAATTAAAATCTTTTATATGGGCCCATGTTCGTGGAGAACTCAATTAAAAAAAAACCAGTAGATTGATTATAGCGGTCTTTGGGCAATTAATTATCGAAAAACCACTTTAAGCTACGTTTTTGCTATTATTTCGAATACATTAACTTGCTACTCTTTGGACTCTGCCTACCCCCGTTGATAATGTGATGTTATTTATATTTAAGAATAGATGGAACCCGGCGCATTGCTGCCGCAGAAGAAATATTTGTGGAAATATCGTTTTAAATTTGGAAGAATTGTATTGTTTAATTGAGAATGATAATACAATCACTAAAATTGAATGATCTACAACTTTCAAATAAATGGTCGGTACGATACGCGCGCCACCTACTGTAAGTTAATTGTTCTATGCCTATAATCTTCGCGCAAGTGCAAGCAATAAGTTGATAAAGTTTTACCGCAATCTGATGAACGGTATGGCAGTGCATAAAATAGGAACAAATAAACCGGACAGATAGACAGACAAACATTTTAAAAATTATTGTTTTTGTGTAATAGCATGCAAATAATCCTTTGAGCTTAATAGATTCAGTTATGTCAATACTACAGACAAATACTTCATTTTATTATATGTATAGATTTAAGAAAACGATTAATTTCACTTAAAAAAGGTCTATTTATATTATATTTTAATATTCATAGTTTTGTAAAACGATGTTGAAACAGAAAAAAATTAAAAATCTGTTTTTTTATCAAAACTTAGAGATAGAAGCAAAAGTGAAAGGACCTTAAGTATTTGTCATCATCATCATCATCATCATTACAGCTCTTCACAAGTCCACTACTGAACATAGGCCTCCCCCAAAGAATGCCAAGCACGGTCCTGAGCCACCTGTATTGTAGTATTTGTGTAAATAGTTAATTAAAAAAGCTGGGTTCGATCGTTTTTTTTAATCGTCTATAGTTTATGAGATAATCATCAAAAATCATTTATTATTATCGTTTTTCTTTTTCGACAATATAAGTCTTGCAAGTTTTGTGGATAGAACATTGCTCCTGGCATTACTTGCTATCTGTTCGTGAAGTTTCATCACACTCCGTTCAGCCATTCCGAAGATACAAAGCCCAGACAGACAAACACAAATATTTTAAAATGGTTATTCATGTCTTACTTACATGCAAATAACCCCCTCAACTTAATAGGAGCCAACTATATCGATATTAGTGACAGACACTTCAATTTTATTTATATACTAGCTGCTCCCCGCGACTTCGCCCGCGTTCAATTAAGGGTTTTAATTTTTTTGCGCGGAACCCTAATTATTTTTCTAAAATAAAAGTAGCCTAAGTTACTCCTTATAATATCAGCTATCTGTCAGTGAGTCCTGTCAAAATCGGTCCAACCAGTTCGGGGATTAGCCGGAACAGACAGACAGACAGACTGACAGAGAGACACAAAAATTTAAAAAATTGTGTTTTTTTAAGTACCGTATACACTTTCATATGTATTTAGTAAAAAGCTGTTATTTTGATATTACAAACAGACACTTCAATTTTATTTGTATGTATAGATTTCGGGCCTCCTTCTGGGTAGGTATCCTCATATCTATTTCTACCACCAAACAGCAGTGCTTGCACTGCTATTAATAACTACTTACCAACAGGTGGACTATAATTTCGTTCGTCTCTTTAATACTTAGCAAAAGGGCGTGCTTGAGATTGATATTAGTGGCATACTCCTGTTAGAAGCATGCGAAACCGCACGGTGGAGTGTAATATGCTGGCCCGAAAGGTGACTGAACAATGATTAAAGAAAACTTGGTTACTTAATAATTACGAAAGAACCTTTTTGTAAGTCTAAAAAAAGTCGTTGCTCAAGATCATGAATTTTAACTCAATTGAAAGAGGGCGCTTTAGCGCAGTGGCTAAGCGTTGGGTTAAAGAGTCGCATTCCACTTGGTACAAGTGTTTGTAAAGCCTTCAGATAATAGTTCCGGGTCTGGATGTTGGCCATGTGCAACTTATGTACGTAAACGCCTCCATGATACTGGAGAAAATTGTAATTTTTTTTACAGAATATGGGTGACAAACGAGCACACAGTCCACCTGATGATAAGTGAATGCTGTGGCCCATAGACATCTACATGTATCCTCGATTAAGAATCAAAATGCAGTTGCGTTGTCCCCCCTGAGGACTAAGATGGAATGCATCTTTTCCAGTAAAAAGGGTGCCTGGTTCTCTATACCCACCATACGAAACACAGTAGCATTAAGCTGGTATTCTGTGCGAGCGTAGTCCTACCCCAGGCGAGTCGACGCATTCGTGCTACAACTATAATATAGCTGCAGCGTGGCTCTATTACGTATTCTGGGTGGCATATTCAAAATGGGGGAAAGAATTAGACTATAGAGTTACCCATTGGATCCTAGCCTATATGAGAAGAGAAGAAAAGTTCACCAACACGCACTGGTACACAGTGTAGAGTCATCGTGAGGGAACCCACTAAACCATATAATCATGTGGGTGTCGTGAGAGGCGACACAGTGAAACGGACATGGGCGGCAGCATCATCCTGATAAGAACGCAATAATAGTGATATAGATAACTGCTATTGCAAACCCACCTGACAAGTGTGACAACTATTGCAAATATCCTGTTATGAGGCAATTTAAGAGGGAGGCCTATGTTCAGCATTGGCAACATGCCTTTTCAGAATCCGAGCTCGAAACGAATCTAACGAAAGAAGTTTTAGCAATTGGATAATATTTTACTTTCCAATTTCATTTACATGTTATCGCTGAGAAAATTCCTTTTTACTTTTATTCCTATAATTATAATATTTTTTTCTAAAAAAAGCTCGGTTGTGCAGGAAAAATAAGTAATAAATATAAAGTTATAATATAATTATAGAAAAGTACTTAACGTAAAAAGTACTTAAGAGATAAGTTTTGGGTATCTAAGGACATTAATAATCACATACCATCAGGTGAGCCGCATGCACCTCTGGCCCCGCCTTTACAAAAAAACCCGGCCAAGTGCGAGTTGGACTCGCGCACCGAGGGTTCCGAATAAATCCGTAGGTATATAAGTTTCGCAAGGGAATCAAAACCTACAGGGTACTTCCCGTGAACTCAGGATCTTGAAATTTGGTACGAAACAACGTTTTATAGCACAGATAAAGGAAAAATTGCGAAAAGCATAAATTTTTACTTTCATCATATAATAATATTTTTTTTAACAATTTATAATAAAAATTCACGGGAAGTACCCTGTAGGTTTTGATTCCCTTGCGAATGTCGAAAATTTGCGGCATAAACGGTTGTATCTTTTGATTGCGTTGGCTTAGAAGTTTGATTTTTTCACAGCTCCAAGGGACAGTAGATTTGAGTATTTGATATGAATTTCAGCTTGATACCTCTACGCGTTCCTGAGAAAAAGGGTCTTGACAGACAGACAGACGGACTACAAAGTGATCCTATAAGGGTTCCGTTTGTTCCTTTTGAGGTACGGAAACCTAAAAAGATAATGACCGCAAAGTATTAAATAGTGGATTTAGTTTTTCGATTTCCAAACTGTGTTGAGATTAGTTTTGGGTACCTAAGGACAATAATAATTACTTGCAATCAGGTGAGCTGCATGCTCCTTTGCCTCTCTTACTTAAAAAAATAATGGCCGCACACTATCAAATACTGAATATAGATTTTCGTCTTAAAAGTGCTGTTTTCATTATATTGCCTCTGTTAGACCTGTTAAAGCTCATGCTAAATTTATGAGATAAAATTGTCTTTGCACAACCCGAGTGCCCCCAATCTGTCTCAATCGCGCTATCGTTGTTAGTTTAGCCTTATCTGGCCATATCTAGGTCGTTAGGTATCTTAGAAGTAACTGCTTTTCACGCGGATGTCCTTGCATTGGTTTTAATTAATTAAATAATTGTTAATTGCTCTTAACTTTATAGGTTAAAGCATATTATCACAGACTAACTAGTAGATTAATCCAGTGCGTGTTGCCAGTGATGACTTACGGATCTGAGACGTGGTCCTTCACTGCTGGCCGTATGAGGAAGCTCAAGGTCGCTCAGCGAGCTATGGAGAGGGCTATGCTCGGAGTCTCTCTGCGTGATAAACTTAGGAATGAGGATATCCGCAGTAGAACCAGAGTAACTGACATAGCCCAACGGATTAGAAAGCTGAAGTGGCAGTGGGCCGGCCATATAGCTCGAAGAACCGACAACCGATGGGGAAGAAAGGTTCTTGAGTGGCAGCCTCGTACCGGTAGGCGAAGTGTAGGGCGACCCCCCACGAGATGGAGTGACGATCTGGTAAGACATGCAGGAAGTCGATGGATGCATGTGGCTCAGAACCGTGCTTTGTGGCATTCCTTGGGGGAGGCCTATGTTCAGCAGCGGACTTTTGAAAGGCTGTAATGATGATGATGATGATGAACTAGTAGATTCTACACGAATCATATTATACCGAAACTACATGGTTTTAAGCGTCGTTGACACTTATGTAAATCAAAATAATTTTTAAAAGCTGCCAAAACGAAATCTTGAATTAAAATTGTTTTACACTACCAGTTAACCGTGTAGTGATGTAGCAAGGGTATTATTCCATATCATCCTGTTTGTCGCACTACCCCATATCATCCTGTTTGTCGCAAGAGGCGACAGAGGGAAACAAACCAGTGCCTGCAGTCTCGACATAGATAACAACGCCATAGCTAACTGCCGATTGCTAAATAATAACGTAAAAAAATGTTTGCCGTAACGATGCTTACGATAAATGCAAGTCTCTACAGCCGAGATACCGATCAAAATTCTGACATATCTTCACTATATGATGTTGTTACGCTAAGAAAAAACGTATTCATAGTGCGGAGTTTTCTTAAAAAAATATTGGCTGTTAAAAAATCTCTTTGAATCACAGGGAAAATTGGTAGACATAATTTTATAAAAATAATTGCTTTTCTTTGAAAATTGTACAGAAACAGTAGAAACATTATTTTATAAAAATAATTTTCATAGCAACTTACAAGCAGATTTTACCGTTTCTAAGAATTTAACTAACTTGTTAAATATCAAAGGATATAAAAGTTTGATTCCTTGCAACACTGTATTAATGTCAAAATCAGTACAAAACAAAAGTTGACAATATGACAATGCGATGTCTCATTAACTTCTTGTTGATTGCAAAAATAATTAATTCTTAGTACCTACGTATCATGTTCTTTTTTGTATCATGTTCGTGATATTTTCAATGGTGGGGAACAGTTATGCAGGCGCAGACCCGGTTTCGAGCTGCACGTAAGTACAACCTACAACACCTAATTTCGAATCTATCGTTGTACCTATATTGAATGCTTTGTTAAAAGACTATGTAATGTTTACATTTTGAATATACTTCTATCTATTTTTCAGACGTAAACGGACACCACGCATAACAAGGTGGCAGATTGAGCCACTTCTGTCGAAGTCAGCAGCTCGTCCATTTTTGTTTATAAGAAACTTTACCGGCCTGCAGGGCAAGAATTTTAAAATGGGCTGGAAGAAAGTAGCCGACGACTTCAACCAGCTCCCCCTTTCAAGACGCTAGAGCAGTGGATAACAGTTAAGTTTCTATTAAAGAATTTTCTAGATTTTCTTCTAATAGCTTATACATAAATCAGCCAGCACATTGTGCAGCATTAGTGTAACTAATATTTACTTGAATACATAATGATTTATTTTGTAGGTACGTAGAGACTAAAAGCGGGGCTCACTAAAGCAACAAAGTTAAGGAAAGAAAGGATAAAGACTAGCAACTGAGGCATTACCACTGAACAACAGGTGCATGAAATAATAATGCAGTCACCAGCACCACAAATAAGTAAGTATGAGCTTTGTTATTCATTTAATGCCTACTTACATTATATATTTCTGTGCTCTGCTGTTTTATCTACTATATAAGAGATGGGAAGTATCCTGTGTTAATTCAGGATATGATTTATATATTATGTGCCAAAGGACAATGACAAAAATGGACCTTTATATTTTAAAATTAATGAAGCAATGTATCTATGCAAGTTTATATTAATTATAATTATAAGTTCATGTAAAAAATATTGGGGCTCTAGAATACGGGAGTCACAAGAAATAAATTATTTAATTTATTAAAAAATAGGTTATCTTGCATTAGCAGTACATTATTTGCCAATTAATGTAGTGATTATATTATATACTTTGTTCACCAGACATTTTTTGACATGACAGCCCTTATAATTTTTTAATTGTTATTGCTTTCATCATTGTAACTAGTTTGTATTCAAAGTAAAAGTAGGTACCTTTTCTTCAATAATTGAAATTGTACCACAGCTGGTCAACCTTTCACATCTCTCTTCTAGCAAGCAATAATTAAGTAAAGACAACATAAATAATTATGTGTAAGAGTTTGATTACTAACAAAATACCATTGACTATGGAATAAACTTTAGTACTTCCATGTCACCTATACTTTACTACACCTATACTTTTTTACATATACATATAAAAGTACTTATTATAGGTACTTATATGTACTTTTTAATACAAATAATATTCAGATACAATTGAGCAATAACATATACTCATAATGGGTGTTTTTTGAATAATACATACAAACAGTCAGGCCTGTTACCCAGAGGGGTAGGCAGAGACTATGAACTTCCATTTGGCACGATCCTGATCTTTTTTTTAATAATAATTTTAGGTTAGTTTCTAGTTTTAGGTTATTTGCTATTTTTAAGTATATCTTTTTTCTCCCACTTTTTTAGACTTACATCCCATTTGCTTTTTTGTTAGTTTTGTAACGATCTACAACTATTAATAAGTTTCCATGATGAACACTACTCCTATCAGTGGATCCCAAAATACATGCATTCTTGCCATCCTCCTTTCATATGAATCTCTTCTGCCGTTATAGCATGATTAAGTAAGAACAAAAATCTGCAAACCAGCATGCTAAAAAATTTGCAAGCATTTAATCTATCTATATTTTTCGTTACAGATGCTGGCTGCCTAAATGCAGGCGGAGGCAGCCAAAGTGCAAGCTGAGGCGTCTGTCTCTTTTATTTGGGCAGTAAAATAAGAGATGCATTAATTTTATTGTGAAATAAAAATAATAAATAAATTGAGATGTTTAATGTTTTGTTTCAATTCACACATTATTACTATAGATAATGAAGTAAAAACAGTATTTATGAGTCATCTTTGTATGCACTCTGCAACAGCTTGCCCAGTACCAGTCATTTGTCCTGTGATAAAAACATAAAATTTTAAGTTTATTCTAATATAATAAAGACAAAATAGTATAATCTAATATGTCTCAAACAACATGATCACCTATATCTTCTACGCCATCATCATTGAAGCTATGAACAATTATTTCTGTGGATGTGGTAAAATATGGTTCCATCAATCTGAATTTAATATGCATGATGTGTAGCACTGCACATGCATTGACTATTAGGATAGCAGTGTATGGCTCATACATTGACTAGTGTTGATGAAATAGACACCTATTAACAGACTAATTTACCAAAGAATATTTTTGTTTCTGGCTCCCAAGGCATTGATTTTTCATTGAGGTCATCAACCATGGCACCAGAGGATATCCATCATCACTTAAAAAATTAAACATAGAAATTGCATTTGGTAGCCTTATAGACATATTCTTCCAAATAAACTTTAACTCGCCAAGTAAATGTACAGTGATCCCCATTGTCAAAATATCACCTCATGGTTGAGCATATAAGTGAATTTGCCCAGAGCGTTGTGTCTAGCTCCTGGCCATTTAGTGTTGATGTTTAAAATTAATAAGTCGTATCACACACCTAAAATAAACTTAATTAGATGTACCTATTTGTGCTAAATAAGTTAATAAATTTATTAATGATGTTCCAGAGTGGAACTAGGTACTTGCATTAAAATTATAATGTAAGCTCTTAAGACTAATAAGTATTATTTAAATTTGACCCAAACTGCTGAGTGAAATGTTTTTTCAATAACACTTTTCTTACTGTTAATAATATGGGGAAGATACTTTGTTCATATGTTCAAGCAAATAAATAGGTAAAAAATAACTACTGAAGATAAACTTACAGCTTGTATATTTAATGAATGGCCCTCATGTTCAACACTTACATTTGTTAGTACATTACTTACTTACATTAGCTATTTAGCTCCAAAACTGCATAAAGAGGTTATGCAGTTTTGGAGCTATGCAGTCTATGGCTCCAATTGCATTTGGGAATTACTGTTGGGCATATTAAATTTTTTCTTTAGCTTCTCGCCGCTCTTCATAAGTCATAGGGAATTTCATGTTTTCTCAATAATTTTTGATTAACAGCATGTATTACTCGACTAACCAATTTTTTGCTCATGCTGCCTAATAGTACCCACTACCATAAAATAGAAGTGCCGTCAGTAGGTACCTATTTAGAAAGAAATGAAAGTAAAAGTTAATACAATCGACAAATAGTGTTAGTTTTTTAAAGGTATAGATAATTACATGATGACACTCACTTGAGAATCCACAGAATGTCCGCACGGCTGTTGTTCTTGAAGAGATGGTCCAAATTCACCTACAAGCTAGGTATACATATCTTTTGTAATTCTGTAAAGGTATAAACATTGACTATCTTCTAAATCCAAGGGATTTTCACTTTCGCGCCGGTTGCGTACTATTTGCCGACGTATAACCATAACACGCCAATGTTCGAGCACTGACAAATTCTATGTTAAATATATATTTGAATAAATGTTAAAACATCAGTTCAACAGTTTGCGATCGTAAGGAACACTTATCGGGCTGTCAAAAATGGTTGATAAAATATTTCCTAACTTAACAATAAATCGTAAAGTTTTCAATAATGTGGTTACGGTAACGTTATTAAATTGATAACTTTGACTGTAGAGACTACCAAATATTGTTATATTAGGATTGTTATGACTTAACAACCGATATAGGTTGTTAGGCGATCGATATCTATGTCGAGACTGCAGGCACAGGGAATTGGAAGCAGCATATATTGCTGATAACAACTCAAATTTATAAAAAACTGCGGTGGTCAATCCGCCTGCTAAATATGCAACTATGGCAAAATACTACCTATAAAACAATTTATGGGGGAGGTCTACGTTCAGCAGTGGACTTTTATAGGCTGGATGGATATAATGGATGAATGGATGGGTAGAGAATACCAGTTACCAATTATGACCCAGTCTCTTGTAGTTGAGTGTAAAAACATAAATTTGTGGCCACAGGGTACAGATTTCTTTAATTTTTGAACCCTTGTCAATAAATTATAATTGTTCTGTAAGAATTTGATAGTATTTGTGAGTATACTACGTACAGATGTACCTATGTCTTAGATCCATTTTGCCTCTCTCTCTAGAATTGATTCAATCGTCAGATAAAAGTTAGCCAACTAATAAATTATAACCCGACTGAATATTAAAGTCAAACAATTGAACTATTTTATTAATACAATTGTAATGTTTAAATTGTGTATGCCGTATTTTATCCTATGATTAACTTTTATCTGAGGATTTAAAAACCGGCGTAAGTTGTGTGAAAAATGTGAGAAGTTATAGAACTAGTTCGGTAAGAAAAATATCATCAGCATTATTTTAATCTTAAAATTAATATGTTATTATATATTGTCGAGTTACTATTTTAGTTTTTTCAGTGATTTTTTCCACTTGTTGCTTAATTATTCTGGTATTTCGATTCCGATCCTTTGTTATTGGTGCTTTAAAATAATCGGTTTTGTTTTTGAAGTCTTGGATATAATATAATGAGTTTTTTTGCTTTATCACTTTGATTAATTATTCTGATCTATAAAAATGTGCCTAAATTGGAAAAAAATGTATTGAAAAAAAAATCTGGTGCAATTATTGGGAAAAAACAGGGTAGATATTGTACTCTCTTTAGAAGTATGCACATTTTTAATTAAATGTAAAATAGGTTCTTTTCAAAATGTAATTTTTAACAGAAACTAGACGCTAAATGATTAGTATGTTTAATTTTGAAACTCATATAAGAACTCGTATAAACTCATATAAGAGTCGTGAAATATGTATATCGATGCTAAGTATAGTTTTAGATATTTCGTTATATTTGCCACATATACGAACAATAGGAGCATAATTTCCGAGATGAGTTTTCGCGAAAGGAATATAAAATGTTTTTAAGATGCGAAAACGGGAATATTTACGCGGAACAGCTAACAATATGCGATCAAGAAGGTAACTGCAATTTACTTTATTGTGTACTATTTTATGCAGAAAACAGATCTAGAATGTCTCGTCTATTTCGGAGAAACATCATCTTAAACATGTTTGTATTAATGAGACACGCTAAGACGTCGGCAGTCCACTACCATACGTTATAACAGGAATTTTCTACAACGACGACATTGTGGAATTTTATGACTCCAGTGAGCGTGAAGTTAACTGTTGTTATTACCAATATTTTACGTGGTACAGTCACGCGGTTTTTTTTAACATCTTAGAGCCAAAGAGATGAGACGCAGTACTAACGGCTTTATTTGCTCAGGCGGCAGTCGCAACGGAAACTAGCCATCTGCGCAGGACAGGATTTTGTGTAATTATGTGCACTTTCTATTCCCTTACTCTCATAGTCCGATGGAACGGCAATCCGGCACGACCGGAGAGAGATCAGGCGCAGGAGCAACGACTTTACGTGTTTTCCGAGACACGAAGGCGAAACACCGCCAACTTGCTGTCACCGGGTTGCTTCTGGAAATTTCTTGACCCAATAACCCAAAATTGATTTTAACGCGCTAACGAACACTAGAACGAAGCAATCACTATTTTATATACTATATAACAATTTTTTTTTATAGGAGATTTTTTATAGGGCAAACGAGCATGCGGCTCACCTGATGGTAAGTGACTACCGCCGCCCATGAACAACTGCAACACCAGGGGAATCGCAGATGCGTTGCCGGCCTTTTAAAAAGGAGTAGGCTCTTTTCTTGAAGGTCCCTAAGTCGTATCGGTCCGGAAAAATCGCTGGTGGTAATCGATTCCACAAGGAAGTTGTGCGAGGGAGAAAACTTCTTCTGAATCGCACAGTGGTGGACCGTCAATCATCTAGATGATATGGATGGTATCGCAAGTTCTGTCGCGATGTGCGATGGTGAAATTGAGCGGAATTATATACAGTTTTATATACAACAAGTATATTTAAATAGTCGGATACATGTACATATATAGAGGTAAATGTGGATATGAATTTGCTCAATCGTAAAATGGGCCTCTTTGAATTGGGCCGTGCGCGTTCATTTAAATCAGCGCTCAATATTAATACTGAATTTTTTCATTCATATTGTTTCTGTAAAATTTACAAGTGTATTCAGGGCCTTCAAGAAAAGAGCCTACTCCTTTCTAAAAGGCCAGTAAGTAACACATGTAATTTCTCGGGTATTTCAGATGTTTATGAGCGGCGGTGATCACTCAGAGGTCAGGCGTATGTTTGTTCGCTTCATTTTCTGTAAAATAACTACATAGTGTTTAATGTATTTTTAACAGGAAATTTCTTGTCTACTTTTAATAAATTCCTTTGATAGTTACATATCAAAAGCATTTGTTATATTGTCTAAATTAAGCCATTCATGTGCGAGTATAACGCCCTTACTCCGGTACAAGGCTGGCTTTGACGTCACGCGTTGACGACACGCAGTGAGTGACTAGCATGACATTAAGACACTGTCACATCAGCGTTTGTGAAGCGTTAACTTAGTTATTTGTAAACATCACTAGATCGGCAATAAAGTAATCCTCTGCGATGACAGCATGGCTTAGAATTATCTATATTATAGACCAGCTTTAAATTAAAACGACATCAGAAAATTTAGGCATTAACTTATCTGAGTGTGTTATGATTCTTATGATTGTATTTTCTTGTTTCTGTCACTGCATAGATCGAGCACGGGTACGAGTAAGTAGTGCGAGTTGTTGGCGTGATATAAAAAACAATGGCAGAAAAATAGTTGACAAAAATTATTGCGTCTAGAAATAAGTTATACATATATAAAATTAGTTTTATTATTTTTCTATGATTTTTCAAATAAAAATGTATTTTAATTAAAGCCACAGAAAAAAACAAACATTTTTGGGAATATCAAATGACTAAAATCATTTTTTTTGGAGTTTATGGCCTGGTATCTAGACGTTAGGCCAAGTCTTGAGTATTTCTATTCGGTTTATTATAATTTCCCCAAGCCTTGTCTTTATGTATTATTATCCTTCATAGTTCACTGCTTCACAATATGTTGATGCGTCACATTGTGCAGCCCTTCGGAGATTATGACGGCAACTTGAGCCAGCAGGCAGCTGACAGTTGGCGATGGTATCTAAAGGCGCCTATGCAAACAGCTTATCTTGAGAATCCATCACCGCTTCACACAGAGCACTTGTTTCACCGTTTCCACTAATAGTTCACATGCGTAGACAGTTAATACATAAAATCGCACCACTTTTACATATCAAAATCCACTTCAAACTATTATTTAAACTATAATACAGGAGCAGCAAACCGCCGCCGATCAAGTTCCCGCCAAAACTCCCCTCAAATCATTTTACTCTATTCATATGTTGCCATTTACTATACTTTAATACTATTTTCGTATACACTTTGTAAGACTACCAACACAACACACAAACACAAAATATTTCTATATATGTATGTGTTTCATATATGTTGTTATGAGTAATAACTATACTATCAGTAATAATAAAAATAAAAGTGATATGGTTGAGAAATAAGTCTCTTACAAAGAACTTCCTACGATAATATATTATCTCAATCATAGTAATATGGTAACAATTCCATTCAATGTTATGGCAAAACTAGCTTAAACAAAATGTCACTGTTTTTTTTACTGGCTTTATGGCTCTGGGTTCTAGCCCTTCTGAGAATGTCACTGTATGACACATTTATAGTATGCAAATATATAACAGATACAATAATCTAAAAAGTCTCAGTTATGTAGGTAGGTACATTATGCTGAGAATGTATTATGCTAACATCAAACAACCACAGGACGCATGACTTTTTCCAAGTGACATAAGACATAACCTAAAAACGTTCAATTCTAAATAAATATTTTTGACGCCTTCTCAGGACACAATTCTTTGACAGAGTTATTAAGGGACTGACGCTTAACATTTTAAGATATTTTTGATATATAGACGCTACCATTTCTTCTCAACTAATTTTATGTATGAAAGTCTGCCATTGTTCTTTGACTGTTGTGTATTATTCGTTTTTGACACTTACCCACGAATCCCCCGAAATTAATTCCTATTTTTTATGTATATAAATCTCAACTATACTTATAATACTGATTAAAAGTTAAATTAGACCTAATGTTACTATCAATAATTTTTATATCGTTAATGTTTTAGGTAAATTCATTTTACTGACGACGTATGAAAAGTTTTTAAAGTACCAAAAGTTGAAAACGACGAAATCAACAAGTCATTATTATGTTTTTGGTTTTATGTATCCGGAGTATTGTACCTCGGTAAGCGCTGACGCTACTGCTTTATCAAGTGTGTATCGCTATTTTACAAATATTTTATTTATATATGTTACGGCTAAAAGCCGAAGTGCGGATACACCTAGGTTTAGTCGCCTACTACTAGGTGTAGCCGATTGCGATTGATTAAACTTATGTGTACTGTTAAATTTATAAAAACACATACATACTTATCTAGTAATATCAGCGACAGTAGGTTGCGACGTGAAAGTACTTTAATATTTATCTATATTATTCTTCCTGTAAAAGTCTACTGTTAGACATGCTAGCATGTTACTACATAGTCTCCAGTGTTTTACGTTTTCCAAGCGTAGAATAGAATAGAATAGAATAATTTTTTATTCAATATTGATTATTATATAATTCTTATTGAAAGTCATTTTTTATTTACCACTGGTTCGGAAAATACCTCTGTCCTGGGAAGAACCAGCAAGAAACCCAGCGGGACATTTTTTTTCAAACATATTTCACTTAACAATAATTTCATTTATACAATTTTTAAATGATTTTTAATAGAACTAGCATGGTGGCGATCACCTTATTCCCAGGGATTATTTTCATTCATGTATTCCTTGATATTATAATAACCCTTTTTGTACAGTTTTTCTTTAATAAAACTTTTAAACTTGTTTATTGATAAACTTTGAATATGTTCTGGGATTTTGTTGTAAAAGCGTATACATTGCCCCATAAATGAATTACTGATTCTGTGGAGTCTAGTAACTGGTATTACAAGCTTATGTTTGTTCCTAGTGTTTAAAGTATGCACATCCTTATTCTTATTAAAGCTATTTATGTTTTTATGTACATACATTACATTTTCATAAATATATTGCGATGCCAAAGTTAATATGTTTATTTCTTTAAATTTTTGTCTGAGGGACTCTTTACAATTTAGGTTATAAATCGCCCGAACGGCTCTCTTTTGCAAAACAAATATAGCTTCAATTCAACGTTTCAACGTTTTAGGTACATTAATGTGGGAACACCATAATGAATATGACTTTACTCTTAGATGTGGCAGATATATTAACTTTGGTTAACTAGACTGTGACTGGGCCTATGGTTTTAGGGTTCCGAACTTCAAAAGAAAGAAAACGAAACCTTTAGGATCACTTTATGTCCGTCCGGGTAGAGTTATCAAGTTGAAATTATTATAAAACACTAAGGTTTACGGCTCCTTTAGAGGTATAAAAATATCAAGCTTTTTAAATTACAGAACTTTAAGTCACATATTCTGAGACTCACAAATTCACTCATTAAAACTTAAAATTACATTCTGTTGATCTATTCTCATGAAATTTGACAAGACGAAAGGTTTCAAATAATAAGTAAAGGAAAAGTCCAAAAAAGATTATTTTGTAGTTAAATCACTTAAAAATATTTTTTGCGAATACAAGCTTACATTTGCACTTGGAGCATTGCCGCGATGTAGATTAATGTATGAGAGAACATTTTTTTCTACTAAAATGTTAAGTTTGTGCTTCAGTTCAACTTATATTTTCGTTGGAGCAATGTTCGGTGCCAATCTAACCTATAATTCATTAATTTCAGCTAATTTGAGTGAAAGGTGTCTATCTAATTGCTTATGTTATTTCTACGAATGCATTAGTATATAAACAAATATTATCTTAGTTGTTTTACGGCGTTCGTTTGGAGTGAGCAGGACGGATTAAGTGGCATATAACAACTTTTCTAAATTTCACCATGATGGTGACGGAGACTAACATAACATTGCAACGGTTATACTTATACCGTGAGTATGGGTAAATTATTACTATTATGTATGTTGCCATTAGTAGTTGCAATTTTGGAAAAGCTTAGCCAGCAATGGATTCAATATTGTTAGAGAGAAAAACAATAAATTTAAATAAGTTAAAAATTTAATTAAATGTTTTAAGAAGTTAATAGATTCAACTGTTTTTATTTGGAAACCTAAATATTGAATATATATGGTACCCCAAAACCGATCTCAGTTGAATTTTTACACGATTTGTTTCGAGTATTTTTCGACCCCGCTTTATTTCTGATGCTAGGTTAAGAGCAAAATCGCAGGCAAGTAATGAATACTAAACACTAGCAACGTTCTAAATTTTATACTTCTATGTGTAATAGATTTCAAAATACGAGTTTTCTAGTATCACAATTTTGGGCACTAACTGATTCATTGACCCACTGATCATAAATCTAGGACACTTTCAATTTCAAATCGAACTAGAGTTTTGAAATATAGAACATAGATAGTATAGATAAACATACAAAACGTAAACATAAACACTCACGCCTGTTACCTAGAGGGGTAGGCAGAGACTACGGACTTCCAATTGACACGATCCTGACACACCTCTCTTGTCTTCTTTACATCCATATACCCACGCATACATGCTCGTTGGTTAAGGGTAGTCTTAATCTGGCCCCTCTTCATTATATCATCAACTTGGTCGATAAACTTTCAACTAGGGCACCCCTTCCCGACTTTGCCGTTCACTCCTAGATAGTAAAAAAATAAATAATTACGAGACAAATCCAAAATCACTAAAAGTCCAACATTTGTCTAGCCCTGTTTGTTTATTTTAGGTTTAATGGTGGAAATTTAGCATCCTAGGATCATCATTCATCATCTTTATTCTCGACCTCCACAAGTCCGCTGCTGAACATAGGCCTTCCCCAAGTAATGCCACAACGCATGGTCTTGAGTCACCTGCATATTTCGACTACCCGCTTGTGGGCACTCCAATCGTCCACGAATTTCTAGTCATCATCATCATCATCATTACAGCATATCAAAGTTCACTGCTGGACTTAGCTCTCCCAAAATATATGGAAATTGTCTGATATTTGCCAAATTTTCTACGCTTGGTATACGGGTTGTTAATCGCAGTTTGTTATTACTTTGAGTTGTTATCACGAAGATGTTGCCACCTATCTGTTAGTTTCCCTCTGTCACCTCTTATGACTCCCACGGGATTATATGAGGTAGTGGATTCTCTTACGCCGCCTCTTCATGGCGGGTACAGCATTTTTATAGGAGAGGGACAAACGGGCATACGGCTCACCTGATGGTAAGTGTCTACCGCCACCCATCAACAACTGCAACAACCATTGAGTTATTATGTTCTGCGTACTAGAGGCGACACTGCGCTAAGTTACGCTGTTCCATTCAACTGCGTCAATGTCACCGCACGCTCGCTAGGCGCTTGTAGAGTTGTCACGTGTTGTGTAGATTTAAAAAAAATATTTTGATAAAATATGCCGGGGTGTGTTCTTAGATATTGCACAAAAAATTCACGAAATGTTAGTAAAAACCAAGGAATTACTTTTCATCGGTAAGTAAGATACTTAAATAATAAAAAACGTTATAGATTAATAATTAAAAAGTTATTTCTTTGGCGCCAGCTTGTGTCATGGAATCTATATTATGAAATTATTTTTTTCAGATACGACATTTCTGTGAGCAAGTGTAGGACGATTATATTATGCACAATTTTTTTTGTAGAATTAAATAGAAGTATTTATAATTAGGCTAAATTTCTTACGTTCATATTTGCTGATTATTCTTTTATTTTACTTTTAGGTTTCCACGTCCAAACCACGAAAACCGAAAAAAGTGGATTAAATTCGCCAAAATAATCGTAGAGAAGAGATGTGGTTACCAAAACATCATACATACATTTGTTCCTTGCATTTTAAGGAAGAGGATAAATATAGTAGGAAGAAGGCAAAAATTAACAAAACTTTAGTATATTGTTTAAAGGCATTTAATTGAATTCCTAATACATATTTTCAGCAAAAACAACAAATAAGTGTATATACGCATAATTCATGTGTAAACAGAAATGATAGAAGTTTTTAAAGTTTTACTATGTTTTCTCACAGTGATTCATAAGGTATAAAAAGTATCAGCTCTGTGTCCATGCCTCACGCGAACTTAGGTTAGGGCTTTTGGGGACCCAGTTCTAGATTTTAATAAATACATTTCATTAGATTCGATTCCTCCAAATTTATATAGTTATTTTATAAAATATTTATATAAAAATGTAATTAAAATGCTATTGTGATAATATTATATATTAACATATTAATTTACCTCATATCATGCAAAGTAATGACAAATTATTAAAAATTCAACTCGTTTTAATAAATTAATTAACAATAAATGTACTGCAAATAAACAATAATTAAATACCTACTGATCATTCTACCTATGCATAATCTATTACGGTAAGACTGTTTACGGCGCATGCGCAACGACATAGAGTAGCGCACAGTTTTTGTTTGTAATAGCTGTTCTAGTACGTAACTACATTATACTTCAATGGCAACAACAGATTGCAGATGCGTTGCCGACCTTTCAGATAGGAGTAAGCTCTTTTGTTGAAGGTCGTTAAAACGTAGTGATTATATTCTCTTTGGGTCGTTAATTCGTTTCGGTCCGGAAAAATCGCCGGTGGTAAACTATTCCACAGAGTAGTCGTACGAGGAAGAAAACTCCTAGTGAAACGTACAATGGTGGACCGCCAAGCATCCAGATGGTGTGAATGGTATCGGGGGTTTTGCCGCGATGTGCGTTCGTGAAATTTGGCGACTGGGAATAATCCGAATAATTCCTCAGAGCAGTCCCCGTGGTAGATGCGAAAAAAAATGCAAAGGGATGCAACATCTCTTCGCAGCGCCAGTGAATCAAGCCGATCGAAGAGGACTCGGTCGTCAAAGATTTGAGTTGCTATGCACTGGATGCGGTCAAGTGGAAGGAGCTGGCACTGGGGAGCCCCAGTCCAGAGATGGGAACAGTATTCCATGTGAGGCCGAACCTGCGCCTTGTAAAGTTGCAGGCGGTGTGCCAGCATGAAATACTGTCCCGCTCTGCTGAGCGCGCCCAGCTTTTTAGAGGCCAATTTGGCCTTCCCTTTTAAGTGACCACGAAACTGCAAATCATTCGATATATGGACCCCTCTAATTTTAGACCTATTTCTGTACTACCAACTCTCAGTAAAATTTTTGAAAAAATAATTTTGGATCAATTGTTAATTTTTTTTTAAATACAAATAAATTACTTCATAAAAACCAATTTGGTTTTACAAGGGGTCGCTCGACGTCTGACGCCGGTGTTGTGCTTATGAAATATATTTTTAATGCATGGGAGAATTCACAGGATGCCTTAGGTGTTTTCTGTGATCTTTCCAAGGCTTTCGATTGTGTTCATCATGAAACATTAATCAGGAAACTACAACATTACGGTGTAAAAAATTTGGCGCTTAGACTTATTACTTCGTATTTATGTAACAGAACTCAAAAAGTCGTGATCAATGGTAAAGGTTCCTCCGGATCGGTAGTATCAATGGGCGTTCCTCAGGGCTCGATTCTTGGCCCGTTCCTGTTTTTAATCTATATTAATGACCTACCTTATCTTGTAGGGGACAATCACGATATAGTATTATTTGCTGCAGATACCTCTTTAATTTTCAAACTCAAACGGCAGTTAATTAATTATGACGATGTAAATAATGCTCTATCGAAATTAGTACATTGGTTTAACGCCAACAATATGCTCTTAAACGGCAATAAGACATAGTGTATTAAATTTACAATACCTAATGTAAAACATTCGAATACCAATGTGCTATTAAATGGGGAGGAGTTGAGTCTTGTAGATACCACTCTTTTTCTCGGTATTACTATTGACGCGAAACTTCAATGGGGCCCCCATATATCTAAATTAGCAAGCAGACTTAGTTCTGCAGCATATGCTGTAAGAAAGATTAGAAGTCTCACAGATGTTGAGACAGCTAGATTAGTGTATTTTAGTTACTTTCATAGCGTAATGTCTTATGGAATTTTGCTATGGGGTAATGCGACTGATATTGAAGCTATATTTGTTTTGCAAAATAGAGCCGTTCGGTCGATTTATAACCTAAATTGTAAAGAGTCCCTCAGACAAAAATTTAAAGAAATAAACATATTAACTTTGGCATCGCAATATATTTATGAAAATTTAATGTATGTACATAAAAACATAAATAGCTTTAATAAGAATAAGGATGTGCATACTTTAAACACTAGGAACAAACATAAGCTTGTAATACCAGTTACTAGACTCCACAGAATCAGTAATTCGTTTATGGGGCAATGTATACGCTTTTACAACAAAATCCCAGAACATATTCAAAGTTTATCAATAAACAAGTTTAAAAGTTTTATTAAAGAAAAACTGTACAAAAAGGGTTATTATAATATCAAGGAATACATGAATGAAAATAACCCTTGGGAATAAGGTGATCGCCACCATGCTGGTTCTATTAAAAATATGTTTGAAAAAAAAAGTCCCGCTGGGTTTCTTGCTGGTTCTTCCCAGGACAAAGGTATTTTCCGAACCAGTGGTAAATAAAAAATGACTTTCAATAAGAATTATGTAATAATCAATATTGAATAAAAAATTATTCTATTCTATTCTATTCTATTCTATATCGCCGCCAAGGATTCCGATACTGGCTGAGGCAACAAGGGGAGTGAGTGCCTTGAAACTGAGAAGATACTGATTCTACTATAGAGCTTAATTATTATTATATTTTATAGTATTTGAACAAAAAGTTATGAAGTCCGAAAAACATATATATTAAAAATAACAGGCCAATTCCTTATAAGTATATATTGTCATCTGAAAGAAAAAACTTAAATGTAGCAAAATTACTGGAATATTCATACAATTAGATGTCTCGAAACTTTGGCGCAGCTCTCCGTCATCGGTCTAGCAACATACCTGACAAATATGCAATGACACCATCTATCTGAGGCCATGAGATCTTCATGTCGTTTCAAATAGTTTACCTACGAAAGGCATGAACTCACTTACGCCACCTATTATGTACATGTCACCGCCATATATATGCAATTCATTGTAATGTTTTTGTTAATAATTACACCCGTAAAATAAATCTACGTGTAAGATAATCTATATTATGGTTGTAGCACAAATGGGTCGTCTCGACCGGGGTAGGACGCTCTCACCTTAAACCAGCGTGAAATAGCAGCTTAATGCCGAGTTTCAAGTATGGTGAGTGTATAGAATCGGAGATCTTATTTATCCTCGATTAACAATCAAAATGCAGATACGACCTGCATTTTGATTGTTAATCGAGGATTCACCACTTACCATTAGATGGATTGTGTGCTAGTTTGTTACCCTATTTCGTTTAAAAAAATCTATAAACATCTAATAAGGTGAACTGCTTTCTTATTTTATTTTTTCCTTAATCAATATTAATAATCGTCATCAGTAAATAGTCCAGTTCTAGAGACCTTCCTCAAGTTACCAGCTGGAACAAAATTTGGCAGCTTGAATTATCTCGGAAGTTTGACAATGCTTACCGTGAAGGTTTTTATGCTGGCGATCATCGAATGCTACGTAATATTAATAGCATGCATATATCTTTTTCTATTTGTAAATTTCCCACGAAATAAGATGAGGTGATGGATGCTTTTGCTCTGCAACTACATGGTCACGGTGATACATAAAATTGATGGGACTGCGTCAGGGCTCTACGTGGTAGCTGCAGCAGCCATGCTGCAGCTATATTAATAGTTTAGTTGTAGCACAAATGGGGCGGCTCAACCGGGGAAGGACCACGCTCTCACAGAATACCAGCGTAAAATGGCAGCTTGACACTGCTGTGTTTTGTATGTTGAGTGTAGAGAACCGGAGACCCATTTTACTGGAAAAGAGACATTCCATATTAGTACTCACGGGTGACGACGCATCTGCAATTTGATTCTTTATTGAGGATAAATGTAGATGTCTATGGGTCACAGCAACCACTTACCATCAGGTGGATTGTGTGATCGTTTGTCACCCTATCCTATAAAAAAACATTACAATAAATTTTTATAACATCATTTAAAAAAATGTAAGGGATTCCGCGAAACTATTAAATGATTAAACAGCAGCGTCAGGTCACGACAGGGAAAACCTGCGTGCGAATTTTTCTTTATTTAAAATATGTTTTATTACCTCGATAACATTTGAGGTTAATGATTGGGTTTATTATTTTATTATTTATTTTTATTTTATATTAGAAGAAATTTTATTAAATTATAACTGGTACCCGGCGCGTTGCTGCCGCAGAAGAAATAATTGTGGAAATATCGCTTTAAATTTGGAAGAGTTATATTGTTTAATTAGGAATGATAATTAATTCATTGAAATTGAATTATAAAATATAACTTTCAAATAAATTTATCGGTACAATACGCGCGCCACCTACTGTAAGTTAATTGTACTATGTTCATAACCTTCGCGCAAGAGCAAGCTATAAGTTGACAAGTTTTACCGAAATCTGATAAACTTTATAGCGGTGCATAAAATACGAATAAACAAACATTAATTTTTAACACGCTTTTATTAGCTTGTTATGTATCTATGTAACGGAATTTTTTAATGTGATATTCACCTCATTCAAAACGTCGGATTGATTTCAAACTTCGCACACTTATCAAGGACCGATGACAATGCAATAATTTAAATAGCTTGTTCCATTATCCTTGCCAGGATCCTCAAGATTTGCGAATAATTCATAAAACAACTACGATTTCTGCCAGTGCAATCTACTGTAAGCCGCGTAAAAGAACTTCGTTCGAAAAAAACCACACATTTGTAGTTGCCGCACTAAAAAATAGAAAATAAATAATAGTTTAAAAAAAAAACTACAAAAACACGCTTTTCTCGAAAACCGAAATGTTGAAAAAAAGCGTGATGTGCTTGATGTCATTTGATGTTATTTTTGTGGATATTTGTAAAATTAGCCTCATCATAAAAATATCTGAAACAGCACCCCACGTATTTTTACAATAAAATTATTTTTTTATGTTAATCATTATTTTTTATTTTAAGTAAACTTTTTGAAAATATTTTCTACTTTTTAGTTCGGTTATCTACAAAAGCGTGTTTTTTGTTGTTGTTGTTTTTTAAACTATTATTTATTAGATAGATTAAGTATTGCATAATACTTATTGAGAGTCATTTATTTTGATTTACCACTGTTGCGGAAAATACTGCTGTCCAGGGAAGAAACATCCAGAAAACCAGGAGACATTTAAAAAATTTTTTAGAATTTTAAAACTTTACAATTTTTTTTGTACAATTTTGAATGAATTATAAAAGGACCAGCATGGTGGCGATCACGTTATTTTCATTAATATATTTCTTATATTATAATAATCGTTTTTGTACAATTTTTCTTTTATAATTTTTTAATTTGTTGATTGACAAACTTCGAACATTTTCCGGGATTTTGTTGTAAAAGCGTATACATTGCCCCATAAATGAATTACTAATTCTGTGGAGTCTGGTAACTGGCATTACACGTTTATGTTTGTTCTTAGTGTTTAAAGTTAGTTTTTCTTATATTTATGCGAATACTACACATGGAATAAAACGAATTTTATGGATTTTATCGCATTTAATCATAAATTTATTAATTCTCGAAGTTTCAGCTAATATCGACTTCCCGGAGCTCGAACAACGAGCTGAACTCTTCGGGAAGTCTGAAGTATGTCAACATGTTCAGGATCGTCGCAACCATTATATCAGATTTGATCTACTACAAATCCTCGCCAAAGAACACCGATTCGTACCATGGATGATTCGCGAGGTTATTGAAATTAAAAGAGAAGATGGCTGGGTGCTACCATCTGCTTAGGATCCCATACAGCAAGACTGAAAGATACTGTAAGTTCGTTCTACGTAGATCGAACAAAAAATTAATAATTTAAAGTTGAAAGTAGCCTTCTTTAACTATGACATCAGTACTCAAACAATTTAGTTCCTCCGTAACCATGGGTGTTGCAAGTATAAGATGCCCGAAACGTCGGAAATTAAAAACGTTAAAATTAAATGCGATAAAATCTGTAGAATTATTTTTCTTACATCTTTCTTCTTATCAAAGCTATTCATGTTTTTATGTACATACATTACATTTTCATAAATAAATTGCGATGTCTACGTTAATATGTTTTCATATTTCTCTTTTCTCTTAGGGGCTCTTTACAACATAAGTAAAACGTATGTTCCAATTTCAGTCGCGTTACCCCATAGCAAAATTTCACACGGCATGACGATGTGAAAGTAACTAAAGTAAACTAATCTACTCCAACTGCATTTGCAAAGGAGTTTTTTTGCTTACCGTAACTGGGCTCCATCCTCGGTTACACTATCTTTTACCTGATGGTAAGTGACGTCAGTCATCATTTGCCTCACGGTAAGTGTGTAGTAAGGTAAGCGATAGTGTAGCCAAAGACAGTAAAGCGCACTGGCTTAATTACAGCCTGTTTACTCTTCCCTTAAATACACCTTTTAGTAGCACCCGCTTTCCCGACCCCAGCGGCGGATTTGGTCTCTGGCTCCGCCGCCAACCAAGTTTCAGCCGCAGAGGGTAGGGAGAGCGGCGCCTCGCAATACCGACACTCCACTCCCTCCGCGGCCCCACCACCACCGCATTAACGCTGCGGCCCCGGCAGAGTCACGGAGGATAGGGCGAGTGGCGCATCGCCATACCAACACTCCTCTTCCACCGCGACTCCACTTTGGCTGCAGCGGTAAGGGGAGAGGATACCCCTCTCACCACAGCCCACTGACACACATCCGAAGTGGGCTCGCCAAGCCCACTCGGAGTGGCCACCTCGGGCCGACCCTACACCACGGGCCAGCCAAGGGGTTCCTCTTTGTTCACCGAGGGTGACCGAGCCGCGGCTACTAAGCCCCCCCGCCACGACAAGGCGGGAACCCGTTCGGGGGGTCCCTTAAATACACCTACACCTCGTAGTAATGGATGAAAAGACAGACGTAATAGCAAATTATTTCACTCCACTGCCATACCAATTATGAAGGACGCAGAAAACGCTTTAGTTCGAATGTGTGGTATATATACAAAGGGGTGGTGTTTTGTTGAGCATTTGGGTTTTTTTTAATTTATCTATTCATTTTCACTAACAATATACATTAAGAGAGCAACAAAAAATATGTGCTTACATCTGAAATAATATTATTGTTAGATGAAAAACTGTTGTCTAAACTAGATAAAACTTGTATCTTAGATCATCAGGTTCCCATCTGGAGATATCCGTGGACAAAATAGATAGATGAAGCTACAATAAATGATTTCCTTTGCAATTAAACAATAAAACGAGATTCATAAAAAACATAAACAATAAGAAAGAAAATAATGTCGCACTAAATAGCATACAGAGACAACAGTTGCAACGGTAGATACTCTATGTTACTTTTTAATGTTAGCATTTAGGATGTACATAACTGAGTAGAATAATGAAAAATGTTTATGTATTTGTAAGTTATAAGTAGAGGTACATAAATAAATAAATGGAGTATAGTTAAATATATAGGAGATATTTTATTATGTTAATAAATTACCAGACTTTATTTTTAGTTTATACTTTGTTTTTAATTGTGTACTTATTATATACATATATTATCACCTCCTTGATTGTATTAATAATTCAATATATTTAAAGACAATATAAAAATCATGGAAGTTACATCAAGCAATTATTAAATAAAATAATAATAATTAATCAATAATTCTTATAAAATTTTCAGTATCATAATAGCTTAGGTTCAGCAACTAGAAGCAACCTTATTTCTGCATTTGTATGATGATAAAGAATATAGAATATACATCAGTTTTACCATTACAAAACTCGTATAAATAAGCACCAAGAAAACCAAAAAATCTATGTGTAAATTTCATTCTCGTACACACGTTTGCGTTTACACTAAATAATATCTTCGCTTTTTGCTTTTGAACTCTGGATACTAGTAGATCTATCTGTCGATATTCGTCGCACAGATTACAATCTGTGCGACACTCTTTCCACTCTTTGTAAAGTTCTTTAG
This sequence comes from Parnassius glacialis, assembly GCA_033319125.1. Lineage (NCBI taxonomy): Eukaryota > Metazoa > Arthropoda > Insecta > Lepidoptera > Papilionidae > Parnassius > Parnassius glacialis. The sequence continues at coordinate 30,429,268 of JAVANC010000022.1, read as the reverse complement.
TAGGGTAAAGAAAATTGTGAAAGGATGCTACTTTTACTCTTTGAACTCTTTCGACTCTTTCTAATAGTAATAGTTATGTGTTTTTCGAAGAGCATTTCCAGACAGATATAGAATAGGTCAAAACGCGCAAACATAATGCGTAGTATACTGTTTTCTGCCGACTTCCAAAAAGGAGACGGTACTCAATTCGACTGTATGTTTTTTATGTGTGTTACCTCATAACTTTTTACTGAGTGAATCGATTTGGATGATTCTTTTTGTATTTGAAAGCTGGTACTTTTCGTGTGGTCCCATATGAATTTGATCAAGGTCAGACCAATAGTTTTTGAGTTATTCTTAATAACTCATATTGAAGTCGGCTGTACAAAATTTTTAATTTTAAATTATGATCAAGTTAAAATCAGCAATATGAGGCAACTTTCTGAATACTTAAATTTATTTACGTATCCTTGTTTTTAAGAGAGTAATGTGCTTTTCAAAGTTTAGATACTGGTCTATAGTAACACCTAGATATTTAATAGATTGAGTAATGGTTAATTAATTCTGTGCATTAACATAAAGGTGTTTGACCACAAGAGTGAATAATCAATTTGTAGCTTTTGGGGTGGAAGGGATAACCGTTGAATACTAAAAGTAATGTACATTGTTACTTACTAGATAGCCACCGAGTGACGAGATTAAGCCCTATTTGTGCATATATAAAAACCTCCCCCTAGTTGTCGCCCGAGAAAAGGAGACATGTATCATCGGCAAAAGAGATTATTTTACCATGATCTAGTTATCAAATGTGTAGTATGGCAAAGGGTTGGTGTCTTGCTGAGCATCTCAGTGTTCCATGGTAGTGGTCGGAATTAGGTCATAATATTTTTAATAAAAAAATCGATCAAAGCAACAGCTATCACAGAGTATGCTTCCGTTGATTCCCCGGCGAGTTACCTTCGATACGTTGAATTCTGGGTACACTGAATGTAACTTGTGTCTACATAAAATAGTCCAAGTGCATTTTAGAACACGCGAAACAACATGCGATCCCGACCTGCAGATTATCTTTCATAATATTTTCTACATTAAAAATTACAAACTACTTGTACAATTGATACTTACTTACGTGTACATTTAGTGTAATTGATATTTCGTAAACCACTTTCAGTTGTTTCATTCTTCTTGAACGAAACATGAAGTGTAATAATTGTTTAATGAATATGAAGTCCAATACGCTTCCACTAGTTTCTGAAGTCGGTGGTAAGACGAATTACGTGTAAAGTTATTTTTTTTTAATTTTGAAGACGATTCTACTTTAAAATTAAAGGTTAATAATTTCTTATTAAACACTAAAAGTAATATTGCTGTGACATAGTATAACAGTTGAAAAAAAAAACAAATTAGGAGGGTTCTTTGCTTGACATCAAGACAATAAAATCAATATCACTTATTTCCATGGTACAGAAACTTCAGTAAATTTTAACAATAAAATTATATTTATATGTTTGGGTGTAGTTTGAATTAGATAAATAGATAGAAAATTTATATGTTTAAAACATGGTACATAAGATGGTCAATGATGTGGAACTGACATGTTTTGCCATAATTGGCATGCAAAAATTAAATGAAATACAATTAATTACACGAAGCTAATCTTACATTTTAAAATTATTTTATTACTTAAAAATTGTGTACAAACATTCTTTTTGAATTATTAACATTATTTTTGAATATTATGTACAATTAAATACTTCTACTCTACTCTAGATCTACTCAAATATAAAGAATTCTTGAATTCATAAACAATAAATTGTTCATAAATTAATTATTTCATTATCACATCATTGTTACATAATTAATATTAAACATTATATGAGATTAGTTAAGCTATTATTATTTTAATAATTACACTACAGTGTAAATGATTTCATAATTTTAGTTACAATAAAATTATAATTTACAAATCTCAGGCTATTATGCAAATTTTACCATTTAACTTAATATATTATTTTACATTTTAATAAATAAATAATCAAAATGAATTACTAATTTCCTTAAACTAAATTTTATATTAAATAATAAAGACAAATTTATAATTAACTATATATTTCTTTTTTGTATGTTATCTCAAAATATTCTGTTACACTATAGAAACATTTATAAATCAGCCATGATTTTAGCGCCTTTATAAAGAGAGGAGAAGATAACTTCCTGATATCAGACGGAATTTTGTTATAAATTTTAATAGTCAGTTACACGATGGAGCCAAAAAGCGGTTAGTCTCTGGGGCGTAGCTGTGGATTGACCATTTCAAATTTCTGAAACAATTGTGGATGATTTTTAATAAAAAGTAGTAGTATCGATGTGCACGAGGAACTGTAAACGTTTGTACTGATACACCCACTTAGTTGCCATATCAACTTCCCAATACGCTTGAAGTGAGATGATACTACTATACGGAATAGTAATTGGTAGTCATGAGGAAGACGTAGGTACATTATACATAATAAATAATACAAATAAAACACCATCATCATCACTAGCCTAGTTCGCGGTTCTACGGACCGCGAACTCGAAAGGTCGTGGGTTCGTATCCGCCATTCCACTACTGTTGTGAACCATTTCTAATACAATCATTTTAAGTTTACCAGAATTGGTTTGAGAGAATATTAGTAATGTTAGTAGCATTACTAGTACTTATTATAAAAAAATCATAATAATTTACAACCCGTTATTTTTAAAGGTTTTTTTTTATAGAATAAGTGTGACAAACGAGCACACAGTCCACCTGATAGTAAGTAGATGCTGTGGCCCATAGACGACTACATCTATCTTCGCTTAAGAATCAAAATGCAGATACGTAGTCACCCCAAACGACTAATATGGAATATAATAATAAAGACTGGAAATAAGGCCTTCGGTTCTCTACAATCACCATACGAAACACAGCAATATTAAGCTGCTATTTCACGCTGGTATTCTATGTCCTTCCTCGGTCGAGCCGACCCATTCGTGCTACAACCATAATATGGCTGCAACATGGCTCTACCGTGTATATAGGATGACAAAAGGGCACGTTTTACGTGGTAGAGCCATGCTGCAGCTATATTAAGTAGTATAGTTGTAGCACGAATGGGTCGGCTCGAAAGGGGAATGACCACACAACATACCACACAATACCAGCGTAAAATAGCAGCTTAATACTGCTGTATTTCGTATGGTGCGTGTGGAGAACCGGAGACCCTTTTAACTGCAAATGAGGCATTCCATTTTAGTCCTCACGGGTGACAAAATATCTGCATTTTGATTTGTAATAGAGGAGAGATCACATCTACATGTCTATGGGCCGCAGCAACCACTTTCCATCAGGTGGACTGTGTGCTCGTTTGTCACCCTTATCCCATTAAAAAAACATATTCTACCTGATGATAAATGAATAATGTGGCCCATAGACACCTACATCTATTCTCATTTATATGAATCAAAATGTACATGCCATCCCTGAGGAAGAAAGGCCTATGTTTTCATTAACCGACGATCTACACTTTAACTTGGATTAATGATTTCATTGCTGCTGATGAAGAATTCGGTTGCTTGATTACAATATAGTTCACAGACAAACTAGCAGATTCTATCGAATATATAGTTTTAACAGAAGATGTCAAAGAATTTGTGTAATTGCTCATTTGTGTCACGTATGTCAGACTTGAAACACTAATCAAAATCAATACTCGTTAATCATAAGTATTACTCACGGTGTCTTACGTAGAAATGGAATAATATATAGGTTAGTATTGCATCTTGTGCCACTGTTGCCTCTACAAAAAAAAGGCCACCAGGGGACTAAGATCAAATGCCTCACATAACGTACAGTGTACAATGCTAAACACAACATTAGCAATGCTATCCAAGAAAGATTTTATTACGGTAGTTAAACCGGCAACCTGAAAATCAATATAGCGTGAAACATAAAAACGAATAACTGTGTAATAAGTAATGGAAATTATAAGGAAAAATATTCTTTGTAACAATGAGTGCTCCGCGTCATTGCATACGGCTTTTTGTTTGTTTTTATTACGATGCTTGACACAGAAAGATTTTTGTTAATCTAGTGATAATAAAGTTATTACAAAACTTACATTTAGGTTTATATGCGCAGACGCCGAAGAAATATGTTGCTTTACTGTATGCATTATTTCATCATCATCGTCACTATAATCACGTATTTGTCACATGTAATTCTGTCTAACTAGACATGCTTTGAAGTAATTTGGAACTTATTGTTTCGTCATCCGTCTCGGATTGGAGGTATCCCTATAAACATATCATATTTATCGTTATCTAGTCTTTTTAGAGATAAACATTAGCTTTTAAAATGTTTTTGATCTGGAAATAGCTCAGACCTTTACTTTGATTGATTATTTTTTTCTAAGCAACAATGAAACTTGTCTAGCACATCAAGTAAATTGACCTGAATGAAAACGCTCAGAGCGTTCTTCAGTTCGAAAACTTGGAATTATTGTTAAGAAAGTATGAGAACCAATCTAAAAATACTATTATTTTTTTCATTATAAGCACTTATACGACACTTTATAGAATGTGAGAAAAACAAAAATATCATAAATTTAATTCTTTGTATGGATGGACCGGCTCGAACCGGGGTGGTACCACGACCTCACAGAATACCAGCGTGAAGTAGAGGTTTACCTCTGCGTTTCGTTTGATGAGTGCAGGTGGCCGGAGGCCCTTTTTACTGGAAATGAGGCATTCCATCTTAGTCTTCATGGGTGACAAAGCATCTGCATCTTGATTCGCAAACGAGGATAGATGTAGATGTCTATGGGCCGCAGCAACCACTTACCATCAGGTGGACTATGTGCTCGTTTGTTACCCTTATCCTATAAAAAAAAATTCACTTAACTTCCCGTGTAGTAACGGTCTAAGAGAATTCACTACCTCATAATATATCTTCCCATGGTTCTCGTAAAAGGTGACATAGGGAAATTGAAACAAGACATCATGGGCCGCGGCATCTTCCTAATAATACGAGTAAATCAATAATAAAAATAAAAACTGCAGTTACCAACTCGCCTGGCAAGGGTGGCAACGATGTGGTAGTTTATGGGGGATACCTGTGTTTAGCAATGGAGTATTTGGTGGGCTGTAATGAATAAATTAAATTCTTTGTTTTATTCCCTAAAGTTTTAACTTTTGATGTATTTCTTAATTTTTTTTTATAGGAGAGGGGACAAACGAGCATGCGGCTCACCAGATGGTAAGTGACTACCGCCGCCCATAAACAACCGCAACACCAGGGGAATCGCAGATGCGTTGCCTTTCAAAAAAAAATACGCTCTTTTCTTGAAGGTCCCTAAGTCGTATCGGTCCGGAAAAATCGCTGATGGTAATCGATTCCACAAGGAAGTTGTGCGAGGAAGAAAACATCTTCTAAATCGCACAGTGGTGGACCACCAATGATCCAGATGGTGTGGATGGTATCGGGAGTTCTGCCGCAATGTGCGTTCGTGAAATTTGGCGGCTGGGATTAATTCGAACAATTCCTCAGAGCACTCCCCGTGGTAAATGCGAAAGAAAATACAAAGAGATGCCACATCTCTTCGCAGCGCCAATGAGTCGAGCCGATCGGAAAGGACTCGGTCGTCGACGATATAACTAACACCCTAAATTACACGCGGGCGAAGTCGCGGGGAACAGTTAGTAAGTAAAATAAAAAATCGAGCTATGGCTATTAAAAATTTGACTCTTAATGCTAAAACTTCTTATGAATCATATTTTAAGAGACAATCTAATCTGATTCATGGGAAATTTAACAGTTTTCGAAAATACAATTACTAATTGATGTTAATAAGGAATATTTTAGTTTTTTTTCTTCTTTACCAACCCGTCACAGTTTACTGCTAAAAATAGGCCTTTTTATTGCAGTAAGTAGGTATGCCATTTAACAAATAAATAAAATTGAAGTGTATGTTTTTAATGTAAAATATCAGCTTTTAACTAAATGCATATGAAAGTTATACGGTACTTTTAACAAAAACACAATTTTTAAAATGTTTGTCTGTCTGTTATTTTGTTCCGGCTAATTTCCGAAACGACTGGGCTGATTTTGATGGGACTTTCACTGGCAGATAGCTAATTAAAGTAGCTCGGGGGCTAAGCGCTTGCTGTTAATGCCACAATACGCTAGCAACCCCGGTTCGAACCCCGCCGGCAGCAATGAAATTGTTAATAGCAATTTTAAGCGCTGATTTACCACGTGCTCGGCGGTGAAGGAAAACATCGTGAGGAAACCTGTATGTCTAAGAAATAATAAAAAAAAATTTCGAAGACATGTGAAGTTCGCCAACACGCATTGGGGCAGCGCGGCGGACATTTCCTTGCCCTAAAACCCTCTCAGAAATGAGAGGAGGTCTGTGCCCAGCAGTGGGACGTATATAGGCTGAAAGTTTAACTTTTAAATTGTTGATGGTAACAGTTGTCATCTCTGAGGACTAAGTCTGAAGTTGTGGCCCAAAATCACTTATATCTATCCTCATTTAAGAAACAACTATTTAATAAAAAATTTTGGTTCTTCCCCGGCCGACTCATTCGTTGCGTTCCGTTGTGGTTGCAGCCATATGACGCAGCATGCCTCTACTATGTGACACCACTCCCTGACAGGGAGGATTTGTCATCATTGCCGCGCTTGGCCAGCATTTTTACATCAGACATATACGAGATGGTATACCGCGATTGATCGGTGGTTATGCGATCATTCTGATCGTTTCTATAGTCGCCGTTTACGACACCTGTGGGACGTAATGAGGTGATGGTGACGCCGCAACCACAAGGCAAATAAATTAATGGGACGTTCATTAAGAATAAAACTAGTTGGATATCTTCGATTATTGTGGTCAATTATGTACGATTACCGTTAAATCCTGGCCGCTATATGAGCAGCCCATGTCTAATCAATGGCCTTTGGCAGATGAAGACAGTGGTAATTAATTAAAAATACCTAATAAACGCTTCTATCTATATTCGTGGAATAAATGTTGATATATACATAGCTAATTTGAGTAACTGTCTGTTTATCGGATATAAGAAAACATTTTAATTATATTACTGTATGTATATTGTCTGAAAGTGATAATGGAAAGAATCAATTTGTGGTATCTAATTACTAAAAATTAAAAAAAAATTGTACAACCGACTTCAATATATATTATTAAGTATAACTCAAAATCTATTGGTCAGATCTTAATGAAATTTATATGGGACCACACTAAAAGCACCAGCTTTCAAATAAAAAAAGAATCATCGAAATCGGTTCACGTAGAACAAATTTATGAGGTAACACACATAAAAAAGAACATACAGTCGAATTGAGTACCTCCTCCTTTTTGAAGTCGGTAGAAAGGGATAGGCTAAAGGTACGATGTTCGAGTAATATAATTATATTAACTTTCCTTGTATCATGATCAGGGTGGAAGTTTAAACAAGATAATTATTCTGTGGCTGTGTGTCACTGTGAATTGCAAGTTTTAGATTTGATTGATAATTCTATACCTTTAGACTTTATTCTTCCCTCAATTTATACAATAAAGCAAATTATTCAGTATTACTTTAAATATGCAGTTTTTTATAAAATATCTAAAAACCTACTAACTACTTTGCTTTCAGTTACAGTTGTTAAATAATTTTTTTAGAATTTTAAATTTGGTCACCTACTTCTAAATAAATTTATAATAATTTATGTTATTTACCTTTTGATATTTCTAAATATTTTAAATTATAATTATTTATAAATTGTAAATTCTTCGATATTTATTAAAATACACATTAATTATTAGAATACACTTAAAAATTTCAATTACGAATCGGACGTTTTGGCCACCTATAGGGCTGTGAAAAACAGCCTTTATTAAAACTAGGTCTACTACTTACATACTTCATGATTCACTATTCACAACTGGACCTACTACTTACATACTTCATGATTCACTATTCACAACTAGACCTACTACTTACATACTTCATGATTCACTATTCACAACTAGACCTACTACTTACATACTTCATGATTCACTATTCACAACTAGACATACTACTTACATACTTCAGGATTCACTATTCACAACTAGACCTACTACTTACATACTTCATGATTCACTATTCACAACTAGACCTACTACTTACATACTTCATGATTCACTATTCACAACTAGACCTACTACTTACATACTTCATGATTCATTATTCACAACTAGACCTACTACTTACATACTTCATGATTCACTATTCACAACTAGACCTACTACTTACATACTTCATGATTCACTATTCACAACTAGACCTACTACTTACATACTTCATGATTCACTATTCACAACTAGACCTACTACTTACATACTTCATGATTCACTATTCACAACTAGACCTACTACTTACATACTTCATGATTCACTATTCACAACTAGACCTACTACTTACATACTTCATGATTCACTATTCACAACTAGACCTACTACTTACATACTTCATGATTCACTAGTCACGACTAGACCTACTACTTACATACTTCATGATTCACTATTCACAACTAGACCTTCTACTTACATACTTCATGATTCACTATTCACAACTAGACCTACTACTTACATACTTCATGATTCACTATTCACAACTAGACCTACTACTTACATACTTCATGATTCACTATTCATAACTAGACCTACTATTTACATACTTCATGATTTACTATTCATAACTAGACCTACTACTTACATACTTCATGATTCACTATTCACAACTAGACCTACTACTTACATACTTCATGATTCACTATTCATAACTAGACCTACTACTTACATACTTCATGATTCACTATTCATAACTAGACCTACTACTTACATACTTCATGATTCACTATTCACAACTAGACCTACTACTTACATACTTCATGATTCACGTTATTTTTATGAGGGGTCGCTTAATATTAATTATTTCAAATTGTTTAGTTAATGTAGCGTGCTAATTACCAAAATTGTAATAAATGTGATACAGTATTTTACCAATATAATTTTTTTTAACAACAGTGTTACATTCTTGATTGTATGGTGTCATAGACTAAATAATACTAACGAGAGTTTTGTTATTAACCAAACAGTTTGCTAATGATATGCTAAACTATCGTGTAAATATAGATAGAGACTGACAATAAACCACGTTTGCAAGTATCACATGTACTTGTACCTACGATCTTGACTTGTACAGAGAGCAATTTTTATTCCGGGTTTTAAGCAATTTTAGCTGAATAAGCTTCTAAAATTAAAATGACGAAGTGAAATAACATAAATATTTATAATTTATTATGCATTATGCATGAAGAAACATCAACTACAACTTTTGCTCAAAATAAACTCGACAATTATCGCAATTCGCAAACAATTGGACATTATTTGCGTCAGCTTGAATGGCGAAGTCATGTTTAGGTGTTACGTGGACGGTGTGCTTAATACAATAACCTATTTACAAGTCTGAGAGACGCTGGTTTGTTCGCTGGCTTTTGTCATCAGTGTGATGAATGGAAAATTTTTACTTGTATGAAATGTGACTAACATCTGTTAAATAAATCGGTCTTAAATAACCGTTTTCGAAACATAATAATTACTTTTTTAAATTAAGACAAATTTGTGTTTCAAACTAATCTACGCTAAAATAGCTGAAGGCTACGTTCTTATAAAAAATTACTGACTTTAAACATTTTAAAATTAAGACAAATTTGTGTTTCAAACTAATCTGCCCAAAAATAGCTGAAACTGACTTTAAAGATGACTTTCACGTTTAATTTATACATACAATTAAGATGAACGCGTAATTAATACAACAGTAAGAATTGTTATTTAATAACTATTTAATATTTCAGAAACAATGCCACGGCTAGAGCAGCAGCCCCCAGAGGACTTTCGTCGAGTGTTGCGCGAGAAAGCTCTAAGTCACAGTTTGTTCTACCTCAAACTGGGCGCGGGAATAGAACCGGATAAGGCGAGGGAGTCTGCGTCCGCGCAACGCAGACCCAGCGCCAGTGGAGTTGCGTTCGCGCCTCAGAACGCGCGTGTCAGGCACGCGCAGCCGCGTGTCTCCGAGCTACTGCGGCGCTTCGAACCCGCCCCCATGCAATACCTCCGCATCCCGCGGGCCGCCACTCCACCCGAAGACATCACATCCTCAGATGACGACGACCGAGCAGCCGTAAGGCGACGTAGTCGCGACTTGAGCGACGATTCTGCAGTGGAACTGGAACCGAGGCCAAGGCGGCATTCCCACCCTCGCGACGTAACACCACCTCCAGAGACAATGTCGCCAAGGAGGGAGAGGACTTTAATTGAAGCAAACGTGGTGGAGTTGGGCCGGCGAGGTAGCGAAGGATGTGAAACAAGAGGTCGCTGCGTGAGGACACCAAGTGTGGTCGTCAGCGATTATTCCGATGGAGTGGCTGTGGGTGCTACTGAGGAAGAAGTAAACTGGTTGAGGTCGAGATCCCTGTCAGCTGATTCGGCGTGCTCGTCGTGTTCTACTCTGTCAAGTCGGGAGGATGACGAGTTCGAGTCACCAACCCTACCAAAAAAGGTATGTGCTCTAATAATATTAATTCCATGTATATATTTTATAATTTTATATGTGTAGGATAATTATAACGTATATTGTATAAACGTCTCTTTAAATACCTAGGTAGGTATTAAATTCTCTTGTTAGTTATATTTAGAAATTATTTTAATATTCTACATGAGAAATTCTAGGATTAGATATTAGATTCACAGCTTTGACATTTTAGATAAATAATCTTACATATAATATGCAGTTTTCCCCAGTTATATTCTTAAAACGTAAGTTTTCATTGCGAATATAGGGAATTATTGTAATTAAATAGGTAGGTATGATTAAATTCTTTTCATCAACAAAAAATTTTTTTTCAGCACCAATATTTAATTGACTTAATTTTCGTTGCATAGTAAATCGAACTGACAGTAAGGACGTTATTAACATAATTATTAGACTTCAGCTAATTAGTAGTTAGATAAATTTTAAAGTATTATTTGCTATCGTTTAACAATGAACTAACACTACTACGAAGGAATAAATTAGCTTGTGGATTTTACATATAAACTTACACTTTCACTGTCCGGTTTCCAGACACAATAGTAAGACAATAGCAGTGCCCTATATGTTGTGCACGGGACAGCGAAAGGGTTAATATTACAACATATTACAAAAAATCGATCGCTTTCGTCAATTGTTGTCATTTTAATTATTATTTTTAATTCAAGTAACATATACTATACCGAAAATTTAATTTTTTTAATAATTTCTTGAATTCCTTTATTTTTTCAAATTTGGTATAATTAACAAATAAATTAGCTATATATCAGTTCATTCTTATTTATTTAATGGCATTCCGAGATTTATTCCATTAATTCGATTTACTTAAATAATTTAGTTATCATCATCATCATCATTACAGCCCTTCACAAGTCCACTGCTGAACATAGGCCTCCTCCAAGGAATGCCACTTTTATACCTTAAATTATTTCTTTAATTCAATTTACGAATCCTATCAGATTCAATCGATCCAATCCGAAGAATCTAATTCAAAATAATAATAATTGTTATCGTAATCAAAACTGTGTAATATACCATTTTCATAATTATTTTCATCATAATAAAAGGCATGTTGGATAATGTTGATCTTAGTAAAGAAAGCCGTGAAGATATTACAAGATGTAAAAAAATAATCACTTTAAGATAGTTATAATTTATTTTTATCCTAATTACTCAATTACTGTAGTATTATATTCAATAAGTTCGTAATCTTTTTTTTACCCTTTGCTATTAATTATTACGCGTATCGAGTCTCGACTTTGAAATCAATTCTTCATCCATTTCATTTATCGCTAGCCTCCGTCAGTTACGTCAGCAGATTGTGTTACTCCGACCGGTCGTCCTGTATACGTTATGATTTTATGCGCTTCATGTCGATTATCGACTTTAAAAAATCATTTTAGGTTAATAAGTGAATGCGCGTTTTTATTAATTACTGGTGGGTCATTAGGTCACATTTAGGTTTTGAAAAAGATTATTTAGTAAAACAAAATACTTTTATAAAATATAAAATTCGATTTCAAAGAACTAAAGGGGAAACAATTTCACAATCTGAAGTCGATGCTAAGACATATTGTGTAGAAAAACACATGCAATCAACTATGCAGAGTTATGAGTACCTACCGCAAATATATGCGAGCAACGCGATACTTCAACACGCTACGATGCAAACATGGAGACAAAAACAACAACACGATTCGATCGAAACTAAATAATGTTGGGTTCGGTTGGGTTTCGAACCAGTGACGCAATAGTTAATTTCCCTGTAGTACTTCAAATAACAGTGCAATAATATGTCGTAGTGATCGCGGTGTTGAGAATAGTAGTCAACTTCCGTTTTAACTGGATACTTACGACACTGTTTTACTCTCTTTTACAAGCAAGAAAATACAAAGACGTAATATATGAAGTTTTTTATTTATGAAATTGAAACGACAAACGATCTTACAGTCCACCCTTTTTTATAGAATAAGGGTGACAAACGAGCACACAGTCCACCTGATGGTAAGTGGTTGCTGTGGCCCACGGATATCTACATCTGTCTTCGTTTGTGAATTAAAATGCAGATGCGTTGTCAGCCATGAGGACTAAGATAGCATGCCTCTTTTCCAGTATAATAGGTCTCCGGTTCTCTACACTCACCATACGAAACACAGCAGCATTAAGCTGCTATTTTACGTTGGTATTTTGTGAGAGCGTGGTCCTTCCCCGTTCGAGCCGAACCATTCGTGCTACAACTATACTATTAATATAGCTACAGCGTGGCTCTACCACGTAAAATGGTAACCACCTGATGGTAAGTGGCTACTATAGACCATAGACACCCGCAATCAACTTCTGTAACCACTGAGGACTATTTAGTGCCTCATAGTCTCAAGCCTATAATTATACTGGCTCTCCAGATCCTTGACGGAACACAGCAGCGCACGCACTCCTGCTTAACGGCATAATTGGGTAAGAGTGTGGTACCTAAGCAGACAGACTCCTATGCAGAAAATCATTCCTACCTAGTACGTAGTAGTTAAATAGAATGTATACATTATTATCCGTATAAATAGGATGTAAACATTATTATCCGTGTAAATAGGATGTAAAGTTTATTAACCGTGTAAATAAGATGTTAACTTTATTGACCGTGTAGTGGCGGTGTAAGTATGTCTACTACCCCATATGGTCCTGTGGGTGTCGTAAGAGGCGACAATGGGAAACAAACCAGAAGATGGACAGCAGCGTCTTTCTAATAACAACTCAAAATTATAATAGACTGGGGTTGCTAACCCGTCTGCTAAGCTCCTCCCTATGAGGGAGGCCAGTGTTCAGCAGTCGACTTTTATAGGCTGTAATGGATGCGCATATGAAACTTTATTCTAATTTGTAACTAACAGACAATATTGTTTATTGTTTTAATGTTATCAGAAAACGCAGGATGTTACATCAGTGTTATTCCGTATCAAACGTTTCCATTGTACGTTATCATGGGCTTTATACGACATATATTTAATCTGAAGCTTCATGATACAGTAATGGTAGGTCATTTACTTGCGGGACGGAAGCCAGCATCCGTCAAATGCATGCGTTGTATTGTTAGTGTCCGTGGTAACTGGAGTGAGACAATTTCAATTGTGGTATTCCGCCGTTTTGTGACGGCGCTCCGTTGTTCACACCATAAATCCCCAATGTGAAAAAATAATTTTTTGAAGACTAATGCCCAAATACACAAATGCTACTCCATTTTAAAATGCCATTAATTATTGTGCTGTCTCTATCACTTTAAATCAAAGTGACTGTGACACCATGAGACTTAACGACATCTTTAAATTGAGTAACCTTTAAGTATTTGGCCATAAGTCTTATATTTTTAACTGGAGATCCGCCGATTTCTGGATTTCTAAAACAGCGCCACCTGCCTGGTCCAATTATGAATCACTCTAATACATATAAAAAATTTCTTGAAAATCGGTCCAGCCATTTGCGAGCAATTGATTTTTATATATAGAGATAAGTAAGAGGTAGTACGAATATACATGTATAGGTATACACTCTATCTATCCTTGATTAATATCCAAAATGTAGATATCTTGTAACCCCGAAGAATAAATGCGAATGTCTCGTTAACAGTAAAAAGGGTCTCCAATTTTCGTCACACGTCATTCGAATCAAATCAATATACTATGCTATGCATACTTGTGCAAAAATTTTCGCCTATAAATGTTCAATCCTATTTTTTTTATTATTATAGTTTTTAATATTGTATAAAATCTTAATAATGGTCCCTGTTTGCCTGATGCTTTGATTTTTTTTTCGATTTCATCGAACAACTGCTTACATACTAAGCTACATGACGATAATCTACATAAATTTTCCAAAATTGCTTGACGCTTACAAGTGTACAATATGTTTTTACTGCCTAAAATATTTTTAAGTTATAATTAAGGAACCTAAATGTCACCTGTAACCTACCTAAAAATATGCACGCTGTGTTCGTCTATAAGAGGTAAGTTGTATAGTATAGCACATATTATAGTTAAGGCTGTTATAAACAATGGCTTGAAAAAAATGTCAAACTGTTATTACAAAACCTTATTAAATAAACTGTAAATAAATAAACTCTAAGAGTACCTTTGTATTTTCACGTACTTCGCTATCTTTACATGGTAGAGCCACGCTGCAGCTCTATTATGGCTGAAACAACGCGAATAGGTCAGCACCTCTTGGGAAAGAATATCAACGTAAAATAGCAGCATAATGCTGCTGTGTTTCGTATGATGAATGACGAGAACCGAAGACCCTTATTGCTGGTAACAAAGATCCATTATATCAACAAATCCATATACAACGCGTTACCGTACTCCTATCATCCCCGTTTTATATGTGTACCTTCAACTATAATGTTCGTTCAATCGGTTGTAACTTATTAGAAAATAATCTGTGAGAGAATTAATAATGATTAGTATTATTTCGACCAAGAATGCACAAGCTGCGTTTGATCGCCTGCGCTGCGCAGATTGATTTCTAAAGCCCGTCTCCACCAAAGTTTTGTTGCCAACACAACAGTTGGTAACAAAACTTGAAACAATGTCGGGAACCGTGTTTCCATTTACGGCGACAACATCAAAGGAATACGCTTGTTGCAAACATTTGTTCCCTCGGTGGAGACGTTTGTTAGAAACAGTTGGAAATAGTTGGAAACATAACTGTTGTCAACAATTTTGGTGGATAAGCGGTTTAAGTCGTGTCGTGTGCCATGTACCTACGGAGCGTATCGATACCTATTACCTACCACAATGCCCGTTACTTACGGTCTTGGTGGGTGACGTGACGGAGCGGAGCGTTCTAGTTGGCGTTGTTGCATATTAATTTACACAAATAATATTTTTTGCATGTGCCGAAACGGTTACGGTCACGGAATAGAACGTTGTAGTGGGAGATAACTTCAATTGAAATCAAAATGCAGATGCGTATCGGCATTTTGATTTTAATCAAAGATAGATGGAAGTGTCTATGTGTCACTATAACCATTTAATGGCAGAAGGACCGTGCGCACGTTTGTAACCCTTACTTGTATAAAAAACATAAGCGGATTAACCTAACAATTGCATTCTGTCATTCTATACTTAAAGTGTGATAGCATCAAAACTCCATAAATTAGTTTTGTACATATTAAATAAAAATTAAGGAGCATATTCTTTCATTATTCCTCGGGATTGAAATTTTTATGTACTTCTCTTATTTATAAATAGGGTAGGTATACAAATATTTACCTAAACTGATATTTCAAAATAATTATGAGATTCTGTTAATCATATTAAACTATCAGACTTATCTAATCTAGATTTTTGGGCAATGCAGTATTCGCGTTTATATATTTATAGGAATTTCTAAGAAGAAATTATTATTCGAATTAGATTTAGAATTATCAAACTCCATAATATGCAATGTGTCTACCAGATTTTTCGTCAAATTATGACTCGTAATTTCTTATTTCTACAAAAACTTTCTTTCGTAGAGAATGAATCAGATCTATTATCGAAATCCTATTTCCAAGAATGATATACAGTCATATAAAACTGACTTGCGATTATAAAGTCATACCATGACTGGCTTTGTAATTAAGTACGAACCACATTTTTATGGTCAGGATAAAGTTATTGAGATGTCATATAGTACGTTTTATTTATAGAGGATATTACCAAGACCAAGTTATAATTATTTACATCGTTGTCGTGGCTTATGCAATAATTTATTTCAATTAGTAATATTCAATTATTAGATTAAATAGAACGAGTTTTTTGGACATGTGGTATTTGCGACATAAACTTTACTGGATTTTTATACGTATCCATCAAATAATTATTTTACAATTTTTTTTATTCTACTATTTATAAAAAGTGTAGGGAGGTCTCAAAACGATTTTAAAATTATCAATTTTTTACCTGATGTTAAGTGGATGCTGGGAACCATAACCATAGAAACCTACATCTACCCTCAATTGAGAACCAGAATGCAGACACGTTATCACCTCTAAGGACTAAAATAGAATGCATGTTTCCAAGCGCTTTAATAATCGCGACTTTGTTTATGTTAGATATTTGGGATTCAATGAAGTGCATGCGTCGCAATAATTAATACGAACTAAATAAGGAAAATACAAAATGTTGTTGTTGTACTAGTACCTATATACCATACCATAGTAAGTTTGCGACTAATATCAATAAACTTTTGGAACTATTAGAAGAGCACAGTTAATCAGTGTATTGTGTAAAAGTCTGGATTCATCTATAGAGGATTATAACAACGACGATACTTGCCTTTTGTTGCATTGAGATATTATGTACCTACTACTTTAGTACATAATAGTTCTATTTTTTGTTGAGTTCGGCATATATTTACATATACAAACTGGTCCTATTCTGTTTATATATTAATTGATACTATACTTACTTAATTTTCCAAAGCTTTCTCTTCAACATTCTAAAATATAATATATGTTTTAAATGAAAAAAATTAAATTATTCAAGAGAGTCCACAGCTGAACATAACCATAGATTGCCTCATAATTGCACATTGCCCCTAATAGAGAGGATAGATCGCCTCGCTTGGGTTAGCGATTGCAGTTTTTTTTTAATTATTCGGCATTTAAAGAAGTGTTCTGAGGAATTGTTCGGACTAATCCCAGCCGCTCAATTTCACCATCGCACATCGCGACAAAACTCTCGCGAGTCGACAATCAATGGTATCGCTACCATAGATACCATCTGGATCTTTGGCAGTCTACCACTGTGTGATTTAGAAGAAGTTTTCTTCCTCGCACAACTTCCTTATGGAAACGATTACCACCAGCGATTTTTCCGGAACGATACGACTTAGGCCCTTCAAGAAAAGTGCCTACTCCTTTTTAAAAGGCCGGCAACGCATCTGCAATTCCCTTGTTGTTGCAGTTGTTCATGGGCGGCTTTAGTCACTTACCATCAGGTGAGCCGCATGCTCGTTTGCCCCCTCTCCTATAAACATTAAAAAAAAAACCTAAAATTAATATGTTTTAATTATACTAAAAATTTTATTTTTTTATAATTGTAAAAGATGATGTAATTGGACGTTATTTAATTTTTTTCTTCCTTCAACTTTGGTGTATAATCAGCTTTACACAGACAATAAAAGCGTTTTCTTGCAAAGTAAATTTGTTCATATCTGACTCTATAACAGCAAAATTCATCTCACGGACGGTATTGACGTCAATCGCTTCAAATAATTAGTTTTTATTACTGAGCCTCATTTAATAAATCTTTTAATTGTTTTGTGGCCACGTATATTTAAATAAATATACTTATTTTTGTGAAGGAAATAAAATAAAGTGTCTTAGAGTATCTTGGAGTTCCGAATTGTTACCAAAGTTCTACGTAAAGTAACTTGATTCTTTTCACTGTGACCTGGCTAGGGATAATTTAAAATTTTGTACAACCGCCTTCAATATAAATTATTAAGAATAACCCAAAACTATTAGTCAGACCTTGATCAAATTTATATGGGACCACATACGAAGCACCAGCTTTCAAATAAAAAAAGAGTCATCGTAATCGGTTCACCCAGAAAAAAGCTATGATGGCACATAAAAAACATACAATCGAATTGACTACCTCCTCCTGTTTGAAGTCGGTAGAAAAGTAAATTGTGTGAACCATCCCAACTCACTTTGTTGTAATGCCTAGTGGTTTTATTCCAACTGAACTACATCTTACGTGAAGTACCTACCTACGAAGTCGTCGTACGGTTACCGATATTAAGTTGCGAAATAAAAATTCATTACCTAATCAGTTTCTGTGGGCTTCGTACTATTTTAGTTTAGATAAGTGTTAAAAACGATAGAAAAAACATAACACAACAAAATTATACATACATAATCAACCGCGCCTGTTACCCAGAGGGGTAGGCAGATATTACGCATGTTGTTTGGCACGATCCTGGCACACCTCTCGCCTACTTTACGTCTGCATATGCGTTAATTCCGACTCAGATTGGTAGGATACGTGGGTGATACCTACTGCAGTTTTCCAGAAATTTAAAAAGGACCAAAGTAAGAAATCGCCAATACCTTTATCTTTTTTTAATTCTTTATGTGTTCAGTCAAACCACTGAAAGAAGGGTAGGCCCAACACTCTCCTTTAGGGTTCTTTTAACGCAGCCATTTCATCTCGCTAAACCTTTTTCCGATAAATCCATTTAGACGTGCTTCACACACTTTCAAGTAACCTACTGCCATTTTTTAAAACACTGAGTTCACGTGGGTAGACATATAATATACATAATAGTACCACGCTGACGTCTGCTTGCGGTCAAGTACCCGCCAAAGGCCCTGATGATTTTAACTTTTAACATTCAGTGTCACACTAGTTTGTGAATATCCTAAACCTTAGTATGTTTTGGAGAGGCTCAAATAGGTAGGTAATATTAATGTTTATGTCCCATTGATGTTGATACATAGTTTCCGATACTAATCGAAAGTTGCCGCCGTCGTCGTAATGGACCAGTGCTGTTAGTAAATATTTTTTTAAAAATCCAATGCCAATCTGGTTACATATTTAATGATCTCTAATATATAAAAAATATGTCTCTATACATACGATATATATATATAATATATATCTAATAGTTTGTTCGTATTTTATACGCTGCCATAGCGTTCATCAGATTGCACTAAAATTTTGTCAACTTATTGCTGGCACTTGCGCGAAGGTTATAGACATGTTACCTACAATTAAATTACCGTAGGTGGCGTGCGTGTCGTACCGACATTTTTAAATAAAAGTCATAATATAATATATCATTAAATTTCAATGACTGTATTATCATTCCTAATTAACAATATATAAGGCTTCCAAATTTAAAACGATATTTCCACAAATATTTTTTCTGCGGTAGCAACGCGCCGGGTACCAGCTAGTTTTATAATAAAACAATCTTGTTGTGTAAGGGATTGTATGGGAGTTGGAAATACTGACTTGCTAGTGATGCATCCTGGTTATCGAAGACCAGGCTTCCACCAAAGTGATTTCACACAACCATCAAGTGTTGTTGAATACAGTACCCGGTACTGGTACTGGTTCATATCCAGTTTTAGTACCTGCGGTTTAATAGTTGCAACATGTTTTGTTTCCTGTGTTGACACGCTTGTTCCGCCTCTCATTTAGTACTGGAATAGTGCCAAAATCCTGGAAGCTGGCCAACGTGCAGCCTGTTCCAAAAAAAGGCAGCCGCGCCGACCCTGCCAATTATCGTCCAATCTCAATTACCTCCATACACTGCAAGATTATGGAGCGTATATTGAATGCCCGCTTAATGGCATACCTAGAACAGAATGACCTCCTTAGTGACCGGCAATATGGGTTTCGCCGAAGTCGGTCAACTGGGAACCTTCTAGCGTATGCCATACACGTATGGGGCGAGGCACTCGTGAACAGTGGGGAAGCACTTGCTGTTTCCCTTGATGTCTCGAAAGCCTTTGACAGAGTTTGGCACAATAGCCTTTTGGGTAAGCTTCGAGCGTACGGCTTATCCCCTGGTCTGATTGAATGGGTAAAGGTCTTTCTGAGTGAACGGTCTCTCCGGGTCGTCGTCGATGGCTGCTCATCCGATCCTATGGCGACTAACGCCGGTGTTCCTCAGGGGTCCGTTCTCTCCGCAACTCTCTTCCTGCTGCATATAAATGATCTGCTTATGCCCGGTATCTATGGGTATGCAGACGATAGCACAGTTGTTGAGAGATACCAACCAAGTCCTCGGGCCAGTCGGGATCAAATCCAGTCCGAAAGAGAAGCTATGGTAGAGCGTGTGAATCTCACATTACAAGCAGTCTCCGATTGGGGCGATGCCAATCTTGTGAAGTTCAACGCCTCCAAAACACAAGCGTGTCTCTTCACTGCAAAAAGGAGCCAGCTCACCTTGGCTCCTTCTTTCCGAAATGTATCACTGAAATATACCGACCGTCTTCAGTTGTTAGGGTTTCAAATATCCTCAAATTTGAACTTGGGGCGGTTCATTGAGTCCAAGGCCAAAGCAGCTGCAAGGAAACTGGGAGTCCTTGCAAAGGTGCGGCGATACTTCACGCCGGGACAGCTGCTTAATTTATATAAAGGGCAAGTCCGGTTGTGCATGGAGTATTGCTGCCATATATGGGCTGGTGCTGCAAAATGCCACCTAGGAGCTTTGGACTCAATGGAAAGGCGTGCTAAGAGGCTTATTGGTGACCCGAATTTGGTTAAAACCAATCTTACCAGCCTCGAACACAGACGTAAAGTAGCCAGCCTCTCGGTTTTCTACAGGATGCATTTCGGAGAGTGTGCGCAGGAATTACATAATTTAATTCCACCCTCTCCCTTCCACCATCGGACAATCAGACGTTCGGCCAGTCTCCACCCTTTCGTTGTTGACTTACCACGCATTCGAACCAAACAGTTCGCCACGTCGTTCATCATGCGTTCAGCAAAGGAGTGGAATAAGTTGCCAGCATCTGTCTTTCCATCCGATTACAGTGTGGGTGTCTTCAAGGCAAGAGTGAATAGGCTTTTGTTAAGTCAGTGCGCTTCACCATCTTAGGCTACATCACCATCACGTGGGATCGTAGATAAGCGCTGGCTTAGTAGAATATAAAAAAAAAACATAGTATGTATAAGTCACGTGGTTGATGTTAAATTAAATAATATCACATGTAACAAGAATAAGTTACCTCAATAAAAATAAAACAATTGTCTACAACTTATTACGTAACTGTTAAAAAGCGTACTTTAAAATTAAGTGCGTCATTAAACACTTTGTTACACAATAGAATCATTGTAACCAACATTATACTAATAGACAATTGTCACCACAAAAACAAAACGATGCAGCTCATGTAATTTAGTAAGTAAACAGTTAATTAGTAGGTATAAAAGAAAACAATAGCCTGTTATAGTTGCTCGTTTCCTGCAGTAGTAAACTGATAGTTTAAATTTTTTATATCCCTGTCCCCACCCACCATTGACGTCAAACAACCGGTCGGCCTGTGCGTGTGTGATGACAGGGCCGCCACTTGAAGGACAGTTTAATTTATATTTATGTTATCATTTTTGCTTAATGTATTTCTTTTTTTTTGGATTTGAAAATAATTGCACCATAACCACTGCTACTTTGTATGCTGAACAATTGGGATTTGTAAATGGGTTCAAAAATAATATCGCCAATTGTTGTTATTTCAGCTTTTAAAAGTGTTTTTTGAAGTTTTACTTCTTAACGTTCTTTTGGCGCGTTTGAGAAAAATGATGAGAGTGAACTTTTTACGAAGCGCCGAAACCTAAAAGCGACAACTTCAGTTGGTAATTGTCTGCCAAGTGTCAACTCAAGTTTTCGTGAGAACTGATAACTATATTCAAGGTAGTTATTTTTTTTTTGTTATTTTTGTTTTGTTACGCTGAAGAAGTACTGTGTACGTGTGTGTGCGTACATAAGTACACACACACACACACACACACACACACGCACGCACGCACGCACGCACGCACGCACGCACGCACGCACGCACGCACGCACGCACGCACGCACGCACGCACGCACGCACGCACGCACGCACGCACGCACGCACGCACGCACGCACGCACGCACGCACGCACGCACGCACGCCCGCACGCACGCACGCACGCACGCACGCACGCACGCACGCACGCACGCACGCACGCACGCACGCACGCACGCACGCACGCACGGCCACGCGCACGCGCACGCACACGCACACGCACACGCACACGCACACGCACACGCACACGCACACGCACACGCACACGCACACGCACACGCACACACACACGCACACGCACACACACACACACACACACACACGTATTTTGTAATACTTATTTATAGTCGCCTGTTTAGTGATTTCTTGTTTTTCTATTGTTTTTATTTTGATGCGTTTTTATAGGATAAGGGTAACAAACGAGCACACAGTCCACCTGATGGTAAGTGGTTGCTGTGGCCCATAGACATCTACATCTACCCTGATTATGAATCAAAATGCAGATGCGTTTTCACACGTCACGCAGGTCTAAGATGAAATGCCTCGTTTCCAGTAAAAAGGGTCTCCGGTTTTCTACACTTGCCATACGAAACACAGCAGCGTTAAGCTGCTATTTTATGCTGGTATTCTGTTAGAGCGTGGTCCTTCCCCGGTCGAACCTACCCATTCTTGCTAGAACTATATACGTGATATAGCTGCAGCATGGCTCTTCCACGTTTTTCTATGTAAAATCTAAAAATATTATAAGAATAATTTATATCTGAATATTCACCGTATTGCACTGATATACCTAAGTAATTTTACTAAAAATAACCTTCGCCGTGCCGTATGTGTGTATTTCTTGCTGCAAACTTTATGCATTTATAAATTACCGAAAACTAATTAGCGAGTTAAAATTTAGGGTCTATTCAAATCAAGAAAATACGCCGTTCGAGTAGATAGTTTATCACTTTTAGTTTTTGAGTCCAATTTTTTAAAGTTTAAAACCAAACACGTCTCCGTTTCTGGGAGTCTAAATCTGCTCTTTTTGAAAGAATATAGGCGTGTGTTCGTTAATATTTTAACGACTTTTTGTCTCGTAAATTCAATCAAATCAAATGTTTTAAGTGTAAGTTTCACAATTTTTTAGTTAAAGAAAACTTGAACTTTCAAGTAGCCGACGTATCAGGAGTTGATAGGGCAGATCCTACGGTGCCCATTATATTTTTCGCTTTGATTCTGGAGTCGGAGTTGTTAAACTTTGTTCCAATGTAAATTATTGTTGCCTTTTATATAAACTAGTAAGATAAAAGTCTGATAGTATAAATTATATATATATAGGTATATATATATATATATATATATATATATATATATATATATATATATATATATATATATATATATATATATAAAATATAATATAACTTTAAGATATATTTCATATCATGTAACGATTTAATAATTATTTCTATAACTCAACCCTAGTTAGATGAGAGTAAAGTGTCAAAGTGTACAATCGCGCTTCCACGTTGCAGTTATTAAACAATAGGCGAAATCGAAAGCGCCTTGTTTCTAATAATGTTCTGTTTTACTCTAGGATTTCATAGAGCGATATTTACCTGCACCTAGCGGGGCCGCGACATGCGTATAATAATACAAGAAATGTATGTTGTAAGTATAGGACTAGTAAATATTACGATGCGATTTGTGCCCGCATTGGTGTGTGTATAATCAATAATCATTAGCTTTACGTCAAGTCTTAAACGCCACTTCGATTAAATATTTATAAAATTAGGCCAGCGGTTACCTAGACCAGGGCTTCCCAAACTTATTTTTACTGTGACGCCCTTGGGAATTTGCCACTTATTTGCGACGCCCATTCTCTGGCCAAAAAATACTTACCAGTTGATTACTAGAATCAGGTGTTACTTTGCGGAAGTCCATTATATTAAAGTTGGTAAAAAATTACTTCGCGTATATCCGCTCGATAAAATAAATGATCGCTTAGCGGTCAGCCACCGCAGAGTCTAGATTACCTGAAGATGCCTCGTGTAGAGGCGAAACACGTGTCGTATTGTCGTCAGTGGTGGGTCTTTCCTAGTGTAGTGGTATTGGGGTTAGTGGTGCTTGGTTTAGTGGTGACGGTGATAGTGCACGCAATTGAGGGAAGGCAGGAAGTGCTCTTCAAGCTAGGTAAGACACATAATTTTATTTTATCGAGCGGATGTACGCGAAGTAATTTTTTACCAACTTTAACCTACCAGTTATATTTCTAGCCTAGTAACAAGCTACCAGAAAAACTCCTAATAACATTTATAATTTTTATTAAATTATATGAAAAAAAAAAACAAGAACAAAAATGAAAAGAGATACTTTGTTGGCTGGTGACTAATGAGAAGGATGTTCTTGCTTTCCTGAGCATATCTTCTCAAAACGTGGCTCAAGTTTGGAAATTGCCACTCTCATCTCTTTCTCTAGATATATTTTCGATCTGTACTTGTTCTTTATAACTGCAACTGCAGAAAAGCCTGTTTCGCACAAGTACGATGTCGCATATGGTAATAGAACCCTCAATGTTGCAAAACTGATGGCACGATATTCTTGACAAACTGAGCTCCAAAATTCAAGTCTTTGTCGTATTGAAACTTAAGGCTGGAGTCACAGGACAATTCTATTAATTGTTCTTCTTCCTTTGTCGAAAGTGTTGATGGTGAGGTTGTCTGGAAAGGGCTTCTAACCCAGTCATATTGCTCCAGTAGTGTTCAAAATGGTCGCTTAAGGATGACAAGTGCTGTGTAGATATCAGTTTTAGAGAGGGATCAAGGATTTCTATTGATTTTTCTTGGAGAATGCCTTTTAAAGCAGGGAAACAGTATGTACTTGATCTTCTAATTTTCTTTTCCATAAGAACAACTTCTTCTGACACCCAGTGATTTTATCTACCAGTTGCTGTGTGTGAGTATTGTTTACCTGCAAGGACTTATTAAGATCATTTAATTTTTGAAATATGTCACAGAGATATGCCAATTTTATTATAAACTCTGTATTAATAAAGTTTCAGCATCATTGTGTGATTATGTCTGTAGATAAGTGTAAAACTAATTTCGTAGTTCGTGTACTCGTGCGAGTACGTTGCCTTTGGACAACCAACGAGAGTTGCAATAATAAATTAAAGAAGTATGCTCGGCACCCGATTCTTCACAAAGATTATGGAAAAATCTTGCTTTCACAGGTCGTGTTTTAATGTAGTTAACCACTTTGATAATTATATTCATCAGAAAATTTAATTCAGGTGTAATTTTCTTTGCAGCTAATACCTCTTTATGTATAACACAGTGTGTCCGTTTTACCTTTGGAGCCTTGGTTTTGATGAGAGCTTGTGGACTACAAGCTCTCATCAAAACCAAAGCTCCTTACTGTCCAGATATCGCTCGAGCACCATCCCTACACACACCCACACAGTTCTCCCATTTAATATTATTTTCGATCATATATGAATCTAAGATCTCAAATAAATCAGTAGCTTTACCACTTTCACGTATTTTTTGCAAAATAACAAATCCTCACACACATTTGTTTCTTGTATGTACCGCACGTAATATATCAATTAAGCATCATCATTACTATCCGTCGCTTTATCAAGTTGAATGGCAAAGCCTGAAAGTTTCTCCACAATT
Organism: Parnassius glacialis; assembly: GCA_033319125.1. Classification (NCBI taxonomy): domain Eukaryota; kingdom Metazoa; phylum Arthropoda; class Insecta; order Lepidoptera; family Papilionidae; genus Parnassius; species Parnassius glacialis. The sequence continues at coordinate 30,403,426 of JAVANC010000022.1, read as the reverse complement.
TGCTCATTATTATCTTCTGCCATGTCATGAATACCGCGTCTAATCGTATTGTTTGAAAGAAGTACATTTTTGATTTCTGTAGCCGCCGATTCTACAATCATCACTGATACCATATCAAACGCTGCAGGTAAAATCAATTCCTCAGCAATTGTGTGTGGCTTCCTACATTTGCTGAGCTACCTTGTAGGAGGCGAGCAATGCTTTGGTAGGAACTGATGCTATTGGAAGTAAAGCCGTGGACTGATGTTTCAGTTCTCGCAATTTTCTAACAAAAAAAGTATCTCGGCTTACCTTGTACATGACTATGAGTTGTTTCCAAATGACGTTTTAGTTTATTAGGAAGCATACTTTCAGCTGCCAATATTTTACGCCAAACGACACGTTGAGGAAGTTCTGCATTTCCTTTAGTAATGTAGGTAAATCCGAAATCCAAATATTGGTTACTTCTTCCGTTTTTCTGAAGTTTCTTTACTGCTTTCTCCTGAGACTTCACTTCGTTTTCTATGTCTTTGAATAAAATTATCCATAGTTCATATTGAAATTCCGCGTGCGTAATTAAACAAAACAAAAGCTTGACTGACTGAAACCATATGAATACGCGGGGGAAAGGGAAACGTACGAAGGAAGGTCGACGCCGATGCCGCGCCGGCCGGCCACCCGCGACTCTACTACGGGTACGGGACGATAGAACAGAATGCGCGCAGCGCTCATTCCACTCGATCGCATTGACACAGCCAATCTGTAGACGCCTCACGACGCCTCTGGGATAGAGCTGCGACGCCCCAGAGCGTCGCGACGCACAGTTAGGGAAGCCTGACCTAGACCATAAATTTCACAGCATGCGAGCAATACGAGTTTGATCCTCGTCTGCATCACTGAAATTATTAATTGCAATTTAAGTGCTGATTTACCACAAAACTCGGCGGTGAAGGAAAACGTGAGATATGCAGGTCGCATTATTGAGAGATTAAAAATGATTATACTCGAAATATGTTTACCGGACGACGTTTTGACACAGTAGTTACATACATTTTGCTGAATTGACACTTTGCACTTGTGTTCGGAGTGCGTTCGGCGGCGAACGCCAGTCGTTGCCCGTACTACCCACGCTAGGCCGCCACCAAATAGGAAACATTAATGTATCGCCAATACCAATATCATTATTTGTGAAATTGTGAATTCCGAATAGAAACATCAGTGACATTTGTGACTTTTATTATTGAACCCGAGGGACACCTTCTGCAGTGGTAGAGCCACGCGGCGGCTTTTGCTGTCGCACGGATGGGCCGGCTCGAACCGGGGTGGTACCACGACCTCACAGAATACCAGCGTGAAGTAGAGGTTTACCTCTGCGTTTCGCTTGGTGAGTGCTGGTGGCCGGATGCCCTTTTTACTGGAAATGAAGCATTCCATCTTAGTCCTCACGGGTGACAACGCATCTGCATTTTGATTTGTAATAGAGGATAGATGTAGATGTCTATGGGCCACAGCAACCACTTACCATCAGGTGGACTGTGTGCTCGTTTGTCACCCTTATCCTATAAAAAAAATCTTCTGAGAGTCATAATACGAGACTGTTAGGCTTATATTATGAGTCATAATTATAACTAGTACCAACGCGCATGTAAATTGCTAAGGATAACGCTCGTACAGTCTTTTGTAAATAAATACTGCCCCTTAGAGTTAAATATTTACACAGTGCGATCTCCAGTGCCGGGGGTTAACTTTTGAAATTGTTTTTATTGCAGTTTTAGGAAATGAATCACCTCTTTCAATCTGTAACGAAAACCTTGAAGACTTAATGCAATATTATCATAATTAATGAGGAAAATAAAAAATACTTGAAATTGGAGTGGCATGGCGGACTATCCCCATTCTTTTAGCCTTTATGAAATGAAAATTGATTGTGCTTACGTTCCCCGTATATTAGATGTTTCTGCGTTACTATTTAGTACTTTTAACTCGTCATTCGCCATTTTATGCTAGTTTATGACAGTTATTTTAAAAGTGGTATAACATATATACCTAGTCATATATTTTAAACAGTTGATTAAAAGTAGACAATTCCTAGAATGTCAAAGAGGGTTATATGGTCTGCGACATCGCGTGTTGTGCTAATGTGTTACATTGCGTCGGTGTGCGTGTTGCGTGCTCGAGCATGTATCATGTTTAATGTCCGACTCATAGAATGTCTGACTCCTCTCATTATTTTTTACGACTATAGCATATATGGTATTATCCGATGTAAATATGAAAACTCGGAGTACGTACTGTATCGACTTAAGCATTATATTATTTGTGATATATTGGACATTGGTCATGGAAACACTATTCTAGTGTATTTTGCCCTTTTAATGTTACTTCAACAAATTCATTAATAACGGTCATTTCGGTCATCTAATATTGACGATCTTTTCGCATGGTAGAACACCACTGCACCTGAATTATGGCTGCAGTACGAATGCTTAGACTCGACTGGGGAAAGTTCTCACTCTCACCGGATATCAGCGTAAAATAGCGGCATAATGTTGCTGTTTTGCAGCGAGGAATTCGATTTAAAACTTGGGGGGGGGGGGAGACAACTATTCTGTATTTATATTTTTTACAGGCATCGACTTACAATCACGTGGACTGTGTGCTTGTTTGTCACACTTAAAGTTTTAGCCTATATACTACATAGGTACGTCCCAATGCTGGGCAAAGGCCTCATTTAATTTCTGAGAGGCATTTTTCATTAGGGTAAGGAAGTGTCCGCCGTGCTGCCCCAATGCGTGCTGGTGAACATTACATGTCTTCGAAATATTTTTTTTTCTTATTTCTCAGACATGCTGGTTTCGTCACAATGGTTTCCTTAAACGCCGATCAAGTGGTAAGATATTCTCACACTTATTGTATTTAAAAATCTGGGCCCGGGGGTTGCCTGAGGGTACTTACTTATTCGAAGAGGATCTTGTTGCCTCTGACACGACGGAATATCTATGTAGTACATGTATCTCATCTCATCTTATCTAATCTACTGTAACAGTTCACTTTCAGACATTATTTATTTATTTGTTTCTGCATTACAATGTTATTGACATACATTGTTTATATCCTAACATACATGTCTAAATATTTCCATCTAAGATTGTATTATAACTTCTGACTTCTAAACTCGATAGGGACTGTATCATAAAAGCACAGATTAAATAATTTTACTACGTAAATAAAAGTAAGAAAGTAGTCTCGGTTAGACCAGTGTAGGTTAGCATAAAGTACAGAAATGAAAAGTTATAAAATAAAATAACGTTTAGAGCTTGTCGAATTATTTATTTTTAGTTCTTTCTTTGCCGTTACTTTTTTAAAATATCACAAGCATATGGTAACACATACGATTCGGTCTAAATGGTTACATTAACAAATTCAGTAAATCTGTATGTCTGAGGAATAAAATACCTATTTCGAGGATATGTGAAGTTCGCCAACTAGACACATTTTCATTATTCATTTATTTCTAGTGATCCGATCATTTAATATTGATTAGTTTTACGAACGTTTTACGGGTCATTAGGGTCGACCATTTAAATAGATCATTTCGAGTTTCAATATAAGTAGCGGCACGAAAGTCTAGCGGTGACTGTTATTGCGCATAAGTTGCGCTGATTTACTTATTGCACATAAGTCGCGCTGATTGGCTCGTGCGTATCATTCGTACGCGCTGATTGGCTCTCCAGTCGCATTCATGTAATTCAATTCATGCGCGGCCCGGTCTACGTTTAGTACAGTGCTAGACAGTGTGACTGTTGGTCGTTGGACATTACTATACTCTATGGTCGTAGGTACTGTTAATAGTTTGATCAGGAATGTTTAAAAACGAAATGAAATGAACGAATCATTCACGATTGACCCATGTCTTCCGCCAACACGCACTGGAGCAACGTGGCGAACAAATCACCACACAATTCCCTCAGATATTAGAGGGGGCTTGTGCCCGGCACGGCAGTGGCATTAACTTATTATACTACTATCATTGAGTTATATGTACTACGTACTAGAGAAGCCATTCCAAACAAAAATTGTGTCCTACTCTATGTCTTCGCACATATACGCGACTACTACTCCCGCGCATGCGCGAAGACTTTATAATTTATATATAAAAAGTACGTGTCACGTTGTTTGTCCGCGATGGACTCCTAAACTACTGAACTGATTTCAATGAAATTTTTGGTCAATGTGCAGTTTGGTCCAACTTAAAAGATAGGATAGCTTACATCTCAAATTATAGTCGCAATACAATATTATTTTATTGAAAATTATTTGTCTATTATTTGACAGTCACAATTATCTGTTAGCTCCAAACGATTCTGTCAGATGACGATATCTGTTGACAGGATTGAGTAAATATTTAATAGATGGCGCTATGTTAAAAATACAAACCTTTAATATAAGCTACAATTTAGTAGTATAACCACCACGTGTTGCTGTAAGTATTCAACAGATGGAACCCTTTTCAATGAGATTTTGCAGACTGTGTGCAGTTTGGTCCAACTTGAGAGATAGTATAGTTTTTATCCCGACAAGTGACTCTCAATATTTTAATTGCTAATTTCAGGAGTTTTTTAGGAAAGCAAATGGTTGTTCGGAAAGGGCAGAACAACGTCTGCCTGGTCAGCTAGTTTAATATAAAATAAGATATTATTATAAAATAAATATAAGAATTTAATATAAAATATCTTAATTTAATCTTTTTTTTTATATAGGATAAGGGTGACAAACGAGCACACAGTCCACCTGATGGTAAGTGGTTGCTGCAGCCCATAGACATCTACATCTATCCTCTATTACAATTCAAAATGTAGATGCGTTGTCACCCGTGAGGACTAAGATGGAATGCCTCATTTCCAGTAAAAAGGGCCTCCGGCCACCTGCACTCACCAAGCGAAACGCAGAGGTAAACCTCTACTTCACGCTGGTTTTCTGTGAGGTCGTGGTACCACCCCAGTTCGAGCCGGCCCATCCGTGCGACAGCAAAAGCTGCCGTGTGGCTCTACCACTGTTATGTCTAAAGAAACATATTATATTTAAATAAAATGTAATAATAATTATTTTATGGAATTCACAAATCTTCAATTTACGCAATATTTAGTTTGTACGGATTGCAGTACAGTTCAGTTGAACATAGTCAATGTCCGGAATGCCTTCTCTAGTAAGTAGTACATAATATAACTCAATGACTACTATACTGAAATTTTATTATGTACGTATCGAGATCTGTACATTAACTTATGTTGACAAAATAAAAATATTTGATTTGATTTGATACCTAACTTTAATTATATATTATGTACCTATTATGTGAGGTAAATAGATATTATTGTAGTATCTAGTCAAACAACATTGCATAGGTGTAATGTTTATCGTTTTATTGTTTCCTTTATACGACGTAAGATCGATTTGACGTCATTGTATATTTATTTATGTTTTGTAAACATTGTATGGAATTCTACATATTAGCTGTTTGTGAAAAGAAGAGAAAAGTAAATTTCACTTTGTATTTAATGCCGTTTATAAAGGCTATTACATTCCACCACAGAACACCCATGTGAAAACAGCTTCACAACATCGTCTTTGAGATATTTAATTACATTAGATGCAAGTTGATTAAATCTTATGTTACAGATTTCATGTTACATTTGTTTAATTTCATTTAACTTTTAACTTTCGATGTTTCGATTATTTAGGAGTGGTTCACACCGCCGTTCGGGGTATATATACGATATGGTATATATACCGTCCCCAATCGGAGGTCGCGAGATCTTTTTATTCTAAGTTTTTAGCCTTTCCCACTGTCGCGTTTTATGATACCCTGTGCGACGCATCTTGGGTGCTAAAATCTTGGCTTAATCTAATCATTAGGCTAACCGGATAAATAATTTTATTTTAATATATCCGGCTATTTGTATTTATTTTTTCGTAAACATATAAATCAGGTTTATCCTGATACAACTATGTGCAGTCGATTGTTGTTGGCTTAAATTTAGGTGTTTTCGATTTATGTTAATTTAGAAGAAATAATAATTCTAATTTTACTTAGAATTACCTATGTATATTAGACAAAACCCAAATAATTTGTATATTTTAGAATTATTCGCGGCGTTCACCTCAACTTGCTGTCGCAGATAACCTGTGTATTTTGACAAAGTTAAGGGAACTCATTTTTTGGAATTAAACTTAACACATGCACTCCGGTTTCAGACACAAACAATATGTGGCTCATGGGACCGGGACTGGGTTAAGTAGTCTAAGATTAGATGAAAGTAATATAATTAATTTCATTTAGAATTAGTTTCATTTATGTATAGTGTTCGCGTAAGAATAAGATAAATAATTATGTAGACCAAGTTTTGTACGTGGTAGAGCTCGCTATGGTTGCGGCACGAATGGGTCGGTCGACCGGGGTACGACCACGCTCCAGCGTGAAACAGCAGAATAATGCTGCTACATTTCTTAGTCCTCAGGGTGACAACGCGTCTAGATGTTTATAGGCCACAGCATCTATTTACCATAGGTGAAATGTGTGCTCGTTTGTCACCCTTATTCTATACATAAAAAGTTTGAGCTGAAAGCAAACACCTGCACTAAATTACTTTTAGCCAAGAGTAAATCGAATGAGTTAACTAATCGACGAATCGAAGAATTTAATAATGATGATCGGCTGAACTTAGTTTTGGCCGCCTTAATTTTAATAGTTGTATAAGCGCTAATTTTTCAACCCTCAGATAAAATTTATTGATAGGATTAAATACAATATAAACAAATAAAACATTACAATTGTATGAATAAAATCGTTCAATTGTTTTACTTTTATATTCACCCAGGTTATAATTTATTTGATAGATAACTTCTTTCTGACGATGGAAAAACCAGCCCGAAATGAAATAAAATACTTCGCCCGGGAGATGCCCATAAGCCATCACCTCACGGCAGAGCAATATCTGTGTCGGTGTTCCAATTATCACCCGAGATCAACTTTCAATTATAAGGTAATCGAAAGTTGATCTCGATTTTCAATTACCTTACGAACGGAAACATGAAAATATATCTAATATCTTAGATATATTTTCATGTTTCCGTTCGATCTTCAAATCTCAATCGAAAAGTTACAGTATTAAATACATAGTAGTTAGGTACATATATTTTGTATTGCTTATTTTAGCTTTGAATTTCCTTTTTACATTCATGATGTGCTTATGATCATTTATGATCTGCTCACACCATAATACTCTGTCCAAAATAACCGGAAATTATTTAAAAATAACCACGTTATTTTTGTTTGATGAAATGGCAAAATCCCGCTAATTTTAGGCAAAGTATAGAACTACCAACTAACACTTTTTTTTTAAATTATTGAAAAGGTTACACAAACATGACAAACATCTATCAAACTGTTATTGTTACCTAAATAAAAAAAAAAACGGAAACTACACAATTTTCGCAATTGTAGTAATTATTTATATTATGACTTTGTTTAGCAGTGACCAGAGTGTCGTTGTTGAATGAGAATGTTTATTTCAGTTTAGTATTGCATTTCACCTTTTCTTCTTACACCTACTTCATTCTATAACTTCACTCATTGTAGACTATTATACGTTAGACATTTTAGATATTATACGTGGTAGAGCCATGCTGCAGCTATATTAGTAGTATAGTTGTAGCACGAATGGATTGGCTCGACCGGGGAAGGACGAGGCTCTCACAGAATACCAGCGTAAAATAGCAGCTTAACACTGCTGCTGTGTTTCGTATGGTAAGTGTAGAGAACCGGAGACACATTTTACTGGAATAGAGGCATTCCATCTTAGTCCTCACGGGTGACAACACATTTGCATTTTGATTCGCAAACGATGATAGATGTAGATGTCTATGGGCCACAGCAACCACTTACCTTTAGGTGGACTGTGTGCTCGTTTGTCACTCTATCCTATAAAAAAATTCATTCCGCATATAGGTACACATAAGAATGAGACACTGGCCAGTTATAATTTATTTTGACAATTATATAATTAACAAGTAAAAATACGAATATTTCAATTTTAAATTTCCCTCTACAAGCTAAACTAAAAATTGCTAACTTCTTACGATTTCAAATGTGGCATACAATCGGTAGTATTGTTTGTCTAAGACTAGCGTGTACCGCGGGTGTAACAAATTTCAGCACGGTCAGCAAACTTTGAGAGATGAAGAAAGTAGTGGTCGCCCTTTGACAGCTTTACGGAGGGAAACGTCTTAACAGTGAAAAATATTGTTGAACACAATAAGTGAATTACACGCATTCAAGATATTCAACACAAACGTTTTCGCGTGAGGAGGATAGCTTCGCGTTATCTGTTGCGTTCACCGTCTGACTTTTTTAATTTCCTAAAAAAAGGCAAATTTTTATGGACGGAAGACAGCCTAGAAGTGGTGATGCAGCCGAAGATAGTAAAGCGGACTGACTTAGCTAAACAAAAACGTCTTTACTCTTGCATTGAAGACACATTTAAATTTAATTTGGATGGGAAGACATATGCTGGCAAATTATTCCACTCCTTTACTGTAGGTACGCATTACGAACGACGAAGCAAACCAAATTTTCAAATCTTTTATTGTTGTTATATTGACTAAAGTGGAATGCCTCTTTACCGACCCATTCAAAGACCTAGTAAAGCTACAGTGTGGTTCAACCACTTGTAAAAGGTATATAATTTTATATAATATAAAAAAAAATTTAGTCCTCCAGCATGTTTAAGAATTACAAAAATCGCTAAACATAAAAATCACAAATGCGTTGCTATGCGACTGTGACTTTATGGTTGTTCTTTAAGTACACGACAGAAATATTTTTTATGACTTTCTCATACCCTTTCGATTCGCCACTACTCTCTGACGTCAACGCAATTCAATTTCAATCGCCAGAAGTAATGACTGCAATAATTTATTGCCTTATTGAAGAGTTTTTATATTAAGCTTCTTGTTAAAGTGTGATGTGGACGTAATTAATGAAATTTGGCTCAGAATTTAAATCTTCATTGGATACAAATATTCCAAAAGTAAAAACACATCATTTATTTATTCCTCACAGCCTATCAATGTTCATGGCAATCCTCCATATTTGCCATACTTGCCAGGCTTGGTGAACGAGGTGTCAACCGAAGTTGTTTAAATTATATCTCCTGTTTCTTGTCTTCGTCACTTGTTACGACACGCACGAGATGGTAGGGAAAATAGATTCTCTTACGCCGTCATTACACGGCGAAAAACACAGTACTTATAATAAAACACAATCAACTTTGTTGTAATTGTTCTATTTGAAGCCATGGTACGCGGTGGTAGATTCGATTCGCGCATAGAAAAATACAACAAATACTTTCGAAATGCTTATGGAATTGAGAACGGCTTACTGCGATTTGTTTGATTTTTTTTTTGTAATTGACTTTCGCTGAAATTGTCTTTACACTAAAGTATAGGCCATTAGTTACAGCCTATGTACGTCCCACTGTTGGGCACAGGCCTCATCACATTTCGGAGAGGGTTATAGTGCAATTAGGGCGAGTTGGCGAGCATATGATATAAACATAACATAAAGTATTTTGAGAATATGTGAATCTTCGGAATTCTTTATTCCTCAGGCATGCAGGATTTCCTCACTCTACACCGTAGTTGGTGTGTACTACACCACATTCTGTGACACATTTTTATTCTGTGTGTGTTGCTTTTCGAGCAACTACATTCCAATTTTTCCGAGTCGGAATGTTTTTCTTGTATTATTGATGTCTATCAAATGCTGTCTTGACGCTGGAGAAATTCCTACATAGTAGATAACAGTTTTAAATTAAACAAGTAATAAATAAAAAAAAATTGTACAACCGACTTCAACATAAATTGTTAAGAATAACTCAAATACTACTGGTCAGACCTTAATCAATTTATATGGGACCACATGAGAAACACCAGCTTTCGAATAAAAAAGAATTATGAAAATAGGTTCAAGTAGAAAAAGTAATGAGGTAACACACATAAAAAAATGTGCAGCCTAATTGAGTACCTCCTCCTTTTTGAACTCGTAAAAAAATTAAAGGACTGTCTGGTACGTAGACTAAGACGAGAGGGTGCTGCTCGTTGTGAATTTTTTTATCAATATTCTTTGTCAAAATGGACGGCTCAATATTTTCATCATCCAAATGCTTGCAACGAAGAATGATCTGTATTTTTTTTCTTTTTTTTTGTTAATCTAAGTTATTTTCAATATTCACCTAATATTTTAATACAACTCACGACGTGTTAAAGGCAAAGAACATGAATAGTATCTATGCGTGTCAAGATTACTATTTTAAAACTCTGAAATAGTAAAACAATACTCAAGCAATAAATTATAATAAATCTTTGACTTCAGCACGTCTAATAAGTAACTTGCAATGATACCACTAAAATAGTATTACTATTTTTAGTATTTTTTAAAAACGTTACCTCCACACTAAGATTTTCTCCTGTAATACACTTAAGTTGCTAATTTTATTGATTAAGTATCACAATTAGTATTTTTGTTGCAAGTTACAATCAACTCCGTCTTTCAGGTCGCTCAGGATGCCTTAAATCCCCTGATCATTGTTATTCTGAAAAATTAAAAAGTAAACTTGCTTGTTCCAGATGTTAAACACCGAATGAGGGCACTGGCGTCCTGAGCGACCTACGGAGCGGGGCCGATTCAACACAACGAAGATGGAAACTGAAACACTACACATGAAGATATTAGAAAACAAGATGGTTGGCGTTAGGGCCAGTGTTGGAACGTGTTGGATATTATATAGTCTTAATTTAATGTTTAGAAATGAAAAACTATTGTAATTTAGATCTTCCGAAAATATAAAAGTTGATCTTGCGTTATATATTTTATCTGAAAACTATAAGTGATCGAAAGTAATCCATTGTTAGTTGATTAGTTAAGTTGTCTTACAGATGGTAACTTGACACAAGTTCAGTTTTTTGTTAATAGAAGTAAGAGTAACAAACGAGCACACAGTCCACCTTATGGTAAGTGGCGACGTCGTAGACGGCATAAACATAGATATGAGCATTGGCAAAATTTAACGGAAACCTATTCATTACTACCTATTTATTGAAATACCACCCACGATATATAATCAGATATTTTTATTTAAGTACTGTGTATCTAATGTGTGATTGTGGTTTAAGAGGGTTGATACCCATTTCAATAACCCCGTGGGTGTCGTAAAAAGCGACAATGGGAAAAGCTAGAATCTTTTTACGTCAAGCGTAAAATACCTAGGCCGATGACGGTGAGTAGAGTTAAACGTGCAAGACGTCTGGTGCTGCGATCGTCAACTTGCCTACCAAGCGTGATGATAAAGGCAAATCCTTCTTATGAGGGGAGAGGCCTTGTGACAAAAGGACTTTTACGAACTGATTAAGAAAAAGGAAAGAAAGCATTAGCTACGACATTACATTTGCAATTGCCGGTACAATTTGCGGTGGTGCGGTAGTTACTTGTTGTTCACCACTAGATCATTTTCAAAAAATGCCAAGTTACCATTACATACGTAAGTTTGATATTAAGAACATTCCACCTTTGAATAAAGACGTCTTATTTCTGAGAGGGTTATGGAGCAGAATATATGGCAACAATTATTACGCTACTGACGGCAGTGGCGTAACATGGGTTGCTGCCAAATCTGCTAGAGCATAACATTCCTCCCATATTTTTTGCAAGTATTTTAATAAATATAAAATCGGTAATATATTATTTCAAAGTAAAAACTAAGCAATATGATTTATTTACTTATCCCTTGGCAGGTTTATTTTGTGTGCAGATTATCTTTGTTTTCAGAACTTTCAGTGGTAGCATAGAGTTTGTTATATTTTAATCAAAAATATTCAGTGACTCTTATTCCGATTTTTGAGAATATTTTGTCATCATTCAAAAAATTGAGACGGGGAGCTTTTTGCTTTCTTAAAATACCGCTCCTAATGGTCCCCCTGCTAAGCCACCGATTGTATTAGATTTTCAAATCTACTGTCTACGGCTCAGTAGTTTAGTTGTGTGTACCATTTCTACACTTTCGGTTGATTCTTAGTAGTTTTCTCGTTCATGATTCCTTCTCTAAAAAGTTTTTTCCAAACAAACCCCAGATTTCTTATGTACGTCGAAATACCTATGAATTTACATTTCATTAAACGTTCAGTCACCGAAATCACAGTAAATACCGAAATGATGGTTTTAAATTTTTAAATACATACCAATAATGTCGTACTCACTTTGAATGAGGTCATTTTACGACAAGACAAGGAAACATTAAGATAGAAATGGCATAATAAGCTTGTCTACCCGGGTTATCTTGTCATCAGATAAGTAATATTAATATAGCGTAAATAAAATAAATTCGCAATTTTGTACGCTGAATTTTGAACTGACGATTTGACTTTTCATAAGTATTTATCTTTATATATAAAAAGTACGTGTCACGTTGTTTGTCCGCGATGGACTCCTCAACAACTGAACTGATTTCAATGAAATTTTTGGTCAATGTGCAGTTTGGTCCAACTTAAAAGATAGGATAGCTTACATCTCAATTTATAGTCGCAATACAATATTATTTTATTGAAAATTATTTGTCTATTATTTGACAGTCACAATTATCTGTTAGCTCCAAACGATTCTGTCAGATGACGATATCTGTTGACTGGATTGAGTAAATATTTAGTAGATGGCGCTATGTTAAAAATACAAACGTTTAATATAAGCTACAATTTAGTAGTATAACCACCACATGTTGCTGTAAGTATTCAACAAATAAAACCGATTTCAAAAAAAATTTGCAGACTGTGTGCAGATTGGTCCAACTTGAGAGATAGGACAGTTTTTATCCCGATAAGTCACCCTCAATTTTTTATTGCTAATTTCAGGAGTTTTTTTGGGAACGCAAATGGTTATTCGGAAAGGGCAGAACAACGTCTGCCTGGTCAGCTAGTTCTATATAAATATTTTCCACCGCGTGTTCCGTCAGAACGACGTGCTCAGTATAAAATTTTTATGCGTGAATAATTCAGATTTCTGGCATCTTTTATAGCTGATTAACAACATAAACATTTTTTTAATTTACTTTTATGGTGTTTTATTTATGCTTAACAAAGTTGGAAGTTGTTTTTAAATATGTAAGTTGGTTTGTAGGAGGAAGTCTTTGGAACTGCTGATCCGATTCTAAAGATCCTTTCACTGATAGAAAACTACAATATTCCCAAGGGACGTATGTGATGAAATCAGGCAGAAAATCATACGTGGTACAGCCACGCTGCAGCCATATTAGTGGTATAGTTGTAGGACGAATCGGTCGGCTCGACCGGGGAAGGACCACACTCTCACATAATACCATCATAAAATGGCAGCTTAACACTGCTGTGTTTCGTATGGTGAGTGTAGAGAACCGGAGACCATCTTAGTCCTGACGGGTGACAACGCATCTGTATTTTGATTCTTTATTGAGGATAAAAATGTTAATGTCTATGGGTCACAGCAACCACATACTATCAGGTGGACTGTGTGATCGTTTGTCACCCTATCCTATAAAAAAAAACTTTTCTATTACCTTAAATTCCACGCAAGCCTGGGGAGAGCCCTAGAGTCCGATAAAGCTGTAAAAGCCAAAAAGGCTGACAGAACTAACATCATCAGAACCAGCTTTATTTTTGTTTTAAAATATTGTGTAATAATGAATACTTTAAGTAACTTCAGTATTGTTTTTATTTTATTTAAAATTTGTTTAGTTTAAGTGTTATGAATTATGATTTTATTATAAATCTAATGCAGCTATTGATATGTTGTAATGTAATATATTATCGCACTTTTGGTATATTTTTTTTAATGTTATGTAGATTTTAAATTCAGGTTGATACTACTAAAAGCAATAATAAGGTATTCGAAATAAGATTCTCATTAGATTATTTTTAGACCTCTGATTAATTAGGTGTATGAATATTGATTACCATTTAAGATTACTGAATAGACTTTCTTAGCACATTCCTTTTAAAAGTGATTAATTTGCATTTTAGTATTATAATTTAACCAATCAAGAATAACAAAGAATGAGACATATCAGTTTAGGTTTTAGATTTCTATTCGTTAATTTTTTTGCAATGTTTTTATGTAATTTACCAAAATATATTCTTGCCTTATCTTTGTACATTTAGTTAATAAGTTTTATTTATCTTTTGATTGTTACTTGTATACAATCATTATGATTATTAATTAGTTTTGTTACAGTAAGTATATTGTTATTCATTTTTAATAATGATTGTTAGTAATGACATTCAGTGACGTCAAATATTGGATTGAGAATATCATTTATTGCTTCGTTAAATGTAATTATTCATTCATATATGCTTAATAAACTTTATGGATTGTTAACATAACTTGTTTATTTATATAACTATATTTATTAAAGCGTTAGCGTTTTAGAGATCTGCCTCGAAGTAGAATGTTCGAAGTAGAATTAGAAGTGCTACAAACATATCATTTCTTCAGATATCTATTTGATTATTTTATTTGATAATGAGATTATGATGGTAGGTTGATTTCAATTGCTTCATAAAATTAATTATGACTGTAAAATTGTAAAAAGAATTAGCCAGTCTCTCGGTATTCTATAGGATGGATTTCGGCGAGTGTGCGCAGGAATCACACGCTTTAATTCCTCCCTCTCCTTTTCACCATCGGACAACCAGGCGGTCGGCGGGTCTTCATCCCTTTGTTGTCGATATTCCACGTATTAGAACAAAACAGTTTGCTTCGTCTTTTGTAATGCGCACAGCAAAGGGTGGAGTAATTTGCCGGCGTCTATCTTTCCGTACGAATACAATCTGGGCGCCTTCAAGGCAAGAGTGTATAAGCTTTTGTTACGCTAAGACAGTACGATTTACCATTTAGGGCTTCATCACCACTTACCACCAGGTAGGATCGTGGTCAAGCACTGGCTTATAATAAGTAAAAAAAAAACTTGAAAAATAGTTATTCATTTTTTATTAGCATGCAATTAACTCCCCCAGCTCTATAAAAAAGCAGGTATTTTGATATTACAGGTAGACACTTCAACTTTACTGATGTGTACCTATTTTCTTTCTTTTTTTTATTTATTCTACCCAAATGAAGCCGTGGCGGGTCGCTAGTACGTACCTGATTGTAAATGGATGCTGTGGGTTATAAACATATATCTGTCATCGATGATGATTAAATATCAGATGTGTTGTGACCCCTGATGACTCAAATAGAATGCCTCATTACCAGTAAAACGGGCCACCGGTTCTCTCCACCTATCATACAAAACACAGAAGTATTATGCTGCTATTTTACGCCGGTTTACAAGGAAGGCGTGGTCCTTCCTCGGTCGAGCCGACCCATTCGCGCTACAAACAAAATATAGCTCAGCGTGGCTGTAACACGTAAAGAACTTCGGATATGTGTTTGTTCTTTTCATCTATGCTGTAAGGGTCTGGTCTGGGTGGTAATTGTTAAACAAATGCTTATTCACTCTTGCCTTGATGAGTATGAATTGTGTGTGTAGACTGTAGACTATGCCAGACAAAGAATTTTAATTTCTCGTTATACGAACCGACGTAGTAAAACTATAGATGCATCTGAAACCCAGTATATTCTAAGTCTATGTAACGTGTCTCAACGTTAACAACGAGACACGCTGGTCTTCTGACTAATTTGTAGAGGCTGTCGAATACAGTGCGTAAAAGTCAACGACATATGGATAAATGCCGTACCTAGGATATGGTATTTTAATAAAATTTCTGTTATAAATGTTGATTTCCGCTGGAATTCCAAACTTGAATCATCTACCACACAGTCAGGTACTCTAATGATGTGTTTATGATACTCCGTTGTGTTTATAGTAAACTTTGCTATAAAATTAAGGATAGGCGTTTTATATAACGCTGACCTTACAGCGCCAAACGGCGAATTACACTGATCTTACACATAACAGAAAGACAATATTATGTTGTTTAAGAATGTTTCAACTGTATTATGTTGTACTATATTGTATTGATATTCTAATAAAGAAAAAAAAATATAATTTATACCATTTTATAGTTCTACTCTTTGGCGAATTAGCGATTGCTGTTTAATTCTAGTGATTCAGTTTTACCCTTATATTTAAAATAAAATTACCTTATACTGATTTCAGTCTGCAGGAATACTGTAGGAGTTGGTAATTTAACGTTGGAGTTTTCTGCCGAACTTGAAGGCTAGGTGTTGGGAAATATATTGCTTTAAAAATTTCAGCAGGCGCCACTTTTAATTTTCATAAATTGATCTTTATGAGAAATATATTATTTTCTAAATGTTTATTAGCCGTTTGTCATGTCTAGAGTAATGTATCGGTATAATTTTTGCAGAGATAGTTTATTCCAAATTCCTATTGGATAGATATGTTTTGTAATTACTTAATCATGCTGCTTCGGTCTTGGAAGGAATGTGATATACATTGGCTAAGATTTTTCAAAATGTTATCGTTCGGGCGAAGCCGCGGGCAAAAACTAATATTCTATATTATACTATATTCCCCTTTGCTCTATCAGGTAGACAAGATATAGGATTCAGATAGACTCTATCTGAATCCTGCTTTATCTTGAGCGTGCTGGCAGTGAGGCTGGCTTTACATGTCTTCGAAATATTTATCCTTAAAAATTATAAGAAAGAGTTTATTATATATTTTATTATATGTATTATTTGTTATTTATGCTAGGAAAGAAGCAATGATAAGAACATTACTAATAGTTGCGTTAACGTTGTGCTAGAAGTAGTTTATGATCCCAAAGCGGGTTTTTCTAGCCTTGAAGTAGGGCACGTGTGTGGACGCGGGAACCCACATAAATGGCCTGAGATGGTGGGCCGATCTATGGTGCCCACTCCGAGTGGGTTTGGAGAGCTCATTTTTTATTTACAGAATAATGGAGTAAGTTTGCTTCGGCTCATAAAAACATACATCTATCCTCGACGCTCAAAATGCAGATGCGTTATCACGACGACTAAGATGGAATGCCTCGTTACCAGTATAAAAGGTCTCCAGTTATCTACAATCACCAACTCGCCATACGAAACAAAGCAGTATTAAGCTACTGTTCCACGCTGGTTATCTTGTGCGAGCGTGGTCCTACCTCGATTGTGGCGACCCATCCGTACTACAACCATAATATAGCTGTAGAGGCTGGCCCTGCCACGTAAAGATCTTCGGATGTGTGTTAGTAAACTGCGGCGAGAAGGGTGTCTTCTCCTCTTACTCTATCGATCGTCTCTGTCGATGTGGAGTCGCGATGAAAGAGGAGTGTTGGTATAGCTTTACTTCTGTACTCATATAATTTCGTGGAATAAGGTATACCTCCGCCGAACGCATAGTGAATTTTTGCGACGGTCTAAATCTATACAAATAAATATAATTAAGTAATGTCGAAATAACAGCGTTTTACTCATTGGATATGAAAGTATATACGGTGTTTATAACAAAAACACAATTTTTAAAATTTTTGCCTGTCTGTCTGTTTGTTCCGGCTAATCTCCGAAACGGCTGGACCGATTTTGACGGGAATTTCACTGTTATATAGCTCATGTTACAAGGAGTAACTTAGGCAACTTATATTTAAAAAAAATTAGGTTTCCGCGCAACAAAACTAAAACCCTAAATTAGACGCGGGCGAAGTCGCGGGGAACAGCTAGTCTTGACATAAGAATAATTAGAGATTTCCCGTGTAGTGATTGTGTAGGAGGATTCACTACTATTTACCATCCTGTGCGCCTGATGTTATTTTGTTCAAAGTGACATGTATTAATTTAATGTAAATGAAATTGAATGAAAAGGTCTTGAATTTCAAAGCTTTATACAAGCCTAAATTGAATTGAAAGTTTTGACTTTGACTTTGACTGCGGGTGTCGCAGACGATAATGAAACGAAAGGTAGGCGGGACGGGGCGGGCTAAGTTAGTTTGTCAGTCAGTTTGAAATAAAAGAAGTATTTTCATCGTGAGATACACTGTAACTCAGATACACATTTTTTTTTAAATGACGTCGCAATCAACACGTCGGTACCTATGAGCCACGAAATAAGCCTTACACTAAATATTATATTAGGCAAGTGAAAGATTTCTTTTTAAATATTGAAGCAGTACACAAATTATGTTTAATTCCTGAATTTTCCCTATCTCTTTATTTAATTAATAAACGTGGTAGTTAAGAAAATAAATGTTTAAAGTCTTAATAAAATGCTGTCTCCAATTAAAGTGACCTTAATGGACTTATAATTCACATTTATTGGGAGCCTTGTCAATTAACGGCAATTAAGAGCAAAATATTTACATATGATTGTAAAAATAAATAATAATTCTAATTAGATCCTTTTTAAAGAAAATGTGCGTATGCATATTTTTCAATAAAAATCCATTAAGTTATAATTCAAATAATAAAATATGTTTTATTCATAACATATTATTATTTGAAACATTAGATAACATAATTCCCTTCTTATTTTTTGTCAGCTCATCACAGTCCACAACTGGACGAAGCGACAGTAGCCTAATGACAGGACGCGGACCGCGAACTCGAAAGGTCGTGGGTTCGAATCCGCCATTCGACTACTGCCGTGAACCACTTCTAACAAAAGCATTTTAAGCTTACCAGAAGTGGTCAAAGGGAATATTAGTGAAGTTTAATAGCATTACTAGTATTTTAATTAAAAAAAAGGAAAAAGGAAAAGGACGTGGATCTATCCCATTTCCTTTGATGACCGCAACGATCATGTAAAGCGATATTGACGAAAACGCTATGGCAAGCTTTATAACAAGAGGACATATAAAAATTCGCGAAGGGTAACTTTCCAAAAACGTGGTTACATGCGTACATGCTTAGTGCTATGTACCGATATATTATACCGATGTTTCTACCGTACCAGTAAAATCAGCTCGCTTCTATATAAAGGAAGAAAGAATGTTAACGGGCCCGCGAAGCACGTGAATATATTGTATGCGAAGCGAATATACCCAATTGCCATACCCAGTTAAAATGCCTTTTATATAATTATATACTTTGGTTTGGCCAGTAACAAAGCACTTTGTTACGTATGCCGTCAACTAATATTTCCTACGCTAAACTAGTTCTTAACTTGTCCGACAGTATGTAGATATTATGATCCTGTCGGGCTTAGGAAAAACTATAATAATAATATCTTGACTTGGCTGATGAGGTGACTGATGATGCCGGCACGCGGGATGATATGCCGATCAAAATTATTCCTCGTGTTATTTCTGCAAACGGGGTAATCCCGGTCAGCCTCTCTGATCATCAAGGCAGCTAGGACTATCTTAAGAAATGCTCTGTGCTTAAATGCAGAAGGCTGTGCTCCACGACACCGCCCGCATCGTCCGTCGATCTGTTTCCCTTTCCTCTAGCTCTCGGCTGTTTGGTCTCCCCTGTTCACTCCCAGGGCTTCCGTCGGATTGGTGTATATCTATTTATTTGATTTTATTTTATTAAGTACCAGCTATCCGACCCGGCTTCGCGCGGGTGATTTCTGGATTTCAACAACAGTACCATTTACCGGGTCCAAATGTGAATCTAAACCATCTAGAGATACATTCAAAGACATACAAAAAAGAGTGAGTTTCAATTTTAGGTACAGCTTAGGACAACAATTAATTTTTATATCATCATCATGATTACAGCCCTTCACAAGTACACTGCTGAACACAGGCCTCCCCTAAGGAATGCCACACAGCACGGTCCTGAGCCACCTACATCCATCAACTTCCGGCATGTCTTACCAGGTCGTCACTCCATCTAGTGGGGGGTCGCCATACACTTCACCTACAGGTACGAGGTTGCCACTCGAGAACTTATTTTCTCCATCGTTTGTCGGTTCTTCGAGCTATATGGCCGGCCCATTGCCACTTCAGCTTACTAATTCGTTGGGCTATGTCGGTTACTCTGGTTCTACTGCGGATATCCTCATTTCTAAGTTTATCACGCAGAGAAACCTCGAGCATAGACCTCTCCATAGCTCGCTGAGCGACCTTGAGCTTCCTCATACGGCCAGCAGTGAAGGACCACGTCTCAGATCCGTAAGTCATCACTGGCAACACGCACTGGTTGTACAATTTCGGTTTTAGCTTTTGAGGTATGTCTAACGAGAAGAAGTATCTAGTTACTCGAACGTTGAATCGTTGAGTTGAATCTGTCGATTGAACTCTTGGTCGAAGTTGGACTAGTCGGACTATTTGTCCCAGGTAAATATACTCGTCAACGACTTCGAGCTTAGTGCTCCCAACAACTACTGGCTGCTATAGGTGTGACATGGACGTTAAACATGATTTTTGTTTTATCCATGTTTATCTTAAGACTTATCTGTTGGGAGACACTATTGAGGTCATTGAGCATAGTGCTTAGGTCCTCCAGCGATTCTGCCATAAGGACTATATCGTCGGCAAATCGAAGGTGAGTGATGTACTCGCCATTGAAGTTAATACCGCACCCTTTCCAGTCCAGTAGTTTGAAAACGTCTTCCAATGCAGCGGTGAAGAGTTTCGGGGATATAACGTCACCCTGTCTTACACCTCTCTGTAGTTGGATAGGTTTCGTACTACGATTCTGTACTCAGATAGCCATCGTAGCCCTACTGTACAAACACTTCAGCACTTCGATATACCGACAGTCAACTTGGCACCACTGAAGGGACTGCAGCACCGCCCAAATTTCGACGGAATCAAAGGCTTTCCCATAGTCCACATACGCAAGGCAAAGTGGCAGATTATATTCTTTTGTCTTCTGTACAATTTTCCGAAGTGTGTGTATGTGATCCATGGTACTAAAACCTTTTCTTCGGACCTCGGATAATCCTATAACATGCCAGCGTAACTTGTCTATCTCTCCTTCCAGCTCTACGATCTTCTCGTCAGTCCTCAGAGTGCGTGCGTTGTATGTTGCCAGGTTGAGTCGTCTTAGGTGGTAACTGAACCTCCTCCGGAGACTCTTAGCACCCCCTGCCCCGCCGTCACCATGGTCGCCACCGTAGCCAGAAATAGCGGGGCCGCCGGAGACTGGGGGCCGTCTCTTTGTTACTCTCATAATGGAGGAAGGGGGGGGGGGGGTATTTGCCATAGGTGCCACGCTTGGTGAGCGGGTTGTCAACCGCAGTTTTTTACTGTAATTTTGCTGTTATTAGGAAGATGCTGCTGCCCATCTCCTGTCCGCCTTCCACTGTCGCCTCTTACGACACCCGCGAGAAGATATGGGGTAGTGGATATTCTTAACCGCCCTTACACGGCACAATTTTTATATAAAGAGATGTATTTTAGTTATGTTACCTTAGTTATGATCATAGTATATGTTTTTATAAGTATTTAAGCATCCCAACTAAACGAGAAAACAATAGAAATGTCCCCATAATATTACTTTTTCAAATATCAGTGACAGTAGGTTGAGACGCGGTCAAAACTGGATAGGATGAAATATTTAGTTCATCCTGTCCAGTTTTGAGTTAAAATCGATTGGCAGTCAAATAGTAAGCTACTTTGTCCTAAAATCAATTGGCATTATACGTTTTGTAAAATATCAAACATTGTTACTAAATAGTCCTGGCCAAAAGTAATTTTAACCAACCAGTCTTGGTCAAACCATTACCGTTACAGGCTATTAAAGTCCCCAGCTGAACATAGGCCTCCCCCATAGATTGCCTCATAGGGGGGATATTTGCATAGCTGCCACGCTTCGCAAGCGGGTTGGAACCGCAGTTTTTTATATTTATCCGTTATTAGGAAGACGCTGCTGCCCATCTCCTGATTTTTTTCTGTATCTGATTTATCTCTTAAATGGGGAGGAGTTGAGTCTTGTGGATACCACTGTTTTTCTTGGTGTTACTATTGATGCGAAGCTTCTATGGGGCCCCCATATATCTAAATTAACAAGCAGACTTAGTTCTGCAGCGTATTTATTTATTTAATCTTGTTTGTTGACACCTTAAAAAAAGGGTAACGAATGGCGGACTTAATAAAAAAAGTCGCGCTGGGTTTCTTACTGGTTCTTCCCAGGACAGAGGCTTTTTCCGAAACAGTGCTAAAAAAATTACTGTCAATAAGTATTATGTAATAATCTCTATTGAATAATAATTATTCTATTCTATTCTTTCTCTGTCGCCTCTTACGACAACCACAGAATAATACGTTAGTTAATATTCTTACACCGCCATTACACGTTTTGGTTAAACCTCACCGATATTTTCAGTCAAAATCTCTATTAACTAAAATTTTCGTTCAAAATTAATTATCAAACTTTAGCCAAATATACTTTTTTGACGGCTCCGTGGCGCAGTGGCTTAGCAATGAGTTGCAGCGCTGGGGGCGGGTTCGAATTCCGCACGAATGATTATTTGTATGGGTTACAAATAATTATCCCGGGTCTGGATTGTCCTTGTGCAAATTTAAGTGTGTAAATGGCCGATACAGACAAAAATCCTAGTGTGGGGGTAAAGTTGTTTAAAAAAAATATTAAAAGATATTGTTTTATCTCGTAGAAGTAGTTTTGACTAGAAAAGAGTTTTGACTATAACATAACTATGGATATCGCAGAACGTACACCCGCCATGAACGAAGAAGACCATAGATGTATTGTCACCCCTGAGGACTGAATATGCCTCATAGAAGTATGAGGCATATTCCATCATACTGGATCGTTTACACCTCAAAATAGCAGAAGTAAGTAACAGTGTGGTACTTACTACCTCCGACGGAATTCTGGATAGAAAACCCCATAAGGTTCTAGGAATACAATAATTCCAAAATAGATATGCTTTTATGAAAGCTTTAAATAAAAAAAGTTATTTGTGTAACATGTTAGTAAGCTTACAAAAGTTACTTAACAGTGGTAGAGCAACGCGGCAGCTTTTGCTGTCGCACGGATGGGCCGGCTCGAACCGGGGTGGTACCACGACCTCACAGAAAACCAGCGTGAAGTAGAGATTTACCTCTGCGTTTCACTTGGTGAGTGCAGGTGGCCGGAGGCTCTTTTTACTGGAAATGAGGCATTCCATCTTAGTCCTCACGGGTGACAACGCATCTACATTTTGATTTGTAATAGAGTATAGATGTAGATGTCTATGGGCCGCAGCAACCACTTACCATCAGGTGGACTGTGTGCTCGTTTGTCACCCCTTTCCTATAAAAAAAAAAACTTACTAACTCGAGAATTTTTATGTTATTTTTCGGTGATTAAATTTTTTTGTGGACATAATTAAGTACATTTTGCTTTAACACAAATCTATGCAACTAATTCCTTTCAATTGGTTTTTGGCTGGCTTAAGTCACACCCAGAATATAGCTAGCGGTGGAAATCGTCACCTTAAAAGCAAGTTGCGCTGGAAGACTTCGTTGAATACCATTGATTGATGCATACAGCGTCGACTGCATTATGCGACCGGCATAAAACAATATTAGCGGGAGATATATGATGTGTCAGCGCGTGATTTATTTGCGCGCCTTCGACACAAACAGCGAGTGAGCCGCGGTAACGGAATATAGAGATGGATTTGTACACAGTTTTGTGAGACAGGGCCATTTGCTACAGGTAAAAGCTTACTTAAAAGCCTGCTCATGTTTTAAACATTACGAAGTCGTTTATACAAACGCATCTGTATTACTTGACCAGCCACTCACCTGTCATTATGGTTGTCGGAAAGAAATATTTGGTCCTTTATATTTAACATATGGATGCAGTGGTCAATAAACATCTCCATTTTCTGTCCGAGATTGGGAATCAAAATGTAGATGCATTTTTCTCTTTAGGACTAAAATGAAACGCCTTATCGCATAGCAGCACTATTAAGCTGCTATATTGTGAGAACGTGGTCCTTCTCCGAGCGAGCCTGCTAATTCATGCTGCAACGAGAAACGTGGCATGTATGCTAAATATCTCGGCTGTGAGGCAATTTATTGAGGATCGTGGCTTATGTCCAGCAGTAGTCTTCTGATAATTTGTAGTGAATGAATGAATTCAAACAAACAATAGCTGTAATTTATCTTATGCATTATACCATACAAAATAAAAATAGTTTTGTTATATTCTATATTTTCTGCCGACTTCCAAAAAGGAGACGGTACTCAATTCGACTGTAATTTTTTTTATGTGTGTTACCTCATAACTTTTTACTGGGTGAACCGATTTGGATGATTATTTTTTTAATTGAAAGCTGGTACTTCTCGTGTAGTCCCGTATGAATTTGACCAAGATCATACCAATAGTTTTTGAGTTATTTTTAATAACTTATATTGAAGTCGGCTGTACAAAATTTTTAATTTTAAATTATATTAGGTGGACTCTGCCGTCCATCTCCTGTTTTTTTCCCTCTGCCGTATTTTACAACATCCGCGGATCTACGGAAATGTGGTAGTGAATATTCTTACACCGTCACTGCACGGTACATTTTATTTACAGGTTAATAACTAACGAACATGCATTGTAATTGAAACTAACACCTTAAATAAAAAATTGTATCATTAGCTGTGAAAATTTTAAATATTATATAAAACTCTTACGGTTATTTGTGTATGTAAAAATTTAGTCTTTATTAATTATAAAACGACACGTTAGCTAGCCAGTTCAAATATACAGCTCACCTGTCGGACACCTGCTACTGCATGGTCACCCTCCCTTTAAGAAAGAACGCTTTTGCCTTGTTTTAGCTATTTAGTTCAAGTTTACAGCCCACCTGTCGGACCCTTGGTTATGGTCACCCTCCCTTCAAAAGAGAAAGAAAGCTTTAGCCTTCTTTCTTTGAAGTTGATAACAGA
Organism: Parnassius glacialis; assembly: GCA_033319125.1. Lineage (NCBI taxonomy): Eukaryota > Metazoa > Arthropoda > Insecta > Lepidoptera > Papilionidae > Parnassius > Parnassius glacialis. Next base: position 30,378,565 of record JAVANC010000022.1, on the reverse strand, counting down.
AATAATATAAAATACTTCAAAGCAAACTTGTGTCTGAAGTCGAGACTTTGTTGAACAAAGTCTCAGATTGGGGGCGACTAAATCCAGTCCAGTTCAATCCCCAGAAGACACAAGTTTGTGCGTTTAACGCTAAAAAGAACCCCTTTGTCGTATCTCCTCAGTTTCAGAACACTCTCCTTGTTGCCTCAGCTAGTATCGGAATCCTCGGCGTCGACATATCGAAGGACGTGCAGTTTCGTGGTCAATAACAAGAGAATGCCAAATTGGCCTCTAAAAAGCTTGGCGTGCTCAGCAGAGCGGGACAGTATTTCATGCTGGCACACCGCCTGCAACTTTACAAGGGGCAAGTTCAGCCTCACTGTTCCTATCTCTGGGCTGGGGCTTAACAGTCCCAGTTCCTTCCATTTGATCGCACCCATCGCAGAGCGGTTAGAATCGTCGGCGACCGAGCTCTTTCAGATCGGCTTGACTCACTGGCGCTGTGAAGATATGTTGCATCTCTTTGCGTATTCTATCGTATCTACCACGATGTGTGTTCAGAGGAACTGTTCGGATGAAGTTTGAAAGTTCGAGCTACCATCCACACCATCTGGATGATTGGCTGTGAGATTTACAAGAAATTTTCTTCCTCGCAAAACTTTCTTGTGGAATCAATTACCACCAGCGTTTTTTTCCGGAACGATACCACTTAGGGACCTTAAAGAAAAGAGTACTCTTTTATAAAAGGCCGCTAACGCATCTGCAATTCCCCTGGTGTTGCAGTTGTTCGTGGACGGCGGTAGTCACTTACCACGAGTGACCTTACAGTGAGCCGCATGCTCGTTTGCCTACTTTTATATAAAAAAAGATAAATTTCTAGACAGAGAATAAGCCTCACCACCATTTACGCCTTGATATTATAATAATATCCACGTTGTGGTGATGTTGTCGTTTAAAGAAATCTTCAAATTGGTAGAGCCACGCTGCCGCTGTATCATGGTTGCAACACGAATAGTTCGGCTCGACCGGGGAAGAATAACGCTTTACAGAATACTAAGGTAAAATAATAGCTTAATACTGCTGTGTTTCATATGGTAAGTGTAGAAAAACGTGGACCTTTTTAGTGATAATGTGGCTTTTTATTTAAATTTATCTACAATTGAACGCATATACATTTTCATTCCTAATCGAGGATAGATGTAGATGACTATGGCCCACAGCATCCACTTACCATCAGGTGATGTGTTTCGTATGGTGAGTGTAGAGAACCGGATACACTTCACTGGAAAAGAGGCATTCCATCTTACTTCTCACGGGTGACAACGCATCTGTATTTTGATTCTTTATTGAAGATACATGTAGATGTCTATGGGGCACAGCAACCACTTACCATCAGGTGGAGTGTGTGCTCGTTTGTCACCCTATCCTATAAAAAAGGTGAACTGTGTACTCGTTTATTACCCTCTACTGTAAAATATGTTAATATACTAATCGGTTTTAAGGAAAAACTAGCTGTTCCTCGCGATTTTGTCCGCGTGGAATTTATTACGGTTGGACTTCATGGGTTTTGATTTATTGCGCGAAATCCTGTTTTTTAAAATAAAAGTAGCCTAATGTTTCTCCTTATAACTTTACCTATCTGCTGGTGGATGTACCGGCAAAATCGATCCAGCCATTTCGGAACGCAACCAATAGACAGAAAGACAATTTTTTAAATTGCTTTTTTGTTAAAAGTACCGTATTCTTTCACATGCATGTAATAAAAAGAAGCTATTTTGACATTCCAAACAGACACTTCAGTTTTAATTATTGTATGAACCACAAAATATAAAAAACAAAAACAACAACAACTTGTTTTTTATATTCCGTGGTCTGAAAATTATAATATCCAATATAATACTATAGTATCCAAAATAGACATAATTTAAAAGGTATAAGATGTAGGGTTTAAAAAAGGTGCAATATTCTACAAGATGTTATGTAAGCTGTTACACATGGTTTTAACTTTATTACCTTAAGATACTTGACGTATTACATCATATCCTATTTAGCCGTGTGACGTCAGCGTATAAGAATCCACCACCCCATTTCGTCCCGTCGGTATCGTAAAAGGCGACTTACTATGGGAAATACCCGAGAATATGGGAATCCCATGACCTCTGATAGTTGTCGGTAAAACCATCTAATGTAAGCCGTATTTCCAACGTGGTAAATCCACGCTGCAGTTATATTATGGTTGTAGCACGATTGGGTCGGCTCGACTGGGGTAGGACCACGTTCTCACAGAATACCAGCGTAAAATAGCAGCTTAATTATCTATTTTCTGTGATGTTTGCGCTGTTAGCCTATGCGACTCTTTCAGCTTTATCTGACACAGAGCTCGAGGCCTAGAAGACCTAGAAGGCCGCGAGCTATTTAAAGAGTGGAAAGGCGGCAATTAGGATGTTTATGAATTCGTATTGTTACCAATCATCATGTCCCCTCTGTTGAGGTTGTTTTTGAGCTATCTAACTGCTGTCCGCGTTAGGGTGTGCGTACCCCCGCCTCTGACTACCTAGCTTGTATCGGTTGATGTTCTGGGCGGTGAGAACCGCCCAGGTACACGGGTGTACAGTGTGTACGCGGTGTATGCTGGCGCCCCATCCGTTAATCTACTTGTGTTTGTCCCGATTGGTGTGGGTGTAGTGTCAGTAGCAACTTACTGTTGCTGTGTTTCGTATGGTGAGTGTAGAGAACCGGATAACCTTTTTACTGGAAATGAGGCATTCCATCTTAGTCCTCACTGGTGACAACACACCTGCATATTGATTCTTAATCGAGGATAAATGTAGATCTCTATGGGCCACAGCATCCACTTACCGTCAGGTGGACTGTGTGCTCGTTTGTCACCCTTATTCTATAAAAAATATGTAGACTATAGAAAATATCAGAGAAATCTCATGACCTCCGATAATTGCCGGTGTAACTATTTAATGTAAGCCAAATATAAGTTTACCAGGCCGCCGACGTGATAGCGCTCAACTATCTGCCGTTCAAGCGTTTCGATTATTACAAATGCTCCCTACAATGGGGACGACTAATGTCCAACAGTAGACTGCTACGGTCTATTGAAGAAGACATATCATATTCAACTGTAAGTTAACTGATGATACAAAGAAATAAACAAGAAATCAGTTCCATATTTTATTAGCATTTGAATCCAGTAATTCGCAAATTATTAAACGTGAAATATTTGTGTGTAAATGCAATTTCGAATTGCTCCTTAAAATTGCTAAGATAGGTAATTAATTTATAATGTTAGACACTGAACACGGGCGCACCGCCCTAATTGACTGGGTTTGCATGTTAGCTCCTTTTAGATCACACCACTAACATTCGAAATTATAACGGCTATTCGCTTTATAGGCTTGTTTTACGTCGAAAATAATTAATGCCTGTTTCCATTTTTGAATTTATTTCTTAATGAATTATAAATTTGAGATAAAGTTCTAGAATATACATAGCAGGTTTTCTTTTTCATTATTTACCATATTTGTTCCATGTTGGTCTCGGACTTATAGTTCCATGTTTATGTGGGGCTTATAATGAAAGAGGATAATATGCAAACTGTGTTACTTGTCGAGCATGTCGTAAAAGACAGCTTATTACATTTTTTAATAAAATAGAGGTAACAAATGAGCACACAGTTATTTATTCTAAATTAAGCTTCAAAATGCAAATGCGTTGTCACCCCTGAAGACTAAGATGGAACGCCTCGTTTCCAGTGAAAATGGTCTTCGGCTCTCTATACTCATCGTATCATCAGCAGCATGTACGCTGGTATTCTGTGAGAGCGTGGTCGTACCTCGGTCGAGCCGACCCTTTCGTAATCTCGTAGCTGCGGCGTGGCTTTACGACGTACAACATATTATGCGATTTGTGATCGTGTTAACGATGGTCTAGCTACTTACTTCTTTCACAATTTTCCATCTAAACCTATATTTTTGGGCTAAACTTGGTCATAGTAGTTTGCTGCTTTTGGACTCTGCCTACCCCCTCAGGGATTACAGGCGTGATGCTATGTATGTATGTAAAATAATTTGTTTTATCAGTTTTTTGTTTTTTGGATAAAACGTAACCTAGATCAGTCCAGGCATTGCTCCTTATCTGTTCATGAAGTGTTATTACAATCCGATGATTAGTTTGGACAGCCAGGCAGATAAATAGAAAATATTTATGCCTCAAAGGCAGGCAAATGACGCCCCAGCTCAATTTAAAGCAGTTACTTCGATATTTTGGTACGTGGTAGAGCCAAGCTGCAGCTATATTTAAAATATAGTTGTAGCACGAATGGGTTGCCTCGACCGGGGAAGAACCACGCTCTCACAGAATACCAGTGTAAAATAGCAGCTTAATACTGCTGTGTTTCGTATGGTGAGTGTAGAGAACAGGAGACCCTTTTTACTGGAAAAGAGGCATTCCATCTTAGTCCTCACGGCTGACAACGCATCTGCATTTTGACTCTCAAATGAGGATAGATGTAGATGTCTATGGGCCACAGCAACCACTTACCATTAAGTGGACTGTGTGCACGTTTGTCAGGTTTGTTCTATAAAAACAATTACAGATAGACATTCCAATATATAGATGTATAGACAAAATAGCATTGTATCCTATCCACAACATAAGAGGTAAGAAAAGTTAATGAAAACAATCTTATTATAAGAAATTATGTTAGCAGAAATTAATTTTACTTATTAATATTAGAAGGTAGGTACTGTTTTTGGGTACAGTATTAATAACAAAAATAAAACACTTGTAATTGATCTCGATAAAGCTAAAACAAAATAACATTCTAAAAGACATATCATAACTAAGTTCGTAACTTTGTCACCTAAAACGAACGGCTTTTGGTTGCTTATAGATCACTCTATGAATGCGGAAGAGAAAAGATCGAATACCTACGTCTAGTAGGCCAACTATTATGGCTGGGTGTATTACATACGTATTGGTTTATCCGTAGCTAACTGGCTGCTAAGATTTATGCTATATTTTTCTCCTCAAAGAGTTTACTCAATCGGACTCTTCGGAAAAATTATTTTGACGTTATGTTACAAAAATTTACAAGCAAAAATAGTTAATTTCAATGTAATGATTTTAAATATTGTGGTTTTTTTTTAAATGATTAATCGTCTGACTTAACAATAACAGTTTTATATAAGCTGAAATATTAAACGAACTCAAAGTTCACCTGATGGTAAGTGGCAACATCCCATGGACACTTGCAATCAAATTCAAACAAAAGAAGTTACAGATGCGTTGTCACCTCTGAGTACTAAATGGAATTCCTCGGTAGAAAAGGAGTCCTACCACCCCAGGCCAAACCAATATGTCTCAGTCATCGTCCATGCTGGTGCAATTCCTCTGGTGTTGCAGTTGGTTATGGGCGACGGTAGTCAATAAAGTTCAGGTGAGCCGCAAGCTCGTTTGCCGCCTCTTCTATAAATAATTCATTGGTTCAATGTTAATAATTTGCATTTAAATGGCACTAAAAAGAAATGTGTGAAATTCATGACTCCAAATCTCAAACAATTAAATACTAATGTAATTTTAAATGGGGCGAAACCGAGTCTTGTAGATACCACCATTTTTCTTGGAATCACACTAGACGCGAAGCTTCAATGGAGCCCCCATATATCAAAACTAGCAAGCAGACTTAGTTCTGTAGCATATGTCTAACTAGTGTTGAAACAGCTAGACTAGTTTACTTTAGCTATTTCCATAGCATAATGTCGTATGGTATTTTGCTATGGGGACACGCAGCTGACACTGAAATTATATTTGTTTTACAGAAGAGGGCCTTAAGAGCAATTTATGATTTAAAGCCTAAAGAGTCGCTGCGACAAAAATTTAAGGAAATTAATATATTAACTTTGGCCTGTCAATACATTTATGAAAATGTAACGTAATGTACGTACACAAAACTAAAAGTAGTTTTACAAAAATAAGTGATATTCATTCTGTAAATACTAGGAACAGACACAAGCTAGTAATACCAGTTACTCGACTCCATCGAGTCAGTAATTCATTCTTGGGGCGATGTATACGCTTTTACAACAAAATTCCAGAAAATACACAAAATTTGACCTGCTCAAAGTTCAAAAACATTATTAAACTAAGTGTGTATAAAAAGGGTTATTATAATATTAAAGAATTTATAGATGATAATAACCCCTGGAAAGGAGGTGATCGCTACCAAGCTATTTCTAATTTGTTGTGTTGTTAATTTGTGTAACATACATGATTGTAAGCTGTTATTTAAAAAAAAGTCCCGCTGGGTTTCTTGCTGATTCTTCCCAGGACAGAGTTTTTTTTCGAACCAGTGGTAATTATACAAAAGAGTGACTTTGAATAAGTATTATTTATAATCTATATTGAATAAAAAAAAATCGTTGCTACTAGCCTTGGACAGATCGTAGCTCCATTTATCCATAAATAATTTCTAAAACAAATTTATCCCTTATACATTTTAATTCCTTACTAATGTTAGTGAAATGGAACGTTTATGAAATTATCCGTGTCTCAGTCTGTATCTCGAATATTCTCACACATTGTGTGTATGTACCAAATAAATGTTCTTTTTATTTCAATCAATAAAGTTAGAATATTAAAGTTACTTAATTACTCTGATACAGAACCATCTATCCACCCATTAAAAGCCTTTAATCCATCCTATAAAAGTCCACCACTGAAGATAGGCCTCCCTCATAGATTGCCTCAAGGGAGTCGACAGCATTTTTTATTATTTTACAGATGCTCGTAGTTATTATCAGAAAGACCACCACTACACGGTAAATGCTTAGGATATCAGTGTAAAATAGCATCATGATTTCGCTGTGTTACGTATGGTGAGTGACAAGAACCTAGGAGGACTAAGAGGCCTATGTTCCGTAGTGGAATTTTGATAAGCTGAAAATAATTAATGAATATAAATAAAGATTGGACTTGTGCTTTAATTCTGCGTCATAATCGAAGTCACATAAAGCAGGAATTCACTACCTTTTAACACGCTGTTATTAACTTCACGTGTATCTATCTATCTATGTAACGGAATATTTTAATGTACTCGTAATTTTCACCAACTTGTAGACGGCCAATTGACTTGAAACTTTGCACTCGTATCAGCGAAGGATACGAGTGCAATATCGTAATTGTATGCGACAGTGATACAATAACTTTATCATAGTATCCCGATCAGGATCATCTGTATAAAAAAATATCAGGATCATTACAGCTATTATTTAACAATTAGATAAAAATAATGAACAAAGCTTGAATATTTGGCAAGTAAAATCCTTTTTTTAACCGCCTTCAAATAGGAAGAGGTACACAATTCAACTGTATTTTTTTTATGTGTTTACCTCATAACTTTTTTCTAGGTCAGGGGTCGGCAACCTGCGGCTCGCAAGCTACATGCGGCTCTTTGTATGTGAAGCTGCGGCTCTTTAGTCTCATATCCAAATATTATTTATTTTATAAAAAAAATAATTAAAAATCGATCCACACTGAGCCATTTGGAGTTGATACTCGATCTTTAGCAATGCATTTGATCGATTTAAAAAGTAAAGAGTTGAATATTTACAGAGTTGAAAAGGAAGTTGAAAGAGTTGGAGTTCCAGAAATGTATGTATGTAACACAACAAAAATGAACAGCTTTAAAAGAAATGCCGCGAGTTGAGGCACTTATATTGGACGTATGGAATAGTCTTCCAGATTGCTACAGTGATGTGAAGAAGTTGGCATTTGGAGTGCTGACTATCTTCGGATCGACATATTCGTGCGGGCAAGCGTTCTCTTGTATGAATATAATTAAAAGTAAAGTAAGAAGCCAACTAACAAATGAAAATTCAGAGTCGTGTTTGAAACTTAAAACAACAAGTTATGAGCCAAATTTATCCAAACTTTCTAAAACCATGCAAAGCCAACGCTTCTATTGAATTTGTTTGCTTAAATGTATGTTATGGGAACGAAGTACTTTATCGGACGGTACGTATTTGACGAATGGGAGCTGGGCAACAAAAAGTATAAGATTTTTTCGTCACTACCCCTCGTGTCATAGTGTAGACGGCCTTAGCGGCGAAATAAGGAAGTGAGATGGAATAATATCCATCACCCTCGCACTATTTCTTATCTTGACATGAAAGAAATATTATTTTATTTTAAATGCCGTTTCATTTTAATAGACGATAGTAATTCACTTATTTGTATTTGTTAATCAATAATACCTACGTTTATCGATAATAATATACTACGCAAGGAACTTCGTTCCAACCGAGTGTTCCACAACACCCAAGCATTTTTTATTTTTTTTATTTTTACGTAAAAGTTGTTTAGTAAAGTTTAAATTTTCTACTTGAATAACCACACAAAGCCAAAGCCAAAGCTGCCATTCAATTTGTTTGCTCAATTATTTGTTATTGAAGTACAAGTTAGTGTTGTAAGACTTACAATGTAAATAAATGTTTAATTGTTTTAATTTTTTACTGAAATAATAAGTGATTATCTAATAATACCTAATATATATATATATATATATATATATATATATATATATATATATATATATATATATATATATTATCTAATAATAGAAATTAGATTCTAATTTATTGTGAAAAACCCTACTTATATATGAATAAAACAAAACTTTATTTATGCAAGTACTATTTATGGTTGGCAAGAAAAACATTTGTGGCTCTTTACAAACTTTGAAATTTTGTAAATTGTAATTTTTGACTTTTCCGACTCAAAAGGTTGCCGACCCCTGTTCTAGGTGAACCGATTTTGATGATTCTTCTTTTATTTGATAATTGGTGCTTCACATATAGTCCCATATAAATTTGATCAAGGTCTGACCAGTAGTTTTTGAGTCATCCTTAGTAATTTATATCGAAGTCGGTTGTTCAAAATTTTTGATTTTACCACTTGTTAATTTGCCCCCTTTTCCTGACATCTGTTTTTCTTGTTAAATATATTTCTGTCTTTCGACATTGTCAACACATGCCTGATATTTTGTACGTGTAGTTTAATATAATTAAATTAAATTCAATGAAGTGACCTCCGTAAAACCTCAAAACAAAATCAATGAACGAATAATTGGCGTGTACGGTGTTCCAATAATTGTGCTAAATCATTTTGTTTTTGCATTCTTTGATATAAATTTTCGTTATGAAATACCAAATTTAAGGCGACCTCTATCGAAATCAAGTTAATTTGAGTGAATGGGACCCAATAATGAAATTCCTGTTTGCTAGCCTTGGTAAAGGGCAAGCTTTTGTAATTAATGAATGGAAATTTAATGCCTATTTTTCGCAATTAGTTGTAATTTATTACTCAACTTAATTCACTCATTTTGGTCACTACAACATTGTCACTGTTTGGGTTTAATGTCGTTGCTTGTAACGTGAGAAATATATGAATATTGTAAATGATTATATTAAAAATAATATATTGACGGCTCCGTGGCGCAATGGCTTAGCAATGAGTTGCTGCGCTGGGGGGCGCGGATTCAAATCCCGCACGGAACAAGTATTTGTATGGCCTACAAATAATTGTTCCGGGTCTGGATGTTTGTCCTTGTGTAATTTGTGTTTGTAAACTGCCTTCACGATAAAGGAGAAAATTCTAGTGTGGGGGTAACGTTTTAAAAAAAATATACAATCGTTGGAATATACTAATAATTACAGGCGGTTCCAGGCTATGTTCCAGGCTAAAGAGAATTGTAAAGAGACCCATTAGTAGGCTGTGGGGCATTCCATCTTAATCCTTAGAAGTGACAAGTCTTCTTTGTTTAATTTTACTTGCAGGTTTCTATTGGCTGCAGTGTATCAAGTTGGGTGTAAGTTTGGTGGTAAGTTCAGCTTTATAGAAAAAAATCATGAATGCTGTTAATGATTACCATTCTATTTGGCATAGTCATTTGCGGTAAGATATTAACGGAACGTAATAAGGTGAAGAAGGTCATCCATCTCTACGGCTATGTCTCCACTCTAAGGCAATGGCTTATATAATAAATGTGAATAAAAATTATCATTGATAGTAAATACATTACATTCATACATATCGTCACGCCTGTAATTGACCTATTAATTTGTTCTGTTCGTGGTCGTGTTAAAGTAATTTTTTATAGTGTGTGGGTGACAAACGAGCACACAGTCCACCTGATCGTAAGTGGATGCTGTAGCCCATAGACATCTATGTCTATCCTTGTTTGAGAATCGAAATGCAGATGCTTTGTCACTTCCTCGTTTCCAGTAAAAAGGGTTTTCACTTCTCTACACTCACCATACGAAACACTTTTAAGCTGGTATTCTGTGAGAGCGTGGTCCTTCTCCGTTCGAGCCAACACAATCGTGTTACAAATATAATATTTCTGCAGCTATCACGTGTGAATATTCACGTTTGACGTATTCACATTCAAATATTTGTTTTGTCGAGACGATGGTCTATACTCTATAGCTATGCTAGGATCCGATAGATTGCGCAGTGGTGGAGTTATTAATAATTATTTATATATACACTGTTTAAAGTCCCATATGAATTGGAAGTAAACTCATCGCCGACAGCTATTAATACATTGTATTAATAACATTAACATTAATTTGCAACACTTTGTTGTCCAATCATCATCCATCCAATTCAAAATGGCTTCTTTACTGTGCAGATATCTACTAAAACTAAAAACACAACGAAATGGTTTATATATTACGATCCAAGGATTTGTGAAACCAATGTAGAACGTGATACATATTTTGAAATCAGTTAACACATACCTACATGTATAAAGTAAAAGTTCACTTCTCATGTGGACCATAGGTATCGTAAAACGCCCGAAACAGTTAAAAAGTTAAAATTAAACGTGATAAAATCCAGTAAATTAGTTTTATTTAATATGTAGTATTCGCATATGTATAAAATAAATAATTATGGCTGAAAGCTCCAGCTATGGTTTACTATTTTAATTTCATTATATTCCAAACACTTAGAAAGTAAATCTATTATTTAAAAAAAACATTTTGTATTCATCAATAACGTTAATAAAATGGTGTTTATTGTATGGGTGTGTATAGTAGCCACGACTTTTAAATTTCGAATCAAAAAATGAACCAATGCTTTTGAAAATTGAGCATATATAAGGATTTATCTAATTCTAGTGTTTTGTAAGTTATGAATCGATGATAATATTATGACGATGCATACTGAAACCGCTTAAAAAGTTAAATATTTTTATAACTTTCATTATATGAGTAGGTAGCTCAGTGGCTAACTGGCAAAGAGCTCCCAGTAAATCATACAGCGCCCGGGCAATCCTCTCTTTCTCTAGGCGAATATAAATAGAAAAAAAAAGAGAAAAAGAAGTAAATATATGTTATATATGTCCCTTTTTATTAATGTTACGCGTATTTTGGTCAATTATGAACCGATTTTAATGATTTTTTTATTAATTAGTTTATACTTCCGGGATAGTCCCATATTTTAGAGAAAACATTCCATCCTACAGCGTGGAAAAATAAGGGTTGCAGTTTTTGATGTAACTATTTATATAACATTTAAGATTGTGGTAAACCTAAGTCCAATTAAAGGGTAAAAAATGTAACATTTAATAAAAAGTAAAGCGGACTGAAGTGGCAATGGGCCGCCCATATAACTCGAAGAACAGACAACCGATGGGAAGAAAGGTTTTCAATTTGCAGCCTCGTACCGGTAGGCGAAGTGTAGGGCGTCCCCCCACTAGATGGAGTAGGCATAAGACATGTAGAAAGTCGATGGATGCAAGTGCAGTGGAGCAACTTTACAAGGCAAGGGTTCGGCCACAGGTAGAATACTGGCCCCATCTCTGGGCTAGGGCTCCCTAGTACTAGCTTCTTCTATTTGATCGCATCCAACGCAGAGCAGTTCGAATCGTCGGCGTCCGATCTATTTCTGATTGGTTTGACTCACTGACACTGCAAAGAGATCATCTCTTTGCGTATTCTATCGTATCTACCACGGCCGTTCAATTTCACCATCGCACATCGTGACGGAACTCGAAATACCATCCGTACCATCTGGATGATTGGCGGTCCACTACTGTGGTATTTAGAAGAAGTTTTCGTCCTCGCACAACTTCCATGTGGAATTGAATACCACCGGCAATTTTTTCAGACCGATACGACTTAGAGACTTTCAAGAAAAGAGCCTACTTTTTTTAAAAAAAAAGGCCGGCAACGCATCTTTTTTTATAGAAAAGGGGGTAAAGGAGCAGCCGCATGCACCTGATAATAAGTAACTATCGCCGCCCATGAACAAAATTTCACAGAGAAGTTGTATGACAAAGAAAACTTCTAGTAAAACATACAGTGGTGGACCGCCAAGCATCCAGATGGTGAGGATGGTATCGTGAATTTTGACGCGATGTGGAGGCCTATGTTCAGCTGTGGACTTATGAAGGGCTGGAATGAATGAATGCATGAAAAAGGGGCTTCAAAGAACTACTTAAGCTTCTGAAGTCGGGCTTGTAATTCTACGCAGAGCCATGTCTTAGCATCACTCCTGACGTTTTTGTATGGTAGTTACTTTATTCTTTTTCGTTCTTTGATTGTTCTTTTTATTAAAAGATTAATTTTAAACACGGACAGAGGATAAGTTAAGTCCGACACAATCCGAGAAAGATCAGGCGCAGGACATACGACTTTACGTGCTTACGGATACAATTTTTCCGGGCTGCTAGTGAGCATTTTTTGACAGAAAAACTCAATAACTTTTGGCATGACCCTGGATTCATACATGGAACCTCATCATTAGCAACTGCGTTTACCGCTAAACCAATGAGTCTAGCTTTATATTACAAAGATATACCAAAAACGCATTTCGGTGATATTATTTCAACGTGGCTTTTTATTGTTCCTATTACGCTAGCAAGCGCAAAAACTATGAAGACACTGTGTCAAGGCCCTAGCATAATAGTAATACGCGTCATAAGCATTGTTGTTGATTACATAAAGGAATTTGTAATTCAAACCGTTAGCTTGCGTATGAAAAACGTAAGTTTACACGTGTCAATATCCTTGGATTAAGGTAAAAAATTACGACGATGTCTCGATCCCACGACGATCCATATTTGTACCGCGTTAGTTCGAATCATGAATTAATACATCGGTCACAGGCTTAAGATAGCCTGCGGCGACTGGTCGCGCCTGTTACATTGAGCCTGCACTGTACTTAGCCAGTAGTGTAACAACCCGTGAAGCGCTTGCACGCATTCGTATCGCGTTACCTTAGATGAAAAGTCGATAGATCATCGATGACTTTTTGAAAATTGTTAGTGAGTTTTAGTGCTGTCAAATAACGTTATCGATAGTTGACTGCGTATAGACACATTTGATGTGACAGTTCGATATGACAGTGTAATCAATCGTATCATATGGCAGTGTCAGTATTAACAATTATTATTAATAGATGTAATTATTAGGCCTGCACTCAATTACACCAATATAATGGTTACATTAATAAGACAGTACACACACTACATCTTACACAGGGCCGAATCGCTGTCGAACACCTCGGCTAATTTAGTGGCTTTAACTTATTCTGTCAAATATAATTCAAATTGCTATTGATCGATAAACGTCTTTATAATCTGTACAAAGGGTATATAATCACTACGCCTTGCTCTATACATCGTTAGATGAGCATATCTGATCGTTAGATTAGTAAAATGAATGCCAGGTTTGTTTACCGAGTATCGCGTGTCACATTTCGCGTTATATGATTTGACGGAAGTTATCTTTTAATCCAATCTTGACGCGGTACGAGACGCTAATTGCTATTATTTCTTATCGATTTTACGTATGCATTTGAATTGACGCGAGGTTAACATATTAAACATACAAAATTGTAATTGAATATATTATTAAGATTACAACCCCCTCATTAAATTATGTTTGTGATAGAGATCTGAGTTTTAATAAGCTATGTTTATATTAGGGAAATTATTTATAGGTAGGTAAAGATGGAAACGAAGGTTTTTAGATACTTAAATTTTATGTAAATTTTCATAAAAAGTAAATGAATAGGAAACGGAAAGTCTACTTGGACGTTTATAGACGTTTTATTATTTTGTGTTATATATCCATCAAATTTTACTTTAGTAAGAAGATAAATATATATTGTATATTGGCCACATTTTTGACTACATAATATTTGGAGTAGTCTGCCCATATTAGATATCCTAAAAATTCGCGCCTAAAGAATCCACTTAATTGTTTATAAAACCATTTTGATTTCGCAAATGTGAAAGATGAAGAAATGTATAAGCAAAAAGTGCTAAAATTAAAAAAAAACCTGCAACCTACAACAACAACTAAAAACTTGTGTGCAACCTACTTAAATGTAAATTATTAAGGATAACTCAAAAACTACTGGTCAGACCTTGATCAATTTATATGGGACCACATGTGAAGCACCAGCTTTCAAATGAAAAAACAATCATCAAAATCGGTTCACCTAGAAAAAAGTTACGAAGTAACACACATAAAAAATAAATAAAAGTACAGTCGCATGGAGTACCTGCTCTTTTTGAAGTCGGTTAAAAATAAAAACTACTTAGACTTTTCATTTTCAATTCATCAAGTATATTATATCTCGTATACTAAAATGTCGTACCAAAAATACCATTCGTCAACAGCTTTCGAAATATTTGTAAGATGTCATCATCATCATCATTATAGCAGTCTATCAGCCTCAGTTTTCATAATTACCTCGCTTGCCAGGCCGGTTGGTAATTGCAGTTTTATTAATTTTTTGAGCTGTTATCAGGCAGATGCTGCTGCCTCTTTTCTGTGTCAGTTTCCTTTACTCTTAGACACCCATGGGATATATAAGATAAGCAAAAGCATAAAGTAAGTGTATATATATATATATATATATATATATATATATATATAAAGTATAAAAAAGGTTAAAATGCTTTCTTCGAGCGTTTGAAGCAATATCTTCATTTTTTAAATTATTTTATTAAATTAAAAAAAATGAAGTAGTTTTTGTATAACTAATTATTATTATTATATGGAAATATGAAAGAGTGTAGGCATCGGATAAATTAAAATATCTTGGGTTTTACGATACTCAGTTTAAAAACTATTGAACTACGGATACTGTCAAAAAGGGTATAAGTAGAGCTTAATAACTTTAACTTTTATTACATTTAAAGTAATCGATAGCGTGAGTCATTTAATGGTCGTGTTTTTGCGTGAGCTTTATAAGAATTGTTTGTGTAGCAATTATTTTAATATTTATTTGAGAAGTAAATCGTGCAAAAAGTAAGTGGCAACACAGGGTAAGTAAGCGAAATGTATTCTATTTTTTGGTGTTTACAAAACTGATATTGCTTATTGCAAACCTTAATACTTATTTTCCTCGTGCTGAGCAATTAATGAAAAAATTGTATAAAAAAACAGCATATCTAGATGAATAAAATAGAATATAATTAACTTTCAAAAAAGTAAAACCCACCTAAAATAATTTCAACATACTAGCTTCTGAAATCGGTACCAAGTCATAGTGTATTGAAGAAGTAAAGCCAATTTTAATTTTTATATCGGTTTTAATTTTTTTAAAGTTTTATTATTTTATACTTACGAGTATGAGCGGATTAAGGAATATGAAGAGTTCAAAGTAATTACTAGAATAACGTCTGAATAGTTACATTAAAACCTTCATCACATATTGTATCGCCCATAGGCATGAAACATTTTCTTAAAATTATTAGGGGACCACCTATGAGGTATCCCTATCATATAAATCTATCCTATATATCATATATCCCTATCATATCATATAAACATAAATACAGAAAAACACGCGTCGAATGAAGAACATTTTTGTCTTTAAACGCGATTAAAAATATAATATTTTTACTCCATATAGATTTACTCAATAAGTACATACAAACAATACTCGTACATATATTATTTACTAGCTTTTTACCCGCGGCTTCACTCGCGTGAGTTTGGATTTAGGAACATCATTAAGTGCTGTTCCGTGCCAAATTTAGCTGAATTAGAGTCACCTCTGTGTCTGTGTCTCTATGTCTGTCAAAGACTCTTTTTTTAATTCTAAAAGCTTATTAGACATAGATTATTGGTATTTGGTATAGATATAATATGCTATAGGAACAGGTGAATAAATATGTCTAGAAACACCTACTATTTTTTATATCGGGCGTGTCTTCCGATGTATCCATAAGAAAGGTAAATTGTCTTGGAATCAAACTTTATTATTATTATTTACATTTTGGTCTTTGCATTGATTCATAATTAAATTAAATTTAGTTTTAACAAAATAATTATGAATTTCATGGTTTTCTAACAATTTACGGTGTAATGTTCGATGTACTACGCATGGAATAAAACTAATGTTACGGATTTTATCACGTTTAATTTTAAATTTTTCTATGTGGTTTTTTTTACGCATCTTTGGATTAAAGTACAAACCCGCGTAAAAAAAATGATGATTCGCGAGGCTATTGAAATTAAGAAACATCCTAATTTTAATAGGTAAGATGCCTGACTGCTACCATCTGCTAAGGACCCTATAGTTAATAAAATTAAATTCAAACTCAAGCATACTGCTGCATCTATTCTATTATATTCTTATTTTATATTATTCCAACTATGACATCAGGTTGTCAAACACCTCCCGCGACCATGGCTGCTGTAAAGTGCTTAAAACACCGGGAATTAAAACAGTTAAAAATAAACGCGATAAAATCCTTAAAATTAGTTTTATTTCTTATAAATTTTATACACAGTGAACGTGGTGCTTTACATTACACTCATGAACAGGAGTACAAAAATGTTCGCCTTGTTGTGGCGGTGAAAGAGAATCCGCCACCTCATATCGTCCCGTCGTAGTAAGAGGCGACATAGGAAAACAAACTGGAGATGGGATGGGCTGCATCATCTTCTTGACAACAGATCTAAATAATAATAGCTGCGGTTGCCAACCCACCTACCAAGCGTGGCAACTATAGCAAATATCCAGCTACTTGATAATTTATGGGGGAGGCCTATGTTCATTTCAGTGGACTTTTGATATGCTGACGATATTGAGTTCTACTCATCTTTGCAAGCCTTAATATTTACGGTAGAGTGAAAACAAAAAGTAACATACCCGAAAATATAAATGAAATAAAAACTGCATACATTCCCCATGAAAAGTAAAGAAGTAGCAGCTTACATACATGTTACTACTAGGCTTACACCGCAGAGAGTTTTTGGCCAAAAAATTGTGCGCTGCGTTGATTCCAACGCGGGGTGACCTCTACTGGGAAACTTCTCAGATATGTATGTTTTCCTTCACCGCCGAGGACGTGGTAAACGACGTTCAAATTGCATTTAAAATATATGCTAAAATATATAATAATGCTTACGTACCATGAAATTTAAGCTTTAATCAGTTTGAATACCGCCTTTGAAAAGTAAAATAAAATGAAACTTTGTTTTAGTAAAATCTGCTTTCGTTCATTAAAGTATTTTTCCGCAAGAGCTTCTACATTTACATATACTCATATCAGATATGAAACCAGGACTGTCACGAAAATCTTAATATGTCTGAGAATATGAAAGCTATCTAAAATTATAAAAATAATAATAAGTCTAAATTATAGGTAAAAAGTAAATAATAATAACCAATGGTGGGTACTTACCCACCATTGGTTATTATCATTTATTTATTTATATGCCCTAGAATTTTAATAACTTTTTATATTTTTTTTTAACTTTTTAAGTGGGATTTTGTTGTAAAAATGTTTAAATCGCACTTAACGTGATGATTCTGTGAGTCAAGAACTTACCTATAGAGATTCTTCACGTTCCTGTTTAAAATATAACGCAAACATGCATACGTTAGGTAAGAGTTATGAGTAATTATGGGATACACTACAGAATTCTATGTTCTGTGGGATAAACGACTTACAGTTCAGTGACAGCATAAGGCAGTTTGTCTTATTTTCCCGTAGGTGTTTTTAAAGTAGAGTGCGAGGTGAATGTAAAGGTACACAACAAAGCACTCAAAAGTTTCATGTTTCATTCATTCATATAATAATGCGTGATTGATTGTTTTAAAATAGGTTAATATTAATAAATCGATAGGGTTAGAACTGCAGCAGCATTTACTTAATTACAACGTAATAATAATAAAAAAAGCTGCGGTTGCTTGCAAAAAAGACTCGCGTGCAAAATGATGGGCATGTGCAGTATCCGAAGTTTGATCCAAACTTGAACGGATTATGCGTCTGCATTATTAATAACAGATTGCTACAAAATATCTCGCGTATATAGTGTATATTGTGAGACAACTACTCCGAGATTACAGAGGGCGGGAGAGGAAACTTAAGTTTAAGAAGGTTAAGGCGATATAGCTGGATATATGGAGAGAAACATAGACTAATTAATATGCTACAAATAAATTACGGATACATATTTGCACAGCTTGTACTTTTATTTCTAAGAATCATTGAATGTTAAAGTTCAAAATTCCCTTATAATAAAGACAAGAAATAATCGCTAATAACCTATTTTAACTAATTAAAATCGTTGTAAGTAATATCATCGTCGAAAATATCCCTTAAACGCGAAAGCTATTATATTATTATTGAAATAAACATTAAAATCCTTTGTGGATAGTTACAATTTACAACTCTTTCTTATAAAGTGTGGGAATATTGCAAATATGTCCTAATTGGAGAGAGACGAGATAATCTAGGGCGGCATATATTTAGCAGAGGACTTTTGACGGGCAATGAATGATTGAACAGTCATTACAGCGCATCCAAATCACTACTGAACATAGATTGCCCTAAAGAGGGAATATTTGCTACCGAAGTTTTTTATTATTTTAAGTAGTTGTTAGAAATATGCTTTTTTTATAGAATAAGGATGACAAACGAACACACAGTCCACCTGATTGTAAGTGGTTGCTGTGGCCCATAGACGTCTATATTTATCCCCGATTAAGAATCAAAATACAGAGAACAGTGGTAGAGCCATGCGGCAGCTTTTGCTGTCGCACGGATGGGCCGGCTCGAACCGGGGTGGTACCACGACCTCACAGAATACCAGCGTGAAGTAGAGGTTTACCTCTGCGTTTCGCTTGGTGAGTGCAGGTGGCCGGAGGCCCTTTTTACTGGAAATGAGGCATTCCATCTTAGTCCTCACGGGTGACAACACATCTGCATTTTGATTCGCAACCGAGGATAGATGTAGATGTCTATGGGCCGCAGCAGCCACTTACCATCAGGTGGACTGTGTGCTCGTTTGTCACCCTTATCCTAAAAAAGAAAAGAAATGTACCGTCACCCTGAGGACTAAGATGGAATGCGTCGTTTCCATTTAAAAGCGTCTCCGGTTCTCTACACTTACCATACGAAACACAGCAGCATTAAGCTGCTATTTTACGCTAGTATTCTGTGAGAACATCGTCCTTCCCCGGTCGAGCCGACTCATTCATGCTACAACCACAATTTAGCTGCACGTGGTTCTACCACGTATATACGTAGATGGCGCTGCTTATCTGCTGTTTCATTTCTCTCTGTCGCCTCTTACAACGCCCACAAGATGAGACGACGTACCTACTAGAATTGCCTATCACAATTTCAAAAAGTATGATCTTAGTGTAATAAAAGCCTGCCACGTCTGTTAAGGTTCTTTTAATTTTACTATCGTGTAAATAAACTTGATAATTCTTTGCAGTGCTAAAAGAATGATGTAGTTTTTTACGTCATGGACAGCCATAACTCTCTATTGTATATAGGAATTTTGACACAAAAAACATACAACATTGAAACCTGCATAACACATGTCGAGGGCGCCGACATACAGTTCAGATGTTGTAGAGTTATTTCAACTAAACACGAGTGCCTTTTTAAGAGCGCCTTATTTCGATGTAATTTTATATTATGATCTGTATTTTATAAGTTTAAACTCTCGAAATAGTGTCAGTAGTTTTTTAGATTTGAGGTAGCGTTTTCCATACTCTAAATAGTATACTATATAAATTCTCCGTTGCAGCCTATTAAAGTCCACTGCTGGACATAGGCCTCCCCATAGATTGTGTCAAATTGCCACGCTTGGCAAGTGGGTAAGCAACTGCAGTTTATTTTTATTTTTAGTCGTTATTATGGAGACGCTGCCGCCCATCTCCTGCTTTGTTTCCCTTTGTCGCCTCGTTATGGGGTAGTGGATATTCTTACACTGCAACTACCGCCTTTCTATTTCTGAGAGGGTTTTAGAACTGGTCTGCCGCGGTTCTCCAATGCTAATGATGATGAATATTTTATATTTTTTATTCATGCAGGTTTTGTCACAATGTTTTCTTTCACCACCAAGCACCACTACTTAAAATACAAAACAACAATTCCATTAGTGCCGGTGGGAACCAAACCCGATTTAATAGCGTACTGTGAAATTTACAGCGAAAGTTTAGCCTCTGAGTTACCACGACTCTACTATACTCTTGCTACCGACTTCAAAATATTGAAGTCGATTGTACAAATTTTTTAATTTTAAATTATTTTTAGAGTAGTGGTTTTATTTGCATACTTTGCTATATTTATTTTAATATTTTCTTTCTTATATATGTATGTATTAAATTCTTTGAAGACATAGAAGATGGATACACTATAAAAAATCATAATATTTCATTACGTAGTGATTATTGTTTCTTGTTCTGAATAAATTGAAATTTTTATTAAAAAGTGGGCATTGTAAAGTACTATTATATAATTAATTATAAGTACTAATGTAATGATTTTGTGTTTCGTTAGGTTAGTTTATATACGTGGTAGAGCCATGCTGCAGCTATATTAGTTGTAGTACTAATGGATCGGCTCGACCGGGGTTCAACCACGCTGTCACAGAATACCAGCGTAAAATAGCAGCTTAACACTGCTGTGTTACGTATGGTGAGTGTAGAGAACCGGAGACCCTTTTTAGTGGAAAAGAGGCATTCCATCTTAGTCCTCACGAGTGACAACGCATCTGCATTTTGATGCGCAAACGAGGATAGATGTAGATGTGTAGGGGCCACAGCAACCACTTACCATCAGGTGGACTGTGTGCACGTTTGTCACCCTATCCTATAAAAAAATAGGTAAGTGACAAGAACCGAAGAACTGTTTAACTGCAAATTAGGTATTGCAACTGGGGGCAGTGCCCCCGCCAAGTCGAGCAAAAAAGCGGCACGGCCGTACCATTCTTTTCTGGAAGCAGTTCTGGCCATTTTCGAAACCTTATAACTTCGTTGTGGATAAAACTAGAAGCCTGAATTTACGACCAACCACCACAACAACCACATACCAACCAAGTAGGCATTGTATAAACTCGGTATATTTCAAATTTCATCAAATTTGAACCAGCACTTTAGGAATTAGAAATAGTCAAAGTTTCTTAATTTTGTCACTCACTGACTGACTGATCATCAAAACTCTAAGGCACTTCTAGCAGACATAGAAGCTTCAAATTTGGAATGCAATTATTGTTTGATATATAAATCAAGGAAAAATTAAAATATTTTGCAATTTATTAACTGCATAAATTACTTTGTAATCCCACATAAATATATAGGATTACAAAGTTACATTTGCAGTGAATGAATCAGTGTACCTATATTTGTATAATATAATGGAATAATAGGTGTAGATAGGTACCTAGATATAACTATCTACAAAAAGAAATGAAATGCCATCAACAACATAACTTGTAAAAAAGCCAAGTCTCGCAACCCAGTTCTTCTACCGTAAAAAGTTGTGAGATCCATGTATACCATACCAAGTCGGTTAATTTATTCCCTACTTAAAGGTCCTTCTGTCTCAAGTTATTATGTAATTAGCTGACCTAACAACATCTTATAGTGACCATATCAATATTAAAAATCTTTTATGTTTTAAATAACTAGATTGTTTAGTGCGATTCATTAATTCGTCCTGTTTCGCGATCACGCCATACCTAGAATTTGCTAGAGAACCTAAAAATGTTAGATTTTAAAAAACTTAAATAATGCGAAATGAATATCATCTTGAGGTTATTACTTTATACTAGGTCATAAAATTATTGTTTTGGGTTCTTCATACGTTTGAAATATTTCAGATTATTTATACGTCTGGAAGTGGGTTAAAATGAATTATAATATTCCATTATATTCATACATGCGTGAACACCACAACAAGACATGAATACTATTGATTTAAAATAATATTTATTGATACAATAAGAATTTAACGTTTCTTATCAACTTATGCTAATGTTATGCTACTAAGTAAGCTCGGTTTAATCGAAACTAATTGAATCTTTCATTATAATTAAGTTTTCTTATCCATAATTACACATCGATATCTCGCACATGTGAACATGAGATTAAAGAGTAATCTGTAACATGCGTAATCGGTAATATAATAACTTCTTTTATTTCTTTATTAATCCAGTAATTGTTCCCTGCGACTTCGCCCGCGTGGAATTTACTACGATTTCATGGGCTTTGCGCGGAACCCTAATTCTTTTTCTAAAATAAAGTATCCTAAGTTACTTCTTATAAAATCAGCTATCTGCCAGTGAGTCTCATTAAAATTGGTCCAGCCGTTTCGGAGATTAGCCGGAACAAACAGACAGACAAAAATTTAAAAAATGTTTTTTTTATTAGTACCGTATATACTTACATCTCTCATATTCATACTCTCTAGAGCCATGCATTCCTCCAAAACCCACTATACGGTGTTAATAGGAGACTTCAACGCAAAACTAGGCACAAGAGAGAAAGGTGAGCTGAAAGTAGGAAATTTCGGAATAGGGCAATGGAACCCAAGGGGCCATCAGCTGGCCGATTTCATGGAGAAAGAAGGACTCTTTATGATGACCTCTTTCTTCCAGAAGCGGCCCCACAGGAAGTGGACCTGGTCGAGCCCCGACGGTTCGACAAAAAATGAGATTGACTTCATTATGACGACCAGACGACAACTGTTCAGTGATATCTCAGTGATCGCGAGGGTGAAACCAGCAGCAATCACCGAATGGCGAGAGACACACTGAACCTAAACGTTAAGTTGGAGATGTCATGTCTAATGAAGTCAACGCTCCCTCCCCCTCGTGCTCTAATCCAAAGTCCCGAAACTTTTCAGCTCAAGCTACAAAACCGTTTTAAGTGCCTAGAAGATTGCAATGCAGTGGACGATATGAATGCCAAGCTCGTGGAAACTGTCCATGCGGTCGGAGGTAAGTTTTGCAAGACCCGCCGCAGAAGAACACAAAAACTCTCCGATCACACTCTTAATCTCATGGCTGTTAGACGGGATATGAAGCTGCAGTCCTCAGTAGACTTGACAGCATACAGGCAAGTGAAGAGACAGATCTCTAAATGCATGCGGCGAGACTTACGCAACTTCAATACTGCTCGTATTAAAGAAGCGATCGAGCGGAACCAGGGCACCAAAGTCTTTGCTAGAGATCTGTCTGCCAGAAAGAGCCAACTGTCGAAGCTGAAGACCGAGTGTGGCAGCGTCGTTTCCGGGACACCTGAGATTTTGAGTAAGATTGAGAGGTTCTATGGGCAGCTGTACACATCATCGTTGGAGCCACACGTAAGTGTGAGTAATGGTCCAAGAGCGAGTCTTATCCGACACTATTCCGTTGATATCCAGAATGATGATGGAGCAGAAGTGCGGTGGTCTTATTCTTCAAAACAGGTGACAACGCTCTCTTCAAAAACTACAGACCGATTTCCTTTCTGAACCGCGTCTACGTGCTGTTTTCTAGTCATTACGAATCGTCTCGCGCGCAGACTTGACGACTTCGAGCCTCGCGAACAAGCCGGCTTCCGAAAGGGCTTTAGCACCATAGACCACATACATACCCTTCAGCAAGTTGTACAGAAGTCCGAGGAGTACAATTTGCCACTATGCCTGGCGTATGTGGACTATGAGAAAGCCTTTGATTCCGTCGAAATTTGGGCGGTGCTGCAGTCCCTTCAGCGATGCCAAGTTGACTGTCGGTATATCGAAGTGCTGAAGTGCTTGTACAGTAGGGCTACGATGGCTATCCGAGTACAGAACCAGAGTACGAAAGCTATCCAATTGCAGAAAGGGGTAAGACAGGGTGACGTGATATCCCCGAAACTCTTCCGCTGCAATGGAAGACGTTTTCAAGCTTCTGGACTGGAAAGGATACGGTATCAACATCAATGGCGAGTACATCACTCACCTTTGATTTGCCGACGATATAGTCCTTATGGCAGAATCGCTGGAGGACCTAAGCACTATGCTCAATGACCTCAATATAGTTTCCAAACGGATAGGTCTTAAGATGAACATGGACCAAACAAAGATCATGTTTAATGTCCATGGCACACCTATGCCGGTAGATGTTGGGGACACTAAGCTCAAAGTTGTTCACGAGTATGTTTACCTCGGTCAAATAGTCCGACTAGGTAAGTCCAACTTCGACCGAGAGGTCAATCGACGGATACAACTCGGTTGGGCAGCGTTCGGGAAATTACGGCACATCTTCTCGTCAGGTATACCTCAAAACTTGAAAATAAGACTGTACAACCATTGCGTGTTGCCAGTGATGACCTATAGTACTGAGACGTAGTCCTTCACTGCTGGCCGGATGAGGAAGCTCAAGGTCGCTCAGCGAGCTATGGAGAGGGCTATGCTCGGAGTTTCTTTGCGTGATAAACTTAGAAATGAGGATATCCGCAGTAGAACCAGAGTGACCGACATAGCCCAACGGATTAGTAAGCTGAAGTGGCAATGGGCCGGCCATATAGCTCGAAGAACCGACAACCGTTGGGGAAAAAAGGTTCTCGAGTGGCGGCCTCGTACCGGCGGACGAAGTGTAGGGCGTCCTCCCATTAGATGGAGTGACGACCTGGTATGATATGCAGGAAGTCGATGAATGCAGGTAGCTCAGGACCGTGTTTTGTGGCATTCTTTGGGGGAGGCCTATGTTCAGCAGTGGACTTGTGAAGGGCTGTAATGATGATACTTACATATGCACTTAGTAAAAAGCAGTTATTTTAACATTACAAACAGACACTTTAATTTTATTTATTTGTATAGATTAGCCCTAACAGGCTAACTTAAGGTGAAAGCTCCAGGGTGGCCCGCGAAATTCAAATTTTCTTACGTTTTTTGGAATTTGTAGGTCAGGGTCAGGTTGTATGTTTAACAAAATATGGTTCGCGACCGTGACGAGTACGTATTTACAGAATTGTAATCATTATAATCATCAATACAACCCTCTAAAGTTCGTATAATCCCATTGTATGGCTATTTCCAGAAAAACTCATTCAAAGGGAACATACGAGTATATGAACTTGGAACGTTGTATTGGTGATTTTAATGATAATAATTCTGTAAACACATACTCGTTACGTTACCCTGGCGCTTTCACCTTCTTTACCCGCAACGCTTGGCAGGAGGCTTTCAAATCATAGAATCAGATGTCTATTCTCTATCTATTCTGTTTATCTACACAGGTAAATTTCGCGACAAGCTTTTATATCATATAAATTGTGTAATGACGTTATAAGTTGATACTAAAAGTTTTAAAGGAAAAGTTTATTTTATACTTTTTAGCGCATTCAAATAAAAGCTTGTTTTAAAAAAGTTTTTCTTACTTTTAATTTATTTATAGAATAGAGTGACAAACGAGTTAACCGTCCACTTGATGGTAAGTGGTTGCTGTGACCCATAGACATCTACATCTATCTTTGTTTGCAACTTTACAAAGCGCAAGTTCGGCCCCACATGGAATACTGTTCTCATCTCTGGGCCGGGGCACCCCAGTGCCAGCTCCTTCCACTTGACCGCATCCAGCGCAGAGCGGTTCGAATCGTCGACGACCGAGTTCTTTCTGATCGGCTCGATACACTGACACTGCGTAGAGATGTTGCATCTCTTTGCGTATTTTATTGCATCTATCACGGGGAGTGCTCTGAGGAATTGTTCGGACTAATTCCAGCCGCTCAATTTCACCATCGCACATCGCGACAAAACTCGCGTTACCATCCATACCATCTGGATGATTGGCGGTCCACCACTGTGCGATTTAGAAGAAGTTTTCTCCCTCGCACGACTTCCTTGTGGAATCAATTACCACCAGCGAATTTTCCGGACCGATACGACTTAGGAACCTTCAAGAAAAGAGCTTACACCTTTCTAAAAGGTCGGCAACGCATCTGCAATTCCCCTGGTGTTGTGGTTGTTCATGGGTGGCGGTAGTCACTTACCATCAGGTGAGCCGCATGCTCGTTTGCCCACTATTCCATAAAAAAAAATATGCAGATGCGTTGTCACCCGTGATGACTAAGACGGAATGCCTCGTTTCAAGTAAACAGGGTCTCCGGTTCTCTATACTCACCATACGACACAGCAGTGTTAAGCTGCTATTATACGCTGGCATTCTGTGAGAGCGTGGTCCTTCCCCGGTCGAGAGCCCACCCATTCGCGCTACAACTTTACTACTAATATAGCTGCAGCATGACTCTACCACGTATAAAACCGCCTATCAAAGTGCACAGCCGAAAGTAGGCCATCCCATAGATATATCAGCGCATAAGATATTATTAATATAGAAGATATTATTAAGATTTATATTATTTTATTATTAAGATTATATTATTTTATTATTAAGATTTTATTATTAAGATATTTATATTATTTTATTATTATTATTTATATTATATAGAAAATATTATTAAGATATTTGTAATAGTTGCCACTCTTTGCAGGCGATTTGGCAAGTTAATAAAAATAACTAATTTTTATCTATAAACGAATTTTTATAATTTATAACTTAAATTCTTAATCGTGTTACAGGTTTATTTATGAGTACACGACGTACAATCTATTTAGCGTGAGAGATATTGGAGAGATACATAACTACTCAACAATAATATCGTGGTGCTTTATTATAATGCGAAGCAAAAATAATTGTGAAGTTGGTATTTATTTATCTTATATCGGAAATTGATGTGACGGCTCCGTGGCGCAGTGGCTTAGCAATGAATTGCTGCGCTAGGCGGCGCGGGTTCGAATCCCGCACAGAACAAGTATTTGTATGGCCTACAAATGATTGTTCCGGGTCTGGATGTTTAGTCCTTGTGCAATTTGTGTTTGTAAACTGCCTCCACGATACAGGAGAAAATCCTAGTGTGGAGGTAACGTTTTAAAAAAAAATATGACCTAACAGTTTACAGTGGTAAGTGGCTTCTGCAGTTCATGTACATCTGCAGAAACTGCAGATGCCTTGTAACCCTTGAGGACTAAGAATAGAATAGAATAGAATAATTTTTATTCAATATAGATCACATGTGTAATTCTTATTGAAAGTCATTTTTTACTTACCACTGGTTCGAAAAAAACCTCTGTCCTGGGAAGAACCAGCAAGAAACCCAGCGGTACTTTTTTTTAAAAGCATGTTTTACATTAATGGTTGGTAGATACAAAATTTATTTTAGAAACAGCTTGGAAGCGACCATCTCATTCCCAGGGGTTATTATCAACCATGTATTCATTTATACTATAATAACCCTTTTCATATAGTTTCAACTTAACAAAACATTTAAACTTGGTAATAGAGAGAGCCTGTACACTTTGGGACCCTGTTGTAATAGCTAAAAAGCCTGTTGTAAAAGATAAAATGGTTCAATGCCAGCGGACTGTGGCTCCAGTGTGGTTTGCAGACACGCAGGTTTCCCCAAGATGTTTTCCTTCACCGCTGATCACGTGATAAATTACACAATCATTTAAAATTGCAATTGGGTTATTCTTCTTTTTTAAGTTTTGCTTAAGCCCATTCCTAGACATGATCATTTCCCGTTGAAGGAAGGTAGGCTCACTTATTGTGAAATGGCTAAGTTTTCTCTTGTGGTGTTTAATCTATTTTAGATAATTTTATCAAAAACATTGTACTAGTGTGTGTTTTATTAAACGAACGTTACCCCCTACACAAGCATTATCTCCTGTATCGTGAAAGTAGTTTACTGTTTACATATATACATTTCACAAGGATTGGATTGTACCGAACTATTATTTGTAGACCATACAAATACTTGTTCCGTGTGGGATTCGAACCCACGGGCCTCAGGACAGCAAATCGGTGCTAAGCCACTGCTCCATAGAGCCGTCAAACAGTGTGACTTAGTACATGCGCATTCAGTAATATAATACCTACAGTATTGTAACTAGTAAATATTTGATTGTTTGATAAAACAGATAAAGATATTATTCTGTGTTAATTTACAATGCATTATGTAAACAAATTTGCTTGCTTTGTAGAGAGAAGAGTAAATTTAACCTTAAAACAGTATATTATATTAAGGTAAAATTCCTTGATAACTTTTTATAGTTAATACCAAAGTACCTACTAATAAAATATTTCGTATGTTTTATTTTTGTAACGAAGGTCCTTATGCTTATGATAGACAAGAAAAAGTGTAAGATTTTTCTGTCACGAACCCTTCTAACGTAGTATAGACAGACGGCCTTGGCGGCTAAAAGAAAGAGAGATGGAATAATGTCCATCTCGCTCGCACTTTTTCTTATCTTGCCATAAAAGAAATATTATTTTAAATGCCGCTTCATTTTAATAAGTGTGTGTAATTTTAGTAAGTGGATTTCGTGGCCCTTAGACACATACATCCCTAATTAAGAATAAAAATGTAGCTGCGGGATGCCCCTAATGATTAAAATGGAATGTCTGATTATCATTTAAAAAAAAGGTCACCGGTTCTTGTCACTCACCATACGAAACACGAGCATTATGCTGCTATTTTACCCTGGTATTCTGGGAGAGTCAGTCCATTGTGCACATAATCGACTTAAGATAGACGAACTAGTTTGTTGTCGTTTGGAAAGGCCATATATAATCATAATACAAGTTTCAATTAAACTATCTATACTGTGTTTCTTCTTCGTATTTTATTTTTAAAATTTATATCTTCAAAATTTATGCCTATTTATTTATGATAGCATAAAATTCTTCTGCTTCATAGCCTCATTGTATGAACTGATAAGAATTCAAAAGCTCGTTAAATGTGGATCCGATTTAATGTTATTATCGTGTAACATGAATTAACATATAATTTAGGATTTGTCTTCATCATCAGCCAGTAACAGTCCACTACTGAACATTTAGAGGATTAGCCATCATCTACACCCTTGGCTGGCGGATTGTCAATAGTAGTATTAAATAACGCGCATCTCTGTAGATAGTTTTATACGTGGTAGAGCCATGCTGCAGCTGTATCAGTAGTATAGTTGTAGCACGAATGGATCGGCTCGACCGGGGAAGGACCACGCTCTCACAGAATACCAGCGTCAAATAGCAGATTAACACTGCTGTGTTTCATATGGTGAGTGTAGAGAACCGGATACCCTTTTTACTGGAAAAGAGGAATTCCATCTTAGTCCTCACGGATGACAACGCATCTGCATTTTGAATCGCAAACGAGGATAAATGTAGATGTCTATGGGCCACAGCAACCACTTACCATCAGGTGGACTATGTGCTCGTTTGTCACACTATCTATAAAAAAAAATATAGTCCCTGCTGTCGATTAGCGAATTCTACATTCTGATTTATTCCAGATGATAGATCTATTGCATGTAATGAACTTTTCTGGCATTTTCCAAAGTCATCTCTTACGATACTCACGGGATGGAACGGTGTTACATTCTCTTACTCCACATTTACTCGGTAATTTAAATAATCTACGAGTAAAATAAACTTTTTTAAAATGCTTTAATACTTTAATAAATATTTTCACAATATTTTATCCGACTAGATTTAAGCGACAAAACGAGGCATAGTTTTTTGTCAATATTGCAGCTAATCGAATCGGAATGAATAAAAATATCCAATATATCAATAATTCATAATCCTCATAATTCCAATAAATATTTTCGGTTATTGAAAACACAAAAAAATGATTAAAACAGCAGAATAAAGAAGCCCTTTCATTTTGGCCTTCGCTTTATTACTGCTGTTAATTAAATTAATTCACAGTATATCATTCGAAATGGACACCGTAATGAATATATTATTTACCCACCTGTTACTTAAATTGAATTAATGATTTATATCGCATAAGTTGTTAATTGCGTTATAGAATACTTTTAGTCTTTATAAGATTATTAATTTTTTAAATTATTAAAATGGATAGGTTATTTCGTACGCATAATGTTAATTTACAATCATCATCATCATCATCATCATCATTACAGCCCCTCATAAATCCACAGCTGAACATAGGCCTCCCCCAAGTAATCCCACATGCATGGTCCCGAGCCACCTGCATCTATTGACTAAGCAGGAAGTTACCAGGTCTTTACTCCATCTAGTGGAGGGGTATCTCACACTCCGCTTGCAGGTACGAGGTTGCCACTCTAGAACGTTTCTTCTCCATCAGTTGTCGGATCGTTCTGTTAAATGATTAATTAATAATCGATCATTCTGTTAATTCATTTATTATATTATTTTAAAAATCGTGACGCGCATTTATTAAAGTAAAAAGTAACGTTTTGTGGATCGAGAGTTTTTTTTTATCTTAACTTTTGCAACGCCCAAAATATATGCAATATTAATGAATCTAGTTGAAGTATTGAAGTTGTTGATGTAATATGTTTCTGTTCAAGTTTCAGAACATTATAAATTTTTCTTATTACAATTTTTTCTGTGTTAGGTTAGATTTGGAGATAGATAGATTTGTTTTTAAAAATGTCACCTATAAGAAATACCCGAAAGTTCTCATGGTCTCCAATAAATAACCGCATAAACACCACATGATATATCAGATAAAGAAAATCCTCATTGGCGACGGGAACAACATCAAAGGTGTAAGACTGTGTGTAAGACTGTGATTGTCAGTTTGCTCGAAAACTTAGCGATTACGAGAAATTCTCTACTTTAATTTTTTGTCTTTTACATAACATAAACATAAAGTCTTACGCCTTTTACCCTGTGGGATAGAAAGAAACTACAAGTCCGGCATTTCCTTTCGACAAGGTCCTGACTTCTCGCGCTTCTTTCGTATCCATATATATCTTTTTAGTCTTTTACTATGCGTAATGTTCTATTTGGGACGACCTGGTAAGACATGCAGCAAGTCGACGGATGCAGGTGGCTCAGGACCGTGTTTTGTGATATTCCTTGGGGGAGTCCTATGTTCAGCAGTGGATTGGTGAAGGGCTGTAATAATGGTCATGATGATAAATATTCTATCCTATGAAGAATTAGTAGTCAAAATAAGTTAATAAAGTAAAGTAAATTTGCAGCCTATTTACGTCCCACTGCTGGGCACAGGCCTCCTCTCATTTCTGAGAGGGTTTTAGGGCAAGGAAATGTCCGCCGCGCTGCCCCAATGCGTGTTGACGAACTTCACATGTCTTTGAAATATTTTTTTTCTCAGACATGCAGGTTTCCTCACGATGTTTTCCTTCACCGCCGAGCACGTGGTAAATCAGCACTTAAAATTGTAAATTTCATTGGTGCCGGCGGGGATCGAACCCGGGTTGCTCGAGTACTGTGAAGCTTACAGCGAGCGCTAACCACCTGAGCTACCACGGCTCAGGCGGCTAATAAGTTAATAAACTAAATAAAATAATTACACAAACTTTAATTGCACATTCTATAAAAAGGTTTTACAATAAAATGCAAAACAGCCCTAAAAGGCGTAGTAATAAATTCCCGTAAAAAAAACTCCACGACAAATTGTAAGAATTTCTTAAGTTTAATGAATATTAATCTATGGTGAGGCGGTGTCGGGGCCAAACTGAGCTTTAGATTTATCGATGCGTCGGTAATTGGTATAATGGACACTAAAAATGTTAAGTTATACTTAGAAGCCCAGTATAGCATTACTAGTACTGACTAGGTTTATGAAACAGATTTTTGATGAGTCAATTTTTTACTAAAAATCTAAATATGTTTAAAAGTTGGTGGCAGTAGTTTAAGGAAACCTATTACCACATTTCATAGAGTGGGTCTCGTTCCAACAAAATAAGTTCCAACAAAATTACACTTCCAAAAACCTGGTAAAAATAGCAGTCTGTTACTACAGTCTTGGTAGGTACTTCTGTTTCTAACTAAGGTGTTGAACCTATGCGAGAAAAGGAAACAGCTTGTGACGAGTGTCACAGTAACATTTCTTATCTTATTCTAACAAAGGTAACTCTCATAGTATGTGTGAATAAAAAAAATTGTGACTGTCTTTTAGTGGATTTGTTATCTCGTGGAACAGGAGCTGTTCTTTCAGTTTGTTTGACACAGTTACTGTTTTTTTTATCTGTTACGATAAATACGCCTCACTCCTAGCCTCTATAGAAAATTCTCCCTTGAATGTCTTGTGACGCCGGCTTAAGTCTTAAAGCATTTCAAGCCATTTCATCCCATAAGTGTAGTAACTTGTAAGAAGCGAATTTCTTACACAAATACCTCATAACCCATAATTATTTTGACTCTATTACATACTAAATTGGAACATAGCATAGTGTGCACCATTATTTGACGTCAAAAAATTTGTGTTAGAAGAATGTAAGTTAAAACTTACAACGTTGGTACAACACGAGATTTTGAATTTGATACTACTACGTAGAAAAGGAAGAAGCAAATTCAAATATCTTCAGTAGCGTGGCGGCGTTGGTTACAGCAATTTGCAGAGGCACACGTCCAACCGATTTATGACTATTTACGGGCTGTTGAGTAGAAGAAGGAGAAGCAAAAGAGTTATTTTTACTTTGATGACAAATTATCGAATGCTTAGATTATTAATAAGTCTTCCTATCCTATCAATAATCCAAGATCGTATGGTTCACATTAGAGTAAGTGATTGCAGTAGACGCCTTTAGACATAATTTGAAATTAAAAATTTTGTACAGCCGACTTCAATATAAGCGACTTCAATATAGGTTATTTAAGAATAACTCAATAACCATTGGTCTGACCTTGATCAAATTCATATGGGACCACACGAGAACTATCAGCTTTCATATAAAAAAGAATCATCCAAATCGGTTCGCCCAGTACAAAGTTATGAGGAAACACACATAAAAAAAAAACATACACTCGAATTGAGTACCGTCTCCTTTTTGGAAGTCGGCAGAAAATACGGATGCGTGGAAATAAATGAACAATGCTTTGTTGTTAGTAACAAGCTTCAATTTCCGTCACTCACTTCGAACACAATAGAATTTTGCTATTATTTGTGGGGAATGTAGGTACATTGTTTTTGACGTGTTCTAGCCAAATTATATAATGTCTGAAGCACGAACACTTTTCAAAAGGGATGTACCAACCTAACAGAGAAGTCATTGCAATATAACGTCGATATTCCCTATGATGAATGATGACAACAAAAAATACCTTTTTTACTGGTAACGGAGCGTTCCATCTTAATCCTCAGGAACAACGCATCTATGTTTGGTTATTTAGATTCGTTACGGTGCGTACACATTATATAACATAACATGTTATAAAACGTTATAAGTTGAAATATAAACGTTTAAGTTATAAGTTGTTATGTAAATGTTTCATTAATGTGGAGGCTGAATGTTATATAACTTATATAACGTGAAACTGTTGTCTTGTGAAATGTTATATAACTCGAACGGCGGAACCACAAACGACAATGTCATAGAACATTGTTATATTGCATTGTTATTCTAATGTGTACAGTATTGTTATATATTGCAATGTTGAAAAACAATGTTACATAATGTAGACGTGTTATAAAACAAAAGTTATACAACATGTTACTTGACCTGTACGCACCCTAAGAGAGCTTATACAGGGTTATTTTGCAATACGCCCAAATTCGCAGAGAAGGTTCAGAATAAGTAATATAGGCGAATGGTGAAGAAAAATTAATTTAAGACAATTTCAAATGTTCTGTCGTTTTTATATTTTAAATTCAGAATGCGTGGTATTCTACTATTTTACTACGCACGCTGTTTAGTTAGTAAAAAGTAGATTTTTGTATAAGGGTCGCTCGGTCGCCAAAAACGTGAAATAAATCGCACACAGAGGAGCGCGTACGCGTAGAAAATATACAAAATTTGACGTGCTCAAAGTTCAAAAACTTTATTAAACTAAGTTTGTATAAAAAGGGTTATTATAATATTAAAGAATTTATAGATGATAATAACCCCTGGAAGTGAGGTGATCGCTCCCAAGCTATTTCTAATTTGTTGTGTTGTTAATTTGTGTAACATACATGATTGTAAGCTGTTATTTAAAAAAAAAAGTCCCGCTGGGTTTCTTGCTGGTTCTTCCCAGGACAGAGGTTTTTTTCGAACCAGTGGTAATTATACAAAAGAGTGACTTTCAATAAGTATTATTTATAATCTATATTGAATAAAAAAGTTTCTGTTTCTGTTTCTGTTCCGTATAATTTCAAATAAAATTAGAAGCCTCATTTACCCGTATTTTCAAAAACTGCAATAACGGTATATCATTATCTATATAATAGAAGTTGAATAAAAAATTTGCTTACTCTTTAAAAAGTAACAGGTTGTAGTCAGTAGTCGCTTATAAGGTGGACAGTTAGGTCGTTTGTCACTCGTGACGAGTATAATAAGTATAAAAAAATATGAATCTAATAACATAAGCAATATAGTACATTTATCAAACGATCACAATTATAATAAAACACTTTTATTCGCTCTCAGGCTTAAGTTTAAACTCTATTTATTATACACTTATTTGGTCTTATTCTATGTTTCGCAACTAACCCAGCCGTCTCCCACGGTTGTCTCTTACTTAATGCCATCTTTGCTTCGTGCAACTAACCACATCCCCTCTCTTGCTGTAGTGTTGCCATTCTAATAAAGTTAATTTACCAATAAAAAGTCAATTTCTTAAACAGAAATTATATTCTTATGAAATTAATTAAGTGAAAACCTAACACAATCAATGGTGTCCGTCTAGGTAGGTGCCATCCTTTTATCTACATATTTCCACCGCCAAGCAGCAGTAATGCACTTCCGTGTTCCAATCTGAAGGATATAGAGAACCAGTATCATTACAGACTAAGAAGCTAAAGAAAGA
Organism: Parnassius glacialis; assembly: GCA_033319125.1. Lineage (NCBI taxonomy): Eukaryota > Metazoa > Arthropoda > Insecta > Lepidoptera > Papilionidae > Parnassius > Parnassius glacialis. The sequence continues at coordinate 30,343,472 of JAVANC010000022.1, read as the reverse complement.
ATGAGCTAAAGAATCTTACTCTTCAGAGGCGACAACGCATCTGTAATTTTTTTTTGTTTAAGTTTATTGTAGTTATCCATAAGCTGCCGTAGCGGTGGACTGTATGTTCGTTTGTCACCTCATTTTTTATAAAAAAATATTATTGAAAAAAACTCGTGTCTGGAGTTCTTAATGTTTCTGAATTGCGTGAGAATTGTATTATTAAAGTCGATTCGTGGTTTATTCTTATAAGGAATAAAAGTATTAAATCGAAAGTGAGAGGCGTTAATAATCCCATAAAGATAAAATAAACAACACACTTAATGTACGTAGGTGTGGCAAGTGAATCTGAATTTAACTGCTTTTGCATTACTGCCATACATTTGTTTTGAATATAAATAACGAATTACCGTTTTCATTTATACTATTTATATTACCATATCTTATATACTACCCGTTAAAATTTGAGTTTAGTTCGTAAATTGGACAGGTGTCCTTTAAAACACCACTTTTAATTCCCAATTTATTTGGCAACCTGTTAAAGGTTGTTCTATTTATTCAATAAATATACCATTAAGGACCCATTTTTCAATCGTTAGGTAAAAGTTATCCATCAAATAAATTACAACCTGGCTGAAAATAAAAGTGAAACAATTGATCTATTTTATTCATACTACTATTACTTTTTATTTGTGTTTTATCCTATGAATAACTTTTATCTGATGTTTCTAAACTCGCCCCTTAATCCAATTAATTTTATTAGAAAAACCGTAAAGAAATGAAAAGGTCTTGTAGTAGACGGTGTTTATACATACGTCTTAGTTTATCGATATCGATAAGGCATTCCTAACTCCCAGCACAGCTTTGATATCATGAGTATATCATATCGATTGTATATTTATTAACCTCTTTAGTCAATGCCTAAATCAAACACACTCCATGTTTGATTTAGGCACGACTAACAAATGCCCTTTGACGACTAACAAATAGATAAAAAATATCCAACACTTGCTTGCTTGTATCTTATACCTCGAATGTGCTCGTAGACAACAGTTACCTATCACATTTGTGGGCCCTAGATCTAGTTGTGTTAAGCTATCCCGTAAGCAGACTGCTTGATATGGGCCTCTCAAATAATGGTGAGAAGGAAAGCTTGGAGAGTCCATAGTATAATCCATATATAAATTCATAACACTGCTCCCCATCGCCAGCTATCAGATTTGTGGTCTGGGTTGTCTGGGCATTTTAATTAAAATTCATTCATTTTTTACAGCCTATCAAAATTCCAATGCTGAACTTAGGTATCCCCATAGTTTGCTTCATCGGAGGATATTTGCCATAGTAGTCACAGAGCCATCCTTGACTAGTCTAGGCTAGGCTAAATATCGATGTATCGATATATCGATATTTAGTCGATCGAATCGATATCAATATTTTCTTAAAATATCGATACGATATATATCTTTTTGGCACTTCCTAACCCTTGACAGACCGCCTGACAGACAATTTTTTATTAATTTGAGTTGTTGTAAGAATGGTGCTGCTCATTACATACACAACACACAAACACTCACGCCTGTCACCCAGAGGGGTAGGCCGAGACTACGGACTTCCATTTGGCGCGATGCTGACATATCTCTCTCGCCTCCTGTAGCTGCCCATTAGTTTTTTTTTTATAGGAGAGGGGGCAAACGAGCATGCGGCTCACCTGATGGTAAGTGACTACCGCCGCCCATTAACAACTGCAACACCAGGGAGCGAATTGCAGATGCGTTGCCGGCCTTTTAAAAAGGAATACGCTCTTTTTTTCAAGGTCCCTAAGTCGTATCGGTCCGGAAAAATCGCTGATGGTAATCGATTCCACAAAGAAGTCGTACCATGAAGAAAACATCTTCTAAATCGCACAGTGGTGGACCGCCAATCATCCAGATGGTGTGGATGGTATTGGGAGTTCTGCCGCGATCTGCGTTCGTGAAATTTGGCGGCTGGGATTAATCCGAACAATTCCTCAGAGCACTCACCGTGGTAGAAAATGCAAAGGGATGCAATATCTCTTCGCAGTGCCAATGAATCGAGCCGATCGGAAAGGACTCGGTCCTCGACGATTCGAGCCGCCTTGCACTGGATACGGTCACGTGGAAGGAGCTGGCACTGGGGAGCCCCTGCCCAGAGATGGGAACATTATTCCATGTGAGGCCGAACCTGCGCCTTGTAAAGTTGCAGGCGGTGTGCCGGCATGAAATAATGTCCCGCTCTGCTGAGCACGCCAAGCTTTTTAGAGGCCAATTTGGCCTTCTCTTCCAAGTGACCACGAAACTGCACGTCACTCGATATGTCGACTCCGAGGATTCCGATACTGGCTGAGGCAAGGAGGGGAGTGCCTTGAAACTGAGGAGATACGACAAAGGGGTTCATTTTAGCGGTAAACGCGCAAACTTGTGTCTTATGAGGATTAAACTGGACTAGATTTAGTTTAGTTGTTTAATTTTCCTGTGTTCCCTCTTACGACATTCACGGGATAATATTATGGGGTAGTGAATTCTCTTATGCTGCCACCACACGGAGTCCTGGCAACACATTAATGATAAAAAACAAAACCAATATTAAAAATATAAAATGATTTTCAGATAACGTTTAAAATAAAATAAATTGATATAAAAAGAGAGTTTATTTTCTTAGTATGTAATAATAATGATTAACTCGCTTGGCAGGTGGGTTAACAACCACAGTTTTATATCTGGGTTTTTGGTGGTTATACACTACCATTTACCGGATATGATAGGTTAGGTTGACCCGATGTGTAGACAATGGTTCAAGCATTTGAGAATTTAGTTTGAAAAGTTTAGAACGATAGAAGTATTTAATTTCTTATAAGTAAAGAATCATTCTACATAATCGCTTTTGTTTAAGTCGTTTAGTTTTACATTCGCAAAATAATTAAATTATTTACTACCGCGTTAGTCAAATTGCAATGTTTATTTAATAAAACTAAACATGTGTACGCGCCTTTACAGTACACATATTAATATTTAATATTTCTGCCACAGCCATAAATATTGTCACAAATCCTGTACCGGTGCAACCAGAGATCGATTATGCACAAAGGTAAACCAATAAATTGCTTCGCATTGCTTAGAGTTTGTCAAACATTACACCGATAAATAATACGATACATAAAAGGGCGCTGAGCTTTGACACGCAAGAATTGTACACGTGAGCAACAGGCTTCATAAAAGCGTGTAAGTTTTTTTTTTATAGAATAAGGGTAACAAACGATCACACAGTCCACTTGGTGAGTGGACGCTGTGACCCATAGACATTTACATTTATCCTCAATTAAGAATCAAAATGCAGATGAGGACCCCTGAGGACTGAGATGAAATGCCTCGTTTATAGTAAAAAGGATCTTCGGTTCTCTATCCTCACCATACGAAACACAGCAGCATTTTGCTGTTATTTTACGCTGGTATTCTGTAAGAGCGTGGTCCTACCCCGGTCGAGCCGATCCACTCGTGTTGCAATCACAATATAGCTGCAGCATGGCTCTACCACGTAAAAAAGTTTGTAAACCATTACTATAAACTTAATATAACACTCCGCTTCTAACATTTATAAAAAAATTGTACTTTAGATGTGATACGTTCATAAACAAACAAACAGACAGACAATTCTAATGCCATCAAAAACATAACTAGGAAAAAAAACCGTCTCGCAAATCATTTCTTCTACCGTAAAAAGTTGTGAGATCCATGTAATACCAAGTCGGTTATTTATTCAGTCCCTACTAAAGGGTCCTTCTGTCTTAAGTTATTACGTAATTAGTTAACCTAATAACATCTTATAGTAACCACATCAATACTAAAAATCTTTTATATTTTAAATAAATAGATTGACTCGAAATCGCTTCACCCAGAAAAAGTTATGAGGTAGATTGACTACCTCATCCTTGTTGAAGTCGGTAGAAAATTTGATATAAATAAGGATTAAATATCATTAAAAATGTTTAAGTGGGGGATTGAAGAGCGACCATTCCCGATAAAATGATAAAAGTCACAGAACTCCAATGTGTCGGTTAAAAATGTGTTATATGTATGCATCCCAAACATATCGGGCGTATGTATTGAATGAATTGAACTTTATTGAAAATAACTTATATTTTTATTTATTATATTTAAACCATAATTGTTCGTAGCTAGTTATAGCAATAAATCAATCAAAGCACCGTAGTTCGTAATTTTCAGTCTCGTTTGTAATCTGTTGTGTGAACGCAAATGGCTATAAATTTAATGTTTTACGTTGATTTAATTTTATCTGTATATTGTTTAACGATGGTGTTAAATTTATTACACGCATTTCGCGTAACAGAGAAGGGTGTGGTCAGGCATTTTACTATAACTGTTAAATGTAGAGAATTTCTTTACTTTATAGGTTTTTAATATTAGTATTCTATAACATTTTTTTAAAAGATAATTGGGATAAACGAGCACACAGTCCACCTGATGGTAAGTAGTTACTGTCGCCCATAGACATCTACATCTATCTTAAACTACGAATCAATATGCAGACGCGTTGTCACCCGTGAGAACAGATGGAATGCCCCGTTTACAGTATTCTGGTATTCGGTTCTCTACACTCACCACACGAAACAAAGCAGTGTCAAGCTGCTATTTTACGATGGTATTATGTGAGAGCGTGGTCGAACCCCAGTCGAGACCGACGCATTCGTGTTACAACTGTACTGCTGATATAGCTGCAACATGGCTCTACCATGTATCACGTAACATAGTAGGAACATAATAATAGTTGACCGTGTAGTGGCCGTCTAAGAATAGCCACTACCCCATATCGTTCCGTGGGTGTCGTAGGAGGCGAAAGAAAGAAATTGAAACAGGATGGCAACAACACATCTGTAGTCATTGTTTGTAGTTGGATGGAGGTGTCTATGGATTGCTGTACTTACCATCAGTTTCTTAAAAATATTTAGGTAGTGGAATCGAAAAACTATTGTATATGATATGAAAAGAAGTAAATAAGGGTTGTAAAGGCATTAAAATTGTTTTGTCTAAATATACTTCAGACAACAATAATTGAGAACTTTCAGTCAATCTACGGGGATGGCTGAACAGGCTTTAGTTCAGCAGTGGACTTGAGATAGACTATAATAATGATGATGGTGGAGTAAATTAAGAATATGATTTTAAATCATCAATATTAAATACAGTTTTTACTTCTTATACTATATTGTCAACCAAACTCCACGTTGAATTTTCATCATCATCATTACAGCTTTTCACAAATCAACTGCTGCACACAATTGCTCGTAACAGTACTCACTTACTGTTACGAGGTTGCCACTCGTGAACCTGGCTTTCTCATCGCTTGTCGGTTCTTCAAGCTATATATGGCCGGCCAATTGCTATTCAGCTTACTAATCCGTTGGGCTATGTCGGTCACTCTGGTTCTACTGCGGATATCCTCATTTCTAAGTTCATCACGCAGAGAAACGCCGAGCATAGCCCTCTCCATAGCTCGCTGAGCGACCTTGAGCTACCTCATACGGACCAGCAGTGAAGGACCACGTCTCAGATCCATAAGCCATTATTGGCAACACGCACTGGTTGTACAATCTGTCATCAATCAGAGCGCTGCCCAGCCGAGTTGAATCCGTCGATTGACCTCTCGGTCGAAGTTGGACTTACATACTATTTGTCCGAGGTAAACATATTACTCGTTAATCGTCGTCATCGTCGCACGTTGTATTTTAACGCAATTAAATTCATGTAAAAAGCGTACTTTACGTTTGCAATCATCGCCTAAATGGTAACTTTCTATAAGACGGTCCAGTAACCAGTTTATCATATGTAACCTGTATTTACAACATAACACATAAGTCCGAAGTATCTCGCGACATTGAAGTGAAATTTGATTAATATTCCATGTTAGAGTTAAATAAAAAACGATAATATTCTGATAGCCTCATGAAATCTAATGAAATTACCTTCGCATGTAACAAAATAAATGGGAGTTTGAAAAGGTAAATTAAATAAAAAAGAACTGGCATGTTAGCAGTTCTTTTCGGTTTGAGAAAAATAAAATGGGCGCACACACTAAAAACAGCTACTGTATTTAACGTCGTCGTTTTTATCCTGCCGTAAGTTAAAGTAGATGTTCCCAATTCTTTTTAAACAAAGAAACAGATTCGGACGTTAATTATATAAATATTTTAAAAACATTCTAAGATGCTCACAACGCCCACAAATATGTAACTGCGATCTTAATAGACTATTGTAGCAATTAAACTAATGAATTGACGCCGTGGGCTGTATATTAATTTAGCTGTCACTCTTAAGATATGCATTTTTTTATTCATATGTTAGTATTCTTGTACTCGTAAGACATTAATGCCGATCGCAAAAAATATAATCACAATGTACGTACCACAATGTACGCGCGGACTATTTTTTATGTTTTTGTTGTCTTTTATTATATGTCGTGTTGATATGCCATGTGATATATAAAAGTATATATTTATACTGCATATCTATTATTATGTAATATCGATATTTTTTTATAGGATAAGGGTGACAAACGAGCACACAGTCCACTTGATGGTAAGTGGTTGCTGCGGCCCATAGACATTTACATCTATCCTCTATTACAAATCAAAATGTAGATGCGTTGTCACCCGTGAGGACTAAGATGGAATGCCTCATTTCCAGTAAAAAGGGCCTCCGGCCACCTGCACTCACCAAGCGAAACGCAGAGGTAAACCACTACTTCACGCTGGTTTTTTGTGAGGTCGTGGTACCACCCCGGTTCGAGCCGGCCCATCCGTGCGGCAGCAAAAGCTGTCGCGTGGCTCTACCACTGATTTGAATACAGATCCAGGATTCGATTGATTACATTAATGCAGGTGTGGTTTTTAGGTTAGAAGTGGTAAATTGGTGTCCGATCCATGTTCTATTTAGTAACTCTACGTTTAAAAATCCGAACAAAAGCAAATAGGACTCACGTGTTGAGTGTTTAGAATAAACTTAATATTATATATAAAAATTAGATCCCGGGGATATAATATATCTATATATTATATGATATTTATTTATATACAAGAAGTATATATAACAGTGTAAGCGATTAGATATAAGTAGCGGCATGAAAATCTAGCGGAGACCGTTATTGCGCATAAGTCGCGCTGATTGGCTTATTGCGTATAAGTCGCACTGATTGGCTCGTGCGTATCGTTCTCGGCTCTCCCAGTCGCATTCGTGCAATTCAATTCGTGCGCGTCTCCTTCACGTTTCGTTCAGCGCTAGACTTACGTGCCACTAACTAAAAGTTAACTAGCTGAAAATCATAGCTCTAAGGAAAAGGTAAGTCGGATTGAAGGTCAAAGTTATTTTTGTAATAGAGATATTAACACCTATATTGCAGAGTAGTCCTAGCATAGAATATTGTGACGGATGTCAAACTGGTGATCATGATATCGTCTGTATAATAAGAAAGAAAGGTAAGAAGTAAAAAGACGTTATTTTATAATCATTCATCATTCGTTCATTAGAAACTATCAAAAGTCTGCTTCATAGGAGCGATATATGCCATAGCCGCCATGATTGGCAGAACTGGCTATCGCAGTTCTTTATTATTTTGAGTTGTTATCAGTAAGATGCCGTTAAACATTTCATTTTCCCTTTTAATTTTAGTATGTAGTATAGTGTTTTTTTCTTAAGCCGCCAGTACACAGCGATGTTTTATAATTAGTTAAACTGAAATCAATCTTATCTTATAGGGATTTAAATACAATTTACCTGATTAAACAAATCGTATTTGAGGCGCTATTTGTCAGGCCATATCTTACAGTCAGAATTGACGTTATCTAGTAGATAATTTTGTTGATGGACGGGCCAACAAGTATATTATATAAAAATCTAAACACGTTGGCTTTTACTGAGTCGCACTACGGCTGTGAGCGACAGTCATTTTTTTTCGCATACATTGTACGAGTATATAACCGTGTAATGGCGGTGTAAGAATAGCCACTATCCCATATTATCATCTAATGGGTGTCGTAAGAGGCGACACAGAGAAACTAAAAGTAGAGATGGGCAGATTCTTTCTTATAACAGCTGAATAAAAATAAAAAACTGCGGTTGCCAACCCGCCTGCTAAGCGAGGCAAATGTGGCAAAATCCACCCTATGAGACAATCTATGGAGGCCTATGTTCAGCAGTGGACTTTTATACGCTGTAATAGAATAGATAGATAGAAACCAAAATTTATATAAAGTAATATGTTTGTTTGTTCAAATTATTAAATATTGAAAGCTCTTCACCGATTGCTTTGAAATTGTGACACAACAGTATTCGACGACCTTGAGCTTCCTCATATTTTTCCTTTCAGCGAGCTATGGAGAGGGCTATGCTCGGAGTTTCTCTGCGTGATAAACTTAGGAATAAGGATATCCGCAGTAGAACCAGAGTAACCGACATAGCCCAACGGATTAGTAAGCTGAAGTGGCAGTGGGCCGGCCATATAGCTCGAAGAACCGACAACCGATGGGGAAGAAAGGTTCTCGAGTGGCAGCCTCGTACCGGTAGGCGAAGTGTAGGGCGTCCCCCCACGAGATGGAGTGACGACCTGGTAAGACATGCAGGAAGTCGATGGATGCAGGTGGCTCAGGACCGTGCTTTGTGGCATTCTTTGGGGGAGGCCTATGTTCAGCAGTGGACTTGTGAAGGGCTGTAATAATGATGATGATGATGAGTATTCGACGCTAGTGTGTTTTATATACTTTAAAAAGCTAAGTCACGGCAACGTCTGGCCGAGAACAGCTAGTAGGTCGCAATGAAGTCGGAAGCAGCTGTTGGCTGTTGCTAGAAAATTTTTAGTAGTAAAAGCGGCCGATGCAGGTGCGGTTAAGGTTTAGGTGGTTTGGGCCACTATTTACTTACTTAAAATGCGCTCGAAGTGACTTTGATTATGAAATTTCCATCAGTTAAAAATATTTAAGCATTGAGATATAATTACACACAAAAGTATAAAATCAGAGTTAAACCAAATTGAAATAAATAAAATCTTTTCATTTAAACTCAGTCGCATAAAAATCATGTCCCTTAGTAACGTATTTTTAAATGTCAATGCAAAATGTCGCAAATTGTTAAAATTTACAATTCGAATCGAGGAAAAGGGTTGCTTTCTCCGTAATATAAATATTCACTTCGACGTGTGTTTTTATACGAGTAGCTGACAACCGCAATGACCTGATAAATTGGGCATGTGTAAAACGCAGTCGATGTGAACTACATTAACTGAGGAAATTATGTTGTTTTCGTTCGTGACAAACGGTAGATTGCAATCTTTCAGGTAGCAACATTTTAGTTAAATTTATTTATATTATATTGACTGTCTCTTTGTTTTATTTTTCAAATATATAGGTAGCATATTACCGATCTTTATAATATTCCCGATATGCAGGTACAGTTCAGTGTATACCATAAAATTTCTTTTGTGTACTATAGTTAATTATTAAAATTATGTGTTTTAATATTGAAGTAGTGGTCTATTACGTGCTTCTACTGAGCACAGGCCTCCTTTTATTTTTGAAAGTCCGCCATGCTGCTCCAGTGCGTGATGGCGCGAATCTTCGAAATGTTATAATCCTCAGACATTTGTCTCACGATGTTTTCCTTCACTGCCGAGCATGAGGTGAATCATCGCTTAAATTGCTATTAGCGATTCCATTTGTGCTGGCGGAGCTCGAATTAGGTTTTCTCACGTACAATAATAGCCCCTAAGTACTAATATCTCAACGTTATATTAAAATTATTATAAATATTGTAGTTTTAAGCGAAGTCATAATTTAAATATCTTATAAAAGTAAATGCGTTTTAGTTCAGTTGATTCTGAGTTGATTTACAAGACAACCGTGTAATTTCTTTCGTCAATAACTTCGCTCTAAATTGTGCGCGAACAGAAACTGGTTCCGGCATAATTAGCGATTAATATCACAAATAATGTGACAGTGAACAAGCTGTGCAGGTTGATGTGACAAACGAGCTATATGCAAAAGCTGGCGACGCTGAAGCAGTTTCTATAAGAATAAGGAAAAGTGTTATTATTGATGTAAGAGGGAATATATATTATCATTTTCTCTCATGGCCGATTCCTGCGTACAACTTTTCGTTATCGCTAAGATCTGTTTTATGAAATACAAAGTTCGTGAATAATATGTAGATTTTGTTTAAAATTGTTTGTTCGACAACTTAAGACTTAAATTGAAGCCTTTTATATTGAACCAGATTTTTATTATACATGTAAATGGTTTTCCGTGTAATGGTGGCTTAAGAGAAAAGTATTACATGATGCTAATAGTTTTGTGTTATTTGTGAAAAACTTGTGATCGATATTGATGCTATTTATTTTACTACTTTATGCTTCGATGGCGTAATTAAAAACATAATAGACAGTTTTCTGATTAGTACATAAGACTAAGTATATAGTAAGATTGCCGTGTAGTGGCGGTCAAGAATATCCACTACCCCATATCCTCCCGTGGGTGTCGTAAAAGGCGACAATGGGAAACAGGCGGGAGATGGGCAGCAGCATCTCCCTGATAATAGCCGAAATTACAATAAAAAAACTGCGGTTGCCAACCCGCTCGCCAAGCGTGGCAACTATGGCAAATACCCCTCTATGAACGTAACAAAGAGACGGCCCCCAGTCCCCGGCGGCCCCGCTATTCCTGGCTACGGTGGCGACCATGGTAACGGCGGGGCAGGGGGTGCTAAGAATCTCCGGTGGAGGTTCGGTTGCCACCTACGACGACTCGACCTGGCAACGTACAACGCACGCACCCTGAGGACTGACGAGAAGATCGTGGAGCTGGAAGAAGAGATAGACAAGTTACGCTGGCATATTATAGGATTATCTGAAGTCCGAAGAGAGGGGGAGGACACGGTAATCCTCGAATCCGGCAACTTGCTCTATCACCGGGAGGGCGACCATCTGTCCCAAGGAGGTGTCGGATTTATCGTCCACAAGTCTCTCGTTAACAACGTTGTAAAGATCGGGAGTGTGTCGACGAGGGTTGCGTACCTTATACTCAGAATCACCAAACGGTATTCGCTGAAAGTCATACAGGTTTACGCACCAACCTCGGCACACCCCGATGAGGAGGTGGAGGAAATGTATGAGGATATCTCTAGAGCCATGCATTCCTCCAAAACCCAATATACGGTGTTAATGGGAGACTTCAATGCAAAACTAGGCACAAGAGAGAACGGTGAGCTGAAAGTAGGGAAATTTGGAATAGGGCAACGGAACCCAAGGGGCCAGCAGCTGGCCGACTTCATGGAGAAAGAGGGACTCTTTATGATGAACTCTTTCTTCCAGAAGCGGCCCCACAGGAAGTGGACCTGGTCGAGCCCCGGCGGTTCGACAAAAAATGAGATTGACTTCATTATGACGACCAGACGACAACTGTTCAGTGATGTCTCAGTGATCGCGAGGGTGAAAACCGGCAGCGATCACCGAATGGTTAGAGGCACACTGAACCTAAATGTTAAGTTGGAGAGGTCTCGTCTGATGAAGTCAACGCTCCGTCCCCCTCGTGCTCTAATCCAAAGTCCCGAAACCTTTCAGCTCGAGTTACAAAACCGTTTTCAGTGCCTAGAAGACTGCAATGAAGTGGACGATATGAATGACAAGCTCGTGGAAACTGTCCATGCGGTCGGAGCTAAGTTCTGCAAGACCCGCCGCAGAAGAACACAAAAACTCTCCGATCACACTTTTAATCTCATGGCTGTTAGACGGGAGATGAGGCTACATTCTTCAACAGATTTGACAGCATACAGGCAACTGAACAGACAGATCTCCAAATGTATGCGGCGGGACTTGCGCAACTTCAATACAGCTCGTATTGAAGAAGCGATCGAGCGGAACCAAGGCTCCAAAGTCTTTGCCAGAGATCTGTCTGCCAGAAAGAGCCAACTGTTAAAGCTGAAGACCGAATGTGGCAGCATCGTTTCCGGGGCACCTGAGATTTTGAGTGAGATTGAGAGGTTCTATGGGCAGCTGTACACGTCATCGTTGGAGCCACACGCAAGTGTGAGTAACGATCCAAGAGCGAGTCTTATCCGACACTATTCTGAAGATATCCCGGACGTCAGTCTGAGCAAGATTAGAATGGCTCTCCAACACCTTAAAAACGGCAAGGCCCCAGGTGAGGATGAAATAACAGCGGAGCTTCTGAAAGCGGGTGGAAGACCGGTACTTGAAGTCCTTCAGAAGCTCTTTAATTCCGTCCTCCATGGTGGCATTACACCGGAGGCGTGGAGCGGAAGTGCGGTGGTCTTGTTCTTCAAGAAAGGTGACAACGCTCTCTTGAAGAACTACAGACCGATTTCCCTTCTGAGCCGCGTCTACGTGCTGTTTTCGAGAGTCATTACGAATCGTCTCGCGCGCAGACTTGACGACTTCCAGCCTCCCGAACAAGCCGGTTTCCGAAAGGGCTTTAGCACCATAGACCACATACATACCCTACGGCAAATTGTACAGAAGTCCGAAGAGTACAATTTGCCACTATGTCTGGCGTATGTGGACTATGAGAAAGCCTTTGATTCCGTCGAAATTTGGGCGGTGCTTCAGTCCCTTCAGCGGTGCCAAGTTGACTGTAGGTATATCGAAGTGCTGAAGTGTTTGTACAGTAGAGCTACGATGGTTATCCGAGTACAGAACCAGAGTACGAAACCTATCCAATTGCAGAGAGGTGTAAGACAGGGTGATGTTATATCCCCGAAACTCTTCACCGCTGCATTGGAAGACGTTTTCAAGCTTCTGGACTGGAAAGGATACGGAATTAACATCAATGGCGAAAACATCACTCACCTTCGATTTGCCGACGATATAGTCCTTATGGCAGAATCGCTGGAGGACCTAAGCACTATGCTCAATGACCTCAATAGTGTCTCCCAACGGATAGGTCTTAAGATGAACATGGACAAAACAAAGATTATGTTTAATGTCCATGTCACACCTATGCCGGTAGTTGTTGGGAGCACTAAGCTCGAAGTTGTTGACGAGTATGTTTACCTGGGACAAATAGTCCGACTAGGTAAGTCCAACTTCGACCGAGAGGTCAATCGACGGATTCAACTCGGCTGGGCAGCGTTCGGGAAGCTACGACACATCTTCTCGTCAGACATACCTCAAAACCTTAAAACGAAATTGTACAACCAGTGCGTGTTGCCAGTGATGACTTACGGAACTGAGACGTGGTCCTTCACTGCTGGCCGTATGAGGAAGCTCAAGGTCACTCAGCGAGCTATGGAGAGGGCTATGCTCGGAGTTTCTCTGCGTGATAAACTTAGGAATGAGGTTATCCGCAGTAGAACCAGAGTAACCGACATAGCCCAACGGATTAGTAAGCTGAAGTGGCAGTGGGCCGGCCATATAGCTCGAAGAACCGACAACCGATGGGGAAGAAAGGTTCTCGAGTGGCAGCCTCGTACCGGTAGGCGAAGTGTAGGGCGTCCCCCCACGAGATGGAGTGACGACCTGGTAAGACATGCAGGAAGTCGATGGATGCAGGTGGCTCAGGACCGTGCTTTGTGGCATTCTTTGGGGGAGGCCTATGTTCAGCAGTGGACTTGTGAAGGGCTGTAATGATGATGATGATGATGATGACATAAGACTATTTCTTTTACGCTGCCACTATACGACGAATTTGAGAACCCAATCTTCCTGAATGTGTCGAAAGAGGGAAATTCCTGATAAGTACTCTAAATAATAAAAAAATCCGGTTTCCAACCCGGTCATTCACCCGTTCAATCATAGTAACTTTGCAAATATTAGTAAGCTTATGAAAGACTGCAATGAACGGAAAAAAATTGTGAATAGAAATTTTATAAGCTTTTATAGAAACTAGCGTTAGGCTATCTGCCTGACGAAGCTTTGTTGACCACTTGATGACAAACATTCAGTTAAATACGTAGAACTTAAATAGCCATACCCCACCGATATGTTTGTTTATAGGATAGGGTGACAAACGAGCTCACAGTCCACCTGTTGGTAAGTGGTTGCTGTGGCCCATAGACATCTACATCTATCCTCGTGTGGGAAAAAATGCAGATGCGTTGTCACCCGTGAGGACTAAGATGGAATGCCTCTTTTTCAGCAAAAAGGGTCTCCGGTTCTCTACACTCACCATACGAAACACAGCAGTGTTAAGCCGCTATTTGACGCTGATATTCTGTGAGAGCGTGGTCCTTCCCCGGTCAAGCCGACCCATTCGTGCTACAACTATACCAGTAATACAGCTGCAGCATGGCTCTACTACTTTAAATTATATTACATTATTTAACAAGATAGTATTATTAAGTGGCGAAGCTTGCGAAGACACTTATTGATTTCACGATGTCTGGCCGTCTGTCCGTCTGTCCGGCTGTCCGTCTGTCTGTTTGTCTGTCTGTTCCACGTTATCTCGAGAACGGTTTCGAATTTTCAAATTCTGTTTTCAGCAATCGATTACTGATCACCCAGGCATCTGAACCTCCTATTTTGAAACTGATTGCTCAACGGCAACCGTTAGAAACCGCTACAAAGCTGATTGCTTCGCCACTTTGCTATGCTGTTAGCTTGCTAGGTTTATTGATTTGACGATGTCTGTCCGTCTGTCCGTCTGTCCGTCTGTCCGTCTGTCCGTCTGTCCGTCTGTCCGTGTGTCCCACGATTATCTCGAGAACGGTTTCGAATTTTCAAATTCTGTTTTCAGCAATCGATTACTGATCACCCAGGCATCTGAACCTCTTATTTTGAAACTGATTGCTCAACGGCAACCGTTAGAAACCGCTACAAAGCTGATTGCTTCGCCACTTTGCTATGCAGTTAGCTTGCTAGGTTTATTGGTATTTGAGCTATTTAAATAGGCTATTCTTTTTATGTTGTTCCAAACATAATTAGAGTTTTTAGATGAAAGTTCTAGTTGCTGTTTTACACATTTGCGTTTTAATTTTTTAGTAAATTGTTACAATTATATTGAATAAGAAGTGACAAAATATTTTTTTATATACAACCGACTTCAATATAAATAAAATGAGAACATCACCAATACGAAGTCAATTAAAAATGCATTATTAAGGATAACTCAAAAACTACTGGTCAGATCTCGATTAAATTTGAATGGGATATCATGAGAAGCACCAGATTTCAAAGAATCATCAAAATCTGTTCACCTAGAAAAATGTTCTGAGGTAACAACACACAACACCTGTTTTTATTGAAGTTGGTTAAAATTATTCCTATTCCTTATCCTATCATAACTTTTTATCATCATGGTCATCAACGTCTTCGTAACGGAAAATCACAAGGAAACTGCTGCACAAATACCTCCTTTGTTTTGTTGCACTATTTCCTTTGCTTTATTTCTTTTCTACGATACACTATTTCTTAAGAATTTTATTGCGTGCGATAATAATAAATATATTGGTAATTAATTGTAATATAATAAGTTTCACTCAATCAGTTTTTATTAAGCTTTAATCCACTCTAAACAAAAACAAGATGTTTTTGACCACGCAGAGTAGTGTCGAGTTTAAAATAAGAGAAAGTTCGATGGGTTCTCTAAAACGGCTGTTATAAAATAGGTTTATCTTTAAGGTATCATAAAAATTTACAGAAATAATTCCACCCCTAAAGGTGTTATATTACAAAAGTTTTTGGAACGAAGTTCCTTATCGGTCGGTACGAATTTGGCGAATGGGAGCTAGGTGAGAAAAAGTGTAAGATTATTCCGTCACGACCCCTTTTGACGTAGCGTAGACGGCCCTGGCGGCTATAAGGAATCGAAATGGAACAATATCCATCTCCCTCGCACTTTTTCTTATCTTGCCATGAAAGAAATATTATTTTATTTTAAATGACGCTTCATTTTAATAGACACTAGTAATTTATTTATTTGTATTTGTTACTCAATAATATAACAAGTTTATCAATAATAATATACTACGAAGGAACTTCGTTCCAACCGAGTATTCCACGACACTTACGCATGTTTTTAATATAACTATTTAGACGACATTCTATTTTTTACCATGAATCATAATAAAATAAACATCAAAATGTTCCTTACTCCATTCATAATGGTTAGAAAGTGGTACTTTTAATAATAAAACTGGCCAAGTGCGAGTCGCACTCGCGCATGAAGGGTTCCGTACCATCGTACAATATTTAATACTATGTAGGTAAGAAAACACGTTTCTAGTGGGGAACCACCTTAAATTTTTTATTTTTCTTTATTCTTATTGTTATAGCGGCAACAGAAATACAAATTCTATGAAAATTTAAACTGTCTACCTATTACGGATCATGAGATTACAGCCCGTTGACAGACAGACGGACGGACAGCGGACGCTTAGTAATAAGGTCCCGTTGGTTACCCTTTGGGTACGGAACCCTAAAAAGTAAAAACCAAAAATAAAAAGACTATTATAGCTTCTGAAGTAGAGTGCTATACGTAGTTTTAAGCTTCTGAAGTCGAAGCTGTTATGTGGAAATAATATCATTCTTTTTAGTTATGAAATCGGTTATTACTTTTTTATTAAAGAGTCAATTTTTTTATAACATGTTTTACATAAAAAGCCATGTTAAGTATTTGGTGGTTTATTTCAAAAAGTCAAAACCGTAAGTAATTTCATCTGTTCCAATTAATTTTAAGCCGTTTGTCGAAAGCAATCGACTTGTTATGTTGCCACTTGAATCAGATGGCTTGAATCAAAATTTAAAGGAAAGAATTAAGTCGAACCCGTATGGGATTACGTAGCGATAAGAAATCAGTTTCCTTAAATAGTTGTGAAATGTAGTATCGTAGCAATTGTTTTACAACTGAGGTTTGTAACCACTTAAATATTCTATACTTAATGTTAATTTTACATCAGCATATTTCGAACCGTTGGTGTCGTCAAAAAGAATATAGTTATAATAACTAATGTCTTCGCTATATGGCAGTAAGCATCTATACTCTATGTGTGCATATATATATGCTTATATAGAAATGCGATGAAAGCAGCGTTCTAGCTACGAGACGTCTGTTACCCCAATTCCCTATTTGCCTGCCAAGCTTTTTGATGGCGCCAAATCCTACTGTGGGAAAACCATGACTAGGTAGTGGACTGTTTAAATATATTTAATGTAAGCCCCTGATAATTAACTTTGAGTCTTGAATTATTAAAATCGGAACTTTAATTTACGTGCTGCAGTTCCAAAACCGTTGCAGCCACGTCCAAAAATATTTTTTTTGGGTAACTAATTAATAAAATATATCAATGGACTGTTTTTGGTAATTTGAGCTTGTTAACCATTATACCATTAATTTCTTTTTAATTACACATACAGAATTTAAGCATATATAATTTTATACCTAAAAAGTTAAAGTGTCACCCCATAAAAGACAATTTGCTGTTATGTCATTAATAAATTCAACATCCAATTACATATTTGGACATAATTGGAGCGAATTTTTGTTGATCGTTTCGCGCATAACGATATGTTCCAAAATCAAAAGCCGGTATTGTGACACGCGTTGAAATTAAGTCGATAATAATAAAATATATATTTTTATCTCTTTAAAGTGCAGGTCTTTGTCGTCGTTGATAAATAAATTGAAGGTGTTAAAATATTGAGTATAAAATTATTAACGATGTGAAGGTTTATTTATGAGGTAGATTTTTATTGCACAGAAAAAAAAACTCTTTTATACAAGTGAATGGTAAGAGTGGTGGCTCACAGACTCTATATACCATTACTCTAGATGTTTTAGGGCGTCATCGCCACTTACCAGCAGGTGGGATTGTGGTCAAGCATTGACTTATGATAAGTTAAAACAATTCCTCGATTAAGAATCAAAATGCAATAGCGTAGTCCCCATGTGTACTAAGGATACTAGGGAATTGAAAATACTTCGTTACCAAGAAACAGTCTTCGGATCTTGTGAATTACGATACGAAACATAGCAGTAACAATAGCATCGGTTTAGTAAGCTGAAGTGGCAATGGGCCGGCCATATAGCGCGAAGAACCGACAACCGATGGGGAAAAAAGGTTCTCGAGTGGCGGCCTCGTACCGGCGGACGACGTGTAGGACGTCCCCCCACTAGATGGAGTGACGACCTGGTAAGACATGCCGTTGTATGCTGTCGATGGACGCAGGTGGCTCAGGTCCGTGTTTTGTGGCATTCCTTGGGGGAGGCCTATATTCATCAGTGGACTTGTGAAGGGCTGTAATGATGATGATGATGGTGAACAATAGCATCATGATGCTCCAATTTTACGCTTTAATGGTATCATAAAATGTACACATTCAATGCAAAAACTTCTCTCGGTAAGGGAAATGCACTAATAATTAAAATTCCTAAGCCGAAGAAAACAAAGGAAAATCATATTACGGTATTTATTTAAATGATTTTTCATCAATTTTCAAAGTAGAGAATTTAAAATATATCTTCGATTTACCATATACCTTTATCAACGCCGTATAGTAAAGTTCCCAGCTGAACGTAGACTTCTCTCATAGATTGCCTCATGGGGAGATTTTGCCATTGTTGCCACGATTAGCAACGCAACGCTTAGCAAAGGGTTGACAAAGACATAAAAGAAGACTAATATTATCGCCTAATACTAACTAAAACTAATAGTATAGTCAAACCTTTTGATGAAAATGTGTAGGTAAGGGTTAATGAGTATCTCGTTATGAGCCAATTCATAGCACGATTATAGTTTCTTTTTAATTTTACAGTCTTCGGTTGAGATGTGAATCCAGTAGTCCTTATAGCAAGCAGACATTCCGACCGTTGAGATATACTCGTTTGTCTGTCAAACTGTTTAACATTCTCGCAATTTAAAGTCTCATTTAAATGTTCTTTAAATATGTGACCTTTAAAATAAATGCGTGCTAATGACTCTTAATGTTGTTTATATTTAATTAATAATAAATTTTACTCGAATAAGAACTATACGACTATTTTTTTAAATGCCTCAGCCAAATTAAGTACCCTTAAACTATGATTATTATCGTTAGGCTTCGTTGATCCTTAATTTTTACATTTAATTTCTTCTCCTTTCTCATCTGAGCCGTCCACCAACCATCTGAGCTACCGGTTAGCACTCGCTGTAAGCTGCACAGTACGCGAGCAACCCGGGTTAGATCCCCGCCGGCACCAATGAAATTGTTAATTGCAATTTTAAGTGCTGATTTACCACGTGCTCGACGGTGAAGGAAAACATCGTGAGGAAACCTGCATGTCCGAGAAATAAGAAAAAAAATATTTCAAAGACGTGTGAAGTTCGCCAACACGGACATTTCCTTGCCCTTAAATCCCTCTCAGAAATGAGAGGATGCCTGTGCCCAGCAGTGAGACGTAAATAGGCTGCAACTTTCCTTTACTTACCTTTCTCATCAGGAGACTCTCGCATTACACATTAAATATTATCTTTAATGCAATCCATCATGATGGCACTACACCGGAGGTGTGGAGCAGAAGTGTGGTGGCCTTGTTCCTCAAGAACTACAGACCGATTTCCCTTCTGAGCCGTATACGCGGCTTACAAGGTTGTTGTTTTCGAAAATCATTACAAATCCAGCCTCCGGAACAAGCCGGTTTCCAAGGCTTTAGCACCATATACCACATACATAACCTTCGGCAAATTGTACAGAAGACCGAGGAGTGCAATTTGTCACTATGTCTTGCGTATGTGGACTATGAGAAAACCTTTGATTCCGTCGAAACTTGGGCGGTGCTGCAGTCCCTTCAGCGGTGCCAAGTTGACTATGGGTATATCGAAGTGCTGAAGTTCTTATACAGTAAGAATACGGCGGCTATCCGAGTACAGAACCAGAGCACGAAACCTATCCAACTGTGGAGAGGTGTATGACAGGGTGATATTATATCCTCGAAACTGTTCACCGTTGCGTTGGAAGATGTTTTCAAGCTACTGGACTAGAAAGGATACGGTATTAACATCAATGGCGAGTACATAATTCACCTTCAATTTGCCGACGATATAGTCCTTATTGGTAAAATAGCAGCTTTTTAGCAGACGCATGGTGAGTGTATAAAACCGGAGACCATTTTTAATGGAAATAAGGTATTATATCTTCGAGGTGAAAACGCATCTCCATTTTGTTTCTTAACTGACTTGTCCTATAAAAAAGAACGCATTCCTTACCAGTATCTTTATGTTAAACAGATAAAAAATCCATTGATTGTAAAAGCCGCTTGTGATACAAAAATATAATTAATTTTAGTCTGAGGCTTTGCTGACAACTCCATGTAATAACTAATAACGACCACCGTGATCGAAATCGAACAGAAATAAATAACCATTATCACAATTTATGTTCTGCAGTTAATTAACACATTAAAACATTTATCTTCCACAGTAAATCGAATTTATTTGCAAGAACAGTTATACTTGAAGTTGACAATTAAGGAGTCCAAACAGTAAAATTGGTTAAGTGCTTAATTTGACCAACCTGACGTTCTTTCAATGCCCAACATATAATTTTCAGTCCTTAAAATAAACATTATTAGGGACGGTACTTTCATAACTGGCATGCAGCAGTCGAAATAATAAACGCATGGACAAATTTTAAGGTATGTAATTACGTAAAAACAGCCTGTTGGATACCTAAATTGTAGAGTACACGTTTCTTGGTACTTTAAAGATGATACCACGTCGGTATACTTTGCAACGTGTGAGGCCGATTGCAGGTTTCGTTATGTTAAAAAATATATCTTATACTAATTATCTTAAGAGCCCTGCGGTGGCGACGTGAGAGAACTTATCACCCCATTTTATTCCGTGGGTGTTAAAAGAGGTGAACTTTGCGATACGCCAAAATAATCTTATCGCTTCTGATATTTAGCGTCGGATGAAAAATATCCAGACCATAGAGCAGCATCAAATGTGTGAAACGTCTGGTACTGAGATCGTTAATCCATCCGTCAAGTGTGACGAGTAAGGCAAATTATCTTTACAACGTCAGAAGTCCATGTCCAACGGTGAATTTCACGACCTGATGAAGAATAGTGATCTGCTGAGTGCCTCTCTCAGGCACAGCTAGTACGATATAAAAAGTATGTAGACTGTTTCTTTACTTTTTTACTGTAATACACCTGACTATACTATATTTTATTCACGAATAGGGAAGAAAGGTTCTTGAGTGGCAGCTTCGTATCCATAACCTAACTTTAGGGAATCCTGTGGGATTTCTCTACACTTCCCCACACTAGAAGTAGTGACGCTCTGGAAATAGATGCAGGAAGTCGATGGATTTAGGTAGCGGAGGACCGTGATTTATGGTACTTTTTTTGTTTTTTAAAACTTTCTGGGGATAGCCTGTGCTAAGCAGTGGAGTTGTGAAGGGCTGCAATGATGATAGTACCTGCATATTTATTATGGTTGTATTCAAAAGTTGTCACCGTTTCAAATAGGTCAGCGGACTAAAAACATCAGTTTCTTCACATCAAAATTTTATACATATCAAAATCACACAATTACTCAGCAGGATGAAAGCTTAGTAGGTACACTTGCAAACAGAAGCTGTCTGTGACTTGCTACTTTATTACTGGGAGAACTGGACTATTAAATAGGAAATACTAAATTCATGATCGCTTTTGTATAGATATAAGTTTGCTCTCTGAATATTTATACCGAGTATACTTATAGGTGTGTCTATCCATCCATCCAGTACATCCTATTAAAGTCCACTGTTGAAAATAGGCCTACCCCATAGGTTGCCTCGGGGGGATTTTGGTATAGTTGCCACGTTTGGCAGGCGGGTTGGCAACCGCAATTTTCATAATTTCGAGTTGTTATCAGGAAAATGCTGCTGCCCATCTTCTGTTCCAGGTTCCTTCTGTACCTCTTACGACACCCACGAGACTATATCGGATAGTGGATATTCTTACACCGCTACTGCACAGTTAAGGTTACGGATGTGTATATGGCAGGGCCAGATTATTCATTAGGCAGAGTAGCCAACTGCCTAGGGGCCCCGCATCGGGTAGAGGGCCCGTGCGCGCACAAATATAATGGAAAATGTTTCATACAGAGAAAATTTAATTGGATAATTTGTAACCTCAGTGACCATAGGTATTATTACGTTTTAGCGACGTATACTGTCAGTTGATGAAATACTTCATACTTACAGAACAGAACCATCTAGTATCGAGTAGTAGAATAAAATTATTTTCTTTCGTTTATTGTATTTAATTGCATTTATCAAGAATAAAATTAAAATTAAAATACCCTCGTCTTATTTTCCTTTCTTGCTGCATAATGAGACCATCTTATCTCATATACATCCTTTACCTAATATTCATTAAGACAATTTCAATAAGCCAAAATACAAATCTTTTACTGTAAGTTCCTGAGGAGTTAAGCATCAATCCGGTGATGCTACTCACATCCCTTTATGCTGGCTGCAAAGGGGCCCCGAGAATTCTATTGCCTAAGGGCCTCGACATGGCTAATCCGGCCCTGGTATATGGATATATATGTACATCTATATTAAAAATAAGTTTCTTTTTTTAGGGTTGTATCAAGGAAAGTACGTCATACTAGATTTTTTGTAGCGTTTTTCCTCTTGAAGTTTAATAGAATTTAGGGAAAACGACCGTCACTTCTGCTACTAAGGACTTTGGCACATTTTTACAAAACAATTATATATATTTTTATTACATATTCACCAAAATTAGTCAATAATAAATGATCACGAGATTTAGCAGTTAAGTATTTTTATCGTATCGGGTTTTTTCTTTTAATCGCTTGGCATCGATTGACAAGCAATTCAAACCAAAAAAATGATTGGATTAGAATCTTAGACCAACAAAGAAAGAAAGACTGAAAGAAGAGACTGTGTAAGTTTCAAGTGACACAAAAACTATGCCAAAAATTTGTTGGTCTGAGCTTAAAAATTAAAATCATAATAATATTTCACAAATTTTATTTTCGTGTATGATATACTACCCTTAACATTATATATTTAGTTCTTTTCCATTTATGGATCATTTTAAGTAGTAGGAGAGTTTTTTATCTAGGAATCCGAACAGCTGAGCACCCACTGCTGGGATCCGGTTTGAACGGTGAGAGAATAACACAGCCTGACATCTGTCGTCACCTTTGAGCACTAAGATGGAATGCCTCATTTCCACATTAATTACTTTTGGCACTTTAAAGCTTAATTTATTAACTTCTAAATTGATTTAAAATTAGATATTTAATTGCAATAACAGGATATGGTCCATAAATATAGCGTTAATAGCGGATTTTACTGTTAAACGATCGTTAAATTGTTTGTTTAATTAATTTACAGTGTGTCGTTAACACGTTTGCTTAGAAAATAACTTGCACGAATTAAATTTTTTTACAGAACTTCTTTTTGTAACGTAGAGTTATAAATGGGGTAATAGTCCACTTAATTGTAAAATGCTACTTCATCTCATGGACTTCTGCAACCAACAAAAAAGAAAGTTACAGATGCGTTGTCAACTTTCAGGACTAAGTAAGAATGCCTCAGACTGTAATTAGTTAATTCCACAAATGCAAAGTCGCTCCAAACAATAAGATATTATTTAAAATTTTGTACAACCGACTACAACATAAATTATTAAGAATAACTCAAAAACCATTGGTCAGAACTTGATCAAATTTATGTGGGTTAGTTAGTTAGAAGAACCAGCTTTCAAATAAAACAACAATCATCGAAAAATGTTCACCCATAAAAAAGTTATGAGGTAACATACACAAAAAAAAACATACAGTCAAATTGAGTACCTTGTCTTTTTTGAAGTCGGTAGAATATGCCTTAGTTTTATAATTTTATAATTGTAACTAGGTAAAGTGGATGTACATGAAAAGAACTCCAAGACTGAAAACGGTCCCTTCACACTTTTTATAGTCACCATACCTAACATGGTTTAAATAAAATTTATAATCATTATTATCATCAGCCTGTTATCACCAGTTAACTGTTGATCATATTCCTTTATTACATCAATCCCTATAGTTAATAGGCTGGTTGGCGAAAATAGCGTCAACGCAACATGTCTCAGATGCTGAATATCGTTTCCGTTCAGGGTATTTTAGTTGCAGTGATTGGGACTTGGGCCCTCTCACCGTTTATTCGTTTGTTTCAATAACATTTTATGGCATTTTCCGTAGCAAAGTTAAAGCCTCTGTTAGTTCCAATACTGGGCACATATCGCCTCTCGTCAGATAAAGATGAAAAGTCAAGTTATCATATATCATATACATCTCAGAAAATAAACAATAATATCTGAGAGGAATAAGGAACAATTAGTCCGTTACTGCGCTGCCTGACTTCAAAAAAAGCAAGAGGCCTCAGAACTTTTTTCTAGGTATACCGATTTTGATGATTTTTTTTTATTTGGTGGTGGATCTGAAGAGTAGTTTTTAAGTTATCCTTAATAATGCGTATTTAATTGACTTCGGCTACATTGATGATGTTCTCATTTTATTTATATTTAAGTCGGTTGTAGAAATTTTTTAATTTCGCCACTTGTATTTCTTAGACATGTAGATTTTCTTGCAATATTATTTTCACCGCCGAGCACGTGGTAAATCAGCATTCAAACTTGCAATTAACAATTTCATTGGTACGATATTTCTGATTGGTGTTTGAGCGAATCGAGCCCGGGTTGTTCGCATACTGTGAAATTTACTGCGACCGTTTAGTCTCTGAGCTAACACGGCTCCATTTTCTATAGACTCTGAAAATCACACCTTCGATTTCGATGGCCTCGATCTTATCGAGAATAGATTTAAAACAAAAAAAGTATAATAGTTCATAAAATAATGACTGAGTTGAATTTTTACTGTCTCTGCTCCTTTGATAAATTAGATAAATATAAATTGCGAAATTACATACTTTGAATTATATTGTCTCGGAGTAAGAGAATCCATCATCATCCCCTTCCGCCCTGTGAGTATAGAAAGAGGCGACTAAAGGAAAAATCTGTAAAATCTTATGGCTTTCAATAGATTGTATATCATCTCGTTTTTATTAGACGTAAAATTCTCTTTTTTGTTACATACGAGAGAATTGCAAATGTTTTTTCTTTATTTTAATGTCTCACAATATTCGGCATTAATCAATATTAATAAACTATCAAAGGTCTATGAAATCCAACGACTAATTAAAAAAAAATGTAATAAACACCGAACCGTACGCCATTTTATATTAATTAGATTGACAAAATGGCGATATTAAGAGAAATCAGACCGATTCGCAGCGGTACGTGGTGCAATAATCGCAGTGTTTGTTCAATGCAGTTTCCTGCTGAGGTATTTATTAGTTTTAGTACGAAGCAATCGTAAAGGACCCACTGAGTTGCGTACCCATTTGCATTTTATTTAACTTTACTTGATTTTAAAAGAAAGTTATATGAATTTTGATCTCACTAGTTTTAATTATTAGTTGTCATTTTTTTCCAGTAATTGACATCTGATCTGAATTTGACACAGCATATGATCTAGTATGATATACTATTTTTATGTTAATATTATTTTCATAAAAGTAATATAAAAATAATATTTAACGCTAATTATAACTATAATTTAAAAATAAAATCGTGACTGGGGCCAGGACGTTCGCCTCAGGTATCACAACACGCGAGCAACAACATATTATAATGCCAGCATAACTTAAACAAAATGGAATTCTGGAATGTCATGATTGCCAGGCGTGAGCTCGAGAAATAAATAATATAATACACGCATTGGTAATTGTAAATAAAAAAAATTAAGTACATCAACTGCTAGAGTATTTTATAAGGTGCTAAGAAACGTTTACTCTCCAGTAAACTGCTTTTGATATTGAACGACGTTTTTCTATGTGGTATGGCTACTTTTATGCCCAGAAGTTCGTCTGTAGTGCGTGTACTATTATATTCAGGTCTGATGAAGACATATTGAGAGGCAGGCGGAAGAGAACCGGCATTTCATCTTACTCATCAGTGGTAACAACGTATCTGTAACATTATTTGCTCAAAGTTGATTGCAGTAGCTACCTACCTTCAGGTTGGCTGTAAGTTCGTTTGTCACTTCAATTTTATTAAAAAAAAACAACGTGCAGGCCGAATGTTAAATTATTTAACGGATATACTCTAGTAATGTTAGTACTAGCGTATGTCAAGTACGTGATATAATCGTAGCATGAGTTATAGAGTATTTACTTATGTGTATTTATAACGCTTTGCCCGCAATTCATGAGGTATGAATGTTTCTACAATGAGCATAAATCTTGCTATGATAACGTCGAACATTGTGTTATTAATGTACTGTGTCTACGCAGCCACAAGTCCGGCTCGAAGGACTAACTTGCATGTTGAATGAAAAGCGATTGTTTACATTCAATTATAAAGTTTTTTTTCCAACGTATAAGAAGAAACAATGGGTTTACTATATGTGTGACACATTTTGCTTATTTATTTATTAATTGTTTATAGGTTAATTATATATGATTAACGTCCAATAATAGCTGCACAGTGTGGTGTCAATGTAAACAAGTATAAAAATTAAAATAGCGCACTTCTTTAAATATAGAAGACCATTATCTAAAGTTAAGTAAGGAAAATGGTATTCTTTCAGTCTATGTTGTACCGTAATTGATAGAAAAAATAAAAAAAATTAACAACACAATAATATTACAACAGTGCGATAAAATTATACAGTTTCCTGTTAGGCGTGATATGTGCCTGTATCGATTTAGATTAATGCTAAATAAGGATATAACTTCTTGCAACGCCGAGCTGACCAAGTTAGCATCAGTAACGTACCCTTACCAGTCTGTGGGTCTTAGAAATTTTGTGCATTTAGAAATAATATTATTCTAACTAAATTTATTCAAATACGCACTATCAGTTAACACCGTTTCACAGATTACAGATTTACCATCGGTTGTTCGTTTTTTGAGTTATATGGCCGGCCCACTATCATTTCAGATTATGTACTGATATTTTGTGTATACATATTAATTTATGAATATTTATGTGTTATATTGTGTGTTCTCGATGTTGTGATGATATTTGTCGGTTAAGTTGGTAACAATCGTGCCTCCTAAGAGTTATCCTGGCGTGCACTTCCTGGTTCCTGGTTATATGAAAATAATGTTTGGTGAAATTGTTCCTCTTCCAGATTTCTAAAGAAAAGTCTGTGTCACTGTAATAATGTCTAACTGTTATGATTATCTCGTAATAATTAAGAAAAATAACTTAAAATGCACGTAGCTATGTAGTAAAACTTCAGTTGACTTCAGTCGTTTATGAAACAAAGCAAATTTGTGGAATAATTTCCCTCATGTTTGGCTACGTCACCACTTACCATCAGGTGGGATAATAGTCAATCAATTGGTTATAATAATTAAAAAACGAAGTTTTCACATGTACTTTCGTATGCAAAAATTACCCTACGCGTTCAACACCACTAAACTTCGATGCGTATGTTCCGATGATAATTAAGTGCTTAAAAACCTAAAAATATCAGTGAGAGAGGTATTTAAATTAATTTAAGACTTACTTAGTCTGCCAAGTTTTTTATATTGTGAAAATTTCATGTATTTTTACGTTTTTTATTCCCATTAGATATAATCTTCTAATATATAAAAATTTATATTTATTTGTTCGTATTTTATGCGCTGCCATGCCGTTCATCATATTGGGGTAAAATTTTGTCAACTTATTGCTTGCACTTGCGCGAAGGTTATAGGCATAGTACAATAAACTTACAGTAAGTGGCGCGCGTATGGCACCAACAAATTTATTTGAAAGCTATATCATTCAATTCAATGAATGTACTATCATTCCTAATTAAACAATATAAGTGTTCCAAATTTAAATCGATATTTCCACAATTATTTCTTTTGCGACAGCAACGCGCTGTGTACCAGCGAGTGCATAAATGTATATACATCAAATCATGTAATATCATATAGAATGTTTTATTTAGGTATTGTTTCGCTTCATCATCATCATTACAGCCCTTCACAAGTCCACTGCTGAACATAGGCCTCCCCCAAAGAATGCCACAAAGCACGGTCCTGAGCCACCTGCATCCATCGACGTCCTGCATGTCTTACCAGGTCGTCACTCCATCTCGTGGGGGGACGCCGTACACTTCGCCTACCGGTACGAGGCTGCCACTTGAGAACCTTTCTTCCCCATCGGTTGTCGGTTCTTCGAGCTATATGGCCGGCCCACTGCCACTTCAGCTTACTAATCCGTTGGGCTATGTCGGTTACTCTGGTTCTACTGCGGATATCCTTATTCCTAAGTTTATCACGCAGAGAAACTCCGAGCATAGCCCTCTCCATAGCTCGCTGAGCGACCTTGAGCTTCCTCATACGGCCAGCAGTGAAGGACCACGTCTCAGTTCCGTAAGTCATCACTGGCAACACGCACTGGTTGTACAATTTCGTTTTAAGGTTTTGAGGTATGTCTGTCAGATATTGTTTCGCTTATTTAGTACTAACTTAATAGTTCCATTTGCATGACCGTCACGAGCCGTAGGAGCTCGCAGTAGCGGCCACCCATAGTGATACGTGTGTGAATTCCACGAACTACGAAACCGATGTAGAGGCACGTTATTTTAATGTGGTGATTATAAATTCGGGTTATATTTACATTTTTTTTGGCTGAAAATCTTGCATATAGTATTTTCGTTACTCATAATTGGGGTTTTTTTACATTTATTATTTGTCCAAAAATCATGCGTATCATATCATTTTGAAATTAAAAGATAAAAAGGACAGAATCTTTGAGATTTTTTTTAATTAATTTTTCTTTACCATTTGCCTTTATTACTTATTCTGAACCTTCGTTGCAAATTTGGCCTGTTATTGCAAAATAACCCTGTATATCCTTCTTCAGTTGTTGTCCTAGGATTCAAAATTGGGGTTAATAAATAGGTGCATATGGATAACCACTATTTATTTCAAAAAATGAGTTAATACAATTTTCTTATTTTCTCTCAATGTATAAATATAGTACAATTAATAGTACCCATCAATCTTTGGAATCCAGTTGCATAAAATTCATTTGCTACTTTTACTGTTAATCTGTACACGATTTGATGAACAGTCAGTTGCTCAGTATGAAATATGTCCGTTATAACGATTAATAACTGCCTGTAGGGAAAAACCGAAGTGTGATCAATATTTGGTTCACTAGCTGCAAGAGTCTATTTCGCTTCGTCAGAGTTTTATTGTGCTGCCGAATACGAAATCCCAAACACACAAACTACAAACACACGAATACACAACACACAAACAAATTAACAGTCTTTTTGAAGATGCGGTTACGCGCACGTAATTTCTCTCAATATCATTTATTCGACTTCCTGAAGGCGTTTTGTTGTCCGAAGGGGAAGATTCAGATACAGAACAAACAGATATGTTAGCATTTGGAAAAATATTTAAAAAAATTTGAGAGACCTCGTTATCACATTCAATTTTAACGGATACTTCAATCAATTTGACAATAAATTTGACAGCTAAAACGCGTTAAGTAACGTTACAGTGAACCATTGTTTTTTTTTAATTGAGTGGTGTTTAAGCACAACTCAATTTGAGACACACTAAAATTTAAGAGATGCTTAAAGTTTTGAGTTGCTCAAACAAAGGTTTGAAAGGATTTTGTGTTTTATAATCATCAATCACGGTTAGAAGGCTACTCTACTGGCGCGAAAGCCCCTTCGGGTAAAGGAAAGCGATTAATAGTTGTACACGTTGGCAATGAAAATGGCTTTTTGGAGGGATGTGATTGGGTATTTGAATCATCATCTACTGGTGACTACCATGAGAGTATGGACGCTCTCCATTTCGAGGACTGGTTTAGAAAAGTAATAGAAAAACTGCAAAGCGGCGATGTCATAGTTATGGATAACGCTAGTTACCACTCCAGACGTTTAGAAAAAACCCCAACAATGTCTTGGCGGAAACAAAATATGCAGGAATGGCTAGAATCTAAACAGATCGCATACGTGCCCTCGGACACAAAGACCCACTTAATGGAAAAAATAAAGGCAGTTAAAGATAACTATCGAAGTTACGTCACCGACGAGATGGCAAAAGAAAAAAGCATCACAGTGGTAAGGTTACCTCCTTATCACTGTGAGCTTAACCCCATTGAACTTGTGTGGGCAGATGTGAAAGGGTACGTTGCACGAAAAAATACAACTTTCAAGTTAAAAGATGTTAAAAATTTACTTAAAGATGGTTTAACTCAAATCACGCCAGATAAATGGAAAAACTGTGTTCAGCATGTCCTTAAGGTTGAACAAAAAATGCGTGGCATGGATGATAGAATTGACCAAACTGCAGATCGCTTTATAATTAATGTTACAGATAGTTCATCAAGTGAAGATACGAGTGATGATTGCACCGAATAAAAATAAAGTTCTTATATAATATTAAAAATAAAGTTTTATCTTTTGCATAAGTACGTACTTATTCGGTGTCGTTATCACTCGAATCTTTATATGTGTTATAAATTAATGTTTTTTGTTGTTAAATGAATAAAGTACTTTATAACAATAGATGATTTTTCTTCTACAGCGATCTTTCACATAACTTTTTAATAATAGTTAATAAATATATATTATATCAATCATTATAAAAAAATCATTATAAATAAAGAAAGTACTACATATAAAATGTGCCTATATATTGAAGGTTTGTAACCCCTGGTTAAACGACCGAAAGGTCATTGTCCGTTTTTCTCAATCGATTTGGCACATACTATAACAATTTGTCAAAGGACAATCCGTTAAAATTTTGAGATACTTTTCTGTATTCACGCATTACTTTTATCTTTGTTTTGTTCCGTGATACAAACTGAATGTTTGTAGTCTAAATATTAAAATATATCTGCTTCATTAGGAAAAATGTAAAAAATAAGGTTAGAAATATAAAATTACATGTAGTGTAAAATTGACCTGATTCTGTTACATTAAATTCATTATTAAGCTGTCAAGTGCGTCCAATTGCTTTTCAAACTCTGCAATTTCAGCCTCTAAATCATCAAGCGGTATAATAAACTTAATCGCCATCAGTATAGACATATTGATTAGATTTTTTCACCTTAACAAATTGAATCAAGATACTGATATTATAAGAGGCGAGGTAGCTCAGAGTATAAGCCCTTACCATGAATTTTATAGTACAGATGATGAGTTCGATTCCGCCGTCACCACTGAAATAGCTGCCCCGGTACTGAGTACTTGTAGGTTGAATTGTTACGTAATTTACGCCATCTCATCGTTATCGGGACTCTCACTCGTCTCCGGCTTCCCCCTTACCGGGTGATGAGCGCAGAAGTTCTCGTAGCAGTGGCCAACCGTCACGTGGGCGTGCGAGGAGTGGTGCCAAGTTGTGTAGGTGATAGTATGGCCCGTTATCTGCGCGGGCGTACAACCATCTCACAGTACGGGCCACAAATTCTTCAATGGTCTCGATGTAGAGCTTTACTGATAACGTCATTCTTGACATAATGGCCGGCTCCCACGATCAACCATAGTATAAGATTCTTCTGGGCTTGCATTTTTTTGCGCTCAGTGACTGAAGTCAACGCGTACCAGGCTGGTGCTGCGTATGTCAGCCACGAGCGGACGTAGGTCTTGTAGATCCTGATATTTATTCTTGTTGGTAGGTAGTACCAACCAGTACTGCGTAGTTTCGTTCGCGCGACTCTGGCCTACCTCACAGAGTGATCGACCTGAGGGATCATGCGCAGTGAGCGATCTATCTGGCATCCAAGCTACGTTTCACTTATCAACCTATGTCTTGCCCACGGAGTTGTAGCATTGGTGGTGTATTTCTTGTCAGCCTGATCATGAAGGCGGCATCCTCTATTTGTGCAGCCACTGGCCACTAGTAGCAAGCCACTGGTAGCAAGTCCTACCCGACGAGATAACCTAAACGTCGTCGCCACACAATCCGAGAACGACGTCCTCTTCCCACTTCTCCAAATGGTCTTGGAGCGTGAGGATGTCGTTGGTGTAGATCGCGTACGGGTGTCTCCAATCCTTACCCAGATTTGGTAGCACGACGATCTTTCCTTGTTTTCAGATGTTCGGGAAGCGACCAGTTTTCAAGAAGCGGTTGAAAAGTCTGGTAAATGCCACTATCCCCTTTTTGGGCAGATGCTTTACTGCTTTAGTGGTGATACTATCGAACCCTGTCGCTTTGCAAGTGGGTAGGCGCATAATGGTACGCCTCACCTCCGCCGGCGAAATAAAGTCTTCCCCTCGTAGCGGTGGCGCCGGATTCGACAGAAAATCCTGTGCGCAGCCTTGGATGTTTTTGACTTAGTCAGGGTACCCCCCTTCTGAGGCATTACAGAACTTTTTCTCCGTGTTGTCTACTATTGGGCAGATGGGTGTTGGTGTCTTTGAGAGCTGTCGGTTGAGAAGGTACAGGGAGGCGGGTATCTCCTTGGCTTCGTCGAAACGCCTCTCCTGCGCTTCCCTCTGTGAGATCTTATTGCTTCCGAAAGCTCTTCTGTTAAGTTGTTGAGTTTTCTCTTTATGAGTGGGCATCGTGTTCATGCCCAGAACTTCCGCAGTTTCCGCTTCTCAGTTAGCTTGACTTAGAGTTCGTATGGGAGTTCCTCTCTTCGGCACCCCACTGAAATAGGGTGTGAAGAAAGGAGTTGGTCTTGATTTGTTTAAATGTAGAGCCGATGTCTCTACATCGGCATTGGTTGTCATGATGGCGCCGACTTGGAGGTCCTCCAGCGCTCTACGGAAGTAAGTCCAGTTAGCCTTCTTCGTCAGAGCTCTGGGCACTACAGCATCCACACTTGTGTCGGTGGCGAACAACGCAGGGAGGTGCTGCGCGTCCAGATCGTACAACATCTCTAGATGGATGGGGTAGGGTATTTGATTGCACAGCACTATGACATCGGGCTGGTATTAGGGTTTTGTGTGGATATGAGTGAGCTTATCTGAGCCTAGCACCGCGTATTTCCTATCTTCAGCGTCTTCGTAGAGCTGTTTCCGGGTGGTGTTATTATTGAGGAGCCCCAAGCAGTATATTTCGCATTAGAGTCTCCAGCAACAATTGCAGGTGTAAATGTGTTGAAAATTGTCCTGATATCTTGAAGTGTGAACGAGGTGCTAGGAGGTCAATAGGCGGCAAAGAGCATAACTTCTCTTGTCCCCACTTTCATCCTTATTCCCTTTGTCCTCGTTCATATTTAATCAAGAAAAGAAATATGGTATCTTTGAACTATAGCTAAAATAATCTATAATCAGTAAATTAATATATACTAATACAATATAATAATACAATAATATTAATTTATACTAATCTAATTTATACTAATAATCCCTATACATAAAAATCAATTGCTATCCGTTAGTCTCGCGAAAACTAGAAAATGGCTGGACCGATTTTCATGATTTTTTTTGTGTCTTTGAGTGGGTCTCTGGATGATCTAAACGATTCAAAACTAGAGCCGGTAGGTGGCGCTGTCGTCGAGATCCAGAAATCTCCCGTGCGAAGCCGGGGCGGGTCGCTAGTATAGTATATTAGTATAAATAATAATAATAATAATGTTTTGTAGTTTATGCTAATTTAACCGTGAAGTGGCGGTGTTAGAATATCCACTACCCATCTACCCAATATCGTAGCGTGGGTGTCGTAAGAGATAACAGAAAGCCGCCTGCCGAGCGTGGCAACTGTGGTAGAGTCCACACTATGAGGAAATCTTGAGAGAGGCCTGTTTTCAGCCGTGGGCTTTTATATACTGTAATGGATGGATGGATGGAATATATTATGTAAAAGTTTGTGAAGACATTTAGATAATTGTTGTATGTACATAAACGGCTAAACGAAAAAAGACCATTATCAAGACACAATTATCAATATTACTATATTATTCTACTAACTTTGAATAATATTTTATTTTTACTATATATAATATTAAATTAAAAGTAATAACTTAATTATCACACAGTCCTACTCCCCGTGGTATCGTGCCAAGAGCGAGAAAAGAACCAGCACTCTTATCATTAGCAGGAACGACCAGTCGCGGATGGAGTTCCTTTAGGAACTTAATAATCTCTACAGCAAATGACACAAATATGTAATCATCTCTCTGAGACTCATATTATCCAATAATATCGTTTTTTTTTACTTATTATAAGCCAGTGCTTGACCACAATCCCACCTGGTGGTAAGTGGTGATGCAGCCTTAGATGGTAAATCGCACTGTCTTATCGTAACAAAAGCCTATTCACTCTTGCCTTGAAGACGCCCAGATTGTATTCGGACGGAAAGATAGACGCCGGCAAATTATTCCACTCCTTTGCTGTACGCATTACAAAAGACAAAGCAAACCGTTTGGTTCTAATGCGTGGAATATCGACAACAAAGGGATGAAGACCCGCCGACCGTCTGGTTGTCCGATGGTGGAAAGGAGAGGGAGGAATTAAGGCGTGTAAGTCCTGCGCACACTCACCGAAATGCATCCTATAGAATACCGAGAGACTGGCTATAGTTAGTATATCATTACATAGGACTATATGGCACATAGTAAGTCAATATCTTTTTGTGTTTTAACAATTTGGACCATTGTTTAATTAGTCCCAAAATACCCAGACTGGAAACAGTTTCTATGAAACAATGCATTACTGCATTGTCCAAGAGTGGATTGTTTGCTGTTGCTTGCAATAATGATTTATTTATTTATTTATTTTTTAATAAGGCTTACCAACTAAATACATAAAAGGAACTTATTATATCACGATTTTTAAAAAAAATACATTATACATATGCATTTAACTTAAAGGTATGCACAGCATTTTTTAATGATAAAAGACGTTGTTTTACATAATACATACATGATGACATCTTATTACAACCAAATTCGAAACTTAAACATTTAATAAATAATTATTATTTGTAAACCTAAGTCCACCTAAGATCAAAATAAATTAGTTGACGAAGTAATAGTTGGTATAAGTACATATCAAGTTTCCAAAACCTCATACATGTGGTATACAAAAGTAAATATACAATTGTCGATTTGGGCGTGGAATACCTTTAAAGCTGACCATGTTACGTACACAACTTTAGCTTTTTCTTTCGACATCGCTTTCTTTATAGTCGTAATAGAATTCATTTTCCGATAAATTTTATAGAAATCTTATTTTTGTTTGAGGTACATTCTAGGCGATTCATAAAATACTTGATGCCATCTAAATAAGGTTTGGTTATATTACGGGACAAATTGTGCGGTTTAATTCAATCAAGTCAACCTTTAGAGATCGCTATCTTGATAGATGATATAGCTGACTGTTTTTCTGAGCATGTTACAGTCGGAAGATTTTTTTTAAATACTTGAGACTGTTGAAGACAGTCAAAAGTGCAATTAACTGCAGGCTTCGGTTAAAAGTTTTGACTTTGAAAATAAACATTCCTTAAGACTGCTGTCAACAGCATTTAGATACCGGCCAAACTCTTTAAAAAATTAGGAATAATTAGTTTTCCCTAAGCCCGAGAGGATAAACTAGACGTCACCGGCAGCCACATTTCAACCCGCTATCGCTGGTATTTATAAAAGTAATATCAGCTGTAGGTTTAGGTGCGGCTGGGTTCTCCCTAGGGTAACTTCGGTTGTTTATCGTATTGGGCTTATGAAAAAACAGTTAAGCTTAGGTCAAACTAACTTTTTTCATAAATTTGTATAATCGATTTTACTACCAAAAGTCTTTGTTAAAACTACTTTCGCTTAAAATCTTTAATCATATGGCTAAAGAGCATTTGGCTGTTTCGACTGGATTCGTCGCTCAAGATAGTTTTTACCGGAAAAAAGATTTGACTGTAACATATGTATATAAATCTGTACTTTAGTGTACCGTTCACATCAAATTTAAAAAGAACTTAGGAAATTTATAAATTAGTGAAAAAAATATTTTATTGAAGTCTGGTAAGTCATTATTTTGTTAATACTTTTTTTATATGCTTTGGCGGGAATCCAAACCTATCTCAGTCATAATTCAACCGAAATATACACACATCATAGTGGTTAAACCAAAGTTACTTTTAGCCAAATAGTTTGATTAAGCCCCAGTAAAGAACAGTCCCACATTCCAGTTAGTTAAACGTCGATTAAAAATAATTACGTGTGGAAAATATTGTAATGTCCCGCCAAGCTAAGCGTCGTCGTTCGTCCATTACGAAAACGGTATCCTATAAGATTGCTATCAGTTATAGATTGGCCATAAATTGAATACGCTAAGAACTTGTGGCTGTTGCAAAATTCCTTACGCCCGATCCTTTGCACGATACGTATGTTAAAACTGCCGTCGATAAATTACCGACTGGTTTTGCTTTAATAACTTAATGGTGGTAGTAGAGCGTTAATAACGATATTTAAATACTTCAATGATATGTTTAGTTTTGATTTAAAGTGTATTTTTATTACACGAGTTTTAAGGGTTCCACTGTCATGTAAAGAATTTATGTTTTGTTCTTCTATTATAATATTACACATCATTACAGCATCTATAGTATAAGACTGAATTATAATAACTTCTTATATTTACACGAATACTTGTCATTGGTTAAAACTAATTTTACGTATTTTATCGCGTTTAATTTAACTTATTTCCCGGCGTTTCGGGTGATGCTACGTAGATCGCACAAAAAAATAATATTCAATGACTGAAGGATATAAAATAATTGTCCGGGCTTACTATGACAGCGGGACGCTATACACTTCAGTCTCCCGCCGATTGCTATTGAGCAATTGGCAGTTTCAGTGGTGCCAGAGAGGTATTAATTAGGTTTGATTTTTGTTCCTGTCCTGTACTATGACATTTTAAAGAGAGCGTTTATTACTAGTGTGAATATAAGACAGGGCCTGTCAATAATGTTCTAAGTTAAGTTAAGATTTTTCTATGAGGTAAAGAGCCTAGCTGCGTTGATGCTAAAAGTGTGAGACGTGAAAGGTAAAACAAAAAAAGACTGCGCCCTTCACGCACTGTTAAAGTAAAACTTATTGTTGGTTGTGGTTAAAGTTATTATATTAGTAATATGATAAAGGTTAAAGTTTCACTGCTGGGGACAGGCCTCTCATTTCTAAGAAGGTTTAATCACAAGGAAATGTACGCCGCGCTGCCCCAATGCGTGTTGGCGATTTTCACATGCCTGCGAATTTATTTTCTTATTTCTCAGACATGCAAATTCCCTCTCCGTTGAGCACGTGGTAAATCAGCAATTAAAATCTTAACTAACAATTTCACTAGGTCAGCGGGGATCGAACTCGGGTTGCTCGCGTACTGTGAAATTTTCAGCGAGCGCTTAGCCCCTGAGCTACCACGGCTCTCTGGTATTATAATAGTAAATTTAAATA
The DNA here is from genome assembly GCA_033319125.1 of Parnassius glacialis. Taxonomy (NCBI): domain Eukaryota; kingdom Metazoa; phylum Arthropoda; class Insecta; order Lepidoptera; family Papilionidae; genus Parnassius; species Parnassius glacialis. The sequence continues at coordinate 30,306,067 of JAVANC010000022.1, read as the reverse complement.
ATAATTAATAATAAATAAAGAATAATAGTAATAAATATTTATTTTTCATATATTAATATTTTTACTTATTAATAAAATATTTAACTGTGAAATAATGATTATTATTAGTTTTGAACCATATATAACTATGGCATTTAATAATTTATAATGTCTGTAAATTTTTTAGACCCTTTATACTGGAAACGAGGCATTCCATCTTAGTCCTCACGGGTGACACCGCATCTGCAATTTTATTCGTAATCAAGGATTCGTATCTATGGGCCATAGCAACCACTTACCATGAGGTTGACGATGTGTTCGTTTGTCACTTTTATCCAATAAAAAAAAATTGTGTAAATTTGTTATATACACCCAAGAATTACCATAGTACGTCGATGCCTTTATAAATGAAATGGAACTACGTAAACGAACTGTAGAATGTAGATTTTACAGAACATTACTTTCGTCCGAAAAAATATCTGAGTAATTTTTTCAAAAACTTTTACAATATGAATAATACTTAAATAAATAAATGATACATGGTTATGTTGTAACCTAGGCCAGTGTTGTAAAATACGCCAGGTGCTCCACATCCACGTACACTCGTTGTTGTCAATCACAGATGTTGATAAATGATACCTAGCTTGTTATGCAAAGAGACATTTACCTCAGAGGAAAACAGAATTCAACATTTGCATGAACGCAGTTTGCCACTGACAGCTAATAGATCTTGTAACATTTAACCTGGTTATTTGGTTGGGTTCCGTCTTTATAATCAGATAGGACTTCGAATGAAAATATTATGTACAAAAATGGGCCTGTTGGAGAGGTTTTATCAACTTATAAATTAAATATTTAAACGTAAATAAATCATCATCATCATTACAGCCCTTCACAAGTCCACTGTTGAACATAGGCCTCCCCCAAGGAATGCCACAAACCACGGTCCTGAGCCACCTGCATCCATCGACTTCCTGCATGTCTTACCAAGTCGTCACTCCATCAAGTGGGGGGACGCCCTACAATTCGTTGGCCGGTACGAGGCCACCACTCTAGAACCTTTTTTCCCATTGGTTGTCGATTCTTCGAGCTATATGGCCAGCCCATTGCCACTTCAGCTGACTAATCCGTTGGGCTATGTCTGTCACTCTGGTTCTACTGCGGATGGATATCCGCATTTCTAAGTTTATCAACGTAAATAAATATAACAAAAAATTTATATTACGTTTATTTGCCGTAGGTTTCATTGAATTAATTATAGCAATCATCTTTTCACGCTAAGAATTCGAATGTTTGTATCTTCGTGTTTGCTTTTTGTGGCAATTTGTGGCATTCAATTTATCTAGTAGAGGTATGCTGCAGCTATATTACTGGTATTCCGAGAACGACGTCCTCTTCCCACTTCTCCAAATGGTCTTGGAGTGTGAGGATGTCGTTGGTGTAGATCGCGTACGGGTGTCTCCAATCCTTACCCAGATTTGGTAGCACGACGATCTTTCTTTGTTTTCAGATGTCCGGGAAGCGACTAGTTTTCAAGGAGCGGTTGAAAAGTCTGGTAAATGCCACTATCCCCTTTTTGGGCAGATGCTTTACTGCTTTAGTGGTGATACTATCGAACCTTGTCGCTTTGCAAGTGGGTAGGCGCATAATGGTACGCCTCACCTCCGCCGGCGAAATAAAGTCTTCCCCTCGTAGCGGTGGCGCCGGATTCGACAGAAAATCCTGTGCGCAGCCTTGGATGTTTTCGACTTAGTCAGGGTACCCCCTTCTGAGGCATTACAGAACTTTTTCTCCGTGTTGTCTACTATTGGGCAGATGGGTGTTGGTGTCTTTGAGAGCTGTCGGTTGAGAAGGTACAGGGAGACGGGTATCTCCTTGGATTCGTCGAAACGCCTCTCCTGCGCTTCCCTCTGTGAGATCTTATTGCTTCCGAAAGCTCTTCTGTTAAGTTGTTGAGTTTTCTCTTTATGAGTGGGCATCGTGTTCATGCCCAGAACTTCCGCAGTTTCCGCTTCTCAGTTAGCTTGACTTAGAGTTCGTATGGGAGTTCCTCTCTTCGGCACCCCACTGAAATAGGGTGTGAAGAAAGGAGTTGGTCTTGATTTGTTTAAATGTAGAGCCGATGTCTCTACATCGGCATTGGTTGTCATGATGGCGCCGACTTGGAGGTCCTCCAGCGCTCTACGGAAGTAAGTCCAGTTAGCCTTCTTCGTCAGAGCTCTGGGCACTACAGCATCCACACTTGTGTCGGTGGCGAACAACGCAGGGAGGTGCTGCGCGTCCAGATCGTACAACATCTCTAGATGGATGGGGTAGGGTATTTGATTGCACAGCACTATGACATCGGGCTGGTATTAGGGTTTTGTGTGGATATGAGTGAGCTTATCTGAGCCTAGCACCGCGTATTTCCTATCTTCAGCGTCTTCGTAGAGCTGTTTCCGGGTGGTGTTATTATTGAGGAGCCCCAAGCAGTATATTTCGCATTGGAGTCTCCAGCAACAATTGCAGGTGTAAATGTGTTGAAAATTGTCCTGATATCTTGAAGTGTGAACGAGGTGCTAGGAGGTCAATAGGCGGCAAAGAGCATAACTTCTCTTGTCCCCACTTTCATCCTTATTCCCTTTGTCCTCGTTCATATTTAATCAAGAAAAGAAATATGGTATCTTTGAACTATAGCTAAAATAACCTATAATCAGTAAATTAATATATACTAATACAATATAATAATACAATAATATTAATTTTTACTAATCTAATTTATACTAATAACCCCTATACATAAAAATCAATTGCTATCCGTTAGTCTCGCGAAAACTAGAAAATGGCTGGACCGATTTTGATGATTTTTTTTGTGTCTTTGAGTGGGTCTCTGGATGATCTAAACGATTCAAAACTAGAGCCGGTAGGTGGCGCTGTCGTCGAGATCCAGAAATCTCCCGTGCGAAGCCGGGGCGGGTCGCTAGTATAGAATATTAGTATAAATAATAATAATAATAATAATGTTTTGTAGTTTATGCTAATTTAACCGTGAAGTGGCGGTGTTAGAATATCCACTACCCATCTACCCAATATCGTGGCGTGGGTGTCGTAAGAGATAACAGAAAGCCGCCTGCCGAGCGTGGCAACTGTGGTAGAGTCCTCACTATGAGGAAATCTTGAGAGAGGCCTGATTTCAGCCGTGGGCTTTTATAGACTGTAATGGATGGATGGATGGAATATATTATGTAAAAGTTTGTGAAGACATTTAGATAATTGTTGTATGTACATAAACGGCTAAACGAAAAGAGACCATTATCAAGACACAATTATCAATATTACTATATTATACTACTAACTTTGAATAATATTTTATTTTTAATATATATAATATTAAAAATCTATAATATAAAAAAAACTAAAAGTAATAACTTAATTATCACACAGTCCTACTCCCCGTGGTATCGTGCCAAGAGCGAGAAAAGAACCAGCACTCTTATCATTAGCAGGAACGACCAGTCGCGGATGGAGTTCCTTTAGGAACTTCATAATCTCTACAGCAAATGACACAAATATGTAATCATCTCTCTGAGACTCATATTATCCAATAATATCGTTTTTTTTTTACTTATTATAAGCCAGTGCTTGACCACAATCCCACCTGGTGGTAAGTGGTGATGCAGCCTTAGATGGTAAATCGCACTGTCTTATCGTAACAAAAGCCTATTCACTCTTGCCTTGAAGACGCCTAGATTGTATTCGGACGGAAAGATAGACGCCGGTAAATTATTCCACACCTTTGCTGTACGCATTACAAAAGACGAAGCAAACCGTTTGGTTCTAATGCGTGGAATATCGACAACAAAGGGATGAAGACCCGCCGACCGCCTGGTTGTCCGATGGTGGAAAGGAGAGGGAGCAATTAAGGCGTGTAAGTCCTGCGCACACTCACCGAAATGCATCCTATAGAATACCGAGAGACTGGCTATAGTTAGTATATCATTACATAGGACTATATGGCACATAGTAAGTCAATATCTTTTTGTGTTTTAACAATTTGGACCATTGTTTAATTAGTCCCAAAATACCCAGACTGGAAACAGTTTCTATGAAACAATGCATTACTGCATTGTCCAAGAGTGGATTGTTTGCTGTTGCTTGCAATAATGATTTATTTATTTATTTATTTTTTAATAAGGCTTACCAACTAAATACATAAAAGGAACTTATTATATCACGATTTAAAAAAAAATACATTATACATATGCATTTAACTTAAAGGTATGCACAGCATTTTTTAATGATAAAACACGTTGTTTTACATAATACATACATGATGACATCTTATTACAACCAAATTCGAAACTTAAACATTTAATAAATAATTATTATTTGTAAACCTAAGTCCACCTAAGATCAAAATAAATTAGTTGACGAAGTAATAGTTGGTATAAGTACATATCAAGTTTCCAAAACCTCATACATGTGGTATACAAAAGTAAATATACAATTGTCGATTTGGGCGTGGAATATCTTTAAAGCTGACCATGTTACGTACACAACTTTAGCTTTTTCTTTCGAGATCGCTTTCTTTATAGTCGTAATAGAATTCATTTTCCGATAAATTTTATAGAAATCTTATTTTTGTTTGAGGTACATTCTAGGCGATTCATAAAATACTTGATGCCATCTAAATAAGGTTTGGTTATATTACGGGACAAATTGTGCGGTTTAATTCAATCAAGTCAACCTTTAGAGATCGCTATCTTGATAGATGATATAGCTGACTGTTTTTCTGAGCATGTTACAGTCGGAAGATTTTTTTTAAATACTTGAGACTGTTGAAGACAGTCAAAAGTGCAATTAACTGCAGGCTTCGGTTAAAAGTTTTGACTTTGAAAATAAACATTCCTTAAGACTGCTGTCAACAGCATTTAGATACCGGCCAAACTCTTTAAAAAATTAGGAATAATTAGTTTTCCCTAAGCCCGAGAGGATAAACTAGACGTCACCGGCAGCCACATTTCAACCCGCTATCGCTGGTATTTATAAAAGTAATATCAGCTGTAGGTTTAGGTGCGGCTGGGTTCTCCCTAGGGTAACTTCGGTTGTTTATCGTATTGGGCTTATGAAAAAATAGTTAAGCCTAGGTCAAACTAACTTTTTTCATAAATTTGTAAAATCGATTTTACTACCAAAAGTCTTTGTTAAAACTACTTTCGCTTAAAATCTTTAATCATATGGCTAAAGAGCATTTGGCTGTTTCGACTGGATTCGTCGCTCAAGATAGTTTTTACCGGAAAAAAGATTTGACTGTAACATATGTATATAAATCTGTACTTTAGTAGACCGTTCACATAAATTTTAAAAAGAACTTAGGAAATTTATAAATTAGTGAAAAAAATATTTTATTGAAGTCTGGTAAGTCATTATTTTGTTAATATTTTTTATATGCTTTGGCGGGAATCCAAACCTATCTCAGTCATAATTCAACCGAAAGATACACACATCATAGTGGTTAAACCAAAGTTACTTTTAGCCAAATAGTTTGATTAAGCCCCAGTAAAGAACAGTCCCACATTCCAGTCAGTTAAACGTCGATTAAAAATAGTTACGTGTGGAAAATATTGTAATGTACCGCCAAGCTCAGCGTCGTCGTTCGTCCATTACGAAAACAGTATCCTATAAGATTGCTATCAGTTATAGATTGGCCATAAATTGAATACGCTAAGAACTTGTGGCTGTTGCGAAATTCCTTACACCCGATCCTTTGCACGATACGTATGTTAAAACTGCCGTCGATAAATTAACGACTGGTTTTGCTTTAATAACTTAATGGTGGTAGTAGAGCGTTAATAACGATATTTAAATACTTCAATGATATGTTTAGTTTTGATTTAAAGTGTATTTTTATTACACGAGTTTTAAGGGTTCCACTGTCATGTAAAGAATTTATGTTTTGTTCTTCTATCATAATATTACACATTACAGCATCTATAGTATAAGACCGAATTATAATAACTTCTTATATTTACACGAATACTTGTCATTGGTTAAAACTAATTTTACGGATTTTATCGCGTTTAATTTAACTTATTTCCCGGCGTTTCGGGTGATGCTACCTAGATCGCACAAAAAAATAATATTCAGTAACTGAAGGATATAAAATAATTGTCCGGGCTTACTATGACAGCGGGACGCTATACACTTCAGTCTCCCGCCGATTGCTATTGAGCAATTGGCAATTTCAGTGGTGCCAGAGAGGTATTAACTAGGTTTGATTTTTGTTTTGTTTTGATTTCTGAAAGAAGATGTAGTGACAAAAATTGAGAAAGGTATGCTGAGATGGTTTGGCCACGTCGAGAGAATGAATGAAGAACGATTGACGAAAAAAGTGTATAAGGCGAGTGTGAATGAAAGTGTTGGAAGGGGTAGACCTAGGCGGACATTTCTAGACCAAATTAGGGACGTCTTGAAAAAAGGCCAGGTTAAGAGTACCCTAAACCGTAGAGCATGTATGAAGGGAATAATGAAAGTGGACGAAGCGAAACAAGTATGTAAGGATCGTAGCAAGTGGAAAGAAGTGGTCTCTGCCTACCCCTACGGGAAAGAGGCGTGATTATATGTATGTATGTATGTATGATTTTTGTTCCTGTCCTGTACTATGACATTTTAAAGAGAGCGTTTATTACTAGTGTGAATATAAGACAGGGCCTGTCAATAATGTTCTAAGTTAAGATTTTTCTATGAGGTAAAGAGTAAAACAAAAAAAGACTGCGCCCTTCAAGCACTGTTAAAGTAAAACTTATTGTTGGTTGTGGTTAAAGTTATTATATTAGTAATATGATAAAAGTTAAAGTTTCACTGCTGGGGACAGGCCTCCTCTCATTTCTGAGAAGGTTTAATCACAAGGAAATGTACGCCGCGCTGCCCCAATGCGTGTTGGCGATTTTCACATGCCTGCGAATTTATTTTCTTATATCTCAGACATGCAAATTCCCTCTCCGTTGAGCACGTGGTAAATCAGCAATTAAAATCGTAACTAACAATTTCACTAGGTCAGCGGGGATCGAACTCGGGTTGCTCGCGTACTGTGAAATTTTCAGCGAGCGCTTAGCCCCTGAGCTACCACGGCTATCTGGTGATATAATAGTAAATTAAAATAATAATTAATAATAAATAAAGAATAATAGTAACTAATAAATATTTATTTTTCATATATTAATATTTTTACTTATTAATAAAATATTTAACTGTGAAATAATGATTATTATTAGTTTTGAACCATATATAACTATGGCATTTAATAATTTATAATGTCTGTAAATTTTTTAAACCCTTTATACTGGAAACGAGACATTCCATCTTAGTCCTCACGGGTGACACGGCATCTGCAATTTTATTCGTAATCAAGGATAGATGTACATAGATATCTATGGGCCATAGCAACCACTTACCATGAGGTTGACTATGTGTTCGTTTGACACTTTTATCCAATAAAAAAAATTCTGTTATAGAATAGAATAGAATAGAATAATTTTTTATTCAATGTTGATTATTACATAATACTTATTGAAAGTCATTTTTTATTTACCACTGGTTCGGAAAATACCTCAGTCCTGGGAAGAACCAGCAAGAAACCCAGCGGGACTTTTTTTTTAAACATAATTTCACTTAACAATAATTTTGTTTATACAATTTTTAAATGATATTTTCATAGAACCAGCATGGTGGCGATCACCCTATTCCCAGGGGTTATTTTCATTCATGTATTCCTTGATATTATAATAACCCTTCTTGTACAGTTTTTCTTTAATAAAACTTTTAAACTTGTTTATTGACAAACTTTGAATATGTTCTGGGATTTTGTTGTAAAAGCGTATACATTGCCCCATAAATGAATTACTGATTCTGTGGAGTCTAGTAACTGGCATTACAAGCTTATGTTTGTTCCTAGTATTTAAAGTATGCACATCCTTATTCTTATTAAAGCTATTTATGTTTTTATGCACATACATTACAGTCTTATAAATATATTGCGATGCCAAAGTTAATATGTTTATTTCTTTAAATTTTTCTCTGAGGGATTCTTTACAATTTAGGTTATAAATCGCCCGTACGGCTCTCTTTTGCAAAACAAATATAGCTTCAATATCAGCCGCATTACCCCATAGCAAAATTCCATAAGACATTACGCTATGAAAGTAACTAAAATACACTAATCTAGCTGTCTCAACATCTGTGAGACTTCTAATCTTTATTACAAAAAATAAATCACTAACTTAAATTTGTTATATATACTCAAGTTCCTAAAGGAACTCCATCCGCGGCTGGTCGTTGCTGCTGGTGATAAGAGGGCTGGTTCTCTCCTCGCTCAAAGGCTAAGTATAGCCATTCAGCGGGGAAATGCAGCCAGCGTTCTTGGCACGATACCGCGGGGAGTAGGACTGTATGATATTTAAGTTTCTAGTTTTAGTTTTTTTTATTATTATTTTAGGGGTATCTATATAGTTTTCTCATCTGGTTGGGCTGTATAAATATATAATTGTAAATGAAAATGATAAACATACATAAATATCAACAAAATAAAATAAATACATAAAAAATACATGAACAAATAAAAACCCAACCAGATGGAAGCCCTCGGCAGGGGAGACCAAACGGCCGAGGGTTGGGGGAAAGGGAAAGAAACCGGCGGAATATGCGGGCGGTATCGAGGAGCACCGCCTTCTGCATTTGAGCTTGGAGCGGTCCGTCACGGAGTCCCAGTCGCCTCAGATGACCCGAGAGGCTGACTGGGATTAACCCGTTCGCAGAAACGACCACAGGAATAATTTCGGCCGGCAATCCACCCCACATGTCGGGCACCTCGTGAGCCAGGTCCAGATATTTAGTAAGCTTATCTGTTTCGGTTTTCACGAGGTTCTCGTCATAAGGAATGGTAATGTCGACCAAAAATATCCTTGACTGTGCCCGGTCCATCAGCACAATATCAGGCTTATTCGCAAGAGTAGTCCTGTCTGTGATGATGGCCCGGTCCCAGTAGAGCCTGGCGCGGTCATTTTCGAGCACGGCTTCCGGCAAGTACTTATAATACGGCAGTTTCCGATCCACGAGACCGTATTTCAGAGCGAGCTCCTGGTGTAGAATCCTGGCTACTAAGTTGTGCCTGTGCAAATACTCAGAGTTAGAAAGCGCCGAAAAACCGGAGATGACATGCCTAAGTGATTCACCGGGATGGCGACAAGCTCGACAAACGTCAACGGTGCCATCCTTTAGGATGTATCTCCGATAATTGTTGGTCTTAATAACCTGATCTTGTATCGCACAGACAAAACCCTCGGTTTCCCCAAAGAGGTCACTGAAACGTAGCCAGTGGAGGGAGGCGACTGTTTCCACGAAAGGCTCATGTAGAGCCTTGTAGAACCGCCCGTGGAGCTCCTTCTCCTTCCATACGGTCTTCCAGTCGGAAATGCTCTGTACTGCCGGGTCTTGCCATTGCTCGTTGGCTAAGGATAGAGGGGTAAGTCCTTTATCACAAGAAATAACGTCCCTATAGTATGGATCATCCGCTCTCGTCAGAAAGTAATTACGTAATTATGCTTCCGCGGCAAGTACAGCCTCATTACTGACGATCTCGGATGATGCATCCTGTGGGACGTCATTATAGTGCGGACTTTTCTGTCCAGAGCGTTTAGTTCGGTCTGAGTCCACCTCGTACATGAGAACAGGCATGATCCAACCGTTATATGCGTGCGTCTTATTCACATTCATTCTTATTATTATTATTATATAAATTCTTTATATTTCTTCTCTTCTTTGAGAGTTTGAAACACCGCACACACGGGTCGGAACCAAGTGTGTGAGGGGAAATTTAAATTGTAAAAGTGGATGATAAAGTAGAAGAAGTCAGAAACTTTCGGGTGATGCGACAGGTGTTGAGGATGGTGGCTTTTTGAAGCATGGGAAGTGTATGAGTAGGCATGTGTAGTGTGTTAAGGCTTTGTGTGAGTGATTTTGGTATAATACCGGTGGATGAGAGAACTATCTTGACGATGTGAACATTTTGTGCTTTCCATTGAGTTTTAATTTCTATGGCAAGTTCTTGATATTTACTTAGTTTCTCGGATATTGTAGTTTGAATATTATGTAAGTTTGGTATTGCTATATCTATCAGGTAAACTGTTTTATTGGTTTTGTCGTGAACTGTAATGTCAGGTCTATTGTAATGAATATTATTATAGTTTTTAATATTGTAGATAAAAATTTATAATAATATACTCAAGAATTACGATAGTCTGTCGATACCTTAATAAATTAAATGGAACGGCCTAAATGGACTGTAGAATGTAGATTTTACTGAACATTACTTTGGTCCAAAAAAAATTCTGTGTAATTTTTTTAAAAAACTTTCAGAATATGAATAACAAGTAAAAGGCCAGTTACGTGGGCTAAGCCCACTCAGGACATGTTATCTTTAAAATCACTGGTCAAAGACCTTTAGATTGATATAAAATAATAAGCAAAAAGTTCAAAGTCCAAAAGTCGCATCTCAGCTACTCAGCTGTCATTGTCAATTATGTTTAGATATTTAAATAAATAATAAGCGCCTGTGTTGTTAAATACGCCAGGTGCTCCACATCCACGTACATTCGTTGTTGTCAATCACAGATGTTGATAAATGGTAGCTTGTTATGCAAAGAGACATTTACCTCAGAGGAAAACAGAATTCAACATTTGCATGAACGCAGTTTGCCACTGACAGCTAATAGATCTTGTAACATTTAACCTGGTTATTTGGTTGGGTTCCGTCTTTATAATCAGATAGGATCTCGAATGAAAATATTATGTACAAATATGGGCCTGTTGGAGAGGTTTTATCAACTTATAAATTAAATATTTAAACGTAAATAAATATATCAAAAAAATGATATTACGTTTATTTGTCATAGGTTGCATTGAATTGATTATAACAATCATCTCTCCACGCTAAGAAGTCGAATGTTTGTATTTTCGTGTTTGCTTTTTGTGGCATTCAATTTACCTAGTACAGGCATGCTGCAGCTATATTACTGGTATAGTTGTAGCACGAATGGGTCGGCTCGACCGGGGAAAGACCACGCCCTCACAGAATACCAGCGTAAAATAGCAGCGTAACACGGCTGCGTTTCGTATGGTGAGTGTACAGAACCAGAGACCCTTTTTACTGGATACGCGGGTGACAACGCATCTGCATTTTGATTCTTTATTGTTGTAGTCCTATAGAGAGAGAGACCCATGTCCAACAGCTATTATGGACTAAAAAATAAAAGGAAAATTAAACAAGTATCATCTACGACACGGGCTCGGTATGCCGAGCGTTTGCATGACTGTTACGAGTATATAGGCCAATTAGCGAATGGTTTTAAAGTGTCTCTTAAAAAGCTTTTAAATAATATATATAATTAAGAAGTACTGCCTTTTCGTCGCAAACAATATATAATATATATTATGCATAATATATACCACTCTGCGCTCCAGAACCCCAAACACTGACGTCTCCCGTATATACGCTAAAATAAAATGGTACTGGGCCGGTCATGTCATAAATGGCAGACGACCCCGAGGCAGACCCAGAAAATGATGGCGGAATGAACTGAACTCCTTCATGGAAGACTGGTCCTCCATAGCACAGAACCGTGAAAGGTGGAAAGAGGTTGGGGAGGCTTTTGCCCAGCCGTGGGACGTTATGGGCTGATAAGATAAGAATATATTACTTTCATTATTTATTGCGCAATACAGTAGGGCCTTTTGTACAGTCAAGTTTTCCGTGGTACGAATACTTTTGCAGGTATTTTTTTACAAAACAACGGGAAGGTTAAGTTTCGTACGTGGACAGAATAAGTAAGAGCCTTGTTATGTTTGGGAACGATGTTAAACTTCTTAGTTTTACGTTTTATTTTACTTATTTTTAATTCCCGACGTTTCGGGTTTTATGCAGCACGGGTCATGGGAGGACTGACTAGAGGACAGAGGTGTTTGACATTCCGAAGTCAATGTTAACCCGGAATACCTTTTTAATTATTAATTTCGGTGCAAAATGCGCTAAGCTCATTCTGCGTGGATCAGAGCTACCAACTGAAACTTCAGAAATTAATAATTAGTGAAATAAAAAGCGATAACATCCGTAAAAATTGTTTTATTTAATGTGTAGTGTTCGCGAAAATATAAAAAATCATAATGTTAAAATTTCCTAAAAATATTGTAACAGATCAATATTCGTTTTAATTTTTACAGCGTTCAATTCACTATTCAACAATTCTTATTGGCGATGTCGTCACACTTATCACAATTACCTTACTATATCGCTTTAATATCATATATAATGAGCATAAACATAACATATTTTATATTCTATAGCACGTATGATCGTATACACGAAACACATTTAATGTAAACAGAATCGTAAAGATAGTTACAGTTGATAGTGTAAAACATTCAATAAAACGAATACCGTGACCTATTAAAAGCTGCATTTAAAAGTTCAATTAAACTCGATAATACGCCGCAAATCCAATAAAATTGCAAATTGACTATCGGTAAGAACCCTGATGTGAGACAAGTGTGCGTGAATAGTGCGTAATAAATGCGCGATAGGTTTTAGGACGTTACAAATGCGGGCGACGAAGATGACGTCGTCCCACTGCAGAAGCGTAACACCTCCATTGTCGCGGACGTCGTCGACGGATCTAGCGCCGTCCTGTCCGATGTCGCCCGATCTTTCGCGACATCGGGCGCTATCTCCGGATCTGTCGCTGGACTTTTCGCGACATCGCCCCCTATCGCCTGATCTGATGGAGCGGACTCTATCACCGGAATTTCCTCTGAGGTCCCGATCACCCGCACGACCGCGGTCTTTGATGGAGTCGCTGCTGGTCGCGAAGATGGAAGCTTTAAGCACGAACAAGCTGGTCCGGACTGATTCTCTGGACAGCTGCAGCAGCTTTGGGTCGATGTCGTCGCTCCCCAGTGACGTGTGCCGCTGTGACGATTGCTTGCTGGGGATCGTGGATTTCTACATGCCTAGTATGGCAGACGGCAGTAAATTATTTAAAAAGGTATGTCATTTTTAATCTGTTATTCCTTATATGTTATATCATCCATCCATATATTATGTTTATTCTTACTGTAATGACAAATTTCATTTGGTTCCATAATCGTTCAATACAATATAACGTTATAAGTCGGTATTAATTCAGATTATTTCATTCCATTGATAATTCGATGAACAGAATGGTAACTATTTAATTTGCTTTTTTGGCCATATTTTATTATTATAAATTTATGTACAATGTCAACTGTTCAGAACCGCGTTTAATGACATTCCTTGTTCAGCAGTGGACTTGTAATATCATGATCTGTAGGTGTAGTGCAAAGAGTATAGTAACTCTCGTGTAGTGTAATGTAAATGGTTGTGTTCAAAATTATAGAGTTGCACGATATGAAAACCAATTTTACCATCAAAACTGAGATTTTTATTCCTTATACAGCGCCACCTAGTTAAATAACACAAAACAATTACAATCGCGAACGATCGCATAATCTTAATTTATGGAGCCGTTCTACTTACAGTTCTTTCGAATCGATCGTGTAAAGCAGTTTGTCGCCTTAGAGACACAGATGGCGCTTATCTTAAATTAACTTTATGAAATCAAGTTATATCGTACAGGGTCGTAATGGAAATGTGGTTCAGTGAATGCTCGTGAATGCAAAATGTTGGAAACTAACCTCAATGTGTCAGATGATGAAAAGCAGGTGGCAGAATTGAATTTGTGTAATTTTTAATTCTGGTGTGCAATTAGTGGATATTCTTATTTTCTTACACCGCCACTACACGGTGGACATAGCACTGGACTTTGATAGGCTATAATTCATAATTGTTATGGCGTCGTTAATATATTATATTATATGATCATGGGGAGCGTACGCTCGGAAAGTCTTGGCTTCCAATATGTTATTCGACAACTGTTATGAAACACTCCTAACACAAATTGTTAACTGGGGCAGTAAAGTTAATTAGCATTACTAGAATCCGTTTTTTTACGCTAGTATTTTGTGAGAGCGTGGTCCTTCCCGCGAGAGTTATGCAACAACCATAACATAGTAGCAGCATAACTCTATCACGTAAATTACGTTTTATAGAATAAAGGTGAAAAAGGAGCACACAGTCCACCTTATGGTAAGTGGATGCATCATTACATCTACATCTATTATCAATCAAGAATCAAAATGACGGCTCCGTGGCGCAGTGGCTTAGCAATGAGTTGCTGCGCTGGGGGCCGCGGGTTCGAATCCCGCACGGAACAAGTATTTGTATGCCCTACAAATAACTGTTCCGGGTCTGGATGTTTGTCCTTGTGAAATTTGTGTTTGTAAACTGCCCCCACGATACAGGAGAAAATCCTAGTGTGGGGGTAACGTTTTTTTAAATAAAAAGAAAAAAAATGCAGATGTGTTATCATCCACAGGGATAAGATCGAATAAGGCTTCCATACCACATATTTCATGCAATTTACGTTTGTTTTTATAGAATATGGGTAAAAACATTCAGTCCATCTTATGGTAAGCGAATGCAGTGGCCCATAGATGCTTCCATCTATCCTCGATTAAGAATCATATGTAGATGCGTTGTCACCCCTGAAAACTAAGATAGAATACCTAGTTACTAGTAAAAAAGGTCTCCGGTTCTCGTAACTTACCAACCCATACGTAACACAGCTCTAGTATATAGTTAGTTTTTTTTCTGTTGCGGCTCTACGTATAGCTCTCACCACAGTACCAAAGGTTAGCTGGCAGAGAATGCCTTTTCGACATTAAGTTCGCTTTTATACCAAATGTTAGTTTGTTTGAGTGCAATAAAGAATTTTCTATCTATCTATCTATTTATCTATATACGCGACCACAACCGGTCGAATCGACCCATTCGCGTTACAGCAACATATACAGCGCGACTCTACGAGCGAAGAAAATGGAACAGATGTACAATGGTAGCCACGCTGCAGCGTATTATGGCTGCATTTTAGTCCTTAATTGAGGACAGATGGAAGTGTTCATTAGTCACACAGTCCTTAATTGAGAATATGGGCCACAATATTCACTTCCCATTTGACTGTGTTTTTTGTCGGCCTTACTTCTGTGAAAAAAATTGGTTGTAGTATCGTGCACAAATTTTTGTTAGTTCATTTTATAGTAAGTGTAGTTTCATACATTCTATAAATTAAAAAAAATATACAGCTCAGGTATGCAGGTTTCCCTTCGCCGCTGAGCACGTGCTGATTTAGCACTTAAAATTGTAAATAGAAATTACAGAGTTGCAGGCGTTATGGATTTAACTTAGTATGTGCTCGAATTATAAAACTAAAAGCAAATGTACTAGTTACTGGCTCACGCCCTATAGACCTTAGCCTATTGCTGATATAATGAATAAATATCAATATACAAAAACAGTAATAAGTTTTTCTAAGGGCCGCTTTTTCAATTGTTAGATTAAATTTATTCAAACACTAAAATATAACATAAATAAATTAAAATATACAGTTGTACTAATGAAATAGTTTAATTGTTTGATTTTTATATTCTGTCAGGTTATAATTTCTTTGATGGATAACTTTTAACTGACGATTGAAAAATCGGCCCTGAGTATGCAATAACGTCCATAAACTTGGGATAGTAAAGTATATATTTCGAGTCTATGTTAACGCCATTAGCATTGTGTCCCAGAATGGTCAAAGGATCCAGCTATTGAAATTCGAAATCGGTAAAATTGATTTTACTTTGAATTCCGTCTGCGCTGTTCCTTTTTACGTCGCATTACATCAAACTGGTATCGGAATGTTGTTGAGTTACCGCAATTTTAATTCCAAGTGCATTATTTATAAAGACGATATAACAAGATTTCTTATAAGAAAACTGTTTCTGTGGTATTCTTTTAACGTTGACCAGCATTGATAGGGATTGCAGTGTGGATATACAAACAAAAAAAATAAGTATAAATTATAACTAACGTATCAGATTTCATACATGTTGGAGGCACAAGCTTTTCTTTTGAAAGGGAGTTATAGAAAAAGATAGAATCCACTACACTACTCCATCCAAACCCAAGCATCTAATTGAAAAAGAAAATACGTGTGTGTGTACTTATGTAGGCACGTAGGAAGTTATATTTCTTTAGCGTAACAAAACAAAAATAACTACCTTAAATATAGTTATCAGTTCCAACGAAAACTTGAGACACAGTTACCATACCAAAGCAAAAGCAAATTTGTAATAGCAAACTTAAGTTGGCGCGGATTGTGTGCGTTGAGTACCTACTTCTCGGCTTTTTGTAATAACAGCGATAAAATTCCTGAAATTTGATATTTTTTCTTAAGAGAAGTATTCGCGTTAATTTGATTAATGATTTTTTTATAGCAGAGGGGGCAAACGAGCATGCGGCTCGACCGATTTTGATGAATTTTTTGTGTGTGTTTGAATGGTTTCCTAGATGGTTTAGATTCATCATACATTTGGACCCGTTAGGAGGCGCTGTTGTGGAGATTCAGAAATCACCCGTTTGAAGCCGGCCTGGATCGCTGGTAGGTATATCTCTCTCCGGTGACCAGAGTCCGGTCGTGTCGGTTTACCGTCCCATCAGATTATGAGAGTGAGGGAATAGAGAGTGCATCTGTGCTTGCGCATACACTTGTGCACTATAATTCTGTCCTGCGCCAATGGTGAGTCTCCGTTGAGGCTGGCCGCCGTGACTGAAATTCGGTCTGGAGAACATTTTTTATCGGTTTGTCCACTCCACCATTAAAGGTAGAGTGCTTAATAAAAGATACCTAATTAACATACTAAATATATTGGTAAATCCAATTGGGCATACCTTAAGCGCATTAAAAAAATTACGTATAACATGATTATACGGAATTTTTAAAGTAGTTTAAATACATTTCGACAGCACTATCGGCTTCAACATCCTCGAAAACCATGAAAATGACACCAGTGATGAAAAAATTGATACCTATTGCAGCCGCCATCTTGGATTTACATTTCGACAGCACTATCGGCTTCAACTCTCTCGAAAACTATGAAATTGATACCCA
The DNA here is from genome assembly GCA_033319125.1 of Parnassius glacialis. NCBI lineage: Eukaryota > Metazoa > Arthropoda > Insecta > Lepidoptera > Papilionidae > Parnassius > Parnassius glacialis. The sequence goes on along the minus strand of JAVANC010000022.1, from coordinate 30,288,989 downwards.
TGATGAAAAAATTGATACCTATTGCAGCCGCCATCTTTGATTTACATTTCGACAGCACTATCGGCTTCAACTCTCTCGAAAACCATGAAAATGACACCCAAGATGAAAAAATTGGTACCTACTTCAGCCGCCATCTTGGATTTACATTTCGACAGCAGTATCGGCTTCAACACTCTCGAAAACCATGAAAATGACACCCAAGATGAAAAAATTGGTACCTACTTCAGCTGCCATCTTGGATTTACATTTCGACAGCACTATCGGCTTCAACATCCTCGAAACTCATGAAAATGACACCCATAATGAAAAAATTAATACCCATTGCAGCCGCCACCTTACATTTACATTTCGACAACCCTATCGGCTTCAATTCTCTCGAAAACCATGAAAATGACACCCAAGATGAAAAAATTTATATCTATTGCAGCCGCCATCTTGGATTTACATTTCGACAGCACTATCGGCTTCAACACCCTCGAAAACCATGAAAATGACACCCATGATGAAAAAATTGATACCTGTTGCAGCCGCCATCTTGGATTTACATTTCGACAGCACTATCGGCTTCAACACCCTCGAAAACCATGAAAATGACACCCAAGATGAAAAAATTGATACCTATTGCAGCCGCCATCTTGGATTTACATTTCGACAGCACTATCGGCTTCAACTCTCTCGAAAACTATGAAATTGATACCCATGATGAAAAAATTGATACCTATTGCAGCCGCCATCTTGGATTTACATTTCGACAGCACTATCGGCTTCAACTCTCTCGAAAACCATGAAAATGACACCCATGATGAAAAAATTGGTACCTACTTCAGCCGCCATCTTGGATTTACATTTCGACAGCAGTATCGGCTTCAACACTCTCGAAAACCATGAAAATGACACCCAAGATGAAAAAATTGGTACCTACTTCAGCTGCCATCTTGGATTTACATTTCGACAGCACTATCGGCTTCAACATCCTCGAAACTCATGAAAATGACACCCATAATGAAAAAATTAATACCCATTGCAGCCGCCACCTTACATTTACATTTCGACAACCCTATCGGCTTCAATTCTCTCGAAAACCATGAAAATGACACCCATGATGAAAAAATTGATACCTATTGCAGCCGCCATCTTGGATTTACATTTAGACAGCACTATCGGCTTCAACTCTATCGAAAACCATGAAAATGACACCCAAGATGAAAAAATTTATATCTATTGCAGCCGCCATCTTGGATTTACATTTCGACAGCACTATCGGCTTCAACACCCTCGAAAACCATGAAAATGACACCCATGATGAAAAAATTGATACCTGTTGCAGCCGCCATCTTGGATTTACATTTCGACAGCACTATCGGCTTCAACACCCTCGAAAACCATGAAAATGACACCCAAGATGAAAAAATTGATATATTTTGCAGCCGCCATCTTGGATTTACATTTCGACAACACTATCGGCTTCAACACCCTCGGAAACCATGAAAATGACACCCATGATGAAAAAATTGGTACCTACTTCGGCCGCCATCTTGGATTTACATTTCGACAGCACTATCGGCTTCAACACTCGAAAACCATGAAAATGTCACCCATGACAAAAAAAAATATACTACTTGCTTTTAGTACGTACTACTATTATTTATTCTGTGCTTTTAAATATTGTAATAAAAAAATGTCTTATTATTATTATAATTAAGTATTTAAGAAATTTGGTTATTCGAATATTGTGTATTTGTACAGCGATCTTTTTGAGCCGCTGCAAACAACCGAAACAATGTCCACTCACGAAGGCGACTGAAGCCAAACCACAGAAAAAAAAAACAAAAAACCAGCACAAACTATATAGAAACACTACCAAACCAGTGGCATACAGTCCATACTATAATTTTTCTTAGAGGTATTATTATGTCATGACAGTTTGTCCATGTTGCAGTAGATGTCGCTTTTTTAAATTTAGCCATGCTTGGCCAATTAAGAATCAAACAAATTAATGAATAGTTTAAAATACAATCGAACCTTGCTAACTTACTATTTTGTTACAAAACAAATTTGTAATTAAATTTTTAGTATAATTTATTTATTTTACATTATTCCCTATATATAATGTACTCTGTGAGCCAAACTAAACTACTCATTACTACTCTGTGGCTGTAGCTTCCCATTTAGAGAAAGAGTTTTGGCGGGAACTCGACCGGCGGCGGCTTGCTGCTCCTGTATTATTGTTTAAATAATGGTTTGAAGTGGACTTTGATATGTAAAAGTAGTGCGATTTTGTGTATTAAGTGTCTGCGCATGTGAACTATTAATGGAAACTGTGAAACAAATGCTCTGATGGTGATGGAATCTCAAGATAAGCTGTTTGTTTGCATAGGCGCCTTTAGATACCATCGCCAACTGTCAGCTGCCTGCTGGCTCAAGTTACCGTCAAAATCTCCCAAGGCTGCACAAAGTGACGCATCAACATATTGTGAAGCAGTGAAATATGAAGGAAAATTATACATGAAGACAAGGCTGTATGGCATAGTTCCTTTGCCTGCTCTCTCGAGCGAATAATAAAAACAACAACAACAACCATTTAGAGAAATATTTTTGTATACGAGGCTAACAAATCAACGAAAATTTCGCCATTTTGGAGCCGAAAAAAATTAATTATAGCTAAACAAAACAAAACTACACTGCCATTTACATTCAGTGGCTTCCCACATGATAGATGAAGAGATTAAAAAATAGATTGAGTTAAACAATTAATATTTTCAAAAGTTATTGTGTTTACAAGCCACAGGGACATGATAAATCCACACCATAAGCCACTAAAACCCTTTTTTTTATTTAAAAATAGCAATTAATCGATTTAAAAAAAATATTAATAAGTTCAACAATCATTTATCTTTCTAACAATGTGCTTTTTATATCATTTATATGTATAATATGATTGCTAGATACGATTTTATTCGATAAAATGTTGGAATCTTAATTTTTAGGCGATAGTAGAACATACCTTGCGCTTCCGCTTAAGGTATGCAATATACGCGGAATTGCAGCGCAACTCAACTTGCTGGCACTGATGATATTACTAGAAAAATGCTATTGTGTTTTCTATTACAATGTTAAAGTAAATAATTTCTCGACCAATTGTGTGATCTATTTGCGGGCTTCGGTTCCGCATAAAATAGTGTTAGCCTCTTCATCTTGCTACTCAGCCTAAGCGGAGTATTTGTTTTTGGAACTTGATGTCAAAGGCGCAAGGATGCTTCTAGGAGTTGTGTATTGCCCGCCCTCCTCTTATTTTTCGCCACTTTAGAAACGGCTCTTGACGACGTTTGTTTTGAGTATAAGTATATATATATAATACACTGTATAATCATGGGCGATTTTAATACCGATTTTATATATATATATAAATGCATATATATATATATATATATATATATATATATATATATATATATATATATGTATATGCATTTACTTATAATATTATAATATCATAATCTGTTTGTTACATATAATGTGTATTAATTTTAGTTTCAATTTTTTTTTCTTATCTTTTCATTGCTACACCTACGACAAACTCACCACTCCATGGGTTGACTGGTAGAGAATGCCTTTAGGCATTATGTCCGCCCTTTATATCCTTTTTTTTTCGAAAGAGACGCAATAAAGTTTTTAAATAAAATGGTGGCGTATTATAAAATGCCCAGGCAGATCACAATCTGGCCACTTCTACAATCGGACTATGTCCGATTTTTAGCGTCTGTAATGGTGGATAACGTAACTTTTTAGTAATAGTTATTTTACGATATGATCACTTTGTGTTAGGTCACATCTTAAAGTAGCCGTGCGTTAGGCCATATCGTCAAACGATCTCTATTCATTGATCGGGCACATAATCATATACACTATTGTGTACATGATTATTTCTTTTGACAGCATAATATTTCATGAAATGGTTGCGCTTTAAGCTACCGAATATATCATGTTTGTTTCTGTAACAAACATGATATATTCGGTCGCTTCATAATGCGAAAAATGCAGGTGAAATTAAAATCATCATTGACATCTTTTTTTAAGCTTAGAATAGAATTTACTTTCGATACAAACTGCGTTTAAATTATAATGACTCAAATATTATAACTGCAAATATAAAAATAAATACAAAAAAAAAACCAATAAATTGTGAACTCTCAAAATGTGGCAAAGGCAGTTTCCCCATTTTGTTAGGTTAGGGACAGTATTTACGGCAAAGACAAATTCAAAGTCGCATGTATTCGGAACAAATTAAATTAACGAGTAACACCCGCCTCTGGCATCACGACATCTTGGTACCTAGTACCTACTCGTACTTTCTTGTAGTATTATTTATTCTGTGCTTATTTTTAGTATTTTTTATTGATACATGTTTCTGCTCCAGGAGAGCCAATAATACATACATTACGCACAAAATTTAACGTGTCATGTGCATCCATATCATTGTGCAAAACACAATTTTAAGAGTGTGAAGAGGTACGCGAGATTACGAGGAAGAGTAGGTATTACGCTCGCGTCGGTGTCATTCATAATTTCATAAACATTTTCAGTATTGTATTATGCTACACGTGTGACTTGTGCTTACGTATATGAATAATGTTAAAATTTAATAGTTTCTTTTTATTTATTGTTGTTATTTGTTTTGTCTTATTGTTTATTTAACGATGACATTTAGGTTTATTAAAAAAAATATTTACCCTTCAGTTTAGTTATATTTACTATACAGTATTTCTGCTGCTATGGTTGTAGCAGAAAAGGGCGACTCGACCGTTTGAAGAACCACGCTCTCACAGAACACCAGTGTGTAAAATCAGCTTAATCCTGCTGTACTTCGTATGGTGAGTGTAGAGCACTGGAGACCTTTCCTACAGGAAACGAGATATTCCACCTTAGTTCTTAGGGGTAACAACTAACAACGCATCGACATTTTGATTCTTAGTCGAGGAGGCATCCATTTACCGTCAGGTGGACTGAGTCTGTCTGACTCATATAAAAAGTAAATATTAATGTGAGGTAGCTTATTTGTATAAAAAATCAATATTTGTGGTATTTCTCACTACCTAGTCAAAACTATTCTTGGTTTGTGTTTATACCTCATTACAGAGCTAATCATTGATAATATCGACGTGAAAATTGCTCTCAACTCCCGGCATCGCAACGTGAAACTGCCACCATCCGGCGACGGTAATGGGGCACAGTTTGATATAATCGCAATTCCAGTATAATGAAGCAATTTCAATCGATACGGTCTATCGAATTGACGTATTTATACCATATACCATATCCGCATTACGATTCGAATGATCTTGTTAGAGCTAACTTGAAAATTGACCCGAATCCCGAAGGCATTGGGTTTCATTTTCTATGTGGTCTGGATGCCATTAAAAACGGCACAATTCGTTCCTAGTGACGTCACCGGACGCGTTCTGAATGTTCGTCCGTCTACGTGCGTCATTTATACGTCACAGCTTACAGCGTTCCTTTCCCCTGGCTTTCTACTACCATTTTTGGATAACATTTTCAAGTTAAGTTACACGGCCATCACTGTTCTTTTGACATTTTAAGCTTGATTTTAAGAGGATCTATTACCATAACAAACGTTTTAATCGCCTCGTTGTAGTATAAATTATTCTCCTATAAAAATTTATTCAAATTCCAAATTAAATGGTACTTATTAGAAGTATGATCTGACGAGTACAGTAGTTGAAAGGATATTCTTATTAGATATAGACTTTCTACATCAAACATAAGGGCACTTCACATAATATATCTTCGATTACGAATCAAAATTCAGATGCGTTGTCACCCGTGAGGACTAAGATGGAATGCCTCGTTTCCAGTAAAAAGGGTCTCCGGTGCTCTACAGTCACCATAGGAAACACAGCAGCATTAAGTTGCTATTTCTTGCTGGTATTCTGTGAGAGCGTAGTCCTTCCCCGGTCGAGCCGACCCATTCGCGCTACAACTATACTATTAATATAGTTGCAGCATGGCTCTATCACGTATAAAATGTCATCGCGTACATCGAATACCTATATACGAGTACTTTCAAGTGGCACCCCTGTGTGATCGCAACGTACTGTACCGGAATTATACTTTGCCGACAATTGGCCATTTACTCAATTATTTGACAGTTGCCGCTTAAATCAAAATTTCCCTGAAGTATATCATTAATAGCGTCATCAAACATCTTTAACAGCGTCATCATGGACTTCAGTCAACTAATGAATAAATCATTAATTATGATTCTTGTAAGAATAGTCCTCGTCAATAAATGACAATAACCTTGATATTTATCTATAAAAATCCACTGCTGACCATAGGCCTCCCCCATAGATTGCCTCGAAGGATGGACTTTGTCATAGTTGCCACGCTTGGGAGGCGGGTTGGCAACCGCAGTTTTTTTTTTCAAATGTTGATTTGTTATCAGGAAGACGCTGCTGCCCATCTTCTTGTTTGTTTCCCTTTGTCGCCTCTTATGGTACCCACGGGACGATATGTGGTCGTGGATATTCTTACACCGCCACTACACGGTTAGAGTATCCATCTCCCACATGTATTTATTTTAAAATCCCGCTGGATTTCTTATTGGTTCGTCCCAGTGCAGAGAATTTTTATAAACAGTGGTACCTTAAAAACCTAAAAAAATACTTTTAATTAAGTAGTATTTCTCTATTAAATACAAAAATATATTCCTATTTCTATTTAATATAAAATATATTATACCTGCCTAATATATTATTGAAGCTCTTGTTGGTGTCGTTAGAGGTGACTAGGAATAATCCCTAAAAGAATTTATGGACTCCGATTTATGGATCTGATAGATTTTCTCTTTTTTGATGGAGATATAAAATACCGAGATCAACGACGGGAGCAGCGTACTCGAAGAAAGGCTCATGTTCCCCAGTATACTGTAAAAGGCTTATGAAGATGATGAAAATGAAGCACAAACGATTGAGAACTGATCCCTAGTGGCGCGAGATTAACTCTTTTTTTAAATCCAAAAAAAAGTATTTTTTGCGGTGATATGTTAAACGACTTTATGATGTAAGAAAACTACTGCGCATTAAAATTAAAAATATGTACATCTCATTATGCTATCATTGACGTTAAACGTTTTTATTTGGGTAGGTATAAAACAGTTCACGCATTAAGCACACGTATTTTGGAGTCTTACTTTTTTGTATTACATATTTAAAAGGATTTATGTACACTTAAATTATAAGACTATCACTATTTTACAAATTATGTGTACGTATGTGTGTAATTTACATGTATATAGTTGACCAATTTCGATCATGGTGACATTTTGCGTTTTATATTATATAGTATGTTACACGTGGTAGAGCCACGCTACAGCTGTATTAGTTATAGCAAGAGTGGGTCGGCTCGACCGGGGTAGGACTACGCTCTCACAGAATACCAGCGTAAAATAGAAGTTTAAGGCTGCTGTTTCGCGTATGGTGAGTGTAGAGAACCGAAGACCCTTTTACTGGAAACGAGGCATTCCATCTTAGTCCTCAGGGCTGACGATGCATCTGCATTTTGATCCTTAATTGAGGATAAATGTAGACGTCTATGGGCCAGTACCCACTTAACATCAGGTGAACTGTAAGCTCGTTTGTCACCCTTAGGCCGGCCATATACATACGGAATTCAGTTTCGGGATTCCGTTTCGATATTCCGATTCGGAATTCCGAACACAGCAAATCCATATAAAATCTATGATCCGCCACACACGTACGGTAGTTTTCCGTACGGAATTTTCTACGATTTGAAATTCCGTATCCTGTGCGTTCGGAATCCCGAACAGAAAAATGCCGCTCTGGACGCAAGTCTTCCATAGATTTTGTATGAGTCGCAACACACATTCGTAAATTCCATACGATACGTGCTATGTGTTCGTCGCACGACTGAAACAAGTAGGTGTGTTTATGTATGTTTTTGCATTTAATCTTATATGTGTATAGCTTTTCGTAACCTTTCATATTATTTTATTTAATAATTTGTTGAAAGAATTTACAGACATCCATATTTAAAAAATATCTCTGGAGAGATAGATCTTTTTACATGATATTGACTATATTGTAAGCTTAGGGTGATAAGGAGATGTACCTAGTAAGAATAATACAGCAACAATGGAATCGCAATTAGAAAATCGTCGTCATTATTCGCTGGCAGAATGTCTAGACTCAATGGCTAACGTCTTTCAACTGACCCTTGTTATTCCGAACGGAAATAAACGTATAATGTGTGTGATGTATTCACGAAATCCCGAATCGGAATTCCAAAACGAAAACCCGAAACGGTATTCCGTATGTATGTGACCGGCCTTAGGCCCACCACATACATACGGAATTCTGTTTCGGGATTCCGTTTCGGAAAACCGAATCGGGATTCCGAACGCAGCAGGTCCATATAAAACCTATGTCCCGTCACACACTTAGGGTAGTTTTCGTTCGAAATTTTGCGGACAAAGTGGAATTCCGTATGTGTGCGGTCGATCCGTTCGGAATTCAGAACAGACCAGGGCAGACCTTATTCTATAATAAAAAAATATAATTGTAAGCTGTGGCGACTACTAAGATATTGTAGCACAACTATACGCCCTATGTTCAGTTAATCCCTTTTTATTTTCATATTTATGTTATATAAATAATTTTTAATTAAATAAATATAAATCTATTAAATAAACATTAAAACACAATTGAATTAAAAATATCTAATATACGAACCATTAAGTTTATGTATAAAGTTTACCAAAAACATAAACTAGTAAAGAAAAGTAACTCTTGGGTAAAATAATATTGCACCGAAAATACAAAAATAACCTTATTTCCACACAAATTATAAAAGCAATGTGTTTATTAAGATTTGATGTTACCAGCAATATATGCGATATTTAACACGAAATAATACTTCATCGGATAAACTGTTCAACTTAAATTGCGACCCATTACTTAATAATTTAATAAATGGCGATGAAATGGCAATAATAGTGCAACCCATAAAATATTTAATGGCACTGAATTAACTGTAATTACCATTCAAATTATTTTACATTGTGCTTCTTGTTAAGGAAATTGATTTCGATGTTATTAATTTTTTTTAAAAAACTTTTTGATGTGAGATTTACGAGCCATTCATATAACAATGTGTGATTCTTATGTGTGTGTGTACAAGAGACGAATATTCAAAATAACAGACATATGTCATGGCTACTGATAGATAGCAGTTTAACCATCTACACAAACCGGCAATGGGGAGCACCTAAGGTACAAGACCGCCGGTACTGCGACCGTCAATCCACCCGCCAAGCGTGGCAATTATGTTGTGGCGGCGCTGTCGTCGCGCCACAAGCGAAACACATCGAAACCTAAATCGCACTAACAAAGTTTCGAAGTTAAAGCAGTATATTTTTTTTTATAGGATAAGGGTGACAAACGAGCACACTGTCCACATGATGGTAAGTGGTTGCTGCGGCCCATAGACATCTACATCTATCCTCGATTATGAATCAAAATGCAGATGCGTTGTCACCCGTGAGGACTAAGATGGAATGCCTCATTCCCAGTAAAAAGGGCCTCCGGCCACCTGCACTCACCAAGCGAAACGCAGAGGTAAACCTCTACTTCACGCTGGTATTCTCTGAGGTCGTGGTACCACTCCGGTTCGAGCCGGCCCATCCGTGCGACAGCAAAAGCTGTCGCGTGGCTCTACCACTGTTAAAAATATATATAGAATAGCTCCGAACCAATCCTTCTTACAACAGGATAAAGTAAAAGGAGAAAATTCTACATCTTTACCATAATAAGCTTTACCGTATAACATGATGTCTGATAATAGTAGTGGTAGTAGAGTCGCACATCCTAAGGTCAATTTTAGTATCTACAGTCGATTGCAGTACTTGTACAAATATATAAACCACTAAACTTACCTAAATGAGCCATGATGTAAACGCTGGCAATGATATTTAAAGAAAGTAAGTAATAATGACGTACACGAAATACACCCACAAACTGGATTGACGAACTGATGAGGCAATCAGCGAGTTTATGGATGCAATTGATTTAGAGCTCTTCTATATGGAAATATAATATAGGAGTTGAGTATTTTTATTATGGAATAAGGTTGACAAATGAGCATACAGAGTAACCACCTGATGGTAAGGAGATGCTGAGGTCTATAGAAATTTACCAAATATCAATATCTACTAAGATTCAAAATGCAGATGCGTTGTTACCCCTGAGGACTAACATGGAATGCCTCGTTTCCACTAAAAAGGCTCTCCGGTTCTCTACACTCACCATACTAAACACGGCAGCATTTAGCTGCTATTTTACGCTTGTATTCTGTGAGAGCGTGGTCCTACACCTGGCGGACCATTCATGCTACAACCATAACATAGCTACAGCGTTAAAATGTATGATTATCATGGGAATGTATTGCTGATGACGATGAAGTAACAGCTAATAAGTATGTAAGTAAAAAAAAATCAAGAGTTGTCTTGTACTTTTTATTACCGAATGTATTAATTATATGTTATCTAATTTTATAATTTAGTTTTAAGCTATGTTCTCTAAATAAATTAAAATTTTGCAGAAATGTTAAGAACCGATAACAATTACTTACTACTACTACTTACTAACTATTTTAATGACTATGATCTAGCAGTCTTCATCACAGCCCATGATCAATGTGCATTGTTTAAGTTTTATCAAATTCTAATATATTTTATGATATCTTCCATCTTGGTCATATATCCAAACTTAAAAAGACAAACAACATATATATTGATTATTAAATAAATGAAAGAAAGCTCTTTAAATTCATTAGTATACAACTCGTTGTCAGTAATAGAAGTATAATTTTACTTTCACCATAATAATTATGCATATCGGTAGCGATTCAGCGCGATATTAATTTTAACGTGCTATAATTATAATGTAAACTTGCTTTGGAACGTCGCGTCGTGCGAAGTTTAAATTATACTAATTTCACTTAAAAAAATGTATTCCGCATACTGTAAATAGAGCAAGATTTTTTGACCAATACAACCACAGGAAAATGTAATACGTAATTAAAAAAATAACGTATACTACGTTATTTTTTATGTCCTGCGCTCCTACATTCACACGTCGTTCTATATGCATATCATGTCTACCTCTCTGCTAAAAAAAGGAACATACAGCTGAAATGAGAACCTCTTTTTGAAGTCTGCGGCGCGGCGGCGTAAAAGAATCCACTTGGGGACGTGAGAGAGAGAAACTGAAACAGGAGATTGGCAGCATTATTTTCCTGATATCAATAATAATCAGAAAATGTGGTAAATAAAAAAAACAACATGGCTGCCAAGATTGGCAACTATACTGAGCTTTTGATAGGATGATGACGATGATAATGATGACGTTGCTTGAAACAAAAATTTTACGATATATATATATATATATATATATATATATATATATATATATATATATTTATGTGTATAATATATATGTTAATTACTGCCTCGTTGGTCTAGTGGTTGTAGTAGTACGACTGCTGATCATGAGGTCCCGGGTTCGAATCCCGGGTCGGGCCAAAAATCAGTTATTGAGTTTTTCCATCAAGCAGTTCTCAATAACTGCCCGGAGTCAGGAAGTTGGCGGTGTTTCGCCCCCGTGCCTCGGAAAGCACGTAAAGCCGTTGGTCCTGCGCCTGATCTCTCTCCGGTCGTGTCGGTTTACCGTCCCATCGGGCTATTTGAGTGAGGGAATAGAGAGTGCACCTGTGCTTGCACATACACTTGGGCACTATAATCCTGTCCTGCGCCGATGGCTAGTCTCCGTTGAGACTGGCCGCCGTGGCCGAAGTTCGGTCTGGAGGACATTATTATTATTATTAATTGTAGCTCTCTTCGTAAACTCGTTTAACTTCGTGCTTTCAAGTGGGCTAACGTGACCAGTATATTGGATCGCACCATCATTCTCACCAATTTGTTTGCTCTTTAAAAAAAAACTAGAGTCAGTAAACGTACGAAGCGTCTACAAAAACACAGCATTATACATTCCTACCTCAAGGTCGTGTATTGTATAACACCTGTAAGTACGATCGTGTATGTGCGTCAATCGACGTGCAATTAGAACAGAATCGCTAAAAATGTTAACTGAAAAAATGTTCGATCTGCATTTTGTTATCATTTCTTAATTTTTTGCTTTAATGCGTTTAAAATTATCAAATAAAATAAATAAAAAAATTAAAAAGAAATATGTATGCATTTGACCGATTTTTTAATAAATCTTATTGCATTTCGAAACATATGGATATTATGCTCTACATTCTTCTTACGTGTCTTTTCCTGTAGAAAATTTATAACGAAAATATCATATTGCTTAAGAGTTTCTCTCCATCAAAATTTAAAGGTAAAAACTGCGTCCATATTAAGTGCGTACTGCTCACACAATTATCATACTTTTTGTTACTTAAGGCGCGGGTTGAGCAAAATGTCGCGCTAGTCGTTATTTGTGCGGTTTTTAGGAGCTATCTACTTTTTATTTAAAAGATATATCAACAAATAAAAAACACATTATATTTCTACATAATCTTGATTTCATAAGAGCTGTATCCAATTTTTTTTTAAAGGAATAAATATTAATATAATCTCCTTACAACGAAACCACATAAATGTGAAATTATTATTGATAACATGCATCTCCTCGTAAAGTAAGTATTATTTTATTTTGCGATTTACACCAATGGATAGGCAATTTATTAATGAACATTTCTATAGTAAAATTTTTTTCAAAAGACCAAAATTTGATTTTATTAAGAAATTATTTTAAAATCTGGGCGTATTCACTGCCCACGGGCTTGCTGGATCATTGAGCGTTGAGCTCTCGAACGTGGAGCCTGTGTCGTTCGTTAGAGCACACGCTCACGATCTTATCAGTCGATAATATTATTACTTATTAGGTTATTTTATAGGTAGTATTATTTGTTTGTTTTGGGTATAATTTTTCGTATTAGTTATACATATATTTGTTGTGTTTTTACTGCGCGATGAAGCTTTTTGCGTGTATTTTCTTTGAAGTAAATGCAAATAAAAAAATGAAGCACCATTAGCATGTAAGGTTCGAATCCATAATTAACATTTCGACAAATATTATAATTTACACTATAAAAGGCTAATTCAATATTATCAGTATAGTATACAGTTAAAAATAATCGTAGTAACCAACTACTATATTTTCTCAGGTGTAGTACTGCCTCGTTGGTCTAGTGGTTGTAGTAGTGCGACTGCTGATCATGAGGTCCCGGGTTCGAATCCTGGGTCGGTTATGAGTTTTTCATTTATGTTCTAAGTTATAATTATAATTAGTATTACTAAGTTATAGTTTTTTTGCTAAAATATAGTATATTATTCATTGCTTGTTTTTTCTTCTTTTTCAAAAAATAATTGAGTACATAAGGTGTTCTATACTTATAATTCGGTAAAAAGTATGTAAGTAGGTACTAATATACCTACTTTTTACTATAAACTAAAAATTTTTAAAACTAAATTTAACTAAAAAGACTAAGCTGACCATTTATTTTTTAACTCAAAACAGGACATGGGTTTATTTATACTCTAAAAAGTATAACTTTATACAATAAATTAAAAAATAATGTTGCATTTAAAAATAGGTAATTATTAAATGCAACATTTTTTAAAATTATGAATTACATTTGTCAGAGGATTAAATTTGCTTTAATAAAGTTGGTGATGATTTTAAATAAGAATAAAATTCTGCTCAATTTTTTTTTATTGTTATCTTTCAACATCGCCTTTAGAACTGGAACCGTAAGTGTTTCTTTCAGACGTCCACAATTTATTCAAAATAAAAAACTGTCCACATGATGGTAAGTGGTTGCTGCGGCCCATAGACATCTACATCTATCCTCGATTATGAATCAAAATGCAGATGCGTTGTCACCCGTGAGGACTAAGATGGAATGCCTCATTCCCAGTAAAAAGGGCCTCCGGCCACCTGCACTCACCAAGCGAAACGCAGAGGTAAACCTCTACTTCACGCTGGTATTCTCTGAGGTCGTGGTACCACTCCGGTTCGAGCCGGCCCATCCGTGCGACAGCAAAAGCTGTCGCGTGGCTCTACCACTGTTAAAAATCCTTCTTACAACAGGATAAAGTAAAAGGAGAAAATTCTACATCTTTACCATAATAAGCTTTACCGTATAACATGATGTCTGATAATAGTAGTGGTAGTAGAGTCGCACATCCTAAGGTCAATTTTAGTATCTACAGTCGATTGCAGTACTTGTACAAATATATAAACCACTAAACTTACCTAAATGAGCCATGATGTAAACGCTGGCAATGATATTTAAAGAAAGTAAGTAATAATGACGTACACGAAATACACCCACAAACTGGATTGACGAACTGATGAGGCAATCAGCGAGTTTATGGATGCAATTGATTTAGAGCTCTTCTATATGGAAATATAATATAGGAGTTGAGTATTTTTATTATGGAATAAGGTTGACAAATGAGCATACAGAGTAACCACCTGATGGTAAGGAGATGCTGAGGTCTATAGAAATTTACCAAATATCAATATCTACTAAGATTCAAAATGCAGATGCGTTGTTACCCCTGAGGACTAACATGGAATGCCTCGTTTCCACTAAAAAGGCTCTCCGGTTCTCTACACTCACCATACTAAACACGGCAGCATTTAGCTGCTATTTTACGCTTGTATTCTGTGAGAGCGTGGTCCTACACCTGGCGGACCATTCATGCTACAACCATAACATAGCTACAGCGTTAAAATGTATGATTATCATGGGAATGTATTGCTGATGACGATGAAGTAACAGCTAATAAGTATGTAAGTAAAAAAAAATCAAGAGTTGTCTTGTACTTTTTATTACCGAATGTATTAATTATATGTTATCTAATTTTATAATTTAGTTTTAAGCTATGTTCTCTAAATAAATTAAAATTTTGCAGAAATGTTAAGAACCGATAACAATTACTTACTACTACTACTTACTAACTATTTTAATGACTATGATCTAGCAGTCTTCATCACAGCCCATGATCAATGTGCATTGTTTAAGTTTTATCAAATTCTAATATATTTTATGATATCTTCCACCTTGGTCATATATCCAAACTTAAAAAGACAAACAACATATATATTGATTATTAAATAAATGAAAGAAAGCTCTTTAAATTCATTAGTATACAACTCGTTGTCAGTAATAGAAGTATAATTTTACTTTCACCATAATAATTATGCATATCGGTAGCGATTCAGCGCGATATTAATTTTAACGTGCTATAATTATAATGTAAACTTGCTTTGGAACGTCGCGTCGTGCGAAGTTTAAATTATACTAATTTCACTTAAAAAAATGTATTCCGCATACTGTAAATAGAGCAAGATTTTTTGACCAATACAACCACAGGAAAATGTAATACGTAATTAAAAAAATAACGTATACTACGTTATTTTTTATGTCCTGCGCTCCTACATTCACACGTCGTTCTATATGCATATCATGTCTACCTCTCTGCTAAAAAAAGGAACATACAGCTGAAATGAGAACCTCTTTTTGAAGTCTGCGGCGCGGCGGCGTAAAAGAATCCACTTGGGGACGTGAGAGAGAGAAACTGAAACAGGAGATTGGCAGCATTATTTTCCTGATATCAATAATAATCAGAAAATGTGGTAAATAAAAAAAACAACATGGCTGCCAAGATTGGCAACTATACTGAGCTTTTGATAGGATGATGACGATGATAATGATGACGTTGCTTGAAACAAAAATTTTACGATATATATATATATATATATATATATATATATATATATATATATATATATATATATATATATATATATATATATATATTTATGTGTATAATATATATGTTAATTACTGCCTCGTTGGTCTAGTGGTTGTAGTAGTACGACTGCTGATCATGAGGTCCCGGGTTCGAATCCCGGGTCGGGCCAAAAATCAGTTATTGAGTTTTTCCATCAAGCAGTTCTCAATAACTGCCCGGAGTCAGGAAGTTGGCGGTGTTTCGCCCCCGTGCCTCGGAAAGCACGTAAAGCCGTTGGTCCTGCGCCTGATCTCTCTCCGGTCGTGTCGGTTTACCGTCCCATCGGGCTATTTGAGTGAGGGAATAGAGAGTGCACCTGTGCTTGCACATACACTTGGGCACTATAATCCTGTCCTGCGCCGATGGCTAGTCTCCGTTGAGACTGGCCGCCGTGGCCGAAGTTCGGTCTGGAGGACATTATTATTATTATTAATTGTAGCTCTCTTCGTAAACTCGTTTAACTTCGTGCTTTCAAGTGGGCTAACGTGACCAGTATATTGGATCGCACCATCATTCTCACCAATTTGTTTGCTCTTTAAAAAAAAACTAGAGTCAGTAAACGTACGAAGCGTCTACAAAAACACAGCATTATACATTCCTACCTCAAGGTCGTGTATTGTATAACACCTGTAAGTACGATCGTGTATGTGCGTCAATCGACGTGCAATTAGAACAGAATCGCTAAAAATGTTAACTGAAAAAATGTTCGATCTGCATTTTGTTATCATTTCTTAATTTTTTGCTTTAATGCGTTTAAAATTATCAAATAAAATAAATAAAAAAATTAAAAAGAAATATGTATGCATTTGACCGATTTTTTAATAAATCTTATTGCATTTCGAAACATATGGATATTATGCTCTACATTCTTCTTACGTGTCTTTTCCTGTAGAAAATTTATAACGAAAATATCATATTGCTTAAGAGTTTCTCTCCATCAAAATTTAAAGGTAAAAACTGCGTCCATATTAAGTGCGTACTGCTCACACAATTATCATACTTTTTGTTACTTAAGGCGCGGGTTGAGCAAAATGTCGCGCTAGTCGTTATTTGTGCGGTTTTTAGGAGCTATCTACTTTTTATTTAAAAGATATATCAACAAATAAAAAACACATTATATTTCTACATAATCTTGATTTCATAAGAGCTGTATCCAATTTTTTTTTAAAGGAATAAATATTAATATAATCTCCTTACAACGAAACCACATAAATGTGAAATTATTATTGATAACATGCATCTCCTCGTAAAGTAAGTATTATTTTATTTTGCGATTTACACCAATGGATAGGCAATTTATTAATGAACATTTCTATAGTAAAATTTTTTTCAAAAGACCAAAATTTGATTTTATTAAGAAATTATTTTAAAATCTGGGCGTATTCACTGCCCACGGGCTTGCTGGATCATTGAGCGTTGAGCTCTCGAACGTGGAGCCTGTGTCGTTCGTTAGAGCACACGCTCACGATCTTATCAGTCGATAATATTATTACTTATTAGGTTATTTTATAGGTAGTATTATTTGTTTGTTTTGGGTATAATTTTTCGTATTAGTTATACATATATTTGTTGTGTTTTTACTGCGCGATGAAGCTTTTTGCGTGTATTTTCTTTGAAGTAAATGCAAATAAAAAAATGAAGCACCATTAGCATGTAAGGTTCGAATCCATAATTAACATTTCGACAAATATTATAATTTACACTATAAAAGGCTAATTCAATATTATCAGTATAGTATACAGTTAAAAATAATCGTAGTAACCAACTACTATATTTTCTCAGGTGTAGTACTGCCTCGTTGGTCTAGTGGTTGTAGTAGTGCGACTGCTGATCATGAGGTCCCGGGTTCGAATCCTGGGTCGGTTATGAGTTTTTCATTTATGTTCTAAGTTATAATTATAATTAGTATTACTAAGTTATAGTTTTTTTGCTAAAATATAGTATATTATTCATTGCTTGTTTTTTCTTCTTTTTCAAAAAATAATTGAGTACATAAGGTGTTCTATACTTATAATTCGGTAAAAAGTATGTAAGTAGGTACTAATATACCTACTTTTTACTATAAACTAAAAATTTTTAAAACTAAATTTAACTAAAAAGACTAAGCTGACCATTTATTTTTTAACTCAAAACAGGACATGGGTTTATTTATACTCTAAAAAGTATAACTTTATACAATAAATTAAAAAATAATGTTGCATTTAAAAATAGGTAATTATTAAATGCAACATTTTTTAAAATTATGAATTACATTTGTCAGAGGATTAAATTTGCTTTAATAAAGTTGGTGATGATTTTAAATAAGAATAAAATTCTGCTCAATTTTTTTTTATTGTTATCTTTCAACATCGCCTTTAGAACTGGAACCGTAAGTGTTTCTTTCAGACGTCCACAATTTATTCAAAATAAAAAAAAATACTCTTTCTATCGGAGCATTTGTACCAGGTAGACATAAAATATATTCGATTAAAAAAATTATGTTGAAGACTGTTGGCTTTGAATACTTCCATCCAAAGAGTTACGGGACAATTTTGTGTCCCGGAGCTTTATTTGGGGACAACGGGACGTATGGTCACTTTACCTATAACCAGGCGACGGCTCCGTGGCGCAGTGGCTTAGCAATCAGTTGTTGCGCTGGGGGCCGCGGGTTCGAATCCCGCACGGAACAAATATTTGTAAGGCCTACAAATAATCGTTCCGGGTCTGGATGTTTGTCCTTGTGCAATTTATGTTTGTAAACCGCCTCCACGACTCTCATTATATATTACTCTCACTCTGCGAAACATCCTATTTATTTGTTTATTCTTTATTGCACCAAATATTTGTACAAAAGGCGAGCTATCTATCTATTTACCTATAGTGAGTAGGTATCTTTTAAACTCACAATTTTCAATGCTTCATTTTTAATATATAATTAATTATAAAATTTCATAATTAGATAATATATGAGAATACATAATTCTAATATAATGCAACTAATATACCGAATAAAAAAATTAAAATACATTTATCGTTGTATGCTGTGTGTATTTCCATAATATAGTTTATTGATGTTGAAAAATACGTCCGTACAGTAGGTGGCATTGAGTTATACAAAACTATGGTAGGTGGCGTCTTAGTAAGACGCCACCTACCATAAAAAATAATATGTAAGACGGTCTTACATATTATTTTTTACGCGATCCTATATTGTAGGGAGTTGGCGCGGCCGGCACACAAACGCTCAAGGTCGTTCGCATGGAGTAGCCCCTTAAAGGTTTTTCTCGAGTAAAGTGCAACTTACCTTTGCCTATATATTGAAACTTGACCATTTATGTTCTCCATAACGGCACGCTTTACATATTTATTACGAAAATACTCCAAATATTGTTTAACACCTCCGACCATGGAATATGCAATTCATAACATTAAGTTTGAAGTGTACCGTGGCCAACAGTAACAGTGCAATTTTTTTTAATTTTTCTTTATAGTTTTATCATTTACTTGGCGTTACAAAGACATTTTTAATTGGCTAGAATTGTTAATTTTTTAACTGATTTCAAAAAGTAAGAGGTACTCAATTCGAGTGTATGATTTTTTTATGTTACGCGATATCTTCGCAGATTGAGAACCGGTTTTAATGATTCTTTTTTTTATTAAATAGGCTTTACCTCAAGGGTGGCAGAAATTTGGAGAAAAAAATTTACTCTTATGGGCAAATAAATAATTTCTATTTTAGCAATTTGAAGTCAGGTTTTTGCTTTTTGTTAAAAGTTATACTTATTTTGTTATGCTATAATATAAAATGTATTTTTAAATAAGTAATTTTAATAATTTTTGATATTGAATTTTTTTAATTGTATGATAATTTATTTTTATTTTAGATAGATTTTATTTTTATTAGATTTTAAGCAATTTTTACTAACAATAAATGTAAAAAAAATATAATGTTACTAACCAATTTATGGACCTTTGTCTGAAATAAAGTTTATTATTATTATGTATTTGCATTACCATTTTTTTTATAGGATGAAGGTGACAAACGAGCACACAGTCCACCTAATGGTAAGTGGCTGCTGCGGCCCATAGACATCTACATCCATCCTTTATTACAAATCAAAATGCAGATGCGTTGTCACCCGTGAGGACTAAGATGGAATGCCCCATTTCCAGTAAAAAGGGCCTCCGGCCACCTGCACTCACCAAGAGAAACGCAGAGGTAAACCTCTACTTCACGCTGGTATTCTGTGAGGTCGTGGTACCACCCCGGTTCGAGCTGGCCCATCCGTACGACAGCAAAAGCCGCTGCGTGGCTCTACCACTGTTAATCACTTGTTACCATTACTATTACAGCCTTGATTATTGGGCCTATAAAAGCCCACTGCTGAGCATAGACCTCTCCATAGATTGCCCCATAGGGGGGATTGCCACGCTTGACAAGCGGGTTGGCTACCGCATACGTGCTACAAGCATAATATAGCTGCAGTGTGGCTCTACCAAGTATATTATTTTTTATTACGCAATTATGAGTTTGCTTTGAGTTTCTGTAACATTATAAACCATCTTGGGAGTGGACAAAAGAGGATTGTTAAGACTTACAGGAATCGACACATAAATATTACGTTTCTACTTGGGCTATCTGGGTAGGTACCACCGTTTTACTTATTCCTACCATCGAATAGCAGTGCGTGCACTACTGTGATTATATAGATAGCGATTATAATTACAGCATCTGCGCATCTGTAGTCAGTCATCGATATATATGTACTACGCATTAGATTTTGCATTCCGAACAATGACTATGTTCAACTCAACTGTACTGCAATCCGTAGACTAAACTAAATATTGTGTAAATTGAAGATTTGTGAATTCCATAAGATTATTAGTATTACATTTTATTTAGAAGTATATTCTGATATATATTATATACTAATATCTTATTTTATATTAAATTAGTCTTCGCGCATACGCGACTACTATCTCCCGCGCATTCGCGAAAACATAGAGTAGCGCACAATTTTTGTTTGTAATAGTTTCTCTAGTACGTAGTACATATTATAACTCAATGGTATCAGTGTAGTAGCCATTTACCATCTTCGTTAACTCGTTTGTCACTTCAATTTTATTAAAGAAATTAACAAACAAAGATTTGTCCACAATCTATAAGTCAAGGTGTGTAGGTATAGGTGTAATAAACTCTTTTCCAATGTAAACGGGGACCCAAACATAGAACCAATTTTATTGTTACTATTAGATTGCTTGATAATTTTAGGAAGTCTTATATTTAGAATTTTGTGAATAAATTAGAAAGGAATAGTTATCAACACTTTTACTATAACATTTTGATTAAATTAATGAGAAAAAATGTTGAAGTTCAAAGAGCTAGTAGTGCACCTGTTAAAAATGAAACATGTTTCTTGTTTTTTTTTATAGAATAGGGTGACAAACGAGCACACATTCCATCTTATGGTAAATGGTTGCTGTGACCCATAGACATCTACATCTATCCTCAATATAGAATCAAAATGCAGGTGCGTTGTCACCGGTGAGGACTAAGATGGAATGCCTCTTCTCCAGTAAAAAGGGTCTCCGGTTCTCTACCCAACATACGAAACACAGCAGTGTTAAGCTGCTATTTTACGCTGGTATTC
Organism: Parnassius glacialis; assembly: GCA_033319125.1. Classification (NCBI taxonomy): domain Eukaryota; kingdom Metazoa; phylum Arthropoda; class Insecta; order Lepidoptera; family Papilionidae; genus Parnassius; species Parnassius glacialis. The sequence continues at coordinate 30,267,452 of JAVANC010000022.1, read as the reverse complement.
TGTGAGAGCGTGGTTCTTCCCCGGTCTAGCCGACCCATTTGTGCTACAACTATAGAGTTAATATAGCTGCAGCATGGCTCTACCATAGTTTGTTTTTTCTTTAATAAAGTAAAAGCAGATAGAAGTGAGTGTGACACCCTCTTGCTGAAATTACAGGTGGCATTCGTCTGGGCATGCTAGCGATTATTTATCTTATGGTTTATTGCGAAATATATTCCCACTATGTATTGATCATATTCTTTAGCACTTTGATGGTCTGCGGAGCCGGTTGCACTGATTCCTTGTTGCATCACAACATATATAACGTCCCAGACATGCTCTATGGGACTTCGAGATGGTCAATCCAATCGACGAATAGACACTCTACGTCCTCTAGCAAATACGTTTCTACACCGCCAGCGTGCACTAGCATGGTCGTTCATAAAAATTTAAGTAGAACTTCCGTTATGTATCGGTGTCCAGTCAGTGTGCTGTTTTCGATGAAGACTAACTCCGTATAATCCAACTAATTTATTTATGCTCAAAATATAACAGAGCCGCCACCATAAGATGTGGTTTCTTCTAAACATGCATTTGCAAAGCGTTCTCCATGTTTTCATAGAACTCGTCGACGGCCGTCACCGTACAGATATATTCTGACTTAATCGGAGAACAATTCCCTATTCCAGTCTCTTTGAGTTCATGACACACAATTTTGAGTAAAGCTAAGCCTAGCAACTCGGTGCTCACGGAGTAGTTTAGAGCCGATGACTGCGTATATTTTTTTCGTATTGCATTTTTACATACATACATATAATCACGCCTCTTTCACGTAGGGGTAGGCAGAGACCACTTCTTTCCACTTGCAACGATCCTTACATACTTGTTTCGCTTCGTCCACTTTCAGGTAGGAAAAAAATCAAAACCGCCCGTGTTTTTTTTGCAAATGAGTGCATGATCTCTAATTAGTAATATAATTATAAACACTTAATATAAACTCAGATAAGCGGAATTGCTTACGGAAAAATACAAAAATGTTCGCCTTGAGATATGTCTCAATCATCATATCGTTAGCTTAATCAACGCTCTGCTGCATCTCGTCGAAAAAAATGTCGTATTTTCCAAAAAAACCTTATACGATAGAACGAACAAGCCCACAATGGCCATAACTACAAGATCTGGTTTTTTTACTCGTGACGATTACGGTAAATTTTTCCTCCTTCCTAAGATAAATGGGAATTTTTGTGCCTTTTCCTTTTGCCTTTGCAGACCATTACTACAGATTAACTAATATTTATTAGATAACGTCGCAGCATAAATGCCGTGAAGGATTGATAAATAGATTTACTTTAAATATGTGAAGCAATACAATATTTCGTACTTAAAAATTAAAAACAATAGCCCACAGAGATCAGAATAGATCAAAAAATGTATAAAAGTTACTTATCACTACTGATGAAGCTATCTTCTTTGGTGCGTCCCTGTATCGGCGATACATTACCCCAGAAGGCCAGAAATCGGGAACGAGGAACATTTTTTTGTGTTTTGCAGGAACTCGGAGAACGTAGGATTTGAAATTCTTCGACTTATTGAACTCCAGAATGTACGTGTAGAGAGATCGGATTCTCTGTGTTGCATCGGCTTCAATCTTTAATGAGGCGCAGGACGTCTTCTTCCAACGTAGTTTTGTACAAACAGGAGATGTTGAGCTATATGGTCGTCTCCAAAGGGTTTTTTCTACTGTACATATATCTATATATATACTCTATATATATCTTTAGGTTTTATGCGTTCTATCTACTGTACACGGTAAATAATATATCATTTTATGCACAAAACATGCAAATAAAATGTATCTTTGAAAGTTTGATACTAGGGATGTAGGATTTCAAAGAACTTATTAGCTTATTACTAAACTGAGGAGCCGTGGTAGCTCGGAGGATAACCGCTCTCTCCAATTTTATATCACGCGGACTTTGAACCCTGCCAGCTCCATTTCAATTGTTAATTGTAATTTTATATGCTGATTTTTCATGTGTTCAGCGGTGAAAGGAAACGTAACAATACTACGCAATTATGGCGGCGTGAAGAATTCTTTTATATCCCTAAAATTCTTTCAGGGTGTCCCTTTAGATATCATCAACTAAAGAAAAACTTGATATTAAAATAAACAGCACTTGGCGCGTGTACTTCCATAACCATTAACAAATTTTAGCGCCACAGCAAAGTCGTGAATTTAAGCTAAAGATTATTATAATAAGAAACGTGACATTTGCGTCAAACTGTCGTAGCTATTTTTGTATGAACTGTTATGAACTTATGATAAGTGATAATTATTTATATTAACGAAGAATTCATAATCACATGTTTACAAGTTTGTTTGGTCGCTTATGAAAAAATCAAGTTATTTCTGTCTCCCAGACAATTTAAGCAAATTTTTATTTCATCTTTATCTGCTTGTTGAAGTCCATGCTAGATATGATATGCACCTTTGACACTGTTGCCAGTCGTCAGTCTGGGTATTTTATGTCTGGTTTAAACGGAATACCGTCATCATTCTGAAGTCAACAGTACTTCGGCGTTTTTCGTAGTCACATCCCATACCCCCATGCGATGAAATGGGGTAGTGGATTTTCTCATGCCACCAGCACAGATACGCGTTTCAGCTGTCAAGCTGTGTCAAAATATATATTATTAAGTTTATGTTTAACCATAGCAACTTAACTCTTTAACAATAAGCATTCCATCTTTGTGATCACGGGTGACAACGAATCTGCATTTTGATTATTTATTGAAGGTAGATGTAGATGTCTATGGGTCATAGCAACCACTTACCATCAGGTAGACTATGTGCTCGTTTGTCACCCTATCCTATAAAAAATGCCAATCGCCTTAACTATTCTATTATAATATATTCATAAATTTAATAAACTTTGAATGTTAAAAAATATGACGAGTTTTGTGTTTCACAAAGTTAAAATAACCCCTGGGAATAAGGTGATCGCCACCATGCTGGTTCTATGAAAACTCATTTAAAATTGTATAAACAAAATTAATTTTAAGTGAAATATGTTTAAAAAAAGTCCCGCTGAGTTTCTTGCTGGTTCTTCCTAGGACAGAGGTATTTTCCGAACCGGTGGTAAATAAAAAATGACTTTCAATAAGTATTATGTAATAATCAATATTTAATAAAAAATAATTTTATTCTATTCTACATCATATCACATATTACAGTTTGTGTTTAACATGTTACTCAAGTTTATTGAGAAATAAATGTATTTACGACATCCACGGAACGATATCGAGTAGTGGATGTTCGTATACAGCTACTACGGCTTCGTTTTACGTATAGCAAATAAGTGGAATAATTTTCAAGCGACTATTTTTAAATCCGATAGCAATTTAGGTGTCTTAAATGCAAGAGTGTAAAAGTTTTTGTTGCGCTAAATCAGTGCAATTTACCATCAAGGTTTCATCACTACATTGCATTAGGTGAGATTATTATAGTCAAGCGCTATTAAACAAGTAGTAAAATTAAAAATTTGGTACAACCGACTTAAATATTAATAAAATGAGAACATCGTCAATGTAATCAAAGTCAATTAAATACGCATTATTAAGGATAACTCAAAAACTATTGGTCAGATTTTGATAAAACTTATATGCGACTACATAAGACACCCGATTTAGACATAAAAAAAGAATCATCAAAATCGTTTCACCTAGAAAAAAGTTCTGAGGTAAATCACACACAAAAATACAGTCGAATTGAGAACCTCCTCCCTTTTTTGAAGTCGGTTGAAAAAGGCTTTTTACTACAGCTGTAACATGATATAACTTAAAAGTATATTTATGATTTTATGGAAATGATTAGGAACGTAAAGTTAATTATTTTACTGAATGCCGATCTAATATTTATTTAGGATCACATTTTCTACAAAAATGTAAATATTTGTTTATTTTTTTATAAAATGCCAACCCGCCTGCCAAGCGTGGTATCTGTAGCAAACATCCGTCGCATAAAGTAATCTATGGGAGAGAACTATTTGATAGGATGTAATGGAATGTTTGTATAAATTGAATTAATACTAGACATGGGACGAGTACTCGGTTTAGATTGGGTACTCGGCGGATTCGGCCTTTTTTTAGGGTTCAGCCGAGCACCGAGTATTAACGGCCGAGTACTCGGCCTTAATTATATTCCAGAGAAAAATAAACACAAAAAGCCAGTTTTTATCATTATTATTATATTAGACACATTAAAACATCAGGAACATGAGAAGCAGCAGAAATATTTAGAACGTACATAAGAATCTATAATAGAAATTATTATTACTAATATTTAAAATTTAAGAGAGGAAGATTGTGATGCAAAAACACTAGTTTTTCGGTCATATTTGGGTCTAGTTTGTAAAGGAAATAACCACACGCCGTCCGCTACTGCATTTTTTTCAAAGCCGAGTATTCGGCAAAGTACTCGGCTTAATCTAGGCCGAGTACCCGGTGGCCGAGTACTCGGCGAATCAACTACTCGTCCCATGTCTAATTAATACGTAAGATTTATTAGTAGAAGTATTTTCATAGAAATGCTTACAAACAGCATTTATTCATCTTTAAGATATTACCTATGATTATTGTAAGATTCAAATCACGTTAAAACTAGAGATAAGCAATAATATATGTCTACGTTTTTGTAGACATATATATCTCTATTAAAACAGGAACATTATAAATGTGTTCCGACTAATCTACACAAAAGTATGTTATAGGAGTACCGAGAATAAAAAACACAGTTTGTAGCATACTCCAATGAGTCTAAAGAAACATGAAGGATAAAACGCAAGCCCTTATCGACCGGCGTGCGACGTCATCAGACATGTACAGTAATAAAACATTGCCAATTAGCTTCGTACTTGAAAGATGCAACCTCGCTGGCTAAGCAAAGAGAAAAATTTGCGATTCCTAAGCAAACACGCGCTATATACGTATATCTTAATCGCTTGAATTATTTTAGTGTGTGTACAACCAGTGAAAAGAATAACCAACACGCTAGCACTTGATAGCAGCAGTCTTCAAACAACACGCAAACGTTGCGCCCGCGTCGCTTCGCCACACGAAAACAGCGCGCGTGGAACGTGCTTGAATTAATTAGTGACAATTCTAAAATGTCGTTAACTCTTCTCCCGAAGACAGGCGGGAGATTATTTTGTGTTAAGTGATCAAACAAAATGCCAGAGTGCACTGAAACCTTGCCCTTCTCTATACCTATCATACGGTATACCATGGATACGGAGGATCGGTCAACGAGCGAAAGGCAGCAGCCCTTGACCAAAAAGATGTCCCTATTGCCACCTGTGAAGATCGAGACGCCCGATAGCGGTAGACGGCTCTCTGAACCGACCAGGTATTACATTCCTCCGCAGTGCAATAACAGACTGTCGCCAAGAAGTGCAAGAAAACGTGATTCGAGAAGGAGCTCTAAATCGGATATCAAAGCTGATTTACCCGTTAAAGAGACGTTCGGTCCGAAACCATGTAATTGTGAAGATTGTAGGGCATCAAGTCCATTACCGCCTGGGTATGGACCGCCGACGATGTCACCCGGGTACGATCAAATGAAGAATTCGCTGTCGGAAGTCCCGTGGAATGAGGACTTCACTGAGGCTTCTAGTGACGATCTCAGCTCGGAATGGGATTCTGACGTGCAAGAGCCGGTATCGCCACCGCCAAAGGTAAATAAGTTGTAAACTATAAATAAGACAGAAGGTTACTAAATTTCGGCATTCCTTATATTTATATTATCATTAAAATGTGACAACTTCTTTCCTGTCTTTGTATCGAAGTAAACAATGTATTATAAAAAATATATTTATGGCGGTACTAGTAGATGCGCATTGAAAACCTGAAAGCGTATAAAACAAGTAAAAAAAAACTGGATACTGATAGAGTGGCACGTCACATCAGAATTCGTAATTAACGTTGTCAATTGAATTGCAAATTGAAGATAAGCTTTTCAAAAACCAGCGTGTCGCGTTGATGAGTTTTCCATATTTAAATTGAAAATGGAACATTTTTAGGACTTTTAAATATAACCCGAAATAATACAAGAAAAAAACAATTTTGTTGAAAACAGAAAGACCTCATACAATTGATAAAAGATAAAAACAGATATTATGTAATGCTGAATTGGGGATTTATTTACATTGATATTACATTGAGGTGTATGGCTGTGGACCTATAGACATCTATCCTCGATTAAGAATCAAAATGACGGAATGCGTCGTTACAAGTAAAAGGGTCTCCGGTTCTTTACACTCAAATATATATATATATATATATATATATATATATATATATATATATATATATATATATTTTACGCTGGTATTCAGAGAAGGCGTGGTCCTTCGCCGATTAAGCCGAGCCATTCGGGCTGCAACCATAAAATAGTTATAGCGTGGCGCGAGTTTTTGAGGTGTTACCTTTATATTGCTCTTAATTAAGTTTTCGTACGTGATAGAGCCATGCTGCAGGTATATTAGTAGTATAGTTGTAGTACGAATGGGTCGGCACGACCGGGGAAGGACCAAGCTCTCACAGAATACCAGTGTCAAATATAAGCTTAACACTGCTGTGTCGTATGGTGAGTGTAGAAAACCGGAGACCCTTTTTACTGGAAACGAGGCATTCCATCTTAGTCCTCACGGGTGACAACGCATCTGCATTTTGATTCGCAAACGAGGATAAATGTAGATGTCTATGGGCCACAGCAACCACTTAGCATCAGGTGGACTGTGTGCTCGATTGTCACCCTATCCTATAAAAAAAATTACTCTTATAACACTACTATTTTATTTTATATTTTTTTCTGTTTCGTATGACAGCTTTCACTTTCTAGAATATAAATTAGTTTCAGGGCATTTGCAGCCACTCCCAACAAGGATTGAAAATATCATGAGTGGTTTTTATGGCCTATAAAGGATTTCATTCATTAATTAATTATTCATCGTCACCGCCTGTAAAAAGTACACATTTTCATTGAAGGTGACAAACGAGTACACAGTTCACCTGATGGTAAGTGGATGCTGTGACCTAAAAACATATCTACATCCATCTCTGTTTAAGAATAAAAATGCAGATGTGTTGTCACTCCTGAGGACTAAGATGGAATGCCTCGTATCCAGTGAAAGAAGTCTCCGGTTCTCTACATTCACCATACGAAACACAGCAAGCAGCATTAAGCTGCTATTTCACTCTAGTATTCTGTAAGAGCGTGGTTCTTCCCCAGTAGAACCAAGTCATTAGTGTTACCTATTCAAATCGTAGTAATCAGGAACGCCCAACGCGAGTAAAGGGTTCTCGTAAATGATGAACGGTTTGTATGCGATCAAAGCACGTTTATAATGTTAAAGGGAAAGTCAAAACGTAATTGTGGCTTTTCAATATCAAATTGGGGATGGAGGAACTTTAGAGGGCTCTCTAAAATACTTCCATTCCTAATTTGACATTGAAAAAGAGTTGCAACTCTTGGACACACTACGAATTTGTAACTTTTAGAACACCGAACCCGGCGTCTGGGTTCAAGCACTTTTTAAAGTATTTGAAGCCAGTGCTGACTACAACTTCTACTGGTGGTCAGTGATGATGAAGCCCTAGATGGTAAATCACACTGTCTTAGCGTAACAAATGCCTATTCATTTTTGCCTTGAAGACATCCATATTGTAATCGGGAGAAAGAGAAAATTATTCCAGTCGTTCGCCGTACGCATCCCGAAAGACAAAGCAAATTATTTCTTTGGAGTGCGTGAAATATCGACAACAAAGGAGTGAAGGCTCATTTGCAGCTTAGCCTCAGAAAATAAAGAAACAGTTGTTAGTCTCATGGCACGTCAGTTCTCGCCAAAGAGATGAAAAAACCAAGATAATCGCCAATTGGACAATTTTAAATATATAAAAATTTTATACGTGGTAGAGCCATGCTGCAGCTATTAGTAGTATAGTTGTAGCACGAATGGGTCGGCTCAACCGGGGAAGGACCACGCTCTCACAGAATACCAGCGTAAAATAGCAGTTCAATGCTGCTGTGTTTCGTATGGTGACTGTAGAGCACCGGAGACACTTTTTACTGGAAACGAGGCATTCCATCTTAGTCCTCACGGGTGACAACGCATCTGTATTTTGATTCGTAATCGAAGATAGATGTAGATGTCTATGAGCCGTAGCAACCACTTACCATCAGGTGGACTGTGTGCTCGTTTGTCACCCTATCCTATAAAAAAAATGGATATTGAGCAGCATCTGCCCAAATACAACAGCAGTAATTTATACTAATTTCACGTAGTAGGGTCACCCTGTTGTGTATTATGGTTATGGGTCGGCTCGACTGGAGGTGGTCCACCCTCACTCCAGCTAAAAATAGCAGCGTTATTCTACTGTGTTTCGTATGGTGAGTGATTAGAACGGAATATCCTTTTTGCCGGTAACGAGGTAATCCACGTCAGTCCTTAGGTGTTAAATAATTAATCACTTTTTTAATACCCATTTAAGATGAACAGTGATTATATTTTATTCTAATTCAGGAAACTTTATACTGGAAAAGAGGCGTTCCATCTGAGTCCTCACGGCTGACAACGCATCTGCATTTTGATTCGCAAACGACGATAGATATAGATGTCTGTGAGCCACAGCAACCACCTAGTTATCAGTGGACTGTGTGCTCGCTTGTCATCCTTATTCTATAAAAAAAATATTGATTACGAGAGCGCTTTACTTAAGAATGATAAATTAAATGCCATTTTATTCAACATTATTTATTTAAACCATTTATAATAAATAGTCATTTTCTGCCGACTTCCAAAAAGGAGACGGTACTCAATTTGACTGTATTTTTTTATGTGTGTTACCTCATAACTTTTTACTGGGTGGACCGATTTCGATAACTCTTTTTTTATTTGAAAGCTGGTAGTTCTCGTGTGGTCCCATATGTTTTAATTTGATCAAGGTCAAGCCAATAGTTTTTGAGTTATTCTTAATAAGTTATATTGAAGTCGGCTGTACAAAATTTTAAATTTTTAATTATCACTAATCTAGTGTAACTCCAAATAAACTTAAAGTTTTGTTATGTTGTAATTGATATCGTCTAAAATAATATCGTCCAATGTCACTCTCATCAGCATGAGGTGCTGCTGACTAACGTGTTTAGTTTCGCTATCACCGAGATGCAGTCAAAGTGTAGTAACTTTAGCAAACTTTATATAAAATTTTTACAATTTACCACACCATCTTCATGAATTTAAATGGACATGTTTTGATTATGATAACTATATTTAGAGAAAAAAATAACAATGAACTAAATGATTAACATAATCCTAATGACTTTACTATCGGACTATTACAGTTTAGCTTGATCTGGAGCTGTAAGTTTCTTAAATTAGTCCTTGCAGCAGTATAATCAAAGTAAATTTAAGTTTAAACATTCGATAAGAAGGCGGAAGTCTGCTTAAAAAGTAAGATTTTTATCTTGTGTTGGATCGTCGTAGATAACAGCCGCCAGATTATTAATAAAACTGGTTTTATAACCTTCACGTCCAAATAATTAGGAAAAGTCTTGTGTTAAGCATTGTTACGCAATTTTTTTAATTAAAATAATTCACCTATAACTCTATCTCGTTCTGTTTATAAACTTTCTGTCATGAGCGTGGAGTTTATTTTGTTTTAGACGAAACAGATAGTGTTATTAATATATCATAATTATTATTATTACCGGAAAACTAATATAACTGATAAATTTATAATAAATCATAGTTCATCATTGGATCTAAAATAAAGAATTTTATTATAGATATACTCTATACTTATACGTGGTAGAGCCATGCTGCAGCTATATTAGTAGTATAGTTGTAGCACGAATGGGTCGGCTCGACCGGAAAAGGACCACGCTCTCACAGAATACCAGCGTAAAATAGCATCTTAACATTGCTGCGTTTTGTATGGTGAGTGTTGAGAACCGGAGACCCTTTATACTGGAAAAGAGGCATTCCATCATAGTCCTCACGGGTGCCAACGCATCTGCATTTTGATTCTTTATTGAGGATAAATGTAGATGTCTATGGGTCACAGCAACCACTTACCATCAGGTGGACTGTGTGCTTGTTTGTCATCCTATCCTATAAAAAAAAATAGATAAATTATATTATTGGCTATAACAAACTCCCAATTTGTTTTTAACCCTCCGCACGAGAAAGAGCGTTGTTATATGCTTAACGTGTGTATGTCTGTCTGTGGTGTCGCAGCTCCCAAACGAATGAACCGATTTAGATTTAGTTTTTTTTGTTTGAAAGGTGACTTGATCGAGAGTGTAGTTTAGGCGTTTTAAGAACATCAGCTTTTTTGTTTCGGGGGATTTTTAATTTAAGTTATATTGAATTCTTTGTTTAAGATGATGAAGGGGAAAGAAGAGGTTGCGGAAACCTGTTAAATATATCCATTTATCACAATCTCTATAATATCTAACTTTGAATGTAGCTAATGGGAAGTTCTTTAAAATATAGCTTTTGCATCTTTTCGTAGTTTATTGCCCGTGATAGTCCACTGCTAGACATGAGCAATCGCTGTATACCAGGTGACTCGCGCCTTCAAAGCTACATCTGTCGAAAAAGAATTACCCCGAAAAAAATAAAAATAAATTAAATGGGGAAACTTACATGACAATACTGAATATGAATTCCAAATAACAACAACATTTTATATTCATTAATATAATATGATTTTTGGTAACGTCATTGCGGTAGCCATGATCCCCTTTTGGATCGGATAGGATGTTTTTAAATATAATGGTATATTGTGATGCGAAACATACTTTTTAACATAGCTTAAAATTGAAAGTAAGCCTTGTATTTCGTTAAGTTTCCTAATTATTTTAAATGTTACTTAAGTGACCACATTCAACTGCATGACACACAGTTCGGGTTTAGACCAGGACTATCAACAGAAAGTGCTATTTTAAGTCTGAAGCACACTGTTCGATATTACGTAGATCGGGGTACCCCGGTATATGCCTGTTTCCTTGATCTTTCCAGGGCATTTGATCTCGTCTCATATGACGTGCTCTGGAGGAAGGTGGAGGACAGGGGTGTACCGTCAGAGATATGTGGTCTGCTCAAATATTGGTACAGTAAACAAATAAATCATGTGAAATGGGACGATACTCTTAGTGAACCGTATAGGTTGGAATGCGGGGTAAGGCAGGGGGGTCTAACGTCTCCCAGATTATTCAACCTATATATAGATGCTCTCATAGGCGAGCTCAGCAGCAAGCGTGTCGGATGCAGTGTTGGTGGGGTTAGTATTAACAACATCAGCTATGCAGATGACATGGTGCTGCTGGGACCGTCGGTGAGGGCAGTAAGAGAGTTACTGAAGGTGTGTGTAGCCTATGCTGAGTCGCATGGTTTGGTATATAATGTCAAAAAATGTGAGTACATTGTCTTTGGGGTCAGGGGCAAGCCTAGGACTGATGAACCTGACCTGTTCTTGAATGGGTCAAAAATTAAAAAAGTGACGTCTTTTAAATATCTTGGCCATTTTCTTGCCGATGACCTGAAAGACAATGTAGATATTGAAAGGGAACGCAGGGCTCTAGCGGTCAGGAGTAACATGCTGGCCCGTAGATTTGCTCGATGTACTGACCTAGTTAAAATTACCCTATTTAAGGCATACTGCCAGAGTCTGTACACGAGCAATCTATGGATCAACTACACTAAAAGGTCGCTGGATGCCCTGCGTGTTCAATATAATAATGCTTTCAGAATGTTGTTGGGACTGCCTCGATACTGTAGTGCGTCGGAGATGTTTGCGCATGCTCGCACGGACGGCTTTCATGCGATAATACGTAAGAAGACAGCTTCGCTGCTTAGAAGGGTGAGAGATAGTCACAACAGCATTTTGAAAACAGTAGCGGAGAACTATAATTCTCCGATTTTGAAAAAGTTTGTACATACTTCAATGATTACTAACACTAGTTTATAAGTCAATTATTACTAACACTACTATGGATTAATTTTGGTCCGAAATAAAGATTATTATTATTATTATTATTTAATTACTGAGCGCTAATAAAATATAATTAAAATAGAAAATATATACTAATTATAGCGCAATCCACCATTCATAAACTTTTTCTTTGAAGGTTAATACTTGTGTCACTTCGGATCTTTGTATAGCAAGCAATAAATAAATAGTTGTTAATAACAGTTTTATTAATAGAAGATAAACAGGCTAATGAAATCTTCCTATTTATAGCATCGAGTTATAATGTACTACCTACGTACATTTATAACTTGTTTGTGAAGTTGAGGTTATCATCATACTTGTTACATACGTCAATAAGACATAAAGATTATTTTTCAACCAGAATGAGTTACATAAAGTAAATTTAAAAAAAAAACCCTCTTCAAAAATTTGATCATAAGGCGTCTCCCACACTTGTCGTTGTCGTTCTGCATCTGCGACCCTACGTCAACAGTCTGTGAAATTTAGCCTTAGCTACTTGGGATTTCACGTCACCAGTTGGTCATAATATGTGTACAATTATTATAGATAAAAATCAAGATTAACAGTATGTAGAAGTTTTGGTTTTGGTACGCATTGTGTCGGGCGTTGATACTTTCACTACGAATGGGTGTCAGTGTAGTACTCGTAGATTTACCGTTCGTCGGTTACACGTAGGCCATGATTTCTTACATGAAAACCGGATAACGTTGTAATGCATTGTATTAATTTTGTAACTAGAGTAACTTGTATTTTTTATAGGATAAGGGTGACAAACGAGCACACAGTCCACCTGATGGAAATAAAACTAAATGTATTAAATTTACAACAACGAATGATAGAAATCTGAGTACCAATGTGTTTTTAAATGGGGAAGAACTGAGCCCTGTTGAATCCACTGTTTTTCTTGGCATCACTCTCGACGCAAAGCTTCAGTGGGGCCCCCATATATCCAAACTAGCAAGCAGACTAAGTTCTGCAGCCTATGCTGTAAAAAAGATTAGAGGTCTCACTAGTGTCGAGACAGCTAGATTAGTTTATTTCAGTTATTTCCATAGCATAATGTCTTATGGGATTTTGTTATGGGGACATGCGGCTGATTCAGAAACTATTTTTGTTTTACAGAAGAGGGCCATTAGAGCTATTTACAACCTAAAACTGAGAGAGTCTCTTAGAGATAAATTTAAAGAAATAAATATATTAACTTTGGCCTCTCAGTATATTTACGAAAATTTAATGTATGTTCACAAAAACAAAGGTAGTTTTAGTAAAAAAAGTGATGTGCATTCTGTAAACACTAGGAACAAACACAAGCTAGTGATACCAGTTTCTCGACTCCACAGAGTCAGTAATTCATTCTTGGGGCAATGTATACGCTATTACAACAAGGTCCCGGAAAGTGTACAGGCTCTCTCCATTAGCAAGTTTAAATGTTTTGTTAAGTTGAAACTGTATAAAAAGGGTTATTATAGTATAAATGAATACATGGTTGATAATAACCCCTGGGAATGAGGTGATCGCTTCCAAGCTGTTTCTAAAATAAATTTTGTACTTATATAGTTAGTACAACCATTATTGTAAAATTTGCTTTAAAAAAAAGTCCCGCTGGGTTTCTTGCTGGTTCTTCCCAGGACAGAGGTTTTATTTTTCGAACCAGTGGTAAAGTAAAAAATGACTTTCAATAAGTATTACACATGTGATCTATATTGAATAAAAAATTATTCTATTCTATTCTATTCTATTCTGATGGTAAGTGGTTGCTGTGGCCCATAGACATCTACATCTATCCTCGATTACGAATCAAAATGCAGATGCGTTGACACCCGTGAGGACTAAGATGGAATGCCTCGTTTCCAGTAAAAAGGGTTCTTTACGCTCTTCGGTTCTCTACACTCACCATACGAAACAGCAGCGTTAAGCTGCTATTTTTTACGCTGGTATTCTGTGAGAGCGTGGTCCTTCCCCGGTCGAGCCGACCCATTCGTGCTACAGTATTATACTATTACTAATATAGCTACAGCATGACACTACCACGTATAGAACTTGTATTTTTTTCATTCATTTGTTCATTCCAGCCTCTCAAAATTCCACTGCCGGAATGTATTTTGCCTCATACGCTTGGCAGGCGGGATTTCAACCGTATTTTGTTATTTTGAGCTTTAACAGAAAGACACTGCTGCACATCTCCTGTTTTATTTCCCTTTGGGGTCTCTAACGTTACCCACGAGAAGATATGAGTTAGTGGATTGATAACTAGAGTAAGTTGTATTATAAAAAATAGTGTAGGAGAATCTATCAGCTCATTTCATCACATTTTGTACGTGGTAGAGCCATGTTGCAGCTATATTAATAGTATAGTTGTAGCACGAATGGGTCTGCTCGACCGGGGAAGTACCATGCTCTCACAGAATACCAGCGTAAAATAGCAGCTTAATGCTGCTGTGTTTCGTATGGTGAGCGTAGAGAACCGGAGACCTATTTTACTGGAAAAGAGGCATTCTATCTTAGGCCTCACGGCTGACAACGCATCTGCATTTTAATTCACAAACGAAGATAGATGTAGATATATATCTATGGGCCGCAGCAACCACTTACCATCAAGTGGACTGTGTGCTCGTTTGTCACCCTTATTCTATTTAAAAAAAACATGGGTGTTGTGAAGTGCAACTATGGTAAAATACTAAAATATATTATGGGCTTCGAACAAAGTCCTTCCTTTCCTTTCTCCATCATGTTCGCTGTTAATATATACACGATGTAAATGATGATTAAAAGTGCGATACGTTTGGTACTGCAATCGCAGAGATTACCAACCATGACGATAATAACAATTTTTCCTCAATTGGGGGAGGTCAATGTCCAGCAGTAAAGTGTAGATCGGTAGAATGTGCTGACAAAAAAGAAGAATAAGAAGTTTTTGTTAATTACTTAAGTCTTATCGTAGTTTTTTTTAAAGAATAATAGCACAAATTAACGGCTCGGCAATGCAGTGCACAGTGTGTTTGAATGCGGCGCTATGGGTCATGGGTTCGTATCCTGTGAAACAACTATATGAACATCCTAATAATTATTACAGGTTTAGTCTCCTTGTCCATGTGCAACATATGAAAGAAAACTCTCATTAGGGTATTCTAATATACAAAAAAATGTATAGGTATTTGTTCGATTGGATCTATCTTACATAATTTTCTAATGTTACCTTTTGATATAAAATTTGCATAGATTGTTGTGTTAATAGTTGTTTTACAAGTAATTTCATTGTTATATTTCAATTTGTAATAAATGAAAAAAAGATCTACATTTCTATATTATAAACGAAGCTAAGTCGAAAAATGAAATATGTTTTAAATTAAGCATGTTTTTGTTCCTGTGATGAATTGAAAAAACCGAATCTGATCTGTCATGTCGTTTAATTTATAGCTTTGTGAAGAATATTCACCTTAATATTTTTTTTGGTATTTACTTTAGGCTGCTTATACGTCAGACTCAAATTTTATGCATTAGTATTTATACTTATCGTATTTTGCTTCATGTCAATGTCTATATACTTGTTTTATGGATTAGAAAAAAATACGTTTACGGCTCGTAATATATATGAGATACAATCTTTTGGGTCATGTCCCTTGAAATTCGGGCTTGTAGTAATCCTAGTCAAACATTTGTTGCGCTAGTTACCCCTTTCCTTTCACGCATCTCGTAAAATGTCACATTGTCTCCGTTGACTCATTCACTAGAGATCAATCCGACGATATAGCCTCTTGTGCTGTCGTTTTTGCACACAAACATAACCGAAGCGTAAAGTGTTATGTTTTCTGCCATCATTAACTATTTCACATAAATATTATACTTATCATTATCATCATCATCATCATCATCATCAATACAGTCATTTACAAATCCACTGCTCCTTCTCCAAGGAATCCAACCAAGTCCCAGTGAGAGCCATCTGCATCAATCAACACCCAAGAACTTCATAACCAGACAAATAATTAGAAAATAAAAAAGAACATGCATGAGCGTCGTGGAACACTCGGTTACAACGAAGTTTCTTTCGTATTATATTATTATTGATAAATGTATTATATTATTGATTAACAAATACAAATAAATGTATTACTAGCGTTTATTCAAATTAAGCGTCATTTAAAATAAAATAATATTTCTTTCATAGCAAGATAAGAAAAAGTGCGAGGGAGATGGATATTATGCCATCTCGCTCGCACTGTAGAAAGGGAGTGTGACGGATTTTTTTTAAAAACGTTACCCCCAAACTAGGATTTTCTCCTGTGTCGTGGAGGCAGTTTACAAACATAAATTGCACGAGGGCAAACATCCATACTCGGAACAATTATTTGTAGGCCATACAAGTACTTGATCCGTGTGGGATTCGAACCCGCGACCCCAAGCGCAACAACTTATTGCTAAGCCACTGCACCACGGAGCCGTCAAAAATCTTACACTTTTTCTCGCCTAGCCTCCATCCGCCAAATTCGTATCGTCCGATAAAGAACTTCGTTCCAAAAACTGTGGTTACCAACCAGTCCGCTAAATATTCTCCCTATGAGGTAGTCTTTTGGGGAGGGCTACATTTAGCTGTGGACTCTTGTTAGGCTGCAATGGTATCGGTAAAGGTGATAACAAAATAAGACGTCATTTACCGAAAGCTTACCAGTTGAGCTGGATCCATCGCTTGATCTCTGGGTTGCCTTTGAATTCATTGACCTAGTCGGATATTTTGTCATAAGTAAACATACACGTCAACAATTTCGAGTGTTACCAACAACTATCGGAATAGAGTGTGACATGGACATTACACACGTAGAATTACTCCAGTATATAAGTCTATGATTATGCACATGCCCTTTGCCTTGTCCATCTTTATCTTAAGACCTAATCGTTCGGATACACGTTTGAAATCATTACTGTTAATAATAAATATATGTTATTGTTTTATTTTTGGTTACAAATTAAGTTTTATTACTTGGGTTTAAAAATATATTTAATTATTTCTGCGTAGTAAAGTAAATTGGACTTTAACGTGTTTATAATATCGTATTTTAAGTGTCTTTTCGATTTGTTTTAATCCCGTAGTTGTGTTTCATCATATTAGTAGTAACGAAATGAGGTCGATTAATCTACGCTACGTAATATCAGTAATTAATATTACGTCATTGTAATTAAATTGATCTCATTGTAATATAATATATACACATGTGTTGTCACAAAAAGTGCTCACTGTCTTGTAATTTATTTAATGAAATAGAATTTTATTGTAACTCGGCAGTGTAGTTAATATTTTATTATTTACATAAAACAGAAGTAACAAACGAACATACAGCCCATCTGATAAGCGGCTACTGCATTCCATTTACAAATGCAATGCTATTCGAGGGACAAATAAGTAGACGAGTGGTACTCAAACCTCCTAGGTGGAAAAAGAATCCTATCATTGATGATATATTCTTGAGAAGGTATAAAGCTGTAATGAAAACAACTGATGTACGAACTCGTAATCGCTGACTATTGTCCTTCTAATAGTATTAGCTGCCGGTTTTTTTTACAAATATTGAGATTTTTGATAATGTCCTTCATCTTCGTTCATCAGTCCTTAAAGTCATTATTGAAAATGGGCCTCTCCCATAGACATGAGAATTTGCCGTAATGGCGATGCTTGGTAGGTGATTGGCAATTCTTCACTGTCAGAATTTTTAGTTACATTTACAAATGCCTTATGGAGGTTTTTAACAGTGGTAGAGCTACGCGGCAGCTTTTGCTATCGCACGGATGGGCCGGCTCGAACCGGGGTGGTACCACGACCTCACAAAAAACCAGCGTGAAGTAGAGGTTTATCTCTGCGTTTCGCTTGGTGAGTGCAGGTGGCCGGAGGCCCTTTTTACTGGAAATGAGGCATTCCATCTTAGTCCTCACGGGTGACAACGCATCTACATTTTGATTTGTAATAGAGGATAAATGTAGACGTCTATGGGCCGCAGCAACCACTTACCATCAGGTGGACTGTGTGCTCGTTTGTCAACCTTATCATATAAAAAAAAAAAAGGTTCAATAATGTCCTCCGACCGAAAGACCGGATTTTGGTCACCGCAGTCAGTCTCAAAGGAGACAGAATTATATTTCCCGAGTGTACGCGCAAGTACAGTTCCCTATTCCCTCACTCTCATAGTTCGATGGAACGGCAAATCGATTCGACCGGAGAGAGATCAGGACTGACCAACGGCTTTACGTGGTTTCCGAACGTCATTTTCATTTTAAGACTCTCACTGCCACGCTGTCTGCCGATGGATCATAGCTTTTCGACTAAGGCACGCCAGTATAATATGTGTAGCTTTCCCGCTAAAATATGTCAAAACTTATCGTTACTCAGTATGTCACGCCACACTTACTAATCAAACATTCTTGCTTTTCGCGCGCTTTTTGCAAATCTGACAGTTCCGTGAAATTTATTTCGTCATGTCGGATTCTGAGGACGATCCCGACTACCAGCCGCCTTCACACGAACCAACAGACAGTCGGATCAGCGATTCTGGCGAGAATTTCGAAGAATCTTTGTCAAACCAAAGTCAACTTCAACTTTCAACGGAACCATCAGGTTCACAGATCTTACCGGAATCCAGTTGGAGTATACCGTACAAGAAAGAAACAGTTCTCATTTACGGTTATTCCAGGTATGAAAAATATAAGTCCTTACTGTCGAAATGAGTTTAACTTTTGGTCATTGTTTGTAGATGATGAAATTATTGATTTGATGGTGACAATGACTAATTCATATGTAAATAAAAAAAATCATTATTCATCGTGTAACTAGAAATAGTCGGTTGACTAAGTGGAAAAACTGTGATGCTGCTGAAATAAAAAAAAAATCTCGGTTAAACTTATTTGGATGGGTCTCAAAAAGTTACCAAAAATAAGTGATTATTGGAGCAAAGACATATTATATGAAAATAAAGCGGCAAAAATGATGATGAGCATAAATGATATAACTACTATATAACTACTTCGATGTTGGTATTTCGAGGATACATTTTATATGAGCTTATCAACAACAGACCTTTTAACAGTGGTAG
This sequence comes from Parnassius glacialis, assembly GCA_033319125.1. Lineage (NCBI taxonomy): Eukaryota > Metazoa > Arthropoda > Insecta > Lepidoptera > Papilionidae > Parnassius > Parnassius glacialis. The sequence goes on along the minus strand of JAVANC010000022.1, from coordinate 30,248,343 downwards.
AGCCACGCGGCAGCTTTTGCTGTCGCACGGATGGGCCGGCTCGAACCGGGGTGGTACCACGACCTCACAGAATACCAGCGTGAAGTAGAGATTTACCTCTGCGTTTCACTTGGTGAGTGCAGGTGGCCGGAGGCCCTTGTTACTGGAAATGAGGCATTCCATCTTAGTCCTCACGGGTGACAACGCATCTGCATTTTGATTCGCAAACGAGGATAGATGTAGATGTCTATGGGCCGAAGCAACCACTTACCATCAGGTGGACTGTGTGCTCGTTTGTCACCCTAATCTAATAAAAAAAAGAAGACCATTTTATAAAAATAAGAAGTTTTGTAGAAACCATTTCTAAAAAGTTTGACATGTTCAAAACACCTGGAGAGTTTCTCCCTGTTGATGAAACAATAGTGGCTTTTCGTAGCCGGATTGATTTTATGCAGTAAATACCTGGATAACGAAATAAGTATGAAATAAAATAATTTACAATTTGCGATGACGATGGATATACAAATGACGTGATTATTTATGAAGGGAAGAAGACTACGTCTACATCAACTCAGTTTACATCAACTCAGTCAACATCAACTCAAAATGCATCATCTAATAGTCATGAAACTAACAGAAAAGTAGTTGAACGAATAAGTATTGTTACTGACAATTCTCATATAAGTATTGATTTAGCTCAAAATCTTCCTCAAAACGACACCCATTTAATAGGGACGCTTAGCTTAAATAAGACATGAAGAATTATCGTAGTTTATATCAGGTTATTTTAAATTAAGTAATTTGTTAGCTTTGACCAGCTGCAGCTGCCGTGTAGTGGCGGTCAAGAATATCCACTACCCCATATCCTCCCGTGGGTGTCGTAAAAGGCGACAAAGGGAAACAGGCGGGAGATGGGCAGCAGCATCTTCCCGATAATAGCCAAAATTACAATAAAAAAACTGCGGTTGCCAACCCGCTCGCCAAGCGTGGCAACTATGGCAAATACCCCCCAATGATCAAAACAACACACAGACGGCCCCCAGTCCCCGGCGGCCCCGCTATTCCTGGCTACGGTGGCGACTATGGTAACGGCGGGGCAGGGGGTGCTAAGAATCTCCGGTGGAGGTTCGGTTGCCACCTACGACGACTCGACCTGGCAACGTACAACGCTCGCACCCTGAGGACTGACGAGAAGATCGTGGAGGTGGAAGAAGAGATAGACAAGTTGCGCTGGCATATTATAGGATTATCCGAAGTCCGAAGAGAGGGGGAGGACACGGTAATCCTCGAATCCGGCAACTTGCTCTATCACCGGGAGGGCGACCATCTGTCTCAAGGAGGTGTCGGATTTATCGTCCACAAGTCTCTCGTTAACAACGTTGTAAAGATTGGGAGTGTGTCGACGAGGGTTGCGTACCTTATACTCAGAATCACCAAACGGTATTCGCTGAAGGTCATACAGGTTTACGCACCAACCTCGGCACACCCCGATGAGGAAGTGGAGGAAATGTATGAGGATATCTCTAGAGCCATGCATTCCTCCAAAACCCAATATACGGTGTTAATGGGAGACTTCAATGCAAAACTAGGCACAAGAGAGAACGGTGAGCTGAAAGTAGGGATATTTGGAATAGGGCAACGTAACCCAAGGGGCCAGCAGCTGGCCGACTTCATGGAGAAAGAGGGACTTTTTATGATGAACTCTTTCTTCAAGAAGCGGCCCCACAGGAAGTGGACCTGGTCGAGCCCCGACGGTTCGACAAAAAATGAGATTGACTTCATTATGACGACCAGACGACAACTGTTCAGTGATGTCTCAGTGATCACGAGGGTGAAAACCGGCAGCGATCACCGAATGGTTAGAGGCACACTGAACCTAAATGTTAAGTTGGAGAGGTCTCGTCTGATGAAGTCAACGCTCCGTCCCCCTCGTGCTCTAATCCAAAGTCCCGAAACCTTTCAGCTCGAGTTACAAAACCGTTTTCAGTGCCTAGAAGACTGCAATGAAGTGGACGATATGAATGACAAGCTCGTGGAAACTGTCCATGCGGTCGGAGCTAAGTTCTGCAAGACCCGCCGCAGAAGAACACAAAAACTCTCCGATCACACTCTTAATCTCATGGCTGTTAGACGGGAGATGAGGCTACATTCTTCAACAGATTTGACAGCATACAGGCAACTGAACAGACAGATCTCCAAATGCATGCGGCGAGACTTACGCAACTTCAATACAGCTCGTATTGAAGAAGCGATCGAGCGGAACCAAGGCTCCAAAGTCTTTGCCAGAGATCTGTCTGCCAGAAAGTGCCAACTGTCAAAGCTGAAGACCGAATGTGGTAGCATCGTTTCCGGGGCACCTGAGATTTTGAGTGAGATTGAGAGGTTCTATGGGCAGCTGTACACGTCATCGTTGGAACCACACGCAAGTGTGAGTAACGATCCAAGAGCGAGTCTTATTCGACACTATACCGAAGATATCCCGGACGTCAGTCTGAGCGAGATTAGAATGGCTCTCCAGCACCTTAAAAACGGCAAGGCCCCATGCGAGGATGGAATTACAGCGGAGCTTATGAAAGCGGGTGGAAGACCGGTACTTGAAGTCCTTCAGAAGCTCTTTAATTCCGTCCTCCATGGTGGCATTACACCGGAGGCGTGGAGCAGAATTGCGGTGGTCTTGTTCTTCAAGAAAGGTGACAACGCTCTCTTGAAGAACTACAGACCGATTTCCCTTCTGAGCCGCGTCTACGTGCTGTTTTCGAGAGTCATTACGAATCGTCTCGCGCGCAGACTTGACGACTTCCAGCCTCCCGAACAAGCCGGTTTCCGAAAGGGCTTTAGCACCATAGACCACATACATACCCTACGGCAAATTGTACAGAAGTCCGAAGAGTACAATTTGCCACTATGTCTGGCGTATGTGGACTATGAGAAAGCCTTTGATTCCGTCGAAATTTGGGCGGTGCTGCAGTCCCTTCAGCGGTGCCAAGTTGACTGTCGGTATATCGAAGTGCTGAAGTGTTTGTACAGTAGAGCTACGATGGCTATCCGAGTACAGAACCAGAGTACGAAACCTATCCAATTGCAGAGAGGTGTAAGACAGGGTGACGTTATATGCCCGAAACTCTTCACCGCTGCATTGGAAGACGTTTTCAAGCTTCTGGACTGGAAAGGATACGGAATTAACATCAATGGCGAGTACATCACTCACCTTCGATTTGCCGACGATATAGTCCTCATGGCAGAATCGCTGGAGGAACTAAGCACTATGCTCAATGACCTCAATAGTGTCTCCCAACGGATAGGTCTTAATATGAACATGGACAAAAAAAAGATTATGTTTAATGTCCATGTCACACCTATGCCGGTAGTTGTTGGGAGCACTAAGCTCGAAGTTGTTGACGAGTATGTTTACCTGGGACAAATAGTCCGACTAGGTAAGTCCAACTTCGACCGAGAGGTCAATCGACGGATTCAACTCGGCTGGGCAGCGTTCGGGAAGCTACGACACATCTTCTCGTCAGAAATACCTCAAAACCTTAAAACAAAATTGTACAACCAGTGCGTGTTGCCAGTGATGACTTACGGAACTGAGACGTGGTCCTTCACTGCTGGCCGTATGAGGAAGCTCAAGGTCGCTCAGCGAGCTATGGAGAGGGCTATGCTCGGAGTTTCTCTGCGTGATAAACTTAGGAATGAGGATATCCGCAGTAGAACCAGAGTAACCGACATAGCCCAACGGATTAGTAAGCTGAAGTGGCAGTGGGCCGGCCATATATCTCGAAGAACCGACAACCGATGGGGAAGAAAGGTTCTCGAGTGGCAGCCTCGTACCGGTAGGCGAAGTGTAGGGCGTCCCCCCACAAGATGGAGTGACGACCTGGTAAGACATGCAGGAAGTCGATGGATGCAGGTGGCTCGGGACCGTGCTTTGTGGCATTCCTTGGGGGAGGCCTATGTTCAGCAGTGGACTTGTGAAGGGCTGTAATGATGATGACCAGCTGCCGTGTAGTGGCGACGTAATACGAGTATAATAAGTACCTATCACCCACTTTCATGCAATAAACACAAATGCGACGATGGCAAACACCAGAAAAATTTTATGGCTTCCGATACATGAAAACGTGAGGAATGATCATAGCTCATTTCAGATTCTTTTAAATTAATTCACTTTTTAATTTTAACCAGTTGTTGTGTGGTGGCGACGTAATCTACACAAATAAATAAAATTGAAGTGTCTGTTTGTAATGTCGAAATAACAGTTTTTTTACTATATGCATATGAAAGTATATACGGTACTTATAAAAAAACACGATTTTTAAAATTTTATCTGTCTGTCTTTCTGTTTGTCTCTTTGTCTGTCTGTCTGTTTGTTCGGGCTAATCCTCGAAACGGCTGCACCGATTTTGAACGGACTTTCATTGACAGATAGCTGATGTTATAAGAAGTAACTTAGGCATTTTTATTTTAGAAAAATAATTAGGGTTCCGCGCAAAAAATTAAAACCCATGAAATCCGATCGTAATAAATTACGCGGAGGCGAAGTCGCGGGTAACAACTAGTATATAATAAGAATGCATCAATCAACCCATTTCGTCCCGTGAACGTGGTTAAATGCGATGGTGGCGAATATCATAATATCTTATAGCTTCCGAAAAATGGCGGTGTAACCATCTCGATTACGTATGACGTAAAATTCGCCTGGCCCTGCGGTCTTTCATCTACCTGCCATGCGTGATGATTAAAGCAAACTCCACAAACAACAGGAGAGGCCTACGTGCAGCAGTGGAGTTCTACTGACTGTTATACAAAAATAAATATAAAGAAGTACATAGGCTGCACTAAAAGTATCGGGAATGGAATATTTCCACTGTTCCTATCATATTAAAATATTTTTAATTGAAAACTCTTTGGTTTTAAAAATCGAATACCATTTATTTATTTAAAAAATGATTCTCGGTCTTGTCACAAGGTTTTGTCAAACTTGTTTAGTCGTTGAGAAAATGGAATTGACTCGAGAAAATTCAAGAGCGATGTTTTATTATGATTTTCGAAGTGGTTTAACACAAAAACAGTGTGTTGACCAGATGATTTCTGCATTTGGTGATGAGCCCCATCCAAAACCACAATTTATCGCTGGTTTGCTGAATTTCAACTTGGACGTGTCAAGCTCAGTGATGATCCCCGTCAAGGTCGTCCAAAAACTGCAGTCACCCAAGAAAACGTTGATGCTGTGCGTAAGCTGATTGAGGAAGATCGACATGTGACATACCGCGAAATTCAGGCAACTTTAGACATTGGCATGAGTCAAATACAAATAATCTTGCATGAATAATTAGGTGTAAAAAAGTTGTTTTCCCCATGGATACCGCATTCGCTCTGTGAAGAGCAAAAAGCGGCTCGCGTTACTTGGTGCGTCAGAACTCTCGAAAGATTCGACGCAGGATCCTTAAATGCTGTATACAACATCGTATCAGGTGACGAATCCTGGATATATGCGTACGAACCCGAAACAAAAAACCAGTCACGAGTTTGGGTGTTCGAAAATGAGTTAAAGCCAACAAAAATTGTTCGTTCACGGAGTGTTGCAAACAAATGATGGCCACGTTTGTCTTCAAAACCGGCCATGTTACGACTATTCCTCTTGAGAGACAAAGAACGGTTAATGCAAAATGGTATGCTAGCATTTGTTTGTCACAGGTCGTTTCTGAACTCCGTAAAGAGAACTGCAACCGCCGCATCATCCTCCATCACGACAATGCGAGTTCTCACATCGCACACAACAAAAGAGTTTTTAGAGCAAGAAAACTCTTAGACCATCCGCCGTACAGCCCCGACCTAAGCCCTAATGATTTCTATACTTTCCCTAAAATAAAGAATAAATTGTGTGGACAGAGATTTTCATCACATGAAGAAGCTGTGGACGCCTACAAAACGGCCATTTTGGAGACCCCAACTTCCGAATGGAATTGTTGCTTCAACGATTGGTTCCATCATATGGAAAAATGTGTCAAATTTCGCGGAGAATACTTCAAAAAGCAATAAATACATTTTTAACTAGTAATGTTATGTTACTTCCTTGATTCCCGAAATTTTCAGTGCCCTCGTACCATTAAATTTATTCTATAATGATTTAACCATTAACATTGGATAATGTGCAGGCATTAAAGTGTAATGCCTTGGCATAATGCCTACTGTCTCTTTATAAGGACAGTATGTAATTGTGTATTACGTAAGTCTGTTTATGCAATACATGATTAGAGGAAGATATTGTAAATGTATTCTGTCTGAATGCCATACGTAAATATAAATTTCCGTCATGCTTCCAACTTATTGTTATATGGTATTTTATGTTCGCAAACTTATTTGAGTGTTTGCTCCAACGTTTTATTTCTTCAGTTTTTTAACGTATTTTTGTTAATACTTTTTTTTCATCTTCATTACTCAAATAAATTACATATTTTGAAATATTACTTTGCATGAGTAGAATAATAGATTCAATAGGTGCTAATGACAATTTCAAACTGTACATTTTTAACGTAAAATCATTCATTACAATTTATAGGTTATTTGTTAGGATCATGCATCGCTCTGTTTCATCTTATGGCACATAAAAAGAATGTTAATAATGAAGTAGAGTCTATTTTAAAATCAATTCGAATACGCGGTAGAGCCATGCTGCAGCTATATTGGTAATATAGTTGTAGGTAATATAGTATAGGGGAAGGACCACGATCTCACAGCATACCAGCGTAAAATAGCAGCTTAACACTGCTGTGTTTCGTATGGTGAGTGTAGAGAACCGGAGACCCTTTTTAATGGTAAAGAGGCATTCCATCTTAGTCCTCACGGGTGACAACGCATCTTGATTCTTTATTGAGGATAGATGTGGATGTTTATTGGTTCATAGCAACCACTTACCGTTAGGTGGACTGTGTGCACGTTTGTCATCCTATCCTATAAAAAAAAGAATATTGGCAAAACCATAATCTCACTTTCTATAATTCAAAAGTCGTTATTACTCGTTTGACTGTCTTAAACAGTGTTTGTTGTAGAGCCACACTAGAACTATATTATGGTTATAGCACGAATGGGTCGGCTCTACCGACGTGGGACCACGCTCTCACTGAATAGCAACGTAAAATAGCAGCTTAATGCTGCTGTTTTTTGTATTGTGAGTGTAGAGAACCGTTTTATTGGAAACGAGGTATTGGGGTGACAACGCATCTGCATTTTGATCATCATCATTCATGATGATGATCAAAATGCAGATGAAGTATCAAAATGATGAAGTATCAAAATGATGCAGTATCAAAATGATGAAGTATCAAAATGCAATTCTGCATTTTGATACTTCATCATTACTATTACAGATATTCACAAGTCCACTGTTGAACATGGGCATCCTCCAAGGAATGCCACAAAGCACGGTTCTGAGCCACCTGCATCCATCCTGCATGTCTTACTAGGTCATCATTTCATCTAGTGTAGTACTTTTGATACTTAATCGAGGATAAATGATGTCTATGGGCCACACCATCCATTTTTCATCAGGGGGCATTATGTGCTCGCTTGTCACCCTTATACTATAAATAAATAATAGTTTAAAAAAAAACTAAAAGCAAAACACGCTTTCATAGATAACCGAACTAAAAAGTAGAAAATCATTTTCAATAAGTTTAAAATAAGAAAATAGTGGTTAACATAGAACAAATCATTTTGTTATAATTAATAAAATCAGACGTTACTTTGCGGAAGTCCATTATATTAAAGTTGCCAAAAAATTACTTCGCGTACATCCGCTCGATAAAATAAATGATTTGTCTTACCTAGTTTAAAGAGTACCTCCCGCCCTCCCTCAATTGCGTGCACTATCCCCGTCACCACAAATCCCAGCACCACTACTCCCAACACCACTACACTAGGAAAGACACACCATTGACGACAATACGACATGTGTTTCGCCTCTACACGAGGCATCTTCAGGTGATGTAGACTCTGCGATAGCTGACCGCTAAGGACTTACTTACTTAGCGGTAAAGGTACGGGAACAACGTTATTAAAAGTGGATGTGTCTTTTTTCAGTCTGTTTAAGAGCTGATTACGTTTAAAATTTACGTAAACAACGTTTAAATGTCTCTTCGAGCGTGTGTTTAAAGTAATTAAACATTGCGTTTAACTTAACTCTGACGCTTTTAATTAAAAAATAATGGCGTTTCCTTTCTACTTCGTGATTTTGTTCAATGTTATACTTTTTTATGAAATGACGTTTGCATTACACGACTGCAAAGTTGTTTTAAATTTATAACAAAATAGTATCACGCCTGTAATCCTTAAGCTACTTACTTGCATAGGCAAAAGTACTTGACGGCTCCGTGGGTCAGTGACTTAGCAATGAGTTGTTGCGTTGGGGCTCTCGGGTTCCTAACCCACACAGTACAAGTATTTGTATAGCCTACAAATAATTGTTCCTCGTCTGGATGTTTGTCCTCGTGCAATTTGTGTTTGTAAACTGCCTCCACGATACAGGAGAAAATCCTACTGTGGGGGTAACGCTTAAAAAAAAACAATCTACCAAATCAAGCGAAAAAATATGGTCTTCGATGAAAATTTAAAAAAAGTGAAGCCTATCGCCTATACAATCAAAAATCCCAATATCCCGTTAGTCATCTTTTACATGTTAAGCAACTAGGCAACACAGTGCGTACATTCATTGCAAATTTTTTTTCGTTATAAGTTTTATATGTGATAAAACCACGCTTCATATGTGATTGAGCCACACTGCAGCTATCTTATGGTTGTAGCACGAATGGGTCAGTTCAACCGGTGTAGGACTACGCTCTCACAGAATATCAGCGTAAAATAGCAGCTCAAAGCTGCTGTGTTTCATATGGTGAGTGTAGAGAACCGGAGACACTGTTTAATGGAAACGAGACATTCCATTTTTGTCCTCAGGGGTGACAACGCATCTGCATTTTGATTTTTAATAGAGGATAAGTGTAACTGTCTGTGAGCCATAGCTAGCACTTACCATCAGTTCGGCTGTGAGCTCGTTTCTCACCCTTATTCTATATTAACAAAAACTTAAGTCCCACATAAACATGGGACCTACAAGTCTCAGGCAAACATAAGATTTACTAATTTTAATTATGGATGGATGGATTTACGTCCATCGTACGTACGTCGTAGAATTGTATTTCTATTAATTCTTGTATTTATCAAGTTCAATGTATTTTTCATATATTAAAGATTTTTTTAAAGGATAAGGGTGACAAGCGAGTACACCGTCCACCTGAGTGGTAAGTGGTTGCTGTGGCCCATAGACATCTGCATCTATCCTCGGGTGCGAATCAAGATGCAGATGCGTTGTCAGCCGTGAGGGCTAAGATGAAATGTGTCGTAACCAGTAAAAAGAGTGTCCGGTTCTCTACACTCACCATACGAAGCACAGCAGCACTAAACTCTCACTAACATTCAAACAAACTTACTTGCGTCATAATGATATGATGCAAGTAAGTTTGTTTGAATGTTTATAAACAAAGATAATAAGCAAGCCTGTTAAAAACTGTGAGTAAAAAAATATGAGCACAAAGAATTGGTCGGGCATAAAAGAATGTATATACATAATATTATAATCACATAATATCAATCGACATAGTCCGAAAAGTAAACTTAAGTTGCAATAGGCCGGCTGTACAGTTCGAAAAACTGGCAACTGATGGGGTAGAAAGGTTCTCGAGTAGCAGTCTCAAATCGGTAAGCACAGTGTAGGGCCTCCCTTGATGGATTGGCTACCCGGTAAGAGGTGCAGAAAGTCGATGGAGACTGTTGTCTCTGGACCGCGTTTTTTGGTATGTTTTTCGGATTATGTTCAGCCGTGGACTTATTGTGTGAAAGGCTGTAATGATAATGATGATGATGGTAATACTATCCATTTTGCGAAGAGTTTGGGATACGAAATTTGAACTCAATTAGATTTTAGTAGGTATTTGTGTTTTCTTAATTAGCATATAGCAAGGCCACAGAACACAATTGCTCTTTATCAAGAGAGCAAGGCTCATTCGCCAAATGTGACAGTAATTTCGCCTGAATTTTGAGTATATTAAACTCTCTTTAAAATATCATAAACAAAAAACACTAGCTGTTATTTACTTTAAGTCCCAATATAACAACTTGCCCCCACCTATCCGCCAACTAAATACCATCAGCCTTTTCAAGGTAAAAGTAAAAGTATATTTTTGTTACTTTAAGATTTAGGGCGGATAAAATAGCTGCGTTATATTTTCATAGTATTATATAAATATCTATATTGTTTTATTGTATATACTCACTATATTATTTATTATATACATTTATATATACCTACTGCATAAATAAAGTTCCCATCCTTTTTCGTTTCCATTATTTTATTTTTTTTATTTTGATAACATCTTTCTCGAAAATAGAAATAAAACGAACATACTATCCTCGCGGGCGAGTCCAACCTCAATGGGCATTGCTGAAAACCAACGCTACCGCAATCCTGCGATAGCATTACGTTGAGTCAGTGCCCTTTTCAGCATCACATCACTCATGCAATCGGATCATTTTATGACTGTTTTTGTTATTTACTTTTATCTTTGATTTTTTTATGTATTATTTTATTTTCTGTACCACAACTGTATGAGTGTATGTTGCTGAATAAATGCATGTCTATGTCTATGTCTATGTCTATTCAACCAATCTAGTTATAAAAAGCTATCATATCAATCTTAATCTGAGATAAATCATAAAAGCATTGTTATAATATTTTAGAACAATGCTGTGTCACCAAGCACTTCGTTCAAAAATGTAATCATAAATCAACAAAAAGTTGAGCTACCAGTTTACAAGCAGCTTTCACCTGTTATAATCCATTTTGACAGCGCCCAATGCATTGAAAGATTTATTGTTGTATTGTGTGCTTTATTGGAAAACATTTCATGTTCTTTTATTTTACACCATTGTATAAACTTCAAGGAAGTTTTACTTAAGAATGTCAGGAATAAAGGAGTAATTTTTATAACTTATTTTGAAATTAATCTGGGCGTCTTCAAGGCAAGAGTGAAAAGGCTTTTGTTACGTTAAGGCAGTGCGATTTACCATCTAAGGCTGCACCACCATTTACCACCAGGCTGGGTTGTGGTCAAGAACTGGCTTATAATAAGTAAAAAAAAACTACTACTTGATAAAGAGTTTCGTTTAGAATCCAAAACGAAATTTAAATATTCATTTACGGTTTAAGGTGAAAGCGCCATGGTAACCCGCGAATATTTTTTACGTTTTTTGCAATTTGTAGGTCAGTGTCAGGTTGTATGTTTAATATAAAAATATAGTATAACCTGACCCTGATCTGCAAATTCCAAAATACGCAAGAAAATTTGAATTTCACGGGCCACCCTGGAGCTTCCACCTTAACTTAATTTTACTACAATATAAAAATTTCATTTACTTTATTAATTATTATTATTACTTTATTAATAATTAACTTCTAGCGACCCGCCTTTGTCTGGATGGAGGCTTTGCATTGTGACGTTATTTATATGTTTAGTTTTTTTAGTTTAGTTTAGATATTCAAATATCAATATTTTTACCAATTGTTCCTTTTTCAAAACGAGTCTTCAAGTTTCATAGAATAGAATAGAATAGATTATTTTTTTATTCAATATTGATTATTACATAATACTTATTGAAAGTCATTTTTTATTTACCACTGGTTCGGAAAATACCTCAATCCTGGGAAGAACCAGCAAGAAACCCAGCGGGACTTTTTTTTTAAACATAATTTCACTTAACAATAATTTTGTTTATACAATTTTTAAATGATATTTTCATAGAACCAGCATGGTGGCGATCACCCTATTCCCAGGGGTTATTTTCATTCATGTATTCCTTGATATTATAATAACCCTTCTTGTACAGTTTTTCTTTAATAAAACTTTTAAACTTGTTTATTGACAAACTTTGAATATGTTCTGGGATTTTGTTGTAAAAGCGTATACAGGAGGAGTCTAGTAACTGGCATTACAAGCTTATGTTTGTTCCTAGTGTTTAAAGTATGCACATCCTTATTCTTATTAAAGCTATTTATGTTTTTATGCACATACATTACATTCTCATAAATATATTGCGATGCCAAAGTTAATATGTTTATTTCTTTAAATTTTTCTCTGAGGGACTCTTTACAATTTAGGTTATAAATCGCCCGTACGGCTCTCTTTTGCAAAACAAATATAGCTTCAATATCAGTCGCATTACCCCATAGCAAAATTCCATAAGACATTCATATAAAATATACCATAGATCCCTCCTGGCCTTGATATCTGTCTGTGTGTAAAGTTTCATCACAATCGGTCCAGCCACTCCAAAGATTTGTCCGGACAGACACAGACAGTTTTAACAGTGGTAGAGCCATGCGGCAGCTTTTGCTGTCGCACGGATGGGCCGGCTCGAACCGGGGTGGTACCACGACCTCACAGAAAACCAGCGTGAAGTAGCGGTTTACCTCTGCGTTTCGCTTGGTGAGTGCAGGTAGCCGGAGACCCTATTTGCTGGAAATGAGGCATTCCATCTTAGTCCTCACGGGTGACAACGCATCTGCATTTTGATTCGCAAACGAGGATAGATGTAGATGTCTATGGGCCGCAGCAACCACTTACCATCAGGTGGACTGTGTGCTCGTTTGTCACCCTTATCCTATAAAAAAAAAGACAAAAACTTTAAAAATGATTATATAATATGTTCCTATAACATGCAAGTAACCCGCAGCTCAATAAAAGATAGTTATTTCGATATTGCAGACATATACTTCAATTTTATTTATATGTATAGATTTTATAATCAATATATAATCAAACTACTACAAACAAAGCCGCTTGCAGAAGCTTTTGGAGAACCTAAGATAATTCTTAACCGGTGAGTTTGACAAAAAACTAGTTTTAAACGTGGTAGAGTCAGGCCAACACGAATGGATCGACTTGACGGGAATGGACCACGTTCTCACAGAACACCAGCGTGAAATAACATTATAATGCCGCAGTTTTTAATGGTGACGAGAACTGGATGCATTTCATCTTAGTCCCCACACCGATGTGATAAAAACTTTTATTTTGATCCATTTATACCTGGTGATAAGTGGATGCTGTTGCCCATACACCAAACCTGGACAAATACTCACGTTTGTCACATTTTCTTCCACAAAAAAGAGTTGTCACCTTTAGTGTATATAATAGTCATATCGATCTATTGAATCTACAACACGGTAAGCATCTAAAATACTAAAAGTCTTAAAATGACTTTTTCACGGTAATATAAGATTCGTGTCCAGTGTGTTAGTACTGCTATCGTCAAGTTGTATGATGAGGAAGTAAGTTTATCTCCCAAACGAGAAGGGCCTTTTTTACATTTATTTATTTATATAAACATACTTACATTATTATTACAATTCTCTCGCCAAATCTATATCTTTGAGTACTACGTGGTAGAGCCATGCTATAGCTTATTATGACTGCAACAAGAGTGGTTTGGCTTGACCGGGAGGAATACGCTCGCACGGCATACCAGTGTGAAATTGCAACGTAATTCTGCCATATTTCTTATATTAGAGGTGAAAATAATTTGCGTTTGGATGCTTAATTGAGAATGTATGGGTATATGGACAACAGCATCCACTTATCATCAGGTGGACAGTGTGCGCGTTAGTCATTATATCTTCCATAAAAATAAGTAGACGCTTAAAGACTATTGTTTCACTTAAAAGTAAAAAACAATAATAAAATTGACGAAGATGACAAGCAGAATGAAAATTACACAAAGCCGGATCTAATGCAGGCTGTTTTATGACAAACCAAGATCCGTTCTTGGTTTGTCATTAAAACAGCTTCACGGACAGTCGTATGATTAAACAAGTGAAACTACGTAAACATAATTAATATTACTGTCAAGTAAGTAAGTGTCAAATATTTTTACCGAAGTTTTAATGTTAGCTAGGATGCTAAGTGATTAGAATATTATTTTATGCAGTTTTATCATGAAATCTTAATTACCGTTTCCCCTAATTTTCTCTCTCTCCCTGTCTCTCTCTCTACAACACAAGGCAATACAACGAAGTGTGTTTGTCGTGACGTCATATTGCACTTTCGACCAAACGTAGTCAATTCAGGCCTTAGGTTTAGGGCTTAGTCTTATATTAATTAGGTGTGAACTATATTATCAAGCAGTGGACTGCTAAAACTATTACATTTAGACATTTTGTGATTTGTTATCGTAAAGCTAACCACTTTTGCATTTCCCTGTAAACCTGTACTTACATAAAATATTACTCAACCTTTTTTAATATTTATTTATTTATTTATTTATTCATAGGACACCAGCAGTGCACACATTATTACATTTAATTGAACGTGAGCTTAATCTAGGGACTGATGTGTGCACCCTTATAGGTGACACAGCATTACAAAATACTACATATAGGTATAAAAAATTAAGACAGGGCAGAGCTACAATAGCTTATAAAGAAATATGTCACAAACAATAATACTTAAAGATAATTTATAACCAAGACAATAAAAAACATGCACATAACTAAGCAACAGCTGTAGGGAACGTGGATATTAAATTATAATTAAATTATTCACAAATTATTTATAATACTGATCTATTACATTTTTTCTATATTTAGGGAAAAATATAAATGTGCTTGTCATATATGATGGTAAGTGGTGATGCAGCCGAAGATGGTAATGTCAAATCTGCAAGTGCCATCTTCAACCGAGTTCCAATAATGAGAAGACTAAATTTGACGCATTTGTTTTTTTATGTATGTTCATCGATTTCTCGGTACCGTCGGAACCGCTTTTAATAATTCTTCATTTACTTAGGTTGTATACATCAAGGATAGTTCCACGTCCACATTAAAGATATAAAATCTCTTTATAGGTCCAAAAATAGGAGATGAATTTTTTAAGGTAACTGTTTAGACGATATTCTAGTTGTTACCTTGAACTTGGGATATTTCTTGGTCGAACTCAAAAGGGTAAAATAATTAATCTTTAAAAAAATCTAAAACCGAATTAAAAAAAGGATACAATTACATATTTTTAAATAATAGCTTCTGAAGTCAGTATTTTATTCTTTTTGTTCAGCCAACTACAAACAGCATTTTAAGATCAAAATATGTATGCTTGAGCTCGTCAATTAAAAAAAACATCACAACTGAGCGCCTTGAGACTTAATTATGTAATGACGTCGGAGTCGGAGCAATGGTTCTCTTTGATAACCTCCGCGACCCGTCTGTCCAGTATCGGTGTCAATCGGGCAGATTAACTTTCGAAATCATTTAGGATGCCTTAATTTTTGTCGGTTCCCTGCCCTTTACAACCCTAACAATTTGTAGATGTCATGATTACATTTTTATCTGTATATTCCGATACCAAACTTTCATTAATGAGTTTAAAAATGTATACAGTGTCCAAGTTATATAGTCTATATCTGTAGCTCTTTCTCTCTGAGAATTATGGAACAAGGAAAGTTGTTAGAAGATTTCACACGTCTTCGGAAATTTTTTTATTAGTATTTCTGAATAACTCTATTACTGCAATTATCACGGTCATCGGTGGTATGGTGGCGATGTAAGACAATCTACTCCTTATTTTTATCCAAGAGGCGACTATTGGTAATAGATTGCGTACATTTGTACAGCGTAACAATTTATTGCATACCAGATGTAAAATTTCTAGACTGGCGACGAGGAGCAGCATCAAAAAGAGATATATTTTTTAATTTTAAGTATTAAGAATACTAACTGCAGTAAACGTCTTACGTGGTAGAGCCATGCTGCAGCTATATTAGGAGTATAGTCGTATCACGAATGGGTCGGCTCGACCGGGGAAGGACTACGCTCTCACAGAATACCAGCGTAAAATGGCAGTTTGATACTGCTGTGTTTCGTATGGTGAGTGTAGAGAACCGGAGACCCATTTTACTGGAAAAGAGGCATTCCATCTTAGTCCACATGGGTGACGACGCATCTGCATTTTGATTCTTTATTGAGGATAAATGCAGATGTCTATGGGTCACAGCAACCACTCACCATCAGTTGGACTGTGTGTTCGTTTATCACACTATCCTAATAAAAACCGCCCCAGTTAAGCCTAAAATGCTTTTCGAGGGTTCGTTACAGTAGTGGAATGGCGTATTAAAAGTCATGACCTTTGAGTTTCATAGTCCGTGCCTTTAACCATTAGGCTACTGTTGCTTAGACTACATATTATGGATGGACGTCATCACTCTAGATACATTGTGTCTGGCGTAAACAAGATTAATCACTAAATAGTACCGAGAAATCGATGACGATTTCTCGGTACCGTCGGAACCGCTTTTAATAATTCTTCATTTACTTAGGTTGTATACATCAAGGATAGTTCCACGTCCACATTAAAGATATAAAATCTCTTTATAGGTCCAAAAATAGGAGATGAATTTTTTAAGGTAACTGTTTAGACGATATTCTAGTTGTTACCTTGAACTTGGGATATTTCTTGGTCGAACTCAAAAGGGTAAAATAATTAATCTTTAAAAAAATCTAAAACCGAATTAAAAAAAGGATACAATTACATATTTTTAAATAATAGCTTCTGAAGTCAGTATTTTATTCTTTTTGTTCAGCCAACTACAAACAGCATTTTAAGATCAAAATATGTATGCTTGAGCTCGTCAATTAAAAAAAACATCACAACTGAGCGCCTTGAGACTTAATTATGTAATGACGTCGGAGTCGGAGCAATGGTTCTCTTTGATAACCTCCGCGACCCGTCTGTCCAGTATCGGTGTCAATCGGGCAGATTAACTTTCGAAATCATTTAGGATGCCTTAATTTTTGTCGGTTCCCTGCCCTTTACAACCCTAACAATTTGTAGATGTCATGATTACATTTTTATCTGTATATTCCGATACCAAACTTTCATTAATGAGTTTAAAAATGTATACAGTGTCCAAGTTATATAGTCTATATCTGTAGCTCTTTCTCTCTGAGAATTATGGAACAAGGAAAGTTGTTAGAAGATTTCACACGTCTTCGGAAATTTTTTTATTAGTATTTCTGAATAACTCTATTACTGCAATTATCACGGTCATCGGTGGTATGGTGGCGATGTAAGACAATCTACTCCTTATTTTTATCCAAGAGGCGACTATTGGTAATAGATTGCGTACATTTGTACAGCGTAACAATTTATTGCATACCAGATGTAAAATTTCTAGACTGGCGACGAGGAGCAGCATCAAAAAGAGATATATTTTTTAATTTTAAGTATTAAGAATACTAACTGCAGTAAACGTCTTACGTGGTAGAGCCATGCTGCAGCTATATTAGGAGTATAGTCGTATCACGAATGGGTCGGCTCGACCGGGGAAGGACTACGCTCTCACAGAATACCAGCGTAAAATGGCAGTTTGATACTGCTGTGTTTCGTATGGTGAGTGTAGAGAACCGGAGACCCATTTTACTGGAAAAGAGGCATTCCATCTTAGTCCACACGGGTGACGACGCATCTGCATTTTGATTCTTTATTGAGGATAAATGCAGATGTCTATGGGTCACAGCAACCACTCACCATCAGTTGGACTGTGTGTTCGTTTATCACACTATCCTAATAAAAACCGCCCCAGTTAAGCCTAAAATGCTTTTCGAGGGTTCGTTACAGTAGTGGAATGGCGTATTAAAAGTCATGACCTTTGAGTTTCATAGTCCGTGCCTTTAACCATTAGGCTACTGTTGCTTAGACTACATAATATTATGGATGGACGTCATCACTCTAGATACATTGTGTCTGGCGTAAACAAGATTAATCACTAAATAGTACAACACAAAGTGTTCATTTGGTATTTATCTGTGCATTTAAAGTTAAAAGTTACTTGATAGACTTTTATGCGATTTTTACCACAATTAAAAAAAAAAACGATATAAACTCTTATGATAGCAATATAATGCTGTTGTGTTTCGTATGAAAAATATATAAAACCGGAGAACGAAGACTAGTATAGGCTGGTCCTATATTATTACAACAACTTCAATCTGACTATGACGGCGTTGAAGTAAAGAGAAGCTTTAACAATGTATACATATACTGAGTAAAAGTGGTTCACAATTCGACAGTACCTATGTTAAAACCTTATTCCGATTAAAAGAGAAATAGCAGATAAACAAATGACAAATAACTTTTAATGAAAAGTAAAAGCTGACTTCAAACAACTAAAAAAATAATAAAATACTATTATATTTCACACTCTGAAGTCGGAATTTTAATTCTTAGCACAATATATCTTAGTACCGACTTTAGAATTTGAAATTATTTTTTTGTTTTGGCTCTTTTAATTTCGCTTTTACTTTTGAATAGTTTTTTTTTCACTCTGAAAGTGTTTTTATTTTAAATAGTGAACTAAAAGAAAAAATACTAAATAAATATATATGTATATATATATATATATATATATATATATATATATATATATTTGTTCAATATGAATGTGTATAATGAGATTATTACGGTAGTGGTAAACATTAAACACTGGGAGGTTTTATACTACGTCAAAACTCGGCATTTCGTTAATTGACGACCGGCCCGCGCAAAAACATGAATCATATTGGAACAATACCTCGACTGAGTTTTACAGCAAGTTTATTAGCTTCCCTTAAACATTTGCTATGCTTTGTTATAATTTAAACATAACAAGTTAAATATAACAAGTTTTTTACGTGGTAAAGCCATGCTGCAGCTATGTTCTGGTTGTAGCATGAATGGGTCGGCTCGACCGGGGAAGGACCACGCTCTCACAGAATACCAGCGTAAAATAGCAGCTTAACGCTGCTGTGTTTCGTATGGTGAGTGTAGAAAACCGGAGACCCTTTTTACTGGAAACGAGGCATTCCATCTCAGTCCTCACGGGTGACAACGCATCTGCATTTTGATTCGTAATCGAAGATAAACGTAGATGTTTATGGGCCACAGCAAACACTTACAATCAGATAGACTGTGTGCTTGTTTGTCACACTTATCCTCTATAAGAAAAGTAAATACATATGTGACAAATTTCAGCGTTTGCTTTTTGTTTGCCGCGCTGTTTGTTACGAATTTCGTAGGTTATTTCAGGTAGAATAAAATGATACTTGCTGTTTTTGGGAGTTGAAATGGATTAAACAGTCACGGGGAAGCTACACAATCTTGTCTGACACCTTTTTGAATGCCGAACCAGTCCAAGTAGACCCCGTTGATCCTGACACAAGCAATATCCTAAAAGTCCCTATAAATAGACCTCAATGCCTGTATCAACCCAGCACTCAACCCAAATGAATTCAGTGTTTGCCATAACACATTCCTGTCCACTCTATCATAAGCCAAGTCCAAGTCAAGTTAAAGTTAGAGTTAGAGTTAAAGTCAAGTTAAAACAGTGGTAGAGCCACGCGACAGCTTTTGCTGTCGCACGGATGGGCCGGCTCGAACCGGGGTGGTACCACGACCTCACAGAATACCAGCGTGAAGTAGAGGTTTACCTCTGCGTTTCGCTTGGTGAGTGCAGGTGGCTGGAGGCCCTTTTTACTGGAAATGAGGCATTCCATCTTAGTCCTCGCGGGTGACAATGCATCTGCATTTTGATTTGTAATAGAAGATAGATGCAGATGTCTATGGGCCACAGCAACCACTTACCATCAGGTGGACTGTGTGCTCGTTTGTCACCCTTAACCTATAAAAAAAAGTCCATGAACGCACAAAAAACTTTATGGTTTTTGATCAAACTTCTGTGCGATCATGCGCATGGAATAGACTTGATCCATACATTTGCGGATACCGCATAGGAATAATGTTTACTGTAAGCTTTACATTATTCTAAATTTCTTAATTTTTGCGAACACGCAATACTATAGGATATTTAATGATTTCTTATATTTACGCGAACACTACACATTTAAATAAAACTAATTTTACGGATTTTATCGCGTATATTATTTTATTTTATATTCCTGACGTTTCGAGCACTTTACAGCACCCATTGTCACGGGGGGGGGGGGGGGGGGGGACTGAGGTGTATGACGTCCCAATGTCATAGACGACTACCTCCAAATTAAAAACTATTATTTTTTTGTTCCAATCTACGCAGTATGAACTGGTTCATAAAATAAAAAAAAACAAGTTAATATACGCGATAAAATCCGTAAAATCAGTTTTATTTACCTATAGGATATTGTTCTTCATATTTCAGCAAACAAGAGAGAAAAGCATCTGGTTAATTGTAATATCTCACAGTAACAAGTAAATCCTTTGAATTTTCAAATAAAGTGTTAACAGAGTTGAATAATTTATGAAAATGTTGTTTATTGACTATTGTTTAAGAATTATGCTTGCAATAATTTTAGCATATAGAGAAACTACTTACTTCCTAGATGAATAAGCATGACGTATGTTTTGTATGGAATACTGACTTATGGATTACTATGAGTAAGGGAACAGCGTTAATTACATGAAATACTTAAAGTGAGGTGTGTTTCCTAGCTTTTACGATAACCATCAGCTTGGCGCTAGAATCCTTAGTATTCTATAAACATATCCAAGCCTTCAATTGAAAAAAAGGAGTAAAAGTCTGGACTGGACATGGACATTCTTCCATTTAAATAGAATATGTCATAATGGCCACGTTTAGCAGGCAGATTGGCGAATGCAGTAATTTCGTCGTCTTGCAACTTTGACGCTGCTCTACAACATTAGTACATGTATCGGAGGCCTTGAGATCTTGCTGACATTTTTCTTGATCGAAACTTACAAATCCCAAGGAACGAGAAGATATGCTAATGGATTTTTACTGTTGTAAAGATGACAGAGAATCCGAAGTCCGTACAAATAATTATCTAATATTGCAATAGGTAATTCATCGGAAAGAGAAAGCAGAATGAAATCGAGCCACTATTTTTTTAAACCAAGACACTATTTAATAAATGTACTGCTTTTCATTACATGTTGCATTGAGCTTAATTTGCACTTTCACAAATTATACCAATACAGATTTTATTATACTCATTAATTTCTTGTACAACGCACTCAGTAATTACATACTAAGAAAGCTTAAATTTTAATTGGACCATTCAGAGATCGTTTGCTATGTATTGCACACATATGTATGCACAGGTAATATTATGACTTGACATTTAAACTGTGTTTTCTTTATTACAGTTTCAAGTAATATTGTTGTTTTCGAATAACGTATTTTAACATACTTTGTGTGGTAATTTGTATTTCTGTCCAATAAAGCTTGAGATATAATCAAAATTATTGTAATTTTAATATTTTTGGTACCGAAATATTTAATTAACAATTCGATTTTAATCCAATACCGTTAAATTAGTTTGTTTATGTAAAAGACTTGTTATTTCATAGGCTATGGATTTGGACGATTATTATAAAATATAAATGGTGGCGGCTCGAGTTGCATGGAAAACCTCCTACGGCTCTACTGTAAACCAGGGAGCACTAGAAAAGGAGAGCGTGTGCTTGTTATACATCCCGAATTCTCCTCATTAAGCCCTATGAGTCATGATCATCATCATCACAGCTATTCACAAGTCCACTGCTGAACAAAGGCCTCCCCCAAGAAATGCTACAAAGCTCGGTCCTGAGCCACCTGTATCCATCGACTTCCTGCATCTCTTACCAATTCGTTACTCGTATGTAGTAGAAGTCCGCCCATGAGGTCTAAGAGTGTGTTTAAATAACTACAGACTGTGAGGCAAATGGGTGACATCGCGTATGTGACCCTTTTTTTTGGGTTCCGTACCCAAAAGGTAACCAAACCCTAATACTAAGCCTCCGCCTTCCGTCCGTTCGTTCGTCCGTCAGTCTGTCAGCGGGTTGTATCTCATGATCCGTAATAGGTACAGTTGAAATTTTCACAGAATGTGTATTTCTGTTGCCAATATAACAACAAATAATAAAATAAATTAAAATTAAAGGTAACTCCCCTACTAGAAACGTGTGATGGTTCGGAACCCTTCATGTGCGAGTCCGACTCGCACTTGGTCTTGGTCCAACCGACTTTCATAGACGATGACTGAAATTTATGATGATGATTATAATTATCGTTCCCTAACCTACGCTAAAATCATTACATCCTACATGCCTCATCTGATTTATAATTTATGTGTTAGGGCCATTCTGCAGCTATCTTATGGTTGTAGCACGAATGTGTTGGCTTAACCGAGGAAGGACCATCCTCTCACAGAATACCAGCGTAAAATAATAGCTCAATTATGCTGTGTTTCGTATGATGAGTGTAGAGAACCGGGGTCCCTTTTTACTGGACACGAGGCATTCCATTTTAGTCCTGCGGGGTTGCAACGCATCTGCATTTGATTCTTAATCGAGGCTAGAAGTAGATGTTTATGGACCACAGTATCTACTTACCATCAGGTGGACTGTGTGCTCGTTCGTCCACCTTATTATATAAAAAAAATGTAAGAACCACTAATACAGAGTTAAATATGCTTACATCCAATACGTATGGGGAAAAAAGGTTCTCGAGTGGTGGCCTCGTACCGGCGGACGAATTGTACGGCGTCCCCCCACTAGATGGAGTGACGACCTGGTAAGATATGCAGGAAGTCGATGGATGCGGGTGGCCCAGGACCGTGCTTTGTGGCATTCCTTGGGGAAGGCCTATGTTCAGCAGTGGACTTGTGAAGCGCTGTAATGATGATGATGACATCGAATACATTCAATCCAAATCGGGGTTTTAAAAGGTGTCTCTTATTTTCAATTTGGCACACTTTAAGAGAAAATGTTGAACGTGTGTCTGTTTGCCACATAATTCACCTAGTATTTACGAACTAAGTAATATCTCATCTGTCTGAAATTGTTTTTTAATATCCATGGGTGTAGTAGCCAATTTCCATCTCGTAAATTATTAACTCACCTGTCAATCTAATGATAAATCAAACGTGATTTAAAATAATAAACGTTAAAAATTAAAATGAATTAAACGTGCATGAACCATAAAGTTTCAATTTAATCTTTTTTTAGCTTGTAGTTACGTAAGCGATTTAAAGTTTATATTTCTTTGGCACAGTTAAAATAAAATATCAGTTGTGCTGTGTAGGTATTTAACGAGATAAAGTTAGCCAAAAGTACTCAGTGGTGGGATTCCCTTTCTGCCAAGGAGACGGTCTGGAAATCACCTCCTTGAAATTTTTTTATTTATAAAACTTCATATTATGCACTGTAATGTCGGCGGACTTAATGCCTAAGGCATTATCTACATGTATAACTTAGAGTAATGCAGAGATAAAAGGGGTAGTTGCAAAAAGAAGTACAGAAAGTCTATATGCCATCAAAAACATAACTTGTAAAAAAAGCCAAGTCTCGCAACCCAGTTTTTCTACCTTAAAAAGTTGTGAGATCCATGTAATACCAAGTCGGTTAATTTATTCAGTCCATAGATTGATACATAGATTGACTGTGCAATCGCATAAAAACACAATGTATCTCACAAGTAATACATATTATATTAAATTAGACTGTTAAGTGCGATTGCCAAGTCAATCTATGTATCAATCTATGGACTGAATAAATTAACCGACTTGGTATTATATGGATCTCACAACTTTTTAAGGTAGAAAAACTGGGTTGCGAGACTTGGCTTTTTTTACAAGTTATGTTTTTGATGGCATCTCATTTCTTTTTGTAGATAGTTATATCTAGGTAGCTATTTACACCTATTATTCCATTATACATATATAGGTACACTGATTCATTCACTGCAAATGTAACTTTGTAATACTATATGTTTATATGGGATTACAAAGTTATTTATGCAGTTGGTGTATCTCGAAAACTGGACCGAAATTGTAAAATATTTTAATTTTTCCTTGATTTATATATTAAAAAATAATTGTATTCCAAATTTGATGTTTCTATGTCTCCTAGAAGTGCCTCAGAGTTTTGATGATCGGTCAGTCAGTGAGTGACAAAATTAAGAAATTTTGACTTGTTATAATTCTTAAACTTCTGGTTCAAATTTAATAAAATTTGAAATATACTGAGTTTATACGATGTCTACTTGGTTAGTAAAAATTCATGCTTCTAATTTTGTCCATAACTAAGTTATAGGGTTTCGGAAATGGCTTGAACTGCTTCGAGAAAAGGATGGTACGGCCGTGCCGCTTTTTTGCTCGACTTGGCGGGGGCACTGCCGTGCCCCCAGATTATATACTATATACTATTTCTGACGCGTGAACATTATAGAGCGCCAGTCACAGAGTACATTATATACCAGTTTAATTACAGACTGTGAAAAGATAATTTTAGACGGTTGTCACGGAAATGCATATCAAGCGACAATTTTTTTAAAGATAAAAAAAAACGTTTGAAAGTTATCTATAACTTACAGCATATTTAAATATAAAAGCAATTGTGATACTATATGCATCATTCACACAACGTCCTAGTTGTTTTTTTTTTGTTATTATATAATTGACGTTGTGATTTAGAGTTCTAGCGAATATTGTAAAACAGATAGGTGTTCTGAAATTACGACTACGATTTTTACGTGGTAGAGCCATACTGTAACTTGCACTGGTATAGTTGTAGCACAAATGGGTCGGCTCGAACGGGGAAGGACCACGCTGCTTAACGTTGCTGTGTTTTGTATGGTGAGTGTAGAGAATCAGAGACCATTTTTACAGGAAACGAGGCATTCCATCTTAGTCATCACGGGTGCAGACACGTTTACAGTTTGATTCCTAATCGAGGATAGCTGTACATGTCTATGGGCCACAGCAACTACTTATCATCAGGTGGACTGTGTGCTCATTTTTGTCACCCATATGCTATAAAAAAATATAATATGTACTTATTGGCTTATTACTTCACATGAAAAAAAAACTATCATTAAAAATATATATTATCATTTGCATTATGGAATTAATGTAAGCACTTGTTACTCGTAATCTCTTCTTCTCTTCTTGGTCGTGTTCTTCAAAACTGAAGGTCGTGTCCGTATTTTAGTGCCTTCGTAGCGCTGTTCACTATAGCCCTCCATTCTGTCCGGTCCTCGGCTTTTTGCATTGCAGTCGTGAGTGAGAGGCCAGTAAGTGATTTGACCTGGTCTGACCAGCGGCTAGATGATCGGCCGCGTGGTCTTTTGCCCCCCACCTTACCTACGACTATAAGTCTATCCAAGTTATTAGGCGGGCGTCGGGCAATATGACCAAAGTAACTCAGAATACTCTGGTAACACGTGGTAGAGAGTCTGGTGTCAACACGAAGCTGCCCCAGGATCGATTTGTTGGTCCTCTTAGCGGTCCATGGTATCCGAAGCATCCTTCTCCAACACCACATTTCGAACGCATCAATCCTTTTCTTGTCTGCTGCTCGAATCGTCCATGCTTCAGAGCCATAAAGGAAGATGGAGAACACTAAAGTTCTGACAAGTCTCTTTTTGGTGACATTAGAGATTTTTCTGTTCTGCCAAATTCTTTTTAATCTACTCATTGCACCTTTGGCTATTTGGATTCGTTACTCGTAATAGCTGGTATGAAATAAATTTGAGATTCAGTGTGCTATTAATTTGCTATATACCTATGCTGTAGGGGCGACATAAGATCCGTCACATTCATAGAATCCGTCAGCACATTTCGTCAAGTCAGAAAAATCTTATTACTTTCGATAGATGGCGGTATAACATCTTGTTTTTTTTTAATAAAATTGAAATGATAAAAAAAACGAATTTACAATCCACTTGATGGTAAGTTGCCACTGCAGTCCATGCATAACCGCAGCCAACTTTAAACAAAGATGGCTACACATGCGTTGCTCCTACTGACAACTAATTGTTGTTTCTGTTAGTTAAGTTTACATAATGAATATTGCGATCTCCTGTAATTGAAGGAAAACCTATAGGATTATTAAAATTAGAGTAGTTTTAATATCTTATAATGTTTTATAAGAAAAGAACCTTTGTATCTTTTTTTGAAAGCACTTAAGAAATAAATAAATAAGCACACGCTCTTATATTACTAGATATGTGTCATTTATTCATTTCTAGTGACCAGATCATTCAAGTTTTGATTCGTTTTACGAACCGGGTCATTCGGGTCGATCGTGCAAATGAATGATTTCGAGTTTCAGTACTCTGTGATTAAAACCCGCTCGATAATGTCGATCGTTGGACATTACTATACTCTGGTCGTAGGTCCTGTCACTCGTTTGATCCGGAACGTTCAAAAATGTAATCGCTATCACCAATACTTTGATACGACCCGAGTCAAATCATTCACGATTGGCTCATGTCTATGTACTACTAAGTGATGCCGCCTAATGCCTGATTTATTTTAAACCGCCTGGATTAGGCTCTCGTTAGCAATTTTCTAATCGTTTACGAGTGAGCTTATTAAAGATATGCATAAAAATTCATATACAATGTTATATTATGGCTTCATCGAGCCTGGTATTCGCTGACATCACGCGTTTACCACCCAATATGGTTACCTACCACGGTGGTCTTTAAGCCTTTAGACTACGCAAAACGTGCCCGTTAATCACACTTTATATTTAAACATAAGCATGGTACGTGCTTACTATAGAATAATACAAAACTATTATTTTATTGCAATTAAAAAGTGTAATTTTTTTCTCTCCTAATCATAAAAAGGTAATGTCTAATTATAAACTTATTCTTGGATCTATTTACATTTATTTAAATAAAAAAAAAAAACAGTTTCCAAACTGTTTAACTATTAATGAAAATCGGAATTTGCATGTGGCTTGTGCAGATTCGCTTGCCTGATATTATACTAATTAGATAGACTGATTCGCTTTGCTGATTGGAATGATAATTTAGTACTAGTACATTCTAAGACATCGCCTGTATCTAATAAGCTATGCGATAAGACCTATCAATATCAATATATACAAATACATCCATAGGTCATTTTTTTTTGATTGGATTAGCTGTGTTTCTAATTAAGTACTGGCGTCTTCGACTTAGGATCTTTGCCCAAAGAGCCACGTGGCTGTGTACTAGTGTTTAGTACATCTTTAGTAAGCTATCAACTGGGCGGGTCATATTATAGTGCCACAAGTAGAAGTAATATTTTTATAGAAGTCTTAACGTAAAATAACTACAAATAAATGTTATAGGTGGAGGTGATAGGCGCCAAGATGGAGAAGAATTTCTTAATGTGGGGAAAAACGTTAATAAAATAATTAAAAGAAAGCTCTACACAGCTATTGTTTTGGATCACACTGGCATTTAAACTCACAACCACCTTTAGACTCGGTAGCTGGAAGGAACTCTGAACACTAAGTCAAGCGGGCGTCATAACAAACAAGTTGTAAAGTTGTCCCTTGTTTGCAATCTTGTTTGATCACGGTACTTAACTTATTGAATGTGTTGCTCCTTATCCTTTCGACATATTCTGAGTCCGCTATGTTATTATGACTCAATTGCAGCGTAATTGCTCATATTTATTGCTAATGTTTCTAGGAATTTAAATTGTGGTGGCATTAAGGTCTGTCAGGTGTACGAGTGTTTAATGGATATCCGTTGTCCCTAATAATTTACGTTTTATTTGAAAATTAGCGTTTTCCTGCGGCTTTGCTGGCGTTGTACTTTGGTTTAGTATCATTTTATAATCTAATATAGCAGAACATTCAGTCCTAGGGTTAGGACTTCCATCGTTATTCAATAGGCTGCAAATTTCTCATCAATATTAGTAGATATATTTGCATTAGGTACATATAATATTATGGGTATATATTTAATGACAACATTTTACAATAATTTTTAAACAAAAGCAACGGAGGGTGGATTTGGCCAGTTGGTTGCCAGTTGTCAGGGGGGTGTGAAGGCTAAGTTTAGTTGTACTGACCTTGTTTTCATTGCATATTACTATTAAAAATCGAAATGTCCTGGTTATTCTGTCTTCAAATCCCAATTTTAGAAATTGGGGATCTGCTTAAAAAATATAGCGTACAGGCTAAACGCCACGCTAAGCGTTCTCCACTGATGAAGGTTTAGGGTAATATTAACAAAATTTCTATCACACATCGCCTCCTGACTGCCGTAAGAGTTAACTAAAACGCCGTGATGCATATGATACGGTAGAGCCAGGCTGCAGTTGTATCACGAAATTAATGTGCAGCTAGAATGGGTCGGGTGTATCGGGAAAGGACCACGGTTTAACAGAATAGCAGACCTAAAATAACGTTATAATGCCACCTTCTCTATTGTTATTGTAGATCTTTTAATAGTAACGAGGTATTACATCAAGTCCATACATGTGACAACGCATTTGCATATTGATTCTTAATTGATGATAGATGTAATGTGTCTATGGGCGACAATATTCATTTACCAACAGCTGGTAATCGCACGATTGTCACCATTACTTGTATTAAAAAAATTGGTAGTGTAAGCCCTCTCTTCTGACCCGAAATTCCTCTGCTTTTTTTTTATAGGAAAATGGTGACAAACGAGCATACAGTCCACCTGATGGTGTGGTTGCTGCGGCCCATAGACATCTACATCTATCCTCTATTACAAATCAAAATGTAGATGCGTTGTCACCCGTGAGGACTAAGATGGAATGCCTCATTTCCAGTAAAAAGGGCCTCCGGCCACCTGCACTCACCAAGCGAAACGCAGAGGTAAACCTCTATTTCACGCTGGTATTCTGTGAGGTCGTGGTACCACCCCGGTTCGAGCCGGCCCATCCGTGCGACAGCAAAAGCTGCCGCGTGGCTCTACCACTGTTTAAACTGCTTGATACCACTCTGATCTATTTGTCCCAAGCAACAGTGTATGTACTATTACCTGTTATGTTCCGATTTGGAGGGTAGTAAGCCTCTATTAAAATAGACTGTAAAGTATCTACCTTGGTATTCAGAGATGACAACGTATCTCTTGTCTCTTTTATTTACAGTTAGCTACAGTTATTCTCGAGATGCAGTAGCCATCAATTGGTAGCATATTCGTGATGTTAAGATTATTTAAAAAAAAAACTATACAGTCAACAATATCCCATTTGATAAAAAACAACAATGACTGTGTATGATTCGTAGCAATTTTAGTATCAATTTAGTTAATTTATTATCGTATGTAAGTTATTGTTAAAATGAAGACGTCAGACTAATGATATAATAGGTTTGCTAGTCATTTTACCGCAGACAACGACCATGATAATTACAATCATATTAAGTACAACGATCAGTGTCATGGTTGTGTTGATGAGCTGCCATCTATTTGTTTATAATTGAGGAAATTGAGAAAAAAATATTTCGTATCTCGTCTAATGTGTGTAGCGGATGTGCAGACGCCATCTTATTGGCCAGCTACCTGATTGTAAGTTTTGGGTTTTCTTTGCAAACAATCATGAAATTAAGAAAATATTTTTCATCTGCTGAAGTTACTCTGTATTTAATAAATTATTTGTATATTGAACAGAAAGTTGATTTTACAATTAAGGAGAATATTTTATACAGAATATCCTATAAATATTATAATAACAAAAATCATATAAGTAAGTAATTTTTACTAGTTTTTTTTTTGTAAATTTTCCTATAAATGTTATTTAAAATGGGTAATAAATAGAAACTAATATTTTTATTTTCTATTCATTCATTCTCAACAATAATCATTAGGGAAAATGTACTTAATGTAGGCAGGTAGGTAGGTCCGTAAAGATCAGTACAGCTTAGCTTACATAATGCTATAAAATCATTTACGCAGATTATATCATCAAATCTACAACTGTTAATAGACCAATTTGATAGCACTAAGTATCATAATATAAGTTCAGAGAATCAAACGTAAACAACAGGTGCTTACATATCTATACATCTAAAAAAAAATCAAAAATAACATTCCTAAATATTATTTAACAGGTTAGTTAAAATTTGTTAGGTTCGAAAAATATTTGCTAGACATGTGTTTTAAGTTTAATAGTTTTGTTGCGACAAGAACGTAGTAAGTTGCAAGGTAATAAAAGCAATGATCGCAAATAGTAGCATGACAGCTTATGTACCCAAGTTACCGATAACTTAGACTGATTAACGTATCTAGTTTGAAAATAAGCATTAAGACTCAGATGGGAGTAGTCCCAATACTATTGGTAATATTGTTGTCTATCATAGAACGTCTAATAAACAACAATATTACCAATTACAGACGAAACGAAGAAGATTGTGAAGTAACTTTGGCGGCAGATGCTAATTATAAACTTAAAGAGATAAATAATTACTGTAAATTATTATCTATTTAAAAAGAACTTTGACAAATTGCGATTATAAATTTAATTTAATAGACGACGTGGTTAAGATATAAGGATTCTCAATGTTATTTGTTACAGAGTATAAAAGATAAAGTCGATAGATAGTGTAGATAATGTACGAGCACGTACAAGTACGTTGATGATGGGGAGAGACTGAACGCAAAAAACAAATTTGCGTAATACGCAATACTACAAAAGACGGTTTTACTAGAGAGGTCATGCGGAATATCAAGTTTTTAAATCAAATATTCATCTTCCAAATTAAAATTAAAAGCACACGTAAATATTGCGATTAAAATCAACCAAAGAAAATTGTCAAATTTATTTTTAAATTAATGTATATTGTATGAGTATTTGACGTACTCGAACGTAGCGTACAACACATTTGTCTTCATTATTAAGATGTTCCTTCCCTAGACTTAATTAAAGTTGTAATTTTTGTATTTTGTATATTATATGCGACTGCTTCCTCTTTTTCGGCGTCGTAAGAGGCGACAGAGGGAAACAAATCAGCAGATGGGCAGCAACGACTAAAAATTAAAAAACTCCGGTTGCCAGCCCGCAGGAACTAAGAACACACACAGAATACCAGGGTAAAAAGCAGCACAATTCATATGGTGAGTGTAGAGACCATAGATTTTCTTTACTTGACAATGCATTTGCGTTTTGATCTTAATAGATATCGATTATTTATTGTTGATCTGTCACATAATGCGTTTATCGTCAAGTGGCCGGTGTTTACATATGCTCTTACTTCTTATAGTAAAAAAATCTATATGTAACGTACTCAAATTTTGTATAATTACTACGACTAAATTTAAAATAAAAGTTAAAATATGTCTTATAAAGTTAAATTCCCTCAAATTTTAACAATTTTGATTTCCAAATTCCGTAATGAATGTAGCAATCAGGTTTGGTGGATCAGTTTAGCCTCAGTTTTGTGTTATTAAATAATATTTGTTTTCGCAATCCACGCTACTTCGCAATCCTAAAACGTGATGTACTCGGCATTCAGTTCGTATACTTATTGACGTCATTGTCGACCCAGTTTACCATTGTTGCAATGGTATCATCTTAATGCAAAACATTGGGGACATTTTTATAGTTACATACACTTGGCACGTAGTATTTCGTCCAAATGCTTCAATTGTAGAGGATAGTACAAATAATGGAATTCAGTAGCACTTTGTTAAAACATTTGGTAAGTTTTAATTTTTTTTGATAAATGATTCTTATATTTAAACACTCTTATCATAAACCAACACTTCAAAATGCATTATTGCTATCCCTTGTGTATTTGTCCTGCAATAAATGCTTCATTCAACCGTTTGGTTTATTTTTTTTATTTTCTTTTATAGGATAAGGGTGACAAACGAGCACACAGTCTACCTGATGGTAAGTGGTTGCTGCGGCCCATAGACATCTACATCTATCCTCGTTTGCGAATCAAAATGCAGATGCGTTGTCACCCGTGAGGACTAAGATGGAATGCCTCATTCCTAGTGAATAGGGCCTCCAGCCACCTGCACTCACCAAGCGAAACGCAGAGGTAAACCTCTACTTCATGCTGGTATTCTGTGAGGTCGTGGTACCACCCCGGTTCGAGCCGGCCCATCCGTGCGACAGCAAAAGCTGCCGCGTGGCTCTACCACTGTTAATTACACTGTTTTATAATGATATTAGATTTTTCGAGAGTCTATAATAGTATATATATATATATTCAATGAAAAATAATATTTAAAATGAAAAATACGTTCAAGGTGCTGGCCTCGGAGGCACTTGTTCATACCTTTTCTAAGAGTCCCGTCCTTTATTTAATTTTGCTTAGATTTTATGATGCTTAGTCCTCGACCTATCGCAACTCTAAGAAGCTAAAAAAGAAAAAGAAGAAAAATACTATATTCTCTTGTATTTCACTTGAAATAAATAAAATAATAACCTTAAAATGCCGGCGTAAAATATAAGTCTGCGTGCATAGTACTAATTTCTTGAATATCTCTGAATCATTACGAGAGATTTTCTCTGGCTGAGACTGAGAAGTGCGGCAGTAAGTCTCATTTGGAAATATTTAAATATTTAACGTTTTGTCTATAACATTGGGACGACATTCTCGCACCTGGCCGTTGCCCGATTCGGTCCGATTCACTCCAGTGAGTGACAATGGTTCTCTTTTTGCTTTCGGACGACTTCCGTGCACCGTTGACGTCATTCAATTTAAAATTACGCTTTAAGTTATAAAAATGATTGATATTTAATATAAAAAAAGTTTATTATATATTTTTTTAAATTAATAAGTTTTATTTTTCTTACAGGTAATTTAAAAGTGACCATGAGCTACATGCATTGGTAAGGATTTTTTATGTTCAAACTTATGAGACGTCTTTTATTTTAAATAAAAATTAATATTAATAACCTGAATCTTGGCGTGTGATGGTGGCGTAAGAGAATCCATTATCTCATTTTGTCCCGTGGATGTCACATAAGACGTCTACCTATAGGATATGCCATAATTGTAGCAGAAAAGGTAGCAGTTACGAGTATATAGACTATAATAGGTCGGGGAAAAAGTTTCTTCGTAATTTTTCTTTGTATACAACTGAAGAACAATCTCTTTGCTTGTATTGTTTGTATCTGGCTGGTTGTAATATCATACATATTTAGGACATTAAGAAAAAGAAAAATAAAAAACACTTTCCCGCCATTTTTCAATTGCTTTTTTGTCTGCCAAAATGAGTGAATCTAACGAAGATATTTGATATTTGAGAAGTTTTATTACAAAAAAAGGAAAAAATGCGACTCAAGATATAAACATTTGTGACGTTTACAGTAAGAGTAGTACAAAGTTGGTTCAAGTGTTTTCAGTCCGGGAATTTTGATGTCAAAGATGCAGCTCGCTCCGGTCGCCCTCATACGGATAAATTCGATGTTATTTTTGAAAATGTAGAGCAAGATCGGCACATTAGTAATTACGGCATAGCCGAAGAATTGAGGATTGATCACAAAATAGCTTTGACCCATTTGAAATAAGTCTGGCTATACAAAAAAGCTGGATATTTTGGTACCACACGAGGTCACTGAAAGAAACCTAATATATCGTGTACTTATTTGCGATTCTCTACAGAAACGTAATGAAATCGTACCATTTAAAAAAAAATTATCACTGGTGATAAAAAGTGGATCACCTGCGACAAGAGTGTGCGAAAAAGATCGTGCTCAAAGGGTATTCAAGCTCTACAGACTGTAGTGAAACCCGGAATAACACGCAATAAGGTGATGCTGTGGGACTGGAAAGGGATCGTTTATTATGAGCTCTTGCCGCCGGCAAAGACATCGATTTGGATCTCTACTGCCAACAACTAATGAGACTCAAGCAAGAAATCGTCTTTCATCATGATAACGCCAGACCACACACAGTTTTAACAGTGGTAGAGCCACGCGGCAGCTCTTGCTGTCGCACGGATGGGCCGGCTCGAACCGGGGTGGTACCTCGACCTCACAGAATACCAGCGTGAAGTAGAGGTTTACCTCTGCGTTTCGTTTGGTGAGTGCAGGTGGCCGGAGGCCCTTTTTACTGGAAATGAGGCATTCCATCCTAGTCCTTACGGTGAAAACGCATCTGCATTTTGATTTGTAATAGAGAATAAATGTAGATGTCTATGGGCCGCAGCAACCACTTACCATCAGGTGGACTGTGTGCTCATTTTTCACCCTTATCCTATAAAAAAAACACACATCTTTGGCCACTCAGCAAAATTTGAGAGAGCTTGGTTAAAAAGTGTTAATACATCCACCATATAGTCCTGAGCTTGCACCCGCCGATTTTTACCTGTTTCGATCTCTTCAGAATTCTTTGAGTAGTGTTAGGTTAACATCAAGAAAAGACTGTCAAAAACTACTTGTCGCATTTTTTTAAATAAAAAATTCCAAGATTTCTACAGCAACGGGATTTTGTCACTACCTACAAAATGCCAACAATTTATCGAGCAAAATGGCACATGTATATTGTAATTAAAAGTTCGTTACTTCAGCTTTGTAAATAAAACATATAATTTTGTCTATGGTACTTACTTATCCATTTTATATATTATTTTAAAACATTTACTTAACTTTACAAATAGGTAACTTACATGCCGTAAATGTCAATCAAATTAAAGTCAAAGCAGATTTAACCTACATTTGGGCAATCCCAAAGCAGACCAAGAAAAGACGCTAATTTTGCCTATTAATGGTTAAAATATTCAAATGAGCCGGTTTGCTTAGCGAATTAAATGTAACATTACCATAAATAATGCCTCAGTTTCCAATCGTTCGTCTATTAAGGGTTAAGCCGCCTTGTATCATTAAATTTTGATATATCTTATCGTATTTGAGTATCTGGCACTGAATGTTAAATTCTATTATTGTAAGTAATACTTGCCTTACTTACGAGTACTATGTTAGCGGGGTAAGGAAATCCATCACCTCATTTAAAAAAGTTAATATACTGAGTTGTGTTAGGTTTATCGAACCTAAAGATAAATTTTTATTTAAATTTATAATGTAACCAACTAAACTTTAAAATAAATAGTGTACATAGATTGATTTACGATAGACAATTTATTACACGCAACCGAAAACGATGACAGTCCGCATCTTGATTAGGTTCTAATTCAATCGAAATCAGTGTTTTGAACGCGCAAATTTTAATTATTCATTCCCTTATTGATTCCCCCACTCTCCTTTCATTTGTCAAGATTAATACTAAGCCCCATCGTCGCTATACTTTCCTAAACACTTTTGTTTTGCAAGTTTACAGAAATAATACGTCCTATTATAATCCTCTAGTAAGAATGTGTCGCCTCTACAATGACTTATTGATTAATAATAGTAAAAATATCGACATATTTAATAGCAAAGTAAACAATTTCAAAAAATCTGTATTAGATATACTTTGTAAATAAGGCAATATTTTTAATAAAGAATTGATTTTTCTAAATTTTCCACAACTTAAGTTTATAAGTAAGATTATAAATATTTGCGCTGTAAACTCGTTACTGTTACCTAATATCATGTTGTGTGCACATGTTTTGGAATACCATCCAGATTGTTATTTTGCATTTATTATGTTCAATTGTTCATGTTTTGATGTTATTCTGTTTTGTGTACCTAAATAAATAAAATAAAATAAAAATAAAATAAAATCCAGGTCCAGATGTTTTACGTGAGTCTCCGCATTTCTGACGTTATATCGGATTGCCGTTTCGATGATACGAGTAGTATTACGAGTATTAGCTGGTACACAGCGCGTTGCTACCGCACAATATATATATATATATATATATATATATATATATATATATATTTCAAATAAATTTGTCGGTACGATACGCGTGCCAATAAAAATCGGATTTATATTATAGGATAATAGATATATGTATTATATATAAAGTAACAACTAAATTTAATTGTGTGTTGTAACTAACTCTCTTTTTTTAATTTGCTATAAACTACGAGATATTAAATTAAATTAACTTTTTTAACATCACGGCAGACACGGTAGTCCACCTCTATTGGAAATTCTTTTACAGACTGGTTCTTCCCCGGTTGAGCGGACCCATTCGTGCTACAACCATAAAATAGCATCGGCATGGCTCTCTACCACCTAATAACCGTGTAAAAAATCTCGAAGGAAATCCGTTATTGTTGCTACATCTACTTACCGTGTCCACGGAGAGCTACAGGTGGGGACCTGTTGACCTAAGACACAGGTTTTACCTAATTTAAGCACCAGTTTTTCATCTTACAATAGCATTGTTTGAGATTTAAGTATATTATATTCATTGTTGCTCTCTTTATATTTTATACTAGTGATCCGCCCGTCGTCTCACGGGAGATTTCTGGATCTCGGTAACAGCATCCAATCAAATACACACACAAAAAAAATCATCAAAATCGGTCCTGCCGTTTAGAAGGAGTTCAGTGAAGTTCGTTGAGAAGAATTATATGTATATAAAGATTGTTGTGGAAATAAATAAATCTTAAATCTAAATATTAAAAGATACAAATCGAGTCGCAGGTCGTAAGGAGAACGGCAGGCTTGTATGGGAATTTCGTACTGTTAAAAAAGTTTCGTGTTTTGGGATATTTTTTGTTTTAATTGGCAGTTAGTAGGATAGACAAGCCCTATTTAAATTCTTAGGTTTTTAAAACTTGGGACGTAAAAGTTACAACCGGTTTTATTTTTTAAGGTTATGTACTAGTGTACCAATGTAGATTGTTACATATATGCACATACACATAGTTTTGGTGATAAAGTAAATGTTCTAGATTGCTTGTCGCTATCTTTGTAGTGTTTTACTTACCATTTAGTAGGTAGATTAAGATGAGGATCGTACCTACTCAGCGGGGTGCATTAGGAGTTACTTACATATATCCAGCAGAGGACTGCAACAGTTTGATTATGATGAAGTTCTGATAGGGTTTTGAGTGTAGGTAAATAAAACAATACTTTGTTTTTGTAAGTACATTTATTTTATTGTACTTATAATTCTTCAATTCTTAATATTACTTCATCTAAGAAGGATGCAGGTCGGGTAATACCCTCATGGCAACCATAGCTTAGGTACCAAATAATGCTCATCACACGAGAGTAGCATCCCACTGTTTTTAAACCTACAATGCAGTTACAGCAATAACTTCTGATTGCGTCCCGACCATTCATGTGTTTTTCTGCAACTATAACTACAAAATAAGTTTTAGCAGAAGAATGGCGGGATTTTATTTTAGCACGAACCAACATTGGGTTTATTCGCTCTAAATCATGTACTCTCTCTCGGGATACCTCTAATGTATATATTCCATGAAAGCGGAAATGCTCACCCACATATGAAAGGGCCTGGCGAATTTGGTATACACCATATGCAAATAGTATTAATTCCTCCATTAATAGCTGCGGAAAAGATAGGGTTATCACATCTATGGATACAAACCAGGAACTGCGCATGTTTAAATTATGTTCCCTAACTAACTCGGCTATAGTGTTGGTTAAAAAAAGACGCTCATATATAATTTAAACAAACTGCTTGCATATATATTTTCTGTGAATGGCAGAGTAAACGCATTCAGCAGAGCAGCTGCTATTTTAAAATCTGTCATAAGATTGCGACAACCACGGTTAAATATTCATGGCGGAATAATTTGAAGTCTCTCTTAAAACGGCCATTCACAGCTTCTGCTACCCACCTGTTTATAGTTACATAGTGTGAAGTGTTGGCTTCTAGAGTGGATACTTGTGAATGGCAATCTTCTTTAGTTTCGGGCATATGACCTATGTATCCTTTTGTCATGCAGACTATCCATGCAGTCACGAAAACCTCTATCTAGAATAAAAACATCATTTCCTTTATAAAAATCATTGAACTCTGTTTCGTTTAATAAGTCATTCATTATGGTCGCATCATTTTTAATGGCACTATATCCGCGTCCTTTCGCGAAAATACTATCAAGAAATAGAGAACGGAGGAGCAGATGCTCAACTCAACGTAAAAACGGCCAGATAATTCGCCAAATTGCTCAGATGCAGTCATAAATCACAATCCAAAACAAAGCAGAAAAGGAAAACGAAAACAGCAAAGAACTGAAAACTGAACTGAACTGAAACACAGATAATCTTTACCTGTCAATAAACAATTGCCATATGAACAAAAAATATTGATGAAGGACATCATTCCTATCATTAAATCGTAAACCATTTTGATTTTATGCAACAATTATGCATATTTAGGTATATAATATATAAGTGTTTAATTATATATAGAGTTACTTCTATTTCTAAATAAATAATTATTATTTCGTTATTTGTGTTATTTTATATATGGCAACTTCTAAAAACATAAATGCGTTTAGTTTATGCTTATATTACATTTATTTATTAAAACCTTTTATTGATATTATTAATTAATCCGGAGTTATAAAAATAAAACACTAACATAAAAATAATTGGCTTAGTTGCCTTAATATATGATACAAATTCTATAACAAAACAACAAAAAAAGTATGCGGTACAAAATCTGCCGTTCTCCTTTGAAGACAAATTTATAAAATATAAATAATACGATGAAACAACATGTTTAGAATTAGTATGAAATTTAAAACCACAAATGTTATGGACTGTGGCTCGAAATATTAAACTAAACTTCAAGGTTATATAATTTCAATATTAAACCAAACTATTCATTTATATTAAGATATTGTAATATCATTTTAAGTTATCATTGTATCAAATATCATACACAATTGTAATATAACAACATGACTCTCACGTCTGTCACCCAGACGGGTAGGCAGAGACTATGGACTCCCATTTGGCACGATCCTGACGCACCTCTCTCGCTTCCTCCAAATCCGTATACCTACGCATAAACGCTCGTCAGGTAAGGGTAATTTGTTACAAAGTCAATTAAACGATTACGAAATGAATGGCATTGAAAACACATTGCTGAGGCTATCTCTATAAAGAACAAAACAGAATTTCCGTCACTCAAAGTGGTGCGAAGATCCATACATGGAACCGTCCGGTTACATGAAATGACCACTAACATTAATAAAGATAAGTTAAAATGGCAGATTTATTGCCGAGATATCTGGCACGCTATGAGTTTTTTGTCCCATGTAATTTTGTGAATTCGAAGTTAACGCTGTTTATGGTTGGGTTATTTCTTAATTTCGGAATGAAATGAAATTGGATTCCATTAAAAAGATGGATACATTATATTATTTAATAATTAGCCATCCTTCCATCCACTACAGCCAATAAAAGTTCACGTCAGAACACAAGCCTCCCCTATAGGCAGGCGGGTTGTTAACTGCAGTTTTTTTTGGGTTGTTAGCATAAAAATGCTGGTGCCCGTCTTCTGTTTATTTCTTCCTGTCGCCTATTACAATATCACGGTCGATATGGGGTAGTGAATATTCATCACATCACGTCCACTTCCACTACATCTATGACTATATAATAATATCATGTATCCATTTATGATGATTTTAAAATCCATTAAAGAAAATGTGTAGTGTTAGCGTTAATATGAGAAATCATTAAGTAACTTAATCATTACACATCGAGTTACAAAAAGCAATGATCTTCACTTTAGTAAACGCTCAACCTCAAAATACATGTATAGTGAGAAAATTTATATGCAGTTCCTCACTATTGCACGCCTCATAACGCCAATCGTTATCAGGTAGTGCATTACTCTCGACACGTCAAACAATTTTGTGTTCTTAAAATGCTTCTATCATAACCATAATGCACTTATACAATAATATGAGTAGCCGTATATCTAGAAAACACTCGAATTAATCCATTTAATATTTTCTAAACAATCATTATAGTTCGGCCGTTCAGAGAATGCGTTCCTGACACCTATCAGTTAGTCACGACTAGTGATGGGCACAACATAACACTGAGTTCGTTACCGTTCCTCCAAAATGAACCGCCGCGTTATTTTTAAGATTATTTTCGTTTTAAATTGGCGGAATCATTTAAAATTTATATTTTAGTAATTTAAGTGGAAACCGAAAAAAGGTAATATTAATATAATAAAATTGTTTTATTTATTCTTTGTTACAAAGTTACAATCTGTATTTCTATGCAATAAAGTACATTGAATTGAATGTGCGTACAGAATATTAATCAGACTCCGATTCGCTTGAGGAGGTGGTGTCTTCATCATCATCTTCGCCTCCATGTATAATTTTATTATTATCAATAACAGAATCAATCCTGATATCTCGGTCAAAATGTTCCACAATCAGGTTTTTAGTCTTCTCAACAACCTTTGCCCAGTCATCTCTTGTGACTTCCTTCCGCAGGCTCCTTTTAATAGGGTCATCATCTTTTTCGTGCTGAATGGCGGGGAAGTATTGTGGCGGGCGGCTAACCTTTTATTTGAGCCCAGATTAGCTCAATCGCGTTATATTGGCAATGATACGGTGGAATTCTTAGAACGCGATGACCGTACTCCAGAGCCAGTTCATCGATTTCGTATCGCACATTTGCCGCTTTATTTTCTTTAACTAATTTAATTAGCTCTGGTTTTAGCATCTGCATATTTGCGTCAATGCCTTTTGCTTGTAACCAAGCCACCATTTCTTCTTTTTTATTAGCTTGGGTAGGTGGTTTCTGTATTTGAACCGAGTGATAGGAGGCATTATCCATGAATATTACAGAAGGCTCTGGTAGGCTGGGCAAAAGCACGTTCTGGAACCACTCTTTAAATGTAGTGGCATTCATTTCCTCGTGGCAGTCATTTGTGGTTTTTGATTGAAA
This sequence comes from Parnassius glacialis, assembly GCA_033319125.1. Classification (NCBI taxonomy): domain Eukaryota; kingdom Metazoa; phylum Arthropoda; class Insecta; order Lepidoptera; family Papilionidae; genus Parnassius; species Parnassius glacialis. Next base: position 30,207,733 of record JAVANC010000022.1, on the reverse strand, counting down.
TACCACGCGTTCTCCACAAAGCCGTATTTTGCAGAACCTGCGTGGCATATTATCAGACGGGCCCCCTTACCCATTGGTACTTTCGACGTCGACGCTTGTGTATCATCCGTCCAAGAACGGGAAACCGTGTGATTGGTGTTTAGCCATGTCTCGTCAATGAACACGACATTATCCCAGTTATCAATATTTTTTGCTTCCCTCAAAAAACTTATCCGTTTTAAAATTATGTCGTATCGTTCTAATAAAATTTTTCTTTTGTCTGTTTTTTTATACGAAAAACCAATATCTTTTAAGATTTTGGTTAAATCAGTTTTACCCCCGCTAAACAGTCCAGCTTCTCTTAACGATGCCAAAAGCTTCTTCCTGTTGAGATATTCATTTCTGGAATATAATATATATTAATGGAATAGAATGGAATCTGGATTTTCCAAACTATTTTATTTTTTACTATAATTCCAAATTAACTTTTAAAATTGCATTTGCCATATTAGTTGTGCTAGCACTAGGAATCGTAGTGAGCTTGTGTTTTGTAAATTAGAAAATTAGTTTGAAAGGAAAACGTAAATTGTCTTTAACATCTTCTAGATACATTTGGTCTTATTTTACGTAAACTACATTCATTGATATTGATAGTTTTTTGTACAAACTATAATTTGTAGTTTAAAAAGAGATCTCTAACGAAATAATTTGATGCGGTGTCGGAGACTTCGCGAAATATAAAAAAAATAATTTATAATTATTTACAGATTTAAACTAGAATGTAGATAGCCGTCCTAAATCAGGGGCTAAACGTTTCCTGTAAATTTCACAGTACGCGAGCAACCCGGGTTCGATTCCCGCCGGTACCAATGAAAATCCCGGGTCGGGACAAAATTTGTTATTCTTTTTTGTCAAGAAATTCTCAGTAACAGTCCCGAATCAGGAAGTTATAGGTGGAGCGCGGAGGTGCCTTAAAAAGCACGTCAATCAGTTAGGCCTAGCCTGGTTTCTCTCCGGTCGAGTCAATTTTCCATCCCGCCGGACTATGAAAGTGAGGGAATAGAGAGTGCACCTGTAGCGCACACATTCATGTCATTCACATAATCCTGTCATATGCAAGTGGCTGGTCTCCGTTGAGACTGGCTGCCGTGGTTGGAATTTGGTTTGGAGGACATAATTATTATTATTACTTTAAGCTTATGGTCTTTATTTTGACGTAGTAAAAACAATAAACAAACCGTAAGAAGCTATTATTATTGAATACCGATTAAAATTTCAAACTTAAATATATATCAAACTTAGTTTAATGGACGTTGAATCCTCTTTGTGTAACAACGTACCATTGACATATTCAAGAAATTGTTTTTAAAAATAACCCTGGTGACTTTAATAGTCGGTCATTATGTCCCTTATAAACTTCCAAATACATGTGTGCAAAACATCTGTGTAATTCATTCCCATTCCAACTAAAAGTTGATACACATCTAAAGGTTACAAGTTACAAGATTTAAAAAAAAATATCAAAAAGTCTTTATTTCACAACACAGTGGTTTATAATTGTCAACAGAGGTTGGGACCAACGTATTAAGTAATAATAATACTTTTGCTATGTGGCACCACCACATGAGTAAAGCTTCTTTACTCTGTGGCACCGCTTTTCCTTACTCTACTACATATCTTTAATTGTATTTGTGAAGACAATTTGGCAAAATACTTATAAAAATAATAACATCAATTTAGAGTAAAACACAAGGCAAAACAAAATAAATTTTTAATCAAGTTTACATATTACCTGAAATGGACAAATTCTGAATTTTAAGCAAAAGCATGCGTGCGTGCTTGCGTGTGCGCGTGTGTTTGTGAATGTTGTGTGAGTGTGAATTGAATATGTAAGTTTATATAAAATGTCACAATTCTCGTTCACAAATACCGGTTTCAACATAAGAAATATAAAATAAAATTAATTAGTATCTTACTACAAACATTTTGTGTCGTTATATGTTTTAGTATATAAATATTTTGTAACTATTTGTTTTTCTTTTACATTTGTATGTGTTCAACTGATATAATTGTCTAAAAATATGTTCAGTCTATTGTAGAGCTGAGCAGATTGTGATAAGAACTGACGTTGAGCAAATTTGGTTTTTACGTATCTACATAGTTACTGCTACCCTATCTTTTCTTCTTCTCATCATTATTTCCGAGTTTAAAGGCAAATATTTGTGTGTTCGAAAACCTATTGATAGGATATATATCTGTTTTATTGAAAGAAGCTATACTTGTAAAGCTCTTCTATAAAATACATTACTTTGAGTAGACAACGCTGACTTCTTTTGATTTCTAATAATTTTGTTTTACCTGCACCTCCCCAGACTGAGATACAATACCCTATTATGGACTGTGCCAATGCAGTATATATATTTTGGTTTAGTAGTTTTTTAGAGGTGACATGTCTTAGTTTCCTAAATATCCAAATTAATTTCCGTATCCTATTACTCATATATTCAACTTGAGAGTGCCAGTTCAAGTGTTGATCCAGAACAATCCCCAAAATAAATACTTTATAGATGCGACCTTATCGACAACTGTACACTTACAGTTAGAAGTTAGAACTATTAGAAATGCCACAATAATGTATTTTTAAACTATTGTTATTATTTGGTTGCATTCTATTATTAATCGTAAAGCATATATATTTAGTTTTTGTAATATTTAAGGAAAGAAGGTTACTCCGGAGCCATTTTGAAACTTTTATTAGGCCAGATTCAGCATTTCTAAATACATTTAGAAATTAATTATAGAATTTAATAATAGAATTAATATTTTGGCGCACATACTTTTTATTCAAAGTTTTGAATAAAATTTAGTTTAATTTTTTTACAAGGTTTTTATTGATTTGTTTTCTTTTATGTTTTTCCGGTTCAAAATTTGTAATACATTTTTGAGGCACTTGCTGACATCTGATTGAGTTGATTATGTAACTTCGATGGCAATACAATAAAGTGGTACCATGGAGCTGATCTGATTCTGGCCTGAGTAAAGCCTAAGCTTATTTCTAAATAGATTTTCTATTATAACAGTATTTCATTCCTTAATGAATTTTATCTCATAAATGATTTCACTTCCTATTTGATTTTGAAAATTGTTCATAATTTGATTAAATAGCTAACGTTCCCGTAGATTTGTGTTTAAATAATTTTATCGCGCCATGTATTTTGTATGTCGACATAAGAAAAATCTTATTCAATATACTACCCGTGCGGTTAAAGAACTGGAGCGAAAATGGCGTCGCCTCTATACACGTCTTGCTCGCATACTGTCACTAATCACTATCTATACGCACACCCGCCGGTAAAGACTGCAAAAAACTACATTGCGATATTCGTTTTTCGTACGTTCTATTACATTAGTACAACTTGTCATTGATATCAATAATATCAATGATAACAAAATGCCATAAAATACGCGTTAATATGCGTTTTGAGAGTTTTCTTTATAATAATTGTGTTTATCTTACTATTTTTGGAACGAAGTTCCTTATCGGACGGTATGAATTTGGCGGCTGGGGGCTAGGCGGATAGGGCTAGATGGAATAATATCCATCTCCCTCGCACTTTTTCTTATTTAGCCATGAAAGAAATATTATATTATTTTAAATGACGCGTCCTTTTAATTATCATCATCATCATCATTACAGCCCTTCACAAGTCTACTGCTGAAAATGCACGGTCCCAAGCCACCTGCATCCATTGACTTCCTGCATGTCTTACCAGGTCGTCACTCCATCTAGTGGGGGGACGCCCTACACTTCGCCTGCCGGTATGATGCTGCCACTCGAGAACCTTTCTTCCCCATTAGTTGTCGGTTCTTCGAGCTATATGACCGGCCCATTGCCACTTCAGCACACTAATTCTTTGGGCTATGTCGGTTATTCTGGTTCTACTGCAGATATTCTCGTTTTTAAGTCTATCACGCAGAGAAACGCCGAACATAGTCCTCTCCATAGTTCGCTGAATGACTTTGAGCTTCCTCATACGGCCAGCAGTGAAGGACCACGTCTCAGATCCATAGATCACCACTGGCAACACGCACTAGTTGTACAATCTAGTTTTGAGGTTCTGAGGTATGTCTGATAAGAAGATGTATTGTAATCTCCCGAACGTCAAAGTTTGTCTATTGAGGTCATTGATCATAGTGCTTAGGTCCTCCAGTGATTCTGCCATAAGAACTATATCGTCGGCAAGTCGAAAGTGAGTGATGTATTTGCCATTGACGTTAATACCATATTTTTTCCAGTCCAGTAGCTAGAAAACGTCTTCCAATGCAGCGGTGAAGTTTCGGTGATATTACGTCACCCTGTCTTACACCTTTCTGCAGTTGGATAGGTTTCGTACTTTGGTTCTGTACTCGGATACCATCGTAGCCCTACTGTACAAACGCTTCAGCACTTCAATATAACGACAGTCCCCTTGGCACCGCTGAAGGGCCTGCAGCACTGCCCAAATTTCGACGAAATCAAAGGCTTTCTCAGAGTCCACATACGAAAGACAAAGTGGCATATTGTACTCTTCAGTCTTCTGTACAAATTGCCGAATGGTATGTATGTGGCCTATGGTGCTAAAGCCTTTTCGGAAACCGGCTTGTTCGGGAGGCTGGAAGTTATCGAGTCTAAGAGATGATTCGTAATGACTCTTGAAAACAGCACGTAGACGCGACTCAGAAGGGAAATCGGTCTGTAGTTGTTCAAAAGAGCGTTATCGCCTTTCTTGAAAAAAAAAGACTACCGTACTTCTGTTCCACGCATCCGGAGTAGTGCCACCATGGAGTACGGAATTAAGGAGCTTCTGAAAAACTTTACGTACCGGTTTTTCACCCGCTTTCAGAAGCTTTGCTGTAATTCCATCCTCGCCTGAGGGATTTGCCGTTTTTAAGGTGCTGAAGAGGCATTCTAATTTCGCTCAGACTGACGTCAGGGGTATCATCTGAATAGTTTCGGATAAGACATGCTCTTGGATTGTTACTCACATTTACGTGTGGCTCCAACGATAACGGGTACAGCTGCCCATAGAACCTCTCAATCTCACTCAAAATCTCAGGTGTCCCGGAAACGATGCTGCCACATTCGGTCTTCAGCTTCGGCAATTGGCTCTTTCTGGCAAACAGATCTGCGGCAAAGACTTTGGAGCCCTGATTCCGATCGATCGCTTCTTCCGCGATCGATCGATCCGCATGTATTTCGAGATATGTTTATTCAGTTGCCTGTTTACTGTCAAATCTGCTGAACACTGTAGCTTCATTTCCCGTTTAACGGCCATGATATTAAGAGTGTGATCGTAGAGTTTTTGTGTTACTCTGCGGCGGGTCTTGCAAAGCTTAGTTTCGACCGCATGGACAGTTTCCACGAGTTTGTCATATATATCGTCCACTGCATTGCAATCTTCTAGGCACTAAAAACGTTTTTGTAACTCGAGCTGAAAGGTTTCGGGACTTTGGATTAGAGCATGAGGGGGACGGATCGTTGAATTCATTAGACATGACTTCTCCAACTTAACGTTTAGGTTTAGTGTGCCTCCAACTTTTCGCTGATAGCTACCAGTTTTCACCTTCGCGATCACTGAGATATCACTGAAAAGTTGTCGTCTTGTCGTCATAATGAAGTCAATCTCATTTTTTGTCGAACCGTCGGGCTCGACCAGGTCCACATCCTGTGGGGCCGCATCTGGAAGAAAGAGTTCATCATAAAGAGTCCTTCTTTCTTCATGAAATCGGCCAGCTGCTGGCCACTTGGGTTCCATTGCCCTATTCCGAGTTTCCCTACTTTCAGCTCATTGCTCTCTCTTGTGCCTAGTATTGCGTTAAAGTCTCCCATTAACACCGTATAGTGGGTTTTGGAGGAATGCATGGCTCTAGAGATATCCTCATACATTTCCTCCACCTCCTCATCGGGCATGTACCGAGTTTGGTGCGTAAACCTGTATGACCTTCAGCGAATACCGTTTGGTGATTCTGAGTATAAGGTACGCAACCCTCGTCGACACACTCTCAATCTTTAAAACGTTGTTAACGAGAGACTTGTGGACGATAAATCTGACACCTCCGTGGTACAGATGGTCGCCCTCCTGGTGATGGAACAAGTAGCCGGTTTCGAGGATTACCGTGTCCTCCCCTCTCTTCGGACCTCGGATAATGCTGTAATATTCCAGCGCAACTTGTCTGTCTCTTCTTCCCGCTCCAGGATCTTCTCGCCAGTCCTCAGGGTGCGTGCGTTATAAGTTGCCAGGTTGAGTCGTCGTAGGTGGCAACCGAACCTCCACCGGAGATTCTTAGCACCCCCTGTCCCGCCGTTACCATGGTCACCACCGTAGCCAGGAAAAGCAAGGCCGCCGCCGACTGGGGGCCGTATATTATTGTCGTTGTTCATGGAGGGTATATTGCCATAGTTGCTACGCTTGGCGAGCGGGTTGGCAACTGCAGTTTTTTTAGTGCCTTTTGCTGTTATCAGAAAGATGCTGCTGCTCATCTTCTGCCTCAGTTTCCCTCTGTCGCCTTTTACTACATCCTTGGAAACATGAGATAGTGGGTATTCTTACCCACTACACTGAGTATACGTTTATCAATAATAATATTCTGCGAAAGGAACTTAGTTCCAACCGAGTGTTCCACGTCACTAACGCATGTTTATTTTTTGTATAATATATTTGCTTGCTAATGAGACACGAGTAACATTTTTAGTAACCATTTTTAAAATTTTTGTTTCTCTGTTTGTCCGAACTAATCTTCGGAATTGCTGAGCCGATTATAATATAACTTCACGAACAAATAGAGAGTAATGCCAGGAGTGATCTAAACTAAATTTATAAAATATTGATAAAATAAAATTAATGATATCTTAAGTCTAAATAACGCCACATTAATAGATCCCACCCATGCGAAGTCAGAGCAGGTCGCTGGTTATAAATGTTATTTTAAAATAATATACCTACCCACTTGCGTATATAATTCTCTTCAAATATTATCCCAATAATAGAAAATTTTCAATTATCCGAATAATATTACGTTATAACGATGTGCTGTTATTAGCTGGTTTTCGCTATTGGTACTGTGCGTGTTGACGGTACGGGCTCGATGAGCTGCCATTTCTAATCCCATTCTTTATCCGTACGTTACATTAATCCTATACTATACTATAATATATTTTATTTTATGATAATATGAGTAATTTTTTATATATTTATGTACTTATATGTTTATGCAGGCGGAAAATCGATCTATTTAAGACTCATTTCTGAGAAAATCATTTTCTCCAAGTTTTCACGCATAAAGCCACAAACTTGACTTAACTACACCTGCGCAGAAAGCTTTTCAGATACCCATAGGCTACAGTGTATAGTATATTGAGTATATTGAGATAGTAAAGTAAGGTCAGATTTTTAAATTTTATTTTTATTCTAGCGCACTTAGCCCCACAGCTGGGCAAAATAAACTATGATGTAAGTACTAATAAAATGTTTTGTTTGCGGAGTTACATACATTTAATGGCGATGCGTGCTTTTTAACCATGAGGTCAAATCTTTTGCCATACGTGGCAACTATGGCAACTCCTATGAGGCAATAAATTGGGGAAGACAATGTTCATAGTGGACTATTGATAACTATAATGGTCTTGTTATACAAATCACAATGTCGGTATGAATCAACAATATTATAACAAAAAGCATATTTTAATTCTATTACTATGTAGGTCTGATTGTGTGCATGACTGTACCGTATCCGAAAAGGCGTTGGAACAAAATAAGTTAGTCGCGATGATTTCATTCAATAAAGTGTAATGGTTTCAATGAAACGTCGTTCTGGAAACTCAGATGGTCATTGTTCTTAAAACCAACGGTCAGCAGAATTGATACCGTATTTAGTATCACGTTTATGACTCAGTCAGTGTCCTGTTTAATCGTCGTTAGCTTAATGGATGTTTCTCGCGAATATATATTCTAGCTGACGATACAAAACGCATATTCAAAAGTGTCATATGTCCAAAAGTGTACTCCTAAATATTTAACTAAGGCAATCAAAAATTGTAGAATGTAAGATGGTGTGATAATAATGTCCTCCAGGCCGAATTTCGGTCACTGCAGCCAGCTTCAACGGAGACTAGCCATCGGATCGGCGCAGGACAGGATTATAGTGCCCAAGTGTGCGCAAGCACAGATCCCTCACTCCCATAGTAGATGGGGCGGTAAACCGAAACGACCGGAGAGAGATCAGGCGTAGGACCAACGGCGATGCTGTAATACATTAGGACAGACGGACATGACGAAAGTAGAAAATGTACTTGTTTGTCAATGTAACTCAAAATTTTATCTCGAGTGTACTTTAGTGGCTCAGAAAACCTCAGTAACTGATTTTGGCCCGACCCGGAACTCCTACTCGGGACCATGTCGTCAATAGTCGCTTATGACCACTAGACCATCGAAGCAGACTAATATCTATAGAATAATCGAAATAAGGGAATAGGGGAACATCCTATTCCCTTTCCTGCGTTTGTTTGATACCACTGTCTTCCCTCTTTTTGCCGTCAAAGAGCAGTGCATTTATTGCATTGACCTAGTTTGCAGGAAAAAAGAACCACTATAAAAACAGGTATTCCATCTTAGTTCTCAGGGATGACCACACGTCTAGGGCCTTTCTTATTTAAAGTTTTTCTAACGATTCTATGCAAGTGCATAGTCGTCAAGTACACATCTAATGTTAAGACTGGCCCAGTGTCTTATTGTCTGATGATGGAATAAAGAAAAAGGAATTAATTTATGCAATTCTTGGGCACAATCATTGATATGTATCCACTGGACGATACGTTGCTTACCAAATGTCCAGTGGTTGAAGGTAGTAGCCGCTTATCTTACAGGAATTATCATCTTTTTATTTCCTCTGAAAGTATAAAAAACATATATTTGTTGTGTATATTATATTACACTTAAGCAGAATGCTTAAGTGTAATATAATCCGATTGAAAAGTTGAATATTCGCAGATTCCTTAGTAACAGATTTGATGGTAGTATCTTTGCTTATAAAATAGTAGGATTTTTGTAGTAACAAAATTATATATATGTATTGTCATTTTATTCAACAGAGTTACATTTGTCGGTTGGTCCTTATCGGGTTGACCTAGTTGGACAGTTTATCGTTATTATAAATAATAGTACATCAGGTACTTGTCAAAAGATTCCACTGCGGTGTTCTCGACTAGCCAGTCCCCTTAAATATGGTGCTTAATGTAAAGTAGTGTGTATATTTTAAATTTATCATCTTCTACTTCAATCCGTAAAAGTTCCTGGTATACAGCCTTTTCCGTTGTAGAGAGAATTTATCTTAATAGTTACGCTTGGCAGGTGAATCGATTATTATTGCTCTACCAGACGCCTCGCACCTTTGACGATGTTCCCGAACGTTAGTCTAAGCATTTTACGCATGGTATAAGGAGATCGTTAGTGAGAGTGTATCTATTGGTAGCCATAAGATCTTGCTTATCTTATAGTCACTTCTTAAGATAGTCACGGGACAGGATGTCGTAATGGATACTCTTACGCCGACATTCCACGGCAGTCATTACTCTCAGTTCCCAGTTTCAACTTCACTCTGTCGCCTTTTATGACACACACGGCCACTATACGCGTACTCTGTACTATGCCTTACTACACTAACGGGGCAGGATGGGGTAATGTATACTCTAACACTGACATCCCCCGGCAGTCATTAGTAACAGTTCCCAGTTTCAACTTCCTTCTATCGCCTCTTATGACACACACGACCACTATACGTGTAATCTATACTATGCCTTACTACACTCACGGGACAAGATGGGGTAGTGTATACTCTTACACCGATATTCAACGACAGTCATTAATTAGTATCAGTACTCAGTTTCAACATCCTTATATCGTTTCTTATGACACACACGGCCACTATACGCGTACTCTATACTATGCCTTACGACACTTACGGGACAGAATGGGGTAATGTATACTCTTACTCCGACATCCCACGGCAATCATTACTGTCAGTTTCCCAGTTTCAACTTCCCTCTGTCGCTTTATATGACACCTACGGTCTCTACACATCAGCATACATAGCGTACTTTTATATCATGCGCCAATTATTGCACAAATTTTGTTGAGATTTGTACCCTACCTTTGGTGTGGGTATATAAATCATGTTACTGGATTGTTGTTGGCTATAAAAGCACTAAAAGAGAAACCAGAAGGAAGTTAACGTAGAACAATATCTTTATATAAAATATAAATTAACTAATAGTAATAGACGTGGACCAACTACAGACTCTAAGAGAGCAATTATATTATATAGTATAGTAGAAAAGTATAAATTTTTTAGAATAATTAAATTTTTAAAAAATTTATTATAAATTAATTAATAGTCATAGACGTGGACCAATTTCGGATTGTACTGGAGCATTTAAGAAGCAATTAATTGGCATACAGTTTAATTTTAAAAAGTAGATATTTTATGTTTTATAGCAAAATTAAATTTTCGATAATTAAATTTAAAAACAATAATTATAAATTAACTAATAGAAATAGAGGTGGAGCAATTTCGGAGTCTACTGGAGCATTTAAAGAGCAATTAATTGGCGTACCGTTTAATTTTAAAAAGTAGATATTTTATGTTTTATAGCAAAATTAAATTTTCGATGATTAAATTATTTTTAAATTAACTAATAGTAATAGTGGTAGAGCAATTTTGGATTCTATTGGAGCATTTGAGGAGGAATTAATTGGCACACAGTTTAATTAAAAAAAATAATGTTCCACGCTAACTTCCTTCTGGTAAAAGAGGATATCTTAGGAGTCTCTTTTGCCGTTTCGTCAGAGGACATCATTTTGAAGTTATTTCACCGGTAACAAAATTAAGTAGAATATAAGTTAAAGTACAAAAATTTTACTTTTCATATCAAAAATGATTAAATTTCATGCTCCGACACCAACGTTACGGGAAAGGAACGGAATGGGCCTAAATAATTCTGTATATCACACTTAAAATAGACGGTAATATAAGCTTATACATACAATAATAGTTGTTATTAAGCCCAAAAATAAAGTAGTGGCGGGTAAGAACACCCACAACCTCATATCTTCCCGTGGGTGTCGTTAGAGGCGACAGAGGTAAACTGAGGTAGAAGATGGGCAGCAGTAACTTTCCGATAACAGCAAAACAACAGTAAAAATTGCGGTTGCCAACCCGCTCGCCAAGAGAAGCAACTATGGAAATATACCCCTCATGATTAAAGTTATGAAGGGAGGGCCCCCAGTCCCCTGCAGCTCCGCTATTCCTGGCTACGGTGGCGACCATGGCAACGGCGGGGCAGGGGGTGCTAAGAATATCCGGTGAAGATTCGGTTGCCATCTACTACGACTAGACCTGGCAACATATAACGCACGCACCCTGAGGACGGACGGGCAGATCCTGGAGTCACAAGTCTCTCGTTAACAACGTTTTAAATATTGAGAGTGTGTCGACGAGAAAACTAAAACGGTGAGCTGAATTTAGGGAAATTTAGAATAGGGCAACGGAACCCAAGGGGCCAGCAGCTGACCGACATCATGGAGAAAGAGGGACTCTTTATGATGAACTCTTTCTTCCCGAAGAGGCCCCACAGGAAGTGGACCTGATCGAGCCCCGACGGTTCGACAAAAAATGAAATTGACTTCTTTATGACTACCAGATGACAACTGTTCAGTGATGTCTCAGTGATCGCGAGGGTGAGAACCGGTAGCGATCACCGAATGGTGAGAGGCACATTGAATCTAAACGTTAAGTTGAAGAAGTCACGTCTAATTAAGTCAACACTCCGCTCGTGCTCTAATCCAAAGTCCCGAAACCTTTCAGCTCAAGCTACAAAACCGTTTTCAGTTCCTAGAAGATTGCAAGGGAGTGGACGATATAAATGACTAGCTCGTGGAAACTGCCGATGCGGTCGGAAATAAGTTTTGCAAGACCCGCCTCAGAGAAGTTCAGTTCCCATCTCTGGGCAGGGGCTCCCCAGTGCCAGCTCCTTCCACTTGACCGCATCCAGTGCAGAGCGGATGCAATCGTCGATGACCGTGTCCTTTCCGATCGGCTCGATTCATTGGCACTGCGAAGAGATGTTGCATCCCTTTGCATTTTCTTTCGCATCTACCATGGGGAGTGCTCTGAGGAATTGTTCGGATTAATTCCAGCCGCCAAGTTTCACGAACGCACATCGCGGCAGAACTCCCGATATCATCCACACCATCTGGATGATTGGCGGTCCACCACTGTGTGATTTAGAAGATGTTTTCTTCCTCGCACGACTTCCTTGTGGAATCGATTACCATCAGCGATTTTTCCGGACCGATACGACTTAGGGACCTTCAAGAATAGAGCGTACTCCTTTTTAAAAGGCCGGCAACGCATCTGCAATTCCCTCCCTGGTGTTGCAGTTGTTCATGGGCGGCGGTAGTCACTTACCATCAGGTGAGCCGCATACTCGTTTGCCCCCTCTCCTATAAAAAAAAGAGAAAGGCAAAAACTCTCCGATCACACTCTTAATCTCATGGCTGTTAGACGGGAAATGAAGCTGCAGTCTTCAGTAGATTTGACAGCATACAGGCAACTGAACAGACAGATCTCCAAATGGGACTTACGCAACTTTAATGCTCGTATTGAAGAAGCGATCGAGCGAAACCAGGGCTCCAAAGTCTTTGCTAGAGATCTGTTTGCCAGAAAGAGCAAACTGTCGAAGCTGAAGACCGAATGAAATTACAGCGGAGCTTCTGAAAGCGGGTGGAAAACCGGTAGTTAAAGTCCTTCAGAAGCTCTTTAATTCCGTCCTTCATGGTGGCACTACACCGAAGGCGTGGAGCAGAAGTGTGGTGGTCTTGTTCTTCAAGAAAGGCGACAACGCTGTTTTTAATAACTACAGACCAATTTCCCTTCTAAGCAGCGTCTACGTGCTGTTTTCGAGAGTCATTACGAATCGTCTCGTATGCAGACTTGACGACTTCCAACCCCCCGAACATCATCAATGTAATCAAAGTCAATGAAATACGCATCATTAAAGATAACTCAAAAACTACTGGTCAGATCTGATCAAATTTGAACCACTAGAGACCAACTCAAATAAATCAAGAATCATTAAAATCGGTTCACCTAGAAAAAAGTATCCTGGGGTATCATAAAAAATACGGTCGAATTGAGCACCTCCTCCTTTTTTGAGGTCGGTTAAAAACAACAGAAATGTATTTTCCATTCTCGTAGTTTTGTGTGCTTCGTACCGTCTAATAAAATAGTTATAAAAGTAACGTGTGTATCGTTCGCTTTCGAATTTCAACTAAGTCCGTTATTTTTTGCTTGTAAGCTTTTAACAGTTTTTCTTCTATATTTAATATTACGTGTATACTTAAATTAACCTTGATATTTACGCTGAACTAATTTAAAAATATCAAGGTCAAATATTTTATAATAATGAGAACGAGCACACAGTCTACGTGATGGTAAATAGAATTTCCCGTTTCCAGTTAAAAGGTTCTCCTGTTCCCTAAACTCACTATAAGCAACACAGCATTATTCTGCTGTTATCCAGTGAGAGAATGATCGAGCCGACCCAATCGTACTGTAACCGTAATAATAATATCCTCCTGACCAAATTCCATTCACGGCGGCTAGTCTCAACGGAAACTTGATTATATATAATGCAGAACAGGATTATGGTGCCCAAGTGTATACACAAGCACGAGTCCACTCTCATAGCCCGATGGGACCGTAATCCGACACGACCAGGGAGAGATGCTTGTGCTGCGAGGTACGGGGGTGAAACACCGCCGTCTTCCTGAATATAATAGAATAATTTTTTTATCAATATAAATCATATGTGTAATTCTTATTGAAAATCATTTTTTACGTTACCACTGGTTCGAAAAAAACCCTCCGTATAGGCTAGGCTAGGTAAGGTGCTATTGTATCTATTATAAATATAATAACTTTAACGGAAATCCCCCATAAGTCTACCGATTTTTTAACATCAATTGTTTTAAAATATTTAACGATAACTTTTGGCAGTACCCTATGGAATTTAAAAGTATTTGAACAAGCCTTTACATTTTGTTTAAGCAATGATTCGGCGACAGTAGGAGAAGAATTTAATGATTTTGTTGTCAAAAAAGGAACATCATAAAATGTTTCTCATAAGCCATAGCAAGTTCTTGATCAGATCGAAAAGCGTGGTAGAGCCATGCTGCAGCTGTATTAGTAGTATAGTTGTAGCACGAATGGGTCGACTCGACCGGTGAAGGACCACGCTCTCACAGAATACCAGCGTCAAATAGCAGCTTAACACTGCTGTGTTTCGTATGGTGAGTGTAGAGAACCGGAGACCCTTTTTACTGGAAACGACGCATTCCATCTTAGTCCTCACGGGTGACAACGCATCTGCATTTTGATTCGTAATCGAAGATAGATGTAGATGTCTATGGGCCACAGCAACCACTTACCATCAGGTGGACTGTGTGCTCGTTTGTCACCCTTATCGTATAAAAAAAATCGAGTTAAATTATTGTTAACTAGTTGACCCGGCAGACGTTATTATGCCCTTTCTGGTTGGTGGCGCGATAAGTTTATTTTCACGTAATACACAATTTTCTATAGATTTATTATACGTATATAGTTAAATCTTTTTAGGACTAATAGAACCATCAGCAACCATAATGACAAAAAACTAAAAAAAGGGGAAAACATAACCTTTTTTTTACTCTTCCGTAAGCGGATAAAAAGTTGCCTATATGTTAGTAGTTTGTGTGTTAATCGTGAACACACAATTTTTCTACACGTTTATTATATGTATAGATATTTAATTCAAAATCCGAGTAGTGCAGTTTGACCTTGCCCGATTCACTATTTATTATTCTCCAGGTTATTTTAATTTTGTTGGATGCAGTTTTAATTATTTATATTCAATTTAAAATCCGGGTTGCACGGTTTGACCTTGCCCGTTTCACTGTTTATTATTCTTCAGGTCATTTTAATTTTTTGGATGCAGTTTTAATTTTGTTGCTTAAATGTTGCCTCCAGAGGCTCTTTCATTCCGTCCTCCATGGTGGCATTACACCGGTGGCGTGGAGCAGAAGTGCGGTGGTCTTGTTCTTCAAGAAAGGTGACAATGCTCTCTTGAAGAACTACAGACCGTTTTCCCTTTTGAGCAGCGTCTACATGCTGTTTTCGAGAGTCATTACGAATCGTCTCGCACGCAGACTTGACGACTTCCAGCCTCCCGAACAAGCCGGTTTCCGAAAGGGCTTTAGCACCATAGACCACGTACATACCGTTCGGCAAGTTGTACAGAAGTCCGAGGAGTACAATTTGCCACTATGCCTGGCGTATGTGGACAATGAGAAAGCCTTTGATTCCGTCGAAATTTGGGCGGTGCTGCAGTCCCTTCAGCGGTGCCAAGTTGACTGTCGGTATATCAAAGTGCTGAAGTGTTTGTACAGTAGAGCTACGATGGCTATACGAGTACAGAACCAGAGTACGAAGCCTATACAATTGCAGAGAGGTGTAAGACAGGGTGACGTTATATCCCCGAAACTTTTCACATCTGCATTAGAAGACGTTTTCAAGCTTCTGGACTGGAAAGGATACGGTATTAACATCAATGGCGAGTACATCACTCACCTTCGATTTGCTGACGATTTAGTCCTTATGGCAGAATAGCTGGAGGACCTAAGCACTATGCTCAATGACCTCAATAGTGTCTCCCAACGGATAGGTCTTAAGATGAACATGGACAAAACAAAGATTATGTTTAATGTCCATGTCACACCTATGCCGGTAGTTATTGGGAGTACTAAGCTCGAAGTTGTTGACGAGTATGTTTACCTGGGACAAATAGTCCGACTAGGTAAGTCCAACTTCGACCGAGAGGTCAATCGACGGATTCAACTCGGCTGGGCAGCGTTCGGGAAACTACGACACATCTTCTCGTCAGACATACCTCAAAACCTTAAAACGAAATTGTACAACCAGTGCGTGTTGCCAGTGATGACTTACGGATCTGAGACGTGGTACTTCACTGCTGGCTGTATGAGGAAGCTCAAGGTCGCTCAGCGAGCTATGGAGAGGGCTATGCTCGGAGTTTCTCTGCGTGATAAACTTAGAAAAGAGGATATCCGCAGTTGAACCAGAGTAACCGACATAGCCCAACGGATTAGTAAGCTGAAGTGGCAGTGGGCCGGCCATATAGCTCGAAGAACCGACAACCGATGGGGAAGAAAGGTTCTTGAGTGGCAGCCTCTTACCGGTAGGCGAAGTGTAGGGCGACTCCCCACGAGATGGAGTGACGACCTGGTAAGACATGCAGGAAGTCGATGGATGCAGGGGGCTCAGGACCGTGCTTTGTGATATTCCTTGGGGGAGGCCTATGTTCAGCAGTGGACTCATGAAAGGCTGTAATGATGATGATGATGAAATGTTGCCTTAGCTGAGGAGCACCTTTTTTAAATATCTTAGAATATGTGTTTACATAATCTCTAAATATAACATTACTATTATATGATCTTTCATTGTAAAGCTCGTATAACCTTCGCCTACTTTTATAAATTTCTACTGTCGCCCATTCATTAAATGATTTGCGACTGTTAAAAGAGTAAGTTTTAGAAGTAAATATTCTACTAAATTCACAATTTATAATTTTAAATAACGTACCATACAAATAATCAGCACTATTTTTAAATGAAAGTGATGAAAGCATTGAGTTATATGTACTACGTACTAGAGAAGCCATTCCGAACATTGACTATGTTCAACTGAACTGTAGTGCAATCCGTACAAACTAAATATTGCGTAAATTGAAGATTTGTGAATTCCATAAAATAATTATTATTACATTTTGTTTAGAAATATAACATGTTTGTTTAGATGAAATTAAGATATTTTATATTAAATTCTCATATTTATTTTATATTAATATCTTATTTTATATCAAATTAAATTCTTCGCGCACGCGCGACTACTATTCCCGCGCATGCGCGAAAACATAGAGTAGGACACAGTTTTTGTTTGAAATGGCTTCTCTAGTACGTAGTACATATAACTCAATGGATGAAAGTCTCTTTATTATATTACTTCTAAACCTCTCCAAGCGATGTTCATTTATTGGAACAAACACAACTTTCTTATTTTTCTGTGTATGTAAGACAATGATACCAACTGTCCACAATGATCTGAACTTAAATTTTGAATAATTGATTTATGCAAGGGCTTAACATCTGTAAAAATGTATCTATACAGGTTGCACTAGACCCAGCAATACGTGTTGGTTCTAAGAATAAAATAATCTGACTCCGGGGTGCTACTGAGAACTACTTGAAAAAAAAACCAATACTGATTTTAGCTCGGCCTAGGACTTCATAATCAGCAAGCGCGCTAACCAACTGTTCATAACATGGTTATGCAACAATAATATAGCTTCGGCGATTCGTAGAATGATCACTTCCATTGTAATAATGATCGATTTCATTCAGCTGTTCAAGCTTGATTGAAGGATAAATATCCAAATAAATATACTTTCACATTTTTATATTAAATATAACATGCGAGCTACACATATTGCATAAACAATGGGACCTATGATGAAAGGACTGCTTTGTTCGCGGATGCGCTCAAAGTCGCAACGTGCGTCACAATTGTTCTTGACATAAAACTCGTAGCGTCTGGTAGCGATGGTAGCGTGTGCCGAAATTCTCGCACAATCCTCTCTTTTCTGTTTTCAAGGTGCGCGAAATAGTATCCATTACTGTATCCATATTTTGTACGTCGTAGAACACCTTTTTAATGGTAACGAGGCATTCCATCATAATAGTTTTTTTTTTATTAGAAAAGGGTACAAATGAACAGACATTCCACCTGATGGTAAGTGGATGCTGTGGCCCATAAACATCTACATATTTAATACATCTGCGTTTTCAACCCTGAGGACTAAGATGGAATGCCTCGTTTCGAGCAAAACATGATCTCCGGTTCTCTACACTCAGAATACGAAACACAGTAGCAATAAGCTGCTATTTTACATTGGTATTCTGGGAGAGCGGGTCCTTCTCCGGTCGAGCCGACCCAATCGTCCTACAACCATAAAAAAGATGCAGCTTGGCTCTACCACGTAAAAATGTTCAGGATTGACATCGCGTCTACATTAAGATATTGGCGTCATCCGATAGCACCACTGAGACCACCAACCCGCAGAACCGTTCTCAGCTCTAACTCTCCATTACCCAGACTGTGTAAGCTGCTAAATAGCTACAAACACAGAGTTGACCTAAACTTTGATTCCGCTTATAGTTTCCGTAAAAAGATTGTCGACAGTATGACTAGTACTTAATTTCGTGCAACCAGCTTGTGTTCTCTTTTACTATACGGATAAACAATGTTTTTTTTCCTTTTAAAATTGTTAACTTTATTTAGTAAAATCAAAACCCACTTAAGTTATTGTTATATTGCATGCTGTGTTTACTAGTAAGTAGTCACTACACTTAGCTTAAGAAACTTTTCTGTTATTTAAGATTGTATTGTGTAAGTTGACTGTTAGTAAACCATACGAATAAAATAAAATAAAATAAAAATAAATTAATTTATCGTTGATAAATGTAGGTATGGGGCATGGCATCATGCATGGCACATACCATCAGGGGGTCTGTGAGCTCGTCACCTTTAGAGAAACCGCTAACTCTTTTTTTTTCAAATGCTCCAACATTATATTTTTGTTTTATAGGATAGGATGACAAACGAGCACACAGTCCACCTGATGGTACGTGGTTGCTGTGACCCATAGACATCCACATCTATCCTCGTTTGGGAAAAAATGCAGATGCGTTGTCACCCGTGAGGACTAAGATAGAATGCCTCTTTTCCAGAAAAAAGGGTCTTCGGTTCTCTACACTCACCATACGAAACACAGCAGTGCTAAGCTGCTATTTTACGCAGGTATTCTGTGAGAGCGTGGTCTGTCCCCGGTCGAGCCGACCTATTCGTGCTACAACTATACTACTAATATATCGCACACCTAGATCTAAACAGAGTTAACTCAAAAAAACAGTTTTTTCAGAAAAGGATAAAAACTGATTACCGTATTCCTGTGCACTACAGGAGTTTTCTGTATTGATCAGCTTTTTAAATGCAGATAGAAGATAGATGTTATAGAAATCTTGTGTTTTAATCATTTTTTATGGCTGAAAATTGGATTTTTGTAGTTATTTCCGTATTGTTTAACAAATGTATGTATATTTGTCCCTGTTTTGATGGGAAAGGAGTGGGTCTTGCTCGTTCAACTAAAGGCACTTCTACGGTCACCTAGCTTTGAGTTGTAGAACTATTTTTGAATTTGTTTTATTGGTCGCTAGGTAGTGACTTAAGGAATTCGATGGTATACATAACTAAAAAATTGAAATTTTTGAGTTAGCTCTCTTTAGATCTAGGTGTGCGATATATACATATCGTAGTAGAGCCATGGTGCAGCTACATACGTAGCTGCACCATGGCTCTACCACGTAATGTTGATTTAAACGGAGTTAAAAAACAATTTTATATTTTCGGCATGTTTATACATGCTGAAAATATAAAAAAGAAAAAAAAAGAATCATGAAATATATAATTATTTTCTGATTTGTTTTTGTACTACAGGGGTGGCCCCATATAAATTTAAAGAAAATATTTCATCCCTAAGGTTAGAAAAATGAGGAATAAAGATTTTATTGTACCTATTTCGACGACAATCTAATTGTTTTATATATAATATTTTTTTTTTTTTATTAAAAGTAAATCTTAGTTCAAAAATTCAAAAAATGCATTTGAAGTCGGGCTTCACTCATAGGTCTTTGATATACTAAGTCGTAGTACTGACTTCAGAAGTTATTATGTGGAAATTATGTTTTCTTAATTACCAACTACTTTTAAAATGACGGCATAAGTTCTAATAATGATGATATTGGTGATGGTGATTCGAAATTTTAAGTAATTAATAGTATAAATTATTAGCTTCATTAATAGACATGTTAGAATTAACAGAAATAACACAACATTTTAAAAATGAAATGCCTGATAGCCAAAAGGATTAATTAACCAATGAAAGTCACCACTATTTACAAGGACTAAAAATACTAGTTAATACTGAGAGTAAAAATGGGTTGGTCTCATCTGTCACAAAAGTGACAACTGTTACGAGTAAGAGCAATAAGGTGTATGAAAGTCACAATTACTTAGAAGGACTATAAAAATATTATTTAATACTGACAGTAAAAATGGGTTGGCCTCATCTGTCACAAAAGTGACAACTGTTACAAGTAAGAACAATAAGGTGTATGAAAGTTAACATTACTTACAAGAACTAAAAAAATATTAGTTAATACTGAGAGTAAAAATGGGTTGGTCTCATCTGTCACAAAAGTGACAACTGTTACGAGTAAGAGCAATAAGGTGCATGAAAGTCACCATTACTTAGAAGGACTATAAAAATATTAGTTAATACTGAGAGTAAAAATGGGTTGGCCTCATCTGTCACAAAAGTGACAACTGTTACAAGTAAGAACAATAAGGTGTATGAAAGTTAACATTACTTACAAGAACTAAAAAAATATTAGTTAATACTGAGAGTAAAAATGGGTTGGTCTCATCTGTCACAAAAGTGACAACTGTTACGAGTAAGAGCAATAAGGTGCATGAAAGTCACCATTACTTAGAAGGACTATAAAAATATTAGTTAATACTGAGAGTAAAAATGGGTTGGCCTCATCTGTCACAAAAGTGACAACTGTTACAAGTAAGAACAATAAGGTGTATGAAAGTTAACATTACTTACAAGAACTAAAAAAATATTAGTTAATACTGAGAGTAAAAATGGGTTGGTCTCATCTGTCACAAAAGTGACAACTGTTACGAGTAAGAGCAATAAGGTGCATGAAAGTCACCATTACTTAGAAGGACTATAAAAATATTAGTTAATACTGAGAGTAAAAATGGGTTGGCCTCATCTGTCACAAAAGTGACAACTGTTACAAGTAAGAACAATAAGGTGCATGAAAGTCACCATTACTTAGAAGGACTATAAAAATATTAGTTAATACTGAGAGTAAAAATGGGTTGGTCTCATCTGTCACAAAAGTGACAACTGTTACGAGTAAGAGCAATAAGGTGCATGAAAGTCACCATTACTTAGAAGGACTATAAAAATATTAGTTAATACTGAGAGTAAAAATGGGTTGGCCTCATCTGTCACAAAAGTGACAACTGTTACAAGTAAGAACAATAAGGTGCATGAAAGTCACCATTACTTAGAAGGACTATAAAAATATTAGTTAATACTGAGAGTAAAAATGGGTTGGTCTCATCTGTCACAAAAGTGACAACTGTTACGAGTAAGAGCAATAAGGTGCATGAAAGTCACCATTACTTAGAAGGACTATAAAAATATTAGTTAATACTGAGAGTAAAAATGGGTTGGCCTCATCTGTCACAAAAGTGACAACTGTTACAAGTAAGAACAATAAGGTGTATGAAAGTTAACATTACTTACAAGAACTAAAAAAATATTAGTTAATACTGAGAGTAAAAATGGGTTGGTCTCATCTGTCACAAAAGTGACAACTGTTACGAGTAAGAGCAATAAGGTGCATGAAAGTCACCATTACTTAGAAGGACTATAAAAATATTAGTTAATACTGAGAGTAAAAATGGGTTGGCCTCATCTGTCACAAAAGTGACAACTGTTACAAGTAAGAACAATAAGGTGCATGAAAGTCACCATTACTTAGAAGGACTATAAAAATATTAGTTAATACTGAGAGTAAAAATGGGTTGGTCTCATCTGTCACAAAAGTGACAACTGTTACGAGTAAGAGCAATAAGGTGCATGAAAGTCACCATTACTTAGAAGGACTATAAAAATATTAGTTAATACTGAGAGTAAAAATGGGTTGGCCTCATCTGTCACAAAAGTGACAACTGTTACAAGTAAGAACAATAAGGTGCATGAAAGTCACCATTACTTAGAAGGACTATAAAAATATTAGTTAATACTGAGAGTAAAAATGGGTTGGTCTCATCTGTCACAAAAGTGACAACTGTTACGAGTAAGAGCAATAAGGTGCATGAAAGTCACCATTACTTAGAAGGACTATAAAAATATTAGTTAATACTGAGAGTAAAAATGGGTTGGCCTCATCTGTCACAAAAGTGACAACTGTTACAAGTAAGAACAATAAGGTGCATGAAAGTCACCATTACTTAGAAGGACTATAAAAATATTAGTTAATACTGAGAGTAAAAATGGGTTGGTCTCATCTGTCACAAAAGTGACAACTGTTACGAGTAAGAGCAATAAGGTGCATGAAAGTCACCATTACTTAGAAGGACTATAAAAATATTAGTTAATACTGAGAGTAGAAATGGGTTGGTCTCATCTGTCACAAAAGTGACAACTGTTACGAGTAAGAGCAATAATTTGTAATGGAGCGGCCCTGGCTCAGGCAAACGTAGTACGTGACGATCCTAGATTCGATATAGTAATTAGTTACCCGCTCGATCAATACAGGCTAAAGTATAGCCGTTTGAAGCAACTAGACGGAACCAAAAAATGGGCTTACTGTTGCGCACTTCACTTTTTTTATCCGACTGCCAAGGAAGGGTTATCTTGTATGTGTATATTTATATACCTCGTATCTTCCAAAGACCTGAATGGATTTTGACAGTTAAGGTATCGTTATATTCGTCTTATAAAGCCAAGTTTTCAATATTTCTCGGGAAAACGCCGCCGAGTACCGGAACAAACTTGTGTCTAAAGTCGAGTCTTTGCTGGACAAAGTCTCGGATTGGGGGCGACTAAATCTAGTCCAGTTTAATCCTCAGAAGACACAAGTTTGTGCGTTTACCGCTAAAAAGAACCCCTTTGTCGTATCTCGTCAGTTTCAAGGCACTCCCCTTCTTGCTTCAGCCAGTATCGGTATCCTCGGAGTCGACATATCGAGTGACGTACAGTTTCGTGGTCACTTGGAAGAGAAGGCCAAATTGGCCTCTAAAAAGCTTGGCGTGCTCAGCAGAGTGGGACAGTATTTCATGCCGGCACACCGCCTGCAACTTTACAAGGCGCAGGTTCGGCCTCACATGGAATACTGTTCCCATCTCTGGGCAGGGGCTCCCCAGTGCCAGCTCCTTACACTTGACCGCATCCAGCGTAGAGCGGCTCGAATCATCGACGATCGAGCCCTTTCCGATCGGCTCGATTCATTGGCACTGCGAAGAGATGTTGCATTCCTTTGCATTTTCTTTCGCTTCTACCATGGGGAGTGCTCTGAGGAATTGTTCAGATTAATCCCAGCCGCCAAATTTCACGAACGCACATCGCGGCAGAACTCCCGATACCATCCACACCATCTGGATGATTGGCGGTCCACCACTGTACGATTTAGAAGATGTTTTCTTCCTCGCACGACTTCCTTGTGGAATCGATTACCATCAGTGATTTTTCCGGACCGATATGACTTAGGGACCTTTAAGAAAAGAGTGTACTCCTTTTTAAAAGGCCGGCAACGCATCTGCAATTCCCTCCCTGGTGTTGCAGTTGTTCATGGGCGGCGGTAGTCACTTACCATCAGGTGAGCCGCATACTCGTTTGCCTCCTCTCCTATAAAAAAAGTAGTTCTAAGTTTAGTAGCAGGCGGGACCTAATTGCAAATTATAAACCGAAAGAAAATTAATGGGTTCACTGCTACTAAACTAAATTCGGTTAATTTAACTTAGGCTTTCAGCTCATAGTATAGTCTGACAAACCGATTTTTTTAGGTACTTTGTTTTAGTTTATTTTAATTATGTTTTCTATTATCAATCTTGTATCAGTCTTTTTAGTATATTACTTTAAAATTGTCTTTTTTGCATATTTTGATTTTTTAATTATTTATTTTATTATTTCGTAAGTTTTTATTCAGCTATCGGCTTGCACAAGTGTATTATTTTCGTATGATATTAAAATTACATCTTCTTTCAGACCACGAAGTTTCCTGTCTGAAGTGATAAAAATTGAGAAAGGTGTGCTGAGATGGTTTGGCCATGTCGAGAGAATGAATGAAGAACGATTGACGAAAAAGGTGTATAAGGTGAGTGTGAATGAAAGTGTTGGACGGAGTAGACCTAGGCGGACGTTTCTAGATCAAATCAGGGACGTCTTGAAAAAAGGCCAGGTCAAGAGTACCCTAAACCGAAGAGCATGTATGAAGGGAATAATGAAAGTGGACGACGCGAGCAGATATGTAAGGATCGTAGCAAGTGGAAAGAAGTGATCTCTGCCTACCCCTACGGGAAAGAGGCGTGATTATATATATGTATGTATGTATGTATTAAATTTTTAAATTCTTAGATTAGGCAATGGTGAAATCTTCCTATCTTTTTCTCTTAATACTAGATTGTTTAGTAGAAAACTCTAGTATAATAAGGCAAGACATAACTTACTTTTTCTGAAACTTTTCTGACTTTCAATAGGTTGACTAGGTTACTGATTTTTTATAAAGCTCCGCGCTAGTAATGGCGTAAACAACGCATCAAATGTCATAACCTTTGACTCTTATCAACTGTTAGCGTTTGTAGGTCGATGATGCTGTAAGATTTCAAAAAGATTTTTTCTTTTAAATTTAATTGCCTAAAACAACTTGCACAGTATGATGGTACATTTTATTCAACATAGATAATAATACTTACTAAAAGCAATTTGATTGTTTTAACACAGATTCCGAAAAACGCTGTGTCTTGGGAAGAATCAGCAATAAACCCAGCGGGGCTTTTTTTAAATGAAATACATAGAGAAACCGCTTTGGGGAAATTACCTCATTTCAAGGGGTTAATATCAAACATGAATTCATTTAAATACCAAAACACTCCTTTTATATAATTATGTATTTGTATTTTAAAAAATATTATTTATTACTGTAACTGTAAAATAGTATTATTTTCCGGGAATTTGTTGTAAAATCGTTATATAGTTTACTCATGAATTAATTACTGTCTCTGTGGAGTTGATTGAATGGTATAATTAATTTACTAGCTTGTGTTTGTTTTACAAGTAAGTTTTTACAGAATGTAATTTTTATTGAAAGTAGGTGCTTACGTATTTTGTATAATTATAAAATTTTTGTGAATGTATTTTTTTAAATAAGTTCGCTGGCTAATGGTCTACTAATACATCACTTCTTAAGTGCTCAAGTTTGGCATAGTTTAAAGTAAATTACCGTATGGTGGGTTTAGAGAACCGGAGACCCTTTTTACTAGAAACGAGGCATTCCATCTTAGTTCTCACAACGCATCTGCATTTTGATTCTTAATTAAGGATAAATGTAGATGTTTATGGGCCACAACATCAACTTACTATCAAGTGGACTGTGTGCTCATTTGTCACCATATCCTATAAAAGAAATATTTGCAAAACTATTGCAATATTTTCCAATATAAATAATTAAAAAGTCAAAATTTTGTACAACCCACTTCAATATAAATTAATAAGAATAACTCAAAAACTATTGGTCAGATCTCGATCAAATTTTTATGGGACCACACGAGAAGAACCAGCTATCAAATAAAAAAGAATCACCGAAATCGGTTTACGCAGAAAAAAGTTATGAGGTAACACACATAAAAAAAAGAAAAATACCTCCTTTATGAAGTCGGTAGATAAGAAGTAAGAGTACACCAATAGAGTTGACAGACGTCTGGAAACGTCCATACATGTAAATAATTAGAGACCGCAAATAGACTAGCTAACAAATCACGCAGCGAGGTGATGTTAGAAGGTTATTAAATCAATTTTCTTACAATCAGTTTAATGTTGGGGGATTGAGAGCAATTGCAAGTTCATGATGTGGACTTTTGATCACTGTATGGTAGCGTGATAACATAAAACCACCAATTGAGTTACGCGCGAGATTTCAATCTATGATACTTACCAATATGAATTATGCACCACTACGGGTTGGTCGACGCTTAAAATTGGAATGGTTATTTTCTAATGCTGGGTATAGCGAGTATAGAAGTATACCTAACGACATCCCTCATGACATTAAAAAAAGCTCCCAACAAGTTTGTTTTTAAAAATCAAGTCCGCATGTGAAAAAATCGTTGCAACTTTGAAGTAACACTCTTATTTTCATATATATGTATTTCATATTTGTTCTGACGTAGTTAATATTTATATGTGTATATATTGTAAGTATTTCAGTATATACTTATATATATATAATTCTTTTTAACCCTTTCTATTTTGATTATTGCTGTACCGTATCTTATATGTCTATCTCTGTTTAGCCTAATGGTTGACTGGTAAAGAATGCCCTATGGCATTAAGTCCGTCATATGTGCATGAAAATATAAATAAAAAAAAATATTCGTTAAAATATAGGTGGTATAAATAAACGAAGAATTTTGTTGCAAACCATCTCCGACTAAAATTATCACAGAGCGTCCTCATATCATGTTCATGTTCAGCAGTAGACTTGTGAAGGGCTGTAATGATGATGACGAAGATGCTATAGAATCTGGAAATAGTATTTAATGAGTATTAATTGTTTATTATATTCAAGTGAGAGTGTCAAACAAACACAGTGTCGAACAATCTGTTGTTAGCTATGGTCCATAGACACATACTTCCGTCCCGCTTGGCAATCAAAATGCAGATGCTTTGTCCAACGCAACTTGTCAACACGCCTACGAAAAACCTAAAATGGAGTGCCACCCTTATTATTTCTATTACCAATTATAGCAGTTTTGTCGGTACCATGTTGATGCATGAATAGACTTTTCTTATCTTAATTGAACAAGTCTCAAAAATGAAAAACCATTTTTAAGAAAATGATTTTATGTAGGTTTTGAATTATTTAAATGTTCACCTATGTGTGCATTACGTAATAAAGTAGAAGTCGTAACCTCGACTATTAAAATGTCGATTTGTTAGTTGTTAAATATATTGCACTTGTATTTCATTAGTTCATTGATTATCTACGCTTTTAAAATAATTTACACACATTACAAGGGTTCACTTAGACGAAGCAATTGTCGGCGATTATGCAAATGAAATTGAATATATTACAATTAATTTCAAGACTAAGTAACGACAAGACAGCATGACTACATGTTCAAGTGTTTTTTCTACATATATGTAACTTTATTTTTAATAGTGACCCTTACAAAACGACTATTTGCTGCGACTTAAAATATAATATAGCTTCGCTTTACAATATTTTATATAAATACAATGTCATATTAATATTTCTTCATAGGTATATGTAATAATTAAAAATACTGCATTATTTTTATAAATAAAAAATTAGACCATTCCATAAACAACACTATTTAAAGAGATCTGAAAAATCATATATTTTTTTATTTCAATTTAATGACAGATACTAAAGTGGGCTCATGGGGTCACCTTCCGAGTAGCTACAACTACAAAATACGTAATTAAAGCAGATATCCATAAATTTAAAAAAATACAAGCATGTCAAATACATAAGAGATTTTCGATTTATATTTAACAGGCATACGACCTAACGAACAGACAAACTTCGCGAAATATAAATGAATAAAATATAAGGATACATGATAAATAGTTCTCTGTAATTTTAACCACATACCGCAATATCAGCAAACATTACGAAACGGTCACCAATTCTTGTAGGAAATTGTCGTCACGAACGTTTCGCAAACTTTTGTTTTACGTATGGCGTTATTCATCGCGCGTCATATTTTTATGGCTGGAAACTATCAATAAATAACTTTCTATTGTCCAAAAACTTGTCATTGCATAAGCCACTAGTCATTGATGATTTAACAACAATTATCAATAGAACATTTTAAGGCAACTGACGACACAATCTATGGCTTGCTTGCAACTTTACATTTTTTACTTTTAGCTTGATCTGTATGTATGTATATCTAGAAAACTAATTGAATTTTATTATTAAATTTTCACCATCGATTTAAAAATGTAGTAAGTTTAATTTTTTTTCGTATAATAAAATGTTATCTATTTATTTATTTAAGTTTTACCTTCGACCATTAAAAATTATTTTAAAATTTATATAAATAAGGTAGGGGCTAATATAGCCACCTTAAGCTTTGCTGCCATACATAACCTTAACAAGGAGGAGGATAGAGACAAAACACAAAGTCGAATACTATAACTTATATATTAAGAAAACAATAGCAAACAAGCCTTGGCGATAATTAGGAACACTTTGAAAAATCAACTTAAAAACTAACTATAGTGTAGTTTCTTTTTTAAGTTGATTTTAACGCACACAATACTAAAATCAACTAAAATACCTATTTACTATAATATCAGCTGTCAAAATGGTGATGATAAAGCAACACCCTTTAGACCATTTATTATTTAATTGACTGATGAAGAGCTCTTGTATCACAAAGCCATCTTTGCATACAAGGCTGTAGTTTTGGAGTTATAAGAAAGTGACCATATTAACCGGATGACCATGTTACAGTCAGATACTATATTAAGAATATATATATATAATGTTGGTCATTGAAGCCTACGAATATTCAAATTTGGACTCACTGAAAACTAGTAGATGGATGATTTTCATGATATAAAAACATTTGGGCTTTAATTTATAGGGTTTACAAAAAATAAAAATAAAATTGTGTTATACAACATTGGACGCATTGCCTAAGTACTCTTTAGCAGCGCAAATAGTAATAGCAAGCCCTTACCGAAAAGAGAGAGAAGAGAGAGACCGTACCCTATGTGCAAGATTTTTCCTTTATTCGTGTTAATGGTATAGGGAACAAATAATTATTTTCTGTCTTTCATAATATTTTCAGACATTTTATTAATTTAATAACGAATTCACCATAGTTGTAGCCTTTATATAAACTATTTGATTAAGTCACCAGACGTTATCAAAGCCCTGGTAAAGTCTATTTGTTTCTCGGAAACTTATTTAATTAACATAAATAAGACCGCAACCCGTCTTGCAATTAAAACTGAACACCTCCAACCGGTCCTGTATTCCACCAATCCGTGTACTACATAATATAAGAAACGCACAGCGTTGACGTCACGTTTAGCTTTGCGTTTTCAACTGAGTCAGAACAACAGATATTATGGTTTATATTATCGTTCTGTTCCTTGCAATGGTCAGTACTGTCTAGTGTGTGATTTGTAATAGATACTGCTGGAAGTATTTGGATTTTATTGTAGTAATCTGAAATAATAGTGTTTTGAATTAAAGTGTTTATATCATTTATCTGGACATTATAGTTTTGATTATTTTTACAATGTTGTCGGGAAATATTTGCTTTCACATTGAAGATTTCGTGGATGTGGTTCTCTGGGTTTATATTTTCCAAAATAAAAAGGTACCTATTTACTTTCTATTTTTCATATATTTTTTGTTTGTTGTCAGTTTTATTTATAGTATGCATTTTATATATCATTTTATAGTATGCATTTAGCGCAGCGGTGAGAGAGGGGTTAAATCCTCCATTGGAAGAAAGTAAGAAATATAATATAAGTAATTTATTTTTTACGACTTTTAAAATCCTAATAATATTGCGTTTTCTTATTTTTTATATAAATTAACCAAAAATAAATATAACTAAGTATGTATTAGGGGAGAGGATAGATCCCAAAGGAGGTAGCTTAGTTATACCTATATTATTAAAAAAGATCAAAAGTGAAAGTGAAAAAGGGTTTGTTGCTATAGTTGCCACGCTTGGCAGGTGGGTTGGCAACCGTAGTTTTAATTATTTCTAGTTGTTATCAGGAAAATGCTGCTATCTCCTTTTTTCAGTTTTCCTCTGTCGCCTTTTACTTACCCACAGGACTACCTCTCTTACCCATAGGATGATATGAGGTTGTGGATTTACTTTATTTTATATAGTTTCTTATGTTACTATACTGCGAATTATCTAGATCTATACCTAGTTTAAATAATGATCCATATAGGGCTTAGGTTATTTACGAAATATGGAAAAATAAGGTTTATGGACGTAAAATATTTGTTGTTAATTTTAAAAACCTTTTTTTGGAATAACATAATAAATTTAAGATTTAACTATTTTTACTGTTGCAATTACTACGATGTGATTGCAGCATATTGCAACAATGCCTGAATATTGTGGATAGTTGTTACGAGGGTGACACTGAAATTTCTTAGAAAATCAAAAACTGAACAAATTAGCAAGTTGTTAGTTTTATTAAATCTTTTCAAAATAGTGTCCATTTACATCAATACATCGCTGCATCCGATGGAACCACTGAGAAAAGCACTTTGCCCACTCGTCCTTAGGGGTCTTTTCGACGGCACTTTGAAACGCAACGACTGCTTCACCGGCGTCCATAAAACGTTTCTCTCGAAGGGTTTATTTAATTTTCGGAAATAAATAAAAATCGCAAGGTGCGCAAGGTCGGGGCTATAGGGCGTGTGACCCAGTAACTCCACGTCTGACGTCGCCAAGTAGACGATTGTTTGCTTGGCGGTGTGCGACGAGGCGTTGTCGTGGTGAAGGAGGATCTTACTGCGAGGTCGTTTCTCCCGAACTTTTTCCAAGACAAATAGCAAACAATTGTTAGTGTACCACTCTGCAGTAACTGTTTTTCAATCCCTTAAAACAGTAGTTGCGTAATGTCCTGTCCTTCCCAAGAACGAGGCCACCATCTTTTTTCCTACGCTTCGATCTCTCTTCACTTTAGTTGGCAATTACTCGGAAGGAAACACACCAGACAGCAGACTGTCTCTTATTTTCAGAATCATAACAATAAATCCAGCTTTCGTCACCCGTAAATCTGTCGAACAGAGCATTTCAGTCACCTTCGTTAAATTTTTGTATCATTTCGCGACACCAATCAACACGACAGAGTTTTTGCCCCTCTGTCAAATTATGTGCAATTGACTCATACCGATGCCTAAGCTTGTCCGAATCTGCTGATAAGTCATTCTTTTGTCAGTTTCTATGATGCACAATGCCGCACAACACTGATATTATCTTCAGTCGTCGCCATAGAAGGCCGTCCCTCACGCAGATCATCGGTGAGATTAGTGCGACCTCGTTTAAACATATTAAACCAGTTACAAACAGTGACACGAGATGGGGCTTTATCGTGAAAGGCCAATCGAAGTCTATCATAACTTTCTTGTTGACTTAAGTGACATCGAAAGTCATAAAAAATCATTGTATGAAAATTCTCTCGCGTTAAATTCATGCTGACTTGACACAGACAATTTTCAATTTGCCGCCAAATCGTAAACAAATGACATATCAATAAAATACATACACAATAATATTGGCAAAGAGTTCCAATTTCAAAATTTGAACTTATTTTTTTATTATATCGTTTACAAGTTTAGTGGCCAGTTCTGAAAACTTTCAGTGTCGCCCTCGTATCAACCTAATCTAAAGAAATTCTAACATTCTTCTCGCTTTACTCGTAGTACCGTTAAATTTAAAATTATTTGATTTGCAAATATTCATACAACAGATTTATGATAGCATATCAATCTATTTTTTTTAATTTGTGGAAAGACTCGCTTCGCTATATTTCAAGTGGATTTTTAGTTTTATCTATTTGATGTACAAAATCGTATTTTATAGCCTTAATCTTAGATTATTGATAGGACTTCGCGTCAGAGCGCGCGATAACCTATTAATAATATAAGGCTTTAATATTTATTTTTAAAGGAATACTAGCAATGCTTTTAAATTTATTAATACCTGCTACTATAAAAATGTCAAAAATGCATGCAATGTCGAAATCGAATGGTGAATTCAAACCACGTTTTTGAGTTCCGCAGTCCGTTTTTTATTGCTTACCATAAAGGTCGCTTCAAATCAAATATACGTTGGTATGTGATTTCGTTAAACTTAACTAAAATGTCATATCTCGTGGTCCTATATCAAAATCTAACAGTAATTAAAATAAGTACATACCTTTAAGAGACTTACAAACTAAATAATTTTCTGATGCTCGGGTTTTTATTCATTATTCGATGACTTAGCACCGAGTTCAGAAGCTATTATGTGGAAATCATTTTATTTTAATTTTGTTTTAAGGCGGTTAACTTTACTCTTTTAAGTGGTCTAAGCAATATCACAAGTACAAGAAAATAAATAGAATGTCGTGTTAATCATCATCATTACATCCTTTCATAAGTCCACTGCTGAACATAGGCCTCCCCCAAGGAATGCCACAAAGCACGGTCCTGAGCCACCTGCATCCATCGACTTCCTGCATGTCTTACCAGGTCGTCACTACATCTAGTGGAGGGTCGCCCTACACTTCGCTTACCGGTACGAGGCTGCCACTCGAGAACCTTTCTTCCCCATCGGTTGTCGGTTCTTCGAGCTATATGGCCGGCCCAATGCCACTTCAGCTTAGTAATCCGTTGGGCTATGTCGGTTACTCTGGTTCTACTGCTGATAACTTCATTTCTAAGGTTACCACGCAGAGAAACCCCGAGTATAGCCCTCTCCATAGCTCGCTGAGCGACCTTGAGCTTCCTTATACGGCCAGTAGTGAAAGACCACGTCTCACATCCGTTAGTCATCACTGGTAACACGCACTGGTTGTACAATTTCGTTTTCAGGTTTTGAGGTATGTCTAACGAGAAGATGTGTCGTAGTTTCCCGAACGCTGCCCAGCCAAGTTGAATCCGTCGATTGACCTCTCGATCGAAGTTGGACTTACTTAGACGGACTATTTGTCCCAGGTATACATACCCGTCAACAACTTCAAGCTTAGTGCTCCTAACAACTACCGGCATAGGTGTGACATGGACATTAAACACGATTTTTGTTTTATCCATGTTCATCTTAAGACCTATCCGTTGGGAGACACTATTGAGGTCATTGAGCATAGTGCTTAGGTCCTCCAGCGATTCTGCCATAAGGACTATATCGTCGGCAAATAGAAAGTGAGTGATGTACTCGCCATTGATGTTAATACCGCATCCTTTCCAGTCCAGTAGCTTGAAAACGTCTTCCAATGCAGCGGTGTAGAGTTTCGGGGATATACCGTCACCCTGTCTTACACCTCTCTACAGTTGGATAGGTTTCGTACTCTGATTCTGTACTCGTACAGCCATCGTAGCTCTATTGTACAAACACTTCAGCACTTCGATATACCGACATTCAACTTGGCACCGCTTGAGGGACTGCAGCACCGCCCAAATTTCGTCGGAGTCATAGGCTTTCTCATAGTCCACATACGCAAGGCAAAGTTGCTGAGTATACTCCTCTGTCTTCTGTACCATCTGCCGCACTAAAGCCTTTTCGGAAACCGGCTTGTTCGGGAGGCTGGAAGTCGTAAAGTCTGCGTGCAAGACGATTCGTAATAACTCTCGAAAACAGCACGTAGACGCGGCTCAGAAGGAAAATCGGTCTGCAGTTCTTCAAGAGAGAAATCTTAATCCCCTAATTTTCCACGGCTTGGATAAAGAACATTGGTTAAAAGCTAAATTCGTTTTATTTTATCAAAATTCGTCAAATTTTCATTCAAAATTCACATCATTTCAAAAAAATATTTTTTGCGGGTTTGATTACCGTTACCGTTACAGCCTATTAACGTCCTCTACCGAACATAGACCTCCCTCCCTCCTTATAGATTGCCTCCTAGGGGGAATATTTGCCATAGTTTCACGCTTGGCAAGCGATTGGCAACCGCAGTTTAGTTTTTATTTTTAGTGTTTATTAGGAAGACGATGTTGCTCATCTGATTTGTTTTCTTCTGTCGCCTCTTAAGACACGGGATGATATGGGGTAGTGGATATTCTTACACCGGCACTACACGGTAACCGTTGAAGAATATTTTTTATGGTATTTCGATCATAGCGGCCAATCTCAACAGTTCATGCATTTCTGCTTAGGGCACCGTTATAGTGCACGAGTGTATGTGTTCGCTTTTCCCTCACTCTTACAGTACGATGATTTTCAAAATTTAAGTGCTTTCTGAGGCACGTGGGTGAAATATCATCAACTATCTGACTCTGGGCTTCTACTGAGAATTTCTTGCCAGAAAAATGAAATAACTGATTTTGGGACAACTCGAGATTCAAAACCACATTGCCAGTAATCTCGTTTATGACCACTAACTAACGAGGCAGTGAATTTTATTTTATACCAAAGGTCACACTATATTATAACACTTTATAACAAAGGTTGTTGCTAACTTTATATTATATTTTAAGTATAATAACAATCTCCTAAAATATTGAAGGCCAAGATTTTGTAACAATAACTTTTAATATTTAAACAGAATTAATCGTCTCATCACAGATGTTGTTAATACAATTATGTTAATTCGCGCTAAATACCTCACTACTTAAGTACGTCATTCAAAAATTTATTCAATTGGAAAGTATGTAGCTCGTTTTGGTCTTGTTGAATGCTAAAAGCGTCAATATAATTACGTGCTAGGAATTGCATCGTATAATTAACTAGTCATGAGAGACAACGAGGATCCTGTGAAGTAGCAGCCTGATATGTCATACGACATATGCAGGTGGATGGAGTATTGCTCATTAGTCCTCCGCACTGGTTCAGTTAATTTAGGCGGACTTCACAGAGTTTTCGTATATTTTATTAATCAGACGTGCATTCTCATGCATTTCTCACGATGTGTATTTTCACTTCCGAGCTCCTTAAAATTACAAATTAACCCAAACAGGTCATATCTATCAAAAGGTTTAAAATTTTTATTAGACAAAAACTGTTTAATATGGATTATTATAGTACTTAAGACTACATGATTGATAATAACTCCTGAGAATGAGGTGATCGCTACTACGAGTATATGCTGTTTCAAAATGTTTTCATATTTAATTGTACAACTAATTATATAGTAAATATATGTTTAAAAGAGTCCCGCTGGGTTTCTAGCTGGTTCTTCCCAGGATAGAGGTTTTTTCCGAACCAGTATTAATGATTTTCAAGAACTAATTAACAACGGATTAGTAAACTGAAGTGGCAATGGGCTGGTTATATAGCCCGAAGAACAGACAATCAATGTACGTCTGAATCATTATGAGATGAACTAGCAATGTTATTAACATATTTTGATTGCAGCAGGAAAAAATTCTTAATGTATTAGTGGCTTCTATTGGGTTTTAGGAATTTACACTTTCCTGGAAAATACATTAATTATTATATCGACTTTATGCGTCAGTAATAAATATACAATCATCATCATTATTACAGACCATCACAAGCCCACTGCTGAACATAGACGTTCGCCAAGGATTGCTACAAACCATGGTATCGAGCGACCAGCATCCATCAAATTCCTTGGCTTAGCTTTTTAGGGTTCCGTACATAAAATTTAAAACGGAACTCTATTAATGTTGCTGTCTGTCTAGATGTTTATCTGTCCATCTGTATTTCACGGTTCGTAGATGGAATGCTTAGATTTAAATATTTGTGTTCTCTCGTTTTGGATAGATTTTCCGCCATCAATCGGTTTTCTAAGACTTTTTTTATTAGTTATTAGTGTATTAATGAGGTGGAGTTGGCTCTTGGAGAATAAATTTTTGATATATTCCCCGTTTCACCCTTATTTTTTTTACTTACTGACTTGATATTACATTGAACAGTACTAATAAACTATTCATCTTCTTTCAGCAGTCAGAACGATGGCGCAAGCTTCGTAACATCGTGCAGTGGACTCCGTTCTTCCAAACCTACAAAAAGCAGCGGTATCCGTGGATTCAGCTTGCTGGGCACCAGGGAAACTTTAAGGCTGGACCAGACCAAGGAACAATTTTGAAGAAACTCTGTCCACAAGAGGAGAGGTGTTTTCAGGTAAAGAATAGATATAATTATTAAGTTGATTGTTGTTAATTTCAAGCGTTACTAAGAATAGTAACTGATTGTCAAAGGCTACTCAAGTGCAACTAACTTCAACAAATTCTACTGCATCGCGTGTATCATTAAGAAATAAGATGGATGGATTACGGCTCGTAATTATAACACAATTTACTATGAGTTATAAACAAACTCGGTAAATATATATTATGTATCAAAATATGTAGTTAATTAGTTATAAAAATTAAATACCTAAGTAAATGTAAGCTTTCACAAAATAATAAATTAAGTAAATACAATCGCACATTTATAACGATAATTGAGGTGATCAACATCGAGCGCGTTTACGTCAAACAAGACCTAGAGATTCCCCTTGTGGTTTTCAATTAACACTATTTACTTTAATGAATACAATATTCATTTTTAATAATCTTACACTGACGTATTTATTTGCGGTTAGGTAATTTCTCTTCATGATAATTTATCATTCGATGTCGTGTTTTTTTTAGTTAGTGGTCCACTTGTAAAAAGTGCAATGAATAATAATTGGCGGCTGGTTTTTTAAGTATTTCCGTTAACATACAACGTATATTATTAACGATAACAAGAAACTTGTGTTTTGATAGCGTTTATACATACCTCTAAAAAAAAACAAATAAGTATTCCTTTTATAATAAAAAGTCATTTGAAATAACTTTATAAGAAAGATGTGCAACGGCGACGTTTATATTTTGATGTTATTCGGTTCTGCATTCGAGTTCGAGAAGTGCGGTCACTTCTAGCACTTATTAGCGGTCATGTAGGTATGGTCCTGCATAATTTTCTTACCTGACGATTTGTTTTTTTCAACGTTTTGACTCAAAACGTTTAAACGAATTTGAATTAGTTTTAAAAAGGTGTAAGTATTTCTTACCAAATATATAAAACCGGTTAATCGATGAATGCAAATCGGACTCAAATTAATTAGTTGAAAATGTAATTCTGCTGCCGGTTTGGATAAAATAAAATTTCACAATGTAAACGGTATTTAACGCCACAGTATCAGTATAATATTATGTTCTCTACCATTGACGTCAATCGAAAACACGAGTTTGGGCATATTCGAGTCCTAAAATGCGTCAGACGTTGTTTAAAATAGACATATTTTTCAATAAAACGAAACTTAACCTTTGTTGAAATTTGACCTACTTACGACCCTACTACTACGACCCTACTTACTGCATTATTGCAAAACGACCTACTCTAAAGAAACTTTAGAAAAAATAATATCATCATCATTTACATTATATATTAATTATAACATATTTAATTATTTTGATTATAATTCTATTATATACTATAATTGTATTTAGAGCATTGAATAAAATTTAATTTAATTTATGAATGTGATAAAGCCTGAAATACGGTTCGTACAATAAACAATTATATTTCATTGATAAACAAATTACATTCGTATTCATTTAAACAACGACGAATTAGCTAAAGACGTCATTACTGTCATTATATAATGAATAAACAATCTTTACTTTTAAAATCATTTATCTTAACCACGGCTGCCTAATTATCCGAATTTTAAATTACAAATGAAGGTGAGAGTTAATTAAAACTTTACAGAAGGCTTTTGGCGGAAAATTATTGGCAATGGATAATAGAAATTATATATATATAATATACACTGTAGTAAAATTCTCAACTAGGTACCTTTCAAAAAGAAAATCAACTCTATTCAAATACACACGCATGTTATTCTAATTAATTAAATCGATTTGGATATTGCTTTGTAATAATGCATGTGACGCCCAAATGTCACCGGACGGGTCACAACAGTCATCATGTACACACAACATCGCTTTATATGAAAATTAATTGTATTTAGCACTTTACCAGCATTGTCTCAATTTGACGTACACTTACCTACTACGTAAAATCTGACACACCTCCATTATTCCATCATCCATTAATTACAGAAAGGAATCCTAAGTATTATCGATTATAATGGATAATTATTATTCTATTGATTGTATAATGACGCACGTATACTACGTTTACAAAACTTGTTGATCATATACTATACTCTGTGAGTATTTATTTTTATTTATTTAATGATAAACGTAGTAAACTTTAAAAGTGGGTAAATATTATGGGTGCTATTATTTATTTTTATAAATATAATTATGTTGATATAAAATTTGAAATGGGTAGGAAAAGTTAAAAACTTTGATAGTAGATTTAAGTTTGGCATTTAGTTAAGTTGTAGAAGAACAGGGGCTAAGCGCTCGTCTTAACGCACGCTCGTCACAGAACGCGAGCAACCCTGGTTGCTCACCGCTCCAAATCCCCGGCGATACCAATCTATTCTCTGTGATGTTGGTGCCGTTAGCCTATACGGCTATTACAGCTTTATTTGACACAGTGCTCGCGGCCTAGGCCGCGAGCTATTTAGAAAAAGGAAAGACAATGATGATGAGGATGAGGATGATGATGGTTTATGATTTGTTATTGTTACCAATCATCATGTCCCATCTGTTGACTTTTTTGAGCTATCTAACCGCTCTCCGATTACGGTGTACCCCTACCTTTGACTGCTTAGCTCGTGTAGGAGCGGTACCAATGAAATTGTTAATTTCAATTTTTAGTTCGTAGTAGTGTTCCGGAATGAAGGAAAGCATGTTTAGGAAACTTGTAGTATCTCAGAAATAGTAAAGTAAAGGTACAGCCTCTATACGTCCCACTGCTGGGCACAGACCTCCTCTTATTCCTGAGAGGGTTCTAGGGAAAGTTATTGTTAGCCGCGTTTCCCCAATGCGCGTTGGAGAGCTTCACATATCTATGAAATATTTTTTTCATTTCTTAGACATGCAGGTTTCCTCCCGATATTTTCCTTCACCGCCGAGCACGTGGTAAATCAGCACTTAAAATTGCAATTAAGAATTTTATCTGAGGACAAATTCAATCTGAGGAATAAATTATTGTATTTCGAGAACATGATATGAATTCCGCCACGCTGGAATGGCGCATCGAACTAATTAATTCATAACCCTCGCTGGAATGAGACGAGGCCTACGCCCAACAGTGGGCGCACATACTATGTAACTTTGCTTTTAAACAGATAATTAAATTAAACAGGAAAAATGTACAATTAAATAAAAAATAATTACACATATTACCGTATCAAGTAATAAATGATTAATATATGAAAAAAAAAACCATGAAAAAAAGAGAGGTTTAAAGATATGATAAGAATATTGTTAATAGTCTGTGAGGAAAGTTTTGACACACCATTTGAACGTTGAGACTTATCTACAATAAATGTTTGTAAAGTATGATATTGCTTCATGCCATTGCAATAATATTTTCATAGTAATGTTTATCAATAAATGAAACTGAAGCGCCACTACTACATACTAATGTAGTGAAATAATAAAACAAACATTGTTTAATCGAATTTGCACATAAAAAAATCGTTCCCTACCAAGATATAAAGAGACCTTTTCAGTTTCAACAGATAATACGACTATTAAAAATATTAACAAATTATAATTCTTCTTTGATTGTACCGTTAATTTAAATTTTTATCGTTGGATTTAATTTTTTATTACTTTTCATTCAACCCAATTCTAGAAATATCTAGAATTGTGTTTAAATACAGGCGAACCATCTACCTTGTGTACTTGTATTAAACTAAAATAGTAAAGAAAATAGTATCTACAATAACAGCCTATATTGGAGGTAAAGAGGAGGTATAGTTTTTATACGAGGGTTTTCGAGGATAGAAATTCGAGATTTGTCACAAACACACATAACATATAAAAAGTAATAAATATGTATATATTTTTTTTGGAACGAAGTTCCTTATCGGACGGTACGAATTTGGCGGATGGGGGCTATGCGAGAAAAAGTGTAAGATTTTTCCGTCACGACCCCATTTCTATAGTGCGAGCGAGATGGAATTTTATTCATTTCCCTCGCACTTTTTCTTATCTTGCCATGAAAGAAATATTATTTTAAATGACGTACATTTTAGTAGACGCTAGTATTTTTAAACAATAATATAATATGTTTATTAATAATAATATACTATGAAAGGAACTTCATTCCAACCGAGTGCTCCACGACGCATTACGCATGTTTTTTTTAAATATATTTATTATTTATATACTATAAAAACAAAAAAAAATGCTTGATATGTTAGTTTTATTAATATACCCTAGAAAGATGATTATTGGTATGTGATAATATTCCATAATTGTTAACATATCACCATTTATTGCGGAAAATAAATTCATTCTATAGTATTTATGCCTACCAATAGTAGAACATGAAAAGTAAACATCGTATCGCTATGTGATTAATTGCTTGTTGTGAAGAAACTAATTGAAGCTGTCAGAACAGAAGATTTTAAATTATTATTTACTGAGGCAACCGTGTTTGTTTTACCTTCTATTAAAACAGTGACTATCTTGTTACAGACGTCACGCCTATAAAATAGACAACATATTATAATTTTAAATTTTCATTTTAACTGCTACAAAACCATGGACGGTTATGTTTTCCTAGTTAACATATCTGCGTACCTATACTAATAGTTGGTTCTATTTTTACTCTTTAACCGGTTTAGATAAATAAGGCATTAATTATGTAACGCATCTTTATATATCGCGTGTTACAGGTTGTACTAATATTGTACTATTGTGTATCTAAATAGTGTGTACCTAATAATACGTATCTAAATATGGAAATAAATTTAATAAAGTAAAAGTAAAGTTGCAGTCTATATAAGTCCCATTGCTGAACACAGGCCACCTCTAATGTTTAGTAGGGATATGAAGGAATTAGTCCGCGGCGATGCTCCATTTGGAGGCCATTACGTGTCTTGGAAATAATTTTTTTCCTCAAACATGTAGGGGAACTTAGGTTTTATAGACATACTAAACCACATTATAAGTAAATGATTATATTTTAAGAGATATAAGCCTGAAATCTCAGGGACTAAACTCGCCGTAAATTCACAGTACGCTAACAACCCTGGCTCGATCCCCACCAGTGTCAATTAAATTACTTATTGCAATTTTAAATACTGATTTATCACGTGCCAGACGGTACCTGCATATATGTCTAAAATATTTCGAAGACATGTGAAGACAACACGCTATAAAGTAGCGTGACGGACGAAATGTCGATACTATTCTAGAAATGAGGGGAGTCCCCTACAGTGAGACGCACGTCTATACCTATAGGCTGAAACTTATAAGTGGGAATATCCAAACTCATTATACAAAATGTAAACCTGTGACTGATGAATAATGTTCTGACGATCCAATGATGGTGAATGACATGGCCAAATGTGCCGAACCCATATACCCACTACAGCCTCTTGAAATGGAGCAATATTACTCGCACTATAATCTGCCCCTTCAATAAAGATACACCTAAAGACAATTTTCAGATTTGAATTAAAATTAAATTTCAAACTACAAGAATCAGATTTGTAGACTGATG
Organism: Parnassius glacialis; assembly: GCA_033319125.1. NCBI lineage: Eukaryota > Metazoa > Arthropoda > Insecta > Lepidoptera > Papilionidae > Parnassius > Parnassius glacialis. The sequence goes on along the minus strand of JAVANC010000022.1, from coordinate 30,166,393 downwards.
ACGTTTGAGGCTAGAATAGAGTAGAATAGAATGAATGAATAGAATAGAATAGAATCCCCTCTATCCCCTTTTTATAGAATAAGGATGACAAACGAGCACACAATCCACCTGATGGTAAGTGATGCTGTGGCCCATAGATGTCTACAACTATCCTCGTATTTCATCTATACTTGTCATCCCTGAGGACTCAGATTGATGCCTCGTTTTAAGTAAAAAGGGTCTCCGGTTCTCTACACTCACAATATGAAACACAGCAGCGTTTCACTCTGGTTATTTATAAGAGCTTGTTCCATCCATGGACGAGGCGACTTTAGCTAAAGTGGACAAAAACTCTTTCTACAACGAGAGAGGCCCATGTAGATTAACAGACTTCTATTGGTCGAAGAAGATGAAGAAATTAAGAAGAAACAAAACCAACTAAATAAACTAAAGTCAGCCATATAGTTTACTATATGGCTGTTCCCTTTTTGACAGTATAAAGAAAACTTTTTGTTCTTTTTTCAGTTACTGATGAAAGACATCCTTCGGCCGTTCGTCCCTGAATATAAGGGTCAAGTGACATGTGAGGATGGTGAATGTATCCTTTTTGGAAATATTTTAATTGAATAAATATTACATTTTTAAATATGATTAAGTTAATTTATGAGTAGAAGTAAGCTATCATTATTATTATTATTACAAACTTTCATAACTCCAAAACTGAATATACAACATGTATGCAATAAACCACGGTCCTATAAGCCACGATCATCCATCAATTTCCTGCATATCTTACCAGGTCACTCCATATAAAAAATACTTAATATCTAAAATATTACAGTCATTTCCTTAGCATTTTTTCCGATACAGTATATCTGCAACTTCAAGATCTACTTAGTGATTTTGACTCTCCGTGTGTGATGGATTGCAAGATTGGAGTCAGAACGTATTTGGAGGAGGAATTAGCAAAAGCCAAGGAGAAAACCAAATTGAGAAAAGTATGTGTAAACTACTAAAACAATTTATGTGTGATTTTAAAGTTATAAAGTAAATTTAATTTGGCTTCGGACTTACCCTTACCTTATCTTTCATTATACAACATAATTATGATAGAGATGCTTTTTGCAATTGTATTATTTTGGGGTTGTTATAAACTAATTTGCTTAATTCCGCGTAAAGAAAGTAAATGATGTGTTCTGCCCAGTTTCAAGGGGAGCTCCCACCCTCTTTCAATCGCGCGTACTATACCCGTCGCCGTCAATCCCAGCACTACCACCCCCGGCACCACCACACTAGGCCTAAGCGGCCAGCCTCCGCAGAATCTAATTCACCTGAGGATGCCTCGTGTAGAGGCAAAACACTTTTCGTATTTTCGAGAGTGGTGTGTCGTGCCACACGTTGACGGCGACGGGTATAGTAGGTGCGATTGAGGGAGAGTGGAGATTGAGTTGAAAGGGCAGGACACATCATTTATTTTCTCTACAGTGAATTAAGCATATTAGTTTATAACAACCCTATTGTAATGGATTTCCGTAAAGTAACGCCTGCTTTTGTTAATTGTATTATTTTTTCAACGAATAATAATTTTTTTAATATTATATGAATTGTGTGAGATAAGGTAAGATTAAGGCACCTTAAATAAAAAAAAATCTGTTTTTATTTCTTCTTCATCTTCATCAACCTGTCAAAGTTCACTACTGGACATAGGTCTCTACATTGTGGGGAGGATTTGCTGGCAAGCGGATTGAATATCGCAGTACCATGTCTCGAAACTTCGATGTTGCTCCTTGTAGTCGGTCCAAATATTTTACTGTAGTATACATATATTATGGTACTATAAACATTAATTTACTTTTCGTCAAGTGATGGTTATAGCACCATATATGTATAAAGAAGCCATGAGATCTATTTTACATTCCCTATAAATATCTCTTACGATTTCGCGTGGTAGAGTCACGCTACAGCTATGTTATGGTTATAGCACGAATGAGTGAGTTCGACCGAGGAAAGACGACGCACTTACAGAATACCAGCGTAAAATTGCAGTTTAAAGCTGCTGTGTTTCGAATGGTTAGTGTAGAGAATTGGAAACCCTTGTTACTGGAAACGAGATAATCCATCTTAGTTTTTTTTTTTTGTATATCAATGATCTTAGTTCTCAGGGATGACAACGCATCTGTAATTTGATTCTTTATCAAAGACGGAATGTGTGCTTGTTTGTCGCCCTTATATAATTAAAAAAAACCGTGACAAAATGAAGCGACGGATTCTCCTACACCGTCACAGCATAATTACTGAGTGTTTCGCAGGAACTAATACTGCCCCGTAACTTATATATAGTCCAATAAAAACGAATATAGGTACACTTATATGTCAGGTTTTATACTGTTATCAAGACATTGTTGTCATTTATGTTATCATTATAAATAACCTAAATAAAATTAAACATACAGTGGTAAATTAGGTTACTCCATATATTTAATGTCCTCCAGATCAAATTTCGATCACGACGCCCAGTCTTGACAAAGACTAGCTAACTGCGCAGGAAAGGATCATAATGTACGAGTGTGTGTGAAACGACTGGTGTAATCTCTTCCCTCACTCTTATTGTCCGATGGGTCGACAATCTGACACGGCCGACTGGAGAGAGATCAGGCCGAACGGCTTTATGTGCTTTCTGGAGTGAAACATCACCGTGTATATATCCTTTATTTGAAATTCGGGTCATGTTCTACTAATGTGACTAAACACAATTAGAACGTTACAAATATATTATGTTGTTATAATGATAATGTTTTTAATAAAACATTTTATCCGCTATTCATATTCATAAAATGACGTCAATACGTACGGAAATAATAAACAACATTTATACGTACTTTGATATCATAAGTTTCCCTTTCATAACGTGTTCATGTGACAAAAAGGTGAAAAGTAAAAAAAATATATACATATAAAACAATCCTGCTGGCTATAACACACATGTCTCCTTTTAAGGGTGCTAATTTTTGAGAGAGGCTACAGAAAAGGAAAAAAGTAAACAGTGTATCACCTACGTTATATGTTTAATTATTTTTTAGACGTATAAGATCCTAGTGTGGTTTTATCTATAGTCGCTAGTAGCGGTTATTGTATTTAAACTTTTTTGTATAGAATAAAACAAACAAGCACACGCTCCACCTGATGATGAGTGGATGTTGTGACTAGACATCTACACTACATCTATTCTCGATTAGGAATCAAAATCCAAATGCGTAGTCACCCGTGAGGATTAACTTGCTATCGCGTTAATATACACGTGAACATTAAATAAAGCTAATAAATGTAGAAACACCTAGAATTTACTAAGTAGCATTAGAACCATATTTTAAATTAACACTATTAAAAAAATCTGTCAATTGATTATAAAATTAAATTCGACGTTTATACCAATTACAGGATATGTATGAAAAAATGATTCAAGTAGACCCTAAAGCGCCGACGGAAGAAGAACACAGAAGCAAAGGTGTTACTAAGCCAAGATATATGATATGGAGGGAGACAATCAGCTCGACGTCTACACTAGGTTTTAGAATAGACGGAGTGAAAAAAGCGGATGGTACTAGTTCAAAAGACTTTAAGACAACAAAGACAAGGGAACAAATACTTGAAGCGTTTCAAGATTTTACTAGTAGTTTTCCAAATACAGTGGTAAGAAAATTAAGTTTAATCATAAAAAATTTAAATTTTACATTTATTTAGAAGTCATTGGTTTTATAATTATGGTTAAATAATTTTTTAGTGTATACCTGAAGATGGATTTTATAAAATATAATATTATGTATTTGTAAAAAGTTTATTAGAACTTCGAATAAATCAGATCATATTTATTTTAATATTATTTTAACAAGGGTAAATATTTAAATCAAATTTTTTTCTTCAACAGCCTAGGTACCTGGAAAGGCTGAAAAACATTCGAGCGACATTAATAGAGTCACACTTCTTCAGAACACATGAACTAATTGGTAGTTCGCTGCTTTTTGTTCACGATAAAAGGAAAGCTTCAATTTGGATGATTGACTTCGCGAAAACTGTCCCTGTGCCAGATAACGTATCCATTGATCACAACTCCGCGTGGAAAGTTGGCAATCATGAAGATGGCTACCTCATCGGCATCGACAACCTCATTTCTATTTTTGAATCTCTCACTAAGAATGATAATGGAAACATTGATCAGTGTTATTCAAACTTAAGTCTGGATAAAAGCGTCAGAAGAGACAGTTTAGCTACTTGAAACTTGAAGACAAACACTTTGACTTTGTGTAAATTGTGTTTTCGATTAGCAGTAAAAGCTGCTGCTACGTAGAGACCGGTGACCAAAATAGAACTTTCTATTGCTGAGGTCACAACGAATTGTAAATATCTTAAGACGGTTGTCTTTTGTAAATAGCTATAGATTTAAGACCTTTTTGTATTAACTATAAGTGCTTAAATACTCATGTTAAAGTATACTTGTAAGAAACTATTACTTTAAATTTTCAATACCATTTAGACATGATGTTAAATCGTTTGAAAATGAACAAATTAACGCTTTAAATTTTGAAGGCAAAAGTAAGATACGTAAATGAAATTTAAAAAGCATTTTATGCACTTATTATTATTGCAATAATTTATTGAAATACATATGTATATGAAATCATAATAAGATTAAGGAAAATTATACCATTGCCGAGTATAATTCCTGATAAATTAAAAAAAAAACTGTTTCGGCGATTACATCTAAGATATACATAAAATAAACCTAGCAAGCTAACAGCATAGCAAAGTGGCGAAGCAATCAGCTTTGTAGCAGTTTCTAACGGAAAAAAAAATTCAAAATAGGAGGTTCAGATGCCTGGGTGATCAGTAATCGATTGCTGAAAACAGAATTTGAAAATTCGAAACCGTTCTCGAGATAATCGTGGGACAGACGGACAGACGGACAGACATCGTGAAATCAATAAGTGACTTCGCAAGCTTCGCCACTTAATAATTAATCTATATAATTGATTCTGTTAAAAATGATAGTCACATTTTATTGTTAAATCTTTATTTATCATCATCATTTTTAAATAATTTAATTCATTTGGGTAGTTTATTTTGTTTCCATTAAGTAAAAATAAATAATTTACCACCTTACATTTTAGAAATCGGAGCAAATTGTAAGCATATCACATAATTTCTGTTAGAAATAAGTACCTACCTAAAGACGGTTGTTAAGGCACTTAGTATTTCAAAATATTCGATATACAATCAATGTGACTGCTCATGAACCGTGTTCAAATCAGTTTATATTTATTTTTTGTACACTATATTAGTGTAAAGACTAGATACAACTTTGTTCATTGTTGTATAAGGCTAAATTTATCAGGAAGTACTAATAAAACATATCACATATCGCTTGCATTTCACTTACAATAAATAGACAAATATATCTTAAACTGTACTGTAATTGTTCCTTATTGTTAGCAATAAACAGTACATAATTTAATAATCTCAATAGCAAATAGAGCAATAGCTCTTCCGTTAAGGAATGTTGCAAAGCAATTACTATATGGACGGCATGGTACTACTTTAATTTTAAATTACTACTTATTACTTAAATATTTCACTAGGAAGACACAAATAAACACTATGTTTTATCCTTGCTACAACTATCAATTACAATATCTGTTAAGCTACCTCGCCTAGAACTGGTTTCTGGACTTGAACCGCTCTCTTTTCGTATACGGGAAAAAAGTCTTGGTACTGGACCTGTAGATCGGCTTAAGTCATTTGGAGCAGGTGAGTACCTTCTTGTCTTATTTTGCTGAAGTTCCCCCTCAGACGAATTTTCTGAGTACGGGGGCGGAGGATGAGTTAACATCGTCATCCTATTTTCTCGCGCCGCTGTAGCTGTTATTTGTAACTCCGCCCCAGCTACTACAGTTGCTAGGGTTGGCGTGAATTGAGGCGCTGCAGCTCTTGTAGAAATCCTTCTTCGCCTAGGTCCAGTTCCGTCCTCTAGTTCTATCCGACTAGGCATTGATGGTATAGAAAAATCAGGTCTTAAAGATCCACGTCTTCTGCTTTGTGCATTATCAGATGTATCAGATGACCCAATCGTGCTGTTAGCTACTTGCGAGGCAGTCTCTAACGCTGCCAACGCTCGAAGTAAATCAGCTACACTAGTTTGTTCCAACACTTCTACTTGTGCCGATTCTGGTAGACTAGCTAAATCGACATCAGAATCAAATAAACTGGGACGACCACGTCTTGTCATATTTCCATATTCCCCTAAATCATTTGAAAACAGACTCCTCCGACCGCCTTCAGTGGCTCGTCTATAACTTTGAACATCCCCTGCAAATAAACTATTTCTACCTGCCTTAGTTTTATTTTGATACTGCCTAATGCTGGTTTCAAGATCACTGGTACTACCGCATGGAGAACTACGCTTCCTATCTTTATCAAATGAGGGAAATAGACTACTCCGACCATGACGTGTTTTATCTTTATAATTCACTAATTCATCTGAGCTTTCTGGCAGATTGTCATCATCATCTTTCTTCGACTTGCCAAAAGTAGGAAATAGACTAAGCCGTCCTTTTCGTGTCCGATTATGATATTTCTTTACTTCATCTTCATCTACTGTATCATCTTCATCATTACTCGTAGGATTACTAAAATCAAACGTAGGAAATATACTGTGTCTTCCACGCTTGGTTCCTTCTTTATAACGTCTTGCATCTTCATCATCATCTCCACTAAAATTAAATGTAGGAAAAATGCTATGCCTTTTAGGTTTATATTGATAATATTGAGCTGCTGCCACATCTTCATCTTCTGAAAAATCAAATGTTGGAAATATGCTATGCCGGCCATGCTTAGTTTTTTCCTTATACGCTTTTGCTTCTTCGTCAACATCTTTATTAAAATCAAACATTTGAAAAATGCTGTACCTTCCACGCCTGGTTTTTTCTTTAGATGCGTTTTCATCGCGGTTCTGTTCCTCTCCAAGACCAAACGACGGAAACATGCTACTACGTCTTGACTTTTCTTGAACACTTTCATCAGCACCATGCGCAAGACTTAATCTGCCTTTCATAGTGTTTTTAATATATTCTGCGGGGCTTTCACTTGAACTTGGTTTTCTAAATATTCTTGAAAACAGACTTTTTGGCTGTTGATTTTTTTCAGTGTTTGCTGAACTGATGTTAGTAGGAAGTGATAATTTTCCACTTCTTATATTTGCCTCTTTTCTGTATTTTTCTGCGGTATCACCATTCGTCCATGTAAAATCGTGATCTAATTTTGATACGGATTCCTTTCTGTAGTTTGGCACAGCTACACTTAAAGCTCTTGTTCTTTTTGGAGAACTAGCTATAACATCTCCACCAATGCTAAATATAGGGGGTATCTCGGTTGCTAGTATATGATTATCGTCAAACATATGTATACCTCTTTCATTTTGTACTTCGAACCTGCCCAACACATTTACAACCCTTGCTAACAATTCCGCTGGCTTCACTATAGCAGAAGCTGTAAATGTTTTTTCTTTATCAATTCCTAGTAAATCAGTATCTGACTGAATACGAAGCATATCTTTAACAGATAGTGTAATGTTCTCGGAGTTGGCTCGCTTTCTCTTAACAACCGGTCCTCTGGGTTCTACATCAAAGGTTAAAATAGGACAACTTGCACTTCTGTGAAGATGTGGTGTTGTTTCTACGTACACTGGCTGAAAATAATAAAAGTAATAAGTATGAACCAAATATTATAATAATTATAAAGCACATAATTTGGTATATAAGCTGAGATTCTAAATGTATCGTACAAATTCTAAATATATAATGAGATATAGTAGTAATCTTCGTCACCTATACGGCTTCAGGATTTTTATTCCAATAGAAATTAACACTTTTACTGTCCGATTTTCAGACATAATAGTAAGACATTAGCAATGCGAAAGGGTTAATATTTTCCCAAAAGTCAAAACTTTCATTTCTTTGATATTAATAATTCCTACATTTAAATATTTCCTCATACAACCTTTTCGACTTTAAATAGAAACATTAATTTCATTATGTCTTGTAAATATTATGACAGTTATATCGTGATGTTATCTATAAAATAAATATTTTATTTACCTTTAGCTTTAATAAATTTGCTTCATTAATGATCTTCCTTATTACTGCAATATCTTTTGTAAATCCTTGGAATATCTTGTTCTGGGTTGATTTCAATTGATATGCCAGTTTCTGTTCTAATCTGTGGACTCTCTCAGACCTCATTCCGCTGGTAATAAAGCCGAGTAACATCACAATGTATCCCAGACCAAATGTGATCCAGACTATGAGGAATATCTGGTAAGTGAAATAATATCCATACTTGAACCCATTATTAACAGTTCCTGAAATTTGCAAAATAAAGGATATAAGTATTCCATATTAAATGTTAGTTTTTTGTTGTTACCCCAAAACAAACTGAATGATGACTACATTGAATAACATTGAATGACATTTAAACTCTTTTTTTAAATTGTAGTAACAAAGAGACTTACAGTCCACCTCATGGTAAGTGGCTTCTGCAGTCAATGGGAACCTGTAACCAACTTCAAACAAAGATATGAAATAAGAAATATGTTGTCACATCCCTGAGGGTTAAGACCGAATGCTTCAGAGCCTGTAACTATATTGGCTCTCTATATTTTTCAGATCGGAACACATCAGTGAACTCCATAGTACTTGGCTGCAATTATAAAATATTTAAGAGGTGGCTACCCAGACGGACTCCTTGATAGAAAAGTAGTTCTACCACCCAGTAAACTAACATATATTATTTTTAGTACAAAAATTAACTAACCTGCAACTAAATCCCCAAATCCTATTGTTGTAAGAGTTACAAAGGCATAGTACACAGCCGCAACGTAGTCCCAACCTTCGAACACGACAAAGATACAAGCAGGCAAAAATATGAAGAACAAAAAGCCAGGTATCAGATACAGCATAATCTGTCCTAGCATGCCCAGATTGTGAAAGAAGTAATTTAAATTGTCAGCACGTTTTTCATTTCTCTTCTTGTACTTCCTGTAAGTTGATATGAGCTGAAAGCATAGGAAGAAATGTAAAAAATATAACTCGTAAGTAAGACATGATATTATACCTACCACGTATAAAGTATATATAGAGCCATGCTGCAGCTATATTAGTAGTATATTTGTAGCACGAATGGGTCGGCTCGAACGGGGAAGGACCACGCTCTCACAGAATACTAGCGTAAAATGGCAGCTTAACACTGCTGTGTTTCATATGGTGAGTGTAGAGAACCGGAGACCCTTTTTACTGGAATTGGGGCATTCCATTTTAGTTCTCACGGGTGACAACGCATCTGCATTTTGATTCGCAAACGAGGATAAATGTAGATGTCTATGGGCCACAGCAACCACTTACCATCAGGTGGACTGTGTGCTCGTTTGTCACCCTATTCTATTAAAAAAAAATATATTGTTAAATATCCAAAATTATTAAAGTCGCATATTAAATTAATATTATAACCGGTGCATAGCAAATATTGTATAGTATTATGTTACAAATTTCTGTAACAAATTCAATAAAATAATCAGACTGGTAAACGATCCCATAATGTAAACACATAATATAAACCTCATACATGGAAATCACTCCTTGGTTGCCTTGGGAGCAGAAAACTCTTCCTTCTCTTTATCGTGGCAGGCAAGTCATAACAAACATTTAGCTTTACTTTCGACACGGTCTCCACCTTCCTCTCTTGTAACGAATCCACCTAAGTCTACTTTATGACGGCTCTCTAGTGCCACCGCAAAGTGGTCTTGAAGAGAGTAGCTATAGTCCACCTCCGTCCGTCGTGTTATGAAATAGATTTTACTTTCAATAATATTAGTTCGTTCATTCTTTCAACTCACCTGTAGTCCAAAATATTCTCCTAGGTTCGCCAAGAGAATACCGTTAATGGGTATGCCAAAAAGACCATAGAAAATCATCAGTATGCGTGACAAAGGTGTCGTTGGTGCCAAATTACCGTAACCTGAAATTTTGATAAACATACTAATAATAAAAATGCAAATGTTTGGGGTATCTGTATGGTGTATGCATGATTGAGTTCCCCGCCACGTGGTCATAAGTCACAGGATCAAATAATGGAGATGCAGTGAACAGCATATGAATTGCAAAGCACTTTGACTGCGATCTACGATCTGCCTGCGAGATTATTGCAGCAAAAATATTTTCATCATAATTACATCCTATTAGCTAACCTTCTTAATAGATTTCTACAAAGTACGGTCCTAACCAATCTGCACCCATCTTCTGCTTCATCAGATCATCACTACATCGAGTTTTGGAAATATTTGATACTTAGGTCTTTAAACGTATTGTAAAAAATAAAGAAAAACTAATTAATTATTATTTTGGCCCCAGAACCTAGGTATAGGATCTGTAAAATTTTAAGAAAATTTTAGAGATAATTTCAAGTAACTTACCAATAGTACTAACGACGGTATATGAAAAAAAGAAGGAGTGGTAGAAATCCCACTTGAAGGGCGGCTCTTCATCCTCCGTTGTGTAATTGAACATAGACTTGCCACAATAATCCGACAACTTTCGAAGTATGCTATCTTGCTTCTCAGGATTATTTGGAATGTAGTTCTCGTATAATAGATCTGGAATGAAAAAATACGACTATTATAAATACAAATATAGTGTCATATTCAATGACGCTTTTATCAGCTAATAGAAGTTCAAATTTACATTTAAATAAACAAGATTTATAGAAGATGTGAATTTTATATTATTTATTATAATTATATTTAATATGTTTATTATAATTATATTTAATATATTTATTATAATTACTTCTTTTAAAATCTTTTATGCTCTGAGGAATTGTTCGGATTAATTCCAGCCGCTAATTTCACGAACGTACATCGCGTCAATATTCACGATACCATTCTCACCATCTGGATGCTTGGCGATCCGCGACTGTGCGTTTTACTAGGAGTTTTCTTCCTCGTACAACTTCTTTGTGGAATTGTTTACAACCGGCGATTTTTCCGGACCGATACGACTAGGGACCTTCAAGAAAAGAGCTTACACCTTTCTAAAAGGCCGGCAACGTATCTGCAATTCCCCTGGTGTTGCGGTGGTTCATGGGCGGCGGTAGTCACTTACCATCAGGTGAGCCACATGCTCGTTTGCCCCCTTTTCTAAAACAAAAAGATAATAAGATTTGTAGATAGATAGAAGGAGAAAAAAGGATCTTGAGTGGCAGCCTCAAACCGGTAGGCGAAGTGTAGGGCGACCCCATACTAGATGGAGTGACGACCTGGTAAAACATGCAGGAAGTCGATGGATGCAGGTGGCTCAGGACCGTGCTTTTTGGCATTCCTTGGAGGAGGCCTATGTTCAGCAGCGGACTTGTGAAGGGCTGTAATGATGATGATGATGATGATGATATGTATAGAAATTTTTAAGAAGCTATTTAACGATAGTTCAATTGTGGATTAATATGAAATCATACGTCCGCGAAATGTTTAAAATACTTTAAACCTGCAGATGCATCCCAACTAGATGAAGCGACAGATGCAGGTTGATCAGGACCGCGCTTTGTGGCATTCCTTAGGGAGTTCTACATTCAGCAGTCGACTTGTGAAGAGCTGTAACGATGATGATGATGATGAAACGTGTATGCTTTTTTGAGAATTATTCCCTCAAAATGATAACAGTAAACTTCGTGGAATGCCTCAGCCTGTTTATTATACTGGCTGTCTTTGCCTTTCAGGCCGGTACACAGCACTACTATTTGGTGGCAGAAATAGTTAACAGTGTACCTACGCAGATGGACTCCTATGCAGAAATGGAGTACTACCACCAGTAACATTCAAAAATGTTGATCTGAATAGTAGAATTTACGATTTGAGTGATGCCAACACTGAGGATCGAAATCGACTTGCTCGATACTTTAGATGGCGAGTTTTTTAAACTAATCTTAATGTTTCAATACATATATAAAAAACCGGCCAAATGCGAGTTTGACTCGCGCACCGAGGGTTCCGAACAAATCCGTAGGTATATAAGTTTAAAATAATTAAAATTATTTTCATTATATGATGTAACTAAAAGTTTATACTTTTCGCAATTTTTCCTTTATTTGTGCTATAATACGTTGCTTCGTACCAAATTTTAAGATTCTGAGTTCACGGGAAGTACCCTGTAGGTTTTGATTCCCTTGCGAATGTCGAAAATTTGCGGCATAAACGGTTGTATTTTTTGATTGCGTTGGCTTAGAAGTTTGATTTTTTCGCAGCTCTAAGGGACAGTAGACTTGAGCATTTGATATGAATTTCAGCTTGATACCTTCACGCGTTCCTTAGAAAAAGGGTCTTGACAGACAGACAGACAGACGGACAACAAAGTGATCCTATAAGGGTTTCGTTTTTTCTTTTTGAGGTACGGAACCCTAAAAAGGCGATTAGGTAAGGTTATTTTTTAATTAATACAATAAATAAATCTGTACATATTCTGGTTTAGAATTATGATACGATCTATTACTAAGATTTGACTATAATTAGCACGTTACTTAAAATGAGTTCGCTACAATAATTTTGTAAGGTCAATATAATCACGTTAAGTTGTTTGTGATTTGAATTTTTGACTTTTATAATTATTTCGACATTTGAAAATCAAATAATTCCATGCACCAAAACCGGGGTCGTGGCGGAGCATCCAATGTCATATTTATAGTTATCATTGTCAAAGTTGCTAACTAAATTGTACTGTCGCACGAAATAAATATCATTTCATTTTTTCGTGAGCATCTTGTTAAACAAAATGCGACCATAATTGCGGAATCACGACAAAAAATTTAAATATAGGGCGTTAATAAGTAAGGATTTTTTATGGTTTTCAATTTTACGGTAGATTCAACACAAGTTGGATACTTCTTTTTTCTTTTTGTTGATGTACTCTCATTAAGTAAATTAAATAAAAGTCATCATTACAGCCCTTCACAAGTCCACTGCTGAACATAGGCCTCCCCCAAGGAATGCCACAAAGCACGGTCCCGAGCCACCTGCATCCATCGACTTCCTGCATGTCTTACCAGGTCGTCACTCCATCTTGTGGGGGGTCGCCCTACACTTCGCCTACCGGTACGAGGCTGCCACTCGAGAACCTTTCTTCCCCATCGGTTGTCGGTTCTTCGAGCTATATGGCCGGCCCACTGCCACTTCAGCTTACTAATCCGTTGGGCTATGTCGGTTACTCTGGTTCTACTGCGGATATCCTCATTCCTAAGTTTATCACGCAGAGAAACTCCGAGCATAGCCCTCTCCATAGCTCGCTGAGCGACCTTGAGCTTCCTCATACGGGCAGCAGTGAAGGACCACGTCTCAGTTCCGTAAGTCATCACTGGCAACACGCACTGGTTGTACAATTTTGTTTTAAGGTTTTGAGGTATTTCTGACGAGAAGATGTGTCGTAGCTTCCCGAACGCTGCCCAGCCGATTTGAATCCGTCGATTGACCTCTCGGTCGAAGTTGGACTTACCTAGTCGGACTATTTGTCCCAGGTAAACATACTCGTCAACAACTTCGAGCTTAGTGCTCCCAACAACTACCGGCATAGGTGTGACATGGACATTAAACATAATCTTTGTTTTGTCCATGTTCATCTTAAGACCTATCCGTTGGGAGACACTATTGAGGTCATTGAGCATAGTGCTTAGTTCCTCCAGCGATTCTGCCATGAGGACTATATCGTCGGCAAATCGAAGGTGAGTGATGTACTCGCCATTGATGTTAATTCCGTATCCTTTCCAGTCCAGAAGCTTGAAAACGTCTTCCAATGCAGCGGTGAAGAGTTTCGGGGATATAACGTCACCCTGTCTTACACCTCTCTGCAATTGGATAGGTTTCGTACTCTGGTTCTGTACTCGGATAGCCATCGTAGCTCTACTGTACAAACACTTCAGCACTTCGATATACCGACAGTCAACTTGGCACCGCTGAAGGGACTGCAGCACCGCCCAAATTTCGACGGAATCAAAGGCTTTCTCATAGTCCACATACGCCAGACATAGTGGCAAATTGTACTCTTCGGACTTCTGTACAATTTGCCGTAGGGTATGTATGTGGTCTATGGTGCTAAAGCCCTTTCGGAAACCGGCTTGTTCGGGAGGCTGGAAGTCGTCAAGTCTGCGCGCGAGACGATTCGTAATGACTCTCGAAAACAGCACGTAGACGCGGCTCAGAAGGGAAATCGGTCTGTAGTTCTTCAAGAGAGCGTTGTCACCTTTCTTGAAGAACAAGACCACCGCACTTCTGCTCCACGCCTCCGGTGTAATGCCACCATGGAGGACGGAATTAAAGAGCTTCTGAAGGACTTCAAGTACCGGTCTTCCACCCGCTTTCAGAAGCTCCGCTGTAATTCCATCCTCGCCTGGGGCCTTGCCGTTTTTAAGGTGCTGGAGAGCCATTCTAATCTCGCTCAGACTGACGTCCGGGATATCTTCGGAATAGTGTCGAATAAGACTCGCTCTTGGATCGTTACTCACACTTGCGTGTGGCTCCAACGATGACGTGTACAGCTGCCCATAGAACCTCTCAATCTCACTCAAAATCTCAGGTGCCCCGGAAACGATGCTGCCACATTCGGTCTTCAGCTTTGATAGTTGGCTCTTTCTGGCAGACAAATCTCTGGCAAAGACTTTGTAGCCTTGGTTACGCTCGATCGCTTCTTCAATATGAGCTGTATTGAAGTTGCGTAAGTCTCGCCGCATGCATTTGGAGATCTGTCTGTTCAGTTGCCTGTATGCTATCAAATCTGTTGAAGAATGTAGCCTCATCTCCCGTCTAACAGCCATGAGATTAAGAGTGTGATCGGAGAGTTTTTGTGTTCTTCTGCGGCGGGTCTTGCAGAACTTAGCTCCGACCGCATGGACAGTTTCCACGAGCTTGTCATTCATATCGTCCACTTCATTGCAGTCTTCTAGGCACTGAAAACGGTTTTGTAACTCGAGCTGAAAGGTTTCGTGACTTTGGATTAGAGCACGAGGGGGACGGAGCGTTGACTTCATCAGACGAGACCTCTCCAACTTAACATTTAGGTTCAGTGTGCCTCTAACCATTCGGTGATCGCTGCCGGTTTTCACCCTCGTGATCACTGAGACATCACTGAACAGTTGTCGTCTGGTCGTCATAATGAAGTCAATCTCATTTTTTGTCGAACCGTCGGGGCTCGACCAGGTCCACTTCCTGTGGGGCCGCTTCTTGAAGAAAGAGTTCATCATAAAGAGTCCCTCTTTCTCCATGAAGTCGGCCAGCTGCTGGCCCCTTGGGTTCCGTTGCCCTATTCCAAATTTCCCTACTTTCAGCTCACCGTTCTCTCTTGTGCCTAGTTTTGCATTGAAGTCTCCCATTAACACCGTATATTGGGTTTTGGAGGAATGCATGGCTCTAGAGATATCCTCATACATTTCCTCCACCTCCTCATCGGGGTGTGCCGAGGTTGGTGCGTAAACCTGTATGACCTTCAGCGAATACCGTTTGGTGATTCTGCGTATAAGGTACGCAACCCTCGTCGACACACTCCCGATCTTTACAACGTTGTTAACGAGAGACTTGTGGACGATAAATCCGACACCTCCTTGGGACAGATGGTCGCCCTCCCGGTGATAGAGCAAGTTGCCGGATTCGAGGATTACCGTGTCCTCCCCCTCTCTTCGGACTTCGGATAATCCTATAATATGCCAGCGCAACTTGTCTATCTCTTCTTCCAGCTCCACGATCTTCTCGTCAGTCCTCAGGGTGCGTGCGTTGTACGTTACCAGGTCGAGTCGTCTTAGGTGGCAACCGAACCTTCACCGGAGATTCTTAGCAAACAAAATAGTATAATATAGTAAATAAAAGTAAATTAAGTAAATTAATAATTTAATTAAGAATTAAAGTTTTTGCAGCTATATCATCGCTAACGTTTTGTCGGTAGTAGATAACCTAGAGAGTAAAATTAGTTTTATGTAGTTATATATCACTGCATATCTAATACCTATAAAAAAAACTCACTGACTTACAATGAAAAATATTAATAATTAATAAACATAACAATTAGCTAAAATAATTATCTACAGAAAGACGACAATAACTGCATGAATCTTACTAATCTTACTAATATTATTAATATGAAAGTTTGTGAGGATGTATGGATGTTTGTTACGCTTTCACGCAAAAACTACTGAATGTACTTTAATAAAACTACAATAATATAGCTCATACATCAGAATAACACATAAGCTATAATTCATGAAAATATTGTGGACACGCATCACGCAGAAACCTGTGAACTGATTTGGATAGTACTTTCACTGGCAGATAGCTGATATTATAAGGAGTAACTTAGGCTACTTTTATTTTAGGGCTCCGCGCAAAAATATCACTAGAAAATTAAAATTTTCTTCTCCGTTTTATCTCCGTTATGATTTCACTCGTTTGTCAAAATAAGGGGTTTTAGTTGATAATAATAATGTCTTTATTTCGATCAAAAAGGATCATATTAAATAATTAGTATAATTAGGTGATAACATAACCTATTGTTAATAATTAATTATAATAATAAAGAAAAGTTAAATAAAAATAAATAAATAAGAGAATAAATAAAAATCTTTCAGTAAGAACATAGTTGATTTCGGATTATTTATTTACCAGTACATGAACCATACAACAATGGTTCAGGTACTGACCATCAACTCTATTTGAAAAAATCAATAGGATGCCTTTGTAGCTGGCCCAAATCCTACGTACCAGGGATGTACACCGCTAACGTATTATCGCGTAGAAGCAATCTACTCTCGCTTCAGCGAACATCCCGGATGTGCTGCAGAACCGAGGCAGCGCCATCAGCACCCAAGATGCGTTGCCCAAAAATTGTATTGCACGCGTAGGGCACTGTGCTGTTGTTGAGAGTAATTAACCCAGAGGGGGCTCGAGTATAGGGATATACAATAAGCTTTAAACAGCGTAATCATAATTGTGCAACAAGCAAACCTGCGGACTAACATATTAGCTCTTACAGACAAGGATCTGCGCTCTCTATCAATATCTAAATTGTCCCTCAGGTCAGAGGTTATCAAATGTCCAAGATACTTAAAATGTTCTACTCTCTTCAGAGGGATTCCATTCTTGACAGTCTGCTTTAAGCAAAAGATGGAAGTTCCTGTTGAAAGACCTGGTCTGAACTGGTTTTCGTGTAGCTTCAGATATTTCTCTAATAAAGAAGCAAGCGGACTATCAAGCACTTTGGCAACAATCGCGACCAGCGAGATAGGTATATGCTTTTGAGTATAAGCTTACTGGGTTTTGGTTTACCAATGCGTGCTGGCAGACTTCGCATGTCTTAGAAGTATTGTTAATTTAATTGACATGCAGTTTTCCTCACGATATTTGCCTTCCCCGCCAAGCACGTAGTAAATCAGCGCTTAAAATTGCATTTAATAATTTAATTGGTGCCGGCGGGTATCGAACCCGGGCTGCTCGCGTACTGTGAAATTTACAGCGAGCGCTTAGCCCACGCTCAAGCTAACACGGCTCAAATGAGCCATTAATAGAGTCGTCATATTGAATCAAAATTAAATTTGCATCGTCCAAGATTAATACTTTTTTTCACAAAAACTATTTCATACTACATTCAGTATTTAAAATAAACTTGGACCTCGACAATTTGTGTTTTTTTTTTACAAGTTCCGAGATGATTATAACCCAGCAGAGACAGCTTGCAATATAAATTCTGTGCTTGGAGAGGATACGATTTGCAAATGCTCTGTACCTACGTTTTTTTATTAAATCGCTTTTTATGAGAAACTTTGCCATCAATAATGACCAGTTACTGAGGTAGATAACGATGAACTAAAAGTAATATTAAAAACAACCAAGAAACTATTGTCATGGTTTGACAAATCACGAAATTGTTTAAATAAATAAAAACTCGAGAAATGGGTGCCTCATGAAGTAGCTGATGTGCACAAAGAAGCTCGCGTTGAAGCTTGCCTTGTTCTGATGAGATAATGTGATTTTGAACAAATTTGTGACGTGTGACGTGAAATACACCTCAAGGTAAAATAACATAACAATGTCCAAAAGCGAAGCTTGCCCATAAAAAAGAAATAGTAACTGTTTTGTGGTGACTTCATGGTGTAAATGCATTACAGCATTTTGAAATCCAGTATATCAATAACAACAGATGTCTTTTGTGAAGAACTTCGAAAAATTATGAACAAACTCGACTTGTCAATCGATATTAGCCATTATTGCTTCATGATAACATAAGACCTCACATTGCTCGATAAAAAGTTTTAATATTATATTATATTAATATAAGACCTGCAGTTAAAAACTATACGTCATCCTCCGTACCCGCCAGACCTAGCCCCAACCGGTTACAATTTGTTCCGTAATTTGGACAATTTCGTAATTTTGAAAAATGTTTTATTTTCAGAAAACGGTACAAAATGCCTCCATGGACTTTGTAGAGTCCAGATTCCCAGAGTACTATCGCAAAGGCTAAACGATAATGAGAGTAAATACTTAGATTAAATTATTTTTATAAGGGAAAAATGTGTTGGAATTCTTCATTATTAAATGGCACTTTAGTACTATATTATATATATATATATATATATATATATATATATATATATATATATATATATATATATATAATATAGTACTAAATTTTTTTAATTGAATAAAAAAAATATTGTATGGGTAATCTTCCAAGTAATGCCAGCATTGGACTTTAAAATCGATGATATAAAGTTGAATCTCCGACGAACAAAAATCCGATACTATAATGTTGGCACAAGAAATTCAATAAACTACAGCAAACCCTCTCTCTCTCTCTTACTTTTGCGGGCTGAGAAGAAAACAGTAATTCAACCAGAACGTAAGTAAACGTTCACGCGAGTACGAATTGATCTACATTCATGTGTCTTCTGTGCTGGGGTAATAATTATGGTTTTAAGTGCTATATTAGAGAAATAGTCTGACCAAGATGTTGCCTGTTATTACTTGAATAGATATTTCTATCAAAACGAAAAATTTATTGATATCATCAGTTATTCAATATTTTACAATTATACTGCGTTATGGAGTAAATTATGATTATTGTGGTGAAATAGTTAGTCCTTAAAATACATAAAAAAAAACTATTAAAATATCATTAAAATATTGCTGATTTTTATTAAATACATAATACGTACGTAAGGATTTTCCTTACAGTGTGGTTCTGGAACCCACCATTCGTTGTCACATGTTGTTAATACTACATACCACATCTAGTAGGTAGGCTTCACTTTATATGCCAAAACTAAATTTTTCCAGTGTGAAGATTAATATTTTGATATCGACTGATTTAACTTCCTTTTACTATGTAACGAAGCTTAAACAGTAAAATATATATTGTAATTGGGTACCTTTCTTCAATAAAAAATTGTGTACTCCCTCCTTTATTTCTAATCATATCTTAGCAAAAAAAAATTGCTAGTCGCACTAAGACTAAACTATAAAGGTTCCCTTGTGGTCACGGAAGTCATTAGCGGTTTTTCATACCAACCGACGCTCATTCAAAGACTTTTATAGAGCGTTTGAAAAGAAGGAGTGGCTTAGCATCAAAGCCAATTGATTAACATCAAACGAGCATAAAACGATTTACGATACTGAGTCGATTCAATCGGGTAAGCATAATAGGTAACAGTTGAAGGTCGAAGTCACTGTCAAGATTGTCCACTAAGGGACTAGTTGATAAAAAACTGTTTCGGGTACATAAATAAAACGAAACTAGAATTTAATTGAAAGTTAAACGATTCATGTCAAAGTACAATATTAAAAAAAACGTAATTTAAAACGATCAAGTAAAGGGAACGAAAACGAGATGATGAGAACAAGAAACAAGAGAAGATAATTGAGATTTCATTAAAATCGATAGAATCGTTTCTAAGAAACCTATTATATATTAAATAAATACAGAATTGTGCACTTAAATAAAAGGATACGTTCTCGCCAATTGTGATCTAGTAAAAATTATCAAATGAATTTTTTTAACTGCATAAACACACCTGTCACCCAGAGGGGTAGGCAGAGACTGTGTTCTTCCATTTGGCACGATCCTGACACACCTCTTTCGCTTCCCCCACATCCATATACCTACGCATACACACTCATCGGTTAAGGGTACTCTTAATTCGGCCCATTTTCAATACATCGCCAATTTGGTCGATAAATTTTCGCCTAGGGTGTCCCTTGACGATTCTGTCGTTCACCTTTGCAACATAAATTTGCTTTGTCACTCTTTCCTCATTCATTTTTTGACCTAACCACCGAAGCATTCTGGTTGATGCTTAATCCTGTTTACAACATCATCTTGCAAACCACACTCTTCTGTTATCACACAATTTCTCACCCTGTGAAACGAGAACAGATGTAGTTTTCTATGGGCCACAGCATCCACATACCATCACGCGGACTGTATTTTTTTATAGAAGAGGGGGCAAACGAGCATGCGGCTCACCTGATGGTAAGTGACTACCGCCATCCATGAACAACCGCAACACCAAGGAAATTGCAGATGCGTTGCCGGCCTTTTAGAAAGGTTTAAGCTCTTTTCTTGAAGATCCCTAAGTCGTATCGGTCCGGAAAAATCGCCGGTGGTAAACAATTCCACAGAGAAGTTGTACGAGGAAGAAAACTCCTAGTAAAACGCACAGTCGTGGACTGTTAAGCGTCCAGATGGTGAGGTTGGTATCGTGAATTTTGATGCGATGTGCGTTCGTGAAATTTGGTGGCTGGAATTAATCCAAATAATCAGAGCACTCCCCCTGGTAAATTCGATAGAAAATGCAAAGGGATGCAACATTCCTACGCAGTGCCAGTATTCTCGTTTGTCACCCATTTTTATAAAAAGAAATAAAGATGCAATGTGTTTCTGCCCGCCAGAGTAATGCGAAAGAGTTGCACGTTATTTCCTTCGTCGATCATATTTTGCGGACATGATAACTTTTACCCGGAGATGTCATTGAGACTGTATTACTTAACATGGCCAAAAGAATATAAATAATGTTGGCTGGTTTCCATGACCAAATGACGTTTTATATTAAATGACTAATTTTCAGATCACGATGCGTCGCCAACGGAGGCCGATGCTATTTGCACATATGATGACTATTCAGTTGTGGTAATTTACAAGTGTTAATTTTCTATTTAACAATTTTCCTTTTTCCCATATATACATTATAATATTTATAGGTTTCACTAATAAACGATAGGAAATGTGTGTAGTATGACCCATAATTATCTATTATAAATTACTTGATAATATCTTAATTTAAAAAAAATTGCCTTCACTTTTTTCCATAACATTTCAGGTTAGATAATTTTTACTGGTTTACAATGCATCACTGCATTATTAAGAATAACTCAAAAAGTCTTTTCTTTTCGGGACCACACGAGAAGTATCAGCTTTCAAATAAAAAAAGAATCATCCAAATCGGTTCACCCAGTAAAAAGTTATGAGGTAACACACATAAAAAACATACAGTCGAATTGAGTACCGTCTCCTTTTTGGAAGTCGGCAGATAAAATTATTACTAATTTATTTCTCCAATACAATTTTAACATAAAGTTATTTTAACGTTTAGTAGGGAGGATAAGACAGTCTTTCTGCCCATCTTGTTCTTTGGGTATCGTGAGCGTTGTAATTTCAGAGGCGATAAGCGTCTATTAAATTCCAGATATAAAATAATGAGAACGGCTATGGAGAGTCTTAAAAGTGCCAGACGGCTACTGTGATTTCTAACCCATTTGTCGAGCATTGTGAATACGGCAAGTCATCCTTCCTAAAGGAGATGCCCATTTGATGCAGTGAACTTTTACGAGGTCTCTTTCCTACATTTTATAAGAAGGAAGACAAAAGAACACTCAAATCAAAAGTTACGCGGTTCTGTTGGCATTTTAAGAAGACTACTTAACCGGATCTCACAGTACGAGAATGATTCCGCTTCAGTAACTTTAAATGCTGAAATAAGTATTTTTTTTTTATAGTAGAGGGGGCAAACGAGCATGCGGCTCACCTGATGGTAAGTGACTACCGCCGCCCATGAACAACTGCAACACCAGGGAGGGAATTGCAGATGCGTTGCCGGCCTTTTAAAAAGGAGTACGCTCTTTTCTTGAAGGTCCCTAAGTCGTATCGGTCCGGAAAAATCGCTGATGGTAATCGATTCCACAAGGAAGTCGTGCGAGGAAGAAAACATCTTCTAAATCGCACAGTGGTGGACCGCCAATCATCCAGATGGTGTGGATGGTATCGGGAGTTCTGCCGCAATGTGCGTTCGTGAAATTTGGCGGCTGGGATTAATCCGAACAATTCCTCAGAGCACTCCCCATGGTAGATGCGAAAGAAAATGCAAAGAGATGCAACATCTCTTCGCAGCGCCAATGAGTCGAGCCGATCGGAAAGAACTCGGTCGTCGACGATTCGAGCCGCTCTGCGCTGGATGCGGTCAAGTGGAAGGAGCTGGCACTGGGGAGCCCCTGCCCAGAGATGGGAACAGTATTCCATGTGAGGCCGAACCTGCGCCTTGTAAAGTTGCAGGCGGTGTGCCGGCATGAAATACTGTCCCGCTCTGCTGAGCACGCCAAGCTTTTTAGAGGCCAATTTGGCCTTCTCTTCCAAATGACCACGAAACTGCACGTCACTCGATATGTCGAAGCCGAGGATTCCGATACTGGCTGAGGCAACCAGGGGAGTGCCTTGAAACTGAGGAGATACGACAAAGGGGTTCTTTTTAGCGGTAAACGCGCAAACTTGTGTCTTCTGAGGATTAAACTGGACTAGATTTAGTCGCCCCCAGTTCGAGACTTTGTCCAGCAAAGACTCGACTTCAGACACAAGTTATCTTTCCAAAATGGGATGTTTACCCAAGAATTACTTAACTGTAGATTATTATATAAAAAGTCGTTAAGCATTTCATCATTTCAATTTTAAATATTCATAAAAGGAGTTTCTATATGAAGAGAGTTAATATATAGTCGGTACTAAGACATTGTATCGAAGAATTAAAGCTGTCTGGGCTTTCTGAAGCTATTGTGTTGACATTATTACATTTGTTTTATAGTCAGTTTGTACTTTTTTTTATAGAACTAGGGTCACAAACTATGCACATAGTCCACCTGATGGCAAATGGTTGCTATGGCCCGTAGACATCTGCATCTAACATCGTTTGCGAATTAAAATGCAGACGCGTTGTCAGTCGTGAGGACTAAGATAGAATGCCTCTTTTCCAGTAAAAAGGGTCTCCGGTTCTCTACACTCACCATACGAAACACAGCAGCATTAAGCTGCTATTTTACGCTGGTATT
This sequence comes from Parnassius glacialis, assembly GCA_033319125.1. Taxonomy (NCBI): domain Eukaryota; kingdom Metazoa; phylum Arthropoda; class Insecta; order Lepidoptera; family Papilionidae; genus Parnassius; species Parnassius glacialis. The sequence continues at coordinate 30,142,977 of JAVANC010000022.1, read as the reverse complement.
CCGTGACCGCGTGGTCCTTCCCCGGTCGAGCCGACCCATTTGTATTACAACTTATTTTATATTAATATAGCTGCAGTATGGCTTTACTACGTAAAAAACTTTTTAAGGTATATCACCAGTTCAAGGTTACATCTAGAATGTCATCTAAATAGTTACATGGATTTAACTATTCCTTAAAATTCATTTGGGAGCACCCTTTCAGTATCTCCTATTTTATTTAAAAAAATAATTCCGAGAAAATGAATATACATTAAAAAAAACATACGCGTTATATATTGAATCATCTCGCTTTGCAACTCGGTTTTTAAGTAGTAAATAATATACACATCAACAGAATTTTGGGACACCTTAATCGGAAATTATTTACGACTTTATCGTTTAAAATCTTTTTATTTTCCATAAAAAGTTTATATACGGATTCAAACCTCAAAAAAAAGGCAGCAAAATTGTTAGTAAAACGTTACGTCAAGGAAAATTAAAATTGTTCTACTGATATTAATTAATGAATAGGGATTAGATTGTTTTTATATTATAATTTTACGTGCTGTGTGAAAGTAATTGGGAGCAGTCATCGATATATATATATATATATATATATATATATATATATATATGTACTACGTACTAGATTACGTATTCCGAACATACGCTATGTTCAACTGAACTGTGTCATTTAGTGTAGTTTCAATCTACTAGTTAGTCTGTGGTTTCAATATTCATGCAGTATGGAGCGGAGTTTTTGGCGGGAACTCGGGTCTATCGCGTATTCAAACTATTGTTTGTCCAACGATCATAGATTACGAGGAATTAGCGACAGCGCAGGAAACCGACGTTCAAATTTCGCAGATCCTGCAGAACGCCAACGCGTCGAACAAGGTACAGGTAAAGCGAATTTTTATTCCCGACGTTAATAAAAGTATATACTGTGACGTCGCGGGCGGTATTATAAAACCTTATGTACCACCGTCATTCAGGAAAGCTGTTTTCAAATCTGTACATGTGAGCGTCGGGTTGCTGCTCCTGTATTATAGTTTAAATAATGGTTTGAAGTGGACTTTGATGTGTAAAAGTGGTGCGATTTTGTGTATTAAGTGTCTGCGCATGTGAACTATTATTGGAAAGTGTGAAACAAGTGCTCTATTGGTGATGTAATTCTCAAAATAAGGTGTCTGTCTGCTTAGGCGCCTTGAGATACCATCGCCAACCGTCAGCTGTCTGCTAGCTCAAATTGCCGTCAAAATCTCCGAGGGGCTGCACAATGTGATGCATCAACTTATTGTAAAGCCATATACTATGAAGGATAATTATTATAATATATTGTAACTTCTCTGTCTGTCCCAAGGAGGTGTCGGATTTATCGTCCACAAGTCTCTCGTTAACAACGTTGTAAAGATCGGGAGTGTGTCGACGAGGGTTGCGTACCTTATACTCAGAATCACCAAACGGTATTCGCTGAAGGTCATACAGGTTTACGCACCAACCTCGGCACACCCCGATGAGGAGGTGGAGGAAATGTATGAGGATATCTCTAGAGCCATGCATTCCTCTAAAACCCAATATACGGTGTTAATGGGAGACTTCAATGCAAAACTGGGCACAAGAGAGAACGGTGAGCTAAAAGTAGGGAAATTTGGAATAGGGCAACGGAACCCAAGGGGCCAGCAGCTGGCCGACTTCATGGAGAAAGAGGGACTCTTTATGATGAACTTTTTCTTCATGAAGCGGCCCCACAGGAAGTGGACCTGGTCGAGCCCCGACGGTTCGACAAAAAATGAGATTGACTTCATTATGACGACCAGACGACAACTGTTCAGTGATGTCTCAGTGATCGCGAGGGTTAAAACCGGCAGCGATCACCGAATGATTAGAGGCACACTGAACCTAAATGTTAAGTTGGTGAGGTCTCGTCTGATGAAGTCAACGCTCCGTCCCCTCGTGCTCTAATCCAAAGTCCCAATACCTTTCAGCTCGAGTTACAAAACCGTTTTCAGTGCCTAGAAGACTGCAATGAAGTGGACGATATGAATGACAAGCTCGTGGAAACTGTCCATGCGGTTGGAGCTAAGTTCTGCAAGACCCGCCGCAGAAGAACACAAAAACTCTCCGATCACACTCTTAATCTCATGGCTCTTAGACGGGAGATGAGGCTACATTCTTCAACAGATTTGACAGCATACAGGCAACTGAACAGACAGATCTGTCTGTTGTCTGCGGGACTTACGCAACTTCAATACAGCTCGTATTGAAGAAGCGATCGAGCGAAAGCAAGGCTTCAAAGTCTTTGCCAGAGATCTGTCTGCCAGAAAGAGCCAACTGTCAAAGCTGAAGACCGAATGTGGCAGCATCGTTTCCGGGGCACCTGAGATTTTGAGTGAGATTGAGAGGTTCTATGGGCAGCTGTACACGTCATCGTTGGAGCCACACGCAAGTGTGAGTAACGATCCAAGAGCGAGTCTTATCCGACACTATTCCGAAGATATCCCGGACGTCAGTCTGAGCGAGATTAGAATGGCTCTCCAGCACCTTAAAAACGGCAAGGCCCCAGGCGAGGATGGAATTACAGCGGAGCTTCTGAAAGCGGGTGGAAGACCGGTACTTGAAATCCTTCAGAAGCTCTTTAATTCCGTCCTCCATGGTGGCATTACACCGGAGGCGTGGAGCAGAAGTGCGGTGGTCTTGTTCTTCAAGAAAGGTGACAACGCTCTCTTGAAGAACTACAGACCGATTTCCCTTCTGAGCCGCGTCTACGTGCTGTTTTCGAGAGTCATTACGAATCGTCTCGCGCGCAGACTTGACGACTTCCAGCCTCCCGAACAAGCCGGTTTCCGAAAGGGCTTTAGCACCATAGAACACATACATACCCTACGGCAAATTGTACAGAAGTCCGAAGAGTACAATTTGCCACTATGTCTGGCGTATGTGAACTATGAGAAAGCCTTTGATTCCGTCGAAATTTGGGCGGTGCTGCAGTCCCTTCAGCGGTGCCAAGTTGACTGTCGGTATATCGAAGTGCTGAAGTGTTTGTACAGTAGAGCTACGATGGCTATCCGTGTACAGAACCAGAGTACGAAACCTATCCAATTGCAGAGAGGTGTAAGACAGGGTGATGTTATATCCCCGAAACTCTTCACCGCTGCATTGGAAGACGTTTTCAAGCTTCTGGACTGGAAAGGATACGGTATTAATATCAATGGCGAATACATCACTCACCTTCGATTTGCCGACGATATAGTCCTTATGGCAGAATCGCTGGAGGACCTAAGCACTATGCTCAATGACCTCAATAGTGTGTCCCAACGGATAGGTCTTAAGATGAACATGGACAAAACAAAGATTTTTTTTTTTAAATAGGATAAGGGTGACAAACGAGCACACAGTCCACCTGATGGTAAGTGGTTGCTGCGGCCCATAGACATCTACATCTATCCTCTATTACAAATCAAAATGTAGATGCGTTGTCACCCGTGAGGACTAAGATGGAATGCCTCATTTCCAGTAAAAAGGGCCTCCGGCCACCTGCACTCACCAAGCGAAACGCAGAGGTAAACCTCTACTTCACGCTGGTATTCTGTGAGGTCGTGGTACCACCCCGGTTTGAGCCGGCCCATCCGTGCGACAGCAAAAGCTGCCGCGTGGCTCTACCACTGTTGAAAATATTTATTGAAATAGTTATGTTTAATGTCCATGTCACACCTATGCCGGTAGTTGTTGGGAGCACTAAGCTCGAAGTTGTTGATGAGTATGTTTACCTGGGACAAATAGTCCGACTAGGTAAGTCCAACTTCTACCGAGAGGTCAATCGACGGATTCAACTCGGCTGGGCAGCGTTCGGGAAGTTACGACACATCTTCACGTCAGACGTACCTCAAAACCTTAAAACGAAATTGTACAACCAGTGCGTGTTGCCAGTGATGACTTACGGAACTGAGACGTGGTCCTTCACTGCTGGCCGTATGAGGACGCTCAAGGTCGCTCAGCGAGCTATGGAGAGGGCTATGCTCGGAGTTTCTCTGCGTGATAAACTTAGGAATAAGGATATCCGCAGTAGAACCAGAGTAACCGACATAGCCCAACGGATTAGTAAGCTGAAGAGGCAGTGGGCCGGCCATATAGCTCGAAGAACCGACAACCGATGGGGAAGAAAGGTTCTCGAGTGGCAGCCTCGTACCGGTAGGCGAAGTGTAGGGCGTCCCCCCACGAGATGGAATGATGACCTGGTAAGACATGCAGGAAGTCGATGGATGCAGGTGGCTCAGGACCGTGCTTTGTGGCATTCTTTGGGGGAGGCCTATGTTCAGCAGTGGACTTGTGAAGGGCTGTAATGATGATGATGTAACTTCAGGCTCAGAAGGGCTAGATCCCAAAGCCGTAAAGCCAGTTATTAAGAAGAAGAAGAAGCAGTATGGAGCGGTGCTAATAATACAAGATTTCAAATTAAAGTTTAAACCTGGACGTAAATAACAATTCAGTAGTCAAGTAAGTAAAATTATTTGTTATTCAAGTGAATAAATAGGTAATAATATCGTAATATTACAAAAGAAAAAATCATGAAATAATATATTATTTCTTTATATAAACTGACCGCGCAGGCGCAACGCGCTTAAATCAACTGCGCATGCGCGACTACTATCTCCCGCGCGAAGACATAGAGTAGTGCACATTTTTTGTTTAGAAAGGCTTCTCTAGTGCGTAGTACATATAAACTCGATGGGAGCAGCATTATCGGTGCGATGTATCGTATTGGTCCTGCGCTTACCTGTTGCATGTCTAGCGTGGTGAGTATAAGAATTTTTTTAAGCTAAGTATGCTAAGTGGCGCATTCTTAAAAAGGCCTATATCCTGCAGGGATTGAATAAGTCAGCTGACGAAGTAATTATCATATTAAATAAACAACATTTTTATTATCTTTCTCTATATATGTATAATAATCTGTGAATCTGTTAGTGAACGTTTAACTTTTAAACGATTTGGTCGATTGATATCATATTCATATAGTGGCTCTATGCTAAGATCTAATAGGCGACGCTATAGTCAAGTTATTGACAAATTCCAAATTAATGAGCCAAAATGACTCAGAAAACACGTTGGTTTGGTTACAAAGTTAGAATTGGTAGAGTGGTTAACAGTGGTAGAGCCACGCGGCAGCTTTTGCTGTCGCACGGATGGGCCGGCTCGAACCGGGGTGGTACCACGACCTCACAGAAAACCAGCGTGAAGTAGAGGTTCACCTCTGCGTTTCGCTTGGTGAGTGCAGGTGGCCAGAGGCCCTTTTTACTGGAAATGAGGCATTCTATCCTAGTCCTCACGGGTGACAACGCATCTACATTTTGATTTGTAATAGAAGATAGATGTAGATGTATGTGGGCCGCAGCAACCACTTACCATCAGGTGGACTGTGTGCTCGTTTGTCACCCTTATCCTATAAAAAAAATTGGACCGAATAAATGGCGCTATAGTAGAGTTATAAATTAATTTGATATTTATACCATAAAAAGTCTGGAACACTAATTTGTAAAGAAATTCATCGCCTAACCTAGCGGAAAGGGCACAACGTCTGCCAGGCCAGCTAATATTTTTATAAATGTCTTAAAACTCGTCAATAAAATAAATCGATACAATAAATTGAATTAAAAGATAGCAATAAAATAATTAAAATACAAAGAGATACCAATAATATAGTTAACTTTCAAACTAAAATTAAGCTTACTTGTGTGTAATCTAATTTTCCTTTATATAAACATCAAAACAACTACGTGCACACCCGCTGTTAACTCTGTACACAAGTGGAGCAGACTACGCCACGAGGAAAACAGATCGTCCAAATGCATTAATCATCAAAGATTCAAATGGTGGATCAACTTAGGAGGACATCGTTGCGACCTGGGCCTCAACACCGATTTATTCTTATGTCTTCCTGATGCGACCACTTCTGAATGATAATGTTCCTCTAGAAGTTTCCGCATGAAATTGTTAACATCACGCGCGCTGTTTGCCCTTCTTAGACTGCAATTATTTGCAGGAAAACTTGTACTCGTTGGGTGTTTAAAAAAACAATGTTTTTACTGTATTATCTTGTGAATAAATTATAGCCTGACTGAATACGAAATGAAACGGTTGAACTATTTTGTTCATACAACTGTAACTTTTAATTTGTATAATATGTTATATTTTAACTTATGAAGACATTTTATCTAAGGATTGTAAAATCGGCCCTAAGGCCAATGTCAAACACTTAATGGTCTGTGATGAAACAGTCGCACAGAGTAGAAATTGTGGCCAAAGAATATTAAAAGGTTGCCAACAAATAATTATTGACAGATTGTCTGAATGAGCTGTGGATTTTGTGTGAATTCAAATTTTCTTTTTATCTATAATGTGTGGAGTGTATGTTAAGGAAAAGAAAGTCTTTATTTTAGTTGTATTGTACATATTAGATATCTGTATTTTATATATTAATGTGTAGTTGAAAGTTAAATACATCTTGCTTAATATACAAACCTAAAAGTTTATTGAATTGCGGTCGAATCTCAACCGTTTGGCCACCACTAGTATCTATCAAAACGTTTTTAAAATTGTTACTATTTTACAATACTACTAATATTGTTCCAACACTATTATTTTAACTTAATGTATTATATGTAGTCAATTAAATTGATCAACGACGTAAAAAGAAACTGAAACACTGAGTATAAAACTATTGTAAACAAAGTCTGAAGTAAAAACTTGACTGCCCTAATCCTATAAAATTTAGCAGAGCGAAACGTAAATATGATTTTGAACTACTCGTAAAACATCACGTAGTTTTATCACGTTTGAGTATACGCCTATAACGTAAAATCTATGCAACACAAGTAGTAAAATTAAACATTTCGTACAACCGACTTCAATATAATAACTTTGACAGAAATGAGGGTGTACTGTATACTGCGTAACATATCTGCGTATTCCTTTAGGCCTTTAGAGGGTATATGCGTGATGTTATGTTGTGTGATTTCGTAAACAATGCATAGATATGCGATAGCAGCAATCGCGGTTGATTTGCAGGCATTTATTAAAGAGTTCCATGGTATGTCTCCAAAAGTCATCATCAGAACTTTAAAAAAATTAAATGGGACCGTTTTTGGAATAAAACCTTATTTGAACAAAAAAATAATTTTACAAATCCGTCAAAACATAAACATCCGAATTGAAAACCTCTTCCATTTTTGAAAAAAATAGCAACATACTGCATTTCATTTGATATTCATTCATTAAGTTATTACAGTTCATTAAAAGTCCTTCCTGAAAATAGTCCTACCCGACAGGTTGCTTCATATGGAGGGTATTATTTGCCATAATAGTTCCACGCTTGTAGTAATGGAGCAAGATAATCCATCACCAATTTACCAATTTTCATACATGGTAGAGCCATGTTGCAGCTACATTAGTAGTATAGTTGTAACACGAATGGGTCGACTCGACCGGGGAAGGACCAACCTCTCAAAGAATACCAGCGAAAAATAGTAGCTTAACGCTGCTGTGTTTCGTATGGTTAGTGTAGAGAACCGGAGACTCTTTTTACTGGAAACGAGGCATTCCATATTAGTCCTCACGGGTGAAAACACATCTGCATTTTGATTCGTAATCGAGGATAGATGTAGATGTCTTTGGGCTCCAGCAACCATTTACCATTTGGTGGACTGTGTGCTCCTTTGTCACCATTATCCTATAAAAAAAACAAGTTTCGACCTATGGGTGTCGAAAAAGGCGACTTTGTGAAAGACTAGAAAGACGTCATGGGCTCCGCTAGATGGCAGTACATCATCTGGTACATTTCAGATGTAAACTATCCAAGCCGGTGACGGGGAACAGAGATTAATGCATATCCTTTCTAGAATGAAAGATGCCCACATCCAGCTGTGGAATATTGGGCACTGATAATAAGAAATATTTTAAGTTAATCAGTTTACAATATAAATGTTTTCTATATATAATTATTTATAGTTTGCTATTCTCACAAAAACATGTTGCCAGACGATAATAAGGATTATTGCATATCAAATGCAGTAATGCATTAATAACGTGATGCTAACGTCCTAGTGTACAAAGACAACTTGTTTACTGATATAGTAACCCATGACGACTTGTGAATTTAAGGTAATCGAGCCTATTTTATTAAATCCTAACTATGTTTAAATGTAAGCATGTTTTAGCAATATACCGACAAATTCTTTTTCATTTATTAACATACATATATAGTACGTATAATTGTATGTTAATAACATAGTAGTATAGGGGTAGGCAGAGACTACGGACTTCCATTTGGCACGATTATCACACACCTCTCCCTCTCTCGCCTCATTCAGATCGATATGTACCTACGTATAGATGCTCGTTGGTTAAAAGTACCCTTAATTTGGACCATTTTCAATATATCGCCAATTTGGCAGATAACCTCCGTCTAGGTAGTTAGTCCCTTGCCGAGTCTGTCATTCACTTCTGCAATATATGTAATTTTGGTTTGTCACTATTTACTCATAAATTTTTTCTACATGACCAAATTATCGAGGTATTCCTTTCTTAATCTTGGTCACAGCATCATCTTGCCAATCCCACTTTTCTTTTATCACACAATTACTCACCCTGTTATTAACAGTCCTCATAAGATACTCCACCCCTAGAATAAGAACTAATTTCTAACATAATGCTTAATTTATTAATAATCTCGCGACACTATTTAGAAACCTTAAATTTTATACATGGTAGAGCCATGTTGCTGTAGTGGAGTAATAAATAAATATGTATTTGTAAGTTGTAGTCAGTAATAAACAGGCCGTCTCGCAAAGCTGTCGTATCATTGATCATCCCCGCACCTCACCTCATGGCGACCATGCCAGGTAACAATATGATTTTAATATCGTATATGTTAAGGGAAAAGATAATGTAATAGCTGATGCTTTATCAAGAATTAACATAACATCTGATGAATTAAAAGCAATGAATTAGAGTAGTACGGTAGCAGTCATGACTAGAAGCCAGAGGAGACAAATGGAAAATAACAATAAGACAAATAACAGAGAAGATAATATTCCTAATAAGCCCACAGACAATCGGCCTGATCAACCGAGAGTCGTGAAGTTATTACGAATACCAAATAATTCTTGTGAGATGAAATTAGTAAAAGGAAATATAGTAAATGACTTAAAAAATAAAAATGAGATTGATTTAGAGTCAAAATGCTTTATCTATGCACAAAGGAGAAAAATAATTTACATTAACCGTGATTTTAGCTTACATTTTACGCGAGCCGAATTTGTTAGCGTGATCATCCCCGCACCTCACCTCACCGCAGCTATATTAATAGTATAGTTGTAGCGCGAATGGGTCGGCTCGACCGGGGAAGGACCACGCTCTCACAGAATACCAGCGTAAAATAGCAACTTAACGCTGCTGTTTCGTATGGTGAGTGTAGAGAACCGGAGACTCTTTTTACTGGAAAAGAGGCATTCCATCTTAGTCCTCACCGCTGACAACGCATCTGCATTTTAATTCACGACGATAGATGTAGATGTCTATGGGCCACAGCAACGATCAGGTTGACTGTGCGCTTGTTTGTCACTCTTATTCTATAAATAAAAACCTGGCTGTTGTGTTGCTGATGTGGGATTTAATCCCAATCGGTGTTAAAGTGAAAAGGACTTAATGAAACAAATTGACTGTGCGGCCATAGAATACATTAATTATGGTTCATCATCATCATCATCATCATTACATCCTTTCACAAGTCCACTGCTGAACATAGGCCTCCCCCAAGGAATGCCACAAAACACGTTCCTGAACCACCTGCATCCATCGACTTCCTGCATGTCTTACTAGGTCGTCACTCCATCTAGTAGGGGGGACGCCCTACACTTCGTCCGCCGGTACGAGGCAGCCACTCGACAACCTTTTTTCTCCGTCGGTTGTCGGTTTTTCGAGCTATATGGCTGGCCCATTACCACTTCAGCTTACTAATCCGTTGGGCTATGTTGGTCACTCTGGTTCTACTGCGGATATCTTCATTTCTAAGTTTATCACGCAGAAAAACTCCGAGCATAATCCTCTCCATAGCTCGCTGAGCGACCTTGACCTTCGTCATCCAGCCAGGAGTGAAGGACCACGTCTCAGCTCCATAGGTCATCACTGGCAACACGCACTGGTTGTATAGTCTCGTTTTCAAGTTTCGAGGTATACCTGATGAGAAGATGTGCTGTAATTTCCCGAACCTGCCCAACCGAACTTCGACCGAGAGGTCAATCGACGGATTCAACTGAATCCGTCGATTGACCTCTCGGTCGAAGTTGGACTTACCTAGTCGGACTATTTGTCCCAGGTAAACATACTCGTCAACAACTTCGAGCTTAGTGTTCCCAACAACTACCGGCATATGTGTGACATGGACATTAAACATAATCTTTGTTTTGTCCATGTTCATCTTAAGGCCTATCCGTTGGGAGACACTATTGAGGTCATTGAGCATAGTGCTTAGATCTTCCAGCGATTCTGCCATAGGGACTATATCGTCGGCAAATCGAAGGTGAGTGATGTACTCGCCATTGATGTTAATACCGCATCCTTTCCAGTCCAGTAGGTTGAAAACGTCTTCCAATGCAGCGGTGAAGAGTTTCGGGGAAATAACGTCGCCCTGTCTTACACCTCTCTGCAGTTGGATAGGTTTCGTACTCTGGTTCTGTACTCGGATAGCCATCGTAGCCCTACTGTACAAACACTTCAGCACTTCGATATACCGATAGTCAACTTGGCACCGCTGTAGGGATTGTAGCACCGCCCATATTTCGACGGAATCAAAGGCTTTCTCATAGTCCACATACACAAGGCAAAGTGGCAGATTGTACTCTTCTGTCTTCTGTACAATTTGTCGAATGGTGTGACCACATCCATGGTACTAAAGCCTTTTCAGAAATCGGCTTGTTCGGGAGGCTGGAAGTCGTCGAGTGTGCATGCGAGACGATTCGTAATGACTCTCGAAAACAGCACGTAGACGCGGCTCAGAAGAGAAATCGGTCTGTAGTTCTTCAAGAGAGCGTTATCGCCTTTCTTAAAGAGCAAGACCACCGCACTTCTGCTCCACGCCTCCGGAGTAGTGCCACCATGGAGGATGTAATTAAAGAGCTTCTGAAGGACTTCAAGTACCTGTTTCATTTACATTACAGCAGAACTTCTGCAAGCGGGTGCTTTCAGAAGTTCTGCTGTAATTCCATCCTCGCCCGGGGAATTGCCTTTTTAAGGTGCTGGAGAGCCATTCTAATCTCGCTCAGACTGACGTCCGGAATATCTTCGGAATAGTGTCGGATATGACATAACTATGGTTGTAGCGATATAAGAATATAAACTATTCCATATTATCGTCCCGCGGGTGTCACAAGAGGCGGTAGATTGAAACTAAAACAGGAGATAGTCAGCACCGTCTTACTGATGACAACTCAAAATTATTGAGATGATTACTGCGATTGCCAACCCGACTGCCAAGCATGTCAACAATGAAAAATATCCACTCTAATGGCAAATATTGTTTATATAGGATAGGTGACAAAAGAGCACACAGTCCACCTGATGGTAAATGGTTGCTGTGACCCACAGACATCTACACTTATCCTCAATAAATAATCAAAATGCAGATGCATCGTCACCCGTGAGGACTAAGATGGAATGCCTCTTTTCCAGTAAAGTGGGTCTCCGGTTCTCTACACTCACCATACGAGATACAGCAGTATAAAGCTGCCATTTTAGGCTGGTATTCTGTGAGAGCGTGGTCCTTCGCCAGTCGAGCCGACCCTTTTATGCTACAACTATACTACTAATATAGCTGCAGCATGACTCTACCACGTATAAAAATATCCATCTTATGAGGCAAGGCCTACGTTAAGCGGTGGATTCAGGATGTAACGGTAAATAAAAATGAAAACAAAAACAACTATACCAGTTTTAATTACGTTTTTGTGTTGTTCTTTATATAACACGTACAATATTTACACCAAAAGGAAACTAAAACCTAAAAAAATTATTTAGCCCCGCTCTCGTAGTAGTTAATTTAACATACATAGAGGTTTAAATATGTTTGAATTATCATTTTAAAATATAATGTTAACAATTTCACATGTTCAATAATTTAAACCAAATTGGCGATATATTGAAAACAGGTCAAATTAAGAGTACCTTTAACCGACGAGCGCGTATGCGTAAGTATATGGATGTGGAGGAAGCGAGAGATGTGTCAGGATCGTGCCAAACGGAAGTCTATAGTCTCTGCCTACCCTTCTGGGTGAAAGGCGTGAGTGTTTATGTTTATGTTCAATACCTTAATGCACAACATTCATTTTTTTATTAATCATACTCATAGGAATAATTTACAACATTTTTTGTAAATTAGTCCTGTCAAAGTTTATTGCTAAAGACAATTTTGTCGTAATATTTGTATTGAATTCAACAATCAACACTATTTAAAAAGCTCATATAACCATACATCATCCATTTTTATTTAAATGTAAGAAGAATGTTAATAGCTTCATTATTTTAACGATCGCAACGTTTTCATTGTCTTTGTATCAATATTCTTTGTGTTGTATATATTATGATTGTTGTACTTTTGCTACTTATGCATAACGACGAACTTCTGTTCTACAATGCTACTGTACATTATTAAACGCTTAGGAAATATTGAAGAAAATGTTCGTTTTAATGCAAAATTTCTGTCACGTAATTGCCCATTGAGCATCTTTTGTATTGGAATGCCTCGATACAAATTAATGTTTCAACATAATTTATATAATTGCTTTGTGTTACGTTTCTTTCATTGTGTCGCTGTGCTGAGGAAATGTTTAGTATTTGTTTAATTTCATAGGTACTTGTGACTTGGATTTGAATATACCGCTTGGCAATCTATTCTCGTGTTCTAGAGTATTTTTTTCTTAACAAAGCGTGACAAACATAGTCCATATGATGGTATTTGTATGCTGTGGTCAATTGACAACTACTTCTAATAATGATTAAAAATGAAAATGCAGATGCGTTGTCAGCCCTGAAGACTAAGAAGGAATGCGTCGTTACCAGTAGAAAGGTTTTCCAGTTATTTTCACTTACTATACGAAACACTGCAGTATTATGCTGTTATTTTAATCTATCTAAAATACCGAACAAAATTGCATCGACTGATGTGCTGGTGGTGCTATAGTGGTCGCTCTGCAGTTGGTCTGTACTTTACTAAAGAATTTAGCTTCGGTTAGCAGTTTCTTTAAGAAAGTATAACTTTAGCCTATACAGAGTTATTTTTCAAGGAGTAGAATTCTTTTAAACTTAAGTTCAAATATATAAATAATGATATACCATTATTGCTTCTTGCAGTTTTTGAAAATACGAGTAAATAAGGCTTCTACTTTTATTTGATATTAACCCAAATTGAATGTGATTTATGGGCAACAACGTTTTCGCCTACCGATCGACCCTTCCGAATGTATGCGTGCGCAGTAAAATCAGTTAAAATAATGCATTACCACGCATTTTTAATTTAAAAGATAAAAGGACAGAATTAGTGAGATTTTTTTAATTAATTTTTCTTCACCATTTGTCTATATTATTTATTCTGAACCTTCTCTGCATATTTGGCCGGTTATTTCAAAATCAGCCTGTATATATGTTACGGGACACAGGACCCTTTTCATTTCAGACGTAGCTATAAAGCAATTCATCCGCTGCACCACACAAGTGCTTCTTCACATCATGTCCTCAAAATTTATTGTTTCTCAGACTTGTAGGTTTTCTTATTATGTTTTTTTTTCATTATCACTCCTGGTAACACAACGCCTTTTACAAATAACAATTGCATCGGTACTGGCTAGGATCGAACCCGAGTTACTGACGTACTTAATTTACGGTACTGTATTAAGCCGCGTCTCCATCAAAGTTTTGTTACCAACTGTTGTGTTGCCAACACGTGTTGGTAACAAATGTTTCTGTAATTACCTAGTATTTGCAACAAAACTTGAAACAATGTTGGGAACCGTGTTTCCATAATCTTCGGCGACATCAAAGTAATACGCTTGTTGCAAACATTTTTTCCCTCGGTGGAGACGCTTGTTGGAAACATTTGTCGGCAACATCGGAAACAAATGTTGATAACTTTTGTTGAGTTGGAAACAGTTGGAAACATAAATGTTGTCAACATTTTTGGTGGATACGCCGCTTTAGGCACATAACATCAGTTGAACCGTTAGTTGTTGTATTATCATTGATACATTTTATCTGTGTGAAGGAACTGACATGAATTCCGTTAACTAATGCTAATATCAATCCGCTTACCAAACGGGACCGTAAAGGTAAATCCGTCCTAGAGTAGAGGTCTACGACCTGCAGTGGTCTGTTACGAGTTGATATAAACGATGAAGAAGATAACAATTTCTTAAGTCCATTATTGAAATTTCTGGAAATAAATATAGTTTTTTAACATTACAAATTTTACGTTTCGTATAAACAACATTCTTTTGTAAACGCCTGTCATTGCTGTGTTCAGAAAAGATATAAAAAGTTACACGACTGCAGAGCGGCAACATGAAATTTTATGTAGCACTACAAAATTTCTTGTTTACATATCATCAGATTTCTATATAACTTTTTATTGTAATTGTAGCAAACGTATGAGCTTGTTTTCTTAATTCGTAAATATAACGATATTTTTAACCGATATGAATGAAGATTAGTTCTTCACGTCTTTCATCAGTATCTGGTGTCACATAGATTATTATAAATATAAGGCAATTCGCAGGACAAGTTTCAAAATAATAACGTATGCAACTTTTTTAGATTCAGATGTAATTAAAATCAGATGTTCTCACACATTAGCAATTCAGGTGCCCCTGTTAGAAAAAAAAACACTGCCGCATTTCCGTACAAGTGCCTTCTTTTAGTATTTTAATTTCTTTTAAGAAATTGTTCGGAATAATTACAGCCAACAAATTCCACTATTGTAACGAAATTCGCGATACTATCGACCCATTCGTGCTGTGGGAGTATATCATTTTATTAACAGAAAATTGTTTCTTACAAATCCTGCGATTTTCCTGAACCGAACAAATACGAATCTGAAACCTTCAAGAGAAGAGCAGCTGCAGTTAACCTAGTGTTGTAGTTGCTCATGGACGGTAATAGACACTTACTATCGGGTCAACCACATGCTTGTTTGCTCCCTCTTCTATAAAAAAAAAGTAAAATGACGGGACCAGCAGAAGGCCAACTTAATTTTAATTATTATTCTATGCGTATAATTACGAAATTCAGTCTGGTAGACAGACCGAATTTTGACCATGGCAGCTACGCAGAATAGACATCTGAATGGATTATACACGAGTGTGAGCAACAGCACAGGTTCAATCCTTGTCATAGCTCGATGGAACGGCAATTCAACAATATCGAAGAGAGATCCCTATCACGGGTCTTAGGTCCTTAACTTCTTCAACCGAACAGAGTGAGATTTTTTTAATGGTAATATTGATGATTTCACAGATCCTTCCGATGATGACTTTTAGTAAGTTAATACTTAACGATGTTAGAATATCGTTGTTAGTTGTTGTTTAGTTGGTATGTTTTTTTAGTCTTAGTTTATTTATTTTAAAAACATCTCAAACGCTTTTAAATGTTACAATTTTTCATGTTATGATGGGCGTGCATATTTATTACATTATAAGATAAGATAATTATTTAAGACTATTTATTATAAGCTCTTATTGAATAAGCACAATGTGTTAGGTAATAAATAGGCGTTTTAACGTGGTAGAACCACGCTGCAGTTTTATTATTGTTGCAGCATGAATGGGCCGGTTCAGCTGGGGAAAGATCACGCTTTCACGGAATATCGTCGTAAAATAGCAATTTAGTTCAGCTGTGTTTCGTATAGTGAGCGTAGAGAAATGGATACCCTTTTTACTGGCAACGAGGCATTTTATCTTAATTCTCAAACGGTAGACGTAGATGTCTGTAAGTCACAGCTCTATTTACCATCAGTTGGAATGTGTGCTAGTTTGTCACACTTATTCTACAAAAAAAAACTCTATTAAATTCGTACATTTTTGTTTATGGTGTACAAATATGGTGTACAATATATATAAAAAAAAATATTTTTTAAAACTGATTAAAACATTCAACGGATTACCCCAGTACACCATTCACGCCTATTGTTTAACGTAGTATTAGATATATGCATGCTTGATTTAGTAGAAACTAAAGTCAATGAAGATTAGGAGTCCGTACAAAGTTTGGGATATGCCGACGATTTGGATATTATAGGCTAACAATGGACCAAATTAAAGAAGTCGCTATTAATGAAGATACAACTAGGCACATGTTCGTCACAGCACAGCCGGACAAATTTTTCCAAAATTTATTGTTTTATTAATTGGTTATCCTATATTTTGTATATTTAAGTTATATGGTCACGAAACAAAATAAAATATAAGTAAAAATAAACCCACGAATAAGGTGGCAAGTATTTCACTCTAACTACGATATTTCTGTTTAAAATTACTACCTGGGACAATAAAAATAAAGTTGTATCTAACAATAAATTCTCTATAAATTCTCAATATACAACTATAAATTTTCGTTCTTTTCGTACTGCTTGTTTTTCGATAAGAAGATTTTACGACAGATTTTTAAGAGCGGTACAATATAATGGGAGATGACGTTGAACATACAACATACACGATACCATGAAGTGGCATTAGCCAAAAGTTGTTGACAAGCTGGTTATGTGCAACTCAAGGAGGACACAATAACACTTTGTTCAGCAGTGCACATTTCATACACTGTAATGGATGTTGATACGGCATTGATAAATAGATGTTTTTCTTGATAATTAGCAGTACCAGTTTCGTGTGTGATGATCCAAATGCATTTGAGCCGACGTTTATTGCAGCGGAATACTAACATCATCATCACCATCATGACAGCCCTTCACAATTCCACTGCAGAACAAAGGTCTCCCTCACGGAATGCCACGAAACACGGTCCTGAGTCAGGTGCATCCATCGCATCATAGTGGCGGATAATACTTGCCCTTGGATAGTTACGTTACGTTTGCGGATGGCTCCAACGATGACGTGTACAGTTGCCCATAGAACCACCCAATCTCACTCAAAATCTCAGATGTCCCGGAAACGATGCTGCCACATTCGGTGTCAGCTTTGACATTAGGCTCTTTCTGGCAGATAGATCTCAGGCAAAGCATTTGGAGCCCTGGTTCCGCTCGATCGCTTCTTCAATACGAGCTGTATTGAAGTTGCGTAAATCCCGCCGCATGCATTTGAAGATCTGTCTGTTCAGTCTATATGCTGTCTAATCTGCTCAAGACTGCTTCATTTTCTGTCTAGCAGCCGTGACATTAATAGTGTGATCGGAGAGTTTTGTGTCCTTCTGCGGCGCGTTTTGCAGAACTTAGCTCCGACTACATATACAGTTTCCACGAACTTGTCATTCATATCGTCCACTGCATTGCAGTCTTCTAGGCACTGAAAACGGTTTTGTAACTGGAGCTGAAAGGTTTTGGGACTTTGGATTAGAACACGAGGGGGACGGAGCGTTGACTTCATTAGAGGTGACCTCTCCAACTTAAGGTTTAGGTTTAGTGTGCCTCTAACCATTCATTGTTCGCTACCAATTTTCACCCTAGCGATCACTGAGACATCTGAACTGAGACTGAGATATCACTGAACAGTTGTCTTCTGATCGTCATAATAAAGTCAATCCCATATTTTGTCAAACCGTTGGGGCTTGACCAGGTCCACTTCCTATTGTGCCGCTTCTGGAAGAAAGAATTCATGATAAAAAGTTATTCCTCTTCCTTCAGCTGCTGGCCCCTCGGGTTCCGTCACCCTATTCCGAATTTTCCTACTTTCAGCTCACCGTTCTCTCTTGTGTCTAGTTTTGCGTTGAAGTCTCCCATTAACACCGTATAGTGGGTTTTGGAGGAATGCATGGCTTTATAGATATCCTCATACATTTCCTTCGCCTTCACATCGGGATGTGCCAAGGTTGGTGCGTAAATCTGTATGACCTTCAACGAATACCGTTTGGTAATTCTGAGTATAAAGTAAGTACACTAACACTCTTTACATGTTGTTAACGAGAGACTTGTGAATGATAAATTCGACACCTCTTTGGGACAGATGGTCAATCTCCAGGTGATAGAACAAGTTGCAAGATTACAGTCTCCTCACTCTCTTTTCGGACCTTGCATAATTCTATAATATTCTCGTCAGTCCTCAGGGTGCGTGCGTTGCCAGGTCGAGTTGTCTTAGGTGGTAACCGAACCTCCACCGGAGTCGCCCTATGGTTACCATGGTCGCCACCGTTGCCAAGAATAGCGGGGCGGTCCGTCTCTTCGTAACTTTCATGATGGGGGGATGTTTGCCATACCGCAGTGTTTTTATTATACTATTGCTGTTATCTGGAAGACGCTGCTGCCCATCTCCTGCCTGTTTCCCACTGTTGCCTCTTACGACACCGACGGGAAGATATGGGGTAGTGCATATTCTTAACCGCCACTACACAGAATACTATCATTGATTGTTTAATGATCACAAATTTATACCAGGTGCTAAAATATTATACAAAGATCTGCAAGATTTTGCAAATACTTTTTTTTATTGTCATTGTATAGGTCAACATCATCACACAGGACTGGGGCCTGGGCTTAAAACCAATATATCTTTTCTTGACCATATGCTTGTATAATACTTCTTATCTATCCGTGTGATAAATATTTAATGCATATCATTCGATGATAGCGACTATTTAAAAAACATTTACATAACCTAAATTCTAGTTTTGCTTCTTTGTCCCACTTCCAAATCTATTATCCAAAGGTACGTCTCCGAATTTTCGCTAAAGAGCTGTGAATATTAAAAACTACAATAAATTTTTATGTTAACCTGGACCCGGTATTGTAAATTTATCGGCCTCATTTTAAAGTGAGATTTATATAGTAAGTATTATATTTTAAGAATTAAGAAAAACAATCCTTACACTTGTAACAAAAAATTTCATGTTACATAACATTTACGTATTATCTACACTATTTTTATTATTATAATCATATGTCAGATTAAGTAAATTATTTATCTTAAAAATTACAGACAAAGAAACACTAAGGCTAAAATCCAAGCATAGGTAAGTCGCACTGTGGGTATGAGATAATTTTATTGACTTTACACTGAATTATCTACTAAACACAGGTTTTTTTCAAATAAATTTCTTCTTATGGTTTCATGACGCGTACTATTTTCGTGATTGAGACATTACAAACGCAATGAACTGTATCCTATTGCTTAAAGGACGCGGCTCCTGTGACCTGATCAAAAATGTCTCAATCTGGTAATGGAATAATTTTTTTATAGATTCAAAGGTACTATCTTTATGCACACGAAGCCGCCCAACCAGCATTTCAAACAACTTTTATAGGCTGAAAAAGAAGAAAAAGTTCTGCGTACAACCTACTATAGACTCGTCTACAAGATTTGATATATACAAAGGTCTTGGTCTTAGCGATCGCGCTATTAGATGTAGAAGGTTACTAGATGATTTATCACTGATGGTTACACATCTATCGGGGGTCGGAGGCGCCAAGTGGTGGCGTATTATAATCCATCATCCCATTTTGTGCCGTAGGCAACTTTAAGAACTACCAGAAAAATGTAATAGTCGGACATAAAATACAAAGACGGCAACGAGCAGCAGTGTCAAAGGTGCGAGACGTCTGATAATGTATAATGATAAGTGAATCCGCCTGCCAAGCTTGACGATTTAGTCAAATCCGCCCAACCACAAGAGAGGCTCATGTCCACCTGTGGAATATTACGGTTTAATAAAGTATGAAAAATATAAAAATCTGAGATCATGAGATCTTTTTGACATATCAGTTGGGGTTGGGGTACTCCTCGAACCTGATACTGATTGAGCCACGGGTATTCGTCCCGCTGAAGCCAAACATTTGTGCCAATTGTTGGGTTTAGTAAGCGTTACATCTGTTACGAGCTGTTAGCAGGCAAGATTGTCCAACTTGTTTTTGAATATCAAAGCTCAATCGAGGAGATGTTGTCAGATTTAGTTAAATGACTGTACTAGTAATCTACACAAGTAGACAATCGATGTATCTCATAATTGTTTTAACGACTGCCACGGAGAATAGATCGAACAATAGATGCAAACACCTTAGAAAAGACACATAATTCAATGATTATATTAGCGCGAGAAACGGATTACAGGAGAATTTATGGAAGCTATTTTAAGTTTTTTATGAGCAATTATAGTATTGTGATCCCTGGAATACGTCTAGTAAGAAGCAGAATTAATATGTTATGACATTATACGTTTAGATTAGTTTACGTACGTAGTATAAATAATAATAATGGCAATTTTCAACCGCGTGGCCTAATGGCTACTTCGCCGCGGCTCTTGGGTTTGGATAAGCTAAAACCTGTGCCAAACACAGTCTATAAACTTGCTTTTTTATATTTTTTCAGGTTTTAAATTCACCATCAATCAATTTAGTTTGATCTCCGCCTACATCATAGAAAATTTTAATCTAGTTCGTCAACACGCATTGGGGCAGCGCGGCGGACATTTCCTTGCCCTAAAACCCTCTCAGAAATGAGAGGAGGCCTGTACCCAGCAGTGGGAAGTAAATAGACTGCAACCTTAACTTAATTAAAAAATTAGTGCCAAGCTTTGGAAGAAAAGATCATCATATATTTTTGAGCTTATGAAGTAGGATAAAACACAATGGGGAAGGCCGGGAAACTCCTTTCCAAAACCCTCTTAGAAATAAACAGCGGCAAATGCTCAGCAGTGGATATATGCGGTGTTTACTATATTATTTCACTTTGGGTCATGGATATAATACAGTAGTAATGGATTGTACATCAAAGATACCGGATATTGACAATAAAGAATGGATTTAATCATAGGAGATAAAATATAGTATCTTCTCACTATGTTTAATATATAAGACATTGTGTTTACATATTAATTCCTCTTCTGAACATAGGCCTTCCGTATAGACTGCCGCAAAGCGCAGCAACTGAACCAGGAAATAGATAGCATCCTAAAATAGCAGCTTATTGGTGCTGTATTTCGTATGGTGAGTGTAGAGAACCAGATACCCTTTTTACTGGAAACGAGGTATTCCATCATAGTCCTCAGGGGTGACCATACATCTGAATTTTGATTCTTCACTGAGGATACACATAAACCACTTATCATCAGGTGGACTGTGTGCTCGTCTTCCTGATAACAGCTTAATAATAATTTAAAAAACTGCAGTTTTCAACCGCTTGCCAAGCGTGGTAACTGTGGCTTATATTCTCCCTATGAGACAATATATGGGGAAGCTTATGTTCAGCTGTGGTCGTTTGATAGACTGTAATAATGGATGATGATGATTTTCTTAAATGATGAACAGTACGAGTTTGATCATAATCAAGATTTCGTGCGGTGGTTAGACAGTATAAAAATGAGTTAGCCAAGTGTCATATGAATGGAGTATACGGAGTCCTGTTCTGACGGCTTAACTCGACTCCGTTAGGTGACTGAAACGCCCCGGGTGCTGATAGGCTAATTACGCGGTGCAGTAATGCACCTCAGTGCGACGATTGCTTGATACCGTTCTGTCATTCAGTCAAAAAATTTCGAATCAAATTGACCTGCAATTAGAGTTTGCAGTAGTAGAGAGTAAAGCGTGTACCCAGCATTAGACTGTTAAAAAAAGGACGATAACGTTTTAGGTACCTAGGTCTATTCTCTTTTTTTATTTTGGTATTTAGTATATATTTATTTATAAAACATAATTTAAGCCACCGGCGGACCGGAGGGGAGTAACCATAGTGTTTTTCCCTGATACAGAACTGTCTGTTATTTTTGGCGGGGGGAAATCTGCTCACACAAAAACAATCATCTGTCACTACGAAACTCACACATAACAATCCAAACAATAAAGTAACTATCTCACACACACATAAATACAGTTATAGACATACATATCGCCACGCAACGACAACTCGGATACAGACTCGGATCAGTCGCTCGATCGATCTGTATATTGTACGTGGGCGAGCGGCCTGTGTTGGTAAAAAATCCGAAACAACACGACCGTTATTATTGTAATTTTGAAATTTTAAAAGAAGCAAATAGCAATAATGTGATTGAAAATTACTTATGTATGAAAGGTAACGTCATTTTTTTATAAATTTGACAGATCTCTTTTTGCAAGCAAAAAATCTGAACAATTAGACATTTTTAAAGGACGTCGATTCAACCGCGCAACTAGATTTAGTCTAATGAGCTTTTCGGCTGCAAATAGTTTTGTTGTATGCATAGGACCGCGTGGACTCATACTTTATCAGAGGGGAACTACTGCGTATGACTACTCCCCTCCGATCTGCTGGTGACCCGTGTTACTATATGTTTTTAAGATACTGGAAAAAGCACAAGATATGTATACAAAAATATAAAATATACAGCTACAAAATCCTATTACGGCTTATCCACAGCTGTCGAGTTCTGTTGCAGTCTACGATAGTCGGTACGGTCTAAATAATAGAAAAAATAGTAAATCAGTATTTAATGAGAGAGAAGATAGGTACCTTACGGGAAGGTAGGCTTACGTGGTAGAGCCATGCTTCAGCTATATTAGTAGTATAGTTGTAGCATGAATGGGTCGGCTCGACCGGGGAAGGACCATGCTCTCTCAGAAAACCAGCGTCAAATAGCAGCTTAACGCTGCTGTGTTTCGTATGGCGAATGTAGAGAACCAGATAGCCTTTTTACTTTACGATGTAGAGCCATGCTGCAGCTATATTAGTAGTATAGTTGTAACACGAATGGGTCGGCTCGACTGGGGAAGGACCACGCTCTCTCAGAAAACCAGCGTCAAATAGCAGCTTAACGCTGCTGTGTTTCGTATGGTGAGTGTAGAGAACCGGGGACCCTTTTACTGACAAAGAGGCATTGCATCTTAGTCCTCACGGGTGACAACGCCTCTGCATCTTGAGTCTTTATTGAGGATAGATGTAGATGTCTATGGGTCACAGTAACCACTTACCATCAGGTGGACTGTGTGCTCGTTTGTCACCCTATCCTATAAAAAAGAAGAAGAGAGAGAGAGAGAAAGAGAGTGAGAGAGGTATGGGGCTGGGAGAGAGAGATATTTTATATTGAATTGATATTTGAATTCAATAAAGCATTACATATATATTACTATAATATAAAACATCTTGAGGCATTTCCTTACCTAATCTAAGCTGATAATAGAAAGAAAAAGCCTTATATTGTACGTTGTTTAATTAGTTTATTTTAGAATTTAGACTAATTTTACTTGCGTAACGTCTGCACGGTGATCTTTCTAACTCACACAGAAAAATTTAAATGTAACAATAGTCACATTCACAATTAATCGATAAACAAATAAAGATAATTTATTTGATTGCTTCGCTTGGTGCCTGGTTTCGCGGATTTGAAAATCTAGATATTATTTTATGACATTGGTCCCTTGGGAGAGAGGTAAAGCCTTAGTGTGGGATGCTACTTGCGTAGACACTCTGGCGGCCTCTCATCTCAGGGGTACCTCGTTTAGAGCCGGGGCGGCATCAGAGGCAGCTGAACTGAGTAAGTGGCGCAAATATGAGTCTCTGAGAGATGACTACATATTTGTGCCATTTGCTGTAGAGACTATCGGTCCGTGGGGTCCACGTGCGGTGGAGTTCCTAAAGGAACTCCATCCGCGGCTGGTCGTTGCTGCTGGTGATAAGAGGGCTGGTTCTTTCCTTGCTCAAAGGCTAAGTATAGCCATTCAGCGGGGAAACGCAGCCAGCGTTCTTGGCACGATACCGCGGGGAGTAGGACTATATGATATTTAAGTTTCTAGTTTTAGTTTTTTTTTTTAATTATTATTATAGTTTTTAGTATTGTATATTATAACTTTAATCTAGCATCTCATTTTAATAAACTTTTTATATTTTCAACTCTAAATGTTCTACAAATTAAAACATCGTACGTACATATAAGGTCGGTTTCAATATACGCTATGTCGCACCGCGGCCATGTACATTGAATCCGTGGTTAGTCCTCTACGCAGAGGACGTCAAATTTCGCAATGCGTGGAAAAAATGCGTATTTTTATTATTTGTAATTTACATAATGAAATTAGGCACTTAATTCTTTCCCCAAGCTGGTAGCTTTTGTAATCGTTTGTAACTATAAAAAATACACAAGGACAACTAATAAGTGCTTACCAGGTAAGACAAGATAGTAAACACTCGACATTCTTTCATATCAATTTAATAACGTTAATTTAACTGTCACTGAGGACTGCCACTGTACTGTTGCATTAGTACATATCGACATTGCATTGAGTGGATCGATAATAAGAGCAAACACTAGTACAATATAGTGCAGGGTACAACATTAATTCACTTATCTGATTAGCACGATATACATATAACACATGTGTCCATCTAAAACAAGTTGATAGTTTTACTTTTGTTTCCTTGTATTTGATATGCAAGGGACATAAATGTACCTAATTATTATTCATTCTGACATAGTCAACAATTTACACAACTGAATTGAGTTTTTTATATTTTATAATGTTATTTTTTTAATGATTTCAAAAAAGGAGTAGGTTCTATTATATACGACGCGTATGTTTTTATGTACGTTCACCGATTTCTCTGAAACGGCTACACAGATTTAAATAGTCCTTTTTTATTAAATAGGCTTTATCTCAAATACGCTCTCATTTAAATAAAAATAAAAAATTAACCCTAGGGGTTAAAAATAGGGGATGTAGTTTTATATTAACTATTTAAATGACATACTAGTAATTGTTGTGAAAGAAATACCATGTTACAAACACTAAAAATACCTAAAAACGAAAAGGAATAAAATAAATTAAACATACGCTTCCGAAGTCGTGCCTTTAATTTTTCGATACACTGTGTCTTAGCTGGTCTTAGCACCGACTTCAGAAGCTAATGTGAGGAAATTGTTATGTTTTATTTAATTTGTGCAGTCAATTTTTTTTTAATATAAAAAAATACGTTTTCTGTCAGCGTAAAAGTTCCTCTAAGAGAAAATACTATAATTATTTAATTAACATAATTAAAAGTAAGTGCTTTACGATTATTGGTGAGATAACACCGAGAGTGACAACATTAAAATATTTTTTTGGAGTTTAGGAAGCGGAGATATAATGCCAGAAGTGTATGTGCAACATAGGCGCAAATAGGTACCCGCGAAACTGGAAGCCTACCTGTATCCTACGCAAAAAGGTTGTGGAAACTCTAATAAGTAGTAGCAGTACATATTATTATTTAGGTATATTATAAAATGATGAATGTATAGAACACAAATACTTTGAGAAAATCTCCGAAAATAGATTTAAATTTATCTATTTTAATTTCAGGTATAATTGAATATAAATCATATTCGTTTATATTTAAAAATTACATTATTATTTTTATCAGTTTAATATTATTAAAATTGTCGCAGAGAAGTTTTATATTTTAATACAACAAAGAACTATTGGCCTGTGAAGGAGATTAAAAAGGATATAATTTCCAATGCAGCGATTGACAGTTGAGGCCGCGTACAAGTGTAGAACGTTAACTGAACTAATGGCAATGGACTTACTTTGGATTTCAAGTCTTTCCAGTTTTTCTTCGGCCCTTTGAGCTAACTCAACAGGACTCTCGATGTGGTAGAAAATACTCGCACCGACAAGAAGATACACGATGTGGAGGGCCAGCATACAGGCCAACTGCTTTTTGGACATCATCTTGATTCTTTTTTATTTTACTTCCGTATATTCTTAAAGTTATCACAGCGTAGCTTTTACACTAAATAAATCCACAGGTGTTTCCTAATATCACATAAAAATAATCCATATCGTTCTTTCCATAGGTAAAACTAACTGCAGCATCAGAAACCTTAAAATTTCCAGCGTTTCCGTGACGCCGCTTAAGCACCTTTCTTTTCGAGAGGTACAATTGTTTTCGAAGTACATCGTCCTAGGGTATACATTGACGTATCGCAACACTATGGCACATACACTTTATTTTTAAAGCTGTATATATGTGGGTGCGTCGTTCGTTGTAAATAAAAAAAAAGAAAACTAAACTGTCACTTTCCGTTGGCTTGACGTTCGACTCGAGCGCTCGATGCGTTTGAATGATTTCCCGACGCGCGCGCGCGCAAATCGTGGGTCGCTCGCGTTTACATCCTTTTTTTATATAGCAAGCTCTAAATGTTTGACGGCGACATCATGCATTAAGTCGTCGTAAAGGATAATATGTAAGGCTATTGCCATACGCACGTATGTGTAGAGATATAGTGATAATGCTAACGCGTTCGGGCGAAAGATTTCCGTTTATGGCCGGAGATTAAAGTGGATTCTGCGCTTGACTACACTTGTCTACACAAAGGCTGCGTTACATCATTGGATAGTAAATTCTGTCGAAATCTTTTGGTTTTCATGATAAAAGTTTAAAAAGTTTAAAGTTAATTTTTTTCTTTAAAAAATATGTAGTTGTCAAAACGTGATATAAGGAAACTGAAAAAGAAAACAACGCATCTGCATTTTGATTCGTAATCGAATATAGATGTAGATGTCTATGGGCCACAGCAAACACTTACCATCAGGTGGACTGTGTGCTCGTTTGTCACCCTTATCCTATAAAAAAACTAGCTGTTCCCCGCAACTTCACCCACGTGTAATTTAGGGTTTTAATTTTGTTTCGCGGAACCCTAATTATTTTTTAAAAATATAAGTAGCCTAAGTTACTCCTTGTAACATGAGTTATATAACAGTGAAAGTCCTGCCAAAATCGGACCAGCCGTCTCGGAGATTAGCCGGAACAAACAGACTGACAGACAAACACAAAAATTTTAAAAGTTGTTTTTGTTATAAGTACCGTATATACTTTCGTATGCAATTAGTAAAAAGCTGTTATTTTGACATTAGAAACAGACACTTCAATTTTATTTATTTGTATTGACGAAATTCTAGAAAAGGCCTATGATAGAGTGGTGAGGAATGAATTGTGGTCAGCACTGTCCGTGAACGGTGTGAGCAGTATCCTCATATGAGCATTGCAATCTCTTTATACACAAGCACTAGAATCCCTAGTGCTTGTGTATGGATAAACGGGGCATACACAGAATGGTTTAATATCGAAAAAGGTGTTAGACAGGGATGTGTAGCATCACCGTGGCTGTTTAATCTGTTCATGGTCAATTGTTTGACAGATTTAAAAGAGAATGAAAGCGGGTTGAGAATGAATGAGTTACTCGTCAAATGTTTTCTCTAGGCTGATGACAAAGTATTACTTGCGTCTTCGGCCGAGGAGTTGCAGAAGATGGTAACTGCTATGAGTGGAGCTTTTGTTAGAAAGGGAATGAAGATGAATGTAAGGAAGACGAAAGTGATGGTGTTTGAAAGAGATGAGGCATGGGAAGACTGCAATATCGTGATTGGAGATGAACAAATTGAACAGGTGAAAGATTTTGTGTATCTGGAAGTTTACAAGAGATGGAAAGTGTGAGAGTGATATCGAAAGAATAATGAATGCAGGAAACGTGGTGAATGGAGTTTTGCACTCCTTTGTGACCAGTCGGAAGGTGTCTAACAAGGCTTGTTTGGCTGTGCATGAGGGGGTGTTGGTTCCGACACTCGTGTACGGAAGTGAAAGTTGGGTATGGCAGAAGAAACATGACAGTTGAGATGAGAGTGTTAAGAAGTATGATAGGAGTTAAACTGAGTGACAGTATAAGAAATAGTGAGATAAGGAAACGTTGTGGTCTGAAAGAAGATGTTGTGACAAAAATTGAGAAAGGTATGCTGAGATGGTTTGGCCATGTCGAGAGAATGAATGGAGAACGATTGACGAAAAAAGTGTATAAGGCGAGTGTGAATGAAAGTGTTGGAAGAGGTAGACCTACGCGGATATTTCAAGACCAAATCAGGGACGTCTTGAAAAAAGGCCAGGTCAAGGTACTCTAAACTATAGAGCATGTATGAAGAGAATAATGAAAGTGGACGAAGCGAAACAAGCATGTATCCTTATTCGTAGCAAGTGGAAAGAAGTGGTCTCTGCCTACCCCTACGGGAAAGAGGCGTGATTATATGTAAATTAAGCGTATTACAATATCATTATTTCTACCACCTATTAAGCCACTTTTACTAATATTACACTTTGGTAGCGTTGCAAACTCTATTTTCAAATAATTAAAACAAATGTGACACCAAGAACGTCGTCTATAAGGATGCAATTTTCACTTCAAATGGAAGTGGGAACATTCTCGAGATATTTTTCTTTATTCTGTACTTTATATGAGTCTATTTAATATAAAATAAACATTAGAATCGGTTTAAAATCGTTTTTTTTTATAGTATAAGGGTGACAAACGAGCACACAGTCCACCTGATGGTAAGTGGTTTCTGCGGCCCATAGACATCTACATCTATCCTCGTTTGCGAATCAAAATGCAGATGCGTTGTCACCCTCGAGGACTAAGATGGAATGCCTCATTTCCAGTAAAAAGGGCCTCCGGCCACCTGCACTCACCAAACGAAACGCAGAGGTAAACCTCTACTTCACGCTCGTATTCTGTGAGGTCGTGGTACCACCCCGGTTCGAGCCGGTCCATCCGTGCGACAGCAATTCTGCCGCGTGGCTCTACCACTGTTAAAACATGCTGTTAGATCATGTTGAAGATATTACGGGACACACATAAGAAATACAATCGAATCACGAACTTTCTCTTTCTATTAAGTCAGATTAAGGTAAAGGCACCTAATTCCGAGGGGTTCTACAATTGGCACTATATTCCGAGGTGTACAGAAAAACTGCGTTTTCTAGCGATTTACAAGCCCTTTCTTACTGTAAGATCTCTTATTGAATTGATAATATAACTTTGCGTAGTTATATCATCAAAGATCATCATTTTAAAATAATTTTGAATTGGTTAGTAGTAGGACCTTGTGCACGTGTTTGTTGTTACGTTACGTGTTGTATGTTTTTTAAATAGTGATTTTTTGGTAATTCTTTGAGTTAAACTATTTCATGGATTATATTTTAAATCGAAAATACTAAACTTTAGTATGTTTTTCTGAATAAACCTGAAACATATGCCAAATATTTCAGCCGGCTCCTTATTTCGATGTATACCCTGGATTAGCGATTTCTGAAACTTGATTTCTTCTTTAATTTTCAGGGTTGGTTAATAATCATAAACTCTTAACCTGTTTGGGTTTGACAATTTAAAAAGACAATGAATTGTGAAATCTATTTCCGAGGTACACCTTTGCGTTTCATTCACTAATTATAGAATGCAAAGGTTATCTATTTAAGTATTTTGTTAATTAATTCTATAGGAAAGTTAGAAGGAAAAATTTAAGTTAACAAAACATAATAATTCGATTAACTTTTAGCAAGTAGGTATTATATTTTATTGAAGACTAACTGTTCTCCGCGACTTCGCCCGCGTGTAATTTAGGGTTTTAATTATTTTGCGCAGAACCCTAATTCTTTTTCAAAAATATAAGTAGCCTAAGTTACTCCTTATAACATCAGCTATCTGCCAGTGAAAATCCCGTCGAAATCGGTCCTGCCGTTTCGGAGATTAGCCGGAACAAATAGATAGACAGACAGACCGACAGACAGACAGACAATAATTTTAAAAATTGTGTTTTTATTATAAGTACCGTATATACTTTCATATGCATTTAGTAAAAAGCTGGTATTTTAACATTAGAAACAGACACTTCAATTTTATTTATTTGTATAGATGGTTTTGCAATTAAGTATTTATGTACTTATATATAAATTATGCAAAAATCTTGCATTTTGTGATACTCGAAATTAGGAAACGAGAATGTATGCTTATTACGCAACAATCAATCCATACATCCCAACAAATTTTCACATAGCTACATAATAGTGCTAACAATAATAATCTTCTCGAAAATTTGCTCTCGCTGTAGGTTTTGTGAAAGAAAACCAAAATTGGTCTATTGTCTATTTTAAGACTAGAATCAATTATGGTTCTGATAAAAATAGTCAAACCTTAAAAATAAATGTTTAATTATCGATATCCTTTCGAGTTTTAGTAAAAATACCGCGGAAATAGATGCTTTTACCTGACTTAGTAATTGGACGTATAATGGGTTAGCATGCCACTTACCATCAGGTGGGATAACAGTTGAGTACTGGTTATTATAATAAACAAAGTATTTAAATATCAAATAATTAATAGTGCGATTCGGTCTACCATCATTATCAATTTCCCATCTGGTGACTAGTTTAAGTTCTTTTTTTTTGTTTTACAGAATAATTGATCCTAATTAATATTTAATATCATAATTTCTTCTTGAAACTATATGCGAGACGAAACACTCCCACAGACATCCTTCTAAATATTAAGAGCAAACTCTAAGGACTTTATATCGGAACTTCTTTTATTTATAAGAGGGCGACGCAAACGAGCATGCGGATTATTTGGTAGGAAGTGCCGACCGCCACCCATAAATAACTGTAACACCAAGAGAACCAGGGGAATCGCAGATGCGTTGTCGACCTTTTAAAAAGGAGTAAGCTAATTTCTTGCAGGTCTTTAAGTTGCTTCACTCCGGAAAAATCGTTGGTGATAAACAATGCCACAAAACAATCGTGCGAGGAAGAAAAGTCTTTGCAAATCTCAAAAAATGATGTGGATGGTGTCATAAGTTTTGTCTCGATGTGCGTTGGTGAAATTTGGTGGCTGGAATTAATCCGCACAGCATACCTCAACGACATACGTGGTAAATACGATAGAAAATGCTACGAGATATCGAGCCGATTAGAGAAAACTCGGTCGTCACCGATTTAAGCCGCTCTGCGCTGGACGTGGTCAAGTGGGAAGAGCTGGCATTGGGATACCCTGGCCCAGAGATGAGAACAGTATTTCATGTGATGCCTGACGTGCGCCTTGTAAAGATGCAAGCGGTGTGGGGGAATGAAATAATGTCCCGCTTTGCTGAGCACGCCAAGCTTTTTAGGAGCTAATTTAGCCTTCTCTTCCAAGTGAACACGAAACTGCACGTCACTCGATATGTTAACACCGAGGATTCCGATACTGGCTGAGGCAACAAGGGCAGTGCTTTGAGTCAAGATTGAGATACGACTAAGGGGTTCTTTTTAACAAAAACCGCGAAAATTTGTGTATTCTGGGGATTGAACTGGACTAGATTTAGTCACTCCTAATCCGAGACTTGGTTCAATAATGACTTGACTTCAGACACAAATTTGTTAGGGTAAAAGAATTTCTAAATTATACTGGTTGATAAATAAGTTTTTGGTAACGCAATGAAACAAATAAGATGAATGAAATAAATAAGTATATGTAAATTGTATTTATTTTTCTACGTAATCGCCTCTTAAACTAATACACCTTGAATAGCTTTTTGCAGGTTGGTTAATTCCTTTGGAAAAAAAGGCTTGATCCTGAGACTCGAAAAAGGTTCCTACAGCACACATCACGAATTTTATGCTACGCAAGTGCTTTTTCAGGTGAGTAAAACGATAAAAATCACACGGGGCTATGTCCGGAGAATATGGTGGGTGCTAAATCAACTGAAACCTCGCAGTTCAGATGGCAGCGTCTACAACATCAGATCCATGGGCAGGGGATAATCATGATGACAAAGCACGCCATCCAGCAAGCAATTTTCCTCGATGTTTATTCTTGAATTCTTCGCGCAGTTTTTTATACTCCGGTTATTGTCTCTCCTTTACTTATATAGTTGATCATTATTATACCTTTCTCATCCCAGAAGACATAGGTTATTATTTTTCCAGCGGACGCAGACACCTTGAGTTTCTTAGCTGGCGGAGAAGACGGTTTTTTCCACACCTTACATTGGTTTTTCGTCTCCAGGTCAAAATGGTGTACTCAGGTTTCATCTACAGTTAAGAAACGAGCGCAAAAAGAATCTGAATCTTCTTCAATTATTTTTAAATTTAGCACTGAAATGTCTACTCTTGCTTATTTTCAGCATCTGTAAGCATTCGAGGAACCCAGCGGGCGACCACCATTTTGAGTTTTAAGGGTTTAGTTAAAATAAACTGAATTGTCCCAAATGAAAGTTTTAAAATCTCAGCTAAATAACGGAGGGTCACACTTCGATCTATCTTAACAATTTTTTCGATTTTTAGGGTTCCGTGCCTCAAAAGGAAAAAAACGGAACCCTTATAGGATCACTTTGTTGTCCGTCTGTCTGTCTGTCCGTCAAGACCGTTTTTCTCAGGAACGCGTGAAGGTATCAAGCTGAAATTTATATCAAATACTCAATTCTACTGTCCCTTAGAACTGTGAAAAAATCAAACTTCTAAGCTAATGAAATCAAAAGATACAGCCGTTTATGTCGCAAATTTTCCACCTTCGCAAGGGAATCAAAACCTACAGTGTATTTCCCGTGAACTCAGAATCTTAAAATTTGGTACGAAGCAACGTATTATAGCACAGATAAAGGAAAAATTGCGAAAAGCATAAATTTTTATATAAATAATAAATTTTTAGTTACATCATATAATAAACATATTTTTAATAATTTTAAACTTATATACCTACTGGATTTGTTCGGAACCCTCGGTGCGCGAGTCCGACTGTACTTTGCCGGTATTTTTTTTTTTTACTTTTTCTTGCGTAGCGGCCGTTGTTGGTCGCCCGGAGCAAGTGTCATCATCGTAGGCGGTATTACATGGGAGCATTGTCTGCCAAAGTAGACTGCAGTTCTTCAAAAAAACTTTGTAGAAAAAATCAGGCAGAAATATTTGGTAAAAATTTTGAGTTTCCCCATTATGCATACGAATCAAAATGAATCAAAAATGCAAACATTTTTTTATTTAGATTTTTCTGGCTTTGTCTACTAATGAACTTATGATTCGAAAAAAAAAATAGAACGCATTTCTATAATTCATTGATAAGTGTCTTATTACGAAAACTTATTGATAAATCTAGTACAGTAAATTTTTCATCTACTTTACATATACCATTACACCAGGTTTCTCATTCAATCTTGATTAGAAGTCACGTTACGTATAATGTTATTGCCCGCTTATGTAAAATAAATCACGGGAGTTCCCAAAGTGATAAACGTGGACGGTTACTGTACTGACTCATTTACTCACACCCAACATGTTCTTGTATATAGCATCCGAAACAAGTACTGACTCATCTACTCACACACAACAAGTTCTTGTATACAGCATCCGAAACAAGACAATTCACTTGGAAAATCAAATCCGAATGATTTTATGAAAATTACGAAATGACAATTAATATGATGTGGTCCCTTTTTCTAAATAATCTGATTATTAGAAAAAATAAACTGACTATAATTGACGTCTGATCTGGTTTCTAAATAACATGGACGTACTGTGGAATTATACTCTTATTTATTTACGATAACAAACACTACCAACTTATTCTACAAGATTTATTTAAAAGACAACCACAGGACAAAACAATTGATTTGATGGTTGATGGATGCTGAAAATTCTAGCGACATTTTGCCTGTTATCAATTTAATATCAATCGATTTATGAATGAACTCATTGAGCATTTAATAATATATGGCCACTACGTCAATAACAAAGCCGCCCTGGTGTAAGAAAACTTCATAAATGCCCGTAGTTTTCTTCCACCAGGGCGGCACATATTATAATAATAATAAATATACATAGGTTTAGTAATCTATGAATGAGCCTTGCTTGGATGAGCAGAAATTAACAGTGGTGGGGCTTATTGACTTTTCAAACGCTTTCAACACAGTTGATCATGGTATCCTCCTACTTATTCTTAAACACCTTAAATTTTTCATCCCCAGCCTTGGAGTGTTTCTCTTCTTATATTCGCGGCCACCAGCAATCAGTTCGCTCAGATCAGCGTTTTTCTGCATGGGCTGAAATTTGATCTGGTGTCCCGCAAGGCGGAATACTGTCTCCTATTATGTTTTCCTTATTTATGAATTCTATCTCGTCGGTTTTGTATTGTTCATACCATCTGTATACTGTATGTGATCTTCAACTGTATGTGCAGTCTGGCGTAAATAATTTTAACTTTGTTATACAAAAACTGGTAGCCATAAGAGACCGGTCGTGCAAATATGGCGTTTCAGTTAATCTAACCAAATGAAAAGTAATAATCTACGGTAATTCATGAGCTCTGTTGCCTTTCTTAAAGAACAAGACCACCACACTTCTGCTCCACGCCTCCGGAGTAGTACACCATGAAGGACGGCATTAAAGAGCTTTTGAAGGACTAGAAGTACTGGTTTTCCACCCGCATAGATCATTACTCACACTTACGTGTGGCACGAACGATGACGTAAGCTTATAGAACCTCTCAATCTCTCTCATCCCGGAAACTATGCTGCCGCATTCGGTCTTCAGCTTCGGCAGTTGGCTCTTTCTGGTAGACCGATCACTGGCAAAGACTTTAGAACCCTCGTTTCGCTCGAGCACTTTTTCAATACGCGCTGTATTGAAGTTGCGTAAGTCCCGCCGCATGCATTTGGAGATATGTTTGTTCAGTTGCCTGTATACTGTCAAATCTGCTGAACACTGTAGCTTCATTTCCCGTCTAACATCCATGAGATTAAGAGTGTGATCGGAGAGTTTTTGTGTTCTCTTACGACGGGTCTTTCAGAACTTAAATCCAACTGCAAGGACAGTTTCCACGAGGTTGTCATTCATATCATCCACTGCATTACAGTCTTCTTGGCATACGATTTTGTAACTCGAGCTGAAAGTTTCCGGAGCTTTGGATTAGAGCACGAAGGTAACTAAATGTTGACTTCATTATACGTGACCTTTCCAACTTAACGTTTAGGTTTGGTGTGCCTTCGCATAAGCATTCGGTGATCACCGCCAGTTTTCACCCTCACGATCATTGAGACATCACTGAACAGTTGGCGTCTAGTCCTCATAATGAAGTCAATCTCACAGCAAAGCTCTAAAGTATTTATCGTTACCGTGACATACGTGAGTAAATCGAAATCAGCAATTTTTTCCAAATATATTGATATCATCCTATCTTCAATTAATTTTAACGCCTTTGCGCAACGTCTTCTGATAATGCGTCTTTATATTTATCCCATAGCTGGAGAGGAACCTATTACCTAGGAAACTATAATTTATGTTTGGCACGTATAATGTCATCATTTTATACATACCTAATTATGGATATCGTAAACATCCAAGCACGAAGCTTGATTAAGATAAAATATAAAGTATTTTACCAAAATTCTTTGAATCGTTTTAGTGTTAATAATAATTATAGCTCGCTGTAAGTTTCACAGTACGCGAGCAACCCAGGTTTCGATTCCCGCCGGCACCAATGAAATTGCTAATTGCAATTTTAAGTGCTGATTTACCACCTCCTTGGCGGTGAAGGAAAACATCGTGAGAAAACCTGCATGCCTGATAAATAAGAAAAAAATATTTCGAAGACCTGTGAAGTTCGCTAACGCATTGGGGCAGCGCGGACATTTTCTCGCCCTAAAACGCTCTCAGAAATGAGGGGAGGCCTGTGCCCAGCTGTGGGACGTTTAGAGGCTGTAACTTTAACTTTTTCTTTTAATTATAGAATTATGCTAAATTTCTTGTACTATTATTTATTCTACGCTAAATGCTAAATATCTGTTCCACAGAAACCGTTAAATTTTCCGAGAAAAAAGAATCATGTATATAACATACAAGACTTAAAAAAAATAACATCTTACAATCATATACATATTACCCAATTAACATCACAATATAAAGAAGGTGATCGCTACCAAACTATTTCTATAGATTGGTAGTGATCCCCGATTCCCTGGGGTTATAATCATCCAAAAAAATTGGTGTCTCAGAAACGGCTCTATGGATTTTGTATTTAAATATTTTTTTTATTTTCCAAGTGCTTATATCAATATATACTCGTATCTTTCATCCCTGAGAATTTATTTTCTAACGCCGAGAAAAACTCAGTCGCTCAGGTACTGAGGAATATAAGTACCTATCTACAAAGTTATGTAAGTAGCCTATTTTCCCCACTCGTTCGCGAACTGACCATATTTACCTTAATTTATACGTATAAAATTATTACAATTATTCCTGTATGATATTCTCGCATTCGAAACGCTGAATTCATTTGCTTACTAAAACATCATAAATTACGCGACGGTAAAATTACGTCAATGCTTTAAAGAATGTTAATTACAATACATAACATATCTATGTTTATTCGACTTATTCACTTTATCTGCTACTCAACCTTTCCTTGTTTCATCATCATCATCATTACAGCCCTTCACAAGTCCACTGCTGAACATAGGCCTCCCCCAAAGAATGCCACAAAGCACGGTCCTGAGCCACCTGCATCCATCGACTTCCTGCATGTCTTACCAGGTCGTCACTCCATCTCGTGGGGGGACGCCCTACACTTCGCCTACCGGTACGAGGCTGCCACTCGAGAACCTTTCTTCCCCATCGGTTGTCGGTTCTTCGAGCTATATGGCCGGCCTACTGCCACTTCAGCTTACTAATCCGTTGGGCTATGTCGGTTACTCTGGTTCTACTGCGGATAACCTCATTCCTAAGTTTATCACGCAGAGAAACTCCGAGCGTAGCCCTCTCCATAGCTCGCTGAGCGACCTTGAGCTTCCTTATACGGCCAGCAGTGAAGGACCAAGTCTCAGATCCGTAAGTCATCACTGGCAACACGCACTGGTTGTACAATTTCGTTTTAAGGTTTTGAGGTATGTCTGACGAGAAGATGTGTCGTAGCTTCCCGAACGCTGCCCAGCCGAGTTGAATCCGTCGATTGACCTCTCGGTCGAAGTTGGACTTACCTAGTCGGACTATTTGTCCCAGGTAAACATACTCGTCAACAACTTCGAGCTTAGTGCTCCCAACAACTACCGGCATAGGTGTGACATGGACATTAAACATAATCTTTGTTTTGTCCATGTTCATCTTAAGACCTATCCGTTGGGAGACACTATTGAGGTCATTGAGCATAGTGCTTAGGTCCTCCAGCGATTCTGCCATAAGGACTATATCGTCGGCAAATCGAAGGTGAGTGATGTATTCGCCATTGATGTTAATTCCGTATCCTTTCCAGTCCAGGAGCTTGAAAACGTCTTCCAATGCAGCGGTGAAGAGTTTCGGGGATATAACATCACCCTGTCTTACACCTCTCTGCAATTGGATAGGTTTCGTACTCTGGTTCTGTACTCGGATAGCCATCGTAGCTCTACTGTACAAACACTTCAGCACTTCGATATACCGACAGTCAACTTGGCATCGCTGAAGGGACTGCAGCACCGCCCAAATTTCGACGGAATCAAAGGCTTTCTCATAGTCCACATACGCCAGACACAGTGGTAAATTGTACTCTTCGGACTTCTGTACAATTTGCCGAAGGGTATGTATGTGGTCTATGGTGCTAAAGCCCTTTCGGAAGTCGTCAAGTCTGCGCGTGAGACGATTCGTAATGACTCTCGAAAACAGCACGTAGACGCGGCTCAGAAGGGAAATCGGTCTGTAGTTCTTCAAGAGAGCGTTGTCGCCTTTCTTGAAGAACAAGACCACCGCACTTCTGCTCCACGCCTCCGGTGTAATGCCACCATGGAGGACGGAATTAAAGAGCTTCTGAAGGACTTCAAGTACCGGTCTTCCACCCGCTTTCAGAAGCTCCGCTGTAATTCCATCCTCACCTGGGGCCTTGCCGTTTTTAAGGTGTTGGAGAGCCATTCTAATCTCGCTCAGACTGACGTCCGGGATATCTTCGGAATAGTGTCGAATAAGACTCGCTCTTGGATCGTTACTCACACTTGCGTGTGGCTCCAACGATGACGTGTACAGCTGCCCATAGAACCTCTCAATCTCATTCAAAATCTCAGGTGCCCCGGAAACGATGCTGCCACATTCGGTCTTCAGCTTTGACAGTTGGCTCTTTCTGGCAGACAGATCTCTGGCAAAGACTTTGGAGCCTTGGTTCCGCTCGATCGCTTCTTCAATACGAGCTGTATTGAAGTTGCGCAAGTCCCGCCGCATGCATTTGGAGATCTGTCTGTTCAGTTGCCTGTATGCTGTCAAATCTGTTGAAGAATGTAGCCTCATCTCCCGTCTAACAGCCATGAGATTAAGAGTGTGATCGGAGAGTTTTTGTGTTCTTCTGCGGCGGGTCTTGCAGAACTTAGCTCCGACCGCATGGACAGTTTCCACGAGCTTGTCATTCATATCGTCCACTTCATTGCAGTCTTCTAGGCACTGAAAACGATTTTGTAACTCGAGCTGAAAGGTTTCGGGACTTTGGATTAGAGCACGAGGGGGACGGAGCGTTGACTTCATCAGACGAGACCTCTCCAACTTAACATTTAGGTTCAGTGTGCCTCTAACCATTCGGTGATCGCTGCCGGTTTTCACCCTCGCGATCACTGAGACATCACTGAACAGTTGTCGTCTGGTCGTCATAATGAAGTCAATCTCATTTTTTGTCGAACCGTCGGGGCTCGACCAGGTCCACTTCCTGTGGGGCCGCTTCTGGAAGAAAGAGTTCATCATAAAGAGTCCCTCTTTCTCCATGAAGTCGGCCAGCTGCTGGCCCCTTGGGTTCCGTTGCCCTATTCCAAATTTCCCTACCTTCAGCTCACCGTTCTCTTTTGTGCCTAGTTTTGCATTGAAGTCTCCCATTAACACCGTATATTGGGTTTTGGAGGAATGCATGGCTCTAGAGATATCCTCATACATTTCCTCCACCTCCTCATCGGGGTGTGCCGAGGTTGGTGCGTAAACCTGTATGACCTTCAGCGAATACCGTTTGGTGATTCTGAGTATAAGGTACGCAACCCTCGTCGACACACTCCCGATCTTTACAACGTTGTTAACGAGAGACTTGTGGACGATAAATCCGACACCTCCTTGGGACAGATGGTCGCCCTCCCGGTGATAGAGCAAGTTGCCGGATTCGAGGATTACCGTGTCCTCCCCCTCTCTTCGGACCTCGGATAGTGCTATAATATTCCAGCGCAACTTGTCTGTCTCTTCTTCCAGCTCCACGATCTTCTCGTCAGTCCTCAGGGTGCGTGCGTTGTACGTTGCCAGGTCGAGTCGTCTAAGGTGGCAACCGAACCTCCACCGGAGATTCTTAGCACCCCCTGCCCCGCCGTTACCATGGTCGCCACCGTAGCCAGGAATAGCGGGGCCGCCGGGGACTGGGGGCCGTCTCTTTGTTACATTCATAGAGGGGTATTTGCCATAGTTGCCACGCTTGGCGAGCGGGTTGGCAACCGCAGTTTTTTTTTATTGTAACTTTGGCTATTATCAGGGAGATGCTGCTGCCCATCTCCCGCCTGTTTCCCATTGTCGCCTTTTACGACACCCACGGGAGGATATGGGGTAGTGGATATTCTTGACCGCCTTGTTTATTGGGGTACAATTCAAATAATGATTTAAGTTACATGAAGCGAGTAATTTATTCTGTGGCAGTATTCTAATATTCTAATAGTTACTAAGGTACGTGAGGGTAATCACCTTAAGATTTTCCGCCCTATAAAACCAACACTAGGAGGAGGACAGAGACAAATACACTATCACTATCTATATATAATATACACTGTCTGTGTACTATAATTAATATATTAAGAAAAAAATAACAAACAAGCCTTAGGAACAATTAGGAACACATTGAAAAATCAACTTAAAAACAATTTACTACACTACCCAATACTAAAATCTAAAATTGTCAAAATGTCATCAATGAAGCGGCGCCCTTTTGACTCTTCAATATTTGAACGACTTATGAAGAGCTACCGTATCACAGAGCTATCTAATCAAATAAGGTTGTAGTTTTTGAGTTATAAGAAAGTGACCATATTAACCGAATGACCATTTCACCCTCACGTACTATACTAATAGACTACACGTACAGTCACTTAAACACACATATATTAACAGAGTACTTCGACTTTGTCCATTAAGTATGTGCCAGCTACGTTATTAATCGTCGCTCCTTCAAGCTAGGGGCGTCCCCAACTATATTTGTTCAACCACTGTCTTCCTTCACTTTGAAATACTACTCTCATATCTAAGTATAAGTCATGTCATGTACCCGTCCATAGTTTATCTATGTTCGATGGTAAATTACCTTATTACAAATGTTAATTAATTACAATAATTCTCAGTTTATAATGCACGATTCAATGCTACAGTCTTGTCCATGTACAGTAATATACTATACTAGCTGTTACTCACGACTTCGCCCGCGAAGAATTCATTACGATTGGATTACATGAGTTTTAATTTTTTTGCGTGGTACCCTATTTTTTTTCTAAAATAAAAGTAGCCTAAGTTACTCCTTATAACTCGATCTGCAAGTGAGTCTCGTCAAAATCGGTTCTGCCGTTTCGTAGATTAGCCTGAACAAACAGACAGACGGACAACAATTTTGTTTTTGTTATAAGTACCGTATATACTTTCATATGCATTTACGAGTAGTAAAAAGATGTTATTTTGACATTAAAAACAGACACTCTTCTCTCGGTTTATTCGTCATACCATTTCTATAATAAAAATTAAATAATGTTTGTTGCTTAATAAACATTTTTACAATGATTTAATGTTTAAATTTTTTGTTTTCAGGTTTAGTAATTAAAACACACAACAACAGTTCATAGTAGTCTATATGGTAAATTGCCATTTTATTTCGGTGGTGCCACAAGCAGAGATCTAATTATTGTGGCTAACTCGCGTAATATCCACAAAGAGCGATTAAAATTATAACAACTTCTTCCTCTAAGTCTACGTCTACGGGTGGAAACGGGTCTCTTCCGTTGGAAGGAATTTCTTAACCGCTACCTTTGTCAGGTGAATTGGCTATTGTAGCACCAAGCAACTTTGACATTTCTCCCCGTTGAAGATCTAGATACATGTCTGGCGTAAACGAGACGATATTATACCGCCATCTGTCGGGAGCAATAACATCTTTCTGGGGTTT
Organism: Parnassius glacialis; assembly: GCA_033319125.1. Lineage (NCBI taxonomy): Eukaryota > Metazoa > Arthropoda > Insecta > Lepidoptera > Papilionidae > Parnassius > Parnassius glacialis. The sequence goes on along the minus strand of JAVANC010000022.1, from coordinate 30,101,880 downwards.
TCCGTAATCGCCTCTTTTGATACCCATGGGAAGAAATGGGGTGATAGATTCTCTTAAACCGCCATCAAACAGCTCAAAGGGTAGGATTTCTTATGCAAAAAAGACTACAACGCAACTTAAAAGAATCTAATTATGAAAATTTCAAAGCACCAGTAATTTCTCTGGAATAAATACAGTAAATGCCCTATAGTGACGGCGTAAGTATATCCATTACTCCATATTATCCCGTACCTGATGACAAGAGAGTAATAGAAAGCCAGTCGATTTACAGGATCAGGTATACCTACCATCTACTGAAATACCTATTACTCGTTTGTCACTTTAGTTTTATAAAATAAACAATTATCATATCCATATGAAAAAGAGCTCCAAATTCCAGCTGTGGACTTTTACTTAAACAACATGTCCTGTTTGACACTACATCCAACACCACATATTATAAAATATTCCGAGTTGAGTCTTCAATCTGCGCGCTGACTATTCTTTTTACGTTATGACTCAGGTTATTTCCCAGGTAACATATTATTTCCCTTAATGCAAATTTGATAAAGCTGATGCAACAAAGATGATTTAACTATTAACATGGGTTTTAATTGTAAAAGGAATCAAAGGTTGTTCTAAAACTTCAAACGGCAACGTGAGGTATTTATCATAATTAATTCTCCTTCTTCTACACAAGCCCGTAAATATCCATTGCTGGACATGCTCGGCAGGCGGATTGGCGATTACAGTACCAGACGCCTTGTAATTTTGACGCTGTCCGTCGCCGATCTCGGTATACAGTAACTATACAGTTCACTTGATGGTAAGTGGATGCTTAATTCCTTGGGCATCTACTAAGATGGAATACCGCGTCACCTGTGTGAAGGATCTGCAGTTATCTACACTCACTGCACGAAACACAGCAGCATTAAGCCGCGTATCGATTATGCGCTCCAAGAGGTCGAACAATGGCGCGCGTTCTAGCCGCGCGAAATGGATACCGCCTCGGAACGCGCGCTAAATTGTTCGTTGGAACACTCAAACGTGGAGCGGGTCGTTCCATCCGGTGTCGGTTTTTTACCGCGTATCCAAGTAGTTGTTATGACGCACGCGCCAGTTGGAACTATGGATAACCAGATTTGCCGTAGATTGATAAAATTATATGGTTCAAAATAACTGCTGTAGAATAGCAAAAGTCCTTTTTATCAAAAAAGCGCTAAGAGAAGATGCACGAAACTATGAAAGCGGCAGCTGTTCGTACACGACCGACATCCATGTTGAACGGCCCAACAATAGAACAGCTGCCGCGCGCGCCAGGCGCGCTTAGTTGATACAGTTTGAACATTTGGAACCGTTCTGTGGAACGCACTGGTCAGCGCGGTCATTCAGGGCGCGCGCGCCAGAAGCGCGTAATCGACACGCGGCTTTATAGGAGCACGCTCTCAGCTCAACCAAACCATTCGTGCTGCATATGCCGTGGCTCAACCACATAAAAGGAGTATAAGCTAGATAGAGATCTTTCTGACATATTATAACATAGTCGCCTATTTCGACACTCGCGGGACGAAATGGAATGATGGTATAACTTACACCGCCACCTAACGGCTAACTGCTTTATAAAATGTGGTTAAAAAACAGTCGGTGACATTGTTTCTTATATCCATCTTTAGTATCCACTGCCGTACCGACCCATTGAGAGAAAAAAAACCTCTTAATATAAATCAAAATACTTAAGCTTTTTGGGGACTTCTTTTATAAATATAATAGAACAAACTTTCTTATGGTGTATTAACTTAAGCCTTCCTCAATCACAGACCTTAACATCATCTTGTACATCAATGGGCGTCTCAAAAGCCACTTCCCTACATGTCGATGCGCATGTCAAAATGTATATTTAAATTTTGACATTTATTTCCGCATGTCTACTTTTCCTGCCACTTGTTCTCTCTAGTCAGGTAATCCCAACAATGGCTAAATCCAATGACATATCTATTAATGTATATTTCAACTGCAAATAGTAAAATTATTTCGACCATCTGTAACACAGTATGAATTTGAAAAAGTAGGAAAAACACGCCTGTTGCTATAATTTATTTAGCCAGTAAATATTGTATTAACATGCTTCTTTAAATACTACAATCTCTGGCTTCTGTACGTGGAGAGACACAATCTGAGATTTGTTAATTATTGTTGATTACGGCACTAATTCGTTGTGAAAGTCAACATCTCTAAAAAAATAAAAACCAAGTCGCCCGATGTCATTTTTACAGTTCTTAGAATCTTACGAAAGCTTAACATTTATTTTTTTTTTTTATTAACACAACAATACAATTTCGACATGAAAGTGCAATATATTATGTGAAGGATAAACAGTTCTTACACTCGGCGATAAAAAAAAATCCCCTCATATGTAAAATTGTATGCAATTTTCTCATATTATATTATATTGTCTTTTTAAATTTACTTTTGTTTCAGTGATAATTGCATCAGGCCCCCAAAACAATGTCAGTTTAAATTATAAATATGTTACGGAATACTTAACTATTCAAATTTTTCTAATTCACAACCTACAAGTTATTCGGAATACATTTAAGTATGCGTCTGTGTCTAAGTAACACAGACTCATTACGCTAATAAACAGGAAGCAAGAATACATAATCAAACACGAAGATAGAACGACATACCGTAATTGCCCTTCGGCAAATTGTACAGCAGGTCGAAGAAAAGCTACAATCTTTCACTTTGTCTGGGGATTAGAGAAAGATATTTGATTCCGTCGAAGTTTGGGCGGTGCAAGATTCCCTTAGGTTGAGCATGGGTATATCGAGGTTCTATAGGTTTGTTCAGTAAAGCATTACAAATAATTGTTCCAAGTGGATGTATGCATACTTCAACATCCATCCGTGAGGATAACAATTTTTTAAAGGAAGAAAGAATTGAACTTCAGTTACTGACTGTCCTAAACTATATAACAGAGACATAAACGTCAATGCAAACAATGGTCACTGAACGCGGACGTCTTCTTCAAGCGTCCGCATTGGTCACAGACCGTTGACTTCGGCGTCTAAATCTTTAGATATCGTTTCTTCTGATGTTAAAAAAGTATAAACAAAAACAGAGTGAAAGATTGGCCTGTTTTGTTACGTATATACGGCTGATGATTTTTGTGTTAGAGATTTATTTTATTCTCTTTATATTTTTTGACTGTGTTCTGACAGCTCCGGGACTTAGGACTGTTGTTAAATTTTTCTTACGAACTTGAACTTAAGTTCAATTATTTTCTTCACTATGGTTTCAATTATCTTTTCAATGTTTGAAAGAGTGAGGAATAAAAAACATTCAAGGTTATGTGAAGTTCGTCTATTTGCACTGGAGTGATGTGACACTTTTCTACTCCTCAATATCTACTAAGATAAAGTTCATAACATGTCAGTAACAGAGTATGAACACTTGAATTTTCACAACAAAAAAAATTTAACTTTTTACCCAACTGCTCCACAAGGAGGGTAATGTTATCAGAGTGTATTTTTTGGCATTTTTCTATTTTTATGGAACGCTCTATAGCTTAAACGGCTTGATCGATTTTAACTTAGGGGTGTTGTTAGATTTTCCTTAGCTGTGGATGTGACATAGGGTATATATTATTTTCTTTTCAGTAAATATTTTTACTGGACGGTATTGTTTTGTTAATATAGAAAAAAATAATGTTAAGCTTTCGTGAGTAATTATTCCAACGACTGTAAAAACGACGCCGGGCGACTTGGTTTTAATTTTTTTATGTTGACTCTCACAACGAATTAGTGCAGTATTCAACAATAATTAACAAATCTCAGATTGTGTCTCTCCATAAGCCGGGTTTTTTAATTACTGTTTTAACGATTGAGCTAGCTAGTCAGGAGGCAGTGCTAAGACACAGTGTGTTGATAAATTAATCCCGACATCCGAGCTCTTAAATTTTTGGACCTTTTTGAATGAACTTAGGAATATACAAGCTCAAGGTAACAACTAGAATAAGGTCTTAATGGTTACCACTTAAAACTACTGTGATGTAATTCTGCAACTTTATATGGGACTAGCCCTGTAGGTCACCTATCAAATAAAATAGTATTATTACAATAGGTTCACAGTTGACAAAGACACAGATTAAATAATGTTACAACGTAAGATGAAGATAATGCGTAACACAGTAAAATTGAGAATTTCCTTCTTTTTAGGTCAGCTAAAAATCTAGATCAAGCTCATTTTAATATAAATAAGGCATACGAGTCTATACTATACTAGTTCTAATAACACTAAAGTAAAAACCAAGTCCACTTAATTTTAAGTGGCTATTGTAGTAGTGTCTACGAATACCTTAGAACAACTTTAAATAAAGGCTGCAGAATGCTTTGTCACCCTTACGAAGTGATGGATGGACGCTGTCTGTTTTTATAACAACTTTAAATAACTTTTAGAAATCCCGCTATTTCTAATAGGTAAGTAGTCAAATAAAGTTATAGCCTCTATACGTCCCACGGATGGGCACAGGTCTCCTCTCACTTCTGAGAGGGTTTTAGGGCAAGAAATTGTCCGCCGCGCTATATAGGTAAGTATTTAAAATAAAATCTGATATATAAAATTTGATTTTTGTTTTTTAGTATTTTATGCACTGCCATACCCTTCATCAGATTGCGCTAAAACTTTGTCAATTTATACCTTGCATTTGCGCGAAGGTTATAGGCATAGTACAATTAACTTACAATAGGTGGCGCGCGTTTCATACAAAAAAAATCTTTGAAAGTTATATATCATTCAACTTCAACGAATGTATTATCATTCCTAATTAAACAATATAACTCTTCCAAATTTAAAACGATATTTCGAAAATTATTTTTTCTATTGCAGCAACGCGCCATATACCAGATAGGATATAATAAAATTCACAGTCGATTACCAGAATTACTCATCTACTTGTTAACAATACAAGTATAATGTTTGTGCGTGGTATAGTCATATCGTAATAAATTACGGCTAAAGCACAAATGGGCCATGTACTAGTGCTTTGTAGCGGTGGCATAAAAGAATCCATGACCCATATTATTCTGTGCGGTAAGCGGCGATAGAGGGTAATAAAAATCGAAGGTAGCAGAGTCTTCCTGATGACAATTGAAAATAATATAATAAATAAAAATGACATTCAGAGGGAATTTCGGCCACGGAGGCCAGTGTCAATGGATACTAGCCATCTGCGCTGGACTTAATTATGGTGTACGAGTGTGCGTGCAAACACAAATGACATATTCTATTCCCTCACTCTCATAGTCCTATGGAACGGCAATCCGAAGCGACCGGAGAGACACCAGGCGGAGACACAACGGCTTTAAATTCTCATCAAGGAACGGGGGTAAGACACCGCCAACTTCCTAACTATATATGATGTTGGGCCCGTACACACCCATTACTTAAAGGTTAGGAAAGTCTTTTTCCTAGTTTGAGTATAGTTGTGTTTTTCATTTGTATCTACATATGTTATATTTATATTGCAAGTAGAAACAAAGTAAGAGATATAAGAAAGATCCCTTTTTTATAGGATAAGGGTGACGACAAGTTGAGCACACAATCCACCTGATGGTAAGTGGTTGCTGTGGCCCATAGACATCTACATCTATCCTCGTTTATGGTATGTTCAGTATAATGCAGATGCGTTGTCAGCCGTGAGGACTAAGACGGAATGTCTCTTTTCCAGTAAAAAGGGTCTCCGGTTCTCTACACTCACCATACGAAACACAGCAGCATGAAGCTGCTATTTTACGCTGGTATTCTGTGAGAGCGTGATCCTTCTTGCTACAACTATACAATTAATATAGCTGCAGCATGGTTTTACTACGTAAAAATATATGTAATAATATGTAGTTTTATAAATTTTTCTAGTACCTATAATTAGGTTATTTCCAAGAACCTGGAATGCTATCCTGGGCCCTCGTAGCCTGCAATCGTGCTGATGATAGCTTGACTAATGAGGGAGTCATGTAAACAACAAGCAAATAATTTAAAATTTAAAGTTTGGTACAACCGACTTCAATAAAAATTATTAAGAAAAACCCAAAAACTATTGGTCAGACCTTGATCAAATTTATATAGGATCACATGAGAAGTATCAACTTTCAAATAAAAAAGGAGTCATCGAAATCGGTTCACCCAGAAAAAAGTTATGAGGTAACACACATAAAAAAACATACAGTCGAATTGAGTACCGTCTCCTTTTTGAAGTCGGTAGAAAACCAAGTAATAAGTGGAGATGTCAAATTAATATTCAATTTGTTCAGTTGATCGTAAATTTACGTCTGATCCTAAAAGCCTTAGCATATTTGGAAGCTGCTACAAATTATGAGACTGTAAGCGTGATAAAGTGTACGGGATTTGAGTATTGCCTGTGTATAATACTGAAAACACACGTGATTGTTTTAAATAGACTTATGAATATTGTTATTATTAAATTTAATGTATAAAAATTTTTGTAGTATATAGCAGATAATAATGGCAAAGCAGAACAAGCAGCTTGAACTGGTGTAAGGTAGTCGTTGTTGCTGAAGACCTGCATCTATTCATAATATCGTTACAGAATATCAGAAGTCCACAGTTGAAGGTAGGCCATTATGGCAACCGCACTTTTTTTAAATATTTTGTTGTTGTTAGGAAGACTCTGCTGCCCATTCCCTAGTTTGTTTTCCCTTCGTCGCCTCTTACGACATTAACGGGACGATATTATGGGGTAGTGGATATTCTTACACCGTCACTACACGGTCAATATCTATTCATTGTGGGCAATCAAATTTATATACAGAATAAAACAAAACGTAGCTGGGTTATAAGGTTTACTGTCCTCGTGGAACGAATTTCCTTATCTCATGGTACAAATTTCTCAAATGGAGGCTAGACTAGAAAAAATGTAAGATTTTTCCGTCCCTTCTATAGTGTACTTCTTATTCGTGGGACACACTGAAATGATCGGGAATAAGAAAAACCACATGCACCGTATAGCTAAATTGTATTTTATTGTTTTTCAAAGTATTCTCCGTTCAACTTAATGTACTTTTCCATTCGTGCAAACCAATCATTAAAACAGTAATTCCAGTCTGAAGTTGATGTTGACAAAATGGCTGATTTGTGCGCTTCCACAGCTGCTTCGGGGACTTCAAATCGTTGACCGCGTAATAAATCTGTCATTCTAGGTAATATAAATAAATCGTTTGGGCTCAGGTCAGGACTGTACGGAGGATGGCTCATCAGCTCGACGTTTTCCTGTTTCAAAAAATCATTTGTCTCCGAGCCGTATGGGAGCTCGCATTATCGTGATGTAAGATGATGCGACGTTTCTGGCAAACAAACCGTGATATACCACTCAGCGGTAACCGTTCTGCGTTCCTGTAAAGGAATTGTATCAACATGCCCCTTTTTTCGAGACAAACGTAGCGACTATTTTCTTTGACACGCTGCGGGAGCGAACCACTTTCGTTGGTTTGACCTCGTCTTTGAAGACCCAAACTGCTGACTGATGTTTTCTTTCAGGTTCGTATGAATAAATCCATGATTCGTCACCTAAGATGATATTATAAACGGCATTTGACTTCCCTCTGTTAAAGCGTTGCAGAGTATTCCGGCACCAATCTACACGTGCCGCCTTTTGCTCTTCGGACAAATTGTGGGGAGCCTAGCGAGAAACTAGCTTTCTTACACACAGCTCATTATGTAATATCGACTGAATTGCAGTCATTCCGATACTGATAACAGCCCGAATCTGCTCGTATGTCACATGACGGTCATCTAATATAATAATTCACACAGCTGCGATGTTTTCAGGCGTGACCGCTGTTCTTAGTCGACCTGCAGAAGAAACAGTGCTGAGCGACACACGACCGCGTCGGAACTCGGCATACCAGCGGTATATTGTCGTTGACTCGGTGCTTCAACATCATAAATCGAAGCAAATTAGCTGAGACATTTATCTTGAGATAAGCCGCGACGAAAATTGTGATAAATTATGTCACGGAAATGTTCACGCGTGAGCTCCATTCTGTTAACGACGTGTCAACTTTAAACCAACATAGTTTTTGTTTTTAAACATTTTTTTTTAATTGTTTGAATGTCATTAAGGTTCTAAGAGGCCAGTATTCAAATTCTAACAAAGGTTTTATTGTAATCCGAAATATTCTATTCCTGATCATTTCAGTGTGCCCCTCCGTATCTCCCTCGCACTTTTTTTTATCTTGCCATGAAATAAATATTATTTTAGTTAATAGCGTTGATATTTTAAGAGACGCTAGTAATGCATTTATTTGTATTTATTTATCAATAATATAATACGTTTATCAATAATAATATACTACGAAAGGAACTTCATTCCAATCGAGTGTTCCACGACACATGTATGTTTTTTTTACCACTGAAAAGGTATCATCGTTAGAAATCTTTTTTGAGCAAATTATGATTTATAAAATACTTTTGGTGCAAAAACATATTATCAGAAATATTAAGCTTCAAAGTATGTAGTTTGCAATGTGTAAATTAAAAGAAAAGTTAAAAATATAACAGTCCACAGAATCCATCATTGCATTTGTAACAGAAACAGAAACTTTTTTATTCAATATAGATTATAAATAATACTTATTGAAAGTCACTCTTTTTTAATTTATTACCGGTTTGGATAAAATACACAAGTATTTTGACCTGGGAAGAACTAGCAAAACCCAGCGCGACTTTCTTTTAAAAAAATAACAGCTTACAATGTTACACAATTAATAACACAAAACAAATTAGAAATAGAATCAACATATTCCCAGGGGTTATAATCATCTATAAATTCAAATTTGCTCGGTAGTTTCTTTACAACTTGGATAACAGGAATGCCAAGAATATTAAGGAATAGTAGAAATTTTGCATCTAAATAATATTTTTTTTTATAGGATAGGGTGACAAACGAGCACACAGTCCACCTGAGGGTAACTGTTTGCTGTAACCCATAGACATCTACTTGTACATTTATCTTCAATAAAGAATCAAAATTCAGATGCGTCGTCACCCGTGAGGACTAAGATGGAATGCCTCTTTTCCAGTAAAATGGGTCTCAGGTTCTCTACACTCAATATACGAAACACAGCAGTGTCAAGCTGCCATTTCACGCTGTTATTCTGTGAGAGCGTGGTCCTTCCCCGGTTGAGCCGACCCATTCGTGCTACAACTATACTACTAATATAGCTGCAGCATGGCTCTACTACGTATATATTCATACTCGTAAGCAAAAAAACATCAAGACAGGCCTATTATTTTATATCTGTGCTCATCTATCCTTACTGTGGTGTATAACGAGACTTTCTTTATCAGGAGAGAGTTTGGTGTCCTGTATAAAGTATTGATTGTTAATAATGACTGTATGCATTAGTAGTTAAAAATATATTGGTAAATCCAATTGGGCATACCTTAAGCGCATTAAAAAATTACGTATAACATGAGTATACGGAATTATTAAAGTAGTATATATATTTTTTATATTTGCAGCCGCCATCTTGGATTTACATTTCGACAGCACTATCGGCTTCAACACCCTCGAAACCCATGAAAATGACACACATGATGAAAAAATTGATACCTATTGCAGCCGCCATCTTGGATTTACATTTCGACAGCACTATCGGCTTCAACACTCTTGAAAACCATGAAAATGACACCCGAGATGAAAAAATTGGTACCAACTTCAGCCGCCATCTTGGATTTACATTTCGACAGCACTATCGGATTCAACACCCTCGAAAACCATGAAAATGACACCCAAGATGAAAAACTTGATATCTATTGCAGCCGCCATCTTGGATTTACATTTCGACAGCACTATCGGCTTCAACACCCTCGAAACCCATGAAAATGACACCCATGATGAAAAAGTGGATACCCATTGCAGCCGCCACCTTGGATTTACATTTCGACAACCCTATCGGCTTCAACTCTCTCGAAAACCATGAAAATGACACCCATGATGAAAAAATTGATACCTATTGCAGCCGCCATCTTGGATTTACATTTCGACAACCCTATCGGCTTCAACACCCTCGAAACCCATGAAAATGACACCCATGATGAAAAAATTGATACCTATTGCAGCCGCCATCTTGGATTTACATTTCGACAGCACTATCGGCTTCAACACTCTTGAAAACCATGAAAATGACACCCTAGATGAAAAAATTGGTACCAACTTCAGCCGCCATCTTGGATTTACATTTCGACAGCACTATCGGATTCAACACCCTCGAAAACCATGAAAATGACACCCAAGATGAAAAACTTGATATCTATTGCAGCCGCCATCTTGGATTTACATTTCGATAGCACTATCGGCTTCAACACCCTCGAAAACCATGAAAATGACACCCATGATGAAAAAATTGGTACCTACTTCAGCCGCCATCTTGGATTTACATTTCGACAGCACTATCGGATTCAACACCCTCGAAAACCATGAAAATGACACCCATGATGAATAAATTGATACCTATTGCAGCCGCCACCTTGGATTTACATTTCGACAACCCTATCGGCTTCAACACCCTCAAAAACCATGAAAATGACACCCAAGATGAAAAACTTGATATCTATTGCAGCCGCCATCTTGGATTTACATTTCGATAGCACTATCGGCTTCAACACCCTCGAAAACCATGAAAATGACACCCATGATGAAAAAATTGGTACCTACTTCAGCCGCCATCTTGGATTTACATTTCGACAGCACTATCGGATTCAACACCCTCGAAAACCATGAAAATGACACCCATGATGAATAAATTGATACCTATTGCAGCCGCCACCTTGGATTTACATTTCGACAACCCTATCGGCTTCAACTCTCTCGAAAACCATGAAAATGACACCCATGATGAAAAAATTGATACCTATTGCAGCCGCCATCTTGGATTTACATTTCGACAGCACTATCGGTTTCAACACCCTCGAAAACCATGAAAATGACACCCAAGATGAAAAAAAATTGATATATTTTGCAGCCGCCATCTTGGATTTACATTTTGACAGCACTATCGGCTTCAACACCCTCGAAAACCATGAAAATGACACCCATGATGAATAAATTGGTACCTAATTCAGCCGCCATCTTTTTTTTTTTTTTTTTTTTTTTTTTTTGCGGATGGAAAATCATCAAATGACGCCTTTCGCTCTGGGTGGAGCGGAAGGGAGTGTCAGACTTTTACTGACTAAAAACCATCCGTGTTCCTTCAGTGCCCTTACGTTCCGGAGCCGCGGTATCTCTTTCGAACAGCCCGCAGCCCCGGCAGGCGTCGGCCCTTGCGGGCCCCTTCACGCTGCTGACAGCTCTTTGAGGCGCGCGTGGAACAAAACGCGCCTTCGACACGGCCTGTCGTCGTTAGACGGACGGACGGCGAGCTACCCATTGCTCGCCGTCCACAGGCCCGCGCCTACGGTGGCCGGGGGCCACGACGTAGCCCCCGACGCCCGGGGCGTCTCCCGCGGCGGCCGGGAAGGAAAGCTGTTGCTCTTTCCTTCTCCCGCTCCGCCACCTCCTTCGCTAGCATCACTGCTTCGCAGAAGGTGGTGACGGCATCCCATTCCGTCTCGCTCCGGACCATGGCTTCGACCAGGGCCGGACGCGAGAGGTCGCCGCCGCCTATCGCCGCTACGAGGACACGGCGGTGCTCCGCCCAAGCAGGGCACACCTCCACGGTGTGCTCCACCGTGTCCTCCGGTCGATCCTCGCAGTGGGAGCACCCGGGCGTTTCCTCCCGCCCGATTCGGTGCAGGAACCTCCCGAACACACCGTGTCCGGTGAGGACCTGCGTCAGGCGGAAAGCCGCCATCTTGGATTTACATTTCGACAGCACTATCGGCTTCAACACCCTCGAAAACCATGAAAATGACACCTATGATGAAAAAATCGGTACCTACTTCAGCCGCCACCTTGGATTTACATATCGACAGCACTATCGGGTTCAGCACCCTCGAAAACCATTAAAATGACACCCATGATGAAAAAATTGATACCTATTGCGGCCGCCATCTTGGATTTACATTTCGACAACCCTATGGGTTTCGACACCCTCGAAAAGCATGAAAATGTCACCCATGACAAAAAAATTATACTACTTACTTTTAGTACGTACTACTATTATTTATTCTGTGCTTTTAAATATTGTAATAAAAAAATCTCTTATTATTATTATAATCAAGTATTTAAGAAATTTGGTTATTCGAATATTGTGTATTTGTACAGCGATCTTTTTGAGCCGCTAAAAACAACCGAAACCATGTCCACTCACGACGGCGACTGAAGCCGAACCACAAACTATATAGAAACACTACGAGCCGAACTAAACTTAATACAAAGGTACTCTGTGAACTAAACTACTCTGTGGCTGTAGATCCCCATTTACAGAAACAATTTATATACGAGGCAACGAAATCAACGAAAATTTCGCCATTTTGGAGCCGAAAAAAATTAATTATAGCTAAACAAAACAAAATTACACTGCCATTTACATTCAGTGGCTTCCCACATGATAGATGAAGAGATTAAAAAATAGATTGAGTTAAACAATTGATATTTTCAAAAGTTATAGTGTTTACAAGCCACAGGGACATGATAAATCCACACCATAAGCCACTAAAACCCTTTTTTTTATTTAAAAATAGCAATTAATCGATTTAAAAAAATTATTAATAAGTTCAACAATCATTTATCTTTCTAACAATGTGCTTTTTATATCATTTATATGTATAATATGATTGCTAGATATGATTTTATTCGATAAAATGTTGGAATTTTAATTTTTAGGCGATAGTAGAACATTACCTTGCGCTTTCGCTTAAGGTATGCAATATAAATAAAAACTCCGTGTGTCTTTTATTCATGAGAAGTGTGACTGCACACTAAAATATAAGAAGATATTCTTAAATTGATATACCGAGGTTACTGCGTGGGCTAAACATGAAGTTATTTCACATTTGTTGTTTTTTTTTTTCAGAAAACCAAATTGGTAAAGCTCAAGTGTAAAACTTTGCTTTATGTTGTCACAAAAATAGCGATAAGGCGAGTAAAAAAATAAATTTTTATGTTAAAATTTTCAAAATGACACCATTATTAACTTTGCCATATTTACCAAGTTTGGTAGGAATTGCTATCGCAGTACCAGACTTTTCAAACCCTTGACGCTACTTCCCGTTATCGATCTGGGTCATAGAAATATAAAAAATAATTCTTTGTTATATCTATGGTCTGGGTATTTTAGATCTAGTATACGGGAGGATTATACCAATATCTATAAGGTTTCCTCTGCTGATACTCATGAGATACGAGGGTGGATTGAAAAGTACTCGGCCTAACACAGATCCATTCAATTCTAAAAATCAAATCTACCCACATTATTTAGTTCAGTTCAGACTAGTTCATTGTGTGAAGTTCGAAACGTGTGCGATAATTAGTTGTGATTTTATAAATTTATTAACAAAGTAATCGGACATAATTTCCGCGAATGGAGCAAATCGAGCAGCGTGCCGTCATTAAGTACCTCCATAAGAAGGGGCTATCATCAAAAGCCATCCATGATGACATGGTCAGTACATTAGGCGATTGTGCTCTGTCATATTCATCCGTCAAAAAATGGATAGCAGAATTAAAGCGTGGTAGAGAGAGTGTGAAAGATGAACCCCGCTCTGGAAGGCCTTCGACGTCAACTACTGACGAAAATATTAAAAAAGTACTTGATTTAATAATGGGAGACCGCAGATTAAAAATTAGAGAGATAGCCGAGATTATAGGCATCTCTTATGAATGAACTCAAAACATCATTGTCAACGAGTTGGGTTTCCACAAGGTGTCTGCGAGGTGGGTTCCGCGACTGCTTTCAGTTGAACAAAAAAGGACGCGATTGACTATTTCACGCGACTGTTTGGAGTTATTTGAAGCCGATGCAGATGATTTTTTTGAATCGTTTTGTTACTATAGATGAAACATGGGTTCATTACTGTACACCGAAAACAAAACAACAATCAAAACAGTGGAGAAGACCTGGTTCACCACCCCCTAAAAAGGCTAAGTCGATTTTGTCGGCAAATAAGGTGATGGCTTCAGTATTCTGGGACTCGAAAGGTGTAATTATGATTGATTATCTTGAAAGGGATCAGACTATAAACTCTGATTACTACTGCACCTTACTACGTCGTTTACGAGAGGAAATAAAAGAAAAACGTCGAGGAATGCTCAGAAGAAAAGTCCTGTTTCATCAAGATAACGCCCGTGTTCACACGTCAGTACAGTCAATGGCTGAAATTCACAACTGTGGCTTTGAACTGTTACCGCATCCGCCGTATTCACCTGATCTGGCACCATCAGACTTCTTTCTGTTCCCTAACCTAAAAAAGCACTTGGGAGGTCAAAGATTTTCGACAAACGACGAGGTCAAAGCAGCTGTAGACGCATATTTTGACACTAAGGAAGAATCATTTTTTTTCAACGGTCTAAATGCTTGGAAGGGGAGGTGGCAAAAGTGTATTGAACTTGATGGTGATTATGTAGAAAAATAAAAATATAACTGATTTAGTATGTGTTTATTTTCTTGGTTAGGCCGAGTACTTTTCAATCCACCCTCGTAACATGGATTGACATTTCACTTCCTTAAAAATTTACAACACTACCTTAAAAAATTTCGGTATCACCGGTCATAAGAACAAAAACCTTCAGATCGCCATGACGCTAAAGTCTGTTTAAAAGGCTTTCACACTAATTCCTTAATGCCTGGATTACTCGCGATTAGGTATTTCGCGCAAATATTTGAGACAGACGGACTGTTTATGGCGTCTCAAGGTCATAGGTGTCTCAACAAGATAAGAAAGTGACATACGAATTCTGGATAACAAACAATAATTATGAGGATAAGTCACACATTGCCTTGAGCTATGGTAGCATAGTCTAGCGGGCGATAATTTCAGATAAATCCAAAGAAAGAAATAGAAGCGATTCGATATTATTACTAGAAGAATAAGCCTATATATTCCTATAGACTATAAGAAAATTGTATTCCTATAGACTATAAGAAAATTAGATTAACTTTTTATCTCCATTATGTTTAAAATAGAGCAACGTGGCGAACTCCTTAGTATTATCCATTTACCTTACCCACTAGTACCCAATAGCTAGACATAAGAAAATATAGTGACGTCCCAAACAAGGGTAGACTGCGTAGCGAGAACATATGTTGCTGCTTTGTTAGTCTAGTGGTTGTAGTAGTGTGACTGCTGATCATGAGGTCCCGGGTTCGAATACCGGGTTGGGCTAAAAAAAGTTATTGAGTTTTTCCGTCAAGAAAATCTCAGTAGCTGCCCGGAATCAGGAAGCTGGCGATGTCTCATCCCCGTGCCCCGGAAAGCACGTAAATCCATTGGTCCTGCGCCTGATCACTCTCCGGTCGTGTCGGTTTACGGTCCCATCGGACTATGAGAGTGAGGGAATAGAGAGTTCACCTGTGCTTGCGCATACACATATTGATTATAGTGATAATTATATTTTTTATAGGATATGGTGACAAACGAGCACACAGTCCACCTGATGGTAAGTGCTTGCTGTGGCCCATAGACATCTACATCTATCCTCGCTTGCGAATCAAAATACAGATGCGTTGTCACCCGTGAGGACTAAGATGTAATGCCTCTTTTCCAGTAAAAATGGTCTCCGGTTCTCTACACTCACCATACGAAACACAGCAGTTTTAAAATGCTATTTTACGCTGGTATTCTGTGAGAGCGTGGTCCTTCGCCAGTCGAGCCGACCCATTCGTGCTACAACTATACTACTAATATAGCTGTATTTTTTTGTATCCTGTCTATGTATATATGTATATTTATGTAATTTTTATGTATATTTGCCTATTTAACCTTATGTATATTTTGAATGTATATATTAGTGTATTAAATATTTTTTATTATGTATCAGTTTAGTTTATTTAGGTATTAGTATGTAAGTTTACTATAATATACACCACCTCCCACTGCCCAATAGAACAACTTTGTCCTAATTTTAAGGTTGTCTGGAAGAGATCGCTTATTAGCGATAAGACCGCCTTATTTTTGTTACCTCTTAAGTTTTACTCCTTGTAATTTGTTCATTTTTATCGCTTTTTTGTGGTGTACAATAAAGTAAAAATAATAAATAATAATAGATGCAGCATGACTCTACCACGTATAGTATATATCAGGTATATCCTGCGCCGATGGCTAGTCTCCCTTGAGACTGGCCGTCGTGACCGAAATTTGGCGTTAATTTACAAGGAGTAAAACTTAAGAGGTAACAAAAATAAGGCGGTCTTATCGCTAATAAGCGATCTCTCCAGACAACCTTAAAATTAGGAGAAAGTTGTTCGATTGGGCAGTGGGAGGTGGTGTATATTATAGTAAACTTACATACTAATACCTAAATAAACTAAACTGATACATAATAAAAAATATTTAATACACTAATATATACATTCAAAATATACATAAGGTTAAATAGGCAAATATACATAAAAATTACATAAATATACATATATACATAGACAGGATACAAAAAAATACAGCTATATTAGTAGTATAGTTGTAGCACGAATGGGTCGGCTCGACTGGCGAAGGACCACGCTCTCACAGAATACCAGCGTAAAATAGCATTTTAAAACTGCTGTGTTTCGTATGGTGAGTGTAGAGAACCGGAGACCATTTTTACTGGAAAAGAGGCATTACATCTTAGTCCTCACGGGTGACAACGCATCTGTATTTTGATTCGCAAGCGAGGATAGATGTAGATGTCTATGGGCCACAGCAAGCACTTACCATCAGGTGGACTGTGTGCTCGTTTGTCACCATATCCTATAAAAAATATAATTATCACTATAATCAATATGTGTATGCGCAAGCACAGGTGAACTCTCTATTCCCTCACTCTCATAGTCCGATGGGACCGTAAACCGACACGACCGGAGAGTGATCAGGCGCAGGACCAATGGATTTACGTGCTTTCCGGGGCACGGGGATGAGACATCGCCAGCTTCCTGATTCCGGGCAGCTACTGAGATTTTCTTGACGGAAAAACTCAATAACTTTTTTTAGCCCAACCCGGTATTCGAACCCGGGACCTCATGATCAGCAGTCACACTACTACAACCACTAGACTAACAAAGCAGCAACATATGTTCTCGCTACACAGTCTACCCTTGTTTGGGTGGAATCTTTCGAGAGTTCTGACGCACCAAGTAACGCGAGCCGCTTTTTGCTCTTCACAGAGCGAATGCGGTATCCATCGGGAAAACAACTTTTTACTCCTAATTGTTCATGCAAGATTATTTGTATTTAACTCATGCCAATGTCTAAAGTTGCTTGAATTTTGCGGTATGTCACATGTCGATCTTCCTCAATCAGCTTACGCACAGCATCAACGTTTTCTTGGGTGACTGCAGTTTTTGGACGACCTTGACGGGGATCATCACTGAGCTTGACACATCCACGTTGAAATTCAGCAAATCAGCGATAAATTGTGGTTTTGGAAGGAGCTTCATCACCAAATGCAGAAATCATCCGGTCAACACACTGTTTTTGTGTTAAACCACTTCGAAAGTCATAATAAATCATCGCTCTTGAATTTTCTCGAGTCAATTCCATTTTCTCAACGACTAAACAAGTTTGACAAAACCTTGTGACAAGACCGAAAATCTTTTTTTTAAATAAATAAATGGTATTCGATTTTTAAAACCAAAGAGTTTTCAATTAAAAAGATTTTAATATGACAGGAACAGTGGAGATATTCCATTCCCGATACTTTTAGTGCAGCCTATGTAGAGCGAAGAGCACACAAGACTGGCTGGAGGCGCGTGAAATCGACTTCATCCGGCACGAAGACTGGCCCTCCTCCAGTCCAGATTTGAATCCGTTACATTACAAGATATGGCAACACTTGGAGGAAAAGGCATGCTCAAAGCCTCATCCCAATTTGGAGTCACTCAAGACATCCTTGATTAAGGCAGCCGCCGATATTGACATGAACCTCGTTCGTGCTGCGATAGACGACTGACCGCGCAGATTGAAGGACTGTATTCAAAATCAGAATATATATAAACATAGAATATATATATAAGGTATATATATATATATATATATATATACATATATATACCTTCAGGTGAACTATGTGCTTTTTGTCACCCTATACTTTAAAAAAATAGTCTGTGGCTTAATTTGGTCAAGTAACATAAATCTTTCTTTTTCTGCCGACTTCCAAAAAGGAGACGGGACTCAATTCAACTGTATGTTTCTTTTTAAGTGTGTTACCTTATAAATTTTTACTGTGTGAACTGATTTCGATGTTTCTTTTTTATTTGAAAGCTGATACTTCTCGTGTGGTCCCATATGAATTTGATCAAGGTCAGACCAATAGTTTTTGAGTTATTCTTAATAATTTGTATTGAAGTCGGCTGTACAAAATTTTTAAGTTTTAATTATTTTCTCCTTTCTTTCGCCACTCAGGCCTTAGCCTAATGCATATAAGATAATGCTGATAATATAAGTCGGATATTGCTGTAAATATGCATTTATGCATATTTGGCCTTTAATCATTTAACTATAAACGAATACGATTTGTTGTATCGACTTCAACTTTACTATATATCAAGATTATTAATTATACTAACCTTCTGAATTCTTCCGATAGAAGTCGGAAGCTGTCCAAGAGGACATCTCCTAGTGTGCTACATGTTACATACGATATACCTAATGCAGTCTGTAAATGTAAAATGAGCAATGTGTAATCGTATTGAATATGCATCGATATCGAATTTGAAAAGGCGCCGAGAAGAAACTATTATTTTTTCACAATATTAAATAATAGTTTATATAATACCTAGTCAGGTCATAAATTCTGTCACATATTTAATATAAAATAATTGAAACAAGTTTATTCATTATGTAACCATTTATATACCAAAATGAACTTAACAAAACATAGATTCTTATGACACTAAAGTTTATTCAAAATGACCTCCGTGATTTTGAATACAGGCCTTCAATCTGCGCGGTCAGTCGTCTATCGCAGCACGAACGAGGTCCATGTCAATATCGGCGGCTGCCTTAATCAAGGATGTCTTGAGTGACTCCAAATTGGGATGAGGCTTTGAGCACGCCTTTTCCTCCAAGTGTTGCCATATATTGTAATCTAACGGATTCAAATCTGGACTGGAGGAGGGCCAGTCTTCGTGCCGGATGAAGTCGATTTCACGCGCCGCAAGCCAGTCTTGTGTGCTCTTCGCTCTACATATATGAGCTGGCGCCGAATCTTGTTAGAATACCCAGTGCCTGTTATTGAACATGGTATGAGAAACAGGTTCCACAAGGTTCGTCAGGAATGTATTTTGATACACAACTGCATTCGTTTTTACACTTTTTCACAAAAATGTACCTCTGTTAAGCCCCAATAAGAAACTCCCAACCATGTCATGAGCGAGGATGGAAAATGACCTCGTTGGACACGCGGAATACGGTTGCTCGCTTCTTCACTACTGTGTGCGTACACCTTATCATTTTGTTTGTTGTAGCTCTCTTCTACGGTAAAAATTTTTTCATCCGAAAAAAGAATTTCCCGATATTTTTCCCGCGTACCGCTTCAACAAAGCGCGGCATCTCTTCAGTCTCAGGTCCATTAGACGAGCATTCGAACGATGTTCTGTTTTTCTTCGATATGCACGAAGCCCTAAGTCTTCATTTAACACCCTTTTCACCGTGGTTCTGCTTAACCCCATCTGAAGGGCCAACAGTTTCTGCTTACGTTTGGGATTTCTTTGAATTTGCGCCTTCACAGCTTTTATCACTGCTGGAGTCCTAACAGATCGAGGGCGACCACTTCTTGACTATCCTTCATCCTCCATCATATGACTTCCTGTCATCTACACTAAAGGGTTCATTGTATCGTTTGATGGTACGATAAACGAATCTTTTGGTTATATTCAAATTTTTCAGTATGTCAAAAATTTGAATTGGCACGTAACCGCAACGATGCAACGCAATACTGCAACACGGTCTTCTTTAAGCGTCCACTCCATATTTAAAAATGAGTAAAATTCTAAAAAGTATACAGTTTTATTTTCATGAACAATTCGAAATTCGAATTCAATAAACTTTTTTGTGGCCAGCATTCTAAAAGAAAAGTTTTTACTGTGTGACAATATTTATGACCTGACTGTGTATATATGCATATACAACGTGTCCCAAAATTCTACGATAAGCCAACACCGGAGGATAGACCTGCCCCGGGCTAATCGGGGAAAAAAAGAAAAAAATATATATTCCAATTATATTTTAAGTTATTTAAAAAAATGAAATTCTTCAGAAATTGAGACCGTTTATGATATTTTTCACTACCATGCCCACAATTTTTTAAAGATTTTTTTCTTTTTTTTATAGGCAACCTTAATAGTACTGCTATCTACCACAATTCTTAAAAACTCCAGAATAACTCTTGTTTTTTCACGAAAATTAATGAAACTTATTTTATTCCCTAAATTTTTTGAAGACTTTTACTTTTAACCAAATTTAACTTATCGTGGTGTAAAAAAAAAGTATGAACACTAGTATGGCAAGTTTTTTTAAAAATTGACGCAACTAACTAACATTCCAAAATGGTATAATACTCTAGGAAAACAAGTTATAAAAAAATATGGGCCTATTATTTCTAAACAGGGGCCAAATGACGGTCAGGTGTAGTAAAAGTATTAGTTCTTGAAAAATGTTTAATATTTCAAAACAAATGGTACAAACAGTTTCACGTGTAATTTATTAAGTTATTAACATTATAGCAAATGTTCGAACTGTTTGCCACCAGCATTAATACATGCACGACATCACCTTAAAAATGATCGTTTTATTTGTCTTGCATATCTTCTGCTATTAATGTAATCAGCAGCCTGAGTGATATTTCGACGAAGCTCGTCCAATATCACAATGGGTTTTGAGTAGACCCTGTTTTTAAGACAACCCCAATAGAAGAAGTCCAGGGGGCTCAAATCGGGTGAACGGGGTGGCCATAAGATAGGACCAAGTCGCCCGATCCAACGCCCTGGATACTCTGATCCCGGATAAAATCTGACCATCTGTACTCGAGCAACCTGGGTTTGATCCCCGCCGGTACCAATGAAATTGTTAATTGCAATTTTAAGTGCTGATATACCACGTGCTCGGCGATGAAGGAAAACATCGTGAGGAAACCTGCATGTCTGAGAAATAAGAAAAAAAATATTTCGAAGATATGTGAAGTTTGCCAACACGCATTGGGGCAGCGCGGCGGACATTTCCTTGCCCTAAAACCCCCTCAGAAATGAGAGGAGGCCTGTGCCCAGCAGTGGGACGTAATTAGGCTGCAACTTTAACTTTAACTTTTATAGTAAGTGGAGCGAGAGTTAAAAAGTTCAGCATATTGATATTTGGGTACACCAAACGAAACAACTAAACCATGTTTTTATCGCAACTTTAATCAATGAAAAAGCTGCTTGTTACAGTATGGTGAACCTGAGCCGGTAATTCGAGACCTACCCAACAATAGGATATTTTACACCATGTAAAAAAATCAAAAAATGTATATTTATGATAGATTTTGTAAAAAGTAAACGAGAAATATTTATTTCTATTTATAATAATGCATTATAAATTTTATGTTTCAATTTTAAAAATATTTTTTATCTGAGCCTCAAATCTGCAAGACGCTGTCCGCCATATTAGATACCGTCTTGACGTCACTGATTATGAGAACTAGCTAATGTGCTGTATTATTTCGAAAATTTTCAAGTTACCATTACGATTGTTGAGTTTTATTCCGAATTAAATTCGAATTCGATTAATAGATCCTATAATCTTATATTGTGTGTAATTTTCCATGTCATTTTCCAGCTAAACATGCAATAATCTTTATGACATTTGAAATCAAAGCGAGTTCATTACTTCGGTTTTAGCTCTAATGTTATAGTTATTATAATATAAGCTTAGATGAGAAAAATTTTTGTTATATTTTTTTGTACAAACCATGTCATTATTCCCATATAATAGAAGAAAACACGAATTAAGTAAAATACTGCACTGCACATGCAAGGGCTGTCAAAATGGCCCACAAAAGGCGGGACAGACAAGCGATTAACCTAATCTATTATAAAATTTGACTTGCAATAGGTCATGCACCTATCATGTCTTGATGTTTTGTCTTGTATAAACGATAGTTAAATATAAGTCATACGTACATCAAAGTGATCTTCACAGAAGTAGGTATAGTTTAGATTTTGTAGACAATGCCTTCGGGTCTCTTCTTGCTAGTTTTAACCAAGTATTTCTCACATTTAAATCAGCAGAATCATCATCATCATTACAGCCTTTCATAAGTCCACTGCTGAACATAGGCCTCCCCCAAGGAATACCACAAAGCATAGTCCTGAGCCACCTGCATTCATCGACTTCCTGCATGTCTTACCAGGTCGTCACTCCATCTAGACGATATCACTCACAGAATGCTAGGGTAAAATAGCAATTTAATCCTTAGGGGTAAATGTATCTGCATTTTGATTCTTAGTCGTGGTTAGGTGTAACGTGGGCTGCGGTGAGAGGGGAGTCCTCTCCCCCTACCGCTGCAGCCGAGGTGGAGTCGCGGAGGAAGAGGAGTGTTGGTATGGCGATGCGCCACTCGCCCTATCCTCCGCGACTCAGGCGGGGCTGCACCGTTGATGCGGTGGTGGTGGGGCCGCGAGGGGAGAGGAGTGTCGGTCCTACCCTCCGCGGCTTTGTTGGCTGCGGAGTCAGAGACCAGATCCGCCGCTGGGGTCGGGAAAGCGGGTGCTACTAAGCACTCGATTTTCCCGGCCCCAAGGCCTCCGCGTATCGGACTTGGGGGTTTTTGGGGGGGTCATACACAGGTGGAGTTGGAGGCCGTGGAGAGAGGCGTGCCTAGTGTTCCTGGTACGCCTTGCCTGAGAAGGAGAATAGGGAGGAGAGGTTCTTCACTGAGAAGGGGCTGCCATGGGGCGGCCGGCGCTGGTGGGGCCGCGGATGTGTGCGAAAGCGTTCCCGTGGCCCTGCCAATATGCGACGAAGGTGGAACACCATGGGGTTTTAGTCGGTGCGAGTCCGACATAACCCGTCCTTGCCCCCGCGAGGCGGGTATGCGTAGGCATTTCCCCGTGTTAAAAAAAAAGGGTAGGTTGTATCTATAGGCCACAGCATTTATCTAATATCACTGGACTGTGTGCTCTTCTTTCATGAACGAGGGGCTCATTAGCTTAATCCGATAAGATACGATACGTTGGTTTGTTGGCAAAAAATCATCCTAATTGGGGCAATAGTAATATGGTTGTGAACAATATACCATAAAAATTGTCTTAAACTAACTTTACAGTACGAGTCCTTCTTTGCGAGGTCGATTACAAAAATATACTCTTCAGAAATGTCACATTTTTTTTACAATTATTTTAGATAGTGTTATAAGAAGTTTTCGTAAATCATCGCCGTTATTTTTGTCTGTTTTTTTAGGTAAAAGAAGTTGTGGCAGGATTAATGATCGGACTTGTGTCGGGTGCTTGAATATATTCAATTTACGTATAACACGAGTCCATCTTATGGTAGCTGTGGTCCATAAATATAAAATGTACTTCGTTAAGAATCAAAATGCAGATACGTTGTCACTCCTGACGACCAAGATAGAAAGCCTCTTTAGCAGTAAAAAGGCTATCTGGTTCACCAGACTCCCCATACGAAACAAAGCACCTAATGCTGCTTTGTTTAGTTGTGTATCGCTAGCAACGCAAAGTCGGGAATTTGCATTTGGAAAAATCCAAAATTAGGGGCTATTTAGGTGCTAATTAGGTGCCAAATTTAAAAATTAGGTGCTCTAAAATTTTCACCGCAACGAACTGTTGAAATTTGCGTTGCTAGCAAAACGTCTCGCTAGCAACGCAATGATGTTATTAGATATACGATAAATATTAATAGCAAGGAATTAAGTGCTAATTAGGTACTGCAAGTATACGCAATAACAAGGCGCCCCTAATAAAAATAAAGTCGTTATTCAGAACATAGCAAATGCAAAATTCAGATTTCCTGAAAATCATAATAGAATTAAAATTGCTTTCAGAAAATGTCCAAATTAGGGGCTTTTTAGGTGCTAATTAAGTACCAAGTTTAAAAATTAGTTGCTCCAAAATGTTCACCGCAACGAACTGTTGAAAATTGCGTTGCTGGCAAAACGTATCGCTGGCTACGCAATGAAGTTATTAGATATACGATAAATATTAATAGTAAGGAATTAAGTGCTAATTAGGTGCTGCAAGTATACGCAATAACAAGGCGCCCCTAATAAAAATAAAGTCGTTATTCAGAACATAGCAGATGCAAAATTCAGATTTCCTGAAAATCATAATAGAATTAAAATTGCTTTCAGAAAATGTCCAAATTAGGGGCTTTTTAGGTGCTAATTAAGTACCAAGTTTAAAAATTAGTTGCTCCAAAATTTTCACCGCAACGAACTGTTGAAAATTGCGTTGCTGGCAAAACGTATCGCTGGCAACGCAATGAAGTTATTAGATATACGATAAATATTAATAGTAAGGAATTAAGTGCTAATTAGGTGCTGAAAGAGTATTGAGGTAGCATGTAGATGACGGTAATATTCTGAAAATTATCGGGTTTAAAACCACCATTACCTTACTATAAGGTATGAACGGCATTTTTTGTTTTTCAGATTTAATATGATTATATTTGAAAATGGTTGAAAATTGGTTGAAAATTATAATAAATAATATTATATATTTATAATATTATTTAATATAATTTTCAACCAAATAAATGTTACAATTCTTATTTTTAGACATGTGAAGCCTAAACTTTAGTGTACTAAATCGAAAGGATATTTTCTTTCCAGTAAATTGCTTTGTAATAAATATCGACATCTACAAAGTTCTATAGATCTAGTCATTTTATCGAATCAAAATCGATGGATTCTCAAGGTGGTAAGTACGATAGACGCTAGATGGCACAAACACAAAGACCTGATTTTTGCATTTTTGCTTTGCCGAATAATTTTCTGAATAACGTCTTTATTTTTATCTGGGGCGCTTTGTCATTGCCTATACTTGCAGCACCTAATTAGCACTTAATTCCTTGCTATTAATATTTATCGTATATCTAATAACTTCATTGCGTTTACATAATGATTTCTTATGTTCTTTCTCTTCTTTCATGGCGTTGCTAGCGAGACGTTTTGCTAGCAACGCAAATTTCAACAGTTCGTTGCGGTGAAAATTTTAGAGCACCTAATTTTTAAACTTGGCACCTAATTAGCACTTAATTTTTAGGTACTGATACAGAACATAAAATGCCGTTCATACCTTATGGTAAGGTAATGGTGGTCATGGACCCCATAATTCCCAGAATAATATCTTAATTTGTATCGGGTTTCGATGATCGCTCAGCACTTTATTAGCACTTAATTCCTTGCTATTAATATTTATCGTATATCTAATAACTTCATTGCGTTGCTAGCGAGACGTTTTGCCAGCAACGCAAATTTCAATCGTTTGTTGCGGTGAAAATTGTAGAGCACCTAATTTTTAAACTTAGTACTTAATTAGCACCTAAAAAGCCCCTAATTTGGGCTTTTTCTAAAAGTATTTTTGATTCTATTTTGATTTTCAGGAAATCTGAATTATGCATCTGCTTTGTTCTGAATAACGACTTTATTTTTATTTAGGGCGCCTTGTTATTGCGTATACTTGCAGCACCTAATTAGCACTTAATTCCTTGCTATTAATATTTATCGTATATCTTATTACTTGATTGCGTTGCTAGCGAGACGTTTTGCTAGCAACGCAAGTTTCAACAGTTCGTTGCGGTGAAAATTTCAGAGCACCTAATTTTTAAACTTGGCACCTAATTAGCACCTAAAAAGCCCCTAATTTTGGATTTTTCCAAATGCAAATTCCCGACTTTGCGTTGCTAGCGATACACAACTGCTTTGTTTCGTATGGGCACACACGGGCAACACATTAATATGTGCTGCTTCATGTATTCTTTGGCAGTGATCTTACCCTGGTCGAGCCGGTTCATTCATTCTGCAGCTATATTATGGTATGGTCGCAAATAATAGATTCCTCTTGACTAGTGTTTAGAACTCACTGCAAGAAATTAGCCTTATTAAGAATACGACAAATGACGCATTTCTTGATAATCAGTTTTTGACATTTGTGTTCAGCACTTTAGAAACATTTTCATTAGTCAGTCACCAGAGTCTCGTTTTTTAGTTAGCATGATGCAAAACATGCAAGCGTGATCGGCATTTGGTTTATATAATCTCCACAAAGCCATGGTAACTCGGGGAATCAGCGTCCGCCGTAAACTCTATAGTGCGCGTGTAAAGTAAACCATTTTCGATCCCGGCGCAGCGTACTCCTACTTGCCGTAAAAACGTCTCAAAAATTAGAGGTGGCTTGGGCCCAACTGCGGAGCTCTATAAAGTTAGCAATGAAAAGTCAGCAGAAACCTAAAAATTGTATCTAGGAATTTGTAGCTAATTTGTTGCTAATTCGTTGCCAAAATCGCGATTTTGTTGCTCCAACCGGTTTTGAGAAAATCGATTTAGTGCTATCTTTACATTAAGATAGCAGTAACAACTTTCAATCAACCCCGCCGTAGCGGATAAAACGGGATAATTTGTCCTTGTCTTGTCTTGAATTGTCGTTGCTGAAATATAATGCAAAAAAAGTAAAAAAAAAATTAATAAATATTAAAAATTAAAAGAAATTAATAAAAATCCAGTTATGTTTTAATACTGATTCTGAAGTTCCAAATTAATAAAAATTTTGCTGCTGATTAATAAATAGATCAATAACTCTCAAACAGCCTACATCAACATAAAATCGGTCGATAAGCTGTATCAAGTAATAAGTTACAAATAAATGTGTGTACATGCTGCCTATACGGAAGACTTAAAAACAGAACAACAGTTATATTGTTGATGTTCAGTTATGGAAGCAGCAAGTCATAAAGAGCTAGAAACAAAATAAAATCGATCTATGAGCTGCACCAAGTTAATAGTTAGTAATTTTTTGTATACATGCTAAACTTACGTGAAAATTTTGAGAAAAAACGTTAGCAGAATTTTTGTTTCTGTTCAATAACGGAAGCAGTAAGTCACAAAGAGCCAGCTACAAAGTAAAATCGATCAATAAGCTGCACCAAGTAATAAGTTAATAATTATTTGTGTACAAGTTATATCGTGATAATTTTAGGAAAAAAAACAGCAGAATTTTTGTTGCTGGTCAGTAACGAAAGCAGCAACTCATAAAGAGCCAGCAACAAAATAAAATCAATCGATAAGCTGCACCACGCTATTAGTTAGTAATTATTTGTGTACATGCTATATTTTTAGAAAAATTGTCGAAAAAACATAGCAGATATTTTGTTGCTGGTCAGTTATGGAAGCAGCAAGTCATAAAGAGTCAGCAACAAAATAAAATAGATTGATAAGAAGCAACAAGTAATTAGGTAGTAATTGTTTGTGTACATGCTATATTTTTAAGAAAATCGTAGGAAAAAACATAGCAGATATTTAGTTGCTGGTCAGTTATGGAAGAAGCAAGCCATAATGAGTGAGCAAAAAATAAAATAGATCGATAAGGAGTACGAAGTAATTAGTTAGTAATTATTTGTGTATATGCTATATTTTTATGAAAATTTTAGGAAAAAAGGTAGCAGATATTTTGTTGCTGGTC
Source organism: Parnassius glacialis (assembly GCA_033319125.1). Classification (NCBI taxonomy): domain Eukaryota; kingdom Metazoa; phylum Arthropoda; class Insecta; order Lepidoptera; family Papilionidae; genus Parnassius; species Parnassius glacialis. The sequence continues at coordinate 30,074,083 of JAVANC010000022.1, read as the reverse complement.
AGTAACTGAAGCAGCAACTCATAAAGAGCCAGTAACAAAATAAAATAGAACGATAAGCTGCACCAAGGGACTAGTTAGTAATTATTTGGGTACATGCTATATTTACATAAAATTTTAGGAAAAAAGACAGCAGAACTTTTGTTGCTGCTCAGTAACGGAAGCAGTAAGAGACATTTTTTATTACTTGGGGCTACGTATCGATCTATTTTATTTTGTTGCTGGCTCTTTTTGAGTTGGTGTTTCAGTTACTGAGCAGCAAAAAATATCTGCTACTTTTTTTCCTAAAATTTTCATAAAAATACAGCATGTACACAATCAATTACTAACTTATTACTTGGTGCTCCTTATCGATATATTTTATTTTGTTGCTTATATGATTTGCTGCTTCCATAACTGACCAGTAACAAAATATCTGCTACAGTTTTTCCTAAAATTTTCATAAAAATATAGCATGTAGACAATAATTACTAACTTATTACTTGGTACTCCTTATCGATCTATTTTATTTTTTTATTCACTCTTTATGAGTTTCTTCTTCAGTTACTGACCAGCAACGAAATATCTGCTAACTTTTTTCCTAAAATTTTCATAAAAATATAGCACGTACACAAATAATTACTAACTTATTACTTGGTGCTCCTTATCGATCTATTTTATTTTGTTGCTGACTCTTGTATTACTTGCTGCTTCCATAACTGACCAGCAAAAAATATCTGCTATGTTTTTTCCTACAATTTTCCTAAGAATATAGCATGTGCACAAATAATTACTAACTAATAACGTGGTACAGCTTATCAATTTTTTTTAAAACGTTACCCCCACACTAGGATTTTCACCTGTGTCGTTGAGGCAGTTTACACACATAAATTGCACAAAGACAAACATCCAGACCCGGAACAATTATTTGTAGGCCATACAAATACTTGTTCCGTGCGGGATTCGAACCCGCGGCCCCCAGTGCAACAACTGATTGCTAAGCCACTTCGCCACGGAGCCGTCAAATTGATCTGCTATCTTTTTCCTAAAATTTTCCTAAAAATAAAACATGTAGGTACACAAATAATTACTAACTAATAACGTGGTGCAGCTTATCGATTGATTTTATTTTGTTGCTGGCTCTTTATGAGTTGCTGCTTTCGTTACTGACCAGCAACAAAATTCTGCTAACTTTTTTCCTAAAATTTTCACGATATAACTTGTACACATATAATTATTAACTTATTACTTGATGCAGCTTATTGATCGATTTTACTTTGTAGCTGGCTCTTTGTGACTTACTGCTTCCGTTACTGAACAGCAACAAAAATTCTGCTAACGTTTTTTCTCAAAATTTTCACGTAAGTTTAGCATGTATACAAAAAATTACTAACTATTAACTTGGTGCAGCTCATAGATCGATTTTATTTTGTTTCTAGCTCTTTATGACTTGCTACTTCCATAACTGAACATCAACAATATAACTGTTGTTCTGTTTTTAAGTCTTCCGTATAGGCAGCATGTACACACATTTATTTGTAACTTATTACTTGATACAGCTTATCGACCGATTTTATGTTGATGTAGGCTGTTTGAGAGTTATTGATCTATTTATTAATCAGCAGCAAAATTTTTATTAATTTGGAACTTCAGAATCAGTATTAAAACATAACTGGATTTTTATTAATTTCTTTTAATTTTTAATATTTATTAATTTTTTTTTTTTACTTTTTTTGCATTATATTTCAGCAACGACAATTCAAGACAAGACAAGGACAAATTATCCCGTTTTATCCGCTACGGCGGGGTTGATTGAAAGTTGTTACTGCTATCTTAATGTAAAGATAGCAGTAAATCGATTTTCTCAAAAACGGTTGGAGCAACAAAATCGCGATTTTGGCAACTAATTAGCAACAAATTAGCTACAAATTCCTAGATACAATTTTTAGGTTTCTGCTGACTTTTCACTGCTAACTTTATAGAGCTCAACTGCGGGACGTATAGTCTCTATATTACACGGGGCATGTGTTATTTTATTTTACATTTATATACCCCTTAAATCTCAGCAACAGTACTTATTGTGATATTAAAATATAAACATAAACATTCACGCCTCTCATCCAGGGGGGTAGGCAGAGACTATGGACTTCCATTTGGCACGATCCTGACATACCTGTCTCGCCTCCTCCACATCCATATACCTACGCATACACGCTCGTCGGTTAAGGGTAGGGTACTCTTAATTTGGCCCATTTTTAATACATCGTCAATTTGGTCGATAAACTACGCTTAGGGCGTCCCTTCCCGGCTCTGCCGTTCACCTCTGCATCATAGATTTGCTTTGTCACTCTTTCCTCATTCATTCTTTCTACATGACCAAACCGCCGAATTATTCCTTTCTTAATCCTAGTTACAACATCATCTTGCAAACCTCACTCTTCTCTTATCACACAATTTCTCACTCTGTCATTCAGATATATATTAGCCAATTAATAAGTTGCAAAGTGTTCATAGATTTTTATGCATTATTTGGCCATAGCCTTTTTATGTATGATCGGAACGGCAATGACATCGAAATACGGGCATATCCGACTATCTTCCTATAGCGAATTGGCATTCTAATCACTAACGTAATGACCACGCAGCGGTATCACCATTAAATACAATTTAGCGAGTGCTCAACCGACTAACAGAATACATAATGAAGTAGCGGGGACGTTTGACTGAAGGGAGTATATTCTCAAAGCGCCTATACTCTTTTCGTTTAAAAATATGCTTTATCCTAGATATTTTCATACGTTACTTATGTAAATTAACATTAGTCTTTTACAAAAATAATACGATTTTTTGTTTATTTATTCTACATAAATATTTAAATTCTTTAGGTACAAACTTCATAATCTTAAAATCTGTTAATTTCTAAGTAATAATAATTAGCGATAAATAATGCAATTTTATTATGAATAAAGTTGTTTATATGAAAAAAAACTTTTTAGATGTTGTGACCAGGATTAAGAAAGGAATGCTTTCGTGATTTGGACACGTAAAAAGCTGAAAGAGGAAAGAGTAACACAATAATTGCAGCAGAAGTGAGTGGCAATGTCGGTATGGGGTGCCCTAGACACAAGTTTATCGACCAAATAGTCGAAATATTGAAGATGGGCCAAATTAAGAGTCAAACAAAGTATCTCGAAAACTGGACCGAAATTGTAAAATATTATAGTTTTTCCTTGATTTGTATATTAAACAATAATTGTGTTCCAAATTTGAAGTTTCTATGTCTGCTAGAAGTGCCTTAGAGTTTTGATGATCGGTCAGTCAGTGAGTGTCAAAATTAAGCAATTTTGACTACTTATAATTCTTAAACTACTGGTTCAAACTCAATGAAATTTTAAATATACCGAGTTTATACAATTCAGGCTTCTAGTTTTATCCATAACGAAGTTATAGGGTTTCGGAAATGGCCTGAACTGCTTCGAGAAAAGGATGGTACGGCCGTGCCGCTTTTTTGCTCGACTTGGCGGGGGCACTACCGTGCCCCCAGATGTGAAAGAAGCGAGATTTGTCAGGATCGTACCAAATGAAAGTACGTAGTGTCTGCCTACCCCTCTGGGTGACAGGTGTGCTTATGCAGTTAAAAGTTCGTTTAAGTTTCTTTGTTTGAACAAATAGGAATACTCATAAAGTTAGTTTTAGACAATAACATTTATGTCTGATTAGTCGACTACTAATGAATAAATTTAGCAAAATTTTAATATTGGCACACCATTCAAAGTTCACTATTCTTTCAATGGTATAGCAAAGTTTCGCAATACAAGGGAACAGTTATTATCTAATATCAATTTTGTATCACATTTCATATAAGAGAACTCCTCACCCAATAAGGGTTAATAATCTTCCGCTCATCAAATGTCGCTAGTTGACACTGAGTTGAAGTTTTTGTTACACAATGTCATTTAATTGAGAAGTTAGTTTAAAATAATAGTTTATTAGTTTCTTAAGTAGTATATTAATATACAAAACAGTGCCTCAATGGTTTGCTCTTTAAATTTTTGCACATTTTATCTCTTTTCGATTGATTTTTACTTTTATGAATGTATATGGTTTGTTTTATTTATTTTTAATCTAATTAATAAAAATAAAACTTTTAGTACAGAGAGAAGCGTAAAATTTTTCATTTTTCGAACAAATTAACTCCTCCGCTATGAAATCTTTTAACAGTGGTAGAGCCACGCGGAAGCTTTTGCTGTCGCACGGATGGGCCGACTCGAACCGGGGTGGTACCACGACCTTACAGAAAACCAGCGTGAAGTAGAGGTTTACCTCTGCGTTTCGCTTGGTGAGTGCAGGTGGCCGGAGGCCATTTGTACTGGAAATGAGGCATTCCATCTTAGTCCTCACGGGTGACAACGCATCTACATTTTGATTTAGAATAGAGGATTAATGTAGATGTCTATGGGCCGCAGCAACCACTTACCATCAGGTGGACTGTGTGCTCGTTTATCACCCTTATCCTATAAAAGAAAATCTGTCAAATATTAAAACACCTCATTTTTAAGTGACACCGCGCTGGTGGCTCGGGGATGCCCTCATTCACTCGGTGAATATCATAAGAGGCGACTGTTATATAAATGTTAAATTAAATTTTTTAAATTCCAATTTTTCACAAATATTTAGAATGGTTTTAGGATAGCATACTACCTACATGTTGAAAGAATTAGAAAAAAATTGCAAAGTTACCTAGAAAAATTGAAAAATTCTACCTTGTTACATGGTTAACGATAATTACACCTACTACCTTCACTTTTGTCTTGATCTTAACCGAACATTATTAAGGTCAGGAAAATGAATATTTAACCATTTACCTAATTGTCAGATCAGATATAGAGAATAGAAATTAGGCAAAAATACCCGACTGTATTTACCTCCTAAAAATAAGGTATTATGTATAGTCATATTATCCTCAATAAACTGACAGCTATTACAGAAATAAGGTTCTCAAGCGGCAGCCACGTACCGGCAAGTCTTTTTTATATATAAAACTAAACTGGACCGGAGAAGGACCACGCGCTCACAGAATACAAGCGTAAAATAGCAGCTTAATGTTGCTGTGTTTCGTATGGTGAATGTTAGAGAACCGAACCCTTTTTACTGGAAACGAGGTATTCCATTGTGGCGGCGCTGGCATCCCGCCACAAGCGAAAATACATAGAAACCTAAATCGCGTTATCAAAGTTCCGAAGTAAAAGCAGTATATATATAGAATAGCTCCGAACTACCACTGGGCGTTGGCTGCTCCCCGGGCAGAACACTTTGCCCGGCAGGAGATCTCACCTTTTCCTTCCACCGGCTACAGTGGTGACCACCCGACGAGATATTAACACGCAGCCAACAACCTTCGGAAAACTACAACTTCAAGCCTTCGTCAACGTCTTCAAGTACCCCTTCCATTCGCTCCTAAGCAGATAATGTCTGCAGTCTGCACATCCTGCAAGCCATATAGCTTTACAAAGGTTCATCGCAGCACTGGAATAATACTTCCTGTTCCTTCAAGCTACTCTATGCGCTACAGTGTTCGGCTCGGCTCTGAGCCTTACTGCTCGCTTCTGCTTCACGGAACTCTCGCAGATTACTTGCCTTCTTCTCGACCCACCGCAGACTACAAGGCAAAATTCCCTGGCACTTGCAGATTTGTCAACATCTAGACTGCAATATCGACCTCCGGTCTCAGCATCCTTCTCATTATCACCCCCCGTGAGAGATCTCCCCTTTTCCTTCCACGGCCACACCATCGTAGTCCGCAGGGGTGACAACGCATCTGCATTTTGATCTTAATCGAAGATTAATGTAAATGTCTATGGGTTCACAGCATCCACTTTTTTTAAAATATTAGTGCTATTAAACATTACTAATATTCCCTTTAACCCCTCCGGGTAAGCTTAAAATGCTTGTGTTAGAAGTGGTTCACGACAGTAGTCGAATGACGATTTCGAACTCACCACCTTTCGAGTTCGCGGTCTGCTTCCTGCCATTAGGCTACTGACGCTTCATCTTTTCTTCATTTTTTCTTACCATAAGGTCCACCTGAATAGAATGGGGTTGACAAACGAGTACACAGCCCATGTGTACTTATTTGTCAACCCCATTCTATATATAAAAAACACATAGACCACCAGATGGTAAGTGACTACTGCAACCCATAGACTTCTGGAACTAACTTTAAACAAACAGATGATACAGATGCGTTGTCACCTCTGAAGCCTGCAATTTTACAGGCTCTCTATAGCTGTCAGGCCAAAACACAGCAGTAAGCACATGCACTACCATTTGGCCGCAGAAATAGCTAAGAAGGTGGTGCCTACCCAAACGGACCCCTAGGCAGAAAAGTAATTATATCCTCTAGTGAAGTGTAGTGCAGGGCGGCACCCCACTAGATCGTGTTTTGTGGTAGTCTTTGGTAGCCTATTTTCAGCTGTGGACTTGTAGTGAGCAATAATGATGATGGTGATTGTACAAATAAAACGTAAAGTAAGCAATTATAATATCATAAATAAGTTTCATTTTAATATAAATATACTAACAATACAAAAATAAAGCAGTAGGTAAAGCGTGAATTGCCAAATATAAAACTGGAATTTACCATTAAACAAAGATTTCTAAATTTCCCAACTAAAGGAATAATGCAAGGGTTACATGTATTATGCCAGTAAAAGTCATATGAGGAAAGTATTTTAAATTAATAAACGTAGTTGGCGATGGCCTTGGCTCGATGGGATGACGATTTAGTAAAATGGCTGGTACACACTAAACGCAGAGAGTCAAATATCAGGCAAGTGCACGGGTACCGAAAAAGGCAGTAAGCGTCAGATGCGTACGAACATCCCCTCCACCTTCCCATGTTGATCTAGACGTCGCAGATCGACGTTGCGTCGGACGCGTGTCACGTGTGATGTCGTTGCATACGAATTGGCCTCTAAAAAGCTTGGCGTGCTCAGCAGAGCTAGGCAATATTTCATGTGGGCACATCGCTTGCAACTTTACAAAGCGCAAGTTTGGCCTCACATGGAATACTGTTCTCATCTCTGGGCCGGGGCACCCCAGTGCCAGCTCCTTCCACTTGACCGCATCCAGCGCAGAGCGGTTCGAATCGTCGACGACGGAGTTCCTTCTAATCTGCTCGATACACTGGCACTGCGTAGGAATGTTGCATCCCTTTTCATTTTCTATCAAATTTACCACGGGGAGTGCTCTGAGGAATTGTTCGGATTAATTCCCGCCGCCAAATTTTACGAACACACGTCGCGTCAAAATTCTCGATACCATCCTCACCATCTGGATGCTTGGCGGTCCACGACTCTACGTTTTACTAGGAGTTTTCTTCCTCGTACAACTTCTCTGTGGAATTGTTTACCACCGGCAATTTTTCCGGACCTACTGGAAGAGCTTATACCTTTCTAAAGGGCCGGCAACGCATCTGCAATTCCCCCGGTGTTGCGGTTGTTCATGGGCGGCGGTAGTCACTTACCATCAGGTGAGCCGCACGCTCGATTGCCCCCACTTCTATAAAAAAAAGATAGAGTCCAGATGTTATAATTCGTTGGATAGATTAGGCTGAACAGATTTAAATACTTTTGCCTTTTAATCATGAAAAACTATTTCTATAGCTCTTTGGCCTTAGGGCTTAGGCTTTGAACTTCTAGGCCTGGGTCGTATCGCGTTTTCTGAGAATCGTATCGATTTCGAGTTTCAATATCTGATATCGAAACTATTCATTTCAATATCTATATATTCTGGGTACGCGTTTATATTTTCTACCCCGATACGCTGTTGAAATCCGATACGAAGATTTTATAGTTACTTTTACCTATTCGATGCGAATCAGTATTGTAGAAATATAGTTTTAGAGTAAATGTATCTTATATTATCTTCTTAGAGCTAAAGCAGATATAGTTGTAGTTTTAACTTCATTATTTTAAAGTTTTGAAGTAGATTTCGGTTAAGACAATTTAGTAAAATTTGCTTTACCTACATATATATCGATGACTGTAAATGACGTATTTATGTAGGTACACAAATGTTAACAAATTAAATAGCAGATTCCCGCGACTTCGGCCGCGTGAAAACCAATTTAAAAGGATACCGTTGGGATTTCTCAAAATCCTTTTGTTGAGCGGATCTACTTTTGTAGATATATTATATAGAGAACCTACCGACTTCAAAAAAGAAAGTTCTGTATTAGACCCGTATGTATATATCAATGTTAGAGATTTTCGGAATTCTAAAAACACACATCATCGTCATCATTACGGCCTTTCATAAGTCCACTGCTGAACATAGGCCTCCCCCAAGGAATGCCACAAAGCACGGTCCTGAGCCACCTGCATCCATCGACTTCCTGCATGTCTTACCAGGTCGTCACTTCATCTCATGGGGGTCGCCCTACACTTCGCCTACCGGTACGAGGCTGCCACTCAAGAACCTTTCTTCCCCATCGGTTGTCGGTTCTTCGAGCTATATGGCCGGCCCACTGCCACTTCAGCTTACTAATCCGTTGGGCCATGTTGGTTACTCTGGTTCTACTGCGGACATCCTCATACCTAAGTTTATCACGCAGAGAAACTCCGAGCATAGCCCTCTTCATAGCTCGCTGAGCGACCTTGAGCTTCCTCATACGGCCAGCAGTGAAGGACCACGTCTCAGATCCGTAAGTCATCACTGGCAACACGCACTGGTTGTACAATTTCGTTTTAAGGTTTTGAGGTATGTCTGATGAGAAGATATGTCGTAGCTTCCCGAACGCTGCCCAGCCGAGTTGAATCCTGTTGAATACTATTGAGGTCATTGAGCATACTGCTTAGGTCCTCCAGCGATTCTGCCATAAGGACTATATCGTCGGCAAATCGAAGGTGAGTGATGTACTCGCCATTGATGTTAATACCGTATCCTTTCCAGTCCAGAAGTCTTCCAATGCAGCGGTGATGAGTTTCGGGGATATAACGTCACCCTGTCTTACACCTCTCTGCAATCGGGTAGGTTTCGTACTCTGGTTTACACACAGTTAACACATAGTGTCTCCATAATTTATTTACATCACAAATTGCATTTAAAATGATAAAAAGTGCAACTTTCTCCCTCCACTTCATTTATTCTGGCAGAACTAAAAATAAATTGAAAATCTAAATAAAATAATATTATAAAATACACTCGATTTTAGACTTTAAAAAACCATAACATTTGAAATTTATCATTATTAGGCAACATAAGTTAAACTTTAAAGTCTTACATATAAGATTAAAGTTAATGAAATAACTTTGTAACGTAACGATGTCATAAAAAATAGTTCGTAAAGTTATAACGATTAGATTCTAAATCATATACTATTGGGTTACGCGACTGGCCATTAATTGCCGTACTACTGTATTCGTCTCGGCCGGAAGTATCTAATTAAAGATGGTTAATATATCTTTTAAATAAAACTAATTTTACGGATTTTATCGCGTATATTAACTTCTTTTACATTCCCGACGTTTCAAGCACTTTACAGCACCCATGGTCACGGGGTGGACTGAGGTGTATGACGTCCCAATGTCATAGTTAACCACGGCTACCTCCAGATTAAAAATTATTATATTATTAATAATTTTTTTTAATAATTTTTTTTAATCTGGAGGTAGCCGTGGTTAACTATGACCTTGGGACGTCATACACCTCAGTCCCCCCCCGTGACCATGGGTGCTGTAAAGTGCTTGAAACGTCGGAAATGTAAAATAAGTTAATATACGCGATAAAATCCGTAAAATTAGTTTTATTTAAATGTGTAGTGTTCGCGTAAATATAAGAAATCATTATGGTTAATATATCATTTAACTGTTAAAATAAACGGTTAAAAAAATTGCAAATTTATTGAATAAATAAAATTAACGATAATTAATAAAATTATCATATTCCAGTCCATTCAAAACCATCCACGATCGATTTCTTACCTAGCCGTATTTATGCCATCTAGCGTCTTCTTTACGTTACACCTTGAGAGTCAATTAATTTTCATTCGATAAAATGACTTTACCCATAGAATGGAGTAGATGGCGGTATACAAAGCAATTTTATGATTTATTACATTAAAATTTAGGCTTCACACGTCTATAAATAAGGATTGTAACAATTATTTGCTAAATAAAAGTTAAACTTATATCCAATATTTTATACTGAACTTGTGGGTGACAATTATCACATTAAATAAATCGTCTGCCGTTAAATCTCTTGAAGTGTTATTTTTATTGATCTGTACGAAATGATATTTTTAACACATAGATGTAACGCTATTGACTGAATTCATTAGTGGTTGATGTTAATTTTATATACTTTGTTACGATATTGACTCATATATTGGTTGGTAGTAATTTAAGCAAAGCGCGCCAGTTTAATATTATTTCGTTTAGTTTACATTTTCATCAAAATATTACAAGGGATTTATATAATAACTTGAAAAAATTATTACTAGGTAAGTAAATTAAGATTTAGTGAAATTGTTTTTTATTATTTAGTGTAGTGTACAAATATAAGATTTTAGTAAGACTTTAATTTTCCGCCATGTCTAATCTAATATCGATCTCTATCGCACACGGCGAATCTAGCCACGCAAATATCAGATTTTGTAATACATAGTTTTCAAATGAACCGGTATAATACCTATAACGCTCGCGCTCCGTCGCACACGGCGAATCTAGCTACTGACCGATGCGCATCGGCAGTCATGGCAGGCATCGCGGCGGTACGCAAATATCAGATTTTGTAAAACATAGTTTTGAAACGAACCAGTAAGCGGTTTTAGATATTGTACCAATATATAGATTTCGTATCAGTATACGGTTTGCATTGCCCACCTCTACTTTGAACATTTGACACTGACAGTTGACACAACATCTGTCCATAGATTATTAGTATAACATAATTCTTTATAACATAATTCTAAAAAACAAATAATATACACGCTTTATTGATTAATTAATAAACTTAATAATCCTTAAATTATGGATTATCAAAGTAGACAGTTAGCAGAAGACTTCTTCTTGCGTGAACCCGTTGATGCCCGCGTAAGGTGGGCCCTATAACCTCTACAAATCTTGTATTTATTTAAATTATTTTAATTAATATTAAACGTTTTTCTTTCTCATAGGAAGCCCAAAAATGAGCCCGAGGAAGATTCTCATCCGCATCTTAAAGTTGAAATGCAAACAATTCGCCTCAGTTCCGACTCACAGAAGCTTGTTTTGGATACATTAAGGTTTATTCACGGACCAGAATTTAAACTTGGCAGTGCAAGCATATATAAGGTAAAATATATAAACAAGTTAGCACATTGCCAATCTTCTTCTTAAAAAGAAGAAATAACATTGCGCAATTTAAGTCAGTTTGAAGTCAGGTCAGTCACAGCGATGAAGTGACAGTTGGTTGACTCCATTAGAGTATAGTCCTATAACATACCATAGCTAAGCATAAGGTATCCTTGCACTACTGAATGTAATGTAACATAAAAAGTGTGATGTAGTAATAAGCAGTCTATTAAGTTATTAGTCTATTATTATTAGTTAAGTTTTCGTTAATAAAAAAAACAAGAAATAACCTACTTCTGAATAGCATTTTTGTAAAAAAGGGGAAACTCTTTGTTAAAATTAGTACAAGTCGCGGCACGTAAGTCTAGCTCTGGACGAAACATGGACGGAAGCGCATGACTTTAATTGCACTAATGTGACTGGAGAGCCAAACAGCCCAACTTATGTGCAATAACGGTCACCGCTAGACTTTCGTGCCGCTACTTATAAAACTAATAGGTTAATGCATGTGTAAACTATCATTTATATATGTAATTATTTATCATTTTGTTGTATTTGTAAAAGGATAAAGGTTCAAACTTGGGTAATCGTTTCTGGATGGAAAGAGGTAATCTAGTGGTGCAAGGTGGATGTGATTATTCTCTAACAGTAAAGCCTGACATTGAGACATCGGAAGCTAGATTAAGGGCTTTTGCTTTATCCAAATTAGAGAAGTAAGTAAAAAATCATATTATTGGAATTTAACTATTACTTTATTATTTGGAACTAAACATCTTTGATTTTTTTATAGGATTAAGGGTGACAAACGAGCGCACAGTCTACCTGATGGTAAGTAGTTGCTGTGGGCCATAGACATCTACATCTATCCTTGATTACAAATCAAAATGCAGATGCATTGTCATTTGTCACCCATGAGGGCTAAGATGGAATGCCTGGTTTCCAGTAAAAAGGGTTTTCTGTTCTCTACACTCACCATACGAAACACAGCAGTGTTAAGCTGCAATTTTACACTGGTATTTTGTGAGAGTCGCTCCCCGGTCGAGCCGACTCATTCTTGCTACAACTATACCAGTAATATAGCTGCAGCATGGCTCTACCACATAGATAATATTAATATTGAATAAATATTATATTAAGTAATAAACAAGTTAACACTTCACTGGATGGTAAGTGGTTACCGCAATCCATGGACAAGTACAGCCAACTTAAAAAAAAATGGATACAGATCTATTGTCATGACCGTCTCACAAGTTTACCTCGTTGGAATACCTCACAGCTTGTATTCATGCTGGTTCTCTATATTCTTCAGATGTGAAGAAAGTAATGCAAGAACTATTATTATACGCAGATATAGATAAGTGGGTGGTACCTAGTAGGGGAATATTAGGGGAAAGAAATTATAATCATGAATGTAGAACAACTCAATATTTTGATGGTTCTTCTACATTTTTATTTAGAATATGACATCCCTTACCTCAAACTAAAACATATCTTGTTATGATAAAAATAACAAGATATGTTTTAGTTTGGGAAATAATGTTAACCTGCCTGCCAATTGTAACTATTATTATATATTATTGTGGTAAATCTAAGGCCTCTTAAGAATTTAAGCCATGATTATGGTGATGTAACTGCCATAGGTAAAACAAGTGTAACTCACAGATACATTTTTAAACACCATACTGTATTATTCATTGATTCTATTTCTATTTTTTAAATGTTTAGGCTTAATCTATATCTCATTATTATATAATTTATTTTCATTTAATTGTCACCATATAAATTGAAAATTAATATAGTCTAGTTGCCGAGCATTAAGAATTTTTTACAACAACTTTTGTGTATACTGCCAGTAGTCAAAAACATTTTAACATAAGGTGCGGATCTATAAAACATTGTGAATTAATCAAGAGTAAAAAAGAATAAAAATTTAATGTGTACCAAAGTATAATTTATATTTGAGATAGTTCTCACGTGATGAAAATTCATTTTCATTTGTGATTTAGATTGACACATAGTAACTTGTTTCACTTGTATTTTTTTATAGTGACCTAGAGATCTGCCCTGGCTTCATACAGGTGATTTCTGGATCTCGAACACAGCGCCACTTACCTGGTCCAATTGTGAATCTAAACCATCCTCGATTCAACTTAACTACACACACAAAATTTCATCAAAATCAGTGCAGCCGTTAAGACCTAATTGAGTCACATAGACATGGACAGAAGAATGTTATATACAAAGATAAATTAAAATGTAAGTGAAACAAGTACATGTGTCAATCCAAATCACAGATGTATCTCGGTACATTTATGTATTTCTAATGTGAGACATTTTTCGTTTCTTCCACGGAGATACAAAATGGTATATGAAACTGGTTCCATTTTATAACAGTATTATTAATTATTAACAGAGAATAAAAAATACTGAATAATGAAACAAGATACGAGGGGCGGCTGAAAAGTATCGAGCCTAGGGTATTAAAAATGCTGATAGAAAAATATACAAAACTTATTTTTCTATGTAATCTCCCTCTACTTCAATGCACTTTTTACAATTGTGATAAAGGGCTTTTAACCCAGTGAAAAAATATTCGCCAGCTTTGCCTTCGAAATGCTCGTCTACCGCTGCCTTTATTTCTTTGTCACTCAAAAATCTTTGTCCGTGGAGGTCTTTCTTCAAATTTGAAAATAAGTAAAAATCACTGGGGGTTAGGTCTGGACTGTATGGTGGGAGATTAATTTCATCAAGTCTAGTTTTGTTCAGGGCACATCTTGCAACTCGCGCTGTGTGCACGGGTGCATTGTCCTGCAAAAACAGGACTCATTTTGTCAGTTTGCCTCTTCTTATTTTTGACAACTACTTGACGCACCTTTGTCAACAATGCAGCGTAATAGTCCCCGTTCATTGTAGTGTTTGGCTTCCCTGACCCGGGGTCATCTTCTAGTGCCTCCCTGCCATGCTTGAATTATCGGCTCCAACGTTTTACGGTGGCAAATGAATTTCCAGCCTCTCCGTAAACTGTCGACATCTCTTAAAATATTTTCGTCGGCGTTTTGTTCTTCTTTGTGAGGAATTTTATAACAGCACTGTACTCCAATTTCGTACAATGCGCGCATGGCTGAGATATGACGATGTTTACGGATTAATTACTAAAAGCGCAATGATGCTAATGATGTGAAACTGTATGCATACTAAGGAGAGTTTTCGCAAATTAATAATATACAGCACAAGATAATAATGACCCTTGAAGGTACTTAAGCTCACAATTTATAGCCGTCCCTCGTAATAAAACACCAAACAGGTACAAGAAACTAAATCTCAAAAACTATTTAACTACGTCCGAGAACTAAATTTGAATATTGTTAAAACTCTAGTTTAAAAATGAATAACAATGTATCTTAAGAACATTTATTGGATGTTAGGACTCGTTTCCTGCCTAGGAGTCCATTTAGGTAGGTACAACCTTCTTACCTATTTCTTTCGCCAAATATCAGTTCTAGCACCAACCAACTGGACTGTAAATTCGTTTGTCAGTTTTATAAATAAAAAATATGTGCCAAAGGACTAGACTTATTGATATGACTATAAGGTTTAAAATATTTGATGATGGCGGTCACCGCATATGTGAGAGCGTGATGACAATGCGCTTATGTGCGAGCTACCGTGACAAGCAATGACGGGTCATTGTACGAAATTCTTCGTGCTTTGCACTGGACTTTATTGTCATCTGTCACCATGTAATGTAATTTTCATTGCTTATTAACTATTTCAGATATAATTTTCATAAAGCACATTGTGTAGAGGCACTGGAAGTGGCTGCTGAGAATCTCGAAAAGTCGTTAGAAATTCTATTCATGAAATATTTTAAATTAGACTTGCAAAATAAACCAGAGAACCTACCGTCAACTTCAGATTTATTGGAAATGAGAATGGATGAGAAGGCTGTGTTAGAATCAATTTATGATAATAGTTTTAAAGTAAAAGACACTAATGTATGGTCTGTAAGTTTAAACTTAGATTACTTAACTAAAATGTACGAAAATAAAGCTGTGGCTACACCAAAGAAAAAAGAAAATATAAATTACAACAGTAACTTTAAAAAGAAAAAAGAAGTGTGTAAACTTTACCTAAAAGGACCTTGCAGATTCGGCGCCAAGTGCAAATTCTCACATGAAATTAATAATGAAAGTAATGTTCCTAATGACGCAGAAACAGAAAACGATAAAAAGATAACTTACGAATTAGAGGTAAGGTTTCCTGAAGATACTGCTTACCCCTATCAACCACCATTAATCTTCTTTAAAGTAGAAAGTCCTTCAAACATACCTGAACTAATTCTTCTTAGAATAACTGCAAGACTTCTAGAAGAAGCAAAAATCTTAGCACAAGATGGTATACCCAGTATTTATTCATTGGTAGAACTTTTAAACAATGAGGAAGAAATATTAAACTTCATTCAATTTGATACTAGAACATTTCCAGATGCTTCTGAAGCCTTGTTTCCACAACTGATTGAAGACCCTAACTTAAACAAGGAAAAACAACCATCACACTATAAGAAAGGACAAGTAAATAATAATAGGTCTAAGGTAGACTTTGAAGAAATATTAAAAGAGAACAAAGAAATAGCTAAAAGATGGCTAGAAAAGCGTGATAATAATAGATACAATAAAATGATGTCAGGCAGGAGAAGACTTCCTGCTTGGAATAAGAGAAAAGAAATATTAAGTGCTATGGAAAAATCACAGGTCAGTACTGGCAAGTATTATGAAAATAAGTGATTGAAGAAAATACAATTTCCGTATACAAATTGTTCATATTACATTGAGAACTATAATAAAATTATTTTGTCTGAGCAGTTGGGGTCATAAATCATAGCTCGGCTTCAGCCTGGCTAGGAAGGTGGGCATGTTGTGCGTGTGCAACGCCATTATCGATAACAACAAATGAATCTTCGAAGGCAGGTACACGGCGGTGGTGCGGTATACAAAGGCTGGTGCGACATTGTTATGTTATGAGTCATTTGTTTTCCATTATTACCATTGTTGTTCCATTATTATTTTTATCACTAACCCACATAATGACAAAACTAAATACACTATCGATAACGCTTATCGACAACAATAATGCGCATCACTATGCTCGCCCCTAAGGCCCATGAGTGGGAGAGAGAGAGAGAGAGAGCGAAATACTCCGATGATTTATGACCCAAACTGCTTGGACAAAATAATTCTAGTATAATCTAATTCACCCACAAATCTACAGGTTATTGTTATAAGTGGTGAAACAGGCTGTGGCAAAAGTACACAAGTACCGCAATACATTTTAGATGACTGGTTAGATAATTTCAACAAGGGTGGCAAGCAACATGTGGAAATAGTCTGCACCCAGCCTAGGCGAATATCAGCAATTGGTGTCGCTGATAGAGTAGCAGACGAGAGAGTAGAGAAAACAGGACAGGTTGTAGGTTACCAGGTAAGATATAAGTACTGAAAAGAAATATGCATTCATTTATTTTAATTGCATCAATTAAATGGTAATAACAATCAAAGTTTAAATTATGTCTAAAACAAAAGAAACAGAAATTCAAAAGTAAGATTTACTGCATTTTCTTTCTTTAATGAAACAATTTTTTAAATTTTTGACTTGTATGTTCACTTATTATGAATGTATTTTGTACATGGTAGAGCCACACTGCAGACATATTATTATGATTATAGCATGAATGGGTCGGCTCGACTAGGGTAGTAGCACGCTCGCGCAGAATACCAGCGTAAAATAGCAGCTTAAAGCTGCTGTGTTTCGTGTAGTGAGTGTAGAGAACCGGAGACACTTTTTGCTGGAAATGAGGTATTCCATCTTAGTCCTCAGGGGTGACAACGCATCTGCATTTTGATTCTTAATCGAGGATAGATGTAGATGTCTATCGGCCACACTTACCATCAGGTAGATTGTGTTGTCGTCTGTCAACCTCATCCTTCATACTTTAAAAATATCTAATATTTTACAAAGATCTGACATAATCTTTGTGTTATTGAATAGTTACTTTTAATGTTATTATTACTAGAACATTATTATTTTATGATTATGCTTAATTTTATTAAAATATTTTAGTAAACACCATTATTAAATTCTTCTATCTCTATACACACAAAATATGTGTTGTGTATAATTTACATACAATTTTATGTTCATACTTGTGTATAATGTTTTAACTCATTTTTGTTTCAGATAAGGTTGGAAAGTAAGGTATCTTCCAAAACCAGATTAACATTCTGTACAACTGGGATCCTTTTACGAAGACTTGAATATGACCCTCAATTGAGTTCTGTCACTCATGTCATAGTAGATGAAGTGCATGAAAGGTCTGAAGAGAGTGACTTTTTGTTACTCATACTAAGAGATCTTATCAAAGTAAGAAAAGATCTAACAGTCATTCTAATGAGTGCAACATTAAATGCAGACTTGTTTTCGGATTACTTTAACAAAGTTCCAGTTCTAGAGATACCAGGTTTGTTTTTATATAATAGTATTAAAAAACTATTGGTAAATCCAATTGAGCATGCCTTTGCATTAAAAAAAAATACGTATAGCATGATTATACGGATTTTTTTAAAGTAGTTTAAATACACACAAGTTTTCACTAATAACCTTATTATAATTCCAATTTTCCGATAATTTTATGTCAAACTTCAATTTGAAAAAAGTTCACGACTAATGCTCATGTGATCATCATATCGTAATTTATGTCATCACTCCATAAAGTCCAAGACCTATTTAAGTATAAATATTAAATCCTACTTATTTTTAGTACGTACTACTATTATTTATTCTGTGCTTAATAAAAATCTCTGATTATTATAATAATGAAGTATGTATTAAATTTGTTTTTCGAATATTTTGTATTTATTTGTACAGTGATCTTTTTGAACCGCTGCAAACAACCGATACAGTATCCACTCACAACGGCGGTTGACGCCGAACTAACCGGAGTGCACAGGCAGTCTCTATTTACTAAAATAAATTCTGACACAAGGCTGCTACAACACCGAAAATTTCGACATTTAGCAGCCGAAAAAACTTAATTATAACTAAACAAAACAAAATTAAACTGCCATTTACATTCAATGGCTTCCCACATGATAGATGAAGAGTTTTAAAAATAGATTGAGTTGAACAATTGATATTTTCAAAAGTTATCGTGTTTACGAAGCCTTACGGACTTGATAAATCCACACCATAAGCCACTAAAACCCCTTTTTTATGTAAAAATAGCAATTAATCGATTTAAAAAAATATTAATAAGTTCAACAATCATTTATCTTTCTGACAATGTGCTTTTTATATCATTTATATGTATAATATGATTGCTAGATACGATTTCATGCGACAAAACATTGGAATCTTGATTTTTAGGCGCTAGTAGAACATACCTATGCGCTTTGCGCTCGGCATGCAATAGAAAACTAAAAATATTATTTGCTGTTTTTAACGTTCCATCTTTTTATATATTTCTTTAAAATATCTATCATTTTTCAGGAAGAACTTTCCCAGTTGAACAATTGTTTTTGGAGGAAATTATGGATGTGACCAATTATGTTTTAGAAGAAAATGGACCATTTGCACGCAAAATGAAAAAAGGTAACGAATGAATCATTTGTTATTTATTTAAAAGATAGAAATTGGTTGTGTCGTCATTATCAAGTTCATTGTTCAAGTCTTTCCTAACCTTTCTTAATTTAGGCTGATTTACATTATATATTAATATAGACAGACTGAATAAGTAATCACAGTTTAATATGGTTGATGGTGTTGAGTTTTGGACATAAAGTTATAGCCTATATGCATTGCACTGCTGGGCACAGGCCTCTTCTCACTTCTTAGAGTTGGTGGACTTCACATGTTATTTTTTTATTTCTCAGACGTGCAGGTTTCCTCACGATATTTTCCTTCACCGCTGAGCACGTGGTAAATGAGAACTTAAAGTTGCAATTAACAATTTCATTGGTGCCGGCAGGGATTGAACCCGGGTTGCTAGCGTACTGTGAAATTTACAGCGACCGCTAAGCCCCTGAGCTACAACGGCTTTTGGACATGAGGTTTCGCATAATCCTTTATCGATATTTTCGTCGTTCTTCCATTAGGCTTAGGGACGAGTAATAGATTCTCTTATGTCCAAATTTATATTAATATGATTGTTGATATATATTGAAAAAAAAAACAAAATACTTAAAAAAATTATTAGTCTGATTTTACTTAAAGAAAATTACAACAAAAACTTTACAGGAGATAAGGACAAAAGGCAAGATTTGGAAACCGAGTTGGAAACTTGTGACGTACGTTCGGAGGCAACTGAGCCACCCAAAGTCTCCATCCGAGATGATAATTTATCTGTATCACAGATGTTGGCAAGATATCCACATTGCAGTAAAATTACTTGCAAGAACTTATACCTTATGGATTCTGAGAAGGTACTTGTTACAAGTACTTATTATTAAAAATATTTTTTTTGTTTACCTCTGGTTCAGAAAAAAGCCTCTGTCCTAAGAAGAACCAGCATCAAACCCAGCGAGACTTTATTTTTTCAAAGTAAAATTTTGCAATAAAATACAGATTGTACAAACTACTTACAAAATGTATATTATAGCCGCGGCGCCCACCTAAGCTACATGATTTCGACATGGCTTGTAGCATGATTCTGACGATGCTCTGACGTGACCACGAGTGACACTGCTTGCACCAACCTGTGCAACAATAGCATGTCGTAGAGTTCATTTTGGGCCAAAATCTCGCCTTAAGAGGATAAACATGCCCTTGCTTTGCTACAGATTTCAAACATTCAAAGTGCCAGCTGAAGATTTTGAGTACATCCCTAAGGGAAAAAATTTGAAAAGTGGTGGTACTTTCAATTTTATGAAGGAATTAGAATTACATTTCTCATAGATTTGCGCTACAAGTTGCAAGAAGCATCTTGCGAGTTCCTGTTATTGTAATCGGGTCTAGGATAGTCATATAAACATGGTTTTTCATGAACTAAATCAATGAATTTAATATTAAAACTACAAGTTTCGTGTTACGTGCCACTTCAATGCGTCACTAGTAGCAAGCTGAATGGCACGTCAGATCATGCGGCGTCACGCTATGCAAATGGGCGTTACTACATACATTCCCTTTGAATGTTGAGGCGAGTGACAAGTTACGCGTCAAATCACGCGTCAGATCACGTGTTACGTTACGTAGGTGGGCGCCGGGCCATAAACAGCTTTGAAGCGACAACCTCATTCCCAGGAGTTAATATCAACCATGTATTCATTTATATTATAATAGTTAATAACCGTATCTATACAGTTTTTGTTTAATAAAATATTTAAACTAAGGTCTCTCTATTACCAGAGTCCTTGTATATTTTTTGGGACTTTGTTGTAACGTGATGTGACGTGATACGTGGTGAAGCCATGCTGCAGCTATATTATTGTTGTAGCATGAATGGGTCGACTCGACCGGGGAAGGACCACACTCTCACAGAATACCAGCATAAAATAGCAGCTTAATGCTGCTGTGTTTCGTATGGTGAGTGTAGTGAAATGGAGACCCTTTTTACTGGAAACGAGGCATTCCATCTTAGTCCTACTCAGCATCTATTTACCATAAGGTGGACTCTGTGCTCTTTTGTCGCCCTTATTCTATAAAAAAAATATCGTGACTCTGTGGAATCAAGAAACTGGTATCACTAGCTTTGATTTGTTCCTGGTGTTTACAGAGTGTACATCACTTTCACAAAACGTTTATATTTTTTATATCAGTTTATATCAGTGTATAATTTTTTTTTATAGATTTTGCAAACTATAGAAAAAAATATTGGAATATATTTATTCAATAATATCTTTATTTCAACGGAGAACTTACCCTATAATTTAAACAGAGAACTTATTGGACTTTTCTATACATTCTTACTAATTGCCTCGACAAAAGAATATCATAAAGATGACACTTTATATATAATAAACATGTACTCTGCAGAGATTCACAGTCGGATCTGGTAATGAAGCAAACCCAGTGGAGACAGCTCCAATTGGAAGATCCATGTCTAGCTGTTATGAGGTTTCAATAAATTAATGGAATAAAACTCATATTTCTTTGTCCTCTTCTCATTTTAAATAATTAAGGAAAATAATAGTTTAAGTAAGCATCTTCAGGCCAAAAATAACAAATTTTTCTTTTCTTATAGATAAATTTGGAGCTTGTCGAACATGTGTTAACGTATATCGTGGAAGGAGATCATAAATGGCCGAGAGAAGGTGCCATTTTGGTATTTTTACCGGGTATAGCTGAAATAATGACTTTGCATGACCAGTTAGTTGAGAGCCATACTTTTAGTCCCAAGTGAGTATGCTTTGCTTTTTATATTTGTGTTATTTTGTAAGATCACTCTATTATTTTTAATATTCTTGTTGGATACCCTTGCGTGCGTTCTTGTTTTTAAGCTGTTCATAATGTTTAAAATTCAATTTTCAGAACTGGAAAATACATTTTAGTGCCGCTCCATTCGACGTTATCGAGCGAAGAACAGGCGCTAGTTTTCAAAAAGCCAAGACCTGGAGTTCGTAAAATAGTGCTGTCCACAAACATTGCAGAAACTTCTGTAACTATCGACGATTGCGTATTTGTAATAGACTGTGGAAGGATGAAGGAAAAAAGGTAACATATTTGTTATAATAGATATTAATTTCTTGTAATGAGTACGCTTCTACACAGCTGAGGTAACCTTCTTAGTCATAAGTTTAAAATTTCATCTCAGTCATGTTGATACATTTCCTCATTTTAGTGTACCAATTACTTGTATGAAACTTTTCTGAAATAGTAATTGTGTGTACAGACAGAATTGGCCGTGTGGGAGTGGCGTTAGAAAATTTATTACCCATCCTATTTTAAAATGTGATAGATTTTGGCTTTCTATAGAGATAGAGACCAACTTCAAATGTACTAGACTGTAGTACTACTGTCGCCAGTTCGCCTGCCAAGAGTGTAGGACTAAACCTCTCTACGATAGAATGTCATCTCGTTACAAAAAATAAAAAGCGAATGCCGAAACATTGGTCCTTTGATGATTTCTTATTTTTACACGAATAATCGACATTGAATAAAATTAATTTTACTAATTTTATCGCGTTTAATTTAACTTATTTTTTAGTGAGGTCAATCACCCCGTGACCATAAAACATCGTAAATGAAAAATAAGTTAAATTAAACGCGATAAAAGCCATAAAATCGGTTTTATTTAATTGGTCCTTTGAGCCGGACATGGATCTTTCTAGTAGCTCGTGATTCGTAAAAGGTTACATGTGGCCAGGGGAGGATCATACTCTCAAATAATAATAGCTGAATTAGCATAGTTTTTGGTTCGTTCTGTTATTGAACCCGAGTTCGGGTTACTAAAAATAGCTATTAAATGTAATTCGGTTTTTTCATAGTTACTTGCAAGGGCGCCGGCAATGTGTACAAATTCAAGACACGTTTTCTGATTGGTCTGCTGTCAAAGCTGGCGTCCCACAAGGTGGCGTGTCGTCTCCTCTATTGTTCTCTATTTTCATCAATTCGATCTGTTCCCACATTACTTCTCTTTACCACCTATATGCAGACGATTTACAAATCTACTCTCAATGTAAGATTGCGGATCTCCCCAATGCAATTAGGTTAATTAATGAAGATCTTATTCGTATTTCTCATTGGTGTAATTCATTTGGGCTTAAAGTTAATCCATTGAAGACTCAAGCCATTATTATTGGGAGTTCTAAATTAATCTCTTGGTTAACTTTGTCGCTGCTCCCGCCAGTCATATTCGAAGGGACACTTATCTCATACAGTGACAAAGTTAAGAATTTAGGTATTATGTTCGATCAGACTTTGTCTTGGGGACCGCAAGTGAGTGAAGTAAGTCGAAGAATGTTTGCCGCAGTTGGTTCACTTCGCAGATTACGCAATGTTCTCCCCATTCCTACTAAAGTTGCGCTGGCTCAGTCTCTTCTTTTACCGATCCTTGACTACGCGGACACTTGTTATCTTGACCTAACAGTCGAGAAAGTTAATAAACTTGAGCGGCTTCAAAATTATTGCATAAGGTTTATATTTGGGTTACGAAAGTATGACCACATATCCGAATTTAGCCATAAGCTCAAGTGGTTACCGATTCGCTTTCGCAGGAATACTCACATTCTTCATCTTCTTTACTGCATCCTGTTCAATCCGACCACTCCTTCTTATTTGAAAGACCGATTTATATATTTAAGTAGTTTACACTCTTTACCTCTACGATCTCAAAATAATCTCCTTCTAAGTACTCCTAGACATTCCTCTTCCTTCTATTCTAATTCCTTTACGGTTACTGCTATACGACTGTGGAATTCTCTCCCCTTACATATTAAATAATCTAAATCTCTTCCTATATTTAAAAATAAATTAAAACTTTATTACCTTTCCTCTTAAGTTACTACCTGTCGTCATTCACTTTTTTTTCCTTTTTTTTTTCTTTAATCTCTTATGTTCTTCTATTTATCTTTCTATATTATATTCTGTACACCCCTTCCGCTATCTTTTAAAAATAGTATCCTCTGCCCTAAGGTTGCCTGGAAGAGATCGCTGTTTTAGCGATAAGGCCGCCTGTTGTATCAATGTCCCTTTAAATATATAAATTTTGTTATATTATGTTCCTTGGTGTTCAATAAAGTATATTTTACTTTACTTTTACTTTACTTCGGTTTTAATGGAATAAGCATGAATCGAATTTTAACATTCAGGAGATAAGAAGGGGAAGATAACTATTCACATTTTATTCTGCCATGAGAAGTTTATTCCAAAGTTTTTTTTTTACGCCATTTGCATTTGTCCGGTAGAGAATGCCATGGGGCACTAAGTCCGCCATTTTGTAACCCCTAGTGGGAGGTGTGTTGAAATAAAGGATAAAATAAATAAATTTGTGTCTGACGGTATGCACTACTACATTAAATGTAGGTGTAGTGCTAGTATAGTATTAATTTGCTAAAGCAACAATTTTTTGAACAAATTTTTACAACACTATTATTTTTTTACTTGACTGTATAGTGGCGATGTAAGAATATCCACTACCCCTTATAGTTCCGTGGGTGTCATAAGAGGCGACAGAGGGAAACTAACCAGGAGATGGACAGTAGCATCTTTCTGCCTGCCAAGTGTGGCAACTATGGCAAATATTCCCCCTATGAATCATTCTATGGTGAGCCCTATCTATGTTCAGCAATGAACTTTGATAGGCTGTAATGCCTGAATGAATGATGAATTATTCACTGTATGAATTAATAGTGTTAGAAATGAGGGTAAAAAAATAAAAGAAAATACGAACAAATAGGGGCAAGATCTAGAAACGCAGTATAAAGTTCACTGTAGATACCTTGCGCAAGAGATTCTGCCTAAGTCATCGTACGAGTCTTAGTCAGTCGCAATACCGTAGTTCTGTTGTAATAATTCCTCTAGTGTAGGCATCATCGTAGAAGTTCGTGTTGCTTAGAGGCTGGCCTGTGTTACATTGAGATGGATAGTGTTGCTGTTGTAATTACGTCTCTCACATAACGCTACTGTATGATTTTGACAGGGAAATATCACGGTATGGTCGAACTGTATTTGTTCTATACTGATGTATAGTGCAGTACGCTGTTTTATTTCTGATAATGACCAATTGCGTAAGCAAGCATTGCGTGAGAGCGGATGTTTAACTTACTCTTTAAGTTAAACATCCGCTCTCCACTTTTATTATTTTTAACAGTTAACCTCCAGCATAATTTCTAATAATAGTATATATTAACTCCTAGGTGGCTCCCATTTTCTGTCTAGGAATTCGCCTGGTTTGGTGCCACCCTTTTACCTATTTCTCCCGTCAAATAGCGCTGTATTCCGGTTTGAAAGATATAGAGAGTGAATATAAATTACAAGCTATGAAGCATTACAGCTTAATCCTCGGAGTTGACAAAGCATCTGTTGTCTTTTTTTATTTGAAGTTGATTGTTAGTGTCCATGGGCTGCAGTAACCTTTTACCATCAGGTGAACAGTTAGATCTTTTGTCACTATTATTAAAAATGTTATTGAAAAAAAGTAAAAAAATAGCCTATTTGTACTTTTGTGACATGAAATGAAATTGTAACGTTATATGATTTACATTTTCTAGGTTCGATTCAAACCGCAACATGGAGTCACTGGATCTGGTATGGGTTTCACGGGCAAATGCTAAGCAACGTCGAGGCAGAGCTGGTCGAGTTATGCCCGGAGTGTGCGTACACTTGTTCACATCCCATCGGTATCAGTACCATTTGTCCGAACAGCCCGTACCAGAGATACACAGGATACCATTGGAACAGCTGCTATTAAAAGTCAAAATCTTGCCTCTGTTTCGAGATATGAGTGTGCACGAGGTTTTAGGTGAGTATTTTTATTTAGTTGCATATTTGTCGCGTCAGGTGGCATTCGATAATCTACCGTACAATGATATCATACGTAATATACGATACAAAGGTACCAAAATGAAGAAATGAAATGGGTAATCCCTTGAGTGCCGTATCGGAAATGTTAGAATAATCTCAAAGTCTCCGATAGATGGCAGTGTAATCGTCTCATGTAATATAAGCCTCTCAGATTGAAAATTTACTCTACGGTGACGGGAAATAGTGTCAGAGGTCCGAGACCTGTGGTACTGACATCTTATAGTACCTTTAAAATACGCAGTTTTGACAAAAAAATAATAACATTTCTTTTGATTAATTTATCCATTGTTCCAGATAAGACAATAGAACCACCAATAAAGTCGAACATAGATGGCGCTCTTGCTCGGTTACAAGATGTCGGCGCCCTAGACAAGGCTTTCTCTCTGACTGCACTGGGAAAACATCTAGCTGCTTTGCCAGTGGATGTACGAATAGGGAAACTTATGCTGTTTGGTGCTATATTCTGTTGTGTGGACTCGGCTCTAACAATCGCGGCTTGCTTGAGCCATAAAAGTCCTTTTGTTGCGCCTTTTGGGAAGAAGGTAACATCAATAAATAATTTAAAACAAAGTCATTTATCTGTACAATTGTCCTGTATTAGTCTGGGTCTCAAAGGTCCCATGTGGGGCTTATAACAAACGAGACTGTGCCAACTGTGTGTGGGATATTGGGTTAGTGATTGTGTAGGCTGTAGGTGATGATATAGCCACCTATCAGTTCTGTCACAGCTTTCCATCTATATTTTTTGGTTACAGGTGGTCTGAGTAGCTCACTGTTCTTTGGACTCTGCCTATCCTCTAGGGATTACAGGCGTGACATAGATTCATTATATTGCGTCATAATAATAATAATAATGTCCTCCAGACCGAATTTCGGTCACGGCGGCCAGTCTCAACGAAGACTAGCCATCGGCGCAGGACAGGATTATATAGTGCCCAAGTGTATGCGCAATCACAGGTGCACTCTCTATTCCCTCACTCTCCTAGCCCGATGGGACGGTAAACCGACACGACCGGCGAGAGATCAGGCGCAGGAACAACGGCTTTACGTGTTTTCCGAGGCACGGGGGTGAAACACCGCCAACTTCCTGACTCCGGGCAGCTACTGAGAATTTCTTGATGGAAAAACTCAATAACTGATTTTTTGGCCCGACCCGGGATTCGAACCCGGGACCTCATGATCAGCAGTCGCACTAGTACAACCACTAGACCAACGGGGCAATTGCATCATACGCTGTGTATCTATGTACGTCATTTGTCCGCGTCTTTCATCGCTTAAACTGCTTTATGCATTTTGATACGGTTTTCAACATCATTAATGTCCGTTCCACACACAGTCTGCGAAGTCCTATAGTAGTTTATGGATTAAGGAACATAATCTATAACAATCAACTTTATAATAAAATACTTCATAGTTATATCTACATGACATTCAGAAAGAATGTATTTATTATAATTATTAATTTAAATTTAATTAGGTATTTATAGCTAATAAATAACATGCACTAAATGCCTTCACAATTAATTGGGTAGAGGAATTTAAAAAATCTACATAAAAATACTTTCTCTCATCCTTTCAGTCAGAAGCTGATGCTAAAAGAAGAGAGTTTGCTTGCTCAAACAGCGATCAGTTGACAACATTACGTGCCTATAGGGTAAGTAAATCTTAACGTTAATACATTGTTTCCTATAAAAATCGATTAAGCTGATTTTTTAACCTTTACTTTTTTTAATTTACTTAAA
The DNA here is from genome assembly GCA_033319125.1 of Parnassius glacialis. Classification (NCBI taxonomy): domain Eukaryota; kingdom Metazoa; phylum Arthropoda; class Insecta; order Lepidoptera; family Papilionidae; genus Parnassius; species Parnassius glacialis. Next base: position 30,046,521 of record JAVANC010000022.1, on the reverse strand, counting down.
ACAAATTTTTCAATTAAATGGCATTGTGTGCGAAAAAAACTTTACCTCAGTCCCAATTAGCGACATTTGGTGAGCGGTTTTTTGATTTCCTATTTTGGTAAAAATATTACAACGCCCCTTGGCGTTGTTTATTTACCCAATAAAAACAACGCAATAATTTATTTTATTATTATTAAATTAATTAATTATTTACTAAATTAACTTTTAAGTTAATTACGACCCAAAAATTAAAACTTTGTAGCTATTTTATAGAATAAGGGTGACAAACGAACACACAGTCCACCTGATAGTGGGAACTGTGGCCTATCATAGACCTTGTTAAAAATAACAGTATTCATGTTGTGACTTTTCATGTAGACATGACGAAACTGTCCATATATTTTTTTTTTATAGGATAAGGGTGACAAACGAGCACACAGTCCACCTGATGGTAAGTGCTTGCTGCGGCCCATAGACATCTACATCTATCCTCTATTAGATATCAAAATGTAGATGCGTTGTCACCCGTGAGGACTAACATGGAATGCCTCATTTCCAGTAAAAAGGGCCTCCGGCCACCTGCACTCACCAAGCGAAACGCAGAGGTAAACCTCTACTTCACGCTGGTTTTCTGTGAGGTCGTGGTACCACCCCGGTTCGAGCCGGCCCATCCGTGCGACAGCAAAAGTTGCTGCCTGGCTCTACCACTGTTAATTTGTTTAAGCTGTTCAGTTTATAGTTAATTTATGGCAGTTTACAGCCTGACTCCATTTTTAAATATTTTTGATTGTCTATCTTATTATTAAAAAAATGTTTATCCAGAAATGGCAGCTTGCGATGAAATCAAGTACGCACGCCGCTTTAGTATTCGCTAGTGAAAACTTCTTATCTCATAAAACATTGATGATGTTGGCTGATATCAAGCATCAGTTGCTTGGTTTGCTAGCCTCTATCGGCTTTGTGCCAGACATGCCGGCTCTGAGGCGGAAGATGAGGAAGGACTCCGTAGCCAGTTTAACCGGGGAAGAGGTAAGTGAACTGTTTGCTATTGAAGACTATATAAATATGAATGGATGTTATAACTAAGTGTTTCACTGGGTATTTGAAAAGGACATATTTCCGTTTACTTTATGTGTTCTTTAAAAAATATCGCGTTGTCTAAATTCCCATAAGCTACAATAAAGTCTGTGGGGTGTGTATCTTATACTTATACCTTTCATATTTATGACGTAACCCATACATCTACTGTATGCCGCGGATTCTTAATAATTGTTTCGGGTCCAATTTTTTTTTGTAACGGTACAGAGGAATTCCTAGAAGTAGCAATGTTTTTTTTTTATAAATTCGAGATATAGTTTTAAAACTTCGCTTTATAATGTCTTATAGAGTCACCCAGGGCAAGTGTGACATTAATTAAAACAAAAATGAACATTTAAATACTTCTACTCTGTAAGGGCTTAACATAGATAATTCCATTTCAAAACATCAATTATTAAGTGGTTGTTTGTTTGATCAAATATTTTAATATCTATAAGCAGCATTTTGTAATTTGAGACAGTTAAAACTAATTAAGGTGGAAGACTGTCACACTTACCCCATCAAGGGGGCAAGTGTGTCAGTACGCTTCTTTTTGTAGTTACTTTATTATTATCTGTTGTTTTCGAAAAAATTGATGAGATGATACTAATGTTAATATATTTTATGAACTATTAGAAAGATTTGAACGTCCATTTTTATGTAACAATGGATTTTTCCCCGGATGGGGTAAGTGTGACAGTTTTTGACCGATATAGTGATGTGCCTATAAATGGATTTATGTATCACTTGCCCTAAATGTTTTGAAAGAGTAATAAAAACAATGCTAAGTGCAAAATATCTTTAAAGCAGAAACCTTGACAATCACTAATAATATAATATAATCTTTGGTACTTGTATAGTATAATTCTGTTGAATAAAAACATTATTAATAAATATATTATTTACTTAAAAGATTTTTTAAATGTTGGTTCTGTATGGATATCAGGTTTTATCGTAAGAATGTGCGTTGATTTTTCCTTTTTGCTTCTAAAGTTTTGTTTTTTTCTCGATTGAATTGATTTTCTTGAACACTTCCAGAATCGATGTCACTGAAAATGTCTAATAAATATCACTAAAAGAGCCTGAATGCGTTACTCATAGTGTCTGAATTACTTGTTGTAAGGGAAACCTTTCTCTTTATTTCTATGGACTATTGCTTTTTTGGGATTATTTTGTTCAATTTTCTTGTTCCCTTATTTTCTTTTTCTTTCATTTCAATCATTTTTCTTTCAATATAATCACTGTTGGTAATTACTTCAGCACCTATTCCCAAACGCTTTCTTTTTAGTTTTGGCTCTTCTTTTCCTCGTGAAATGGTCTCCAATAATAAATTTTCAAATGTCACTTTGACTTTTTCCTTGTTCTCAGGAGGCCTTATATATAACTTTTTCCTGGGTTATAATTTTTAGAGCATCGGAATTGCAAATTTTTCTGGGGATAAGAATAATTTTGCCGAGATTTTTTTGCCGTGGTATTTAATATCATCTTCTACCTGAGTTTGCAGTCTTCCTACTTCGCTATATTTTCTTTCTTGCTTTTCATCTATTATTTCTTGTATTTCTCGGGTATGCTTAACTTGTACTTCTCTCATTTTGTTTGCTATATGGTTTTTCCAACGCAATAGTGCTGAAGGGTCAAATTGGTCTTCTCGAATTTGGTTAAGAGGTGAAATGGGTATATGCCAGTTTTTCTAAAACCGTTTCTCAAAATCACTGGATCAAGGTCTTTTCATGTCTCAACCAAAATTTCTGTAAATTTTTTTTCGGTAATTTTTCCCGTAATTTAGTCGTTGCCATTTAATTAATTTTTCATCCCATCGATCTTTCATTGCTTTCATACTGCTTACATCCAATGGTTGCAAAATATGGGAAGAATGAGACGGTAGTTTTAGAAGAGTTATATTGTTTTCCTTAGCCTTTATAATAACATTTAAATCAAGTTGTGTTGAATGGCCGTCGTATATCACAAGTTGTGGTTTCATCAGTACATTTGAAAAATAGCTTTCGAAGACTGAAGCTTCCATCCAACCCTTCAATGTAGCTGCAAATGCCGAATTAATCGAACTATCATCAGGTAACCATGTATTACAAAGATTTGTTTCTTAAAAATTATTAATGGAGGAACTTTCTGGCCCCAGGCATTGCATGCGAACAATACAGTTGTATTGTCGCGGCCTGGTGAGCTAGTGGTTCTTGTGGCTTGAAAACCTTATAGGCCGATTATTTTCAACTTTCCTGGGTCTTGACAGAAACTTGTTTCATCAAGATTCCATATTTAGTGGCCTTCGAATTGTTGCTTTTGTATGACTGTTTGAAGTAAATCGTAGAACTCGTTAGTAATAAACGGGTAGGCAGCTTTTCTTCTTGCGATTTTGACGGCTTGAAGTTTTTTAATTGATAGTTTGTTTCTTTTTTTGAAACCTCTTACCCATTCTTCTCCCGGAATCCCATCTTTGAAGGGTGTATCGATTTCATTGCGAGGAACATATTGGCCAACTATAGCTCTGACTTCTCGCTGAATTAAATCAAAACCATACCGTTCCATGGTGTGGAACATTGCAGCCATATTTTTTACAAGTCTGAGTTTAATGCGGTTGGCCTACCATGAGTGTTCGATTTCACACCTCGATCATCATTTACGTGTGCGATTATGGTTGTTCTAGGGACACCGTAAACCTTGGCTGCCTTAAACGGTGTCATGTTGCTCCCGTACAGCTTTGATAGCCTCCAGCAGAGTTTCTCGAGAGTATTTATCAGATGTTTTTCTTATATATTTTCTTACCATCTAAATCAAACAAAATAAACATAAATGACGCTTTTCCTATTATTAGTTTTGGGCTAAAAGCATACCCCATGAACTGATATGTTCACCACTCCCCCCCCCCCCCCCCATCCATATCTAAAAACCATCAGTTTTTTTTTATTTCGGGATGTTAGGTATTAGGTGACTTAATTGTAACTGTATCCGTATTTCAAGGAATAGTCGATTTCAGGTCACAGAAACATATTACATTATAAGTATCAATATTATTCTTTATCACTCACCTTGTATTTTGTTTAAAATAACTGAAAGACGTATCGAAAAACTTAAAAACTTCGGCTCTTAAAATTACGCGGGCTTTCGTTAGTTGAGTAGTTTTTAAAAATGATCTCTGTCAAATAAAATAGTTTAAGTTATATACTTAACTGTCGGTATAGTCAATAGCGTAAAAGTTCCTGCGTTGTTCAATAGATGGCATTTAACCAAAAACCGCATTTATGTACCATAATTTGCATTTGTCACACTTGCCCCACTGGCACACTTGCCTCAATCTACCTTACATTATTTTTTTTAATATAGAATACTGATAACGCTATTAATATTACTAATACTCCTGTTAACTACTTCACGTAACGTCCATGTTAAAATGCTTGTATGTATAAGGTATAAGGAGTAGTTCACGACAGTAGTTTAATCGCGGATTCAAATTACTTTTACGGTCTTATTACAAAAAGTAGTTCATAATTAGTCTGAGATTTAAACTACACTGGCAAGAAGACCCGCGATATGTGAACTAAAATTTGATGTATGGAATTTGACAGTAAACGTCAAATTTTGAGAAGACAGTGGCGCCGCGTCTATGGGACTTTTTAAGTTAGGATTATGGAGTGTAGAGTACAAGGAGGACCATCTCTATATAAGAAAAGTGTCCCTAAAACGCGTCCAATAAGGGTGGCGCTGCAGTAGCATAGGATAAATTTAAAAAAAAGCGCCAAAAGTAATTAGAATAAGATGGAGAAATAAACAAGGACCGACCAATCCGCTTGGTTTTGTACTACGTAAATAATCGAGATTTCGTATACTGGCATTTTACTAACTAGTCATGAAATGTTTTAAATATTTGAATTCAGCTGACTTCACTCCGTTCACAACAGCTATATTCATATCGTAGTTTTTCAGACGCCAGCGCTATTGTGGTAGGTTTTGGAACCTCTATTTTCAGTAAATAGTAGGACACCTTTTCAACTTTCGCCCTTTATAAGATGGTTCTCCTTGTATTTTACACTCCATAGTTAGGATGACTATCTTTATGCCATAGTTTAAAACCGAGACTAAAAATAGACCATGTTTTGTAAAAAGGCGATTTATGTTTTCAGTATGTACTAAGTTGAAGTTATCTGTTTGTTAATAAACTAGAGCCCAATGACTTCGTCAATCTTACTTAGCGGTACCATGTAGCGACATCTATGGAAATGTATTAAATAAAGAACGATGTATTTAGCGCGTCAAATTTTCATATCGATATACATCGCAACCGCTTCCGTAGATAGATAATAGATGGCGCTAGAGTAGTCAAGTGAGCTCGGCCACGGTCCTTATTGCTTTGTAAGAGAGATATTTTTTTTTATGTTTGGTATAATATTTCTTTTTCAGTTGAACTCAAACGGTAACAATGATAAACTACTAGCGGCCATTTTATGTGCAGCCTTATATCCAAACGTTGTAAAGGTATGTTTACATTTTTTATTATTCAATTATATTTGGCGTATGTTGGCGGCGTAAATCTTTCACCAAATATTGTCTCATTAGTAATAGAAAATGATATAAAGCTCTTATGACTTTTAATAGATGGCAGTAAAATAATCTCGTATATACTAGATGTAAAATATTTAAACTGACGGCGATGTGTAGCGCCAATGGTGCAAGATTTCTGACAAATTATTATGACAAATCCTCCCTACTTTGTGAGAGACTAATATCGCGAGTGAAATATTATAAAGTGATCAACAACGTGATCGTATAACAGCTCTTAATATAGACATCGCACTGTTAGTACGTGGTCCGATAGAGACGACGCAATACCTAATTGTAGTTTCTCGCTCGATATGTATATGATATTTACGGCCTGGTCTAAACTTCCAATTGGTGCTATGTCATTGTAATTTAATAGTTTGTAAAGTTCACACTGTTGGGCGCAGGCTTCCTCCTATTACTGCGAGGAAGCCTGTTAAGTGTGAAGAAGTCTGGCCCGCTGTCCCAATGCCTGTTGGTGGTCTCCACATGTCTTCGATTTTTTTGATCAGCCGTAATACCTCAGGGGCTAGGTACTCGCGGTAAATTTCATAGTACGCGTGCAACCTGGGATCGATCCCCGCCAGCACCCATAAAATTGTAAAGTGTTTATTTACCACGTGTTCGACGGTGAAGATAAAACCTAATAAGGCAACCTGCATATCTGAGAGAAAAAAAATCATGTAAAATATACAACCAATATAAGCAATCTTTAAGTTCTTAAGTATATTATGTTAACACAAACCGTCCATTTCAATATTTATTTTAATCATTCTTTTTCCCTCTTTACCAGTAAGTAGCGTGGTTACAATATTTATATCTTCATTTATTTTCTTGTACACTCGGAAGTTACTAATATACTTGTATTTACATCATTTCATCATATTTTTTATTATTTTCGCCTGCTATAATATTTCTCTATGCCTGGGTGAGAGAAAGAGAGAGAGCGGAGGGAGAGGGGGAAGAGAATAATGGAATGAGAATAGAATAGAATAGAATTTTTTTTTATTCAATATTGATTATTACATAATTCTTATTGAAACTCATTTTTTATTTACCACTCGTTCGGAAAATACCTCAGTCCTGGGAAGAACCAGCAAGAAACCCAGCGGGACTTTTTTCTCAAACATATTACACTTAATTAATTTCGTTTATACAATTTTTAAATCATTTTTCATAAAACCAGCATGGTGGCGATCACCTTATAACCAGGGGTTATTTTCATTCATTATTCATTGATATTATAATAACCCATTTTGTACAGTTTTCCTTTAATAAAACTTTTAAACTTGTTTATTAACAAACTTTGAATATGTTCTGGGATTTTGTTGTAAAAGCGTATACATTGCCCCATAAATGAATTACTGATTCTGTGAAGTCTAGTAACTGGCATTACAAGCTTATGTTTGTTCCTAGTGTTTAAAGTGTGCACATCCTTATTCTTATTAAAGCTATTTATGTTTTTATGCACATTAAAGCTATTTATGTTTTTATGCACATACACTACATTCTCATAAATATATTGCGATGCCAAAGTTCATATGTTTATTTCTTTAAATTTTTCTCTGAGGGACTCTTTACAATTTAGGTTATAAATCGCCCGTACGGCTCTCTTTTGCAAAACAGATATAGCTTCAATATCAGTCGTATTACCCTAGATTCCCTTTCCTACCTTACTAACTACGTGTATAGCGACATCCCTTTTCAACCATCTATATTAGACGAAATAAAGTGATGGATTCTCTCACGCCACTAAGTCATGACATTTCTGCGAAAAACCTATACCGGAAATATTTATTCTGTTTTAGGTGTTAACCCCGGAGAAATCTTTCCACAAGCAAATAGGGGGCGCAATACCAAGGCAACCAAATCCCGACGAGTTGAAATTCAAGACGAAAACTGATGGCTATGTCGCGTTGCATCCTTCTTCCATCAATTCAGTGGTTGGCTACTTCGCCAGCCCGTATCTAGTATACCAGGAGAAGGTGAAAACGTCCAGGATTTTTATCAGAGAGTGCTCTATGGTCCCGCAGCTGCCGTTGGTGCTATTTTCAGGTAATATTTTAATGTTAATCAATTATATAAATATAATAATAATATAATAATTATACCAGCTGATTAATGACCGCCAGTACGGTTTTCGTCGGGTTCGATCAGCTGGTGATCTTCTGGTCTACTTGACGGAGGCAGTAGTGTCCAATGGGGGAGGCATTGGCCGTTAGTTTAGACATTGCGAAGGCCTTCGATCGGGTTTGGCACAAAGCGCTTCTTTCGTAGCTCCATTCCTATGGGCTTCCCGAGAAATTGTGCAATTGGATCACCAGCTTTCTTGCAGATCGGAGCATCAAGGTCGTTCTAGACGGTGCATGCTCCTACTACAAGCCTATTAACACTGGTGTTCCACAAGGCTGCGTGCTATCACCAACGCTGTTTCTTCTGCATATCAATGATATGTTGCAAACCGGTAGCATTCATTGCTATGCGGATGACAACACTGGTGATGCTCTATACACCGGCCGTGCCAATATTTCTCGGGAAAACGTGGCCGAGTACCGGAACAAACTTGTGTCTGAAGTCGAGTCTTTGCTGGACAAAGTCTCGAATTGGGGGCGACTAAATCTAGTCCAGTTTAATTCTCAGAAGACACAAGTTTGCGCGTTTACCGCTAAAAAGAACCCCTTTGTCGTATCTCTTCAGTTTCAAGGCACTCCCCTTGTTGCCTCAGCCAGTATCGGAATCCTCAGCTTCGACATATCGAGTAACGTGCAGTTTCATGGTCACTTGGAAGAGAAGGCCAAATTGACCTCTAAAAAGCTTGGCGTGCTCAGAAGAGCGGGACAGTATTTCATGGCGGCACAACGCCTGCAACTTTACAAGGCGCAGGTTCGGCCTCACATGGAATACTGTTCTCATCTCTGGGCTGGGGCTCCCCAGTGCCAGTTCCTTCCACTTGACCACATCCAGCGCAGAGCGGCTCGAATCGTCGACGGCCGAGTCCTTTCCGATCGGCTCGACTCATTGGCGCTGCGAAGAGATGTTGCATCTCTTTGCATTTTCTTTCGCATTTACCACGAGGAGTGCTCTGAGGAATTTTTCGGATTAATCCCAGCCGCCAAATTTCACGAACGGACATCGCGGCAGAACTCCCAATACCATACGCACCATCTTGATGATTGGCGGTCCACCACTGTGCGATTTAGAAGATGTTTCCGTGATGTTTTCTTCCTCGCACAACTTCCTTGTGGAATAGTTTACCATCCTTTTTTTTTCGTGGGTAGGAGTGAAATAAGTAATACACGTTTTGATCTGTCTCGTGTAATTTATTTTTTAAAAATAGAAATTAGGATGTTTTAATGTGTTACACATATATGTAATAATCATCTGATTACCAGCCTTGATTCCTTGATATATATTATCTTTAACTTGTTGTTTTTTAACACTGCACTAAACTATGGAAGCCCTCAAAGGATCCCTGTCAGCCATGTCAGAACTCTTCAACACTCGTATGAATGAGTTTCAGCAGGACTTACAAAAGACTAGTCCAACTATGACCCCAAATACATCAGTACTTTCAACGGAGTTTGCAACATTCAGAAACTTCATCTTGTCCGCTCTTGAAACAGTTCAAAGACAGGTTGAATTTCTTGGGAGAGAGATCGACCGCTTGGAGATGAGACGGCGCCGTAAGATTCTGCTGCTTCATGGTATTCTCGAGGACAAGTCCGAGGATACATCTTCAATGGCTGCTAATCTTATAATGGAGAAGCTCAAGATATCCAATGTGTCCAACACTTCTTTTATCAGCTGCCATCGCCTTGGACGTCCAAAAGAAAAGAAGCCAAGACCAGTTCTTGTAAAGTTCCGGGATGTCCCAGTTCGTGATCAAGTTTGGTTCTTAAAAACAAAACTGAAAGGCACGGGTGTCACTATGTCTGAATTCTTAACAAAAGATCGTCACAAGGTGTTCATGGTGGCCAGGCAGAAATTTGGCATAAGTAACTGCTGGACTAGGGATGGTTATATTCATGTTATCGCTTGTGACGGCTCGCGCCATCAAGTTGAATCGCTGGCTGAGCTCGAAGTCATCCCAGTAGCACCAGCTGATGCTTCCCAAGCACAGACGGCAGTTGCTGGAAGAAGTAGATCTCCTGACAAGGTAGTTCAACGCTCCAAGAGGGCAGCGAAGAAATGATGGTGATTTGGTCTATAAACTAGTTCTCTTTAATAAACCGTATGTATATCACATTATGCTTTCCATCTATATTTTAATGTCTCTGCATTGTACTTTTTGCTAACCTGATTTCTTTTCCTTTCGTATCTGTTTATCACTCTAATCTTAAGTGTTAAATAAGATTTAAGAGTTAATTAGTAAATTAGTGGTACAATGTATCTCCATTATATAAAAGTACTATTTGATATCTATCTACGCCACTTTGAACTTCGATTTTGTGTTTTTGTTTTGATTTTATTGTTTTAAGTTAGATGCTAATCTATGTTAATAATAATATTATATTATATTATTTACCTATATATAGGTAGGTGATAAATAACAAAGTTTTGATCACAGATTATAAACATTGAATTGAGCGTTTTCATCACAGATTATAAAGTTTCAATTTTTTTTTAAACTGACTTTATGGCTCTGGGTTCTAGCCCTTCTGACATAAAGTTTCGATTTAACACATTGAGCAAAGAGTATATAATTGCTATGTTTTTTGCCTTAGAGTAATATCTTCTCGATTCAGAGTATAATATAGTCTTTGATACTATCGTGGTGATTCTACCACAGACTTAGAATATTACGCCAGTATATTCTAAGTCTATAGATTTGATCTCTCTTGGGAGTCTTAAGTGTTTTTGTAAATGAATCCATGCTCATGATGCCCTGTCGGACGTGTATTTTGTTTCCAATACTAAGAGCATAAGAGTAGTTTTGACTTTAAGTTTTTATGTTTTTATATATATATATATATATATATATATATATATATATATACTCGCAAATGTGTGTGTTCTAATATTTTAACCACAGAACATAATTCTATTTGATGTCTGTATCGGTAATTTCAGATTTTTTTATCGTTGAGTACCATGTGTTTATATGTATATTTCTTTCTTTATTCAATCAATTATGATATGAATCATCTATGTGTAGTATTAATTTTTTTTTTTTTTTTTTATTTTAAATATTTGCACTATTTTCTATTCTGTTAATGCTGGTAGGTAATAGATGTAATTAAAAGTAAATTTTTGTAGTTTATAATTTTTATTTGTTTGTAGTTATTAGTATACTTTTTTAGTTTGTAGTTATTGTTTTTTTTTTCTTTTTGTAAAAGATAACATGTCTTTTGGTGAAAGTGATCATAATCAAAGCTCCTCTTCTTTCATTTCAGCGTCCGATGTACTAAGTAATGACGACAGTTTTGAGAGCATTCCTCCATTAAAAGATACTCTTGACTCGCATTTTTCTCAAGCTCTAAGAAACTTCAATATAGTTCACATAAATGCACAGAGTATTCCGGCTCATTATCCTGATATGTTAGCTAGCTTTGTAAGTGATAATGTTCATGCAATTCTTGTTTCGGAGTCATGGTTAAAGCCATGTCTTCCATCCATATCCTATTCCATTCCAGGATTCCAGTTAATACGCAACGACCGAACTGCACGGGGTGGTGGTGGTGTTGCCATTTACCTTCGTGCGCATATACCTTTTTCCATTGTTCGTTTATCATCTCAACTTTCAGCTAAGAACGAAGCGGAATACTTATTTATTGAAGTGCTTCTTTCGCACAACAAATTACTTCTCGGAGTTTTTTATAGTCCTTCTTCCACAGTTGACTATTTTATCACATTGGATAACCTTCTTGAAGAGCTAACTCCATTATATAAACATATAGTGCTAATGGGCGATTTTAATACTTGCCTTCTTAAGAATGATGCCCGATCTCTTCGTCTTAAGTCCCTTATAGAAGCAGCCAATTTAAATATCCTTCCTCTTTCTGAAACTCATTATTTTCCTAACTGTGTTCCGTCCCTCCTTGATTTGGTTATCGTTTCTTCTCTCGACCATGTTGATAAATTTGGTCAATGTGCTGCCAACGCCTTTTCCTATCATGACCTCCTGTTTCTATCTTATAAAATAAGACCACTGAAAGCCAAATCAAGGATACTTCTGCAGCGTAATTTTGAGGAAATGAATTTGGAAAAGCTACAAAAAGATGCTGCTAATATGGACTGGAGTGTTATAACTAAGGCTTGCTCAGTGGACGAACAGGTAGCATTGTTTAATTCATTTCTTGTTCAGCTCTATGATACACATGCTCCTGTCCGCCCAGTGCGAATACGTCATCCTCCAGCCCCATGGTTGACTGAAGATCTTAAAAGATTGATAGTTAGGAAGAATAACGCAAAGTCGAGTTACAGGTCAGATCCAAAGAATGACAGGATTCGGGAAAAGTACAGACTCCTGCGGAATCAATGCAACAAGTTGTGTAGAGATTTACGACGCCGCCATATCCATAAATCAGTACAAAACGAAGATCCATGTCGTGTTTGGAACTTTTTAAGGTCCATAGGAGTTGGGAAAACACGTTCATGCCCTATACCAAATAACGTCGATTTAAATTTGCTTAATCAGCATTTTTCTTCTGTTTCTTGCTTGGATAATATGGCAAAATTTACACCGCTTACTCAACTTTCATCCTTTCCCACTCCTGACTTTTCCCCATTTGTATTTAGGCAATTTGCAGATTGTGATGTTAGGAAACACATTCTCGCTATCCATTCTGACGCTGTCGGAAGTGATGACGTCAGTCGTAAAATGATCATTCCCTTATTAGATTTCTTAACACCTATAATAACCTATATCTTAAACATTTCCATATCCTCATCTTCTTTCCCTAACCAATGGAAGGATGCCCAAATCATACCTATACCCAAAAAAACAAATCCTTCAAGTTTTTCTGAATATCGTCCTATTTCGATTCTTCCTTTCCTTTCCAAAGTCTTAGAACGACTAGTGCAACAACAAATTAATTCCTTTTGTTTAAGAAATAACATCCTCAACCCTTTCCAATCTGGCTTTAGATCTGGTCATAGTACGACTACGGCGTTATTGAAAATCACGGACGACATTCGCCACGTTATGGAAAATCATCAAGTCACATTATTGGTGTTGCTGGATTTCAGCAATGCCTTTAATACTGTTGATCATGACATTCTGTTAGGGATTCTGCGTTCTCTTAACATATCTCCAACTGCAATTTCCTGGTTTCATAGTTATTTGAATGGGCGCCGGCAACGTATTCGTGTCCAAGATAGACTTTCTTTGTGGCTTGATACAGTAGCTGGCGTTCCACAAGGTGGCGTCTTATCTCCTCTTTTATTCGCAATCTTTATTAATACGATTACATCCCAAATAACTTCTCTCTACCACTTGTATGCAGATGATCTCCAAATATACTTACAAACAACCATTGAAGATCTTCCCAAAGCAGTGGAATGTATCAATAAGGATCTGACATGTATTCTCGACTGGAGTCGTTCTTATGGGTTAACAGTGAACCCTTTAAAATCCCAAGCCATAATCATTGGGAGTTCAAGAATGATTTGCAAAATAAAAAAATGTCAACTACAACCCGTTGTATATAATGGAGTTCCCATCCCTTATAATGACGTTGTCAAAAATTTAGGTATCCTTTTGGATTCAAGTCTTTCTTGGGCTCCCCAAATTAATGCAGTGAGCCGTAAAATGTTTGCGGCTTATGCTTCACTCCGGAGGCTTAATTACTTTTTACCCATTGCCACCAAAATTACGCTTGCACAATCTTTACTACTCCCTATCCTCGACTATGCTGACATTTGTTACCTTGATATCACCGAGGAGCAACTTAACAAGCTTGAGCGCCTCCAAAATCTCTGTATTCGGTTCATATTTGGACTTCGCAAATATGACCACGTCTCAGAATACCGCACTAAGCTCAAGTGGCTCCCAATCCGTCTTCGTCGGAATACTCATTTACTTTCTGCTCTCTACTGCGTCTTATTTAATATAGCTAGTCCTTCCTATCTAAAAGAACGTTTTAGATTTCTCAGCTCCTATCATAATTTTTCCTTAAGATCCAACGAAAACCTTTCCCTCCAATGTCCTGTGCACTCCTCGACTTATTATGACAAATCATTCTCTGTTCTTGGAGTAAGACTTTGGAACTCTTTACCCCAGTCAATTAGAAGTGCTCAATCCTTAAATGTGTTCCAGAAACAGATTAAAGAATACTATTTGTCTCTCTAACCCCTCTCACTTCCTCCGCTTAATTATGGTCATTGATCTGCCTGAAGAATGTTGTCTTATTAATGCATAAGTTTGTATCTTTATTTTATTTTTATTTGTCTTTATTATTTTTTTTTATTTTTTATTTTAGTACACCCTACCCATTGTTCTTTTTCTTATTTTGTATTTATTTCTTCTTCTGGGTTGTCTGGAAGAGATTGCTATGTAGCAATAAGACCGCCCTTTGTATTTACCTCAATAGTTGTTATTTTTTTATTTTTGATGTTATCTTTTGTTGGTGTACAATAAAGAGTATTGTATTGTATTGTAAGAAAAGAGCCTACTCCTTTTTAAAAGGCCGGCAACGCATCTGCAATTCCCCTGGTGTTGCGGTTGTTCATGGGCGGCGGTGTAGTCACTTACCATCAGGTGAGCCGCATGCTCGTTTGGCCCCTCTCCTATAATATATGTATATACTAGCTGACCAGGCAGACGTTGTTCTGCTCTTTCCGAACAACCATTTGCTTTCCCAAAAAAACTCCTGAAATAAGCAATAAAAAAATTGGGGGTCACTTATCGGGATAAAAACTGTCCTATCTCTCAAGTTGTACCAAACTGCACACAGTCTGCAAATTTTTTTTGAAATCGGTTCTATCTGTTGAATACTTACAGCAACACGTGGTGGTTATACAACTAAATTGTAGCTTATATTAAACGTTTGTATTTTTAACATAGCGCCATCTATTAAATATTTACTCAATCCAGTCAACAGATATCGTCATCTGACAGAATCGTTTGGAGCTAACAGATAATTGTGACTGTTAAATAATAGACAAATAATTTTCAATAAAATAATATTGTATTGCGACTATAAATTGTGATGTAAGCTATCCTATCTTTTAAGTTGGACCAAACTGCACATTGACCAAAAATTTCATTGAAATCAGTTCAGTAGTTTAGGAGTCCATCGCGGACAAATAACGTGACACGTTATTTTTATATATTAAGATATATATATATATATATATATATATATATATATCATTCATCATTACAGCCCATCACAAGTCCACTGTTGAACATAGGCCTCCCTCAAGGAATGCCACAAAGCACGGTCCTGAGCCACCTGCATTCATCGACTTCCTGCATATCTTACCAGGTCGTCACTCCATCTAGTGGGGGGACATCCTACACTTCGCCTGCCGGTACGAGGCTGCCACTCGAGAACCTTACTTCCCCATCGGTTGTCGGTTCTTTGAGCTATATGGCCGGCCCATTGCCACTTCAGCTTACTAATCCGTTGGGCTATTTCGGTCACTCTGGTTCTACTGCGGATATCCTCATTTCTGAGTTTATCACGCAGAGAAACTCCGAGCATAGCCTTCTCCATAGATCGCTGAGCGACCTTGAAATTCCTCATCCGGCCAGCAGTGAAGGACCACGTCTCAGTTCCGTATGTCATCACTGGCAACACGCACTGGTTGTACAGCCTCGTTTTCAAGTTTTAAGGTATATCTGACGAGAAGATGTGCCGTAATTTCCCGAACGCTGCCCAACCGAGTTGAATCCGTCGATTGACCTCTCGGTCGAAGTTGGACTTACCTAGTCGGACTATTTGTCCCAGGTAAACATACTCGTCAACAACTTCGTGCTTAGTGCTCCCAACAACTACCGGCATAGGTGTGACATGGACATTAAACATGATCTTTCTTTTGTCCATGTTCATCTTAAGACCTATCCGTTGGAAAGCACTATTGAGGTCATTGGGTATAGTGCTTAGGTCCTCCAGCGATTCTGCCATAAGGACTATATCGTCGGCAAATCGAAGGTGAGTGATGTACTCGCCATTGATGTTAATATCGCATCCTTTCCAGTCCAGTAGCTTGAAAACGTCTTCCAATGCAGCGGTGAAGAGTTTCGGGGATATAACGTCACCCTGTCTTACACCTCTCTGCAGTTGGATAGGTTTCGTACTCTAATTCTGTACTAGCATAGCCATAAAAACACTTAAGCACTTCGATATACCGACAGTTAACTTGGCACCGCTGAAGGGACTGCAGCACCGCCCAAATTTCGACGGAATCAAAGGCTTTCTCATAGTCCACATACGCCAGACATAGTGGCAAATTGTACTCCTCGGACTTCTGTACAATTTGCCGAAGGGTATGTATGTGGTCTATGGTGCTAAAGCCTTTTCGGAAACCGGCTTGTTCGGGAGGCTGGAAGTCGTCAAGTCTGCGTGCGAGACGATTCGTAATGACTCGAAAACAGCACGTAGACGCGGCTCAGAAAGGAAATCGTTCTGTAGTTCTTCAAGAGAGCGTTGTCGCCTTTCTTGACGAACAAGACCACCGCACTTCTGCTCCACGCCTCCGAAATAGTGCCACCATGGAGGACGGAATTAAAAAGCTTCTGAAGAACTGCAAGTACCGGTTTTCGACCCGCTTTCAAAAGCTCCGCTGTAATTCCATCCTCGCCCGGGGACTTGCCGTTTTTAAGGTGCTGTAAACCCATTCTTATCTCGCTCAGACTGACGTCCGGGATATCTTCGGAATAGTGTCGGATAAGACTCGCTCTTGGATCGTTACTCACACTTGCGTGTGGCTCCAACGATGACGGGTACAGCTGCCCATAGAACCTCTCAAACTCACTCAAAATCTCAAGTGTCCCGGAAACGATGCTGCCACACTCGGTCTTCAGCTTTGACAGTTGGCTCTTTCTGGCAGACAGATCTCTGGCAAAGACTTTGGAGCCTTGGTTCCGCTCGATCGCTTCGTCAATACAAGCTGTATTGAAGTTGCGTAAGTCCCACCGCATGCATTTGGAGATCTGTCTGTTCAGTTGCCTGTATGCTGTCAAATCTGTTGAAAAGTGTAGCTTCATCTCCCGTCTAACAGCCATGAGATTAAGAGTGTGATCGGAGAGTTTTTGTGTTCTTCTGCGGCGGGTCTTGCAGAACTTAGCTCCAACCGCATGGACAGTTTCCACAAGCTTGTCATTCATATCGTCCACTTCATTGCAGTCTTCTAGGCACTGAAAATGGATTTGTAACTCGTGCTGAAAGGTTTCGGGACTTTGGAACAGAGCCCGAGGGGGACGGAGCGTTGACTTCATTAGACTTGACCTCTACAACTTAACGTTTAGGTTCAGTGTGTCTCTCACAATTCTGTGATCGCTACCAGTTTTCACCCTCGTGATCACGGAGACATCACTGAACAGTTGTCGTCTAGTCGTCATAATGAAGTCAATCTCATTTTTTGTCGAACCGTCGGGGCTCGACCAGGTCCACTTCCTGTGAGGCCGCTTCTGGAAGAAAGAGTTCATCATAAAGAGTCTCTCTTTCTCCATCGTCGGCCAGCTGCTGGCCCCTTTGATTCCGTTGCCCAATTCCAAATTTCCCTACTTTCAGCTCACCGTTCTCTCTTGTGCCCAGTTTTGCTTTGAAGTCTCCCATTAACACCGTATAGTGGGTTTTGGAGGAATGCATGGCTCTAGAGATATCCTCATACATTTCCTCCACCTCCTGATAGGGGTGTGCCGAGGTTGGTGCGTAAGCCTGTATGACTTTCAGCGAATACCGTTTGGTGATTCTGAGTATAAGGTACGCGACCCTCGTCGACACACCCTCAATCTTTACAGCGTTGTTAACGAGAGACTTGTGGACGATAAATCCGACACCTCCTTGGGACAGATGGTCGCCCTCCCGGTGATAGAACATGTTGCCGGATTCGAGGATTACCGTGTCCTCCCCATCTCTTCGGGCCTCGGATAATCCTATAATATGCCAGCGTAACTTGTCGATCTCTTCTTCCAGCTCCACGATCTTCTCTTCAGTCCTCAGGGTGCGTGCGTTGTATGTTGCCAGGTCGAGTCGTTTTAGGTTGCAACCGAACTTCCACCGGAGATTCTTAGCACCCCCTGCCCCGCCGTTACCATGGTCGCCACCGTAGCTAGGAATAGCGGGGCCGCCGGGAACTTGGGGCCTTCTCTTTGTTGCTCTCATCATTGGGGGGTATTTGCCATAGTTGCCACGCTTGGCGAGCGGGTTGGCAACCGCAGTTTTTTATTGTACTTTTGCTGTTATCAAGAAGATGCTGCTGCCCACCTCCTGCCTGTTTCCCTTTGTCGCCTTTTACGACACCCACGGGAAGATATGGGGTAGTGGATATTCTTAACCGCCACTACACGGCAAAACAGTTACTTACAGTTAATTTCTGTATATAAAAATTAGTCTCGCAAAATCTCGAAAATGGCTGGACCCATTTTGATGAAATTTTTCGTGTGTATTTGAGTGAGCCCCTGGATGATCTAAACAATTCACAATTCGGCCCGGTATGTGGTGCTGTTGTCGAGATCCAGAAATCACCCGTGCGAAGCCGGGGCGGATAGCTAGTAAACTAATAGTTTAAATAAATATTGTAAAATAAGTACAAGTGTGTGTGTAATCCAAATCACAAAAAAGAAACAGATTTTTTTTTAAGTTATTTATTAATTCTTTAACATCATGCATTAAATTTTATCGTCTTTCATTTTAAGGTTGCAATTTGGCCGTCGAATTACATAGTGGGACGTTCACCGTATCATTAGAAGATGGTTGGATAATGTTCCAAGTGGAAAAACATGAGGTATGTGAACAATTAATTGCATTGAAATAATCAATTTGTTTATATTAAAATATTTTAAAGTTGGTATATATACTTTGCCAATATCCGCTCAATAAAATAAAATGACATGTCTTACCTAATAGTAATAAAAAAATAGTAAAATAAAATAAATAGTTTGAAGCAAGACTCCATGTCAAATTAACAAAACTCCATCGTATTGCTGCTCAAAATGTTTGGTTCAATCAGCAGTGCAGACAACTTCATATTATTCCCAATATTATCCAAATACGTTCTGGCACGAATAGTCGAGCGACTAATATTGCTATTTCTAAAGCTCAGTTCCTCTGGCTTAAGAGGCGTATTACAAAAAAACGCGAAATTACAAGGTTTCCTCGTTGAAATTTTATGTTTATCGTTCATTGCTTGAAATAACAATTACTTGGTAAAAATAGTTCGTTTTCTCTCCTCAAATAAGCTCGGAATGGATTTTAGATAACTTATTTATTTAATCAGTAATAATCATTCTCCCGATGCATGTTTAGGCAAAAACTCTCGAAGACATGATTTGGGAGCTCTAATTTGTAGATTCTATTGAATATCGACCATCAAAAAAAATATTTTTATCTCCCAAATATCCTACACTTTAATAATAATGGAATACATTTTCGTTATATGCTTTTCACGCTAGGAAAAAAAATCGACATAATTCAAAAAACGACCAAAAAAGCTTCGATACAAGCCCCTATATTTCCGAAGTTCTACATCATTTAGAAGTAAAATTTATACCAAAATAATCATCAACATTTGGTTACACTATGCTATTATTTTTACTTTTTAAATCGTTACTATTATATTTTAATTAATTAAATAAATGTACTATATATTTCACTGTGCCGGCCATCTGAGATCATTAACGCGCGAGCGCTTGCCGAGGGTGGACCTGCGTCAGTTTATTTCGGCCGCTGCATCGTTTCGATACTACCGTAGTGTGCGTCGATTACCTGCATACTAGAATATCGTCAACTACGACCGCAATGTTTGATCGATCGGTTTAAAACTATTTTATATAGTTATAATTTAGATCACGTCTCTTCAAAAATGTGGTCTATTCATTGACTTAGATCATTGTTATTTGAGGGCTTCACCTAATGGTTTATACAGCAATGGTCTTATTGAAGTTAAATGTCCTATTTCAGCTTTCGGAATAGATTTTGATACGGCCTTTCGACAAAAAAAAAGTTAAAGGTTATAAATTCAGTGATTCAAGTGTAACATTAAATCAAAATAATGACTGGTTTTACCAAATCCAAGTCCAGCTTCATTTAGCAAATAAAAATGTCTGAATACTTGCCATAATATGTATTGGCCCAGATTAATGCAGTAAAAGTACTAAAAATTTACAAATACGACCAATTTTAGATTTTCAATATGTTACCCAAGTTACAAGCTTTTTATGAAAAGTGTGTACTGCCTGAAATTATCGAATCGAGAAAAGTTCGGTCAATGCCGTCAGCAAATATTTTTCTTATAATAAATATAGTAATTGACTGTAAGTACCGATTAAAAAAATATTAGTTACATTTGGTTGTTATATTTATTAAAACAGGTTGCAACCGTTTATTTATTTATACCACTATTCTACCGGTAGTAGACATAATCGATTATTAACATTCGATTACAGCGTAACAATTAAAATATTTATGTGTACTTATTTTGACACTAAATTTCATAAATAATGAATAATATATCAAAATGGTATATAATAATAAATAATAAATTATATAATTATATAATAACAAATTAATAAGATAACATTAAAATGACACACCAAAAAATATTCCATCCACTGAAGTCCATCCTAGGAAAACTTTGTATTATGGAAGATCAAGATCGTTTAGTCGCCATACTCACAGTATTATAGTGCGAGCGAGTGAATAGATATGAAAGAAAGTATCGGTCGCGTAGCTTGCCGCCCGCTCGGTGCGTAAAATACCTAAATTTGCGAAACGCCGAAATGTAAGAGGGCTCTTAATGAAGAGTGTCTTCGTTGGTTTTCCAATAGAGATAATTTAAAAATTCACCTTAAAGTATTATATTCTGAACTTTCATATAAATTACATAATACTAAATTTGATATTTTGGATGTAAAAGCCAGAGACCTTGCTTCAATGGCTGTTTATGAGAAATATCAAATTCAGACCCGTAAATTACAACGACATGTATCCACTTCATCCCGGAAACGTAATAACGACGTACATATTGAATATCACCAATTTTATCCCCGCTTTAAAAATCTTTCCGATGTCCAGCTTCCAAAGGATGAGTTATCCCTTTTACATAAAGGCCTAAAGTATAATTTAACACCTGTCTCCCAAAAATCGATAGAGACTGGGGCCGTTGACGCGGAGAAGACCGTTGTGACCGGGAAGAAAGATAAAATCGTTAAATGTTTGGTAGCTAAAGAAATTCGGGCTGTAGCCGCATCTTCCCATTACAATCCTGGTTTCCCTATTTATAAATCACTAAAGCAGAGAATAAAGGACAATAACCTCATTGTTACTAAAGCCGACAAAGGCAATACTGTTGTCATTATGGAGAATAGCGGGTACAGCCAAAAGGTTAACGATGTTATTCAATTGACTTTGAGTTATTGGAGTCTGACCCGACCAAAACTTACTTCGGATATTAAAGTATGTATACAACAGTCATCATATGTTTTTCCCTATTACAACTTGTCTCGGAGCAGTTTTATTCCAATGAATCCTCAAGCATCCATTTTATATGGGTTACCTAAAATACATAAAGAACATGTTCCTATTCGTCCAGTTGCCTCATATATAGGTACACCAGCTTATTTCCTTGCTAAAAAATTAAACTTCCTCCTTCGGGAGAAATCTGGTTTCAACCCAACATACAGCCTTAAAAATAGCTTAGATCTCGTTTCCAAAATTAAAGATATTCGTATTCCTTCTAAATCCATATTGTTATCTTTAGACGTTAATAGTCTTTTCACAATTGTGCCAACCCCTGACTGTTTGCGTATACTCGCAGATCTCTTTAATAAACGTCGTCTACATCCCGGGGAAACAAATGTCTTCTTAACTTAACCTCTCTGTATGAAACAAAACTATTTCTGGTTTAATAACCGTTTCTATCTACAAAAAGTAGGGTTAACTATGGGGTCCCCCCTAAGTCCTCTTATGGGCGGACATTTTCATGAATAATTTTGAAAAACAACACATAGTTGTCAATCAAAATATCTTGTACTATTATAGATATGTAGATGACATAATTATTTGCTGGGTTGACACAAGGAGGCAACTGGATGTTTTCCTTAATAAAATAAATAGAGTACACGATAAAATTAAATTTAAGCTTGAATTGGAACAAGATTGTTCCCTTAATTTCCTCAACTTAACAATAACAAGAAAAGAGTATTTGCATATTTTCCAAATTTATCGAAAGCCAACTCATACCGACACATAAATTAGCCACTTTTTATTGTTATATTAATCGTTTATTTAATGTCTCATTAAGTTAAGAAAACTTAACGTAATTTATCAAATTGCGGTCTCTAATAATTTTTCAAAAAATCCGTAGCCTAATGCTAAAGGGCACGCACTACAAAAGGTTCGGGGTACGAATCCGCCATTCGACTACTTTTGTGAACCATTCTTAACACAAACATTTCAAGCTTAACTGGAGTGATCAACTAAGATAAAAGTAGCGTTTAGCCCTGCTATCATTCTTATTTTAAAATAATAAAATACGTGTTATTATTTTTGCAGGTCGCAGAAATGTTAAAAACTATAAGAGTGGAGCTGATTAATCTGTTAGAAGAGAAAATTAATGATCCATGTTTGGATCTGTTGCATTATGAAAAAGGTAACAGGATTATAAAAACTATTGTACAGATTGTAAGTAAGGATTAGGAGGTATAGCCGAATAAAACAGGGTGTGTTTGTTCATACAAGTACATAGCTAAAGAATTGACAAAATGTTTTCAAATTATTAATAGTAATATTTTATACTAAACATTTAGCATAAGTTACCAAATTCTGCTGTTTATAAAACTGTCTAAATTAAGTATTATTTTTCAGAAATAAGTTTTACTAATTTATTTTGTATATTGGAAATATGATTTCTATTGTGTATGAAATGTCTTGAAGAAATTAAAAACATTCATTTAACTTAAAAATAGTTTCTTTAATATTGTTTTAGTAATGTTTAATAACACAAATTTAACTGTATAGTTTTAAAACCACTGACAAATATTGGGCACCGCTGAGGTTGCAAACATTTTTAAAAATATATTTAAAGAAATTAAAAAATATATTATATTAATGTTCCTTATGATACGATCTCTCTTAAGTTTATTTACCATACTGATCATCTCCACTGAGGACAAGACGGCTGGTCCCTTTCTCGCCCAAAAGCTTAGTATAGCTACCGAAGAAACGCAACCAGTGTTCTTGGCACTACACTACAGAGAGGAGGATTGTTTTATGATAATTTTAATTTTTTATACTTATAAATATTGTATATTATTGTGTTATATAAGTATATAAAACAGCTTTAATTTTTGCAAATTTAATGTAAAATTTCGTGCTACATATGTTATAAAGCAGTAATTAAAAATAATACATAGTAAAAGAGGCAAAATCTATTTTGTATATTATTTGAAAAGTTGATTTTAAATGAGTCGTGAAAATATTGACTATTATTTAATGTTCACTAATGCCGTTGACACTCATCGTTAAGATCCTACCTGGTTTAGATTTGTTTGTAGACCTCCAAAATTTTCCAGATTTTTGATTCATGCATTGCTGCGATCTGCTTCAGTTTAATCTGATCCTGGTCATATTGACAAAATTTTAGCTTTAAATATTTGCAAGCTGTGCACATGGCCTCATACATGTGACCAGATGCAGGCTAATTTTACAGTAGCTATAATTGAAACCTAAAACAAGCCTCCCGATAACCATCTCTTACATACCTAATCCATTCCTTTAAGTATTTACATTTTCAGACTCAACTACTTTAATCTCTGACAAATACTTCATTTTGTCAAACATTTGTCATGATTCCCCATACATATAAGACCTGTGTTGAAGTTTGGATAATATGTAATATGGGATCCATATTTCCACATAGGTAATATTACTATATGTTCAAGGGAAGACCACAAATGGTAAAACAACTGGTGAGCCATGACATGATCAGCAACTGAAAAAACCTTAACCTAACAACACTAGAACGCGAACAAATCAGCTTTTTAACATGATTTTTTTTTCTAAACTACGAAATAACTTCGAATATAACAGAATTAAATAATAATATTGTTTCGTTGATATAAATTAAAAAGCCTGAAAGCCTTAAAATTATTTTCTTGAAAAATAATTGACTAACACAATTTCGTGAGATAAGGTTATTATTTAACACGGTTTGAAATAAAAGAGGTATTACGTTTATGGCGACCGAAGTATCATTACGGAAAATTCAATGCTTGCCTGTTGTGACACAATCTATGGAACATTTAAATTTTGTAACAACATTAAGTTCTCGGTATTAAAATCAAATGAAAATACTTTATTTTTGACGAAATTGCTCTCTGGAGGAAACAATAAGAACATCAAATGATTTTTAATGCACTGCTGTATTACTGCGTTATAAAATAGATGACTACTTGATTTCAATTAGGTACTTGTAGAAAATTTTATTGATAATTGTTTGTCGTTCGGGTCATATTTATGGTCATTATTATGGAAGATGTCGTCAATGACCCAACTGTGTAAATATCGTTTTATATAAATGTTTAATAAAGTAAATATTTTGTTTATGTGGTTAATTTATTTGCTACCTATCTGAGAAATATGATAGGGCTCTACCCTCTAGGTTTACTCAAGAATTAAACTTTTCAGTCGAGGAGTCCGTTCAGCCACCACTAGCCTATTTCTGTCATCTGTATTCTGATTTGAAGGGAAAAGGAGTTAACTAATTGCAAGCTTTCATCTCATTCCTCGGGGTTGACAAGACAAAACGCATCTATTGATATTTTTATTTGAAGTTGGCTGCGGGAGTCCAAAGGTTGCGGTAACAATTATATACATCAAGTATATTAGGGATGGGCAAGGGAAAAATATATCGATATTTATCGAATCGATATTTTCAAACTATCGATATATATCGCGTGATAAATAACGATATACCGTCATCATTTGCATGATGTAAGAATAAAGACCAAACTTTTATATTACTGACGGTTGGACGGCGAAAAAGAAAAACGACAACCACACATGAATGCTTTTGTAGTTTCTTTTGTTGTCAAATTTTAAAATATATCGAAATTGATACGAATTCGATACTCTAAAATAAATATCGGTATATTGCGATTAAAAATACCGTCGATATATCGATGTTTTATGAGAAAATATCGATATTTTTTGCCCAAGCCTAAAGTATATTCCTTTTCTACATAGAAGTCGGTCTGGGTAGGTACCATCTTATTTATTCCTGCTGCCGAATAGTATTGAGCCACTTTGTGTTGTTACGGTCTCAAAAGTATAGAGGACCAGTATAATTGCATACTGTGTGGCATATCATTTTGCTTGATGTTAGCAGTAGGTGTACACGGGTTAATGCAGTAGTCATTTTATAGTTGCAAGTTGTTTTCATGACCGTCTCATACTTATATACAAGCGTTTCTGTCTTATAATAATAATAAAGATTGGTCGATGTGATTTTGAATAATAAGTAGAAAAAAGCTCATTCGCGGAATATTTTTACATTGACCGTTCGTGCAAATGGGTGGTTTAATCGCAATCATTAATACCTACTTTGATGCGACTCAGGTCAAATGAACGAATCATTCGCGATTGACACATGTCTACCACACTATCAGCTAAAGGCGGCTACTGACATGCCTGCCGCAGGGGTAGTCTAAAGGCGGCTACTGACCTGCCTGCCGCAGGGGCAATCTAGGGAGCACCGCGATCGGAGCAATGTCGGAGGTGTCTCCGTCTGCCGTTCAGTATGAGAGTGTACGTCTCGCTGGACGCACGTGTTGAAAATAGCGCCAGTTTTATCGAAATATCAATGAATCAGTATATATAGCCTTGGCTCTTTTTTTATATAGAATAAGGGTGACAAATGAGCACAGTCCACCTGATGGTAAGTGGACACTGTGGCCTATAGACACCCACATTTATCAATAAAACAACCGATTAATTAATAATTACAACCATAATATAGTGCTTAGAAGCTGCAGCATAGCTCTGCCACGCTATTTTAGGCTATCAAAGACAATTAAATATGACTAACTTTACTCGTCATAATTTAATATAACCAATTTGTTCGGTGATATAACTTAACTATCTAGTGCTTAGTAACTATAATTTAACTAGTGTTACAAATAGCCAGGATAGTTTTCTAATGATGGTTTTAATAAAATTTATTTACTAAAATTTGTAATTTTGTTTAAATATTTATTTAATGCCATTTTATTTATATTCCAGCAATTTTAATATTATTGGAATATTTACTTTCCCATACTAGCCCTTATGATAAGTTAGGTAACAAATCCTAGTAATGTTACTTGTAAGTTACAACGTTAAAATAACATTCTATCTGCGGGTCTGACTTGTACTCATACGTGTGCTCCGCGCGAAAGTCGCTAAGGAAGTAGGCATAGGTAAAAAATATCGAAATATCGATATTTTTAATAAATATTTCCATATATATCATCGATATTATAAATCACGATATATCGATAAATCGATATTTATATTAGAGTATCGAATTCGTATCAATTTCGATATATTTTAAAATGTTGTATCGTTTTTTTCGTCGTCCAACCGTCAGTAGATCAAATTTTGGACCTTATCTTTACATCATTCAAATGGTGACGATATATCAATATTTATCACGCGATGTATATCGATACTGTTTAAAAATATAGATTCGATACATATCGATATATTTTTCCCTTTGCCCATCCCTACAAGGAAGGTCTTGCGCTCCTGCCGCCCTGCCGCAGGGCCGACTTAAAAAATTGCCCCTGCTTGCCTACACACATCACAATTAAGGAGGCAATTAAGGGTCAGGCAGGGCTGCAGAGAGCAAGACCTTCCTTGCTCCCTAGATCGGCCCTGCCGTTGTCGCGTATGTAGCTTTCATATTATTCAAAGTACTCTGTGTATGTAGCGCAATTGGGGAAATTTCAATCAGTTCGTTGCGACCATAGATAAGAGTGTATATACGGAAAGTTGCGACTTTCGCGCGGAGCACACGTATGAGGACAAGTCAGAACCGCAGAAAGAACGTTATTTGAACGTTGTAACTTACAAGTAACATTACTGGGATTTGTTACCTAACTTATCATAAGGGCTAGTATGGGAAAAAACATATTCCAATAGTATTAAAATTGCTGGAATATGAATAAATGTCATTAACTAAATAAAACAAAAATACAAATGTTAGTAATTAATTTTATTAAAACTCATCATTAGAAAACTATCCTGGCTATTTATAACACTAGTTAAATTATAGTTACTAAGCACTAGTTAATTATGTTATATCACAGAATAAATTGGTTATATTAAATTATGACGAGTGAAGTTAGTCATATTTAATTGTCTTTGATAGCCTAAAAACAGCGTGGCAGAGCGTGCAGTTTATAAGCACTATATTATGGTTGTAATTATTAATTAATTAGTTGTTTTATTGATAAATGTGGGTGTCTATGGGCCACAGTGTCCACTTACCATCAGGTGGACTGTGCTCATTTGTCACCCTTATTCTATATAAAAAAGAGCCAAGACTATATATACCGATTCATTGATATTTCGATAAAACTTGCGCCATTCTCAACGCGTGCGTCCAGCGAGACGTACACTCTCATCATAGATAATATACTATATAGGGTAACTCTCATAATGAACGGCAGGCGTGTGTGTAGAGACAGCTCCGATATTGCCCCGATCGCTGTGCTCCCTAGATTGACCCTGCAGCAGGCATGTCAGTAGCCGCCTTAAGCTGTAAGATAAGTAGTAACTTCAGTTTTATTAAAAATAGTATAAAACAATATAAGATTTTAAAATTTACTACCTCATGCCTTTTTTTTAATGTAACGGTACAAGACCCCCAACTCGTCACGCGGGTGCCGGGTGTCGGACAAGCGATTATGGAAACATGATCTCACCGCGTCCTATAGACGGCGTTGTGATCATTTAGTTAGTTTGTGCCTAGAACGCTGAATACTTAAACCAGCGTCGTGCACCATAGATAATATTAATAAAATAACTGTAGCGCCGTACGCCGTAAGTACGCACATAATAGAGGTTCTGGCATTGCTAACTGGATTACCAAGCACATTGCAGCAGCGCAGTGGATTTTTCCAGTTAAATTAACTATCAATAATTTTAAGTTTGTGACTAAGTAAACCGTTTCTGATAAAAATAATAAGAACGCACTCTTGCAAACTCGTGTTTTGTTTAATAATAAAGTTACACCTTTATCTACCTCTCAGAGTTGGGTACAGGCCTTCCCTAATTTCTGAGATGTTTTTTGTTTGGTGCCAGACTGGTCCGCGAATGATTGCTTTTATTGATCTGACATTTTGGGGGACAAAGCTGCTCGCGTCCGTAGGATTTACTTGAATTCTGATTCCCTACACATCCCCTGGGTAGTGCTAAACGAGCAGCACTACATACTGGTGGTAGGTTGGTCCTTTACTAGTGAGAGGCCCGGCCGATTATTAGTTACCACCCACCTGGTAAAGTCATACCGCCAAATGATGAAAGTCGTGTTCCGGTTCCATTATTACGATAGTGAGACCGTTACAGAAACCAAAGTAACAAAATTCTTAGATCTTTATATTAACAACAACCAGTGGAGTAGCGTGCCTTAGAGGGGCCCTGTACCAAAATTTGTCGGGGGGCCCAAATGAAGGGTAAAGATTTTTCATAAAAGGAACAAAAACTCTCGTATTGAATTAAAATAAACCTAGCAAGCAACAGCATAGCAAAGTGGCGAAGCAATCAGCTTTGTAGCGGTTTCTAACGGAAAAAAATTCAAAATAGGAGGTTCAGATGCCTGGGTGATCAGTAATCGATTGCTCAAAACAGAATTTGAAAATTCGAAACCGTTCTCGAGATAATCGTGGGACAGACGGACAGACGGACAGACATCGTGAAATCAATAAGTGACTTCGCAAGCTTCGCCACTTAATAATTATATATTGATTATAAGTTATTACTTACAATTAATACTCCTAGGAGCTAAGCTAGCCAAACAATTCAAACCAACATCACATAGAAGTCCTTAGAATTTTTACTTACCTACCTACGTTCGGGGCCTCTGTGGCCCGGGGGCCCCGTATCATTGATACGGCTGATACGGCGGTAGCTAGCCCCTGACAACAACTTAAAGTGGGAGACTCACACAGAATATATTTTCAAAAAAGTTAAACCAATTTTTTTACGCTCTACATGTACGTATCCAAAGTAGTTAATGAATATGCTTTACGGACGGTATAGCACGGCTTTGTATCTTCTACTGTGCGCTACGGTATAATTTTTGGGGCAATGCTACAAGGCGCGAAGATATATTTAAAGCGAAAAAAGTGTGTGAGTGCTATTGCAAATATACCGAGTACTGCTGTAAACCACAATTAAAAAAAATTAAGTTATTGACATTTCCCGCTACGCATGTTTATGAAGTTGTGACATTTGTAAAAACTAATCCTGAAATGATTACTTAATAACAAAGAATCGACGTAAAAGTTTTCGGTTTATTATATAAAATCTATAATAAGGTCCCATCTATGTTTCATCAGAGTTTTGGCAGGAACATGACCGGCGGCGGTTTGCTGCTCCTGTATTATTGTTTAAATAATGGTTTGAAGTGGACTTTGATATGTAAAAGTGATGCGATTTTGTATATTAAATGTCTGCGCATGTGAACTATTCAAGGCGCCTATTGAGATACCATCGCCAACCGTCAGCTGTCTGCTGGCTCAAGTTGCCGTCAAAATCTCCCAAGGGCTGCACAATGTGACGCATCAACATATTGTGAAGCAGTATACTATGAAAGGATAAATATTATAATATATTGTAACTTCAGGCTCAGAAGGGCTAGATCCCAGAGCCGTAAAGCCAGTTATTAAGAAGAAGATATGTTTCATCAAATTATGGAGTGTAGAGTAGAAGGAGGACCATCTCTGTATATGAAAAGTGTCCCTAAAATCGCGTCCAATAAGGGTGGCGCTGCAGTAGCATAGGATAATTAAAAAAAAAGCGCCAAAATTAATTAGAATAAGCTGGTGAAATAAACAAGGACCTGCTTGGTTTTGTTCTACGTAAATAGTTGAGGTTTTGTATACTGGCATTTTACTAACTACTCTAGTCACGAAATTTTTTAAATATTTGAATTCAGCTGACTTCACGCCGTCTAGAACAGCTATGTTCATATCGTAGTTTTTCAGACGCCAGCGCTATTGTGGTAGGTTTTGGAACCTCTATTTTCAGTAAATAGTAGGACACTTTTTCAACTTTCGATCTTTATAAGATGGTTCTCCTTCTACTCTACACTCCATACATCAAATGTATGGAGTGTAGAGTAGAAGGAGGACCATCTGTGTATATGAAAAGTGTCCCTAAAAACGCGTCCAATAAGGGTGGCGCTGCAGTAGCATAGGATAAATTTAAAAAAAAGCGCCGAAATTAATTAGAATAAGATGGAGAAATAAACAAGGACCGACCAATCCGCTTGGTTTTGTACTACGTAAATAGTTGAGGTTTTGTATACTGGCATTTTACTAACTACTCTAGTCATGATTTTTTTAAAATATTTGAATTCAGCTGACTTCACTCCGTCTACAACAGCTATCTTCATATCGTGGTTTTTCAGACGCCAGCGCTATTGTGGTAGGTTTTGGAACCACTATTTTCAGTATATAGTGGGACACTTTTTCAACTTTCGCACCTTATAAGATGGTTCTCCTTCTACTCTACACTCCATAATAAAATATTTAAAAAAAAAATTTTATACATTTCTAATGAGGGCTAATAATCTTCCACTCACCAGATGTCGCTAGTAGCGACTAAGGTAAAGTTTTTTGTTACACAGTGTCGGTTAATTGAGAAATTAGTTTTAAATAATAGTTTATCATTATCTAGAGTATTATATTAATATATAACACAATGCGTCAATGGTTTTTTTTAGCTTTTTTGCACATTATAACTCTTTTTTTTTAAAGTAGTCTTTCAGTTATATTTATAGGTTGGTTTATTCATTTCTAATGAAATTAAAATATAATATAACTAATAATACAGAAAGAAACCTTAAAGATTACATCATTTTCCTAAGAAATTATCGTTCCCGCTATGAAATCTGTCAAATATTTTACCTTAAAGTGGCGCCGCCCTGGTGGCAGAAAAAGTCGTGGATGCCCTCATTGAGAAATGATACTGCTCATCTCAATCGATGAATATTTAAGCGACGCATCAGTAGGCATATTATAATGACATGGCATAAAATATATATTTTTTGTTATTCGATTAGACTAGACTATATATTGTTGTAAATATCCCATTAATTAATAATCGCATCATTGTTGAATATTCTAATAATGTAATAGATATAATTGTAGCTATAATATATATACATATGGCATATACCTAAGGGTTGAATAAAGATCTCTTCTGTCTCATTACCTGTATTCATTCACAAATAAATAAAATTTGAATTTGGATCCGGTATGACGTTAGATTAAATCCATTTCTTTGGGAGAGTGGGTCTGGACAGTTGCATTGCGCATAAGAACCGGTTGCGACGCGGCCGTTTCTTAGTGTCAGGTGCCTGGTTGTGGAGGTTAGCGGGATCCGAAGCACGGTTAGCACCGCTGGCTGAACGTAGATAGTTGGGGGCTGAATTAATGAACCAGCTACTCATGAAAGGCTGCCCCGCCATCTTACGAAAAATCCTGGGATGGCTCCACCATGCCGGTTGGCGACCGGAGGAGAGGGCCTGGTGTCGATTTTCTGGAGGGTTCGGGCGTCCCCGCGATTTCCATGGTGGGTACCATTGATGCTGTGACTCTGTTTGTGTCCCTAGGTTATATGTGTGACGCCATGTCCAACTGCCATTCTCTCAACCTATTCACTCCACCATTTATGAAAATAAGGAAAAAGAAGAGTAAGTTTGTACAGCGGTTGCACTCAAATCTCTCTCAAATCAAAAATCAAAGTGCACCTTACAAACATACGAGGCCTGCACTGTAATCTCAATGCAGTCTACTACCACCTTGAGACTGACAAGCCGCACTTACTCTTCTAGACTGAGATGCAGATCAGATGTCCTCTAGATGCGTCGTACCCTGGCTACATTGAGTACATATTGGAGCATAATTTCTATCAGCGCGCCGGATTCTGCGTTTTCGTCCGCAACGAAATCTGCTGTAAGCGTTTCCGTCACCTTGAAGACCCCACTTTCTCTACGATCTGGGTATTGATAGACACAGAAATGGATAAAATTATTTTATCTTGTGTCTACCGATCGCACATCGGTAACTAGGAGACAACTAGGCTATTTGAACACCTCATTCGGTAGCACAGTTGGTTTTTCTGAAGGACTTTAATCCCTGTCATCAGGACTGGCTGTTCCCATACCAGAAGACCGACCATGCTGGGTGAAAGGCGTGGAAAAGCAGCGACAAGGCGAAAGCTGGTACAACAAGCGACTAGGAAAACTGATGTGGATGGGCACACAGCCAACTGCCTCGACCTTCTGCTGACGACTGATCCAGACAGGTACGATGCTTAGCTTACCTCACCCTTGGGAACTTCTTACCAGTCTGGTGAAATCTGTGTCGTCATATTCCCCACCTAATTAGGATTTCTACTAGTTACGATTAATACAAGTCAGCAAATTGGGGTGAGATGCGGCATTTCTTTGCAGCTTATCCTTGGCGGCAGGTCTGCTTCTCGTCTGAAGATCCGTCGAGCTGCGCGGATGCCATAACCGATGTGCTAAGTCAAGCGATGGAACATTTCATCCCCTTTGCTGACGTGCCCATTGGTGCTAAAGCTAGCCTATGGTCCAACGCCGAGTGCGCTCGTGCTGAAAAGCACAAGCATGTGGCGTACTTATCCTGGGTCGATGCTCGAGACCGCAGAACTTCAGATGTTAGCCTTAAGAAGAGAGCATTTAACCAAGCCGCCAAGTCCTGCAAAAAGGCATTACGGCAAGCTAGTTTCGACCGCAATAAACGCATCGGTACAAAGCTCTCTGTCAAACCATCTGGCAGTAGAGCTTTTTGGTCTCTCGCCAAAGCGGTCGAGACAAACTTCTGCCGGTCTACACTGCCTCCGCTGGTAAAACCAGATAGCTCACTGACACATGTACCTAAGTAGAAAGCGGACTTATTTGCTTCTCTTTTTGCTTGAAATTCGCGTCTGAACAATATACCATCTCAATTACCAACAGCGTACTACCTCAATTACCTCACAGCGGTACCGGCTTTTTGTCAGAGGTTCGTATCACCAACAAGGAGAACCTCCTTGTTGGTGATACGAACTTCATGAACAACCTCATAAAACCATGTGAAGTCTAGACGTGAACAAAGCTAGTGGACGTGATGGTGTACCAGCTATAGTTCTAAAGGTCTGTGCACCTGAGTTGTATCCTGTATTAACGCGCTTGTTCCGCCTCTTCAACGCTCACCTCATGGCATACCTAGAGCAGAATGATCTCCTCACCTTCTAGCGTATACCACTCACATATGGGGCGAAGCCGTCGAAAACAGTGGTGAAGCACTTACTGTTTTCCAAAACCAAAGTGAAAGGGTCCAGCAGTTAGGAATTAGTCTTTTAAAGACGTTCTATCCCAAAACTCCGATCACACCACGTTGAGCCCGGGAACAACGAGGTGGATGTGAACCCCGTGAAGGAGTGTCACACAAGAGCGTCCGCTGGACTTTCCTTAAAAGAAAGGTTGGACGATTAAGATTACGGTTCCTCTTGAAGTGGTCCCGGTCCCGTCGTCCCTTTATATTGTGGACTGTATTCAATAGATGGTGGAAGATACTTTAGGAAAGAAAACAGCGATTTACCTTCAAAATTTCCCCATAAGAGTGCAATGTTGACTTTCACTAATTTCCTATCACTTCCCTATGCACTTTTCTTTCTTGCTTTAAATAGAAACTGGATGTTTCGAAGGCCTTTGACAGGGTTACTCACGCTAGTCTATTGGGCAAGCTTAAGCGTACGAGTTGACTGGGTGAAGGACTTTCGGAGTGTACGATTTCTCCGAGTCGTCGTCGTCGTCGATGGCTGCTCGTCCTGTCCTATCGCGACAAACGCCGGAGTTCCTCAGGGTTCTCTCCACAACTCTCTTTCTGCTACATATAAATGATCTGCTAATTCCTGGTATCTATGGGTATGCAGACGACAGCACAGTTGTGGAGAGATTCTAACCAAGTGTCCGGGCCAGTCGGTATCAAATCCAGTCTGAAAGAGAGGCTTTGGTGGAGCGTGTGAATCTTAGACTACAGGCAGTCTCCGAATGGGGCGATGCCAATCTCGTGAAATTCAACTCCTCCAAAACACAAGCGTGTCTTTTCACCGCTAAAAAGAGCCCGCTCACCTTGGCTACAACTTTCCAAAATGTATCCCTGGAGTACACGGACCGCCTTCACTTGCTAGGAGTTGCATTTTCTCCGAACCTCAACTTTGGGCGGTTCATTGAGTCCAGAGTCAAAGCAGCCGCAAGGAAACTTGGTGTCCTTGCAAGGGTGCGACGGTACTTCACGCCGGGGCAGTTTCTTACCTCATATAAAGCGCAATTTCGATAGTGCATGGAGTAGGTACTGCTATCACATATTGGCTGGTGCTGCAAAATGCCACCTGGCAGTTTTGGACTCAGTGGATAGACGTGCTAATAGGCTTATTGGTGACTTTGATTTGGTTGAAACCAATCTTGTCATCCTCGAGCACAGGCGCAGAGTAGCCAGTCTCTCGGTATTCTATAGGATGCATTTCGGTGAGTGTGCGCAGGAATTACACGCTTTAATTCCTCCCTCTCCTTTCCACCATCGGACAACCAGACGATCGGCGGGTCTTCATCCCTTTGTTGTCGATATTCCACGCATTAGAACCAAACGGTTTGCTTCTTGTAATGCGTATAGCAAGGGAGTGGTATAATTTACCTTCGTCTATCTTTCCGTCCGAATACAATCTGGGCGTTTTCAAGGTAAGAGTGAATAGGCTTTTGTTACGCTATGACAGTGCGATTTACCATCTAAGGCTGCATCACCACTTACCACCAGGTGGGATTGTGGTCCACATTTCCTCACGATGTTTTCCTTTACCGACTAGCACGTGACAAAACAGTGCTTAAAATTGCAACTAATAAAAAATCAGAAACATTTATTTCAATCCATAGAACAGGTCCTCACGTTATAACAATAAAACAGTTGTAGCCTGAAGCACGGAACCCTGCTCTTCCATACCAATAGCATTAACAGGCCAAGAACATTTTCTTTTCGTGTAACGTAGAACGGAACTGTTAATAATCACCTGTGTGATTAATGAATTATCGCAGCGCCGGAAACCTTACTTCATAACACTGCTTCTCTTTCTGTATATATGTATTTTTTAAACCGACTGCGTGACAGCAATGACAGGGTTGTGCTTTTGTTGCATATAGATAGGTATGTAAGTAAAGTAAAGTAAAGTTGCAGCCTATATACATCCCACTACTGGGCACAGGCCTCCTCTCATTTCTGAGAGGGTTTTAGGGCAAGGAAATGTCCGTCGCGCTGCCCTAATTCGTGTTGGCGAACTTCACATGTTTTCGAAATATTTTTTTCTTATTTCTCAGACATGCAGGTTTCCTCACAATGTTTTCCTTCATCGCCGAACACGTGGTAAATCAGCACTTAAAATTGCAATTAACAATTTAATTGGTACCGGCGGGGATCGAACCCGGGGTGCTCGAGTACTGTGAAGCTTACAGCGAGCGCTAACCATCTGACCTACCACGGCTCTATAGGACGGATAGGTATGTGGAAAAAGGTAATCTCAAAGTATTCAATATTTAATAGTGAAATGGTTGTAGGCATAAAATTACGGGGTAAAATACATAATTAGGCAGTTTTTTGATTTTTTAGTTTACCTTTTTCTTGATATTTTAAGTTAGTAACTTTGCCATATGTTGGAAACCGCATTGTTGGATAAGATGCGTAAATACTGCATAAAAACGAAAATAACGTATTACTTGTATAAATTGTATTATTAGTTTTTTGATTGTATTGACAATATATTTTGTATAAACAAAATAAATTGTAAAAGAAAATAATATACTTAAACATCTTTCATATTAATAATATAATCGGTTTTTCTATTTCTATAGACGGCTTTTAGCTTTTACAATACCTAATCATCAGAGAGTCATTCCATCAGATGCTTAGACTGGCGACGGTATTGCGATGACTAATCAGATTGCCTTGATTAACTGCAAACTATAATGAATACATTAGAATTACTTTAAATGTTTTATTTTAACACTAAAATAACTATATACTAAAATAAAATAACACACAAAGGAGTCACATCCAAGTAGAAGCGGATCCGTGTCAGTCAGTAGAAGCGGATCAGTATTAGGGCATCGAGAACCGGTTTCTTTCCAGGAACCGGTTCTTTCGGTTCTAAATTTTTGCCGGAACCGGGTACCCGGTTCTTTCGGTTCTTTTCTTTCTTTTAGGTTGGAGGCTATTTCCTTCAATGTAAATAACGATAATAATATTCATAAAGAAAACAGTTTATTGCAAATCGTGGGATAAAGTAATTATTCAAGTAATCATTGCAATAGTTTCTTTCTAATTAAATATAATCAAACATCTCACTAACTAGGAACATTAATTTTACAATTGTACGTTAACATAATTTAAAAAGATTCTATTCTATTATAACATTACAATATTTTATCATAGAATATATTTTACGGATACTGTTATTATAACATACCATAAATCAGCTCACTTATGAAAAAGAAATAGTTTTAATTAAACATTACTTCTTACTTTACTTAAATAAAAAACGCAGTAAAATTTATGCATGCAAATTTTTATCACTCATAGACGAGCGCGGCCTATTGCAGACGAAGAAAATATTCGCTCTGGCTCTACACTTGTGGGCGAAATAGTTTTTAAATGTTCATAAGGTATCGATAAGTAGTACTCGTTATCTTTGCCTACCATTTTAAAATAGAGCCATTTCAATTCTCACAGTAGTAATTAAGTCACTTTCTTGATCTGTAGATTCAGTAGCAGTATTAACAGCTTTAGACAGCTCTCTATTAAATTCCTCTTCATTTGTTAGGGGGGATTCATGTTTTTTAACTTCCTGCAGATTTTGACTTCCAACTGCGGGAATTTCTTCAAGGGATACTTTTTTTCTAGCTTTTGTGCGATTTTTTTTAAGAATAAGGATGACTAACGGGCACACACACAGGCCACCTGATGGTAAGGGTTTGCTGTGGCCCATAGACATCTACATGTAGCCTCGATGACGAATCAAAATGCAAATGCGTTGTCACCCGTGAGGAGTAAGACTGAATGCCTCGTTTCCAGTAAAAAGGGTATCCGGTTCTCTACACTCACCATACAGAGTAGCGTATTCTGTGAGAGCGTGGTTCTTCCCCGTTCGAGCCGACCCATTCATACCAGTAACAACTATACCACTAATATAACTGTAGCATAGCTC
The DNA here is from genome assembly GCA_033319125.1 of Parnassius glacialis. NCBI lineage: Eukaryota > Metazoa > Arthropoda > Insecta > Lepidoptera > Papilionidae > Parnassius > Parnassius glacialis. The sequence continues at coordinate 30,009,280 of JAVANC010000022.1, read as the reverse complement.
TACCACGTAAACGTTTTCAATTTCGTGTAACATTTGATCATTTGTAGGCCGGAAAAGATAGTTGCATCGTCCATACTGGCATAATAACTGTCAGGGTTGGTTAAGTATCGCAATATTGATGCTTGCATGTTTTGACGTGACAACGTCTTATAAATCGATGAAGCTGGCTGCACGCACAATAAAACATGACTCATGCGGCGTTACCTCGCTCTGAGGCGTTACATTTAAAGTGCAAGCGAGAGCGCGGAACGAGCGACAAAGAGACACAATCGGCCTCCGCGTTCAGCATGTCCGCATGGACAGCTGCTATACAATAATACATTTACATGTTTTCGTCAAGTATGACGTGCAGTGAAAAGTGAATGTGGTGTCAATTGTTTATAGCAACGATAATTGCGGCGATAAAGGTAATGATTCTTTCGATATTAAATATTTCTTATGACGTTGTCACGTTCAACTATCGTCAGTAAACCGACTTTACAGACAACTGATTTTTTTTTATATTGTTTTCGCAATGCAGTGACCATTTTATTACTAAGATGAGTATTCATTTCAATTAATTTTCTTATAGCAAACTTTAAAGAAACATCGGCTGTAGTCAATGCTGCATCGTGACGGGATAGAGCTACTACGATAATTTTAATAACAGCCAATATCTTATTTAACTCTTCTATGTTTGTCCAGTCTTCCTCAGTAAATACCTACAATATCAGATTTGAAATCTTCAGAACTTCAGAAAACGGTTTAACATCGCGACTATGCTGCTCCATCGTGTATTTACATCTAAAACCAAACAATATTCTTGTCCAAAATCAGCTATGATATGCTTTTGAAGAATGTCGTTACTCTTTGTGGAGGAACCCTTGAAAATGTTTACCAAATTAAATTAAATATCATTACACATCCTACTGTATGCCATAAATAGCATAAATGATTAATAATCTCGTTTTTTATAACACTACATTGCAGTGATATACTTTTTAAGAAATTTTGTAAAGGAACCGAAAGAACCCGGTTTTAATCAGTATAGAAGGACATCATCATAAATATCATAAATAGGACCAATATAGGTATGGGGGCCATTTAGCCGTATTCTCCAAATAATACTCAATAATTTTAATTCCTACTACATTAATCTTATAATAATAATTATCTTTAAATATTTGTACTTTTGACGTGGCATCGAAACTGACTAGGTCCATCATCAAAAACAATCCTACATTTCGTCAAATACAACATGAAAATCTTTAAAGGCATGAGTACATCGAACAGGGTGTATTGACCGCAAATATAAAATATTGCCACATCAATCACAGACATGCGGTCGAACAAAACGTTCGGGCCTAGAAACAGCGAACCTTAACGACCTTCGACCACAAATAGGGTTGCCGTACTTGAAAAAAATGCGGAGTTTATTTTTTTAAGTAAGCAAGCACACCGATGATCTGTTCTGTACTCAACAAATCATACAGGTACAAATAATAATAGATGACTTGTCACCCCTGCACGGCTAGCATGGGCTGGGGACAAAAATTTTATCCACCGATTATATCCACTAACAAGAGATAAAATTATTTTGTCCCTATGCCAAAGCACGGCAACGAGGAGAAGTATATCCCCGTTTGACATAACGAGTAGATGTATATCTCCCGTCCGTAGCATGGTGCCAAATTAAAGACAAAAAAATTATGATTTTTTGACATTTGAAAGGGACAATTCTATCTTAGTTCATTGGACGTGGGTTTAAGTTTATATTCATACAAAAAATATATCTAAGTCTAAGTCTATCTCCCATTTTATCTACTGTGGATATTATATCCACCAGTGTGCCCATGCTCGAAGGGTGGATAAAACTAAGCGAGGGGATAAATATTTTCTCCTTTCCCCGGGGATAAAATTGTCTTCGGCCCATGCTAGCCCTGCTGGAGGACGAAGATGAATTCCTCGTTGGTTTTAATTGGCTATCCATTACTTCTTGACTTAAGCCAGTTTGATTTACCTTTAGGTCACTTCCTAATCGCGAAAGGAATCATAATATTTCTTAATCAGTATTTTCATTTATATGTATAAACCAAGGAGGTTGTATATTATATTATAACCTCCTTAGTATAAACCAAAGTTATAATTAATTAACCGTGGACAGAGTGAAAGAGGGAAAATGAAACAGCTTCAACTACTGAAAATTTATAAAGAACTGTGAGATATGGTGAGACCTATGTTCAACAGTCAACTTTTAAAAGACTGTAATGGAAGTAAGTAATATCACTTTATTGCCACGTTTAACCGACCTTTACCTACATGACTACTAGCAAGTGGCAAAATAAAAAAATTATACAACCGACTTCAATATAAACTATTAAAGATAACTCAAAAACTACTGGTCAGACCTTGGTCAAATTTATATGGAACCACATAAGAAGTACCAGCTTTAAATCAAAAGAGAATCATCGAAATCGGTTCATCCAGAAAAAAGTTATGAAGTAACACACATAAAAAAACATACAGTGGAATTGAGTACTTCCTTCTTTTTGAAGTCGGTTGAAAAACTTAATGTTATACTCGTATCTATTTATAGTGGCGTAAGTTAAAATGTGTTGAATTTCTTATTGACAACGCGTGTGCTTATTTATAAAAAATAAAAATAACAATCTTATACCTACAGAGCTAGAGCGACCTTGTAGAGTTGATGGCTCCAGTACACGTTGGCCGAGCGCGCTCGCCGAGTGCGTTCGGCCAACGTGTACTGGGCCGTTTTGTGTGTATTTGGCGTTTGCGGCCAACACTCGCCCACAAGCCGTATAGTGTCGGTTTTCCGTGCACAAATCAAAGAAATTTGTCGCAAGCCGCAAATAGCGATCACACGTTGGCCGAGTGTTCAGTTCATAGTTACGCGTCAAAGTAGACTGTAGTGTCGGCTTAATAAAATTGTTTTAACATGGCGACATGGACTAATGAGGAAATATTTATTTATTTATCAGTTTATGAACACACATAATTCGATATGAAAATGGTAAAAACATAATATGTACAAAGGCACTGCCTATTCCATGATGAAATTTCTTCCAGCAGGCCTATTGAAGGATAGTTGAAGGAAATAGAGGTAGTCAAAATGTGCATTTACATAAATATACATATACACATATACAATACAAATATATACATACACACACACACACATATATATATATATATATATATACGCATGTATATATATATAAATAAATATTATATATTTGAAAAAATATATAATTCAATATAATATATTTTTAATGTTACTTATATGCATACCAACACATTACGATTTAATAATTATGGAGTGAAATATTTAGGTTCATAGATTAAATCTCACAATGAATCAGTTATATGAAACCCCAAACATGAGCAACATAAAAATAAAACCAGAGTAAGTAACTTGCCTAACTGCATTAAATAATACATGTTTAGTTGCGATTTCAGAGTACCTACCTAATGATAAATATTATTATAAATTATCTCTGCGTGTATGTTGCTCAGGGATAATGTAGCTTAGGGGCTTCTTTTGGGCTATGTTTTATTTTGAAAAAAACCCCCAGCGAAGCGGGCACGGGTCAGCTAGTAGATCCTATAAGGGTTTCTTTTTTCCTTTTGAGGTCGGAACCCTAAAAAGGACAAACTAGGATTATTGTTGTATGTGTAGTTTTTTTTTCGTTCACTCTGAGAAGAGTGAAGCGCTGTATAAGTATATGACATCGGCCGCGATTGCCCTAACGTCCATCATCATCTAGCTACCAACGCAGAATGAAACACGCCAACGTGTGAACGGCACCACGAAAATCTGCCGAGCGCGCTCGCCAAGCGCGCTCGGCCAACGTGTACTGGAGCCATGACAGTAAAGCCCAACCTCTCCGTTCCGCGTTCGAAGTGTGAATAATCACAAGAAAACAGAACAACACATCGGTCAAGTGCCAACTTTCAATGAATGAGCGTGATGAACTAAATTCAGAAATGTCTTTGTGCTTTGGAACGGAATGTGAAAAGAACCATTATTTTAAATATTATTTTAGGAACATGTTACGGCAAAGTAAAATTTAATTAAGAGCCTATAAACGTATTACTCCTTTTAATCCTAAGGGTTTCAGGCTTTTAAGGCAAGACAGAACCAGCCACATTGTCTCGAGCCGTGTTGGCAAACTTTATATATACTCAAAATGTTTTTATGCAATAGTAGATATTTATTATAGTATTAATATCATTGTTTGTATTATATTTTTATATATGTTAATCGGACACTGGCAGCCCTCAACATTCAGAAAGTAATTTTTCACGCGGAGGTAAAAAATTGGGAAGGCCTCTATTCTCGGGCGATTCCAATAGTTCGAGCCCTGCTCGTAAAATGCACGTGTGTTCTGGCCGAGTTACATGTGTACGTACTTTAAAGAGCAAACTTTTGGGTGAGGACCGTCCAAATTTCGAGCACTAGTTAAATATGGACAAGCATTTCCATGTGCTCTTCCGTTTTAACTTTTCATATTCCTTGAAAAATATTTGTCGTGACGTCAGGAAGTAAAACTCGTTTAATGGATAATAATGTGACGTTAATACAAAACATATAGAGTACCTACCTACATAAACAAAAAATATTTAACCTACTCAAAAATAGGTAGAGCTTAAAACTTTAGACAAGGCTCTACAGGACGATGTTTTAATTTGTTACAATACTTTAAAAAAATAAAGATTACTCTTCTTATCATATATGGTTAGTGGCACGGTTTTTAACAGGGGTAGAGCCAGGCGGCAGCTTTTGCTGTCGCATGGATGGGCCGGCTCGAACCGGGGTGGTACCACGACCTCACAGAATACCAGCGTGAAGTAGAGGTTTACCTCTGCGTTTCGCTCGGTGAGTGCAGGTAGCCGGAGGCCCTTTTTACTGGAAATGAGGCATTTCATCCTAGTCCTCACGGGTGAAAACGCATCTGCATTTTGATCTGTAACAGAGGATAGATGTAGATGTCTATGGGCCGCAGCAACCACTTACCATCAGGTGTACTGTGTGCTCGTTTTTCACCCTTATCCTACACAAAAAAAAAACGGTGGCACGCGTAACCCTTTGATTAGTGATCCTACGCGCGAGTCTGATATATTGATGGGCTCCGTGAACGGTGCATCCGCGCGGTGTAGCTCAAAACTTCATGAACTTAAACAAGGAACAAATACCATAGGAAGAAGCCTCTTCATAGAACCTTAGCATAAATATTATTAAATACCTAACATATGTGATGCTAATACTGAAAAACCGCATTAATGATTACTCTTAAAAGTTTCTTTTCAGCGCCGCCTATTGTTCAATAGTGCCATGTTTTATAATTATTTGATATTAAACATTATTACACTGCATAGATGGCGCTGAACTATCTTATTAGATTTTTTAAATTACTGGACATAATTATGCAAAAAGGCCCCATCCCCAACTCACAAACAGCTACTTTTAAATTTTAAATTTTTGTTCACTGCTACATTTTCTAGAAATTTCTTTTTTAAATGTTAAAATCTACGATGTTAAAGCTTATTTGTGACATATTTAACTCATATTTGACAAGAGTGTGTATTGGATCATTTTTGCTTAATTACGACCAATTAGTTAATAGCTGGTTGATGTTATTAATAACTTAGTTCGTTTAAATACTTTTTATTTTAATAGTTCCATTAATAACAAAATGAAAATAATGTACAATTGAGGAAATAAGTTTTGTGTTACCTTCATGTTCTTTAAGGATACTATTGTATATATTTAATTTGAAATACAATAATCCTTGATTTTCTAACGTGTAACCACACACTCTCGTTTCAGCCATTATGAATCGCATCACGTACCGGTCGGCTCGTAATTGGCGCCATTTACTGTCCCTGGCCGTCGCTTCGTTACACGTTTTTGGTCCCACGTCCAACGCAAACCAATATCCCTAGACCGTTGTAAGGCTTATATAATATATTCTGGATAACAATGCTCGAATATGAACTTCATCGTAAAGTTAAAATAAAGTTTTCTTCGAATTATTATAAAAACAAGATTTGTGGAAGGTCCTTTATTTTTCGAATTATTATAAAAACAAGATTTGTGGAAGGTCCACTAGTACCTATTGTTTTACATGGAAATATTAAATTAGGTCAAATTATTATCTGCTTATTATTAATGTGCAAACACTAAGTTAAAGTTAAAGTTACACCCTATATACGTCCCACCGCTGGGCACAGGCCTCCTTTCATTTCTGAGAGGGTTTTAGGGCAAGGAAATGTCCGCCACGCTGCCCCAATGCCTGTTGGCGAACTTCACATGTCTTCGAAATATTTTTTTTCTTATTTCTCAGATATACAGGTTTCCTCACGGTGTTTTCTTTCACCGCCGAGCACGTAGTTAAAAGAGCTAAGAGTCGTCGTAGCTCAGATGGTTAGCGCTCGCTGTAAATATCACAGTACGCGAGTAACCCGGGTTCGATCCCCACCAGCACCAATGAAATTGTTAATTGCAATTTTAAGTGCTGATTTACCTCACGTTCGGCGGTGCAAACACTGAGTGTCGAATTAATGTTATATTTCAGTACACAAAATTTTTGTACACTCGAACAAAAATGTTGGAATTATTACTTGTTTTAAAATAAAATGCATCACCGAATTCGCTATGTGGAAATTAAGCTATGTTTAAAAATAAAAATAAAATGCAAAGTAGGTAAACATAAACCGTATCCTGCGAATACCCTAATGGCAGCTCCGTTATCAACTAAGGCACTGATTTCATTCAGTAAGAACGAATAAATCAACGCGAAAGCCGAAAGGCGACAATAAATTTCGTCCCAATCCTGGTCATCGTCGACCCAAAAGGCGTTTTAGCGCTAACCCAGGGACGGACCTTTCCGCTAAATAAATCCCTTATCTGCATACGGCAAACCTTTCTAGGGTCCAGCTTAATAAATTCAGGTTGGGTCTTGCGAAGTTTCTTTTGGATATAACATAGAGTTGTTTTATCCAAAAGAAAACTATAATGGAGTGAAATTATTCCATTTTTTAAATATTCTATTTTAATAATATAGTTTTTAATAATTTATTATTATATTTCCATATTTGAATCGGATTTTAATCACAAGTTCATGAGTTTAAGTTTTTTTGCGCGGAAAACGATTTCTTTTTGTAAAAGTAGCCTAAGTTACTCCTTATAACATTAGCTATCTGCCAGTGAAAGTTCCATCAAAATCGGTCCAGTTGGTTTGGAGATTAGCTGGAACAAACAGAGAGACAAAAATTTAAAAAATGTTTTTTTTTTAATATAAGTAGGTACCTTTTTACTTTTTATATGCACTTAATTTCAAACATACTTCAATTTTATTGTATTTTATAGATTTATTTTCATATTCGGTACTAGATTGAATATAGAAAAAGAATTATTTCATCTATCTTTTTAAATGCTAATAAAAGTAATTATATTAGTAAAGGTTTTTTTTTTCTAGAATTAGGGTGATAAACAAGCACACAGTCCACCTGATGGTAAGTGGTTGCTGTGACCCATAGACATCTACATTTATCCTCAATAAAGAATCAAACTGCAGATGCGTGAGGACTAAGATGGGAGGTCTCTTTTGCAGTAAAAGGGTCTCCGGTTCTCTACACTCACCATACGAAACACAGCAGTGTTTAGCTGCTATTTTATGTTGGTATTTTGTGACAGCGTGGTCCTTCCCCGGTCGAGACGACTCATTCGTGCTACAACTATACCGGTAATATATCTGCAGCATGGCTCTACCACGTGTAAAACATATGCCATCAAAAACATAACTTGTAAAAAAAGCCAAGTCTCGCAACTCAGTTCTACCGTAAAAAGTTGTGAGATCCGTGTAATACCAAGTTGGTTAATTTATTCAGTCCCTACTTAATAGTTCTTCTGTCTTAAATTATTACGTAATTAGCTAACCTAACAAAATCTTATAGTGACCATATCAATATCAAAAATCTTTTATGTTTTAAATAAATAAATTTACTTGGCAATCGCACTAAACAATTTAATTTAATATAATATGTATTATTTGTGAGATACATTGTGTTTTCATGCGATGGCCAAGTCAATGTTTGACTTGATAATTTGACTTTTGAATTTGAAATTGAGAATTTGACGGCTCTGTGGCGCAGTGGCTTAGCAATGGGTTGCTGCGCTTGGGGCCGCGGGTTCGATTCCCGCACGAAACAAGTATTTGTATGGCCTACAAATAACTGTTCCGGGTCTGGATGTTTGTCCTCGTGCAATTTATGTTTGTAAACTGCCTCCATGATACAGGAGAAAATGCTAGCGTTACCCCCAACGTTTTTTATAAAAAAAAGTATGTATTTATTTAAAATGTAAAAGATTTTTAGTATTGATGTGGTCACTATAAGATGTTGTTAGGTTAGCTAATTACGTTATAACTTAAGATAGATCTGAATAAATTAACCGACTTGGTATTACATGGATCTCACAACATTTTACGGTAGAACTGAGTTGCGAGACTTGGCTTTTTTTACAAGTTATGTTTTTGATGGCATCTCATTTCTTTTTGTAGACAGTTATATCTAGGTAACTATCTACACCTATTATTCCATTATATTATACATATATAGGTACACTGATTCATTCACTGCAAATGTAACTTTGTAATCCTATATATTTATATGGGATTACAAAGTTATTTATGCAGTTGGTGTATCTCGAAAACTGGACCGAAATTGTAAAATATTTTCATTTTTCACATCACAATTATTAAACAATAATTGTGTTCCAAATTTGAAGCTTCTATGTCTGCTAGAAGTGCCTTAGAGTTTTGATGATCGGTCAGTCAGTGAGTGACAAAATTAAGAAACTTTGACCAGTTATAATTCCTAAATTACTGGTTCAAATTTAATGAAACTTAAAATATACCGAGTTTATACAATGCCTACTAAGTTACTGAAAATTCAGATTTTTAGTTTAATCCACAACGAAGTTAGAGGGTTTCGAAAATGGCCTGAACTGCTTCGGGAAAAGGATGGTACGGCCGTGCCGCTTTTGTGCTCGACTTGGCGGGGGCACTGCCGGGCTCCCAGATAAAAGGTTAAACCTACATTATCAGCTTGTAGTGTTGGTTTATTTTCTGACTCATGAGAAAGACTACTACTACTAGACTAGCGTCCGAAACCGGGAACCATCCTCTCCAAAACCAATAAATCTGAAAAAAAAGCTAAAAGAAAAAATATCACCGTTAAACTACACGAAAAAGTACTGTGTTTTATTTAGGGAGTTTGTCAATTGCTTCGTAAAGTATTTTAATTTTTCTTTAGCCACGCCTTTACTCACTTCTACTCGACGACATCGGCCCAGGAGGCGACAAGTAACTTCCTTGGATAATTGACATTCTGTGCAATACGTTATTCGTGGATTCCCAATCTGTTTTTGATATCATGAAACGACTTTCTTTGACATTTATACAACAATATTTTTTGTAATTTATGTGTAATGTTAAATATTATCAACTTTTTCGAAACTTTTACAATTCCTTAAAGGTAAGAATAAAGGCAGTGGCTCATAGACATCTACTTATATTCTTGATTAAGGATCAAAATACAGATGCGTTGTCATCCCTGAAGATTGAGATAGAATGCCTCATTTCTTGTAAAAAAAAACTTTTCCGGTTCTCTACACTCACCATACGTAACATAGCAGCATCATGCTACTATTTTAAGGCGGTATTCTGTGAGAGCATGGTGCTTCCAACGTCGAGCCGTCCCATTCGTGCTACAACCATAATATAGCTGCAGTATGGCTCTACTACGTGAAAACATCGTATAGTTAAATACCTGAATGTATGAACGTAAACCAACAAATATTGTAATATGTGTAGGCAAATAAAAAAGTTTTTATTTAAATTTATAAAAAAGCACGAGTTCGCGCAAAATACGAATGATTATATAGGGATAATAGATTATCTAATGCCTACGCCTACACATATGGTTTCACATACGCCATTTTTTAAAAATATTAAGAACTTTTACTGTTACATGTTTATATGTGTTGTATTACCCATGTAAATACACAAAAGTATAGATGGTTGACCCTGGCGTAATCTGTTATTAAATTAAATGAGAGGGAAACCCCATTTTGAATTTGCAAACATAAAAAGGTAAGTCTGATCTTCTTCATCAGCCCGTAAAAATCCACTGTTCGGCATGAGCTTCTCCCATCGCAGAGGGCAGAAGTATTTGCGATCGAAGTACCCAGAACCAGACGTTTCGCATGTTTAAAGCTACTACCAGTTGCCCGTCGCGATATTTCGATATACATACAAAATATAAAATAAACTGTAAATTGCGTTCTCTGTGTTAAACGTAGTCATTATAATATCTATAATGTTTACTCTATGCAACTGTTTAACCACAGAGTATTATGTGTTAGATATTTAACATTGTCAGTATGAACATAAAAAATAAATGTTTATTTTATTTTATACACATACGAGAATTATAAATAAAGTTTTAGTTTTCTGCAATCCTTCTCCGTATGAACTTTAAATACGTCAAATTTCATATTCTTCAGCGCGCTATACGCTTCAAAAGAGGTACAAAGTTTTCTCTTTACGTATTTATATATAGGTAGATAATAAAAATATTTTATTGTGCTTTAATTATATCAACTCTAGGGATATAACCAAGGGTCTGCTCATTTGAAAGGCGGCCAAGCGGGTGCGCTCCCAAATCAATAGTAATTCTGTGGGTAATCCCTTACTTTGCTGAAAAATATATAACCAACTCAGCTATATAGCATTTATTCATTTAATTTTGAAGGGTCATGAAAGAAATTTGTCTGCATTGCAATTTTTTTCTCGAATCTGCTGTTTAAGCAGCTGAAGAAAAATTTGTAAAAGATCATCGGTTTGATAAAACTATTCAATAAAATTCGGTTTTAAAAATTTTATCAATGTAAACTTTTCCGAGTGTGATCTTCGAATAAAGTCTTCGAGGGTTCTTAGTGCAACATTTTTAGGGTTCTGTATCCAAAGGGTAACCAACGGAACCCTACTATTAAGACTCCGCTGTCCGTTCGTCTGTCTGTCAGCTAGCTGTAGGTCCGTAATAGGTGGATGGATAGTTGAAATTTTCACGGAATGGGTATTTCTGTTGCCGCTATAACAACAAATCATAAAAATAAATTAAAACTTAAAGGGGACTTCCCTACTAGAAATCTGTGTGATGGTACAGAACCCTTCATGCGCGAGTCCAACTCGCACTTAGCCGGTTTTTCTTCTTAATCAGTCCGTCTACGCCCAGTCTATTACTAGACAAGAGCCTCTCCTTTAATACTAAGAATTTGCCGTAATCTCACGCTTGGCAGACGTATTGAAGATCACTGTAGATACCAGACGTTTCGTAGCTTCGACCTTGCTTCTTGTTGTCGGTCTGAATATTTTACAAATTATTTAAATGAGGGCTAATAATCCTTTCCTCACCAGATGTCGCTACTTGTGACTGAGGTAAAGTATTAATATACACTACAACACCTCAGTGGTTTTATCTTTAATGATTTGCACTTTTTAATTTGGTTTATTGATTTCTAATATAATTAATACAAATATAACTAATAAGTACAGAAAGAAACATTAATCTTTATATGTACTTTCCTAAGAAATTATTTTCCCGCTATAAAATCTGTCAAATAATTTACCTCGTTGTATAGTAGCGTTGCCCTGGTGGCAGAAAAGTCGTGGATCATTGGGCTGTTTATTCAATTATGGGAAGTCAGAATGTTTCATAAAAGGTACATATGGCTATATCACAATGCTATATTAGTCCCTACCTGAATACCTATATGGTAGTGGTTGTATGTGACAGAAGAATCATGAGAGTAAAATTAAATCTGTAGAAATACCGTCATTAAAAAGTATTTTAGAGCTGATTCTTAATGTTTTTTTTTAACAGTGGTAGAGCCACGCGGCAGCTTTTGCTGTTGCACGGATGGGCCGGCTCGAACCGGGGTGGTACCACGACCTCACAAAATACCAGCGTGAAGTAGAGGTTTACCTCTGCATTTCGCTTGGTGAGTGCAGGTGGCCGGAGGCCCTTTTTACTGGAAATGAGGCATTCCATCTTAGTCGTCACGGGTGACAACGCATCTGCATTTTGATTTGTAATAGAGGATAGATGTAGATGTCTATGGGCCGCAGCAACCACTTACCATCAGTTGGACTGTGTACTCGTTTGTCACCCTTATCCTATAAAAAAATGATAGGGTAAGAAATTGTGTAATGAGCGAAAAGTGTGGTTTGCAAGATGTTGTGACTCGGATTAAGAAAGGAGTGTTACGAGTTTACGGGGGCTTGGGCACGTAGTGGATTGTTGTACTTGTGGAAAGAGCGACAAAGATAATTTATATTGCAGACGTAAGTGGCAGAGTCGTCAAGGTACGACTCTGCCTACTCACGTCTGCAATAAATATATCTGGTAGAGAGAGCAGTAGATGACAAAGAAGCTAGAGAGAGGTGAGGATCGTGCTAAATGGAATTCTGTCTCCGCCTATGGATGACAGTTAACTACTCCAAGATCCAAGTAAGCTTAAAATGCCTGTGTTAGGCGTGGCTCACAATTCCTAATTATAAATGTAATAAATATCCATTTTTTTAGTTTTTCCCTCTTACTATACTATTTTTTGTATTATTACAATATTACTAAATAATGTAATCGTGTGCTTGAATTACGCACAGTATAATGTGAAAAATCGTAAGCCTGTTACAAATCACAAGCAAACATTTTAGGTGTCCAAACCCTAAATATAAAAGGGGCCTTTTCTGTTCCAACATTGTCTCTCTTCCGCCGTTATAACTTGTGTGTGTCCATCTCTTTCGTTTTCCTGACCACTTGACCATTGGCTGAGGGACGTATAAAGATTTACGCACATAACACACAACTTGTATTCAATATTTCTATACATTACACATTCGTTTTTTGTAGGCGGAGTACGGATCTTTCTATAAGATACATTATATTTATAGTTTTGTTTGTCAAATGCAGGTTATTTCTAATGTGCTATTGATTATTTTTATACGACTGAGTTATAGATATTTATTTTATATACTCGTACTAAGCTCGCTCATTCAAGATCGCGAGCTATGGAGAGAGATATGCTCGGAGTAATTCTGATATACTTCGTGATGAGGATATCCACAGTAGAACCAACCATAAGCTGAAGTGCAAGTGCTGAAGGCAATGGGCCGGCCATTTAGAACGAAGAACCGACAACTGATGGGAAAGAAAGATACTCGAGTGGCCGGAGTGAGACAACGGTATGCGAAGTGTATGTAGAGCCCCCCCCCCCCCCCCCCGCACTAGATTCAGTGATGACCTGGTGACAGATGCAGGAAATCGATCGTAGAAATCGACCGTGCTTTGTGTCAGTCCTTTAGGGAGTTCAAATGTTTACCTCACAAATCCACTAAGAAGATGATGATGATGGTAATGATGAGCAATTATTTTGACGCTTTATAAAACACATGTTCCTGAACGATAAAAGTAAGTAGTTGTAAATATAACGGCTCGGTTGCGCAGTGGCTAAAGTGTTTTGTTGCGGTGCTGCAGTCCGCGGGTTCAATTCCCGCACGGAACAACTATTTGCATGTCTATCAATTGTTTAGGGTTATTATATTTTTTGATTTGCTATTTATGTTTTTAAAACACCAGGAGAAATTCCTAGTGTGATCACGTATTTAAAAAATATTAATTAATAGAATCGGGCGTTATTTGCGGAAATCCATCATATTAAAATACATCCGTACGCGAGGTAACTTTTTAAAAACTTTAATTAAAAAATATTGATATTTTGGGTAAATTAACAACTTTTTTTTCAGTAGATAACTCCAGTTTCATTCTTCTTTTTCTTTTCCAGGCTGTAAAAGTCAAACAATAGGCTTCTTCCATTATAGGTAGCCAGCGGTTGCCGTTCTAGAATAAATGCCTGGCGTACACGTATGCTACAATATATTGGAAGCCATAAGCCATACAATTTTAGGCGTTTCCCGTAGTTGTCTCTTAAGACCGGGTTTCTTAGTCAGAATTATGTTGGTTAATGTATTTTTTTATATAGAATAAGGGTGACAAACGAGCACACCGTCCACCTTATGGTAAGTGGAAGCTGTGGCCCACAGACATTTACACTTATTCTCGATTAAGAATCTAAATGTATAGGCGTTGGCACCCCTGAGGACTAAGATTGAATGCCACGTTTCCAATGAAAGAGGGTCTTCGGTTCTCCACCCTCACTATACGAAACACGGCAGCATTAAGCTGCTATTTTACGCTGGTATTTTCTGAGAGCGTAGTCTTATCCCGGTCGAGCAAAACCATTCGTGCTACAATAATATCTTTGCGGCATGGCTCTACCACGTCAAAAATTATATTATTTATGTGTATATATATATATATATATATATATATATATATATATATATATATATATATACACATACATACATACATATAATCACGCCTCTTTCCCGTAGGGGAGGCAGAGACCACTTCTTTCCACTTGCTACGATCCTTACATACTTGTTTCGCTTCGTCCACTTTCATTATTCCCTTCATACATGCTCGGTTTAGGGCACTCTTGACCTGGCCTTTTTTCAAGACGTCCCTGATTTGGTCTAGAAGCGTCCGCCTAGGTCTACCCATTCCAACACTTTCATTCACACTCGCCTTATACACTTTTTTCGTCAATCGTTCTTCATTCATTCTGTCGACATGGCATAACCATCTCAGCATAACTTTCTCAATTTTTGTCACTACATCTTCTTTCCGAAGAATAAGATAAGATGTATATGTATGTATATATTATATTGTATATGCCGCGACCACACGGCTCCTCATTTGTTATATAGATTTATTTGACACGAATCGAGAGCGTAAGAGGCGACAGGGGGAAATTAAACAGGAGAGGAGCAGCAGCATCTTCCTGATAACAATTTAAAAAAAAAACTGCGGTTGCCGTCCCACCGGTTGATCATGGTGACTATGGCAAATATTCTCATTGTCAGGCAATCCTTTAATAAGTACCTAAATTAGAAATCAACTGGTAAACGTATAAAACATGTTTTAGAAATATAAAAAACTCGACCGAGTGCGAGTCGAACTAGTGCATGAAGGGTTCCGTACAATCATAAAACACGTTTCTAGTGGGGAGCCCCTTTAATTTTTAAATTTTATTATTTGTTGTTATAGCGGCAACAAAAATACACACTCTGTGAAAATTTCAACTGTCTACCTAATGCGGATCATGAGATACAGCCCGCTGACAGACAGACGGACGGACAGCGGAGACTTAGTAATAGGGTCCCGTTGTTTACCCATTGGGTCCGGAACCCTAAAAAGGTGAACTGTTAGAGACAGAAACTCACAAGTTTCAACACGCCGAAACCTTATAACATATAATTTGTAGCGGCAATAGACATATACATTCTGTGAAAATTTCAACTGTCTACCAATTACGGATCATGAGATACAGCCCGCTGACAGACAAACGGACGGACGAACGACAGCGAAGGCTTAGGTATAGGTGAGGGTAGACACCTCTTTCTGCATTAATATTGTCTCAGGAACACGAGATCTGTGCCTCGTAGTGGCACGTGTTATATTATTATTTTAATATTTTATTTACTTATTACTGTCATTACGTAACACTAATGTATATTCTGTAGCTATTAGTATCTCTATACTCGAAATTGTAGTACGTGGGAACTTGTATGTTTTCGTTATTATTGTTACGACGTTAGATAGGAGATAGAATATCGCACTTCAGAAGGTCGGGCCTGAGATACGACCTAAAACTTCGGGACGAAGGGATGGGTGTTTCAACCGATATTTGGAGCTCCTCGAACAGATTGTGTCCCATATATCTCTCTTCCAACTGAAATAGTTTGTTAACGTCAAATAATATCATAAATTATAAAGTAAATCTTTTCTTCTCGGTTAGTTCCACCATTCGAAATCTTATTTTAAACGTACGTACCTATGTATGTTACGTTTCTAAGACCCTTTTATAATACCTGGTCCAAATTTATCTTATTCAATTACTTAGTATACAAACATTTACTGGTTTCACATTTATTTTAATTTAATCGCCAATGAATTATGCATATGACGATTTTATTTACAGGAATAAAATAAAGGAACAGGATAATTCTTATTAGTAGAAGAATAATTAAATCATAGTTTTTGTAAATTTCAAAGCATTTAAAAAAAAACTTTTTACGGATTTTGTGCCGATAGTTTTTTTATCCGACATTTCGCGCACTTTGCAGCACCCAGCCTGCAGGTAGCCAGGGTTACTTATGATTTCATGACTTTGAACATCACTGTCCTCCTTCATGACTATGGGACTACATAGTCCTAAAATCATGGAATTAAACGTACAAATTAGTTTTATTATTTTCGTATTTATAAGTTTAAGTTACAGCCTATATACGTCCCACTGCTGGACACAGGCCTCCTCGCATTTCTGAAAGGGTTTCGTTATTATAATAATGATTTATTTGACACCGAGCTTGACTAATTTCACTTATGTAAATATATTAAATCACAAAACTATATTTTAAAGAAGTTTACGTTGATTGACGGCTATACCTACTATAATATAACGCGATGGCTATATTATAGTATAAATTGTATTAAAGCCGTAAAAATTATAAGAAATCATTATTTCAAAACTCGAGGCGGGGCGGCAACCACGAAGCTTTGAAAATCGTATTAAAAATTAGTATATAACAATGTGTTCTCTAAATCCAAATCTCACCTTCTCGTGGTCCACCAAGCATAATCGATTAATCAACTAGGCTGCGGGGGTCCACAGAAACAGTTATATTCATTTTAAAATATCTAAAAGTAATAGCAGCAGATAAAAAAGGCTTGAGATAGATAATTTTTGAGAGATAGAGATAACGAAGACATGCGTCTAATAATTTATCTGTGGTAGATCCCATACTGCAGCTGTAATATTATGTTTGCAGCACAAATGCTTCGGCTTGACCGGGCAAGGACCACGTTTCAAGGAATACTGACGTAAAATAACATCTTAGAGCTGCTGTGTTTCGTATAGAGAGTGTAGAGAATTGGGTACCCTTTTTACTGGTAACGAGGCACTTTATCTCAGTCGTCAGGGGTAACAACGCATTTATATTTTGACTCTTAATCGAGGAATGAGGAAGTTGTTTATGGGCGACATCGTTAGATGAACTGTGTGCTTGTTTGTCAACATTATTGTATAAAAATAATTGTATGTATGGTCATTTGTCACTCTTATTCTATAAGCCAGTGCTAGATAGCAATTCCACTTGATGGTAAGTCTTGATGTAGCCGAAGATGGTGAAGCTTAGCTCAACAAAAGCCTATGTATTCTATAATAATAATAATAATTTATTGACACACACATAAAGAAAAGTTACACAAATCACAATTTTACAATTAGATTACTTTTGGTACAGAATACGAAATGTGCAAAGAGTGATCTTTGACTCCTGTGCTAGGAAAGCCTGTGTTACAGGAGTCAATGCTCTTCATATCACTTGTCTATAGTGTACATAATATGTGTATATTACGTACAGTGTACAATAATTGTGTGTGCTCCTATGTTATGTGTCTCTCTCTCTCTCTCTGTGCGTGCGTGCGTGCGTGCATGCGTGCGTGAAGCGTGCGTGCGTGTGTGTGCTTGTGTTTTTTTTTTTATAGGATAAGGGTGACAAACGAGCACACAGTCCACCTGATGGTAAGTGGTTGCTGCGGCCCATAGACATCTACATCTATCCTCAATTACAAGTCAATATGTAGATGCGTTGTCACCCGTGAGGACTAAGATGGAATGCCTCATTTCCAGTAAAAAGGGCCTCCGGCCACCTGCACTCACCAAGCGAAACGCAGAGGTAAACCTCTACTTCACGCTGGTTTTCTGTGAGGTCGTGGTACCACCCCGGTTCGAGCCGGCCCATCCGTGTGACAGCAAGAGCTGCCGCGTGGCTCTACCACTGTTTAATTTGTAATTGTTGTGTGCGTTTCACTTTAAACTTTCTACCATGTGTTCTGTATCTTTGTAATTTAATTTATTCATGAAGTCCTCTATATATTTCTTTAATTTAAACGTTGTATTCATATGAAAAAACAGATGATGGGAAATTATTACATTACTTTTCTCTATATACGAATTATGAATAATGAATCCTGTTCTTATTAGTGGTTTATTGGTAAATCCGATTTTTAGGTTTTAATCTTTACAAAGCATATATCTTAAATCGAGAGCTATTTTCAAACAATAATAAGGTAGCTAGGTAGCTCTACGAACGTCCCAGTCCATCTACTTCCGACGGTCCGGGTGCCTTCCTGTCCCCCGAGCGTGTGGCGTCGAGGCGGGTGTTTGGTCACTGCCTGAAACTTACATATGGCGCTAAATGTAACACGTTTACGCTTAGGGCTGCCGAAAGCGCTAAGTGATAAGTGGAATAATAACTTTGGTAGGATTGTGAAACTTTAATAGATAATAATAGATACGAGTAATAGACAAATCTTTATTCCGATGCAGAACGCAACATGCCTAATACATTATTAATATAGGTACATATAGCAATAATATGCTAATATTTTTTTTATTTATTAGCTATAAATATCAAATCTACAGATATAGTTAGAACCGCCGCGCCGTAATATTAATTAATTTATTTAAAAATGATATGAAATAATATTCTTAAATAAATTAATGTTTATATAAATTGTTACAAATAGATATTAAAGCACACACATTAATTTAATCATGTTTAGACGTAGTTAATATATTTGACCTTATCAACTTGTTAAACTACATAAATATGTCCAGCATATAAGATTTTTCTTCAAAAATTGGCGATCGTAGTTTCTGACCTTTCAAACGCTGTTATCCGATAAAATAAGTACTTAATATTCCATTTAACAATTCGTTGGTGATTGGGATCGATGTCGGATCACTCGCGTGCTATAAAATTTAAAAGTGAGCGCTTTTATTCTGATCTGCCTCGGCTCATTTTATATTTTATTTACGTGCCATCTAATTTAATATCAATGACCTTTATATATACCTAAAAAGATTCGAAAATATTGATCAATGCACAAGCTAGGTAATGTAACCCACATTATGCATATTTAAGGCTAGAAAAAGAAATTCTTGAAAAGCATAATGATGGTGTCTAGTATTCAATATTATTTTACGCTAAAATAAAATAATAATGATGTATAACATGTAGCTTTCAGCTCACCCGATGGTAATGGCCACTTAAGTCCTCAACCAATTTAAAAAAGAACGGTGGTTTTCTGCGATTCGATTCTGCCTACGTTTGTCTGACACTAACACTATAGTATTATTATAAATAAATTGTTTGATTTTAATAAGTATAATGATTGTGTGGTGGATATTATTGTGGTTGATCGCGATATGAATTATAAAATGTTTGCTGACAGCAAAAGCGCGCTAAGAGGCAGGGAATAGAGTCAAAAATTCATGGTGTTTATTACTGCGATTATGAATCTTTAATTAGGCGGCCTGTATTATGAAAAGCAACCGACTGTTCAAGAGCTGATGATTATTTTATAATAGTGTTATCACTATCATAATTCTTTCATATACCTTTCCTAACAAAATACAAGCATTCCAAAATGTTCATAACATTAATTATTCTAAACAAATAATAACATTTTTCACGTTCCAACCAAAAACATTCACTTCAAATACGTGAATAGAACTTTTACTATAATCCAAAGAACATTATTCAAAGCCCGTGATGTTTGACGTCTAATTGACCATTCAATTCTCACGACCACACTGACCCTTACAGATGAACTTAGAGCAAGTGTCCATTTATTGTGAGCACAAGATCAAAATTATATCAAGGGGATGCTGCGTAACCTGTTTAGCATTGACCAGGGAGCGTGCTAGGGCCACTTTATTATCTTTTATTCGTACAATTCCCACGTGCCATCAAATATGCGGTGTCAGATCGAAACTGTAACGAGGGATGCTGGGTAAGGTCGAAGGCCAACCGGATTTAATGTAATCTACATATTATGGGGATAATCGACAAAAAGCGGGGAAGAACTAAGAACGTGTTAATTTTCTATTAAAAATAGTAAGTTTAATGGAACTAAAAAAAGGATTTTATTTTCTATTTAAAAAGCAAATGTTTAATGATAAATTATTACAAAATTATATTTTCACTATTATTATATACAAATATTCTTTTTTTTAATTGCCACATTGCCGTTAGTGATTGTAAACGTGACTGTTGATCGTGTCGCTTCAGGTTCGAATCCCGGGTCGATCCAAAATCAGTTATTGGGCTTTTCTGTCGATAAAAAAAATGGGACAGAACCTGTGCTTGTGCGTGCACACTCGTGCACTATTATCCTGTCTTGCGATTCGTTCTGGAGGACATTATTATTAGTATGAATAAAATAATCTTGTTTTTATTTTTATTTTCCAGAAAATAAATACAGTGTTACGTTTGATAATAATTTTTGTTCGAGGTGATTGCTAGACTAGACCTAGTGATGATAGTACCTAGCTCATATGCCGCGAGTATTATTAAGCAAAGCCAATATTTGTGCAACAGAAAAGGATTTGTTTACATTGTAATTGTTCCTGGGTCTCTGAAATTGCACCCAGGCCTATCACACATCTTATTGGTTTTATAGAAGTAACAGTGAGTGAAGAATGAGCACACAGTCCACCGGATGCTAAATGTATGTTGTGGCCCATAGAGACTAACCTACATTTATCCGCAATCAAGAATCAATGGAATAAAAAAATGCAGATGCGTGTTCCCCTTGAGATCTTATATAAAATGCTTCTTTACCAGTAACAACCGTCTGTAATATGGTCGGTATGGTAAATGATGAGAATCGTCTCGTCAGTTGTAGCGACCGTCACAGTGCGGACCATTTTGAAAAAATACCGCAGCCTTATGTTGCTACTTCACGCTGGTATTCTATGCGAGCCCCTCCATGTGTTCTGCGTACATCAGCGCGGCTTTATCACTGTAAGACGTCCGGAGTGAGTACGGAGTGAAATTATATATGTTTTATACTATATAAAAAAAATGTAAAACTATTTATTTTCCCTAATTGATTCAAGTGTGCCGTCGACAACCCTAGACCTTAAACTCAAGACGTTAGATAAGTAGGTCCTGATGTAACACATTTGTAAGTGTAGATGTAAACAGAGATACGTATGGATCTATTCAACACTCTGTATAGCAATTTCCGTGTGGATATGGGACTACAGCGTACGTCCGCGCGGACTGTACGCGATCATATTGTGTACTTTGTTTTGATTATAGCCACTTTGCGGTGATGAATGGAACCTAATATTGGGGCTTAGTGGATGCACGTATTATGTTGAAGGAAAAGGCCTAATATGCCTTTCTGTGTGTAGATGGGAAGACGTTGTTATTTGTAGAACATACACAGCGCTTTTGAAGCATTTTACTTTGTATATTTCTACTATATTATGAATGTTATCTCTAAAATTTATTAATATAATATATTTACTGTGCCGTGCTTGAGATTATAGGGTAACATTTATTAAATAAAACAGGTTTCAAGTATTAATAAAATATTATGAATATTACATACTTATTAAATATCATACGTGGTAGAGCCATACTGCAGGTATGGGTCGGCATGACTGGTGAAGGACCATGCTCTAATAGAGTACATACCGGCGTAAAATTGCTGTTTAACGCTGCTGTATTTCGTATGGTGAGTGTATGTCCTCAAGGGTGACAACGCATCTGTATTTTGATTCTTAATCTATACAAATAAATAAAATTGAAGTATCTGTTTGTAATGTAAAAATCACAGCTTTATACTAAATGCATATGAAAGTATATACGGTACTAATAACAAAAATACAATATTTAAAGTTTTTGTCTGTCTGTCTGTCCGTCTGTCTGTCTATGTGTTCCGGCTAATCTCTGAAACGGCTAGACCGATTTCGACGGGACTGTCGCTGGCAGATAGCTGATGTCACAAGGAGTAACTAAGGCTACTTTTATTTTAGAAAAAGAATTATGGTTCCGCGTAAAAAAATTAAAACCCCAAATAACACGCGGGCGTAGACGTGGGGAACAGCTAGTCTATAATAAAAATAAATGTCTTTGGGCAGCATTCACTTGCCATCAGGCGAATTATGCTCGTTTGTCTATAAAAGCGAAAAGTTGCAACCATTATATTATGCCTTCTTTATTTCTGAGAGAGTAGTGAAGCTATTAATCCGCCGCGCTGCTCCAGGCGTGTTGGTGGACTTTACTCGAAATATTTGATTCTCCAGACATTCAGGTTGTCTCCCAATGTTTACTTCACCGCCGAGCGCGTCGCAAATCAGCACTTAAAATTGTAATAAATGATTTCATTGATGGTCGCAGGGGATGAACCCAGATTGCTCGCGTACTGTGAAACTTACGAGCGTTTAGTCCCTGAGCTACCTCGGCTCTTAATGTATATTATATACAATAGAAAATAATTGTTTCGACGTAATTTAATATAAATTAAGACGGAGTAAGCGATCTAGGGTCGAGCAAGAGAATTAATATCTAAATCGCTGGAAAACGCACGCTATATGTTTCAGGCCCTCACTAACCCTGCAACCTTCGGTGAATGTTTTTAAAGTTATTCGATAACACAGAATTAACATCTGTTATATTTAAAATGTCTTTAAACGACTGAAAAAATTAAAAAAAATTGAAAAATGTAAAAACCGATTTCAAAAAATTAAAAAGTTTTTTAGAGTAGTTTTTAATTTTTAAAACTTTAATTATTTAACCCGTTTAAGAGGACACAGCAATAATATTCTAGAGCTCAAGGTCTGGAATCTGGATGTTTCTGGATCAAGGAAATCTCTAAATTTAAATAACTACCCTTACAGCATAGCTTATTTAATAAAAAGAACCATAAAAATCGATTTACACCTGGCAATGATCGCGTATCAAAAATTAAAAACATTAAAAAAAACAGTCTAATTGCGTATTCCCTTCTTTTTTTGAATTCGGCTAAAAATATGCCTGATGATAAAAGTAGGTACCTTTGTTATAGCCGAAGAAAAGTGTGATAGTAAAGCGAAATAGAAGTTATACATATACTTTTACTAGGTGAAAAGTTCTTCAAATAATCATAAAAAGGTATATGATATATTTATGAGGGACCATTGGCAGCGGTGTAAGAAACTTGATCTCTCGATTTCGCTCTTATGAAGTAGTAAGAAGTCTGTGGGATATATAACAAAATTTGATAGTCACCAATTGATGGTGATAAAACTATCTCTTATAATACTTTATATACTTTGCCTTGTTGTAGAAAATGTAACAGATTTTTTAAATTCAATATAAATTACAAATTTAACAGCAAAAAATCAAAAATTAACATAATAATAAAAACAAATAATATTTACAACAAAAGATGCTCATGTCTGAACATTGGATTTTAATTCGAATTTTAGTGTGTGTATGAACTAAACTATTTTTCTTTATAGAATAAGGGTGACAAACGGGCACACAGTCCACCTGATGATAAGTGGTAGCTGAGGCCCATAGACATCTACATCTATCTTCGTTTGCGAATTAAAATGGAGATGTGTTGTCAGCCGTGAGGACTAAGATGAAATGCCTCTTTTCCAGTAAAAAGGGTCTCCGGTTCTCTACATTGACCATACGAAACATAGCAGCATTAAGCTGCTATTTTACGCTGGTATTCTGTGA
The DNA here is from genome assembly GCA_033319125.1 of Parnassius glacialis. Lineage (NCBI taxonomy): Eukaryota > Metazoa > Arthropoda > Insecta > Lepidoptera > Papilionidae > Parnassius > Parnassius glacialis. Next base: position 29,985,503 of record JAVANC010000022.1, on the reverse strand, counting down.
GAGCGTGGTCCTTCCCCGGTCGAGCCGACCCATTCGTGCTACAATTATACTATTAATATAGCTGCAGCATGGCTCTACCACGTATAAAAACTAAACTACATCCTGAAAATACATCCGCCCTGTGAAGTACCAGCAGGAAACCCAGTGGGTTTTGTTTTAAACATTTTCCAGTATTAAGTTCTACAGTTAACTATAAAAGGTCACCCACAGCTTATTCCATGTATTCCTTAAGGCGCGGTGCATAGTCAAACTAGGCTTTACAAAACAGTTTTTTAACAAAATATATACATTTTAGAGCGGAAAAAAAAATATATGTTAATCTTGATCACATTTATGGGTGGACCATTGTTTTCAAAACACGTTTTCGGTAAATTTTCTCGATAGAAAAAAATCATAAAATAGCCATTGAAATTGAATTTCCAGCAATTTTAACTGTATTATTTATAAGCAAATCTTAATAAAATTAATAATAGTGATGTAATATATAATAATAAGGGGAACTGTTGTTTTTATATATCGATTGAAATGAAATATTTGTAAGTATTAATATATTTAATGAAAAATAACTCGAACGAATCGATGTTTCGCGTCGCGCCATCGTGGCGTCTTTTCGCTTCTCTTTCATTTCTACGCGGAGCGACAGTGATCGTTGAGGCACGCTGCTAGACGGACCTGTACCAATTTGTTTCGCTCGCCGTTCAAAAATCATTTACGTATTTGTTTGTTCTTAAGGACGCGTTTGCAAAATTACTAGGTATAGAATCGAACTATTACATTGACACAGGTCACACACACAAGTGTACGCACGGTTAGCTGCGAGAATCGTAATCAAGTAAAACATTTTGGTACTTTGAAAGATTGATTTTTTTACAACTACAAAAATATACTTAGATACGAAATTCGAATATCTACCTGTGTGACCTGAAAACGTACTTCGGTGACTGCTGCTGAAACTCTGAACTCCTGGACGAGTAGAATAAGGTGTGTCGAGTTTAGGCTCGTTTTGTTAGTTATGATAAGACCTTACCTCCGGACTTGATGAAGTAACCTGAAGGTGTACATCGGTGACTGCTACTGGAACTCCTCGACGAGTAGAACTAGATGTGCCGAGTTTGGGCTCGATTTGTTAGTTATGATAAGACGTTACATCCGGGATTGATGGAAAGACCTGATGGTGTACTTCAGTGACTTGCTAATGGAACTCCTTGACGAGTAGAAATAGTTGTGCCGAGTTTGGGCTTAATTTGTTAGTTATGATGAGACCTTACCTCCGGACTTGATAGAGAGACCTGATGGTGTACTTCAGTGTCTGCTACTCTGTAACTCCTCGACGAGTAGAACTAGATGTGCCGGGTTTGGGCTCGATTTGCTAGTTATGATGAGACCTTACCTCCGGACTTGATAGAGAGACCTGATGATGTACTTCAGTACTTGCTACTCTGTAACTCCTCAACGAGTAGAACTAGATGTGCCGGGTTTGGGCTCGATTTGCTAGTTATGATGAGACCTTACCTCCGCACTTAAAGGAGAGACCAGATGGTGTACTTCAGTGACTGCTACTGGGACTCCTGAACGAGTAGAACTAAGTGTGCCGAGTTTGTGCTCGTTTCGTTAGTTATGATGAGACCTTACCTCCGGACTTGATGGAGAGACCTGATGGTGTACTTCGGTGACTGCTACTGGATCTCCTGGACGAGTAGAACTAAGTATGCCGAGCTTGGGGTCGTTTTGTTAGTTATGATTAGACCTTACCTCCGAACTTGATGCAGAGACCTGAATGTGTACTTCGGTGACGGCGGCAGGAGCTATGCGTAAGCGTGATGCAGCGATACCTGAAGGAACATTGAGCAAAGATGGCATACCTCTAATAGACATAAATGCTGACGGCTGTTGGTCATCGCGACCCTACGGAAATAACTACAAGGCATTGTCATTGAATTATACCGTTCAAAAAGTTGAATGCTGAAACCATGTGTTGCGCAATATTTGCAATAAGCTGAGAGCTGTAACCAAAGACACAAAATATGCCTTGGTGCACAGAAAAATGGTGACTGAATTATTTTTCTTTCCACAATTTAAATAATTAGATTTCCCTCCGTATGCGTAAATACATCAAAATAATAAAATAAAATTAAAATAATTAGCATGTTTAATTTTTATGTATTCTTTAAACAACCCACAAATCCAAAAAAATTTATTCAAAAAGGTTATTCACTCAGGAAAAAAATTAAGAAACGGCTGTTTTTTTTTTCGATTTTAGGGCTAGCGCTATTGTAAAATTTGCTCATAATAGTTTACTTTACTCTTGATTCTGAAGAAAAATGTCTATAGGAATAAAAATTATTGTTTTTATAAATTCACAATTTAGACAATTTGCCGTTTCGAGAATAGGCCATTTCTATGATTTACCATTTTGGTCCAAAGCCATTTTATTTAAGCATTAATTTATTATTCATTTAATGAATCTGTTACAAAAGTTCTCGATAACCTTTTCTAGAAAATAACAATTATTGATTATTTTAAAATTGAGAAAATAGAATATGTACATATTTTAAAAATAACAACACGAAAATATACATAAGAAAGGTACATAATATTTTTAGAATAACTAAACAAAAATATGTACATATTTTAGATACGAAAATAAACGTAGAAACATTTTAAAAATACGATTAAAAATATATATCTGATGGGATTCGAACCACCTGACATCGCAGAAACGCGGTGCGAAGGCGGATGGCGGCGCGCTGTACCAATTGTACATTTTACGTCGAGCGTCGGTGAGATTCACGCGGTGCACCCCGCAGTGGGCGGGACTACTCGTCCCTTACTCGTCTGCTTCACCCCCTCAAATTCATAAAAGTCGTCTATACACCTCGCCTTAATACCAAAATACCATTTCTTATACAATCTTTGTTTGATAAAATATTAAACTTAGTAATACACAAACTTGTATATTTTCTGGATTTTATTAAAGGGTATATATTTGTTACTCTTGTTGTTTTAATCTTTGATGGTTCAGTGGCGCAGTGAATTAGCAATGATTTGCGACGCCGAAGGCCGCTGATTCGAATCCTGCACGCTAAAATTAGTTGTAGACCATACGCCTACAAATCATTTTACCGGATCTGGATGTTTGTTCTTGTCAAATTTATGTATGTAAACTGCCTCCACGATACAAGAAAATTTCTAGTGTGGCGGTGAGGGTAACGTTTTATCAAACAAAAATAGAATCAAAGAATATATAGAGTCGACTATAGATGTTTTATCACACGAAGAATGGTTAGCCTTACTGTGATGCTTAGCTAAGGGCCTTTAATTATTTTCTTACGCTACTGCGATCAACTTTTGTACGTTTAATTTTCGTTCTGACTGTACTTGATAATTTGACTCTTGAACTTACACACACTAAAATAATGTACAATTGTAGATACCTACACTAAAAGTAACTAGCAGTACTAATTGGCAGTACACTCAGGCACGAATCTTTAAGTTTGTGTGCGGTTATGATAAATTCTCTCTGCAAAAAGAAAGTGGACTGATACGGACTGATATTATATAAATATTTCAACATTTATTATGATTTTTCAATTTTATTAATCAGTGAAAACAGAATCAATACTAAACAATATTCATCTATTCTATAGTAATCTTTCACTTCCAAGAATGGTTAATGTTAAAATTATAGAATAATACTGAGATAAGGTATATGTCGAATTAACCTATCATCATCATCTTTTTTCTTTATTTTTTCTGTTTTTTTTTTAAACGTTACAAACACTCCAAGATTTTCTTCTGTGTCGTAAAAGCAGTTTACATACATAAATTGCAGAAGGGCAAACAACCAGATATGGAACAATCATTTGTAGGCCATGCAAATACAAATAATTCCAACACGGGGATTCCAACCCGTTGCCCTAAGCGCCGCAACTCGATGCTATGTCACTGCACAACGAAGCCATCAAATCATTATACAAAAGTTAAAAGTTACACGCTATATACGTTTCAATGCTAGGCAGAGGTCTCCTCTCATTTCTCGGAAGGTTTTAGAGCAAGGAAGTGTTTGCCGCGCTGCCTAAATGCGTATTGGTTCCTCATGATGTTTTACTTCACCGACGAGTACATTTAAATTGCAATTAACAATTTAATGGTGTTCGGGGAGATCGAACCTAGGTTATTACGCGAAGTTTTAAAATTAATATGAACAATAAATATTTTCTTGCTCTCCTGTAAGTTTTTAAAAATTGAGGTTCGCCCCTTTGCGGCATCAACGACGAATTGTAGCTCTAATTCTATCTATATATATAAAAAAATAATTGTTGTCCGTTAGTCTCGCTAAAACTCAAAAACGGCTCCACCGATTTTGATGAAACTTTTTTGTGTGTGTTTAAATGGATCAGGTAGATGGCGCTGTTGTCGATAATTCGATATACAGAAATCACCTGTGCAAAGCCGGGGCGGATCGCCAGTATAAAATATTTTCAATATAATTAAATTAAATTCTGAACCAGAACATCTCACTTAAACCTCTCAACGCACTTAGAAATTATATCACCACGAAATTTTTAACGTTCGTATTACGCTTGAGCCTCTTAAATATTTATTCAAGTTTTCATAATTCAAATGGAGGGGACACGCGGTCGGCACTTTTTATTTGCCGCGGCCTTGTTTAAGATTCATGATCTCATGATCTATAGCCGAGAGCTTACCGCTTACTGGATAAGGTATTTGGTAAGGCGTAGGTAATATCTATTCTAGATTTTTTTTTATAGAATAGGGGGCAAACGAGCATGCGGCTCACCTGATGGTAAGTGACTACCGCCGCCCATGAACAACCGCAACACCAGGGGAATTGCAGATGCGTTGCCGACCTTTTAGAAAGGTGTAAGCTCTTTTCTTGAAGGTTCCTAAGTCGTATCGGTCCAGAAAATTCGCTGGTGGTAATTGATTCCAGTAGGAAGTCGAGCGAGGGAGAAAACTTTTTCTAAATCGCACAGAGGTGGACCGCCAATCATGCAGATGGTATGGATGGTAACGCGAGTTTTGTCGCGATGTGTGATGGTGAAATTGAGCGGCTGGAATTAGTCCGAACAATTCCTCAGAGCACTTCCCGTGATAGATGCGATAAAATACGCAAAGAGATGCAGTGTCAGTGTATCGAGCCGAACAGAAAGAACTCGGTCGCCGACGATTCGAACCGCTCTGCGCTGGATGCGGTCAAGTGGAAGGAGCTGGCACTGGGGTGCCCCGGCCCAGAGATGATGAGAACAGTATTCCATGTGGGGCCGAACTTGCGCTTTGTAAAGTTGCAAGCGATGTGCCGGCATGAAATACTGTCTCACTCTGCTGAGCACGCCAAGCTTTTTAGAGGCCAATTTGGCCTTCCCTTCCAAGTGACCACAAAACTGCACACTATTCAATATGTCGACGCCAAGGATTCCGATACTGGCTGAGGCAGCAAGGGGAGTGCCTTGTAACTGAGGAGATACGACAAAGGGGTACTTTTTAGCGGTAAACGCGCAAACTTGTATCTTCTGGGGATTGAACTGGACTAGATTTAGTCGGCCCCAATCCGAGACTTTGTTAAGCAAAGACTCAACTTCAGACACAAGTTTGTCCCGGTACTCGGCGACGTTTTCCCGAGAAATATTGGCATGGCCGGTATATAAGGCATCACCAGTGCTGTCGTCTGCATAGCAATGAATGCTACCAGTTAGCAACATATCATTGATATGCAGGAGAAACAGCGATGGTGATAGCACGCAGCCTTTTGGAACACTAGCGTTGATAGGCTTGAAATCAGAGCATGCACCGTCTACTACGACCTTGATGCTCCGATCAGCAAGGAAACTGGTGATCCATTTGCACAATTTCTCGGGAAGCCCATAGGAACGAAGTTTCGAAAGAAGCGCTTTGTGCCAGACCCGATCAAAGGCCTTCGCTACGTCCAAACTAACGGCCAATGCCTCCCACTTGGACTCTACTGCCTCCGCCCATCTATGAGTTAAGTAGACTAGAAGATCACCAGCTGATCGACCCCGACGAAAACCGTACTGGCGGTCACTAATCAGCTGGTGATCCTCAAGGTACTTCATGAGCTAGCAGTTTATAATGGCTTCCATTATTTTGGAGAACAAGGAGGTGATGGCGATAGGCCTGTAGTTGGACGGGTCTGAGTGGTCGCCTTTTTTAGGGATCGGGTGCACCAAAGCTGTCTTTCATGAGTTCGGGACTACGCCTTGAGAGTAGGAGTACCGGAAAAGACGCGTTAATACCGGTGCCAACTCCGGAGCACACGTCTTCAGCACAATGGGAGGGACTCCATCGGGCCCACTCGACTTGCTGACGTCCAGGGAGAAGAGTGCTTTGCGGACCGAGCGATGTGTAAATCGCACATCCGGCATGGAGCACTCACATCGCGGGATGGTCGGCGGTGTGTTCCCCCCGTCATCTAGAGTCGAGTTGGACACAAAAAGAGAGCTCAACAGATCGGCTTTTTTCTTTGCGGCATGGGCCAGTGAGTCGTCCTCTCTGTGCAGAGATGGAAGAGATGGCTGACAGAAGTTCCCTTGGACAGCCTTGGCGAGAGACCAGAATGCACGGGTTCACGAAGAAAGGCGAACTAGTTTCTCGCCAATTCTGCCGATATGCTCAGACCTTGCCTTGGCAATGACGCTTTTGAAGGACCTGGAGGCGGAATTATACTTCTTTTTAAGTGCGCTGGTGTTTACATCCCGAGACGTTGATGCGTCAGCCCAGGCCTGGTAGCATTCCTGCTTATGGCGTGATGCTATTTTACAGGAGCGACCAAACCATGGCTGGGATCTGCCTCCGATGGGTACCACAGAGGATGGAATAAAAAGTTCCATACCCTGAAGTACCACATCAGCAACAGAATCAGCAACAACGCTGGGATCTTCCGGCGAGAAGCAAACCCGTCCCCAAGGGTAGGATGCAAAAAAAGACCGCATCCCGTCCCAATCAGCTGACCTATAGTGCCAAACACTGCGGCAAGCTGTAGATCGCAACTGCGATTGGAGCGTGAGTGGCACCGTACTCCGGATCAGACAATGGTCCGAAGAGCCCAGAGGGGCATCGACGGAGACCTGATATCCGTCCGGATGAGAGGTCAGCAGAAGGTCCAACAGGGAAGGTACATGGTCTTCCACATCTGGGATCCGCGTAGGCGAAGTAACCAGTTGTGTTAGACCATATGTCAAAGCAAAGTCATAGACAGATCTACCCGCATTATCGGTTAAACGAGAACCAAGCCATTCAGCGTGGTTGGCGTTGAAATCACCGAGTATCACGATCTCTGCGGATGGGACCTGTTGTAGCACGGAGTCTGCAGCCATTTGGACGTGGTCGATGAGTCGGTCTGTGTCGGCATTACCGCTATGGGACCTATAGAGGCACCCGTAGACACGGGGATGGTCGTCGCTGTCTACGCGCAGCCATAGGATGGACAGGTCCGTACCTTCAAAACTGCTGAGGCGTCGAAAACAGATGTTCTCTCTGACATACACGCAAACTCCAGCCCGGGGCACAAACGAGTGTTCTAATTTGTACCCCGGGTAGGAGAGATACGAAGTATCAGCCGGAGAGGACACCTGTGTCTCGGTTAGAAAGAGCAAGGCTGGCTTAGCTATCTCCAGATGGTAGTGGACGGCGTTAAGGTTTGAATGAAGTCCCCTGATATTGCAGAAATCCACGGTAAGCGTGGCAGGGGTTGCCTTTGTCTGCTTGCTCCGCTTGCCCCGAGCAGGTTTCGTCTTGAGTGGAATTTTGCCCTCCCCCCCAGAATACGCGGGGCAGCCTGAGCACCCACGCCCAGGAGTGGAGTAGTTTGGTCGTGGATGCTCCTAGGGTAGTCTTTTATTTAATTCCACTACCATGTTGATGGGGGGGGGGGGGGAGGGAATTGGGTCTCCGGCCAACTGCACTCACCAAGCGCAACGCAGAGGTAAACCTCTACTTCACGCTGGTATTCTGTGAGGACGTGGTACCACCCCGGTTCGATCTAGCCCATCCGTGCGACAGCAAAAGCTACCGCTTGGCTCTATTAAGTTTTTTTTGTTTTTATAGAATAACGGTAACACGAGTACGCAGTCCATGTTAGTGGAGCAGGTAAGTGGATGCTGTGGCCCATAGATATCTACATTTATTCTAAATTAAGAATCAAAATACAGATGCGTTGTCACCCATGAGGACCGAGATGGAATGCCTCGTTTCCAGTGAAAAGGTCTGCGGTTCTCTACACGCACCATAAGAAACACAGCAGCATTAAGCTGCTATTTTATGCTGGTATTTTTTATGAGCGTGGTCCTACTCCGGTCGAGTTGTATATATAACTGAGAACACCTTTTAATCTTGTCAGGTATTTTTCTGTCAGATATGGTTTATGGTCTGATTAATTTCGTTCAAAATTGAGGAATTCTTCACTAATAATAAATGCAAGTAGAGCGTAAAGATTTCCAAAGTATTTTTTCCGAATAATTATTATATAAATGCTTATTAAATAATGTTATTCTGATGTTTTTCCTGTTATTACCTACTTGCCTATTTTTTTCATGTTTTTTTTTCAATGATTCTTTAGCATTGTGGAAGGGGACTACAATTTTGAAGTTTTTATTCGGACAATGGTTAAATAAAATTAAAAACAAAATAAAGAATTACTATTCAGGCTGACGTGTTTCTTATGGAGATGTTACAATTTTTCCTACTATATCAACACCACTATTCTCCACTAGCTTTTTTTTATATGTAAAAGTCGCAATATTCTTAATGGTGAGTTCATGCTTTGTCCCATAGATACTTTTGTATAAAACTGAAAAAACAAACTCACTTACAGTCCAGCTGACAGTAAACGGCTGCTGAAGCCAATGGACACTTGCAACCTACTTCAAGCCAAGAAGGATACTGACGCGTTGTCACCTTTGAGGCCTAAGACCTTAAACACTGGCTCTCTCTCTATATATATATATACCCTTTACCTACACCCACACCTCGATTAAGAATCAAAATGCAATGACGTAAGGACAAAGATGGATTGCCTCGTAACCAATCATAAGGTCTCCGGTTTTTATCAAAAGCTCGGTATTGATAAAATATCTCTTGAAACGAAATGCACTTACTATCATGTGGACTAAGTGCTCTTTTGTCAACGTTTAGCCATGGTTTGTAACGAAATGCTAATAAAGAAGAAGAAGTATCTACCAACTGCTACTTTAATGACAGGGGAGGATGTCAAATTATTTGGAAGAATTGATAGGGTTTAAAGTATAAAGTTTTAAAGGTTTGAAGTAAGTAGTTTTTTACAAAACTCAAAATATTCTAAATTCAAATTTATCACATTCTATTCTTTGACTTTCTACTTTTTAGATCCGGTATTAAACAGGGAGACTTGACGGAGACCTAAATATTAGATTTAATTATTGAATACGATTTCCAACGTGGTTCTAACGCAATAGAGATATGTCGCAATATCATTGCTATGTTTTTTTTTTATAGGAGAGGGGGCAAACGAGCATGCGGCTCACCTGATGGTAGTGACTACCGCCGCCCATGAACAACTGCAACACCAGGGGAATCGCAGATGCGTTGCCGGCCTTTTAAAAAGGAGTAGGCTCTTTTCTTGAAGGTCCCTAAGTCGTATCGGTCCGGAAAAATCGCTGGTGGTAATCGATTCCACAAGGAAGTTGTGCGAGGGAGAAAACTTCTTCTGAATCGCACAGTGGTGGGCCGCCAATCATCTAGATGATATGGATGGTATCGCAAGTTCTGTCGCGATGTGCGATGGTGAAATTGAGCGGCTGGAATTAGTCTGAACAATTCCTCAGAGCACTCCCCGTGGTAGATGCGATAAAATACGCAAAGAGATGCAACCTCTCTACGCAGTGCCAGTGAGTCAAGCTGATCGGAAAGAACTCGGTCGTCGACGATTCGAACCGCTCTGCGCTGGATGCGGTCAAGTGGAAGGAGCTGGCACTGGGGGGCCCCTGCCCAGAGATGGGAACAGTATTCCATGTGAGGCCGAACCTACGCCTTGTAAAGTTGCAAGCGGTGTGCCCGCATGGAATACTGTCACTCTCTGCTGAGCACGCCAAGCTTTTTAGAAGCCAATTTGGCCTTCTCTTCCAAGACCACGAAACTGCACGTCACTCGATATGTCGACACCGAGGATTCCGATACTGGCTGAGGCAACAAGGGGAGTGCCTTGAAACTGAGGAGATACGACAAAGGGAATCTTTTTAGCGGTAAACGCGCAAACTTGTGTCTTCTGGGGATTGAACTGGACTAGATTTAGTCGCCCCCAGTCTGAGACTTTGTTCAACAAAGTCTCGACTTCAGACACAAGTTTGTTCCGGTACTCGGCGAAGTTATCCCGAGAAATATTGGCACGGCCGGTGTATAAAGCATCACCAGTGCTGTCGTCTGCATAGCAATGAATGTTACTGGTTTGCAACATATCATTGATATGCAGAAGAAACAGCGTTGGTGATAGCACGCAGCCTTGTGGAACACCAGCGTTAATGGGCTTGTAATCGGAGCATGCACCGTCTACTACGACCTTGATGCTCCGATCTGCAAGAAAGCTGGTGATCCAATTGCACAATTTCTCGGGAAGCCCATAGGTAGGCAGCTTCGAAAGAAGCGCTTTATGCCAAACCAGATTGAAAGCCTTCGCTATGTCCAAACTAACGGCCAACGCCTCCCCCTTGGACTCCACTGCCTCCGCCCATCTATGGGTCAGGTAGACCAGAAGATCACCAGCTGACCTCGACGGAAACCGTACTGGCGGTCACTAATCAGCTGGTGATCCTCAAGGTACCGCATGAGCTGGCTGTTAATGATGGTTTCCATTACTTTGGAGAACAAGAAGGTGATGGCGATAGGCCTGTAGTTGGACGGATCGGAGCGGTCGCCAAAGTTTAAAAATGTTTGGAGAATCCTTTTGAGATCCGGTGTTATAAATAACAGCAGATATCTGTTGTGAAGAAATTCGAACAATAATGGCGAAACTTTTAGATAAACAACCCTGAGTCAATCGATATTCGCCATAGTTATTAAACGATAACGCAAGATCTCACACTCCAAAATCAAAATCATTACAGTCATTTAAAGTGCACTTCTGAACGAAAGCCTCTTATATATATATATATATATATATATATATATATATATATATATATATATATTGCCAAAAAGGGGGGTTATTTGCCAAAGTTGCCATGCTTGGAAGACGGGTGGAACACTGTTTTCTTAATTTTCTAGCTGTTTAAATGAATTATTTTCAACAGTGGTAGAGCCACGCGGCAGCTTTTGCTGTCGCACGGATGGGCCGGCTCGAACCGGGGTGGTACCACGACCTCACAGAATACCAGCGTGAAGTAGAGGTTTACCTCTGCGTTTCGCTTGGTGAGTCCAGGTGGCCGGAGGCCCTTTTTACTGGAAATGAGGCATTCCATCTTAGTCCTCACGGGTGGCAACGCATCTGCATTTTGATTCGCAAACGAGGATAGATGTAGATGTCTATGGGCCGCAGCAACCACTTACCATCAAGTGGACTGTGTGCTCGTTAGTCAACCTTATCCTATAAAAAAAAACGATATATTATATTATATCCTTCGAATAAATTGATAATATTACGGTATTTTTATTTTAAGCCCTAATATTTATAATGATTTCATATAACTTATTTACTTATAATATACTTATTTTTACGCAAATACTACAAACTACAAGAACAAAGACAAACAAAAAGAGAAATAAAATTCGCGTAATAGAATATTGAAAATTGTTTTATTTAAGGGTTATTTATACTATGTGAAAATAAAATGTGTTAAAGATATTTTTTTAATATATCATATATATTTATTACAATAGAGAGATCTTTATTTATTTACTACCGTAAATCGTATGAACCCTAGCATTTATTTGCGTGTAACAAGGACACACATATAATAAAAAATATTAGCCGTACGAACATAATATGGACAAATCTTCTCCACTGACTCAAAGGGTGGATAGGGGGTGGAAGTAGGTGGTATCAGAAATATAAAGGTGCGGCTTATACTAAGTACTGAGTATATTTCATATTGGTCCTTAGACAATTTTAAGTTAGTAATAATGTAAGTAAAGTAAATTTTTTGTTGCAGTCTATATGCGTCTCACTGCTGGGCACAGGCCGTCTTTCTTATCTGAAAGAATAATGAAGCATTAGCCCACCACGCTTCAGCAGGATGTCACGTCCCCGAAATATTTTTATTTGGAGATGCTGGTTTGCTCACAATGTTAATTTTCATCGAAAAACACGTAGTAAATTAGCAATTAAAATGACAACCAACAATTTCACTGGTGTCGATAGGAATCGAACTTGGGTTATTCGCGTACAACACTATTCACGGCAAGCGATTAGCCTATTAGTTATAAGTATATATTATCACAGCTAGTTTTAAACAAGATTTTAAAACTTATCACATTAAACTTAGATTCAATAACGTCTGAATAAAAATGTTCATCGATGATAATAATTATGATGAACATAATATTCATAGTTACTAACCGATTTCATCATCACAACTTATTCTCAATAAAAAACTATCAATTACTATCAATCATGTACGTGGTAGAGCCATGCTGCAGCTATATTAGTAGTATAGTTGTAGCACGAATGGGTCGGCTCGACCGGGGAAGAACCACGCTCTCACAGAATACCAGCGTCAAATAGCAGCTAAACACTGCTGTGTTTCGTATAGTGAGTGTAGAGAACCGGAGACCCTTTTTACTGGAAATGAGGCATTCCATTTTAGTTCTCACGGGTGGCAACGCATCTGCATTTTGATTAGCAAACGAGGATAGATGTAGATGTTTATGGGCCATAGCATCCACTTACCATCAGGTGGACTGTGTGCTCGGTTGTCACCCTATGCTATAAAAAAAAACGCAGGTGACATTTTAGTGCCACATGTTTTGTGTTCTCTTTGTCACAAAGCCATTTGATTAACTCTATAATCTACGTGGTTCAGTCACGCTGCATCTATATTACGGCTAAACCAAGAATACCCTAGGTCGACTGGACTCGCTAATTGAATATCAGCGTAAAATAGCAGCATAATACTGCTGCGTTTTATGTGGTGAAGAGACCCAAGGCTTCGTTTTACATCTTAATCCTCTCGGGTGGTAACGCATCTACATTTCAAGGTGTAGATGGGCCACAACATCTTACAATCAGATCTACTTTGTAAATGTCTGTATGTCACCCGTACTTGTTATAATAATAAAATAAATAAAGGGATCAGTGTAAAGAAATTCTCCTTTTTTATAGAAAGAAGCAAGCGAGCATACGGCTCACATGATGGTAAGTGTCGACCGCCGCCCACGTCCAACTGCAACATCAGGAGAATTGCGAGTGCGTTGGCGGCCTTTTACAAAGGAATATGCTCGTTTCTTTGAGGGGACCTTCAAATCGTATCGGTTCAAAAAATAGCTCTGGTGCAGTATTGAATCCAGGACACAATTAAATACAACTAAACAAGGCTGTAAAACTTCGAACTCAGGGCTCGGTAATCAGTTTCATAACTTTAGCCACTGGCCCTCCCGGTCATCGTAGAAAAATCTATGCTAAACTTAACGATGTTCTAAAAACCTCGCTTTGCAAGTCTCGTTCAGGTTTCGAAGCCACCCCAAACCGTGAGTACATTATCGATAAGTATAGGGGTAGCTCGCTAGGATTTTGAGTAATATATTATTTTCTTATGTAAAATGCTCGATTACTACCAACGCAGAGATTTTGCTCCGCCACAAAGTAAAGCCCTTTTATGGCACTTTATACGTTTTTGTCTTTAAATTTCTGTTATTTCACGTGTGTGTGCCAGTTACGAGGCTTATTGGGTATGAAAAAAGTTTTTTTGCGACCCATTATACTGTACGCTCTTATTCTGAAATGAAATAGTTTTTTATATGTATCACGATAGCCTGGAGGCGAGAGTAAGCTTAAAATAAGGTGAAGACCACAGTAGCAAGCGTTTGGTGGAGTGGAGCGTTCGGCGTGTATGACAAATAAACGCTCGTGTATTAAATATTATTACATGAAATGCGTATTATTAACCCTTTCGCTGTCCCGTGCACTACATATAGGTCATTGATATTGTCTTACTATTGTGTCTGAAAACCGGACAGTGAAAGTGTTAATAAAGAGAATACCGGACATAGTGTGCTATACTATTTTCTTTAAATTCATAAACATTTATGTTTCCTTTTTCCATTCTATGTTCTTTTTATAGGATAAGGGTGACAAGCGAGCACACAGTCCACCTGGTAGTAAGTGGTTGCTGTGACCCATAGACATCTACATCTATATATATCAAAATGGAATGGAATGCCTCTTTTCCAGTAAAAGGGGTCTTCGGCTCTCTACACTCACTATACGCAACACAGCAGCATTAAGCTGCTATTCTACGCTGGTATTCTGTGAGAGCGTGGTCTTTCCCCGGTCGAGCCAACTCATTCGTGCTACAACTATACAATTAATAAAGCTGCAGCTTAGCTCTACCACGTTTAAATGTACTTATGTTGTTAAAAATTTCATTTCATTTCATTCAGTAAAATAGCAGCATAAAACTGCTATATTGCGTATGGTGAATCCTGAGAAACAATGCATTTCTTTACTGGTAACGAGACATTCGTTAGTTCTCAGGGGTGACAACGCATCTGTCTTTTGATTCTTAATTGGTGATGTTATGTGTCTATGGGGCACAGCCTCCACTTACCATCAGGTAGACTGTGTGCTCGTTTGGCATTTTTACTTCTTTAAAAATACCCGCGTAACACTGCGAATGCTTAATTTAAAAGTAAAAAGAAACTGTGGTTGCCAACCCGCCAGCTATGGCAAATATCTCCCGTACCTGTCAGAGGTTGTTGGTTTGGGAACTTTTTATGGACTATAATCGATTAATGAATGAATTTAAGCTAATTTGAATGGATTTTTATAAAATCGGTTAATAATATGGCGCTATTAACACAAAATTTATAGTCAAATAGATTTTTTTATTCTTTTTTAAATAGTGGTCTACAGTAGGACACTGATCATCTCCTTAGTAGAGAAGATATGTTATAATCGACACAGTTGGAAAATAATAGATAATATAACAGATTTATATTTAGAAATTATTATCTTATGGTAGGTATAATATATCAAAAGAAAATTAATCAAACGAAAATTTTACCCTAATCTCGATACACGGGTCACCGCGATCCAAACAAACAACGCGGGTAGAGGAAGGTGACGTAAAAGGAGGTATATTATTTTATTATCTGAAACCAGCCAGGACCGGGAGGCGGCAATATCACCGTATATAGATTCGATTTTCTACGTGAATTCGTTTGACGGCCTTCATAATGCGACATATAAAACTGGGGACTTACGGACCCCGAAACCAATTTCGGGTTATGACCCGACGACTCTCTGATAATATTCTCGCGTTATTAGGTACGGATAGGAGGTTTTTACTATGGCTATTTTTTCTGCTGACGGTAGATTATTAGGAAAGAGTTTACGAGTAAAATTGTACCTATCCTTTGAGAAGCTTACGTGGGTTTTACGGCATTGCTTCAGGCCTCTGCTTCTTTATTATAAATAAGTCTTGATGCGTATATGTTAAAGTTGGTAGTAATTTTTATCAATTATTTAATAAATTTATTATAAAAAAATAATGATAATAGATTAACTGGTAGGGTATGCCTAATGGCATTAAGTCCGCCATTTGTAATAGGGAATGCAATAAAGAATAAATAAATAAAATAAATAAATGATTAACAGCTTGAAAGAGCAGTGGTTAAATATTTGGCTATGGCACTGCTGGTTGCGGATTCAATTCTCACACGTGATAAATGAAAGGCCTACAATCATTGTTTCGGGTGTGGATGTTGGACCAAGTATAATTAATATTTGTAAAACGCCACTGTATCACGGTCCAGGATTCTTGCAGGGAGGTAAGGTTTCATAAAATTACTTAATATTAATGCTACACATCCTTCTCGCGTCCCGTGACCACGGGTGTTGCAAAGCACTCGAAACGTCTGGAATATAAAAAAATATAAAAAAAGGAAATTAAACGCTATAAAATCCGTATCAATTATTTCATGTTATTATTTTAGTTTTATTGGGGGAACTATTTTATTTATTTAGTTCTTAGAAGTTCGCTTTTATTACTTTTTATTGAGTCTAATTTTTGACCCCTTTGAATGTCGTCTAAATAATTAGATTAAAAACTTCATCGCCTATTTTTTAACTCTAAGAGTTGGAATTTTCCTTCAAATATGTAATTATGTCTATTTTAAGAAGTTAATAGCTATGTTTGGATCCGATAGGTGGCATTATCATGGCATGGCAAAATCTTTATATATGAACTAAATTAACTCATAATACTCACAACATATATAATATGTTGGCTTTGTGCCAAAAAAGAATATAACGAATTGTCAATTCCTGTCATATAAAAAAACTTAAGCTCCCTTAAGTGATCACACCTTACGATGGTCACGTAACATTTGAAGTACGAACGGGATCGAACTAGTGCTCGTACGTCGAGTGCGAACGATCGCGATACCATAAAGAATATAGCTTTTAGCGGTATGCACGCTACGTGATCCGATACCGTAACTATGTTATGATGATCCTGTTTCTTTTGTATTTCACGGTTGCCGATCTTTTACGCTCTTACAGTTTGTTTGTTTTGTATGTACTGACGACGCCTGGTTTCAGGCACGTACGTAATTCTACCGAACCGACTTATTTACACATTTCTATTTAAATTTATTGTCAATATAATTGTATTGAATACAGATATAAAGGCTAAAACTGAAGCGAAAAACGAGTTCTGCAGTGGACTGCACCATAAGGTAAGTGGCTACTCAAGTCCATGTGGACACTTATAAATTCTTTGGACTAATATGGAGTGTCTTAAAACTATGCTGGATCTCTATATACTTCAGAAGGGAACACAACAGAGAAAGCATTACGCGACAGAAATAGGCAAGGTTTTCGGGTTTTGTTGGGATCTATCTACACGAACTCTGAGGCTGAAAAGAAGTCCCACAACCTGGTATTTAAAACTTTCAATGTGTATTAAACAGATTTGGCTGTGTAGTAAGGGACAAATAATATTCCTTACTCAATATCATTCTTTGAGTGTGTGGTATCTTTCTAATAGTATGCGACGATATCGAATCGACGATACGATTTCGAAAAAACTGCAATTGCACACCCGCCTGCTAAGCGTGGTAACTCAAGGGGAAGTTCGCAATAGTTCCCATGCTTAAGGCATTTTATGGCGGAGGCCTATGTTTAGCAGTAGTCTTAATAGGCTGCAATGAATGTATAATAGAACAATGTGTATTTGGTCTAAGTTATCTTGGTCACATACATCATCAATTTTTAATAAATCTTTTACTGTCCCGTCTATTAAGCTCTGAAATGCCCTACCTTTGCATATACGTGAAGCACAATATATTGTAATTTTTAAGCGATTAGTTAAAGAGTATGTGCCCTTGCACTTGTCTCAATCGTTCGGAGACCGTTAGGATAAATTATGTGATTATGTATTTATTGTATTTATCAGCTTTATATTATTGTTTGAGGAACTTTGTAATTTATAAATATTTTGGGTAGATTTGTAAGTTTGTTTATATATTCATATATATGTAAATATTATATGCTTTACTTTATCTTTTATTATATATTAGTAATTTATATCATTTCATGTATTAGTTATATGTTATTTTATTACATTTATTGTCTATATATCGCATGTATTGATATTATATTTTGTATATTTATATTGCACCACCTACCTAGTATCCATTGTTTTATTCCTTTACACCTTTGGTCGCCTAAAAGAGATCACTATGTAGCGGTAAGGCCGCCAAATTATACATTTAATCTGTCTTTTGTTATGTAATTTGTATATTTGTTTGTGGTGTACAATAAAGTATATTCATTCATTCATTCATCATCACAATTTTTATTGAATATATTTTTTTATAGAATAAGGGTGACAAATGATCATACAGTCCGCCTAATTATAACTGAATACTATGGCCCATAGACATATACTATATATAGAGACTCCTGAGGACATAGATGAAATGTATTGATTCCAGTAAAAAGGGTCTCCGGTTCTCTACACTCACGATACGAAACAGAGCAGTATAAAGCTGTTATTTTACGCCGGTGTTCTGTGACAGTGTGGTTCTTTCCTAGTCGAGCCGACCCAGTAGCGTTTCAACCATAATATAGCCGCAGAATGGCTTTACCATGCAAAAATGATTTCAACATGATGCATATGTAGTTAAAACTAAAGTTAAAAAATGCCCGGTGAAAATGATTGGAAAAAGGACAACCTCTCACAAAATACCATCATGACGTAGCAATATAATGCTTGATACGTCGTACGTTCCGTAATTTTTTTTAATACTGTAGTAACCTCGATATAATTACGTTTCGAAGCATAAAGTTCGCGATGGAGCCAGTGTGCATTGAAGTTCCATCTGTTATTAGTTTTTTATCATTGAAACCTATAAAAATCAACTTATAATACACACAATTTATTATTTGTTTGCACTGCAGGGCCGCGGGTTCTAATCCTGTATGGAGCAAATGTTTATATGGCCTACAAATAGTAGTTCTGCTTCTGGATGTTTGTTCTTATGCCATATATGTATGTAAAACACCTCCACTATATATTAGTTAATAGTTAATACTACTGTAGGAGTAACGTTTTTTGAATATAAACGAAAAATATCAACACGTAGACATGTCAAACGCCATTTTATGTCTACCGTATTTTCAAAAATAAATCCTCGTAAGATTTACCCGCCCACATATAGTGATTATGGTGAAGGTATTGTAGAGCCATGCTGCAGCTATAGTATAGCTGCAGCACGGATGGGTCGGCTCCGGCCGGCGACCGTGGAAGGACTACGCTCTCACAGAATACCATCGTAAAATAGCAGCTCAAAGCTGTTGTGTGTTCGTATGGTGAGTGTAGAGAACCGGATCCTTTTTAATGGAAACGACGCAATCTATATTTTAGTCCTCAGGGGTGATAACGCATATACATTTTGATTTTTAATCGAGGATACATGTAGACGTCTATGGGCCACAGCATTCACTTACCATCATGTGAGCTGTGTGCATGCTTGTCACCTTTATCTCGCACAAGGAAGGCTGTTTCTTATCACCAGTCTGTCAAATTCGTCTTCTGACATATTCGTAAATGTATTCATAGTTTTCTATTATTTTGGAGTAAAAGCCAGTATCAACAGAGAAATCAACAGTATCAGCAAAGACAATCTATATTTGCGATCTGTATGTATCTCCTCTAGGCAGGGAATAATTTGCCAATATGGAAGTTGAATATCAAACGTATGGAACATCGGCCGAAATCTTGCCGACGTCTGCGTAACCGAACTACTTTATTAAAGCACACTCTATATTCATAACGCTTCAGTGGTACTATCGCACAAATAATATCTCCCCTGAAGATGCATTGGAAAAGAAATGTATCAGAAAATATATAAAAAACGCCGTATTGTGGACACGGATTTTGTAAACGTACGGAAACTGGAAGTGTTATCATTTGCGGCCACTTGTGTGTTTTATGAAGTTTGGATATTTTATCATATAACCATAAATATTATATTTTAATTTTGTATATATTGTTATATTTAAATTATAGAAGATTTATAATATATATATATATAGCCTTCCTCTATAATTAACTTTTTGTTTGCTTCCCATCTTGGTATCTTCCTTTTTCAGTTCTATCTTTATATATAAAAATTACGTGTCAAATTGTTTGTCCGCGATGAACTCCTAAACTATTGAACTGGTTTCAATGAAATTTTGCACACTGTGTGCAGTTTGGTCCAACTTGAGAGATAGGATAGTTTTTATGCCGATAAGTGACCATCAATTTTTTTAATGCTAATTTCAGAAGTTTTTTTTTAGGAAATCAAATGGTCGTCTGAAAGGGCAGATCAACGTCTGCCTGGTCAGCCAATATCTCTTTTATGGAAAAGGGCTTATAGCACCTAGTTACTTTTGTGCAATTTCATTAGCGGCAGTATATTCTATGGAGTTGTGGTGACCATCGTTTGGGAATTCAAAATGACTTCGGAATCATACATTATAAATTAATTATTTAAAAAATATTTTGAAACCGTTAAACCACACAAAGCAAACTGGCAGATTCCTTTCACACTTATACATAACCCTCTCTCGAAATAAAAGCTTAAAAAAATGACGGTTCTGTAGTGCACAGTAGCTACGCATTTTGCTGCGATGCTGCATACCTCCGAGTTCAAATATCAAACAAAGTACGGCCTACAAATAAATTTGTTCTGGCTGTATGTCTAGTGGTCTTGTGTGTCTGTTTTTTTTATAGGATGAGGGTGACAAACGAGCACACAGTCCACCTGATGGTAAGTGGTTGCTGTGGCCCATAGACATCTACATCTATCCTCGTTTGCGAATCAAAATGCAGATGCGTTGTCACCCGTGAGGACTAAAATGGAATGCCTCATTTCCAGTAAAAAAGGCCTCCGGCCACCTGCACTCACCAAGCGAAACGCAGAAGTAAACCTCTACTTCACGCTGGTATTCTGTGAGGTCGTGGTACCATCCCGGTTCGAGCCGGCCCATCCGTGCGACAGCAAAAGGTGCCGCGTGGCTCTACCACTGTTTTGTGTTTGTGTTGTGTGTTTTGTGTTTGTGTGTTTGTCTTATCTATGTTTTTCCATAGTGCATTTCAATGACTCTACGTTACAAAAGAAAATTTTACTGTAGGTTTAGCGTTTTTTAAAAACAAAAATAAAGTAGTTTATTTATAAAAGTAATATTAGGTATTTAAAATGGCATTTCCAGCAATGAATTATAATATTCTAGGAGAATACGGTTTGCGTCGGCGAGCGTGTGATTTTTGTAGGGAGATACGGGATCTTGCAGAGATATAAACCGGCCTGTATTTGGACATGGAGGGTTTGTGTTGAATCACCTTCATAGGGATCTTGTCTAATACTAATTTTATACATTTGATCCCACTGATATATCAAAGTTTTTTTTTTGTTTTTGATAATTTGGATATTTTTGTCTGTAAGATTGGATATATTTTGAAATTTATGCCATACACATCTGCAGCTAAAAGTTTTTTTAAGTTGTGTGAAAAGTTATTTTATAACATAATTTTAATGTATTGACAATACAAAACAATAGAAACTTTGCGAACATTCATTATATTAAAGAAAGAAAAAAGAAGACGAAAACATATTTATTTATGCGGTTGTGCATAAACATAAAAAATAACCGAATAAATCTTAAATTAATAAGTATTTTTTTTTACTTAAATTCATTAGTAAATAAGTATATTATTACAAAAAAAAACAAAATTAAAAAGCATGACACTCAAAAAACTACTAAGTAAATAATTTTTAACTAATCATGCAATGGACTCACCATAGTATACACTGATTTTCAGTCCAGTCCACAATTTTAATACATAAAATTAATAAGTCAAACCTTTTCGCAGTAAATAGTGGAAATGCTAAACAACGCAAAAACTTGTTCAAGATCTTCCTCGATTTTTTATTTGGATTTATATTTATTTCATTATTTATTACGATGTAAGTTGAATGATATCTACTTAAATTACTTGATATAATATTTACAGAATTCCAGTACTAAAATACCTTATAACTTAAAATTTCAGTTGTAATTTTTCCAATAATAAACGAAGTAAGTTTCTTAAAATTGAAGTAATACTAATGATAAGTACAAAATATTAATGTCTACATCGCGAAGCCGTAATATTCTTCATCAAACTTTAAAATTTAACTGATGGACGTGGGCCTCTACTCTCCAAGAAGTCATAGTCAAATTGTACCAAAATTACTTTATTTTGATTACAATGAAAAGAAGAAACAGTAAAATAATACATTAAATTAAAATTAAGATGTAAAGTAAAAATTAATTTTATGTTATACTTACATATTTTTGTTTTGAAATTTTTTCACCGTTTTGTGTATGTTTAAAGAAGTATTATTGGTAATGCAGGTAATATTTTATGCATTATCCATTATTCTGGAGAAAATATATAATAAAATATATAAATGTATAATAAAGTATATAAATATATAATAAAAAATATCAATCTACTATGTACTAACACTTACTAACTAGACATACTAATGCAGGAAGTCGATTGCTGTAGAACGCTCAGGAACGTAGGTACTTTGTGGCATACTTGCGAGGTCATATGTTCAGCAGTGAACTTGTGAAGGGCTCAAATGATGATGATGAAGATTCGACATACTCACTAACTTACAAACTAAATCACTCTGTCGCACTCGTGGCGTTGAAGCCTCAAATATTGGTCGGTAGCTAAGCCCGATTATTTATACCTTAGTTGACATGAAATCTCATGTAATTGCTATAATGACAAAATACATCAGCATCAGGTCATCAACGCACTGAAAGAAATAGAATTATCTATGCAAATAAATAAAATTGAGGTATCTTTTTATAGGATAAGGGTGACAAACGAGCACACAGTCCACCTGATGGTAAGTGGTTGCTGCGGCCCATAGACATCTACATCTCTATCCTCTATTACAAATCAAAATGTAGATGCGTTGTCACCCGTGAGGACTGGGATGGAATGCCTAATTTCCAGTAAAAAGGGCCTCCGGCCACCTGCACTCACAAACCGAAACGCAGAGGTAAACCTCTACTTCACGCTGGTATTCTGTGAGGTCGTGGTACCACCCCGGTTCGAGCCGGCCCATCCGTGCGACAGCAAAAGCTGCCGCGTGGCTCTACCACTGTTCAAATCTGTCTATCTGTCTGTAATATTGAAATAACTGTCTAACATTAAGGTTACGGAGATATTTGCATGCCATTAAGACATAAATAACTATTTTTAAAATTTTTGTCTAATCTTCGAATGGCTGAACCAATTGTAATGAAATTTTCTAACCGATAACGACAATACCAATATTCGAAATACTTGAAATGTTATTTTAGAAAAAAAAAAAACGGAAATATGATAAAGTAAATGGTTTTTAATTATCTTCAATCTATATAACGCTACATTAATAGATCCCATCCAAGCCAAGCCGGGGTGTAAATTAGCAATATCAGTACTTTTATAATTTATCGAAAACAGTTAAATTAGCCAAGTAAATAGAAAAATGCATCAGATACCATGGGTTATAATATGCCGTGTTATTGTCGCATCGTAACCCCTGCCCATCCTGGCCCCACGTTGGGCGCGAAATGGACGATTTTTTACATTCAATTATTTTCTGTCCCTCGTTTATGCTTTATATAAATTGATCTGTCTGCCGCTTATAAATGGCATCTCGAAAGTAACATGGTGTGGGCGGCGGTGGTGATATATGATGTTGTTTGTTTTTGATTGGTGTAGGTATGTGCGAGTGTATATTGACTTCTGTATATGTATTTATTTAGTCAATTTTTAGACAATTTTAGTCGTTAAGGCCATGTACTTTCTATCAATATTAGAAAAAAATATAATGCCGTAGAAATCTAATCCTTATAAATGGTAGTTAGTGGCTAGAGCCGTGGTAGTATATGTTCAGGCGCTCGCTTAAATACTCACTTTATATTCTTTTTTCGCACGCAATATCTTCGCCAATAATTAACCAATTTCAATAATTCTTTCTGTTTTAAATAGGTTTAATTCCGGAATGGTTCCATATAAATTTGAAGAAATCATCAAAAGGACGTTCCCTAAAAGTGGAAAATAATTATGGAAAATTTTAATGTAAGTATTTAGACGATATGCTTGTTGGTTACCTTGAGCTTGTGATTTTCCTAAGTATAAAAAAATAATTTTAATAAAAGTAAAAGGCAACGTCAAATAATTAAAAAGATTAAAATACATTTCGCGTAATAGATTTTGAATTTTGGTATGATTCTTCTACATATATTCTCTTAGCACCGCAGAAGCTATTTATTTATATTTCGTAAATTATTCTATTCCTTTTTAATTCCTTGTAGTGGGGCTATCAAATTTTATAATTAGTTTAAATTTTTAATACAGAAAGATAATTTTTTATACGTGATAGAGCCACACTTCAGCCATATTACGGTTGTAGCACGAATAAGTGGGCTTGACTGGGGTAGGACCATGCTCTCACAGAATACGAGCGTGATTTAACAACTCAATACTGCTATATTTCGTATGATGAGTGTAGAGAACCGGAGACCCTTTTTACTGGAAACGAGCCCTTCTTTCTTAGTCCTCAGGGGTGACAACGCATATGCGTTTAGGTTTTAAATCGAGGATAAATATAGATGTCTCTGGGCCCCAGCATCCACATATCATCAGGTATATTGTGTAATTGTTTGTTAACCCTATTCTATTACAAGTGGTAAAATTAAAATTTTTGTATTAGCGACTTTAATATAAAAAATTTATTGTTGATTTTTTTTAAAAACGGCTCGACCGATTACGATAAAATTTTAATAGGGACCACCAGGGAAGTATACCCTTTGACACAAAAAAGAATTTTCCAAATCGGTTCAAGCGACTTCGAGTAATCGGTGAAAATAGATAAAAATAAGATTCCGACGAATTCAGAACTTCCTAATTTTTAAAGTCGGTTGAAAAACAGTAAGTTTGTCAGTATCCAGCCGTCATTACTTTATGTTTTATTTTATTTAAAAGGTCCAAGCCCAGACGTGGACTTTCGAACACGAATAAGAAAAAGCATAACTAACATATGCTAGCGTATGCTTGGTACTCTACATTAAATGTTGAAAATAAGTAATATAGAAGGTTTATTTACCATAAGATGCAGCGCTTACAAAACCTTTTCGATTTTGCAGTAATGGTTTCCGACAGTAGGACTCCAACAGAGAAGGATTATCGGGAATAAGCGCATCACCGCAAGATGGGATCGAGATTGAACGTCTTCCCGGAATAAAATCTTGCTTGTTTACTTGCAAACGCTTTTTTGACGGCTCCGTGGCGCAGTGGCTTAGCAATGAGTTGTTGCGCTGGGTGCTGCGGGTTCGAATCTCGCACGGAACAAGTATTTGTATGGTCTAGAAATAATTGTTCCGGGTCTGGATGTTTGTCGTCGTGCAATTTATGTTTGTAAACTGCGTCCACCATACAGGAGAAAATCCTAGTGTGGGAATAATGTTTTTTAAATAATGAAAAAAACAAATGATTTTTATGTGCCTAGGTGCTGACGTGTTTGACGTGACCAATTTAATTATAGGTTTACAGTGAGTTTTCAGATATATTAGATTTTCAAAATAAAAACAGAATGCATGAAATCGCTGCAACGTGGATCTGTATTTCATTAATCTATACTATGATCTATTGTTATTTTCTTTTTCTTTATCAACTTGTTACATTCCACTGGTGTAACTGAGCCAGGTTTAGTGGAAATGACTTGACGTAATTACAACGTTGAGCAAGTAGAATGACGTACGCGGTCTAACGTGATATGAGATTCTCCCTATGTAGGGAGAGTTATTGATAATCGCCTTTGTAAGAAAGAGACGAATAAGTTTTTGAAATTGCTAGCATCTTTCCATCCAATTACAATGAGAGTGTCTTCAAGACAAGATTGAATAGGCCTTGAAGACGCCCAGCTTGTATTTGGACGAAAAGAAAGATGCAGGCAAATTATTCCAATCGCCTTCCGCTTGCCGGCATTACAAAATATGGATTAAACCGTAATAATGCGTGAAATATCAATAAAGTGTGAAAAACCACTGATCGCTTGGTTGTCTGATGATGGAAAGAGAGGTAGGAGTTAAGGTATGTAATTCCTTGTGCAAACTCTCTGAGATGCATCATAGAGAACACCGAGAAGTCGGCGACTCTGCGTCTGTGCTGGAAGCTGACAAGATTGATTTCAACCAAATCATGGTTACAAATGAGCTTCTTAGCACGTCTCTTCAATGAGTCCAACGCTGCTAGGTGGCATTATTCAGCACCAGCCCACATGTAACAGCAGTACTCCATGCACTTTATATTTGCGCTTTATGTAAGGTAAGACGCACCATTGCAACGACACTTTTCTTGCAGCTGCTTTGTATTTAGACGTCAATGAAATGCCCATAGTTGAGGTTAAGAGAAATCTCATCCACTAACAGCTGAAAGCGGTGAGTCTACTCCAAAGTTGCATCCCGGAATTGCAATTGAATTGGAGAAGTTGATGAGTATCCATCCAGTCTAACAGTCATAATTACATATTTCGGTTATAGATATTTTTAGCTAAGCCCAGAATTTAAATCACTGTATTTTCATTTTAAAAATGTCCGTATTAGGTTAGCAAGCGTCTATTATAAAAAATATTCAAAGCATTACCTTTGCAGCATCGCGTTCTCATTACAGACCACACACTCATCCCGCATAGTATCCGCCGGGTGAACGCAGCTCAATGGCGCGTTTTTTTTTTATTCAAAATAAGTCCTTAAAAAAGCGAGCCACCCTAGAAGCCAAATGGCCCAGAATTTGTTTAAATTGTCACGTACAGACACCGAGCGGTTACACAATCCGTACACATCGGTTCTCAACTTATTGACATATTTATTTTAAAGTATTAATGGTTTTCGAAAATAAAAAAAGATATCTATCGCAAAGGTTTCCAAAAAAAATAATAATATAGACAGTTAAAAAAAAATTGAAGTTTACTCCTGAGAAACGATTTATATTATCTTAAAATATACACAATAGGCAAAGAAAAATGAACCCATATATTTTTTTATATTAATTTGATAAAATATATCACACAAATAATATTACATAAAAATATATGAATTATTTATTTCGCGCTATGAGATGCGCGCGTATGTTACGCAGAGGAAAACCATAAAGGCTTCGATTTTTATTAATATTTAATTTTACTACTTATCTATTTTTCATACCGTGCGCTATATATGAAACGATTATTAAGGAGTAAACCCCAAAAGTAAAAAAAAAAGTATTTATAAAAGGTAAATCTTAATATTCATTCGAATTTTTTGCCGAACAAACATCATCCAGGCTTGTGCACTTAGCAAGGTGAACTGCGTGCTTGTGAGATTGGCATTTGGGTAAAAAGTGAGTACATCTCCGCTTTTACACTAGATTTTAAATTAGATTTCAGGTCAAGCTGTGCACAATTATTTGTTAATAACAGTAACTAAAGTGTGTCACTTCTGAATATTGAGAACCGCTGTCTATTAGAGACATACGGTGAAGGGTTAAAAATGAATCGTAGTGCTATAAAAAATTCACTACAGATATCGGATTTTAAATTTTAAAATGTGCATTGTATTGAGCCACGGGGTTCGGAAATCGATTGGTGCCAGAGCGACAAAGGGTTAACCATTAATAATAAAAAAACCCATTGATTTTAGATGCGACAGCTTGCGTGTTGCATGCGTTAGTCTGATAATTCTAACATAACTGATGGCGTTAATCAATGATGGTAATTGGTTCTTTTTACATTTGTTCTATTTAAACTGAAACGCCATAATTGATATCTATAAAATAAATATTGTCAAGAAATTCAACTAGATATCGACTTCGGTCGTACTTTCAAGAATAACTGGCTGTAATTAAAAAATATGGTAAAAGAAAGCAGAATAAATTCATCGTCACCGTTTTATATTTTGTTTCATTTCAAGTTTATTTTAGACTATTAATATTCATTCTGTCCTATTATTATTATAATCATTCGTTTATTACAAACCATTTCAAGTCCACTGCTGAACATAGACTTTCCCATAGATTGCGTCAGATATTTGCCATATATCAGGGGGATTATTTGTCATAGTTACCACGCTTGGCAGGCGGGTTGACAACCATAGTTTTTTGTTATTTTGATTTGTTATCAGGTGGATACTTCTCCCTCTCTCCTGTTTCAGTTTGCCTCTGTCTAAATCCAAGAGATGATATAGGGTAGTAAATTATCTTACGCCGCACACAGCATAACTATACGCCTCAAAGTTTTCTTACAGAAAGGAATAAATTCGTGGTAAGCGTATAGGAATCACAGCACCAGATGTCCCACCCACACTTTACATATAATATATATGTTATCTCCGTTAATATGCCATTATTTACGTGGTAGAGTCAACCTGCATCTATATTATGGTTGCAGCAAGAATGGGTCGACTCGACCGGGACAGGACCACGCTCTCACAGAATACCAGTGTAAAATACCAGCTAAATACTGTGTTTTTAATGTTGAGTGTAGAGGTCCTCAAGGGTAACAACGCTTCTGCGCTTTGATTCTTAATCGAGGATAAATGTAGATGTCTATGGGCCACAGCATCCACTTTCCATTAGGTGGACTGTGTGGTCGTTTGTTACTTCTATAAAAAGATCGTCAAATATACAGATATAGTATAGTATATAATATAGTATGTTATGTATTTTTATTCTTAAGCAATTTAATGCTGTTTATAATTTTTGAATTACTCAAGTCTACTTCAATTACAGTAAGTGCATGCTTCCCGTTGAGCGATAATTGAGGCTCACCGCGGGTTGGTGATGGACCCCCGCGGAGAAATTACATAATTGCAAGCAGCGTAAATAAAGGTAAACTACGCAGATGCCGTGGAATACATCTGAAGTGGGAATAAATATATATTTTACCGTGTATTGGTGACGTAAGATAATTCACTACTCTATACCATCCCATGGGTGACATAGGTAAGAGGTGGCAGAGGGAAATGAAATAAGAGATAGGTAGCAACATCTTTCTTATAACAACTCAAAATAATCAAAACTGCAGTATTAATTCACCTGTAAACCTTGGTAACTATAGCAAATCTATGTTGCTTGTGTTCAGCAGTGGACTTTTGATAGAATGTAATGGGTAATGAATGGAATGGAAAGAAAGAAAACCTAGTACTAGACTTATTTTAATAGTTTCTAGGTTAGGTTAGGTTATGGCTAGGTGATGCGCCTACCGTTACCGTTCCCGTTACCGCTACAGCCTATTAAATTCCACTTCTGATCATAAGCCTCCCCTTTAAGTTGCCTTATAGGGGGGATATTTACCATAGTTGTCACGCTTGGCAAGCGGGTTGGTTACCGCAATTTTTGTATTTTTAGTCGTTATTAGGAAGACGCTGCTGCCCATCTCCTGGTTTGTTTCCCTCTGTCGCCTCTTACGACACCCATGGTGATACACCTAACAATAGTCAATAAAATGTTAAATATGAACCAATTTTTTATGTTATGCTTATACAATACTATCAAAATAAGATTACCTTTTTTTAATTCTCGACTCGATATTGCTAGTCACTGTACTGGCGACAAAGCTGTGTTCAACCATCGTAATACAACGTTTTCGTTTAAAACTTATTTCAGTAAAGTGTGTTACACTGATGCTTAAATATAGAAACAGTGTATTATCAAGTATACAAAAGCAGTAATGTTTGTCATGCAAATCGATATAACGGTGTATTTCAACCCTTAAACTGCCTACAAGCATAGTGCTTATTGTATTCTATGTTACGGTACCATTAATCAGTCTGTGCCAGAATCATCAATATACCATTATACTGTTACGTCCAAGCACTCAATTTGATCCGCGATGTATTGATTATATATCAATAATTCGATTATGCTGACTTGTGATGTCGGGAGATTGTTCATCTTCGTTGTTGACATCGCTGTCATTATTATATAATTTATAATATGTAGGTCATACCGTTATGTGTTATAATGATATCTCCTTCTTTAAAAGATACGACTTAGGGACCTTCAAGAAAAGAGCGTACTCCTTTTTAAAAGGCCGGCAACGCATCTGCAATTCCCTGCTGTTGCAGTTGTTCATGGGCGGCGGTAGTCACTTACCATCAGGTAAGCCGCATGCTCGTTTGCTCCCTCTCCTATAAAATATAATTAATTTAAAAATATAATTTTATTTCCTTTAATTATTATAAGCGAAAAACTTGAAATTGTTGTTGAATAATAAACAATTTAGAAATTATAAACAATGGTCACTATGAAAAATAATAGTACTCGATCATTGACTGAAGAGTTACTTTGTGACTGTTTGTAAAATTGTGAAGTGTTGTAACGATGATGATGATGATAATGAGCATTATCAATCTCAGATGACATCACGATAAAAGTTTTTACCCACTAATTTAAAAAATATTTTAATTATTAAACAATTTGGCAACGATGCTTGGGTACTCTCTTTTATATAATATGATTGCGTAACTGTTCTTTAGAGGTTGAAAAGATATATTTTTCGAATGATTACGTAGTATAAGCTGCCTGCGCCCCATCTTTATTGCAGTAAGAGTATATAAGGAAATCGTGAATAAAGGGCCATATGTCTGTTATTGCGATGGTCATAGTACCAGTAGTTGACGTTATAGCTGATGGCAGCGGAGATAGTTTATGTAAGCTTTTAGTGTTTTAGCTTATATTTATACCCCAGTTACCTAGCGTGTTCCATAAAAATGTTCTCAAAACTTAAAAACATTAACAAGAAAAAAAAATGCTTTATTTTAGTGGCCAATACTTTAAAATTAGTGCGAATAAAATTTCCTTAAAGTTGCCTATTTTAATACGCTAAACATGGTTGGTGTCCACAGAGTCACAGTCAACAGTTGAATTAGAAATGCCTGTTCTTTACCTTTGTTACCTTTATAGTTTTACTTCCATTAAAAATATATTAATATACCCAATTCTACGGTAGCAAGTTTTGATGCAAGCTATGTGCTTATAATAAAAAAATAATTTATATAAAATAAATGATAAAATATATTTTTTGCATGTAACTAAAATGGTTATTAAACCTCGAAAGTAACAAAGAACTAAGCACTTCTCCTTGTTTTCAATTTAGTCATACAAACACAATAGGTATTTGATACGAGATATATTACGAGATGTAAGTTTTTATTATTAATAAAAGCTGATTCATCGTTACGTACTTCAAGGAATTCGTGATATGCTGAAAGACAATTTGGGTGAAAAGAAATAAAAAATAGCTTGTAGGTCTTACTAAATAACGTTAAAAATAACAAACCAAAAACAAATAAGAGTAAGCAACGGAACAACATTACTTCAGAACAGAGCGTCCAACGGGCATTAGTCATCCTTGTTGAAAGGTATCCTGTGGGAAATTACGCGGGGGCCGTAGCGACCGAGCCACGCGGTGCCGGGTTGATGTAATATTCTTCCTTTGCATTTGGTCGCGTTAGTGTTCTCATCTAGGTTAGTTTTTTGAATTAATGCGATCTTTGTGGAATTTTTAAATTAAATTGCTTTGGTGTTGTTTTACTAAATCAAAATTTAAACGTGTTTAGCGTTCAAAGATGTTGCTGGAAGTCGTTGGGAATTGAAGAAAAAATCCTTGTATCTCATACATTTCTATCGAAATTACACAGAGTAACAAAACCAACTTTAAACGTATAAACATGCTTAGAGGAGTGAAAGTTGCAACAATTCGTGTTGGCGGACTTCATATATCTTCGAAATATTATTTGTGTTGGCGACGCGCTTAAAAAATAGTTTATAATTTTACATTCCATAAAAATATATAATTTTGTGTTTTGAAGTTATTGTTATTAAATTATATACTATGGCACTTCGAATAAACAGATAATGAAAAGAAAGAAAAGTAAGAAAAGTGTAGATTCAATATAACGTCGAACGAAAGTTCGGGGTTCGATTCCCCGGTCGACAGTTAAATCCATGAATGCAATGCAATACGAATAAAGTCTTATACTTATTCTATATGAAAATATATTTTGCTCTTGTTATAAAAGATAAGATTCATTATGGCTGATAAGGATAGCATAATATGTAAACAAATAATGTTTCATAATGAACAGAGATAATTGTAGTTTAGACAAAGAAAGCACTAGCCTCCTTTTTTTGCGCCCAGAAGCAATGAAAAGGGCTACCCTCCGGGAAGCAGGGGGGGGAGGTGGTGAATGCTCTAAGCATACCACGACAGCCGGCTGCGTGGTTATGTGGGGCTCACTGTATGCAAACCTATGTACTTACCTACTAAACACCACCTGGGACTGGTATTGGCCTGTATGGCCTTTCTGCCGAATCGGAAGCAACCCCCTTTAGAGAAAAGGGGGCGCAGGCGGCGAGTAGTCGCTGAGAGGTGCGCCTTAACTAAGGCAAATTAAGTTCCTCCCTAAGGCAAATTAAGGCCCCTGCCTTGAGGCAGTGGCGGGGCCTGCAGAGGTGAGGGTGGCGGCAGGGGCTGTCAGCACGGGGATGGGGGGGGGCAATTTTTCGCAGCGCGTTTACGACCACGCCTTGACTTCACTTTCATGAAGGAAGTGTCTTCTGTTACTGTTCCATCGGAATCCGTGGAGCAGCTACCGGATGAAGTGTCGGTTTGGGTGGCGGACCTCTTCCGGGAGGACGACGAACGGACGCAATGTCCGAGCACTCCATGGAGTCGGAGATGTGGGAGGCGGGCGAATCGGTCTGCGGGGCATCCGTAGGGGCCGCCGAGCAAGACGCGCAGGGGTTTCATTTCCTACTGCACCTTCCACATTAGATGAAGATACATTCCACTTAAGGGACATCAAGACCGGGACCACGTCAGAGGGACCCGTAATCTTAGTAGTCTAACATTTCTTTTAAGAGAGGGCAACAGACGTTCTTGTGTGACACTCCTTTACGGGGGTCACGTCCACCTCGTTGTTCCCGAACCTAACGTGGTGTGATTTCAATTGCAAGGGGTAGAACGTCTATGACTGATTAACCCCTGTCTGTTGGACCCTTTCAATTTGAATTTCTCATACCTTCAGGCACCATGTTTTCCTTTGCGTGGTCATCAGCACTTCGAATTACAGTTAACAATTTCTTTGATGCTGGCGGGGACCGAACCCAGTCAATCACAATTCCGACCCCAATCGAACACATTCAGAAATGTAAAGTACCTGGATATCACCTAATGAAGGAAAGAGTGAATAGAGACATCAGGACGTTAATTACCACAAACCCCCGTGACCATGGGTGCTGTAAAGCACCCGAAACGTCGGGAATTTAAAAATAAGTTAATTAAACGCGATAGAATCCGTAAAAGGTGTTTTATTCAATGTGTGGTGTTCGCGTAAATGTATAAATCATTAGATTTTGTTAATGCAAAGACAGTGCACTTTAACATTTTCGGCTCAATCACTCTTTTTGTACGTGGTAAAGCCATGCTGCAGCTATATTAATAGTATAGTTGTAGGTCGTATGGGTCGGCTCAACCGGGGCAGGACCACGCTCTCAAAGAGTACCAGCGTAAAATAGCAGCATTAAACTTTTTACTGGAAAAGAGGCGTTCCATCTTAGTCCTCACGGGTGACAACGCATCTGCATTTTGATTCTTTATTGAGGATAGACGTGGATGTACGTGGGTCACAGCAACCACTTACCATCAGGTGGACTGTGTGCTCGTTTGCCACCCTATCCTATAAAAAAAATCACTTACCGTTAGGTGGGATTATAGTCAAGCACTAGCTTATAATATTTGAAATCTTCAATAATGATATCCATGCTGGAACCACACATTCATACCACATCAAAGCCTCTTTAGACCACACAGAGTGACCCATTGCACCCATTAATTGGGATATTTGGCCATACTTGACTTATTACGCCAGGTGGTTTAGTGAGAGTATTTCTAATACCCTCGTATTTTTAATACAGGGAGCAGCCCTGGTATCCTGTGTTCGTCTCATATCATCTCATCAGATATTATCTGAAGCCAATATTTTTGCAAAAATCGCATATTGTTGTTTGCGAGGTCTGTTTTATATCCTAAAAACCTATCTATAATAATATTGCATATGACATAGGGAAAGGGTGAGTGAGTACGGGTGGATAGCGTACGACACAAAATTGTATATTCTGCACAGTTCTAGCACAGTTCTATATAGTGCGGCATTTTGGGGAAAGACATTTGCAAAGTGCTGCCACCATGGGATAATACGATCTTCTAGGCGCTGATACTTGTCAGTGTCTGATGCGTGGAATACTCGTATCATGAATATTAAAAAATGATTTTAATGTTCATGATATATATATATATATATATATATATATATATATATATATATATATATATATATATGTATATAATATGAGTCTCTGAGAGATGACTACATATTTGTGCCTTTTGCTGTAGAGTCTATCGTTCCGTGGGGTCCACGTGCGGTGAAGTTCTTAAAGGAACTCCATCCGCGGCTGGTCGTTGCTACTGGTGATAAGAGGGCTGGTTCTGTTCTCGCTCAAAGGCTAAGTATGGCCATTCAGCGAGGAAACGCAGCCAGCTTTCTTGGCACGATACCGCGGGGAGTAGGACTATGATAATTAAGTTTCTAGTTTTAGTTTTTTTTTATTATTATTATAGTTATTTAAATAAATATACAACAATATTTTAAGATTATCTTAAATTCTTTTTAGACTCTTTCTTTAGCAGAACTCCATGCTAACCCACTTAGTCAAAGGGCACGGTCTGATTTAATACGAGTTATTTTTTTAAGCTATCAAAATGTTATACGATTATATATCGTATATATGATACGTTATCTGTGATAACCGAATATGACACATGTTACAAATTGGGATAAAAAGTTTTGAAACAACCCGTTAGCGAAACAGCTATCTCCAATACGATTTCGCGAAATTTCCCACACCCAACAAAGGGTTAAAAGCCTCGTCTCCATTGTAAGAGGATATCTAATTTCCTTGAAAGCAAAATTGGCGTAACATTGCTGAGGTAGTTATATTTTTTATAAGGGTAGCCCTTTTGCCGGTGCGTTTGTCGGTTTTTTTTTCTTTTTTAAAAGCGCAAAGAAAAGGCGGTTAGTTTATATCCGGCATCTTTTGACATTTGAAGGGTTGGATGACGGGGTATCAATGAGCATTAATTATTTCAAGTAGGATTTGGTACTCAAGTGAATTAATGGTTGGTATTGTTGGAGTTTCAGTGGGTGGATTGTCTTTATGTTGGTATTAAAAAGTTTTAGAGTAATCCGGGATAAATAGTATTTATAATAATAATAGTATGGTACTGGAAAACGAAGTATGGTTTCGAAGACATGTGAAGTTCGCCAACACGCAATGGGGCAGCGCGGCGGCCACTTCCTTGCCCTAAAACCCTCTCAGAAATGAGAGGAGGCCTGTGCCCAGTAGTGGGACGTATATAGGCTGTAACTTTAACTGGAAAACGAAGTAAGTAATATACGGAGAATTTGTGGTATCTTAATTTCGCATGTATCAAAGTGGCAGCGTAAGAATATTCATTACCCCATATCGTTCTGTGGATATTGTAAGAGGCGACATTATGAAACTGGAACAGGAGATGGGCAGCTACACCTTCCTGATAACAAATGAAAACAATAAAGAACTGCGGTTGCCAACCGCCTGCGTAGCATGGCAACTATGACAAAATACTATAAGGCAATCTATGGGGGAGACCTATGTTCAGCAGAGGACTTTATAGGCTGTAATGGATGGGTGGATTGATGAAGTATATTTAACGCATATTGTATAGACTGTAGGTATGTATAGTGTTTTTAGACATAATTGAAAATTATAGGCTTTAGCTTAATGAGGGCATCCACGACTTTTTCTGCCACCAGGGCGGCGCCACTAGAAAGTAAGGTATAATATTTGACGGATTTCGTAGCGGGGAAGTTATTATGTTCGGAAAATGCAAAGTTTATTGTTTCCTTCTGTGCTATTAGCTATATTTTATATTAATAACATTAAAAGTAAATAAACCAAACCACAGATATTCATTAAGCTAGAAAAATTAAAAAAAAAGTTAAAATTGTGTTAAAAATTAAAGAGCAAACCACTGACGCATTGTTGTGTGTATTAATATAATACTCTAGAAACTGATAAAAATTTATTGAAAATTCTCAATTAAATTACATTGTGTAACAAAAAACTTTACCTCAGTATCAACTAGCGACATCTGGTAAGCAGAAAATTATTAGTCCTCATTATAGACTTTAGCTTAATTCAAAAAGTTTGTGTGGACATTTTTTATTTTCAAATGTAAATAATAATAAGCTAATAAACAAATATTTTTAACAGATAAATATTATTACCTTTACAACCTCGCCAACAAAGCCCTGTGTATCAATTTTGTTTGCACACTCAGTTTGCCGAACCTTCACAAATAAGTTATCATAACTTGTTATATTGTACCAAATGAAAAAGTACGCCCGGGTTTATTCGCCGTTACATGTACAGGAATATAAATATAGAGCTAAAATAAAACAGACATGCTATTCGATTAAAATTAACTAAATACTTTTTTTGTACTTATTATAAGCCAGTGACTATAGACTATAATCCCACCTAGTGATAAGTGGTGATAAAACCCTGGATGGAAAGTCGCACTGTCTTAGCGTAAGAATAGTCTATTCACTCTTGCCTTGACGACGCCCAGATTGTAATCGGTCGGAAAGACACGATAGCAGATGTACTTATTGTATTATATAGTCAATATAATATTTTATAATATATGTTATAAAATACTACAGTAGATTTTGTAAATATGAAGTCGTAAAATTT
The DNA here is from genome assembly GCA_033319125.1 of Parnassius glacialis. Lineage (NCBI taxonomy): Eukaryota > Metazoa > Arthropoda > Insecta > Lepidoptera > Papilionidae > Parnassius > Parnassius glacialis. Next base: position 29,948,904 of record JAVANC010000022.1, on the reverse strand, counting down.
AAATTTTTAACTATAATATATTATATTATAGTTAAAAATAACCTTAAAGTTACAGTCTATATACGTCCCACTGCTGGTAACAGGCCTCCGCTCATTTCTGGGAGGTGTGGGGGGGGGGGTTAACATAACTTAACCTAAACGGTAGAAATAACCTTATTGGTAGTATATTATAAAAGATAATGAATTAAATTTTTTTGTCTACTATAGAAGTCAGTGAAACTTCGTAAAACATCGTTTACTTCTTATATGTATTTCATATAAATCATTGTCTCCAAGAGTCACTAGCCGAGGAGGCACGAAATTACTACCATAGATTACAATTCGACGAGCAAACTATTAGACATGCACGCTCTTCGCTCCGTCTACTGGAATAAAAGCTTGCATGACCCGAACACTTATCGATATTTTGAATCCGGAATGCATATTTGATTTATGTTACGTACTTATGAAATTCTTTCTTCTTTTAAATTTTCATATTCGTAAAAGTTTAGTGAGTAAGGGAAATAATAATTGTTTTTTATAAGATAAGGGTAACAAACGACCACACAGTCCACCTGATGGTAAGTGGTTGCTGTGGCCCATAGACATCTACGTCTATCCTCGACTATAAATCAAAATGCAGATACATTATGCACCCGTGAGGATTAAGATGGAATGCCTCGTTTCCAGTAAAATATTTCCGGTTCTCTACACTCACCATAGGAAACACAGCAGCATTGAGCTGCTATTTTACGCTGGTATTCTGTGAGAGCGTGATCCTTCCCCGGTCGAGCTGACCCATTCGTGCTAGAACTATTCTAATAATATAGATGTAGCATGACTCTACCACGCCTTACAGCGTTACTTATCATTTGGCTTACTTTAATTAATCACTAATTCTCTCTATATCTGTCTCTTTCCATTGTCATTTAGTGAAAACATCTTTATTCGGTTCTGCACATGGCTGAATTGCATAGACCTACCGTATTTTATAATTATTTCTGTATAAATTATTTAAATATATTACAGAATGGTGAATTGGATTGACGTTACTCCAAAATTAACGCTGCATTGCTTCTACGTTACGACATTTTTAAGCTACTGATCTGTAAAGGATACATTATTAATATCTACATCACTCACCGTTAGATTTTCCAGTAATAAAGTCATTAAAATCATTGGAAGACCTTAGAACTTAACGTAAACTTTTGCATTACATTTTTTTTTATAGGATAAGAGTGACAAACGAGCACACAGTCCACCTGATGGTAAGTGGTTGCTGCGGCCCATAGACATCTACATCTATCCTCGTTTGCGAATCAAAATGCAGATGCGTTGTCACCCGTGAGGACTAAGATGGAATGCTTCATTTCCAGTAAAAAGGGCCTCCGGCCACCTGCACTTACCAAGCGAAACGCAGAGGTAAACCTCTACTTCACGCTGGTATTCTGTGAGGTCGTGGTACCACCCCGGTTCGAGCCGGCCCATCCGTGCGACAACAGAAAGCTGCCGCGTGGCTCTACCACTGTTAAAAATACATACATATAATACAATACATACCATAAAAACGCAGTCAAATTAACACCTTTTTCGATGTCGAATAAAATTGAAACTTTATTTTAGATGGATTACGAGGTCACATATTAAATTCACATTTAAATGAGAACTAACAAAAATAAAATATCTAGCACTTAAATCTAGATAACTTAATGGTCCACTAATTGTATCCAGGTACAACTGTGTCTTTTAGGGTTGGTTTGTTGTGTTGTTTAACTTTGTCCAAACTGCTTAAATATAAAATTAAGTATCCACAGTTTGTTAAGTTTGTTATAAAATTGATGTATTAAACTGATACAAAATTTAACAAACATAGATAATAGTATAACTAATAACAAAATAATTCCAATACTTGTTAATAAAAATCAGAAGATTATATTAAAAATTGTGTACATAAATCAACAAAGATTAAAACCGAACTTCTTTAGCTTTTCAGAAAATCCGTTTGTAATTAAAAATAGACAGTAGAAATAAATTATGCATGATTTTTAATAGGAAAAGCAAGAAGTAGACAATAGGGAAGTAGTTAAAAACAATACGAAATCTTAGTCGAGTATACCTATTCATTAGCCAGCATTTTTAATGTTTAAATGCTGCCTAATGAACAGGTATAAAAGAATTAACAGAGCAATTTTATATTAAAATAGGTACCAATAGAATAAATATTCTTGACTTATATAAATTTGGTAAAGTGCACCCCAATCCAAATACAGTTACATCAACTTAACCCCTTCCACGCAACAAAAAAAAATAGCAAAATCCGGCGTCATCTCGTGAGAACGCGGAAGACGTTACCCACCTGGTCTTAGACCGTAATATAACTGTAATCGAACAAAGGGCAAACCCTTTAATATCCGCTGTGAGTCCGAGAGACCCCAGAGTGTCAGAAAGTTGAAGGGTAATCAAGGGTTAGACAAATGACAGGTGGTGGCAGATGCGTCTAGATCCGCGTGAAATTATTTTTCTTTGTATTCTTCGAAGTTCCTTTTTGTTAATAGATCCCACGTTGTCTGATCAAGTGTGAAAATTAATAGGTTTCTTTCAATTTCATCGGAAAATTATGGTACGTGTTATTAAATTAAAAATAACGATTTTGGAATTGAATGCCACACGTAATTTATAATTGACATTCATTATACCATTACAGCCTATAAACGTCCACTACTAGACATAGGATCCCATAGAGTTTGCCATAGTTGCCACGCTTGGCAGGCGGGTTGACACACCCAGTTTTTGGAACGAAGTTCCTTATCGGACGGTACGAATTTGACGGATGGAGGCTAGGTGAGAAAAAGTGTAAGATTTGATTTGTCCTTGGCGGCTATAAGGAAGCGAGATAGAAAAATATCCATCCCATCGCACTTTTTCTTATCTTGCCATGAAAGAAATATTATTTTATTTTAAATGACGCATCATTTTAATAGACACTAGTAATACATTCATTTGTATTTGTTAATCAATAATATATTACGTTTATCAATAATAATATACTACGAAAGGAACTTCGTTCCAACCGAGGTGTCCCACGACACTCACGCATGTTTTTAAATTTTTAGTTGGTATTAAAAAGACGCCCATCTCCTAGTTTGTTTTCCTTCTAAAACTTTTCGGAACAGTGAATGTGGATTTCCTAATAACTTTACGACCAGCGTTAAACTTGGGCTATGATTTTTTTTTGTACCAAGTGACAAGGTCTATATTTAAACATAATTTTCACTAGTTTAAGGTTGTTCCTGGTCGTGAACCTATGACGCGTTTATTAGTAAAGAAATTAGGGTATAAACGGAGTCCTACTATCTAACAGTGCCGATTGTAGGTACTGGTAACTTTGACTGAACTCTATGTGGCAGAGCCACCACAGCGTATTTTTGGTGGAGCACAAATAGGTCGGCTCAACCGGTGAAACGTGACGCTTGCAAAATCATACCAGCGTGAAATAGTATCATACTGCTACTGTTTCGTATGGTTAATGAGAACCGGAGACTTCTTTTACTTTTACCAGTAGCCCGGTAGGGCGTTTTAGTACTCGGGCGAGACTGCGCATCTAAATTTTAATTCTTAATCGAGGATAGACATAGGTGCATTTGACTCACTTACCGTATGGTGGACTATGTGCTCGCTTGTTATTTTTTTATAGGAGAGATGGCAAACTAGCATACGGCTCACCTGATGGTAAGTGACTACCGCCGCCCATGAACAACTGCAACACCAAGGGAATTTCAGGTGCGTTGCCGGCCTTTTAAAAAGGAGTAAGCTGTTTTCTTGAAAGTCCCTAAGTCGTATCGGTCCGGAAAAATCGCTGGTGGTAAATTATTCCACAGAGAGGTCGAACGCGGAAGAAAACTCCTAGTGAAACGTAAAGTGGTGGACTGCCAAGCATCTCTACTTACTTTATAAATTACGGTAAACTGATACATCTGCACGCGGTGCTCTTTGTTTGGTTGATGGTAGAGCAACCGAATAAACCGAAAATCTATCCAGAAAACACTGAAATCAAATTTCACCAATTGGTAATGAACAGCAGCATCACCAGTGCGAGGGTATCGGCTCTGTGTTCATCAATCCACCTGCCCAGTATTTACAATAATAATGACCTATGTCCAACAGTGGATTAAGAAAAAAATGTTGTGTTGTGTTTTGTTACAGTTCAACGAGTTTTAAACGTTAATTTGGTACTAAGGGACTAAAGCTTAGCTAAGGGACTAAAGATTAAAGCTTTTTAACAGTGGTAGAGCCATGTGGCAGCTTTTGCTGTCGCACGGATGGGCTGGCTCGAACCGGGGTGGTACCACGACCTCACAGAAAACCAGCGTGAAGTAGAGGTTTACCTCTGCGTTTAGCTTGGTGAGTGCAGGTGGCCGGAGGCCCTTTTTACTGACAATGAGGCATTCCATCTTAGTCCTCACGGGTGACAACGCATCCACATTTTGATTTGTAATAGAGGATAGATGTAGATGTCTATGGGCCGCAGCAACCACTTACCATCAGGTAGACTGTGTGCTCGTTTGTCACCCTTTTCCTATAAAAAAAAAGCTTTTTCTCCTATTTGCACTGTTAGAGTCATTAAGACCCAATTTACTCACTGGTATTCAATCCCAAGACTCACCACAAAGCTGGCGGAGAAACTGACGGCTCAAATATGCTTTCATCATTTATTTATTTACAATGATGTTACTGTTCTATATAAATAAACTGATTGAGCTGGAACCAGAGATCTCTATTTTTTATGTAGATAACAAAATTCGGTATTTATAATACCTAAAAGTAAAAAAATATTTTTATAGATACATATATAAATAAATAGACTCTAATTCTTTTGAAGTTATTAACCAATCGATTTCAGGCGTCGTCGCCAGACGTACGCTTTATGTTGGACAAACAAGCGTTTAAGTTTATTTGGGCAACGTTTGCGAGGCAACGTGACGCCGACAGTGGCCGATGGATTCGACACTGCAAATAGCGTCTGCCGATTTGCAAACAACTCGATCTGGCTATCGTGTTACTTAATATTACCAGTGTTAGTAAATGTCTAATAAAACTATTGTTTTTTTTTTGTTTTTTGTATTTAAAATAAAACGTTACCCCCACACTAGGATTTTCTCCTGTGTCGTGGAGCCAGTTTACAAACATAAATTGCACAAGGACAAAAATCCAGACCCGGAACAATTATTTGTAGGCCATACAAATACTTGTTCCGTGCGGAATTCGAACCCGCGGCCCCCAGCGCAACAATTGATTGCTAAGCCACTGCGCCACGGAGCCGTCATTTACTTATTTAAAATGATGAATTACTGTTACTAAAGACATAACTGTGACGTTATGAATAATAAACGTTCTCTTCCCACAATTATAGCGCCATTTTATTAATATATCTCTTTTTTGTTGGTATTTAACAATTAAATAATAACGCTTTTATTTACGTGGTAGAGCCACGCTGCAGCTATATTAGTAGTATAGTTGTAGCACGAATGGGTCAGCTCGACCGGGGACGGACCAAGCTCTCACAGAATACCAGCGTAAAATAGCAGCTTAACGCTGCTGTGTTTCGTATGGTAAGTGTAGAGAACCGGTGACACTTTTTACTGGAGATGAGGCATTCCATCTTAGTCTTCACGGGTGACAACGCATCTATATTTGATTAGTAATCGAGGATAGATGTAGAAGTCTATGGGCCGCAGCAACTACTTACCATCAGACGGACTGTGTGCTCGTTTGTCCCCCTTATCCTATAAAAAACAGTAAATAATTCACTAACCATTATTTACTAGGTGGTAGCGCTCTCAATCCTTCTAGGAGTCGGTTTGTGTAGATTCTGTCGCCAACTAGCAGCGCATGCACTTCTTTGTCCCGCTTTGAAAGATATAGAGAGGTGGAATAATAACAGTATATGAGGCAATCCATCTTAGTTTCTTGGTCATCAAAGGTAACAACGCATTTTTGACCTTATTTGTCAGGACTTGGCTGCAAAAATCTATACACTGCTATAACCGTTCAACGTCATGTGGGCTGCAAGTTCGTTTGTCACTTCAGTTTTATAAAAATATATAAAGAAAATTTGATAGAGAAGCTATATTATAGTCGTAGCCCGAATGGGTCGACTCGACCGGGGTAGGACTACGCTCTCACAGAATACTAGCGTAAAATAGCAGCTTGATGCTACTGTGTTTCGTATGATGAGGGTAGAGAACTGGAGACCCTTTTTACTGTAAATGAGGCATGCCATCTTGGTCCTCAGGGGTGACAACGCATTTAGATTTTCTTAATTGAGAATAAATGTGGATGTCTACGGGCGACTGCATTCACTTACCCTCACCTAAACTGTGCGCTCCTTTGTCACCTTATTCTATAAACAAAAATATAAATAAATAGAGTCATTATTTTTTAAACAACTAAGCCAACGTGAAGTGTAGTGTAAATAGAACTACAAAGCTTGAAATATTCGAATAGGAAGCCATATTTTCTAGCGATATCCACCCCGCAACCGTACGTCCGAAAAATAGTAGATAATCTAACTTTTTCCAAACGCCCCCTGGTCTACAGTCTGGCCAAGTTAATATGATCTCTCATGTCCGTTTTCGTCAAAAGCTCTGTTCGGAGGGACTGTTATTATTTAGATCAACGAAAATTGGCGACGTTTTGTGGGGGCGTACAGAGGGAAAAAGCAGCAAATCATTACTGACAGTTGACCAAACGGGGTGTGCGCCCTCTAAAATATGTATGAGGCTAGAAAATGCCTGTTATGGTGTCCGAATGTTGATAAGCCAAGTATTGGGGCTGTGAGATTGGATGGCAATAGGGGATGGGGTCGAATGATTAGGATTTGTCGCAAAAGTTTTTTTGCTTGCCGCGAATATATCGGTGTAGAGAAATGTTTGATGATCTCCGCTATTGGGGCGTCGGTGTTTTATCTTTATTTATATTATTTTTAAGTGAAGTTCAATATTGTAATGCTTACATACTTTTTTGTTTTTTTATTCGGTCTTACTAGCTCAGTTAATAAAATTTACGTTTACCATAAATTTCAAAGTACGCTAACAGTCCGAGTTCGAATGACGCCGGCACCAACGATTTATTGCAATTTTCAGAACCTATTTACCGCGTGCTTTGCAATAAAGAAAAACATAATGAAAAAAAAAACATAAACCTACATGGCTGATAATAAGATATTTCGAGAACATTTGAAGTCCAACAAAACGTATTGGAGCGGTTCTATAGACTAACGACTACATAATCTTTTCAGAAAGGGAAGGAGGCCTGTACCCAGCAGTGGGATGTATTAAAAAATACAATACTTAAAAATTAAAGCTTGTGGTGAAGTTCTTATTCAAATTATTAAAATATGAATAATAAGAGCGTATTCGAGTATTTTTAATAATATTTTTCTACCATAAAACAAACTAACATACCTACATTATAAGTATGTATATATAAAATAAACATTACTTATAAATCAGGCAAAGAAATTATATTACTAAACATATGGCGACAAAATTTGCAAAAGTCTTACGATTTAAAAAAAAATATTTTTATAACGCAAAGTGCGTTTAATAATTCATTCGCTTTAATTATTAATACTAGAGTTGTAAGCACTTAGTCTGCAGTATTTGCCTTAAAATGAATATTTTCATAAATTTAACTCTAACAAAATCATTGCAACTTTTACGAATTTAAAATATTATCATTAGATACTAAAAATAAACAAAACGTGGGAAAACTAAGAATTCGTTCACCACTAAATCAAAACAAATACGATCTCTACAAATGTCATTGTTGCCACAACAAAGTGTCTAAATCCCTTTAAATCCGAGAAATAGGATTTTGTAAAAAAAAAAAACTAATAAAAAACTGTTACTCGTTGACTCTAGCAAAAAGATACAATTGTTAGGTGCGAAACAAAAAAAATTCAAAGGATGTACCGGTGTAAGCTACCATAATACTAAATACAATCTGTTACATTTTTTATTTGATTTTTAAAGTTTTTTTTTGCGTAAAATATTTTATCGCGTTTTATATTACTGTATGTTACAGTCAACATACATATACCAACAATGTCATATGCATAAATAGAGTCACAAAATTACATCGAAATGTAGAAATTAGTATACCTATAATCTACATTTTTAAATAAATCTTACATCAGATTTGAGACCACTGCTAACTGACACACTGATCAGAAAGTTTGCTTATCTTCACCACGCTGGGCTGGCAGTTTGATGAGCACAGACTCGAAAACTTCGTATTTTCAATATTGCTGAAATAAACTTATAAACTGCTCATATATAATACTAAAAAGTTATACTAAACAAACCTTAACGACAATAATTGAGCGAATGAATTAATGTTTACGTTCCAATTAGCTACTGAGCATAAAAATAGGGCTACAAATGACCCTTAACTTCAGCATCCCATTCTAGCGTAATTAGTGTTGTGCAAAGCAATTTATCACGATTTTTTTTATCAATACATGTCCTTTTAACCCCATTTCCCCACATTGTGTATTTTTTACCCCAATTGGCAAAATCACAATGTTTATGGTGTCAAGAGGCGATCAGTGTGAAATTTTCGAGAGTTCTCATGACCCTAAACGACCTAAAATTTTTGTTATGTTCGAATGCGTTTGTTTAAAATAATTAAATTAGCCTTTTTCATTATATCCTAAATAATTATTTTCACTGTATTAGGAAAATAGTTTTAAAAATTATCCCATATTGGTTGCGTTCGTCATTTCTCGATATTATATATATTCGTCTTTAAGTTCGCTTGATGTCATAAGAAGCTTGCCAATTTTATTTCTGAACTTTAATGTTTTTGTTTCTTTAATGTTTTCATATGCAGTAAAAGTTTACTAAAAATGTTTGTTCTCCATCCAACTATCTCCAAATGTCTCCAACTATCTCCAACTGTCTCTATCCAGTACAGCCTATAAAAATCCGCTGCTTATAAGGAAGATGCTGCTGCCCATGTCTTGTTTTAGTTTCTCTCTGCCACCTCTTACGACACCCACGGGACGATATGTGGTAGTGAATATTATTACATCACCACTACACGCTTAGATGTTTGTTTTGATGTACCTTAGTTTTTGTTTTCAAACTTTGTGGTATTTTCCGTATTTCCCGGCCTTTTTCCTTTAATAATAATTCAACCCATATTTCGCTCGTAATGAAGTATCTAAAAGGTTCCACTATCATAATATGCAAGTATAGGATATACTATATTATATAGGCAACAAAGACGAGTAACCCTTGCATTGTATGCGGACTAGTTTTATTATTTTATTAATTTAAATGTTTCAATTTTTGCCTATACCTGACCTATAACAATGGGGCACCGAATACGCGCAAAATCTTCTATTCAATTTTTGCATAGAGACCCCTCTTTAATATTTAGATAGGAGAGCATTAGACAAGCTTGCATTAGGCAGATGCGCTTGATAAATAGTCGAATACGTGTATTCAAAACCGAACTAATAGAATACGTTGTTATTTATAACGTATTTATATTAATATGCAAGATGGCGCTATTATTACATATAATAATAACTTGTAAGGTATAATTTTATGAGACCTGTAATTCCTATATTTAAAAATCAATTGTTGTCCGTTAGTCGCGCTAAAACTCAAAAACGGCTTGACTGATTTTAATGAAAGTTTTTGCGTGTATTTGAATAGGTTCCTAGATGGTTTAAATTCACATTTGGACACGTTAGGTGGCACTGCTATCGAGATTCAGCAATCACCCTTGAGAAGCCGAAAAAGAAAAATATAATATATCACTATAAAAACGATGTCACAAAAATATCATATTTAAAAAAATAAAATGAAGAAAAAATATTTAACTATTTTTAATAATAATAGTAGATTTGCGTACGTTTGTGTTACAAAAATATTTTTATTATTATAAATACGAAAGGTACACAGGTACGGAAAGAAAAACAATTGCGATCCAGAGCATAGTTAATTATCTCAACTTAATACGGGAGCTCAAGTGCCTCTTCAGCTATCTGATAATCTTACATTAGCATACAATAAACTAAACTAAGCGAATAATTTGTAAGTGCCTAATGGCGGCACATGTCAAGTACAAAATCATTACCTTTTATCTTTTATCTACGTTCAAATCTTACACTGGTTTGTTTGATTATTGTGCTTGAGTATTTTATTGCTTACTAGTCATTGAATATGAGAAGGATGATATAATGTAAGAATTATAACGAACATAATTTATTTTTAATTTTTTAAATAATGAATAATGTGATTTATAAAATAATATTTTTAAAAGGAATATAAAATAGTATCTCTAAAGATAATGACTATTAAGAGGAAAATAATAACATATTAAATATGTAAGATTTATATATTTATTATATTTATAAATATTCGGATTTTTGTGTGAGTAAAAACATTGGCCTTAAGTTTTTTAGCGCCCGAGCAGTACAAGTTCAATTCCCGTGGAAACCAAATAATTTGTTAGCTGCAATTTTGCGTGCTGATGGCAGCGAAGGACTATTTAAAGAAGGAGAAAAATTTCGTGAGGAAATCTGTTCGTATTTGGATTTCAAATATTTCACATGTAAATTTGCTAACGCACATTTAGCCAGCACGGTAGACCTCTTCTTGCTGCAAATCTCGTAGAAATGGCGGTGGCCTGTATTAAGTCATGGCATCTATATCATACTTTACTTTTTTTATTTAATTTAAATAAAACGTTTAAGGTTCTTTACTTATACTCGTAGTCTGAGGTACTTTACCTTATTTTAAGTCGTAGGAAAAAGGTCTCTTCATATGTCTCTTTTTTAAATAATTTAAAATGATAATCAATCACGCTTCAGTTCAAATATCGAACGTATCGCACCAATGGTTTGTTATTTCTAAACTGATTTATGGTCAGAGACAAAGTTAAAAAGCGAACGCGTTTTTTTTTAAATATTTGTGCTTGAAACGGGTGTTTTATTTGTGTCGCAAAATTTCGCAAGGGTCGCTCAGACAACGGCACTGCTATAAAGGGTTTGATTATTACTATTACTAGAAAGTAAGTTAGTGTTACTATTGTTGTATAATGAATTATTGGGTTCGAAAGTTTCAGGTACATTAAGCTATATGTGAAGGGTTACCTCGTTGATATTTTGCAATAGTGACAGTCAAGGTTTCACATGCGAATCAGGTGGTGCAAAGTATTCTAAAATGTAATTTCCATAAAAAGTGCTAAACAATATTTATTGAAAAACATCCTGTTTCAATGAACTATATGAAACTATAATTGTGAGAAAGCGCACTTTTATAAAATATTAAAAATAAAAAGTACTATGTTAGTATACTGGCAGTAAACAAATTGTAATATTATACGTGTCGAAAATATTGTTAAGAAGGTTTTAAAGTGGTTTCTCAACAGCCAGATAAACTTGAAAATTTTTGAAATTTAAGTCTTCAAGCTTTTAACGTATTACGCGTGCAACCTCTACGTAACCCGAAACTTAGCAGCGTCTTTGTGTTTAACCCTTTAATAATAATTACACCTTTTTGTCAGTTAACCCTTTAACGCGCCGGTAATTCTTAAGCCCCGCTACCTGACCCCGCGGGTCTGGTTTACCTTACTTCCTGATCCATTACCTTGTTGAATCTTCCCGTGAATGCGTGTGCGCAACGGTGGAAATAAGATTTTGAATTTGGAACTTTTGCAAATAAGTCAACCAATTTTAATTTGATAAATTAAAAACAGTGTTTGTGTATGTGTGTGCAAATCGGTCAATGACGAGGTAAGTTTGTATCATTAGTTACTTATTAATTTGAAACATCAATTTATTTTTAAATCTTTATTTATTTAGAGGAACAAGAACGTAAACTACCTACTAGGTGATATGCATAGTTTGCATTTTAGCAGCTAGATTTTTACATATATTTATATAAAAAGAAATACTTGTACCTTACCTAGAAAAAGCAAGCTAACTTATTAATACTTTAAGACTTGTTTACACTTTAAGTAACCATAAAATGCTAGGGTAGGAGATGGTTCATGATAATAGTCGAATGGTGGATTCAAACTCAAGGCTCTTTTAGTTTGCAGTCCGCACTCTCACATTAGCCTACTGTCGCTTTGTTAACTGCACAGGTTACAAATATTAAAGTGTCGTTTGGTATATATTCGTTCTTTCCTACATGACCTAGCGCTTTTGGTACGATTTGATTGTATATTTTCAAAGATAAAATAAGACCTATATTGTATTGATACACCGGGACACAAAAATCGTTCAGTTCAGTATTACATAAATGTTAAACTTATTGTGGAATTCTAATTTCAAATCTATGAATCAGCGTACAATTTTTTTTTTGATTTTTATCGCATCGTACCGTTGTATATAGTCAAATAAATTGTATTTATTTGGGACATAATAAATTAAGAAAACTTGAAAGAAATAAAAACAAACAAGGTGTTGATGAAATCATTCCCATAGCAGTTTAATAAATATAATGTTTTATGAGTGATGATGTTTTATAGGTGGTACAGCCACGCTGCAGCTATATTATGGTTGAGGCACAAATTAGTCGATTCGACTTAATTAGAATTACGCTCTCACATAATATCAGCGTAAAATAGCAGCCTAATTCTGCTGTGTTTCGTATGGTGGGTGTAGAGAACCGGAGCCCATTTTTACTGGAAATGAGGCATTCTATCTTAGTCCACAGGGGAAATAATGCATCTGAATTTTGATTCTTAATCGAGGATTGTATGATGTGAATGAATGTAGATGTCTATGGGCCACAGTATCCACTTACCATTATGTGGACTGTGTGCTCGTTTGTCACCCTTATTCTTTAAAAAAAGATAAACTTTATGTTTATTAGCGTTATAAATTCTTTAACTTCTTAAGAAGCGTGAAAAACTATTCTCCCTCCTCTCGTGGCAATTTCCTAAATGACTTCGCATCGTAATAAAAGCCTCGTAATTTTATCTATGCGAGGCAAAATAACAAACACTGTAACACACGTCAGCAGCTTCTTCGAGACAATAAAAAGAGGCTGGACTCGTCAAAATATGAGTGTCCTTATTCCGTTTCTATGCAAAGGATACTCTGTTATTTCCAACATATTCCAATATATTATTTTTTATTGCCCTCCCTTACTGAGTGGGGGAAGAGGGGGAGTTGTGTCATGCGTGATATTTGATATAAAGTCGGGACTCAACTTCGTTATGCGATATTCTTTTTTCAAAGGACAATGGCTCGATACCGACGTAACATATTTTTGAGGAAATAGTGGAATATTTTTCTTGAGCCAGTCGGATGGGTCCAATTATTCTTAACATAGGAATGTCTGGATACGAGTTTGTTAGTGAAGTTATTTCTGGCGTAAAGCGAGCCTTGTTAGCGTTTCAGTGTACTTATTTACATTGTATTAGTTTGATAGTAATGGCGGTTGTAAACTCTTTTTGCTATTTGATATAAAATAATTTTTTTTTTAATTTTATTATTTTCTCATTTCATTTGTGAAACAATATTAATTATAATCTATCACCTCGTAGTGTCGGTGTCCGAATATCCACTAGCCCATCGTCCCGTGCGTGTCGTAAGAGCGACAGGGGAAAACAAACGAGGACATTGACAGCTACGTTTTCCTGCTAAAAACTGAAAACAATATAAAAATGCGGTTACCATCCCGCTTGTCAAGCCTGGCAACTATGGCAAAATCCTATAAGGCAAAATATGGGGAAGGCCTATGTTTAGCAGTCTCTTTATAAGCTGTAATTGATTGATGATGTGTATTTAACGCAAATTGTAGATATAGACTAGGTATATTTAGTTTAGTGTTTTTGGACATAATTGAGTATGTGTGAAAAATTGTGTAAAAGTACTAATACATACAGTTATAAAGTTAAGCAAGAAAAAGAAACAACTGTGGTTACCAAGTCGCCAGCCAAGCATGCCAGCTATGGTAAATATCCCCCTTATGAGGCAATCTATGGGGAGGCCTATATTCAGTAATTGACTTTCATAGGTTATAAGGGTAACAGTATACAATTAAATAATAAAATTAAAGTATTGATACCTGAAATATTTAAAATGAAATAGCTATCGAATCTCTCTATAAATATATTACTAATCTTATGAAGTTGCTGATGTTTCTTGTAATTTTTAATTTGTTTTTGTATTATATCCAAATTTAGTAAATCCATAGTATCCGTAGTATACTAGTATATCCATATTTGTTAATCTACTCCATCTTTGAAATTAATAGTTTTTTTTAATATAATATCAAATAATCAATTCGTTTCTTACAGTATGTGCAATTTGGTATAAATAGCTTTAGCAAGTAAAACTTCTACACGAATTAAGCTAGTAATTAGGTGTAGTTAAGTATTTAATTGACACGAAAGTTATAAATTTTATTTTTGAACAATAAAAATATTTTATTTTATTGCGGTTATAATAATTAATTATTAAAAATCATTATTTAATTTAACATCATGTAACCCTTCTTAACCTTAACAATCAAAGAAGTATACCAAACAAAATCTGTGGTCAAAATATTTACAAATTTAAAAAATCCGAAAGGTGCGAGTCGGATTCGCGCATAAAGCGTTCCGTACCATCGTAAAATACTTTTCTAGTACCCCTTTAATTTTTAATTTATTTTTATTTTTATTTGTTTTAGTTCTTATAGCGGCAACAGAAATACACATTCTGTGAAAATTTCAACTGTCTACCATGGACGTAGTCCATGCTGTCTACCTATTACGGATCATGAGATACCTACAGCCCGCTGGGTTCCGTTGGTTACCCTTCGGGTAGCGAACACTAAAAAACAATTATGTAATTAAACAATAGTATATTTATGAGATGAACTGATTTAATGTCAATTAATGATATTTGTTTAAGTGGTCGAGTCAACGACCTATGCTGCAGTTATATTATAAATGTAGCACCAATGGATCTACTAGACCGGAGAAGGACCACGTTCTCATAGATTAGCCGACCTAAAATGTGTTTTGTATGGTGAGCGTTGAGAACCGGAGAACCTTTGATTGGAAATGAGGCATTCCGCCTTAGACCTGAAGGATGGCAACACATCTGCTTTTTAATTCTTAATCGAGGATATATGTCGGTCACAACATCCACTTACTATCAGATGGACTGTTGACGTTTGTCACTTTTGTAATATATAAAAAAAGCTTAAACATATTTTATTCGTAAAACGCAAAGTAACAAGGTATAGTAACTTTACAGCCTATATTAGGTATACGTCCCACTCCTGGGCATAGACTTCCACACATTCTTGAGAGGGTTTTAGGGCAAGTGTCCATCGCGCTGCTCCAATGCGTGTTAGCGAACTACAAATGTCTTCGAACTGTATATTTTCTCATTTTTTCCAGACATGTAGGTTTCCTCACGATCTTTTCTTTCACCACCGAACACGTGGCAATTTTTATTTTAAAAAATTGGTGCTGGCTGTGATTGATCTCGGGTTATTCGCGTACTGTGAAATTTACATTAAGGAGATAGAGATGCCAGCCAACCGAGCTGGTTGATAAATGGTGCTACTCAACACGTTTGTCACTGGCGCTGCTCGTATGACGGTCACTTTATTCAAAAACATATTAAATTAAAAAATAGTTATATAAGACACTTTTTTACTAGTAGAAGTAGGTTCCCATAGTCCACAGTATTCGCATATCATTACGAGGACTGTGTGGTTTTTTGTCATCCTAAAAAAACTAAATTCAATATCGTATCGTAAAACTGGTCTGCCATTGCATGCAATTAATATTCGCAGTAAATAGGCCGGCCCAAGGGGTGGTGGTCAGTTGTCCCCACCGGAACCGCCCCTCCTGGCGTTTGCTCCGGTCGCGTGCGCCCCCGACTACATTCGAAGGGATGGTTGGGGCGAGTGCAGATACTTATTGGACGAAAGATCGGAGTCTAACCTAAAAAAATCATTGATAATTTACAATGCTATATATAGAGTTCATAATATCAAAATGGGTTAAATACTGTTATTAAAATTACATTCAATTATATTTTTTGAAAATAGATTCACAAATGACATTCATAGTATCAAAGTTGTTATTCTAATATATTACTAAATTTGCACATTGCACATGGTTGTTGCATATATGTAATTCTTTGCAAAAGTAAACTTTACTTTTATACGTATTTTTTTTAAATATTAACTATAAGTACCCTGACGATAAAAATTATTCCTTTAGATTTCCAAACTGCTTGTCATTCATGTATTTCTGTAGTGACTACAAAAGATGAAAACTCTCGGTACAAGATCCGGTAAGTATCCGGAATCGTGGTTATATTTCCCAATTAAATTCTAATAGCTGTTTTCATATTTATTTTTAAATGGCCACTGCTGAGCATAGGTACCACAGATCGCTTCAGGATATTTGCCAAGTTTGGCAAGCGGGTTGGCAATTAAACATTGCTAAACATTTCAATAACGTGTAATTTTTGACACATATGTTCTACCATTATTGCGGAGTATACGTTTTTACAACAAAATCCCAGAACAAGTTCAAAGTTTGTCAATAAACATGTTTAAAAGTGTTATTAAAGAAAAACTGTACAAAAAGGGTTATTATAATATCAAGGAATACATGAATGAAAATAACCCCTGGGAATAAGGTGATCGCCATGCTGGTTCTATGAAAATTCATTTAAAAACTGTATAAACAAAATTATTGTTACCTAAGTGAAATATGTTTAAAATTTTATACAATATTGAATAAAAAATCATTCTATTCTATTCTGATTTTTAGACTGCAATTGAAACATGATTACTTCTGTAACATACCACTAAATACAAGACATGACTTTTTCTTGAGTATGAATTTGTGTTATAGGTTTACCTTTCATAGACCAGTTTTGCTTTTCGTTACCCGTAACTGGATTGTCCAAGTACCTGGTCATTTTTCGGCGATAGTCTTATTACATAAAAGTCTCTCTATATTGTATATGTAATGTAACAAACAATGTTATTATAGATGTTGATAGCAGCATGAATTACACAGAAAATTCTGATATGAAATCTCTTTAGCAATCAGAAGCATTCTATCGTCATCTAATAAGAGACGACCGCGCCTAGGTTCGTATTCGAGTTTATAACTCCCTTATTTAAATTTATTAAGCTGACATCTCGCATTTTTAGTGGTTTTCATGTGAAATTTAATTTGTTGGACACATAATATTTATTTATAATCCAGCCAGAAAACAAGAGCGTTTGAATTAATATGTATTGAGATTGTCAATCCGCGTGAAAAACGTGTGTGTTAAACAAAATTTTACCGGTTTTTATTTTTAACAGTGGACATTTACACAACATTTAAGAGTATAAATTAATATTTTTTTTGTTTATTGCGGGACTATAATTAGCAAAACGGAACACTTAACATCGACTTGTTTCTGTTCTGTTCATAACAGACACTTTATTCAGAGAATATTTCAAGAAGGTGGCTATTTTTATAAGGCATAGTTGAAGTGAGCGCAGAAATTTCACGGTTCAATTCCTCCCTCTCCTTCTCACCATCGGACAACCAGGCGGTCAGCGGGTCTTCATCGCTTTGTTGTCGATATTCCACCTATTAGAACCAAACGGTTTGCTTCGCCTTTCGTAATGCGTACAGCAAAGGAGTTCAATAATTTGCCAGCTTCAGTCTTTTCGTCCGACTATCGGGGTGTCTTTAAAGTAAATAGGTTTATTTTGCATTAAGACTTATCATCTAGCTCCTCCATATACCCTCATCACCACTTCTTACTTACTTACTTAAGTGGTACTGTAGTCAAGCTAATAAGTAAAAAAAATACAATCACCCAGACGCAAACGTGAGGATAGTCATGTATAGAAAGATAGATAGATAGAAAATTTATATGCTTAAAACAGGGTACATAAGCTGGTCAATAATGTGGAACTGACATGTTTTGTCATAATTGGAATGCAAAAATTAATGAAATACAACTAATTACACTAAGCCAATCTTACATTTTTAAATTATTTCATCAATACTTAAAAATTATGTACAAACATTCTTCTTGAATTCAAATTTTATACGTGGTAGAGCCATGCTGCAGCTAAATTAGTAGTATAGTTGTAGCACGAATGGGTCGGCTCGACCGTGGAAGGACCACGCTCTCACAGAATACCAGCGTAAAATAGCAGCTTAACGCTGCTGTATTTCGTATGGTGAGTGTAAAGAACCGCAGACCTTTTTTACTGGAAAAGAGGCATTCCATTTTAGTCCTCACGGGTGACAACGCATCTGCATTTTGTGTCTTTATTGAGCATATAATATGTAGATGTCTATGGGTCCCAGTAACCACTTACCATCAGGTGGACTGTGTGCTCGTTTGTCACCCTATCCTATAAAAAATATTATGTACAATTAAATAAATTAATTTTAACAGTGGTAGAGCCACGCGGCAGCTTTTGCTGTCGCACGGATGGGCCGGCTCGAACCGGGGTGGTACCACGACCTCACAGAAAACCAGCGTGAAGTAGAGGTTTACCTCTGCGTTTCGCTTGGTGAGTGCAGGTGGCCGGAGGCCCTTTTTACTGGAAATGAGGCATTTCATCTTAGTCCTCACGGGTGACAACGCATCTACATTTTGATTTGTAATAGAGGATAGATGTAGATGTCTATGGGCCGCAGTAACCACTTACCATCAGGTGGACTGTGTGCTTGTTTGTCACCCGTATTCTATAAAAAAAAATGCTTATACAGACCAATTCAAATACAAACAATTCTTGAATTCTTATACAATGAAATTTTCATTAATTATTAATTGAATTATTACATTATTGTGAAATAATTAATATTAATTATTATATGAGATTAGTTAAACTATTATTATTTTATTAATTACATCACAGCATAAATTAATTCATAATTATAATTACAATAAAGTTATAATTTACTAATCTCAGGCTATTATGCAAATATTATTCCATTTAACTTAATACATTATTTTACAATTTAGTAAATAAATAATCAATATGAGTTAATTATTATTTTTAGAAATAAAATGTGTATATACATTAGTTTCATTGTACTAAATTTGATATTAATATAACAAATATGAAAAATTTATAATTAACTAGCTCGCCAGACAGACGTTGTTCTGCCCATACCGATGACCCTTTGTCCTATTAAAAAATCCTTAAATTCGTTATAAAAAAATATTGAGGGTCACTTATCGGGATAAAAACTATCCTATCTTTCAAGTTGGACCAAACTGCACACAGTGTGCAAAATTTCATTGCAATCAGTTCAGTAGTTTAGGAGTTCATCGCGGACAACCAATGTGACACTTAATTTTTATATATAAAGATTATATACATAGGTATTATATTATCTCAAAATATTCTGTTACACTATATAAACATTTATCAATCAGCCATGATTTAAGCGCCTTTATAAAGAGAGGAGAAGATAACTCCCTGATATCAATCAGGAGGGAATTTTGTTATAAATTTTTATAGTCTTCATACATATATACATACATACATATAATCACGCCTCTTTCCCGTAGGGGTAGGCAGAGACCACTTCTTTCCACTTGCTACGATCCTTACATACTTGTTTCGCTTCGTCCACTTTCATTATTCCCTTCATACATGCTCTACGGTTTAGGGTACTCTTAACCTGGCCTTTTTTCAAGACGTCCCCAATTTGGTCTAGAAATGTCCGCCTAGGTCTACCCCTTCCAACACTTCCAAATTAGTCTTCATGTAGCAATTTATTTCAAAAAGTGAGCTTTTACATGATGGAGCCAAAAGGCGGTTAGTGTCTCCGGGCCCTAGCCGTGGATCCTATACATCTTAGAAGTGGACTAGGAGTTTTCTTCTTCGTACAACTTCTCGGTGGAATTGTTTACCACCGGTGATTTTTCCGAACCGATACGACTTAGGGATCTTCAAGAAAGAGGTTACACCTTTCTAAAAGGCCGGCAACGCATCTGAAATTCCCCTGGTGTTGCAGTTGTTCATGGGCGGCGGTAGTCACTTACCATCAGGTCAGCCGCATGCTCGTTTGCCCCCTCTCCTATAAAAAAAACAATTTATTTAAATACGGTTGGATTAAAACGGTTATAGTTAGGTTAAAACAAATGTTTAATGTAGCTTTGGAAAAGTACGCATGGAATATAAATTATACGTTTATAATGATAAATAAAGCTTACACTTGACACTGGTAGGCAAACGTACGACCGTACGAGTGCATTACCAAGAAATAAAGTGATGTAAATTCTATGGATTAAAAGAGAGAAATAGAAAGATTTAGAAACCAAATTAGATAGGGAAGATAACATTCATCTATTTATAGCAGCCTGCGGGGATGTAGTCGCAGACGGGCAACAAATGTCGCGGTCAGCGTAACCCCCTTCTGTCGCCCCCTCGCCACCTTCTTAAGCCCCCTAACTCTAAGCTTACTGCTGAGTCCGCCTGCATAAGGTCTTTACCTTTAAATGTAAGTAATATAATTTACAAATTATAAATGTATCGTTTAATCTTTCTTTACGGTTTTATCATTGCATGAAAATATATTTGTAGAAAGGGTAATTGAGTATAGTACAGAGACTAATTTTGTAGTTTTGTAGTGCCACACGTGCAATGGTGCTGGTCCCGTCATATTTATACCAGTACAAAATCAACAAACACATTATAATTTTTGTTGATAATCTTTAAAATATTTTTGATGTTTCCGTACCTACTTACTTCATTGGAATAAAAAAGACACGTATATGAAAAAAATACATAATTAATGAATGACGGAGAAATAAATAAGTTCGTAAACTAATATAATAAATAAAAAAAAATCTTATTTTTTTCTACTGTTGATGACAATTCATTATATCAAGACGGTCTTTTCCAATATGGCTTCCCCCTTAACTAATAAATCTTCCAACGTAATTCAGTCGAATATGGAACGGGGAGGAATCAATTAGAGCGGACGCCGAATTCGAAATTTGAACTGGCCAAATGGCCAATAAAGGCAAATGGCGCGATGTTACATTTGAATCTACGCATCTAGAATTTTATGATCTCTGGCCATCTACCGTTTTTCCTCTCAACGGCATATAACAGTCAGTAATGCGAGAGGGGCAGAAGGTCAACATAGATTGGCAAGTTAAGCCAACTTTACGACATCATTAGCGTGTTTGCTATTTGGCCTTTTATTTTTGCTACTATCGCCTTTGGCCGCCACCCTTCTTGACTTTGTTACTTTATTACCTAGAAAGGATTGGATATTCTCGACTTTATTTAAACTTATTTACGTGAAAAACATGTAAATATTAATAAATATTGATTTCTTCCTCCAACAGTAAAGTATATAATATGTAAAACCAATTTGATAGCGTAGATGAACTTGTAGGAGACAGTTGAGTATTTTATATATTTTTTTTCTTTATTGTTCAACAATAAAGAAAAAAATGGAGATAGATCCAATTTTCATAAGTACATTTATTAGAATATTAAAATTAGGGATTCAAATACAGATCAGATACCCATGACCATATCTTCATAAATAGTTTACTGTTTTTTATATTCAAATAATTATGATTCGAATTCCTGTCCTCAAAAGCTATATTATTATTATTTAAAAAAATTGTTTAGGCTAAACAGCACGCACTAGCAAATAAGATAGTAAAAATCTATTCAAAAACGCAATTGAACTAAATACCTCTATCCTCCCGATCCTCGGCGGTCACCATCGCAACGATAACTAAGCAACGCCGTATTAGATTATATAATAATAGATATAAGACATGATTTCCCCTGACAAAAGTACAAGGCATACAAAATAGCCGCCTAAACCTGGACTATGTGAAATTCTGGATGTGGAATATATTTTTTATTTTATTATGGTAATTGTATATATATCTCACTTACTTTTTTTAAATGTTGTTTCTATCAAGTTCGTAATAAAAGGTGGGTTTTAGAAAAGTCTGAGACAATTTAGTATCATTCGATTAATTTCATTCATTCTCCTACAATAGGTAGCGAATTGATCGTCACAAACGTCGCATCACATTATACCATGCGATCTGTAATCATACAGTAAAGCAAAAGTCTTTACTGTTTTATCTGTGTTTGAGGATTGTAATTAATTTATTGAAGTGAAAACTTCTTTAGACGTGTTGAGCGATTTTTGGTAGAGGAAAAATTTATAGGTGCGCGTTACCGATGACCTCGACATGGTCGTGACGTACCTAATGCGCGCAAGTGCATATTTGCTACGCGTCGCTAGTCTGTATACGCATATATCATTCAGTTTTACTTCTGTCGGCAGTCCTTATGACTGCCTCCGTTTTTTTATTGTGAATACATTGCTTATTAGAATAATAATGGAATTCAACAAAAATGAATAAACAGTAAAAATAAGCGACGCGTCTTTACGAAACAATGATGCGTTTGATACTTTTTAGCCGACTTAAAAAAAGTAGGAGAAAATTTTTTGTCAACTGTGAACCGATTTTGATGATTCTTTTTATTAAATAGGTTATCAGGGGTGGTCCCTTGGCGGGTTTTAATTCTTCTATACAACTTCTTAGCAACAAATTAACCGACTAAAACCGATAGGAAGAAAGGTTCTCGAATTCTTAGCAAAAAATTAACCGACTAAAACCGATGGGAAGAAAGGTTCTCGAGTGGCAGCCTCGTACCGGTAGCCGAAGTGTAGGGCAACCCCCTACTGTATGGAGTGATGACCTGATAAGACATACAGGAAGACAATAAATGCAGATGGCTCAAGATCGTGCTTCGTGGCATTCCTTGAGGGAGGCTTATGTTCAGCAGTCGACTTATAAAGGGCTGTAATGATGATGAACCTTTTTACTAGATACGAAGCATTCCATCTTAATCCTCAGGGGTGACAACGCATCTGCATATTGATTCTTAATCGAGGATAACTGTAGATGTCTATGGGCCACAGCATCTACTTACCATCAGGTGGGCTGTGTGTGCGTTTGTCACCCTTATTCTATAAAAATTGATGATGATGATTTACGTGACGTTGGCGTTTACATTTTATTAATATAATTTTTTTTTACCATTTACTAAGGAATGTCATCTAAATCTAAAAGCTTCCCCTATTTTTCCCTTTTTGGGTGGAATTTTTGTCCTTATTTGAAACTTTAGTATATTGTTTCCTTTCATGTTACTCGATATGCGTAAGGTTAAGAAAAAAAAATATAACAATTAAAAGCAGATCCAAAATGGATTCACTTTAAAAATATTGTCTACTTTAAAACGCTAAAATGTTTGCATCCAGCTGTCACTTATTCCGTGATGTCTAAGGTAGTGGGACAGTTAATATATTTGAAGTAAGGTAGAAAAAGGGTTTCTTATACTACCTTTGTGCGGAGATGCCCTTTAGTGGGATCTAATAAAACCTTGTTACGGCCAAAGGGATACCAATTCCAATATTGAAAGTGTTCTTTTACATGATACGGAATTTAGGGACTTCTTTCTAATATTAAATCGGGGAAAATCTTGTTCCTGTTACGTCGTATAAGATAACTTTGTATTGTGGTCATATTAAATTTTGTTTCTGAGATATTTCCAAGTTGAAGTAAAAATAATATTTGGATATTCATTTTATATTTTGCAAATACTCTTTGGATTTCTGTAAGTGTTAAATATTTTAAATTATTTTGTTTTGTTTTCGTTAATTAAAAACCTTAGTTCCACACTAGGATTTCCTCCTGAATCATGGGCTTATTTGTAGGCCATACAAATATTTGTACCGTGCGAGATCCGAACCCGCGGTCTTTAGCGCTGCAACTTATTGCAAAGCCACTGCACCACCAAAAATATTATGTTGCTTTTTTTTTTTGTTTTACTTAAAAAACGCGATCATAAAAGTCTTGCTTGTTTGCCCGTTTTACTTAAAAAGTTCACAATAACTTCAAATTTGCTCGAGCTCAGAAGTTAACTTAATTATAATAAACACAATGTTTTTAAATATTATTTAATTAAGCATTTTAATAAATTTCCTGATTACTAATTCCTATTTTCTGTTTATTACATTAAGTATATTTTGTTTTGATTTTTGTGACTCTTAATCTATTTTACTGGAAAAACTGTAATATTGCACCTCAGAATCATAAGTTTGGTTGTATTAGAATAAGTTTTTCTGAAACTCTAACGCCAAATATAAGATCTCTTAACTCAATTTTGGCATTTATTTACTTTATTTGTAGCTACTAATTATGTCTCTCATATATATTAAGAAGTATTTTGAGCCTGAGTTCACTCTTTTGTCTCATTGCCGTCGTTAAGTTCTTCATTATAAATCTTGCGTCCAGTTATTCAAAAGTAGGCACGTAGAAGCGTGTTGCTACAGTGACTAAAGACATGAGCTATATGTAGAGATAAGTGATGTTGCAACAAAACCTCGTGAGTTGGGGCACGCATGCGCCGACCCGTGGCTACTACCTGACCGCGACCGGACACTGATCAATATTAAAGTCCGAGGGAGGATGCCGGGGGATGTCTGTTTGTCTGTAAGATATATCTAGAGTTGATAAAATATTTTTTGCATATTAATAATATTGATAAACGATTACATGATTCAAGAAAAATTGTAAGAGGATATTCTAGTTCATAAGCACCTAAATCTATCGTCGTTAAAAAATAGACGTGCTTAGTCTGTTCTTGTCCTAGTAAACAAGTTTGTTGGTTGTTGTCGCGCACTATACAAAAAATAGCAATGTTGTGCTGCAGTTTTATGTTGATATTATGTGAGAGCATGATCCCCAGTTGTGACCTAGTTGAGTCGACGAATTTTATTCCAGATTTTTAAAGCAGAAGTGTGACTCTATCAAGTAAAACCTGTCACAAGTTATAAGATTCATTCATCATTAATTTAGTTCAAGAGCCTTAAGAGTCACAGAATTTATGAATGCTCATTTATTTTTTGGTTATTTTAATAATAATAATAATAATAATAATGTCCTCCAGACCGAATTTCGGCCACGGCGGCCAGTCTCAACGGAGACTAGCCATCTGCGCAGGACAGGATTATAGTGCCTAAGTGTATGCGCAAGCACAGGTGCACTCTCTATTCCTTCACTCTCATAGCCCGATGGGACGGTAAACCGACACGACCGGAGAGAGTTCAGGCGCAGGACCAACGGCTTTACGTGCTTTCCGAGGCACGGGGGTGAAACACCGCCAACTTCCCGACTCCGGGCAGCTATTGAGAATTTCTTGATGGAAAAACTCAATAACTGATTTTTTGGCCCGACCCGGGATTCGAACCCGGGACCTCATGATTAGCAGTCGCACTACTACAACCACTAGACCAACGAGGCAGTCAAATGTTATTTTACTAGAAATTTAACGAAAAATAGTTACCATATGTAAAGTATTTTTTGCATAAAAATATCTATTTATTATTGTATACGTCTAAAATATCAGTTAAATAATACCTAAATGTCAACAATAAAAACGTGGTAAAATTAAAATGAAATTAATTTGGACAACCGACTTCAATATAAATAGAATAGAATAGAATAGAATAGAATAGAATAGAATAGAATATTTTTTTATTCAATATAGATCACATGTGACACACACATACTTATTGAAAGTCATTTTTTACTTTACCACTGGTTCGAAAAAAAAACCTCTGTCCTGGGAAGAACCAGCAAGAAACCCAGCGGGACTTTTTTTTTAAAGCAAATTTTACAATAATGGTTGTACTAACTATATAAGTACAAAATTTATTTTAGAAACAGCTTGGAAGCGATCACCTCATTCCCAGGGGTTATTATCAACCATGTATTCATTTATACTATAATAACCCTTTTTATACAGTTTCAACTTAACAAAACATTTAAACTTGCTAATGGAGAGAGCCTGTACACTTTCCGGGACCTTGTTGTAATAGCGTATACATTGCCCCAAGAATGAATTACTGACTCTGTGGAGTCGAGAAACTGGTATCACTAGCTTGTGTTTGTTCCTAGTGTTTACAGAATGCACATCACTTTTTTTACTAAAACTACCTTTGTTTTTGTGAACATACATTAAATTTTCGTAAATATACTGAGAGGCCAAAGTTAATATATTTATTTCTTTAAATTTATGTCTAAGAGACTCTCTCAGTTTTAGGTTGTAAATAGCTCTAATGGCCCCCTTCTGTAAAACAAAAATAGTTTCTGAATCAGCCGCATGTCCCCAAAGCAAAATCCCATAAGACATTATGCTATGGAAATAACTGAAATAAACTAATCTAGCTGTCTCGACACTAGTGAGACCTCTAATCTTTTTTACAGCATAGGCTGCAGAACTTAGTCTGCTTGCTAGTTTGGATATATGGGGGCCCCACTGAAGCTTTGCGTCGAGAGTGATGCCAAGAAAAACAGTGGATTCAACAGGGCTCAGTTCTTCCCCATTTAAAAACACATTGGTACTCAGATTTCTAACATTCGTTGTTGTAAATTTAATACATTTAGTTTTATTTCCGTTTAAATGTAAATTATTAACGTTAAAGCAATGCACTAATTTTGATATAGCGTTATTCACTTCGTCACATTTAAATGATTTACGTTTAAGCTTAAAAATCAAAGAAGTATCATCAGCAAATAATAAAATGAGAACATCAATGTAGTCGAAGTCAATTAAATACGCATTATTAAGGATAACTCAAAACTACTGATTTCTTATATTTACGCGAAGACTACACATTAATGAAACTAATTTTTCTGAATTTTATCGGGTTTAATTTAACTTTTTAATTCCCAACTTTTCGCGTGGTTTACATCACCCATGGTCACGGGGGGGGGGGGGGGGGGAGGTATTTGACGTCCCGATGTCATAGTTAGCCCGGCGAAACGTCGGGAATTAAAAAGTTAACTAAAACGCGATAAAATCCGTAAACATTAGTTTAATTTAATCAAAACCACTGTTAAGATGTTGATTAAGAAAAAAAAGAAATCTTTCAAATAAAAAAAGGATCATCAAAATCGGTTCACCTAGAAAAAAGTTTTGAGGTAACACATAAAAAATACAGTCGAATTGAGTACCTCCTCCGTTTTTTCAAATTAAAATTCAATAAAATAGGTATTTGTTGTATGTACTACTATAGATAAAATAAATAAGAAATAATATCAGCTCTTTGTGAATCTGTCTCAACTCACCTTTCCGCGGACACTACGGGGAGGGTCCAAGAGAAATGACGACCCTTAACTAAAACACACACATACATACACGCACGGCGATCTCACCCCCACAGACAGACCTCAGAGTGCCATTTATGTGTATTAGTGTGTCTGTGTACTTGATAGACGTTGGTTTGTTTATTTGTGTGCGTGTCCAGTTTCCGTGCGCCTGGGTTTTGTTAATTTAATTAGTGGCACAAAAAGATTAAGGCTTGGAGAACACGAGCGTTTGGGAGACCGCTTTTGTTGAGTTTCGCTTGTTATTATGCGCTGTATGTGGGTACATCTTGTACAAAGCCTTTGGTTTACGTTAGCAGTTTTATATAATATAATTAAGGAAACGTTACTTGAATAATTTAGCTACTTTGTCGAATGTGATTATTTTTATTAACTTAAGGTGTTTACACATCATATAACGTACATATTAATCAAAAATAATTTTAATTTCATCGAGTAACCAAAAATAAAACACTGTCTAGTGATGGCGTAAAGATAACGACTACACCTTATCATTTCGTCGAAGGCTTAAGAGGCGACAGATGGAAACTACAACACATCTCCTGTTGTAGGTAGCGACATCTTAGTGATTACAATAGATAATCATAGAAAAAAATCGGTTACCAATCCGCCCTCTAAGCGAATCATTTGTGACGAAACCATCAGAAATATGAAGCCAGATCTATTGGGGAGACTTGAATGAATTAATGAAACAAATCACATACCAAAGTCACTAATCAGCAGCACAAATATTAAAAAAGTGAATTTTCTATTAGTTTATATTTAAATTTTACAAGAGTATATTAGTACGACATACTGTTAAAAATAATAACAGACTATATAAATCTTACAACCTTCTTTGATTTCTGAGGATGTTAAAGCGGGATTTTAGAGTTGAAAGTAGGTATATATTGCGAACGTGCAAGTCATCATCACGATATTTTTCTTTACTGCCGAGTAGTATTTAATGTTCTTCTCAAGTGACAAAACTACCAAATGTTTTTTAGCCACAGTTTGT
Source organism: Parnassius glacialis (assembly GCA_033319125.1). Lineage (NCBI taxonomy): Eukaryota > Metazoa > Arthropoda > Insecta > Lepidoptera > Papilionidae > Parnassius > Parnassius glacialis. Next base: position 29,920,696 of record JAVANC010000022.1, on the reverse strand, counting down.
GATATATATCAATCTTTAATATCCAACCAACATAGAGAGTGTTTGTCTTATAAACAGTGGGCTATACCGCGTGCCGCGTTACGCCGAATATAAAAAGTAAGTCGATAGCTTACCGTTGGAATTTATACTTTTGGATATTCGAAATATGTTACCTTTCCCACTTTAGGTTGACCTGCTCACTCCTCCTTCGTAGGTTACAGAACGGGTATTTCTAACGTAAATGCACGGAGTAAGAAGTTTCAAATTATTTTGGTTAGTTGAACATTGAATATATCGTATAAATTCAGCCCACGGGTGAATATAACCGTGGTAGTCTCTGGGTTGTTTTCACATAATAGAGCCATTTTCTTTTGTTTTTGTTACGTACCCGTCGTTATAGGTAGGCACAATGAAAACAAAAAGCGGTGTCTTGTTTCGGATTCGTACTTTAAGGTATTTTTCGGTGTGTTATTTCGCGGAATATGTACATTTTCTTCTTTAATTTTGCAAAGAATTTTCTTTTTATTAATGGCCAGCTATTTTTAAAACATATAAAATGTTATCAATGGGAACGTTTTTAGAATATTAAAAAAAAAAACAAATTTAAAAACGTAAAAAATAACCAAATCATTTTAAATTTTCAGTCATAGTAGGTAAGTTAGGTGCGAAGTAGGTTAGTAGTAGGTAGTAAGATAGGTATACGTCATACAACTTAATAATAAGTTATTTGTTAAATCCTTGAGTGTATTATTTTCTATATTCAAATTTTTAAATAATTTAGGTATGGAATATTGAGCAATTCTTTTAATTGCGATTTTACTTTTAAACGGCTCTAATAATACCACTATTTACATAATTTCTTATTATTTTTGCTTGTTTTTGCAAGTAACATCCAATTTGCTTCTATAATGCAAAATCACCTAGCAAAATAAGTACAAATTGTTTGCGATGTAGTCTGGAACCATTAGACGTCTAACATTCCTATCGTCCAGCTTCGGTCGCGTCGCCATAGCGTGAAATGGTTGGAATTTAGTTCCATTCAGTTAACGTTTCCTCTTTGGCCTTTGGCAGCTGCTTGGTGTAGGGTGACTACGTTTTTATTTCAATAAAATATGAAAGGCAATAAGCAATTTTTTTCTGGTTTATGTAATGGATTTTCGTCTTTTTATAAAATAAAAATAACCATAAATTTCTAAGTTGATATAAAGTTTTAATAATTGCTATCTTTTAAAGCAAGCATTAATTTAAACGTGGTAGAGTCATGCTGCAGCTATATTATTGGTATAATTGTAGCATGAATGGGTCTGCTCGACCGGGGAAGGACCACGCTCTCACAGAATACCAGCGCAAAATAACAGCTTAACGCTCCTATGTTACGTATGATAAGTGTAGAGCACCGTATACCCTTACTGGAAACGAGCCATTCCATCTTAGTCTTCAGGGGTGACAACGCATGTGCATTTTGATTCGTAATCGAGCATAGATGTAGATATCTATGAGCCACAGCAAGCACTTACCATCAGGTGGACTGTGTGCTCGTTTGTCCTTGATCCTTATCGTATAAAAAAAGAAAAAAAGCTTATAATGTTTTAAAGTATGTAGATCTTCAAGTTTAAATGTTATTGTTTATTTTTAAGTTTTCTAACTAAAACTATACAAAATGGAGCCAAAGAGAAGTACTGGTAGTTTGATAGGCTATAACAGGAATTTTAAGGCAGTTTATACAAAGATTTGTTAAATTTAATGTAACGCCAGAATATCCACAATTTTTGAAAATATCTGTCACATCTGGCGATCAAGAACTTGCTAAAATATAGCGTAACTTATTACCGGTCGGTTTCGGTACAAATTCGTTACGTTGCAATTTGTGTCGCTGTGCATTTGAAAATTTTCATTGTATTCATTTAAAGTCAGCTAAGATAAAAATTGATTTTTACTTTTAATTAAGACAACCGAACTTCGCGAAATTGTGTTTCATACATAAATTTATATATACCTAAATATTTACAGTGTTAGTTAAAATAGTTACATGAATCTGTTTTTGTAAACATTATTTTAAAGGTATGCAAATATGTAAAAGTTTCTCAGTGTATGTTTTTGAAAGGATAGGGTGACAAACGAGCACACAATCCACCTGATGGTAAGTGGTTGCTGTGATCCTTATACATCTACATCTATCCTCAATAAAGAATCGGAATACAGATGCATTGTCACCCGTGAAGACTAAGACGGAATTCCTCTTTTCCGGTAAAAATAAGATAGATATTCTAGATATTCACCATTGCTGTCACGCTTGTTGGGTGGGTGGTCAAAACTGCTGTTTTGTATTTTAGATTCCCCCTGTTTACAGGGTTTTAACCCATCTTGGGTTGGCAACGGCGCTTTTTCATTAGATTAAGTTATTATTAGGAAGATGCTGCCTATCTCCTGTTTTGCTTTCCCTCTGTGGCCTCTCACGACACCTATCGGAGGACTTAGGGTAGTGAATTCACTTACGCAAGTACCATTTGTTTTATTGAATAAGGGTGATAAACGAGCACACAGTCCGCCTGATGGTAAGTAAATGCTGTGGCTCATAGACACTATCACATGACTGATAATAAACCCTGAGAATGAGGTGATTACTACCATGCTGTTTCTAAATGTTTTCATAATAATTGTATAATATATTATATTTTAAATTATGCTTTTTTTTTAAAAAAAAAACAGTCCCGCTGTGTTGCTTGCTGATTCTTCCCAGGACAGAGGTATTTTTTGCGAACCAGTGGTAAAAGTAAAAAATTACTTTCAATAAGTATTATGTACTATAATCTATATTGAATAAAAATGATTTCATTCTATTCTATCTAGATCTATAATTATTAAGAATCAAAATACAGATATGTTGTCATCGCTGTGGACTAAAATTTAATACTTCGTTTCCAGCAAAAAAAACTACCAGGTCAAGTAATGAAATGTCTATAGCTATAGTATGTGCCATATCGATTGAGAAAAACGGACAATGACCTCAGATATGAGCCGAGTGTCAAAAGGCGTAACTTACAAAATCTCAATTTAGATGTGATAACAATATTTAATTATTGATATTATTCCCACTTCTAGGTCAGCACATATGTTTTGTTTTTTTGTTTCTTAAATAATATTGTCTGTGGTTCCTATAAACATAGTAAAATCTTACGGTACATCGCGAAAAATGTGTTATATTTTATATTTCAATTTATGGTAAGTAACGCAGCAATTCATTTAATAACAGTTTCATATTAAAAAAATATTTGAAGCAATATAATCACCATATTGAGCTTTTGCAAATTCATCCCTTTAAAATAAACAAAACGCGCGTTACGTCAGTTCGTTCTAAAAGAAACGTGACAATGGCAGCCAGAGATGCGTCACCTTTTTTGGGCCGGTCCGCCATTTTGTTTTCATTCGTGTTCGGATAGCGCTTGCGTGTGTACGTCTCGGGTAATTCATAGCATTCATTGCATTGTTTTAGTTGAGTTTTTACTGTTAAATTTGTTATATCGTTAAGTTTTTGTTTTTTGAATCTGTTATATTAGTTTTACTGTGACGGTCGTTACTAAATCGACATGAGTTCAGGAGAATTTGGTGAAGGACCCGGTCCTTCAACATCAAGTGGAAAGAGACGTCGCCGACCCATAATAAACGTAGCAGGTACGTACAAATAGGTACAAATGCGACGACGTAGCCTTTCTATTTCTTAAAGCGCTCTTTTTATGTGACCATGTGGTATTTATTTTCTAAAACAATATGTATTTATGTGATGTAGTACTATGGTAGTATATTTTTGTCATTTATTTACAGGCCCATCTTCTGGAGCACCTTTAACGTCACCAGTAAAAAAGAGAAAACCTACCACTTTGTCGGTCGGGGAACAAGAGATTATCATTAATGTATACAAATATGTCAAAAACACCTGGCCCGAAGACGTGTATCCTTCAAACGTTAATATGGTAGAAAAGGTTTCGGAGATCTCAGGAGTCAGCAAGAGCACTATATATCGCGTATTAAGCGTGTATAGAGATTCCCATAAAATACCAGAAAAGGGAATAATTAATAAAAGAAAAAAGTCTGTAATTGACAAGTTGGACGATTTTGATAAATCGGCTATAAGAGCGAAAGTGCATCAGTTCTTTCTTGCAGGAGAATTACCGACTTTAGACAAAATTTTGCTCAGTATAAATCAAGATGACCAGTTGCCAAACTTGAGCAAAACTTCCCTGCGACGTGTGTTGCGCCATTTAAAATTCAAATATATAAAGAGAAACAGTGGTCTAATAGATCGCCCAGAGATAGTTCTGTGGCGTACCAGATATTTGAGAGAAATACAAATATTAAGAAACGAGGGACGTAACATTTTTTACCTTGACGAAACATGGATTAACGCAGGTCATACTATGGGAAAGGTATGGGAAGACACCACAATTGAATCTTCTCGTCAATCACGGTTAGAAGGCTACTCTACTGGCGCGAAAGCCCCTTCGGGTAAAGGAAAGCGATTAATAGTTGTACACGTTGGCAATGAAAATGGCTTTTTGGAGGGATGTGATTGGGTATTTGAATCATCATCTACTGGTGACTACCATGAGAGTATGGACGCTCTCCATTTCGAGGACTGGTTTAGAAAAGTAATAGAAAAACTGCAAAGCGGCGATGTCATAGTTATGGATAACGCTAGTTACCACTCCAGACGTTTAGAAAAAACCCCAACAATGTCTTGGCGGAAACAAAATATGCAGGAATGGCTAGAATCTAAACAGATCGCATACGTGCCCTCGGACACAAAGACCCACTTAATGGAAAAAATAAAGGCAGTTAAAGATAACTATCGAAGTTACGTCACCGACGAGATGGCAAAAGAAAAAAGCATCACAGTGGTAAGGTTACCTCCTTATCACTGTGAGCTTAACCCCATTGAACTTGTGTGGGCAGATGTGAAAGGGTACGTTGCACGAAAAAATACAACTTTCAAGTTAAAAGATGTTAAAAATTTACTTAAAGATGGTTTAACTCAAATCACGCCAGATAAATGGAAAAACTGTGTTCAGCATGTCCTTAAGGTTGAACAAAAAATGCGTGGCATGGATGATAGAATTGACCAAACTGCAGATCGCTTTATAATTAATGTTACAGATAGTTCATCAAGTGAAGATACGAGTGATGATTGCACCGAATAAAAATAAAGTTCTTATATAATATTAAAAATAAAGTTTTATCTTTTGCATAAGTACGTACTTATTCGGTGTCGTTATCACTCGAATCTTTATATGTGTTATAAATTAATGTTTTTTGTTGTTAAATGAATAAAGTACTTTATAACAATAGATGATTTTTCTTCTACAGCGATCTTTCACATAACTTTTTAATAATAGTTAATAAATATATATTATATCAATCATTATAAAAAAATCATTATAAATAAAGAAAGTACTACATATAAAATGTGCCTATATATTGAAGGTTTGTAACCCCTGGTTAAACGACCGAAAGGTCATTGTCCGTTTTTCTCAATCGATTTGGCACATACTATACCAATACAAAGGACCTACATGTCTCCTCACTATATAATAGCTATACCGATCGCAGCGGCATTATGCTGCTATATATAACTTTTATTTTGAGAGTATGGTCATTGCCCGTTCGAATTGATACAACGTACTACAGCAATGTAGGTACGGCTGCAGCGTGATTCTTGTACTATTACAAACATTTAGTACCTACGTGGTAGAGCCATGCTGCAGCTGGGTCGGCTCGACCGGGGAAGGACCACGCTCTCACGTAACACTAAGTGTAAAATGGCAGCTTGACACTGCTGTTTTCGTATGGTGAGTGTAGAGAACCGGAGACCCATTTTACTCGAAAAGATTCCATCTTATTCCTCACGTCTGACAACGCATCTGCATTTTGACTCTTTACTGAGGATAAATGTAGATGTCTATGGGTCACAGCAACCATTTACTATCAGGTGTACTGTGTGCTCGTTTGTCACCCTATCCTATAAAAAAAACTTCCTTGCTGAACTTTTGCCTTTTCGCTTGCTCAAACACTTTCAGAAATGAGAGAAGGCCTGTTCCAATTCCCAGTTGTAGGAGTTATTCTTCTATAATAGTTTATTCGCTATAGAACCTTGTGTCAAACACGAGCAACATTTTTTTATTTACTTATGTAAATAATCAAAATACACGTAGCTCGCATGCCACAAGTGTCACAAGAAGTGACCCTCTTCAAGCGCTATCTGCCGCCGCGTCCGAGCGTTGACGACGGTGCACGGTCAAAGTGATCCGTGTGACACTTTTAGTTTGTCCCGTATGTAACATTTTCTTGTAAATGTTACGCGTTAATTTGTTTTTGTCATTTTTGATGTGACATATTTAGTATTAAAGTACGTTTTCTTATAAATAATAATATAAAAATAAATTGAAGTGCTTTTATTTGTGTACTATGAGGAAATGGATTTTTTTTATAAGATAGGGTGATAAACGAGCACACAGTAGATATGAGCGCCGCCGTCGCCGTGAGTTCTTGTTGACGCGTCGCGTCGCGTGGAGCACGCGGCGCGCCGTCGCGACGAGTCGCAACTTCCTTCCCACTCACATGCGCGGCCCGGCCGCATTAGTTTGCCTTGTCGCCTCGCCACGCTTGTCGCTCACTCAGTCGAGTCGAATATTTCACCGAGTGAACGTGTATTGTTGTGTGGTGTTAACAATGGACCTCACAGAATACCAAAGTGAAGTGGACGTCCTGCTTCTGCATTTCATCTGGCAAAATTCCCTTCAAGACAATTACTGCGGGAAAAGCTGAGCAACAAGGTCAAGGCGACCCCAGCCACGCTATCCGTGAATTTCTGCAACATCAGGGGACTTCCATCGAACCTAAATGCTGTCCACTACCATCTCAAGATGGCAAAGCCGGCCTTGCTCTTACTGACCGAAACACAGACATCCTCTCCAGCTGATACTTCGTATCTCTCCTATCCGGGGTACAAATTGGAACACTCCTTTGTGCCTTAGGAGTTTGCGTATACATCAGAGAGGACATCTGTTCTCGACGCCTCGGCAGTCTCGAAGGTTCAGACCTATCCAGCCTTTGGCTACGGGTAGAGAGCGACGACCATCACGCGTCTACGATTGTCTCTATAGGTCCCATAGCAGTAATGCTGAAACAGACCGACTCATTAACCACGTCCAAATGGCTATAGATTCCTTGCTACAGTAGATTCCATCCGTAGAGATCGTGATCCTCGGTGATTGTTACGCCCACCACGCCGAATGGCTTGGTTAACGTTTAACCGATCATGCGGTGCCTCTTGGCTCCTTGGACCATCTTGTCTGGAGTGTGTTGCCATTCACATTAACATAGCGGTTGCATTCTGCAGGCTGTCACCGTGTTTGGCACTATAGGTCGCCGATTGGTATAGGATGCGGTCCTTCTTTGCATCTTACCCTTGTGGCCGGGTTTTTCTTCTTGCCGGATGATCCCAACGTTCAGGCTATGGAACTTTTTATTCCTTCCTCTGTGGTGCCCTTCGGAGGCAGATCTCAGCCATTATTTGGCCGCTCCTGTAAAATAGGATCACGCTATAAGTAGGAACCGAGCCTGGGCTGACGATTCAACGTCCCGAGATGTAACCACTAGCGCCCTTAAAAATAATTATAACTCCGCCTCCAGGTCCTTCAAAAGAGTCATTGGCAAGGTAAAGTCAGAGCACACAACAGAATTGTCGAGAAACTAGTTTGCCTTCCTTCGAGAACCCGTGCATTCTGGTCTCTCGCCAAGGCTGTCCAAGGAAACTTCTGTCAGCCATCTCTTCAATCTCTGCACAGGGAGGACGAATCACTAGCCCATGCCGTAAAGGAGAAAGCCGATCAGCTAGGCTCTTTCTTTGCATCCAACTCGACTCACGATGACGAGGGGAGCACACCGCCGACCATCCCGTGGTGTGAGTGCTCCATAGCGGATGTGCATTTCACACAGCCCTCGGTTCAAAAAGCACTCCTCTCTCTGGACATTCACAAGTCGAGTGGGCCTGAAAATCCCTCCAATTGAGCTGATGACGTGTTATCCAGAGTTGGCACCGGTTCTAACGCGTCCTTTCCGGTACTCCTATTCCCTAGGCGTAGTCTCGAATTCACGGAAGACGGCTTTCCTCCACCCGATCCCTAAAAAAGGCGACCGCTCAAACCCGTCTAAGTACAAGCCTATCGCCATCACCTCCTTGTTCTCCAAAATAATGGAATCCATTATAAACTGCCAGCTCATGCGATACCTTGAGGACCACTAGCTGATTAGTGACCGCCAATACGGTTTTCGTTGGGATCGATCAATTGGTGATCTTGTGGTTTACTTGACATATAGATGGGCGGAAGTAGTAGAGTCCAAGGGAGAGGCATTGGCCGTTAGTTTGGACATTGTGAAGGCCTTCGATCGGGTTTGGCACAAAGCGCTTCTTTCAAAGCTCCCTTCCTATGGGCTTCCCGAGAAATTGTACAATCGGATCACCAGCTTTCTTGCAGATCGGAGCGTTTCCTCAGTTTCAAAGCACTCCCCTTGTTGCCTCAGCCAGTATCCGAATCCTCGGCGTCGACATATCGAGTTATGTGCAATTTCGTGTTCACTTGGCAGAGAAGGCCAAATTGGAATCTAAAAAGCTTGGCGCGTTCAGCAGAGCGGGACAGTATTTCATGGCGGCACTCCGGCTGCCACTTTACAAAACGCATGTTCGGCGTCACATGGTATACTGTTCCCATTTATGGGCTGGGGCTCCCCAGGGCTTTATTAAAAAATATAAAGCTGTGTTTGGTAACAACAAAATGGTTTCCTTTAAGATTTTTTTTCCTTTTAAAAAAATATCTAAGGACCACGCCGCGACGCCGCGACGCCGCCGCTGCCGAGGAAATTTTGAAGCCACGCCGTCGCCGTGGAATTGGCCTTCGGCGCTCATATCTAGCATACAGTCCACTTGATGATAAGTGGTTTCTGTGACCCATAGACATCCACATCTATCCTCAATAAAGAATCAAAATGCACATGCGTTGTCACCCGTGAGGACTAAGATGGAATGTCTCTTTTCCAGTAAAAAGGGGCTCCGGTTCTCTACACTCACCATACGAAACAGCGGTGTTAAGCCGCTATTTTACGCTGGTATTCTGTGGGAGCGTGGTCCTTTCCCGGTCGAGCTGACCCATTCGTGGTACTACTTACTACTAATATAGCTACAGCATGGCTCTACCACGTACCTATACAAAATTGTTGCCACCCTTGATTTTCCTTATTTATGGGACTCTTCAAGACAAGTAGAGTAAATAGGCATCTTAGATTATCGTGTTTCTATGTATAGACTTATATCAAATTTATATCTAGTGAAGTTATCAATAATAGGTCAACTTTTTATAATTATTAAGTAATAAACAAGGTAATAATCCGCCTGATAATAAATAGCTACTTGCAACCACTGAGGAATAAAATGATATTCTTCACAGCCTTTAATTACACTGGCTTTCTTTTTTCTTTTTTTTTTACTTCTTATAAGCCAGTGCTTGACCACAATCCCACCTGGTGGTAAGTTGTGATGCAGCCTTAGATGGTAAATCGCACTGTCTTATCGTAACAAAAGCCTATTCACTCTTGCCTTGAAGACGCCCAGATTGTATTGCCGTTCAGTCCGGTACTCTAAGTGGCCGGACCATAGTAGTGCATCAATTGCTGTGGTAGCAGAAAAAAAGCGCTATCCAAAATTACATTTTACATTTTAAAAATAAAATCTTCGTGTACGAGTGTCTTACAGAAAGTAAAAACCATCCCATGCTCTTCTGCCTCGGAAACTCTCAGTGACATTTTTCTACCGTCAGTTTATTAAGGTTGGATTTCATTCAAAAAGGCACTACGATCAATGCAAATCGTTATTGTGAGACCAAGAAATTCTATGGCGACCATTGTGCATTATGTATCTTCATGACAACGTCGGCGCTTAAACGGAAATTTGTGACTATCCATATAAAGTCTGGTAATGGTTTTGGCAGTGATGAGAGGTGAACAATACAGTGAGAACCTAGCTTAATGATTGAAAACAGAATAATAAAACTTATCAATACTAAAGCTCGTGACCACAAATGTTTCAATGTGTTGTTTCAGGCATGCTTGTTTGACGTCTCCGTAATACAATATCCTAGCGTTGAGTTGCGGTGCTGTGAAATAATTTTTTCGCGTCTGGATGTTTGTTTTTGAGCAATTTATGTCTGTAAAATGTCACCAAGATTCAGAAGAAAATTTGATTGTAACGATAAAAATAAATAAAAATAAATGTAACAGAATTGCGTTTTCCAAAAAAAAAATCATTATGCGTTTCATTTTGTATCTCTTTTTTCTCTGAATGACTCTAGCACTATGGCCAAATGTGTATGAAAAAAGTCTTTTGCAAAGTAAGGTTAAAACATCATCTATCACTATGGAAAGTTATCAGTGATGCAAGAAACAACCACCTTCTCCGCCTGTTTAGAGATTGAAGATATTTAAAAACGTCATTTGGTCAAACCAAATTAATATAAAACAAATGGGATTTGAAACAAAATCATTATCGATTGTACTTACCTATTTTTACGATATGGTTAACTTCTTCCTTTGCGCCAGTTTGTAAAAGTTCTCTGCTGGCTATGAGCATCTTCTGTTGCAGTAACGACTTGCCTTTTTCATCACGCCAGGTGGACAAAAGACGGTCGTAGAACCAGACGTCTCGACCACTTGACGCTGGTGTGCGTCGCTGATTTGAGCATTTTAAGAAATTATCTCTATCATCATAAACGAAATGCTGTAAAGACCTATAACTATAACTATAAGAAGCTATAAGATTTTCCTGGTAATATTCACTAACTATTGAATACCCATAAAAATATAATACATATTTTTTTTATAAATGTTTAATATGAAAAACATTTATGAATTTTTGAAATAAATAATAATAATAGAAATAATTTGTTTCTGTTCTTATTATTTTGTCTGTATCATTATAAAATAATGGGAAATTAAAGGTAAATAAATAAATATGTAAGCAAATAAATTATGAAAAGCTCACCTATGCAGTTTAGAAACGACACAAGTTTAAGCAAAAAATGCAACAAAAAACACTAGGAAGGGGTGGCCCGAAACACCCGCCGCCCACAATTCTTTCCCCCTCATATCTCAGCAGTCGCCAACGCTAATCTGTGTATTTTATGAACGTAATTTGTACTAAATAACAACAAATGAAAAGATACTGTAAGTGAATGGCATAAAAAACAAATTAGGGAATGACATGAAAGCGTGCGTTAGCGTATTCGTTTTCCACAACACCAGACAACAAGGGGGGTGAGGTCTACCTCGAAAAACGTGGAAACACTGATGAATGTTCTCCATTAGATGTTATTTATTTAGAATGTGGCCGAGAAAGGGACTTGTGCGTTTAAGTTTACCTAAAGTTTACTTAGGACAGAGTGTATTGGGTTAAGCCGAAGACTTTTCAGCGCTCAAGATATATTACAGATAGTTACAGGGGTCCAGTTTTTCGTGTTTCTGGTTATGACGCCATTTTATCACCCCGTTAGTACATTCTGCGAGTAATGCACGATAGTTTATTTACTGTGTGTTATGATTAAGATTTCACTGGCGTTTTGGGGGCTTATTCTCGTGGATTTTTTTTTTTATTTTATTTATAGTCAGTAATTGAAAAATACTAAAGATCACCGAATATAATGTTTAATATGGGTATAAAAAATTGGATAAATAGAAACATATACTTAAAACTTATTCGTTGTTTATTAACGATTAACGATATTATTACGAGAATATTATTGAACTCATTAAACATTAATTAATGTCATTCACTAACTTCGCACTCTATTTCGTTCTAGAGTCTACGCACGGAAAAATATCGAAAATTATATTTTTTTGGAAATCTTTTAAAGATTTATATAAGCTCCTACTAGATTTTGTAAGAATGTTTAATTTTGTGTTTTTTATGTACTTAACCACACTAATAATTATTTTCTTATTTTTATTTTATAAAAAAAATCTTCAACTGCAAGTTATAGCAATTATATTGCTCCTTAGTAGTATGAGCCCCAACTTATTTTTTAATAGTTGGATGGATTAATAGATAAAGTATTTTTTATAGGATAGGGTGACAAACGAGCACACAGTCCACCTGATGGTAATTGATTGCTGCGGCCCATAGACATCTACATTAATCCTCAACAAATAATCACAATGCAGAAGCGTCGTCACCCGTGAGGACTAAGATGGAATGTCTCTTTTCCAGTAAAATGGGTCTCCGGTTCTCTACACTCACCATACGAAACACAGCAGCATAAAGCTGCTATTTTACGCTGGTATTCTGTGAGAGCTTGGTCCGTCCTCGGTCGAGCCGACAACTATACTACTAATATAGCTGCAGTATGGCTCTACCACGTTAATAAAGTATTTCTCAATTATTATGTTAATATATATATAAGACAACATTATTTTTATTATTTATTTCTTTTATAGAATGAGGGTGACAAACGGACAGACAGTCCACGTGATGGTAAGTAAATGTTGTGGCCCATAGATATCGACATATATCCTAGATTAAAAATCAAAATGCAGATGGAACGCTCCGTTTCCAGTATAATGGTTCTCCGGTTTTCTACATTCACAATACGACATATTAAGCTGGTATTCGGTGAGAGCGTAGTCCCCGGTCAAGCCGACCTATTCGTGCCTCAACCACAGCTGCAGCATATATCTACCACGTAAAATTACAGAGTAAATGTTGAGTTTACAGGATTTTTTAAGATTTTTAATGCGAAAAGTGATAAAATTTAAGTTGAGATGCTCGTTGCTCAAGTATACGATGAAAATTCTTTTTATCATTTACCAAATTACCTCCTAAAATTAACTTATGAAATCAATAATTAACTTTATACATCATAATTCAAAATTTTTATTTGTCATGTCACCGACGGATGAACGAATGGAAAGCGAAGCGATGCAATAGTGTTCCGTTGTGGAGGTGGCACGGAACATAATTCAAAACTTCATTTTATTATTTACATCTTTTGCATGACAGGTAATGTATTTCATTTTTAATTTACTGAAAACATAATGGCAACGATTCCGTTGTTTTACTCACATACAGAGCACACTGCCGCCATGGTAAGTACCTACATAAACGACGTAAACCACTCCATTAATTCGATTGACTTTTTGTGCGTCAGGCAGATAATGCTAATACGAAGGAGTTCTAAAATTTCTTTCTATCTCAGTCGTTTGAGTTCAACTAAAAACTCTACATTAATCTTAGAGACGTAAAGCCTTACCATTGGTTCTAGATAAAATTTAATTATTCTATTGAATCGAGTGCGGTCCTTAGTGGAAATAATGAAATCGTTAATTGCAACTTTAGATAAGGCCTGATTTACCACATGCTTGGCGGTAAAAGAAAACATCGTGAGGAAATGTGCATGTTTGAGAACTTGAAAGAAATATTTCGAAGGAATGTGAAGCCAACACGCATTGAGGCATTTCCTTGCCCTTAAGCCCTCTGAGAAATAACAGGAGGTCTGTAGCGTTTCTTTACCATATATTCTACTGTGTGTTGACTAACTCATCGATCTAGTGGTCGGAAACGCAACTACTGATGCTAACTATAGCATGGTGGCTGGTGGGCTCGCAGCCCGGGACGGGTCTAAAGCAGATATTTTTTTATTTTAATAAATTCTCAGTATCAGTCTGGAGCCAAAATTAGTGTTAGTTCATCCCCGTGTCACTGAAAGCTAGTAAAGCCGTTAATTCTGCGCTCGATTTCTCCCCGGTCACGTGGGATTGCAGTCCCATTGAACATTGAGAGTGCGGGAATAGGGAATGCATCTTTGTTTGCGCATGTAATCTATATCTATCTATCTATATACTCTATAATTCTGCCCTGGGTAAATGACTAGTCTTCATTGAGACGGCCGCCGTGACCGGAATTCAGTCTAAAGGACATTATCTTTATTCTATTGTGGTCTTTCCTAGCAATTTTTGGCAATGGAGAAACCTTTTTATGCTGCCGGAGACCAATAAAAGCGGTATTATAACTGCGATACAAGCGCCTTGAATTTACATGTGTTTTTTTTTATTATAGTATACAGTCCGATTAAGAATGAAAAAATAAAACATTTGATACCTTGAGCCTGTTTAAGAGAATTCTGGACATAGAGTTTTAGTAGGCGGTCAGGCTTTAAGAAGTTCCACGAAATGGCTTGGAAAAAATGTTGTGCTTTTTATCAAAAACATTTGATGGACATTTTATAATTTGATTCGTTATTTGCCATATAAGTAAATTATTAGTCGTATTTATTGTGAGGTGTTTAGGGGGAAAGGGGTCAAGCCGAATCTCACCCAATCACACGGGGGGAAGAAGGTCTTGGTTAATATGACGTTTTTTTCGCAAGAAACAGTGTAAAATTTCAAGAACATTGTTTGAAAGTTTTTCAAAAAAAAATCAATCCTACTCAATAATATTTATCGCGGTTATGCGAATTCCACAAAGTATTTTTTTTTAAATAAAGCCAACGCAATGGAGCATACATTAACGTATTTTTACTAAAAATACGCATTTTGTAAAATCTCACGTAAGATTTAGGGGGAGGTGAGTGTCGAGACCTATTTCACGATATCTCATAAGGGGGAGGAGAAGGGTAGAAAAATCGTCAAAATCGTCTCACGTCCTTAATGGACTTCTCTTTATACCTATGTATATAGAAATTGTAATAGATATATAATAATTTACAATATTATCCAAAAAACTAAAGACAGAACACATAATAGGTAAGGGGGTTATCGACGAGTTGCCGATAGTAGTGGCAAGACAGTACAAGCTGAACGCAGTGGTCTGTCTGTCGGTGTGTCAATAGGTAACTAATGGAACCCGGACCGCCCCGGCCCCGGGATTGATGGAGTCGAGTTTATATGCGAAAAATTGTCCGGATACCAACGCCTTTACATTCCTTGCGAGAAGCGGGATAGATTTCACGGTCTGGAGCTGGTGAAAATTTATATACTTTGTTGACACATTCATGATAATTTACACAGTTTTTACATTTATTTAATCTATTTAAGAAATTCTACTTTCTAACGACTAAAAAATAAAAATAATTATCAATAATATGTTATACCTGATCGGAAACATTTTGCAATAATTTTAAAATGATTCCCCCCGCTAGATGGAGTGACGATCTGGTACTCGTAAGACATGCAGGAAGTCGATGGATGCAGGTGGCTCGAGACCGTGCTTTGTGGCATTCCTTGGGGGAGGCCTATGTTCAGCAGTGGACTTGTGAAGGGCTGTAATGATGATGACGATGAATAAAATCAGGCGTTACTTTCCGGAAATCCATTATAATGAGGTTGTTATAATAATTGTTGTTATAATTTGCTTAATTACGCGTAAAGAAAGAAAATTATGTGTTCTGCCCAGTTTGAAGGAAACCCCCACCCTCTCCCAGCACCACCACATCTATCACTACCACTCCCAAAACCACCACACTAGGAACGACACACCACTCTCGATAATACGACACGTGTTTCGCCTTTACACGAGGCATCCTCCGGTTAAGTAGACTCTGCGGAGGCTGGCTGCTAAGACTTTAGCACCTTTGAGAGTGGTGTTGCTGGAAGTGGTGGTGCTGGGATTGATGGTGACGAGTATAGTGCACGCAATTGAGTGAGGGTGGGAGGTCTTCAAATTGGGCAGGTCACTTCATTTTCTTCCTTTACGCGGAATTAAGCAAATTAGGATGTAACTAATTACCTCATAATAATTTAGATTTGATGAAAAAGTTGATTTACCACGATTATTCGTACTAGCTACAGTTCGTAATAGTGACGAAAAAGAACTTGTATGAAATAAAAAGTATTCATGATTACATGAACTTTTGAGGTGATAGAATTATTATATCGGAAAATATATGAGTTGAGTATAAGAAGAGATTAAATGTCTTACATAGGCAGTCATAATAAACCAAAAACCAATAGTTTTAAACTATGTTGCTTAATTATTTTGGTTTTCTCCTTCCTTTTCATTAGCTCTGCCTTGCTTTCATCCATTCCTGGACATAAAGCCTCTCCTTCAGTTGTAAAGAGGAGTTGTCTTTATCGTCACGCTTGACGATCCCACCATAATTCTAATCTAAGCCTGAAGGTAGCAAGGGTTAACTATGATATTTCCTGATATAATTTCTCTTTAAACGCTTTAGTCTCTATGTAGTCAGGTGATCAGAAGCACTCGAAACGCTTGGAATTAAAAATCAATAAAAATTAAGGATGACAAAGTCTGTAGAATAAGCTGCATTAAATTATGGATAAACATGTGGTGGTGGTGTAAAATTCCATTGTTGTTTTTCATTCTGTGGTTGGTTATGAAAAAAGCCAGTAAAAATTATTGGCTATGAAGGGATGGTAGTACCTACCTACAATCATTTTGTGTACGCCAGACGTAAAACGACGGCAGCGTAAAATAAGCGAAACGTCATTATTCCACCACTTCGCATGCTATGCGGGGCGATGATAGCCTCCCTGCAATGTAAAAGGCATATGTCCTGAAGTGAAGTGTTTAAGAGTTTATGAGAAGGAGGTTATAAGTTACAAATGTAAAATAGATTTAACAAAATGATAAGTAATCAGTTAGCATTTTACAGATACAAACTTACGTATCATATTATGTCGTACTCATGTCTAATGTATACTATTTTTAATACATCTACCTATCAACTCGCATTATAGACGAGCGAACGCGGTAGCGTCAGCAAACAAACAGAATATAAATGATATAAATAGTGAAATACTAATATCAATATACGAAACAGGAACTTTTATTGGTGACTGGTTGTACTAAAATTCAAATTTTGCCTGGTAATTGTTATCTTTGACTTCTTTGCCAAACGTCCACAAATTTCAAGTAATTTTTCGAAGGATTCGCTACTCAACTGTGATTAAAAAGGCAAATTTTAAACTACTGCAAATGGTCATTAGATTCCATACACATTTGCAATCAGGTCAGGTGCTTTTTTGATTTATTTCTATTTTCATTCTGTGTAGTTAGTAAGTGAATTAGAACTTTACACAATATGAGTTTCTGAATTTCTATTGAGTTTAAATCTGATCAAGCACTGTAGGCTTCGAATACAAGCGCGTGTTGTCAGTTTTGGGTGTTCTAAATTTGGAGCAGTACGGCTATCTTTTTTAGCTTTGACATTGAATTTTGATTTCGTCCTTTTTTTGACAGTGAAGGAATTAGAATTCATAACCTGGATTAATCTTACCTGACTACTAAAATATAGGCCTCTTCAAGGCTTTAGACTTAGAGTAAAAGGACATTTTTGATCTAACATGTATACATCTGGAACCGTAAAGTTGCAGCCTATTTACGTCACACTGCTGTGCACAGGCTTCCTCTCATTTCTGAGAGGGTTTTAGGTCAAGGAAATGCCGCGCTGCTCTAATGCGTGTTGGCGGATTTCACATGTCTTCGAAATATTTTTTTCTTATATCTCAAACATGCAGGTTTCCTCACGATGTTTTCCTTCACCGCCGAGCACGTGGTAAATCAGCCCTTAAAATTGCAGTTAACAATTTCATTTGTGCCGGCGGGGATCGAACCAGGGTTGTTCGAGTACTGTGAAGCTTACAGCGAGCGCTAACAGTCTGAGCTACCACGGCTCTTCTGGGACCGTATTATTAACATCAAAATTCTTGATCAAACTTTGGAACGTGTTAAAAATAAACATTTAATATCAGGTCCTAGATTTTAATCCAAGTTGGAACCGATATTGTGTAAAACACTAAATGTTGGTTCTTGAAATGAATGTGTAATGATAATTTACTGCACTTGTTACAATTATTCCTTACCCTTTGCAGATATATACTAACAGTATTCTACATAATGTGTACTATTAATATTATTACATGTTTCTAAATAATTTAAAAACTTTATTGTATACTTGATAGAATTTTTTTTAACAGGTAATATATAATAGGTATATAATATAGCCAGCATATTAACAGGCTGTAGATCATGACATCCTAATGGCTGACAATGAATCTGTGGCCTTTTTCTGTTTGAAGTTGTTTGCAAGTGTACATGGGCTAAAGTAGCCATTTAATATCTTGTGAAATAGGTAATTCTGTTACTCTTATGTTACATATTCCTTAGAGAACACAAAATATAAGTAGTAGATTATTATAAGATTAATAATATTAATGTGATAGAGGATGTACATTAGCTCCCATAATATAACGTAATGATTGCCTCGTTGCTTTAATGGTTGTGGTAGCGCGACTACTGATCATGAGGTCCCGGGTGCGAATCCCAGGTTGGGCCAAAAATCAGTTATTGAGCTTTTCCATCAAGAAATTCTATTCTACTGGTTCTGCGCCTGATCTCTCTTCGGTCGTGTCCGCTTACCGTCCCACCGGACTATGAGATTGAAGAAATAGAGAGTGCAGTGCTTACGCTTTTACTTGGGTACTATAATCCTATTCTTCGCCGATGGCTAGTCTCCGTTGAGGCTGGCCGCAGTGACGGAAATTTGGTCTGGAAAATATTATAGCGTAATACACTACATATAGACCTTAGCATAGGTAACTACAATTCGAACATAATTCGTTTCGATAACAATCACACATAATGTGTAACACCAAAATAGGCTCAGTATCCTTACATTTAAGCCGCGTATCGATTATGCGCTCCAAGAGGTCGAACATTGGCGCGCATTCCAGCCGCGCGAAATAGATACCGTCTTGGAACGCGTGCCAAATTGTTTGTTGGAACGCTCAAACGTGGAGCGGGCCATTCCATCTGGTGTTGGATTTTTACCGCGTATCAATGTTGTTAAGTTTGGCGCGCGTGCCAGATGGGTCGGTTGTTTTCATCATTAGCGTTTTCTTTGCGTTTCGAACTATGGATAACCAAAGTTGCGGTAATTTAATAAAATTATATGGTTCAAATGATCTGCTGTGGAATATCAAAAGTAGTTTTTCAATAGACTTCAAAAAAGGAGGAGGTTCTTAATTCGTCAGAATCTTTTTTTTATGTATGTTCACCGATTAATCGTAGACGCCTGGACCAATTTGGAAAACTATTTTTTGTTTCAAAGAGTATACTTTCCAAATGATCCCATTTAAATTTCATCGAAATCGGTCGAGCGGTTCATAAAAATCAACAATAAATTAGTTATATTGAAGTCGGTTATACAAAATTTTTAAATTTTACCACTTGTATCATAATAAACTGCTCAGAGTTTTACCCGCACTTTTCTTTTTAGTTTTTATTTTTTACTCTCTATCTAGAACAATATAATAATAATAATCATAAATAGTAAATTGTGAAGTAAAAAATATATGATTATTCATTTTACCATTTCATTTATCGTCAAAATAGCCATAATTATTTATAAATTAAAAAAAAATACCGCACGCCTCACTTCGTGGGAGGTTTACTATTGTCCATTAATTCCAACAAGTTAGAACACTTTGAAAATTTACCTAAATAAAATAAAATTATTCTTTGAAAATTTATCTAAATAAAATATATTTGTGTTTTTGCTATCCGTACCATCGCCCGTCCCTAGCAAATGTTGTGGTGAATTTCATATTTTTGTAAGTATCTACCTACATCGTCTGTTTATTCTACATGTGTTTCGGTTCACATGAAAATTTCTTGATTTTTTATGCTTTCATAGGCTTATGTGGGCTGTGAATTTAAAGCACACTTATACCTTTGAATATTATATTAGAGCTGTTACCAGCTGAGTCATATATATTTTGCTGGTACTCTAGATATATTCATATCTTTCTTTATTGTTGTGAAACTTATTAAATTTATGTAATATTATATTCTAAAATATTATTTAAAAAAGTTATAGTGTTCTATTATACTCGTAGTATGGTAGCCTGATACTGGTTTGATTAGCCGCAGAAAGCCTTTGTTCAAAGTTTTTTTGATTAAATGAAAATTACCCATATGAAGGCTCCCTACCATCTTAATTTTTTAGGAAGCCTTATTGATGGTTCGTACCCGCACGGACTCTAAAAAAGGATTCCTACTACTAAGTAGTCTTTTTATACATGGTAGAGCCATGCTGCAGCTATATTAGTAGTATAGTTGTAGCACGAATGGGTTGGCTCTACCGGGGCAGGACCACGCTCTCACAGAATACCAGCGTAAAATAGCAGCTTAACTCTGCTGTGTTTCGTATGGTGAGTGTAGAGAACCGGAGACCCTTTTTGCTGGAAAAGAAGCATTCCATTATAGTGTTCACGGATGACAACGCATCTGCATTTTGATTCGCAAATGAGGATAAATTTAGATGTCCATGGGCCACAGCAACCACTTGCCATCAGGTTCCCAGGACAGAGGTTTTTTTTCGAACCAGTGGTAATTATACAAAAGAGTGACATTCAATAAGCATTATTTATAATCTATATTGAATAAAAAAGTTTCTGCTTCTGTTTCTGTTTCTGGTGGACTGTGTGCTCGTTTGTCACCCTATCCTATAAAAAAAGTAAAATATGCTATATATAAAAAACTATTTATATTATTACACGAAGTACCTCATACCTTGTATACTTATACATCAAATTTGAAAACAGCAGTGAACACATTGTTTAACGGCAAAAATATAATATATAATGTAATAATGTACACTACACACATACTTGACTGGGGATGGCTTGGAAAATGTATGCTCAATACTCGCTGGTGTAAGAAAGTATGTGTAGTGTTATGATATTTGTGGGTACATAAAAGCTCCTAATTAACTTTAGAAATTCTATTTCATACGAAATTGTATTGCGACTTGTTTGAGTAAATTGTATAATATGTCAGTTCTTAATTCATCTGAGGTATTTGATAACCTAGATTAATTTCGAATTGTGATTATTATTTAGACTCAGTCAAACAGGCCCTCAAAAACCTTCTTACATTTCTATGTAATAATTGTATGTAATGTTAAGAAATCAAAACAATAAGAAGAGGGGGGCATCAGAGGCAGCTAAATTAAGCAAGTGGCGCAAATATGTATGTGTCTTTAAGAGATGGCTACATATTTGTGATAATTGCTGTAGAGACTATCAGACCGTAGGATTCTCGTGCGGTGAAGTTCCTAAAGTTCTGTACTACTAATATTAAGTAAAATTTTTGAAAAAATTATTTTAGATCAGACGTTGAGTTTGTTTAATATAAATAAATTGCTTCATAATAATCAATTTGGTTTTACAAGAGGTCGTTTGACTACCGACGCCGAAGTCGAACTTATAAAACATACTCTTTGTGCATGAGAGAATTCAGAGGATGCTTTGGGTGTGTTTTGTGACCTTTCCAAGGCCTTCGACTGTGTTCACCATGAGACATTATACAGGAAGCTACAGTATTATGATGTCAAGAACACAGCCCTTAAACTTATTATATCATACTTAAGTAATAAAATGCAAAAAATTATTATCAATGGTAAAAGTTCTTCCGGATCCTCCGGGTGTCCCTCAGGGCTCGATTCTTGGCCCATTCCTACTTTTAGTGTATATTAATGACTTACCTTCCCTTGTAAGGGATAATCATGATATAGTATTATTTGCTGATGATACTTCCTTGATTTTTAAACTTAAACGTCTATCATTTCAATGCGACGGAGTGAATAATGCTATATCAAAATTAGTACATTGGTTTAACGTTAATAATCTGCATTTAAACGGCAATAAAACTAAATGTATTAAATTTACAACAACGAATGTTAAAAATCTGAATACCAATGTGTTTTTAAATGGGGAAGAAGTGAGCCCTGTTGAATCCTCTGTTTTTCTTGGCATCACTCTCGACGCAAAGCTTTAGTGGGGCCCCCGCACATCCAAACTAGCAACCAGACTAAGCTCTGCAGCTTATGCTGTAAAAAATATTAGAGATCTAACTAGTGTCGAGACGGCTAGATTAGTTTATTTCAGTTATTTCTATAGCATAATGTCTTATGGAATTTTGCTATGAGGCAATGCTGTTGATTTAGGAACTGCTTTTGTTTTACAGAAGAGGGCCATTAGAGCTATTTACAACCTAAAACCAAGAGAGTCTCTTAGAGAAAAATTTAAAGAAATAAATATATTAACTTTGGCCTCTCAGTATATTTACGAAAATTTAATGTATGTTCACAAAAACAAAGGTAGTTTTAGTAAAAAAAGTGATGTACATTCTGTAAACACTAGAAACGAACACAAGCTAGTGATACCAGTTCCTCGACTCCACAGAGTCAGAAATTCATTCTGGGGGCAATGTATACGCTATTACAACAAAGTCCCAGAAAATATACAAGGTATCTCTATTATACCACGTCTAAATTTAATTAAACAAAAACAGTATAAAAAGGGTTATTAAAATATAAATGAATACATGGTTGATTATAACCCCTTGCGTTCTTGGCACGATATCTACCACGGTGACTGTATGACAATTAAATTTATTAGTTTTAATTTTTCTTTCTTATAGTTTTTTTTAGTATTATGTGTAACGTTTTGGTTAGATTTAATTTTACAATTTGAAATATTACAATTTGGCAATTAAATATTTTTTTAAAGAATAATATTCTTTTATTAATTAAATTTTTAGTACATTAGTATAATTGTATTAAACTATGTATTTATAGAATCTCTCAGGTCTTTTAGAAAATTAGTGTAATAATTTTTACCCTTAAAACAGTTTAATAACATTCAAAATTTCTATGTTTTTTTTTTCAAAAATACTTTAGAATTATGTAACATGTTTCTGAAGTTGATCCTTAAAATTCTAAATGGATGAAAAGTTTGCAATAATTGGCGCAACATGTGCTCAGTTATTTTGAAAAATGACCTCAAACTCTCCGGATTTACTATTATCCCAAATGTCATTTCACCCCTTCTTGAACAAAACCTGGCTCTGAAACGAACGGATTGCCGCGTACAACGTTCATTGTCTAAACAATTCTTAAGCGATCAATTGTAAAATTGTAATGTCTTACGTAAAGAAGTATAGGATTCTAATGCAGACTTTATGTTCATTTCATAAAATTTAAATTCGCAATACTCTGTGAAGAATTTTCTTTTTAAAATTTCATGAACTTCGAACGTAAAGGATCTAAGTGGAATTAAACTTGTCACCTAAAATGCAACGTTAAATATTGCCTGCATAGAGTTCTGACTCATTTATATAAACCAATTTTAAAACGTCCCACAGAGTAATTTTTTCCCGAACGAACCAAAATGTTATATTTACCGTTCTTTCGCAACCCAATACCCAACCTTGTTTATGTTTATTTCGGTTTAAACTGGAGTAACGCTTGAAATGTAAACTGGGCCGTTTGGTTAGTTACCGCTCCATTTGTTGGTCCATAACAAAACACATAAATTAAGTGCTCAATAATAAATGGAAATGTCCCTTGCAGAGGACAGGGCATTAGGGCGGGATTATGACGGCGTCCCTCTGCACTCTCGCCTCTGGATGGACGGCGTATACTTTTAGTTATACTGCAAGCCAAATGCTATTAAAATGAAAAATAAAGTAATTTCTTACATATGTCCCTCTGCAGGGCACAAAGTACTCATTTCTGAGAGTGCTCAGAAGGAAGAGATGAGAAGGTAAGAGTCCGTCACGCTGCTTCTATCTCTTTGGATAGGCAACATTAACAGTATTTATTTGTATTATTAACAGTGGTAGAGCCAGGCGGCAGCTTTTGCTGTCGCATGGATGGGCCGGCTCGAACCGGGGTGGTACCACGACCTCATAATACCAGCGTGAATTAGAGGTTTACCTCTGCGTTTCGCATGGTGAGTGCAGGTGGCCGGAGGCCCTTTTTACTGGAAATGAGGCATTCCATCCTAGTCCTCACGGGTGAAAACGCATCTGCATTTTGATCTGTAACAGAGGATAGATGTAGATGTCTATGGGTCGCAGCAACCACTTACCATCAGGTGGACTGTGTGCTCGTTTTTCACCCTTATTCTATAAAAAAAACATGCAGGTTTTCGATCTTTTACATCATCGTCGAGTGCGAAGTAAATTATCACTATTAGTTAATGGTTCTGAGCCCGATCTCTCGCTGTTCATGTTGGGTTGTCGTCCCATCGGACTATGAGAATGAGTGAATAGAGTCAATTTGTGCTTGCTTATACAATCAGGCACTATAATTCTGTCCTGCGCAGATGGTTTGTTTCTGTTGATACTGGCCGCTGTGCATGAAATTCGGTCTGAAGTACATTATCACTTAAAATTTCAATTCATAATGTTATTGTATGTGTCAGGGATCGAACTAGATTTGGTCGCGCTTTTGACATCTTAAGACGAGTCATTTATTTTATTATATTCATTTTCATTATATTAATATTATATTCATTTTCAGTTCTGAGCTGAAGTTCAACTCAGTTCTGTTCTTACGTTCCTTCCTATTGTTTCTCAAAGCCAAAATGCACAAAAAGCGCGCGGATAGCGTTATGCAGCGCGTGCGCGTTGCAACGCCGCTTGCGTACCATGTTTATCTACTCATGTGCTGGCGGTGAGTGCAATGCTCACGATACGTGCATCAAGCAGTAGCTCAGGTAGTTAATCTTACTTATGTTCATACTGTGGACTAATTGAAAAAGAAACAAACAATTACATGCTAATGAATTCCTACTACATTCGCCACTCTCTTCTGTCACATTTTTGCATACTTAAAATAAATGCTTAAAATATGTTAAAATAATGTTATTAAGAATTTGTAGCGTATGATGTGTAATAAATCTTTTAAAACTCGTATAAATCCCGTTAAACGTTTTGAAAGGTTGAACAATATTTAAACAAGTTTCTAAAATTATTCACGCATTATCCACAAAACAGGTTAAGCACGCGGCACAGTATCACAAGCTTATTGTTGTTACGAGATAAATCTTGAACCAGCTACCTCCCTTGTCAAATGATGACCGCTAAGTGGCCAAAGAACGGCTCGTGTCAAACCTCCATTCATCGGAACATTGTGTGTAACCAATCGACCAAAGGCGACTGTTTATCCGAAGTTTTAAAGATCAACATCCGTGGTCCATGGTTGGTTATAAATGATATGACTAAAACGAGTATTTACAGAGCGAGAATTTGTATCTTAACACCATATATTTTGTAATACAATGGATTGTCCTATAAGTTTTTATTTAAAGGAAACATTTAAATTTTTCGAAAACAAAACTTTAAATATTTTCAAAATCAATTTAAAAGTTAAATAGTTTAGTTGTTTAATTTTTAGAACATAAAATTCACATATTGTAAAAAAAACCAGCGGTATAATTTGTAAAAAGCAATAAGTTCTGAATTAAGAACAATAAATATTAATCTATTTTAGTAAATAAATGGAATTGTCTTCCTGATAAAACTCAATGACAATAAAAACTGCGGTGCCAACACACCTGCCAAGCTATGGCAATCATGGCAGGCCTATGTTCAGCAGAGAACTTGTGATGGCTGTAAAAATATATGAGATATAGACAAAGATATAGGTATATGAATGAACAGGAAACAAAATCTTTATAATAATTATGTCTTTTATAGTACTTTTAAAATCCCAATTATTTTAGTGTTACGTATGGTGACTTTAAAAAAGGTTAATACTGACCGAATGGGGTGGACGCACGCGCCATCGAGGGGAGTAGAACCGGTCGACCATTGGTCAGTTAGGGGAGATCCGAAAAGTTGACGATGCCGTTTCCCATTGGTCTTGAAAGTATTGCCAGGTGGCTAATTTATTCTGTATGTTTGTTAATTATTTGAAGTAGGTACTATAACAATCATACCTCACGCAAAGGAAAAAAAATATAAAATATCATGATATAACTATAGTAGTAAAGTAGGAAGAAGTGTTATAATTTTCAAACATTACATAAACAATGGTTAATGCAGTTTTAAGTGCTAATCTACCAAGTGTTCGACGATAAAGGAAAGCATCATGAGGAAGGCTGTCATAAGGAAGAACATTCGACGAATTAAATTTTTCGAGAGCATCATCGATTATAATATCAATGGATAACATATACTCGTAAAGTCCGCATAACAATAAAATAATAATTATTTTAAAACTAATAACCATAGGTATTCTGTTTTCTAATAAACGAGAGTGGTAGGTTAGTAATGAGTAATTACTCTACGATTATATGAAGGTCAATGAAACTATAGATACTATATAAATGTTAAAGAACAAAATAGAGTATTACAAAATGGGTTAATATAAACAATTACTGGAAAATATTAAATACGAAATTTATTGTTGTATTATTTTTACACTCTACAATTGCAGTAGAGAAGCGACTAAAATAACGTTACATAAGTCACACATACATAATTTAAAAAGCAACATTAAAAAGCGACTGTGTTTTTATTTCCGATGCAAATGAAATTGTAGGGGGCGAGCTCAAGCAGGCGTGCGTCAAATGCGAAATAAATCCGTTTGAAATTTAATATGTCGCGCTGAATGCGCTCAAACATGCAGTCACGCGTGCAAGGGTGCACTCGGCCGTGCCGTCGCCAAGATACACATCGATTTCATATAAACCATTCTTATCATACTTATGAAAAGAATATATAAACCGGAAATGACCGACTTAAGATATTCTAATGCCTGAGTTGTTTTTATACTTCGTCCGCCAATTTGTTCAACAAGAGTGTCTATTATGCCAATATTAGCCTTTCTCCTCCATTTTCATAAGCGTGGATTTGTATTTGTCGTGGTGTTGTATTAGAGAATTAAACACCTCGTATTCCGCGGGCGTTGTAAGATTCGATTAAGAGAACTACCTATATCATCCATATTTATGTTCTGTGATGTTGCGTAATGATTGGTGACGGTTCCGCGGCGCAGTGGCTTAAGAAATGAGTTCCAGTGCTAAGGAGTTCGAATCCCAAACGGAACAAGTATTTGTATGGCCTACAAGATATTGTTCTGGGTCTGGATGTTTGTCCTTGTGCAGTTTATGTAGTTATATCAATTGCCTCCACGATACAGGAGAAAATTCTAGTGTGGGGGTCACATTCTTTAAAATAATTATATAAATATATTCCGGCATATCCTTGCTATGGAAGACGCGCGTTTTTAACATGGGACTGCTTACGGGCTAGCAAAAATAAAAATAAAACACTAATATCACTAACTGTAACAAACAAGTGTAGTAAATGGAAACCGTAACTATGAAAATTAAATTTTTTTAACATTAGAACGGTAAAGCAGTGCAATATGTGCAATAAACTGGTACCTACCAACCCAAACAAACTTCTAAACAGAATACTAAAAGAAACAAAATGTTGTTACGATGTCAGTATCTGTGTTACCACCTGTCTTCATTTTCAATATGCTTACACTGCCATCGAGGGCTATTTCGACCGCTCGCTTCACTAAATTACAATTTGAAGAGTCGTTTTGGGAAAACAAAAAACATTTATATCAATGGCGGGCCGGTTCTAAATTTACTAGTCATTGACAGGCCGTAAAGAGGCGGGGCGGACGCCCGAGGGACTCGTTCGCCTATATGTTGCGAAGTAAGTAGATAAGAAAACTGGAGAGATACTAGCCTCGTCTTACTCAGATCGTGGTCGAAGTAATTTCATAGAGTTGTATAACACCCAACAAAGTAAGATATACTATATATATATTCAACTGATATCAGAAAATCCAACCACAAAATATCGAATCCAAAGAATGTTGATCTGTCTAACCATTCTGTCTTGGCATTGCTTGGTATCATGAACGACTGTTGAAGAAAAATTCTATGAAATTATGGCTAAATAGAAAAGAATATGACTGGCTAAATGCTTAATCGATCACCAAATCGTCATCATCATCTTAATAATCATTGCTGCCTATCAAAGGCCCCCGTTGAACATAAATCTCTCCTAAAGTCTGCTGCAAAACACTATCTTGCGCGTTTATAGATGTCTTACAAATTCATTACTCCATCCAAAGCGAGATATAATTACAATTTTACGTTATAATTACTATAATAATATGCCTAGACATTTTATATTTCATTATTTTTAAATAAGACGTAGGCATGTAGGTAGTTGATACGAGTCGTCCAGGAAGTCAAAACTTTTTTTTAATTTTACATAACCTTTATTTCAAGGTCTGCGTCAAAAAGTCTGCCATTGGTTTTAAAAGTAGACTCCTCGTGAGTCGCGATGGCGTTTACACGATTTTAAAACAAGTTTTACTTTAGACCTAAGTACCTACTGGTCTAACTGTAAGTTGTGACCAGTATTTTGTAATTTATTGGTAAATAAATATTACAGATAGTAGTTTTTATTTATTACTAACTGTTCCCCGCGACTTCGCCCGTGTGTATTTATTACGATTGGATTCCATGTTTTTTTTGAGCGGAACCCTCATTATTAAGTGGCGAAGCTTGCGAAGTCACTTATTGATTTCACGATGTCTGTCCGTCTGTCCGTCTGTCCGTCTGTCCGTCCGTCTGTCTGTCTGTCCCACGATTATCTCGAGAACGGTTTCGAATTTTCAAATTCTGTTTTCAGCAATTGATTACTGATCACCCAGGCGTCTGAACCTCCTATTTTGAAACTGATTACTCAACGGCAACCGTTAGAAACCGCTACAAAGCTGATTGCTTCGCCACTTTGCTATGCTGTTAGCTTGCTAGGTTTATTTTTTAAAATAAAAGTAGCCTTAGTTACTCCTTATAACATCAACTATTTACCAGTGTCGGTGAGATTAATCGGAACAAACGGACAGACAGACAAAAACTTTATAAATTCTGATTTTGTTATGTATATAGTACTTTCATATGCTTTAAGTAAAAAGCTGTTATTTTGAGATTACAAACAGACGCTTCAATTTTATTTATTTCTATAGATTTATTGAGATATTTACAGATTTATTTGCGTAATAAATAAAGAAATACCTAATATAATAAAGATAAGTACAACAGAATAGAATAGAATAGAATATTTTTTTATTCAATATTGATTATTATATAATTCTTATTGAAACTCATTTTTTTATTTACCACGGTTCGGAAAATACCTCTGTCCTGGGAACAACAACAGGGATTCTTATCTTTTTGAGAGAAATGTAAACAAAAATAATATAAAACAAAAAATAAAATATATAACACTTACATTAAACATTCAGTTTTAATTGATTTAATAAATTTGTAATAAAAACGCAATGTTTTATCGCGAAAATAAAATATTAAATGTACATTATCAGCCCTATATAATTTCACGCCAAGTGAGGGTCAAAGGCAAACTTTTCGGACGGCGGTTACCCGAGGGACTGCCCGGGGTTCGAATTCGGGATAAAACTCCGGGTAATTCTCACGTACTGTTCTGTATTTGTCATTTGAATCGAATGCTGTATGTTTGTTTTGTTTATTTATATTTTCTTATTTAACTTATAGGTGTTTCTAGAGTAATTTAAGATTTCGTAACATGAGTCAGAATATTAACATTCAATTCATAAATTATAACAAAAGCATAATGATCTACGACTTTTTCTGCAATCAGGGCGGTGCCACTTAAAAATGAGATGTAGGTAATATTTGACAGATTTCATAGCCGGGAAATTAATTTGTTCGAAAAATATAAAGGTTAATGTTTCTTTCTGTACTATTTAAGTTATATTTTAAACAAATTCAATTAAAAGTAAATAAATCAAACCACAGACATTCATAAAAGTAGAAAACTTAAAAAAAAAGTTAAAAATGTGCAAAAAATTAAATAGCAAACCACTGTGGCATTGTTTTGTGTTAATATAACACTAAAAACTGATAAACTTTTATTTAAAACTAACTTCTCAATTAAATTACATTGTGCAACAAAATACTTCACCTCAGTGTCTACTAAGGACATCTGGTGAGCGGAAGATTCCCCCTCATTGTCATAATTTAACACTTATTAAGATATAATATGTTTTTTTATATTTACGCTGACCTAAGAAAAAAAATAATTTTAATGGATACTATCGCACAATTTTTTTTTTATTTTTAATTCATGCTTTATTAAATTATGACGTTAACAATTAAAAAATAAAGGTTACTTTTTAGCCATGTGATAACAAAATAAGGGTGTTGTAACAGAAACAGAAACTTTTTCATTCAATATAGATTATAAATAATACTTATTGAAAGTAAAATTTTACTTATCGAAAAAATAAACCTCTGTCCTGGGAAGAACTAGCAAAAAAACCAGCGGGACTTTTTTTGAAATAACAGCTTACAATCATGTAATCACAATTAACCACATAAAACTAATTAGAAATAGCTTGGCAGCGATCACCTCATTCCCAGGGGTTATTATCATCCATAAATACGTTAATATTATAATAACCCTTTTTATACCAACTTTGTTTAATAAAGTTTTTGAACTTTGAGCAGGTTAAATTTTGTATATTTTCTGGGATAATGATGTAATGATCCATTAACGGTATTTCGAATTTGCTTTCACCATATTTAAATGGTTTATTCTCCATCATTATATCACCAGGACCTCGTTCTTCAATTCACAGGGTACAATGCGAAGTTGCTACGATTGGCAATTGAGAAATTATATAATCCGCTATAAATACCAATATATTTTATACGTGGTAGAGCCATGCTGCAGCTGTATTAGTAGTATAGTTGTAGCACGAATGGGTCGGCTCGACCGGAGAAGGACCACGCTCGAATACCAGCGTGAAATAGCAGCTTAACGCTGCTGTGTTTCGTGTGGTGAGTGTAGAGAAACGGAGACCGATTTTACTGGAAAAGAGGCATTCCATCTTAGTCCTCACGGGTGACGACGCATCTGCATTTTGATTCTTTATTGAGGATAAATGTAGATGTCTATGGGTCACAGCAACCACTTACCATCAGGTGGACTGTGTGCTCGTTTGTCACCCTATTCTATATAAAAAAATATATCACTAGAAAGTGATTGCAATATCTTCTTCTTCTCCTTCTGTATTAGAACGGAGAAGTATCTCCTATTGTAGGGTGGCATTGGCCTTAATCGTCACGTCTGGCAGGCGGACTGGCAATCGCAGTAGTACGTCTTGCATCTTGGACGCCGTAGCCGATCTGGTATTGGATATTTTACGTCTATTATAAACGTGATGATACCGTGATTTGTTAAAAACACGTTGTGGTACACGAGAAGCACCTGCTTTCAAATAAAAAAAAGAATCATCAAAATCAGTTCACGGAGAAAATAGTTATGAGGTAACAACAAACATATAAAAGTACAGTCGAATTGAGTACCTCCTCCTTTTTGTAGTTGGTTAAACAAAACAGTCCGTCATGTTTGGAATACTATGCTCTGTTTTAGTACTCCCACAAAATTACGGGAGACCTGTTCAATACCAGTACGTTGTTTCCTTGCTGTAATTTTACTAATTTATTGTACTTATAGTAAAGTAATATAATATCCTTAGTTGCATAAATATTTATAACTAGCTGTGCCCCGCGGTGTCACCCGCGTCATCACGTGTCCGAGGTGCGCGACATGACCTAGTTCAAGCATTCTATAACGGCTAGGCTAGGGTTTAAGCGTCGTTCGCGCGCCCAGCCAAGTATTGAATTATTTTAATTTTACATTATCTCTTAAACTATGCGATCAAATCACATGGTATAAAGAACCAAGTTTATCCTCATAAAATTGTCTTGATGATGAAGTAACTTTCGTTCGTAAGGATAAATAGGCCATGCCTAATAATAACGCTCATAAATCACTTTTAAATTTTCAATATTTTTTTGTCACAAAATACCAAATTATGGCTTATGTATAAGAAATAGACATATGGTATCACGGACTTTTTTTTAGACGGAGTAAAGGTCTATATTTTTCTATAACATTGTATTTACGTATCCCTAACGATAACACCAGCGTACGCGGATAAATCATTTCGGGAGTGCTTTTTCTTCTGACTTGCTTAACAAATATCTATATTTAAGGCTAGCTGAATAATATAGCTTAATGCTAGATATCCTATGCTATTCCACATGAATCTGGCTATAATATACAAAAATAATTTTTTAAATCGGACTGGTAGTTTCAGAGAGTAGCGCGTTTAAACAAACAAAAAACAAAAAACTCTTCCGCTTTATTATATTAGTATAGATAACTGTAACTGTGACTCTAAAACTGCATGGTAATATAGGCAAGACGGTGGGTATAGCGGTCTTCATCAAATATTTATAATGGCATTGGTTAACCCTTATGCGGCTGAGACCGTCCATCAAGACCGTTGGCCTCGCGGGACCGGCCAGGTATACTCGTAGCATATGGAGTTTTCGAGTTGCTATAAAAATATAAAAATACTTTTAAATTATATATGTATGAAATTGTTACTTACTTATCTTCACGCACAATCCCTGACGGGGTAGCCAGAGAGAACAGATCGCCAAGTGTCACGATCCTTACATACCTCTTTCGCTTCTTTCAGATTCATAATCTTCTTCATACATGCACGTCTAGGTATCCGAGTACTCTTGACCCTCCCCTCTTCGAGCAGTTTGCTCACATGGTCTTCGAAAGTTAGTCTCGGTCTACCTCGACACCTTTTAATATTAACTTTCGCGCTATATATTTTCTTCACCATTCGGTCTTCACTCATTCGCTCAACGTGCCCAAACCATCGAAGCACGCCCTTATCAATTTTTGTGATAAGGTCATCTTTCAAACCTGCCATATTGCGAATCTCTTCGTTTCGCTTTCGGTCGGCCATGGTAACGCCGCACATTTTACGAAGAGATCGCATCTCCACTGCATTCAACTTGCTTTTATGCTTCTTCTGGCATACCCAGGTTTCGCTGCCATATAACAAAGTCGGTACCAACACTGCGTTATGTATTGCAAGGCGTGCACTCTTCACTACGCCTTGCCTTTTGACTAACGCAGTCAGGGCACCATTGACTTTGTTCCCGGCAGCGACACGCCTGTCCACATCTAAATCACATCTTCCATCCCGGCTAAAAGCACTCCCCAAGTATACAATTTCATTTACCTGTTCTAGACATTCCTGATTTACCCATATTTCACACTTCGTTCTCTCTTCGTCCCTTTCAAATACCAGAACCTTAGTTTTATTGGCATTCAAACGGAGACCTTTAATTTCACATTCCTCTTTCATACACGTGACTAATGCCTGCAGTTCTGCCTCTGATGGTGCAATAAGCACTGCATCATCAGCATACAGCAGACAATTTACTTTTATGTCACCCAATTTCACACCCAAACAGCTATCTTTCAACTTCTGTAAACAGCTGTCGAGATACAGTATGAACAGCCAGGAAGACATGACACAACCCTGTTTTACGCCCGTTTGGACGCTAAACATGGGTGACAGGTCATGCCCTACCCGCACACAGGCTTTACAGTCACAGTAAAGTGACTGCACAGCCCTTAGCAATCGACCATCCACACCGTACCCCGGCAACAATTCCCACATTTTCTTCCTTACAACCTTATCAAATGCTTTCTCAAGATCCACAAAAGCACAGAAAATCCTCTGGTTAGCAGCCAGAAGCTTTTCCGTGATCATGCGGAGAGAAAACATTTGATCCGTGCATCCTCTTCCAGGTCTAAATCCGCATTGAGCCTCCCATAGAAATCTTTCCGATTTCTCTTGCATCCTACGTGTCAAAACCTTCGAGTAGACTTTACTTGCTAAACTGGTCAAGCTGATCGCCCGATAGCACCCGCAGTCAAAATGTGAACCTTTACCTTTACCTGTATGAAATTGTTGATTAATTATTATTGATTGTTGATACTTTATTTAGGGTGCTGTTTATTAAAATTTTTGATTAAATAAACCAGTATCGGTACCATTCATAATTAACAGTAATATTAAAATATAATGTGAAAGTAAGTTTTTGTTTAACAAAAAACAGTGAAATTAAACAAACAAGTATATTTATCTCTTTGATATATGAAAATAAAATTTCATTTATCAAATGTAATTTTTTTAAATCTACCAAATTTACTACTACCGTTTCGAAGAAGAAACAGCGAAAGAAAGACTTCGCAGGTTTATTTGGTCACTCTTAAAGGATAATAATATTACATAACATAGTTACAAAATGAAAAACTATAATAGACCCATCGCCAAGTCACGTATGTTTTTTGATGTAGGTACTCAAAAAAGGGCGACTAAAACTTTGGGTGCTGTTCGGTGTTCACAAATATGACGCAAGTGGCAGCCATCACTATAGTAGTCATAGTATTAATTAATTGATAATATAATTAACTGATATTTAATTCAAGCCCTAAGTGTTTGGCGAAAGCAAAAATTATTTGAAAGAAAACATTTTAACAGTGGTAGAGCCACACGGCAGCTTTTGCTGTCACACGGATGGGCCGGCTCGAACCGGGGTGGTACCACGACCTCACAGAAAACCAGCGTGAAGTAGAGGTTTACCTCTGCGTTTCGCTTGGTGAGTGCAGGTGGCCGGAGGCCCTTTTTACTGGAAATGAGGCATTCCATCTTAGTCCTCACGGGTGACAACGCATCTACATTTTGACTTGTAATTGAGGATAGATGTAGATGTCTATGGGCCGCAGCAACCACTTACCATCAGGTGGACTGTGTGCTCGTTTGTCACCCTTATCCTATAAAAAAAAAAAAATTATTGCCAATTTTTATGTTAAAAGTGAAATACACTTGGCATAAAATATGTTTATTTCTCGCAATTTTAAAGTCCAAGGGTCATCCCAGTAACCCGTAATAAAATATGCAGAGCAGGACCGTATGGATGTAAATGTTGTTTTTAGAGCCGTTCTAAATAATGTATCCTTAAGGAAACGTTAAGTGCTTACCTTACCTGAGTTTTACAAGTTAAGTAGA
This sequence comes from Parnassius glacialis, assembly GCA_033319125.1. Taxonomy (NCBI): domain Eukaryota; kingdom Metazoa; phylum Arthropoda; class Insecta; order Lepidoptera; family Papilionidae; genus Parnassius; species Parnassius glacialis. Next base: position 29,885,846 of record JAVANC010000022.1, on the reverse strand, counting down.
TAAGAAGATATTTTCTAGCGTAATACTTAATAAATTAAATACACTTAAATATAACACAAATGAATAATTCTTGGTTGGAATTATCTTAAGGACTCCGACAGGCAGCGGTATACCATCACTTAAAGTTAAATGTCAGGTGTAAAATATTAAGACTGCTGACCGGAAGCACCATTAAAAGGCTAGACATCTGGCACTGCGATCGCGACCATGGGGCGTCCTATACTTAGTATACCTATTAGAATGTTAAAACTAAAGTGACTAAGATATACTTTTTACACTAAAACTATTATAGTAGAATAGAAATAGAATTAATAAAGCTTAAAATATAGTTCTTTTATTCATTACTACGTTTTATTAGGTTTTACCACCAGGTTGCACCCTAGACAGACTTTCCTATTTTAAATATTAATCCTAGGCCTATATACGTCCCACGACTAGATACAGGCCTCCCATCTTTATTGAAAGTTTTTTTATGGCAAAGAATACTCAGCCGCGCTGCCCTAATGCGATCTGAACAACTTCACATTCGATTTTTTCTTAATTTCGCAGACTTGCAGGTTTCCTCACGATGTTTTCTTTCACCGCCAAGCACGTGGTGAATCAGCCCTTAAAATTGCAATTAACAACTTTATTGGTTGCTGGATGAGTTATGGTGAGGATCGAACCCGGTTTGCTCACGTGCTGTTAAATTCACAGCGAGCGCTTAGTCCCGAGCTACACCGGCCCAGCGTTGGTTGTTACTTGAAGAAGAAGCCAAACAACTTTCATAGTGAAGTGTTTAATTCCTTTAACATCAGAGATAATATCGCATCAGTGGCCTTCTGCGTTTCAAATTGATTGCCACCTACAATCAACTTCTATAGTCTGTAGTATGTATTTTTTCTTAGCTAGCTAGATTTTTTTTATAGGATAAGGGTGACAAACGAGCACACAGTCCACCTGATGGTAAGTGGTGGCTGCGGCCCATAGACATCTACATCTATCCTCTATTAAAAATCAAAATGCAGATGCGTTGTCACCCGTGAGGACTAAGATTGAATGCCTCATTTCCAGTAAAAAGGGTCTCCGGTTCCCCACACTCACCATACGAAACACAGCAGCGTAAAACTGCTATTTTACGTTGGTATTCTGTGAGAGCGTGATCCTTCCCCGGTCGAACCGACCCATTCGTGCTATAACTATACTACTAATATAGCTGCAGCATGGCTCTACCACGTAAATATATAATAATTGCTTAAAATATACGATAATTGCATTCATATTACAATATATAAAAATTACGTGTCACGTTGTTTGTCCGCGATGGACTCCTAAACTACTGATTTGATTTCAGTGAAGTTTTGCACACTGTGTGCATTTTGGTCCAACTTGAGAAATAGGATAGTTTTTATCCTTCAAAATTTTTTATTGCGAATTTAAGGATTTTTATAGGATATGGTCGTTGGAAAGGGCAGAACAACGTCTGTCTGGCGAGCTAGTATTACAATAAAGTGTTAATGTTAAATTAATGATCTCGAAGACAGTTATCTAAACGCCTTGCGATAGCTTTGTTATAGTTGTAGCACGAATGAGTCTGCTCCATGGGAAGCACCACGCTGACAGAGAATACCAATAAAATAGCAGCTTAATGATACTATATTTCGTATGGTGAGTGTAGAGAACCGAAGACCCTTTTTACTGAACACGAGGCATTCCATCTTAGTACTCAGGGGTGACGACGCATATGTCTTTTTATTCTTGATTGAGTTTGAAGGTAGATGTGTATGGTCCACAGCATCCACTTTCTTACCGTTAGGTGGGTTGTATGCTCGCTTGTCATCTCATTCAATAAAAAACTACTTATATTGTTAACTGATTAAATAACTTGTTGGACGTAGCAAATGCATTTTTAATTTATTAAAAATTAAAATTCGTATATGTACATCTTCTTTATATATATAAATTACGTGTCACATTGTTTGTCCGCGATGAACTCTTAAACTACTGAACTGATTACAATGAAATTTTGCACACTGTGTGCAGTTTGGTCCAACTTGAGAGATAGGATAGTTCTTATCCCGTTAAGTAACCCTCAATATTTTTTATTGGTAATTTAAGGATTTTTATAGGACAAAGTCGGAGAGAGCACTACGACGTCTGCCTGGCCAGCTAGTATTATATAATGTTACGTGCTATAAATTGTGGCATTAACACCGATGAGTCCACTCGATCGGACAAAAACCAAAACAAAATACCATACCAGTAAAATAGCTGTAAAATAGCAGTGTAAAGCTGCTGTGCTGCTTTGTTTCGTATAGTAAGAACTGGAGACCCGCCTTAGCGTTTCCATCTTAGTCCTCAGGAGTGATAACACATTGGGCTGCGGGCTGTTCGAAAGAGATACCGCGGCTCCGGAACGTAAGGGCACTGAAGGAACACGGATGGTTTTTAGTCAGTAAAAGTCTGACACTCCCTTCCGCTCCACCCAGAGCGAAAGGCGTCATTTGATGATTTTCCATCCGCAAAAAAAAAAAAAAAGGAGTGATAACACATCTGCATTTTAATTCTTCATCGAGGATAGAAGATGTAGGTGTTAATTTTCTGTGGCACATCATCCACATACCATGTACTTTGTGATATATATGATCTTATAGTATATATTCTGGGAATTTATTGTAGAAGCGTTTACATTGCCCCATGAATTAATTACTAACTCTATGGAGTCTGTCGTCGTTGTGTTTGTCCCTAGTATTAACAGAACGGATATTAATTATTTTACACTATTTTGTTTAAATAGACAGAGCCGTAAATAATAATAATTGTGGTACAGTAATTAGTTAATTTGTGTCCCTTAATTATTACCTCTAAGGGTTCCATTTGAATATAAGAGGAATAAAATTAATGGTTCTACGAATATAGACGTTTATGTGTTTTTAACTAGTTCTACTTTTTCCTAGTTTTATAAATAAATGTTCGTCGAATTCAAACATCGATCACTATCAATAAATGTTCATCGTTAAACCGAAGCGAGTGCCTCCACAGGAGTTATCTACCAAAAATTTGCGTCCCACTCACCGTAATTCAGTGAACTATCGGCTAACATTCACTATCAATAAAGTACGAGCCGTTGGGCAAAGGGCGTCCGTGATCGATGGAACTTCTAATTTATACCCAATGCCCTAAGGCCGTATCGATTACACCCGTTAACTTTGCCGGGCCCGATGTACCGGTTCGCGATGCTTTTTGTGAAATTTCGCAGACGTCTCCCGAGAATTGATTCGTTGGTCCGCGTGCAATTTGTAAATGTGAAATTTAATGTGATTGAAATTGTCGTTTACTTTACACTTTTGACCCGTGCACAAATTTAATATCGTTACCCTGTCAAAAGTCCACTGCTGAAAATAGGCTTCCGCCATAGATTAGCTTCTCATTTTAAGGCCTGTTTTCTGTTTAGGTGATTAGTAATTGCGGTTGATTAGTGCAAGTGTGTAGTGTAAGTAGTGTCCAATTCTGTTTGGTGGCTGTGTTTAGTAAATTCAGTTGTTAGCAGTCGAGCAGGAAGTATGGACATTTTTTTAACAGAAGCGAGTGTCCGACGCTAAACGCTAAACACTTAGCAGCTTAACACTGCTGTCCAAAGTGGCAGGCATGCTGCGAGTGAGGGGAAAGGAAGGGCGCGCGGGGCGTGACACTCGCAGTCCACTCGCAAAAAAATAGAACACGCTTCTAATCACTTTACTACACGGGTTATTAATCACTTGCACTAATCAATCGCTGTCCACACGTGTTTACTCCTATACACTAAGCACCTGCACTAATCACCTGCACTAATCACTAATCAAAGTGAAACCAGGCCTTTAGGGGGTTTATATGCCACAGTAGTAAGTAGAGGAAAAGAGAAGAACTAAAATGTATCGTTACGAACTTATCATATGCCAGTGCTTACCTATTTTTTACGTAGTGGCGAGGATAGTCTATCTACAAAAACATCTATGCATATAAATAAAATTGGAGTGTCTGTTTATAATGTCAAAATAACAGCATTTCACTAAATGCATATAAAAGTATACGCGGTACTTAAAACAAAAACACAATTTTTAAATTTTTTATCTGTGTGTCTGTCTGTCTGTCTGTTTGTTCTGTATGTATGGATGTAATGGAATTTTATAATCCAGTTTTCAACCACATCCAGGCGTCTGAATAAACTGAAATTTTGCAGGGGTAATTAATAACAGATGATAATCATCATCATTATCATTACAGGCCTTCACAAGTCCACTGCTGAACATAGGTCTCCCCCAAGGAATGCCGCAAAGCACGGCCTTGAACTACCTGCATCCATCGACTTCCTGCATGTCTTACCTGGTTGTCACTCCAACTAATGGGGGGTCGCACTACACTTCACCTACCGGTACGAGGCTGCCACTCGATAACCTTTTTTTCCCATCGGTTGTCGGTTCTTCGAGCTTCGAGCTATATGGCCGGCCCATTGCCACTTCAACTTAGATACTAACTATGCTATGTCGATCACTCTAGTTCTACTGCGGGTATCCTCATTTCTAAGTTTATCACACAGAGAAACCCCGAGCATAGCCCTCTACAGTACAACAATTTTATGACTGTGAGCTAAGATCATGACAGTTTATGATCAATGTACTTTAAACTTTCGAAATGTAATAATTTACAAACTTATTTAAGAAAACAAAGATCTAAACATCATTATCGATTATATACCCTCTGTTATATACGCAACTCTACATCTACATCATTCTTTGTTATGAAAGGGTCATCCCACGAGTCAAAATTGTAGGTATTCTGTTCTCACTGATAGATTATTATAATGAAATATTAATAGACAGCGGCGTAAGCGATTTAAGTCCCTCGAAATAGCTATGTTAAGTACTTCTTACGGAACATAGGTATAACAAATTAGAGTATATGTATTTAAATACTGTCAAAGATATAAACTCTCACAGAATACCAGCGTAAAATAGCAGCTTAACGCTGCTGTGTTTCGTATTGTGAGTGTAGAGAACCGGAGACCCTTTTTACTGGAAACGAGGCATTCCATCTTAGTCCTCACTGGTGACAACGCATCTGCATTTTGATTCGTAATACAAGATAGATGTAGATGTCTATGGGCCACAGCAACCACTTACCATCAGGTGGACTGTGTGCTCATTTGTCACTTATCCTATAAAAAAATAAAATGAATAAAACCATAAAAATAATAAAATTCGGTTTGGAATGTTTCTTAGTAATACGACGTTCTATTTGTTTGTAATTCCATTTTTGTACTTACATGTAATAAGACGTGCTATGCTATCCATTAAAATAATATATTTATTCAGTTTGTGTTATTTGAATCTCTAAATAAATCTAAAACAAGCAAGTACTATCGAAATATAGAAACGTAATAATCTATTTTTAACAGTGGTAGAGCCACACGGCAGAATTGCTGTCGCACGGATGGGCCGGCTCGAACCGGGGTGGTACCACGACCTCACAGAATACCAGCGTGAAGTAGAGGTTGGCTGGCTCGATACACTGGCACTGCGTAGGGATGTTGCATCCCTTTGCATTTTCTATCGAATCTACCACGACGAATACTCTGAGGAATTGTTGGGATTAATTCCAGCCGCCAAATTTCATGAACGCACATCGCGTCAAAATTCACGATACCATCCTCACCATCTGGATGCTTGGCGGTCCACGACTGTGCGTTTTACTAGGAGTTTTCTTCCTCGTACAACTTCTCTGTGGAATTGTTTACCGCCGGCGATTTTTCCGGACCGATACGACTTAGGGGCCTTCAAGAAAAGAGCTTACACCTTTCTAAAAGGCCGGCAGCGCATCTGCAATTCCCCTGGTGTTGCGGTTGTTCATGGGCGGCGGTAGTCACTTACCATTAGGTGAGCCGCATTCTCGTTTGCCCCCTCTTCTATAAAAAAAAAACATATAAATAAAAATGAAGTCTGTAACATTGAAATAATTTGCTTCTTTTAAGCTTAGGGTGGCAAGACGTACATAATCACTTTTTTTTGTCTGTCTGTCCCGGCTAATAAAACAGATAGGAGCAATGCCAGGAGTGACCTAAGACATACTTTATCCGAATAATTGAAGATTTTAAAAAACGAAAAATTTTTAACATTTTTGTTATTTCATTTTGATTACCTTAAATCTAAATAACTCCATAATTATAGACCCTATCCAGGCGAAGCCGATGCGGGTCACTAGTGTTCTTGTAAATCAACAGTTCCATTTTGAACCGACTTCAAAAAAATAGGTTTACAATTCAAATGTGGTTTTTGTATGTATGTTACGCGATATCTTTGTCAATTATTAATTGATTTTGATTTTTTTTTTATAAAATGGATTATACCTCAAGGGTGGTAATTTGGAGAAGAAATATCACTTCTAAGGGTGGCAAAATAAGAAATGAATTTTTTTATTTAGAAAAGGGGTAAATGTTTTACATTTTCATAAAAAGTGAAAGCCGACCGAAACAACTAAAAAAATGATAATTTTACGTTCTGAAGTTGAGGATTTAATTCCTCTATACAATATGTCTTAGCACCGATTTCACAATGTGACTTATTATACAGGGTTATTTTGCAATAACCGGCCGAATTTGCAGAGAAGGTTCCCAATAAGTAATAGGTATAGATAAATGGTGAATAAAAATTAATTAAAAAAATATCAATAATTCTGTCCTTTCTATCTTTTAAATTCTAAATGCGCATGCACACATTCGTAAGGGTCGATCGGTAGGCAAAAACGTTGATGCCCAACAGTGTTGGGCAACAACGGGCCGGATTCCAAATGTATGTTGGGCCAACACACATTCGGAATCCCGTTTTGCTCGCAAAATTTCGAACGGAAAACTATCGTACGTGTGTGATGGATCATTGATTTTATATGGCGTTCGGAGTTCCGAATCGGAATATCGAAACGGAATCCCGAAAAGGAATTCCGTATTTGTGTTGCCGGTCTAAATCACATCCAATTTGGGATAATTTCAAATAAAAGTGGAAGCCTTATTTAAGTTTAAAAATAATGACTACTTTTTGATAAATAACCCTGTAGATATAGGTATCATTTTAATCTATTTAGTTCTTTGAAGCCAGCTTTTACTTTTATTAAAAGTTAATTTTTTTAGGAAACTTCGTTTGCTTCAAGAACATTATTAAACGTTAACGTTTGAAAACATCTTTGGAAATAACTTGAAAACACGTTACAAAAAAACGTAAAATTTCCGTAAAAATTATACACATTTATTAAATTATAGAATTTAGTAACAGCGGTTTTGTAACAACCTATCAAACTATCAAACATACCAACGACACTTCTGTGCACAAAAGTTATCTCATTTTTGAGGGGGCAATAAAGTTAGACTTGTTTGCCTCCAAGTTAACCTTAAAATATATTTTATCAAGACCGAAAACTGAACAAGTAGAAGACAGAGGTTTAATTTAATCACCTTTGCTTAAATGTCAAATTTTACATATCATAATGATAATATAATTCTTATTTATGTACTAGCTGGTACCCGGCATGCTGCTACCGCCAAAAAAATATTGTGGAAATATCTTTTTAAATTTGGAATATTTTTATATTATTTTTGATTTGGTTATATTTTTTAATTAGGAATGATAATTCATTCATTGAAATTGAATGTTATATAAGTTTCAAATAACTTTGTCGGTACGATACGCGCGCCATCTATTGTAAGTTAATTGTACTAAGTTGCCAAAGTTTTAGCGCATTCTGATGAATACATAAAATACGACAATTAGATAAAATAAGTTGTAACTTCATGAAGTAAAGTTTCGTTAAGTAGAAAATATTGACTAGGATTATCCGTACATAGATATAGTAAACATCACATAAAGTGAGCTTTTAAACGAGTTAAGGTAGGGTCATCCTACGGGAGTCAAACTCCGGAGATTCCGAGCGATATAGGATTAATTAGGGAATAGCGGGAACCATGTAGTGGTCGTCGATACGACAGGTACACTTCTTTGAAAAACTCCGTAAGTATCACGGATAATTTTTATAAATCAACACTGCTAACGAAAATATCAACATAACGGGTCGGTCATATAAATAACAACCGAACGGGTGGAAAGGTTATTAAGTAGCAGCATCTTACAAGCAAGCACAGTGTGAGGCGACTCCGTAATAGATGGATGGGCAGCAGTTACTCCGGTGTAACGTGTAACGGTATCGACAACTCGCTGCGTGGTTTTCGAATTTCGAATATTGGCCTATAATAATAACCATATTATTAAAGGCAAATATTCGAAATTCGAATTCTTGGATATGCGTATCCAGCAGTTATATATATCGAGCAGTTAACTGTGGCTGTTAATGTGTTCATTAATTATTTCATTACAGCCTATTAAAAGTCCACTGCTGAACATAGGCCTCCCATAGATTGCTTTATAGGGGAGATGTTTCTGTTATTGCCACGCTTGTTAGGCGAAAGTTTCTTATTGTTTTCTGTTGTTATCAAGAAGATGCTGCTGCTGATCTCTAGTTTCAGTTTCCCTCTCTCGCCTCTTACGACACCCACGGCATTCTATGGAGTAGTAGATTCTCTTTACGCTGCTATTACAATATACTTAATTGTTGCTATCTTGAATACTTAGTAGCTAATACATATACTATTCAATAAAAAAGTAAGTATATTGTCGTTTATTTCTGTTTCCTTTGTATGTGATAATTTAAGCACTTTTGTTAATGGTTGTACAAGATGTAGATATTCGTCCAGCGGTTGTCTAACTGAATTACCTATCACTTTGATTGAACGTTTGAGCCTCGGGAGGTCGTATTAGACTGGATTGCTGTTTGCGTAGACGACCTCGGCGTACTTTTACCGAGTTAGCTTGATGTACCCGTAAATTCATCTTAGCGCATCGATCGATTGATGAAATTTGTTTTGTATACGTAGAAAGTTTTTTAATTAATTTAATTAATTTAATTTGTTAATTATTAATTTATTTTTATCTTTCGTATTAAGATAAGGCCGGCAATGCATTTGCAATTCCCATGGTGTTGCAGTTGTTCATTGGCGGGGATGTTCATTTACCATCCGCACGCTCGTTTGTGATTATAAAAAAAATACCAGGCGTGTAAGTATATAAACTCATATGCTTACTTATAAACTCATTAGGATGAAGAAATACTATTTAGGATTTAATAAGAATTTAAATACGTTATAATAAAAGTATCTAATATTAAAGTGGCGGCTTAAGCCTAAAATATTAACAGGATAATTAGAAAGTATATAATGGGAATATTAATAAGTATATATAAGAGATGTAAATATTCAAATAATTCTTTAAAGTAAAAAAAGTACTTTACTACAGACCTATATACGTCTCACTGCTGGGCAGGCCTCCTCTCATTTCTGAGAGGGTTTTATGCCAAGGAAATGTCTTCACTATTGTTTCTTATTTATCAGACATTGCAGGTTTCCTCACGATGCTTTCCTTCACCGCCGAGAACGTGGTAAATCAGCACTTAAAATTGCAATTAATAATTTCATTGGTGTCGGCGGGGATCGAACCCGGGTTGCTCGCGTACTGTAAAATTTACAGCGAACGTTTAGCCCCTACGCTACCAGGGCTCTATTATTCACTGACTATAAGGTAAACTAGCTCAATTGAAACACTTTTCCCTTTTTCATCAAGTTTCTGTAAATTTCCACTGTTTTGACGTGACAACGTCTTATAAATCGATGAAGCTCGCTGCACGAACGAAAAAACATGACTCATGCGGCGTTACCTAGGCGTTCCATTTAAAGTACAAGCGAGAGCGCGGAACGAGCGACTGTGCGTGCGAATGTGGTGTCAATTGTTTATAGCAACGATAATTGCGGCGATAAAGGTAATGATTCTTTCGATATTAAATATTTCTTATGACGTTGTCACGTTCAACTATCGTCAGTAAACCGACTTTACAGACAACCGATTTTTTTTCTTTATTATTCTAAAGTTCAGATTTTATTATTATAAAATCAACGCACAGTTTTTTTTTGTTTTTTATTCGCTTTTATTAAAAGTGTTGTAAAAACAGCAATATTACTTTATATACTTAACCTCAAGACTTTGTAATGCCTGGTAGAGGTGGTGTAAAATACCCACTACTCCGTAACATCCTGTGGGTATCGTGGGAAGAAAGATAAATAAAAACAGACAATGGGCAGCGGCATCTTCTCGATCACAAATCAAAATAAACAAATAATAATAAAATACTGCGGTAGTCAATCAATCCGCCAAGCGTATCTATCAACTATGGCAAACATCTACCAAGAGGTGATCGCTACCAAGCTATTTGTAATTTGTTATTTTTTTTAAAAAGTCCCGCTTGGTTTCTTACTGGTTCTACAGAGGTTATTTTTCGAACCAGTGGTAATTAAACAAAAGAGTGACTTTCAATAAGTGTTATTTATAATCTTTATTGAATAAAAAAGTTTCTGTTTCTATTTCCCTTTGAGATAATCTATGGGTGACTTTTAATAGGATGTAATGAAGGAATCGACATTATAATGAAGTTTCAATCTCAACCGTGCGGAAATCTTGTCTGTTATAAAACGTCTCTAGGAACTCTAAAGTCCACCAACTCACATTAGATCCGTGTGGCAAACTTATTCCGCTCCCTTTCAATGATAAAATAATAATAATAATCTTTATTCAGGCAAATTACACCCATATCCAGTAAAATCAATGAATTTAAAATCAGTCTCCAAAATTTTTGCAATAAATAAATCAACGTCAATACAAAATAACAATTTTAAAATAATGAATCCAGTCAAGGTAAATAGGCAGTAATGTCAGTATATAAATAATATAATGAGATAAAATAAAATAAAATTAAAATTAATAAATAAATAACAGAATTACACACATTTATCAGTCAGGCATCTCCTGACTGATAAATGTGTGTAGATAGATCAATAATTCAAACTTTCTCTGAGGCAACTGTGCTGCAATAAATGAATTTAAAATCAATCTAAAAAATTTTAGCAATACAATACATAAAACAATGCCAACAAAATAGTAATTTTAAAATAATAAATCCAGTCAATTTAATTAAGCAGTAAAGTTTAAATTTAAATAAGCAGTAAAATTTAAATAAGGCCTGTGTCCATTACTTTGTATCACTGTTACGCAAATAAAGTTACCGTTTTTAGAATAATCTTCTGCAATGAATATAATTCGAAAATAGAAAAACAATACACGTATTTATATTCGAGTTTACGTTACACAATATAACAAAATACGGGTTTTGGGCACAATACACGTCTTAAACAAATATAAGAAGGTTGTGGCCGGTGACCTTTGTCCCTTTTCTGTATGTGTGGGTAAGGGACAACGCGTAACTACGCACTAACACTAGCGTAACGGTTGTATTTGCAAATGTGACCTTTTATGGCATAGAAAGTATTAGATATGACCTGTTTAAAATAATTAAATTTCAGGTTAAACTATGTGTTAATAAAAAGTAAGTAGTTATATTAGTTATGCTGTCGTATAAAATATATGTAAATAACTATGTATGTATATTTTAAACTTTGTAGATATGTAGGTAGGTGTCCAAAATTATTAAGCATAATGAGCACGAAATTCGTATGTTTGATACATTTTTAATGTTTCAAAATATTACAAGGAAAGTTTACTAACCAAGTAGAACAGTGAACATAGTATTTAACTACTAGTATAACTAATCCTGTGTTCGGATGCGAGTTGGAAAAATATTTTTCATCGTATCACTAACACTGAATTCAAAACTACCACCTATCTTCTCGCATAAACGATATGTTGTTAATGAAACGTTTAAAAGAGTAGGCCCTTACAGTTGAGTTTGTATACGCATTACTAAGAAGAAACGTAGCCTCACTTTCTCGTCTCTTCTTGTTATCTTGAAATACTGCTGTAGTTCATTTCTATGTATTTTTATTATAAATATAAGATTTTCTCAAAGGTATTTGATAAATTTAAATTATACAACCCTCTTCAAACATTTTTAGAATCAAACAATATGGCACTTGAGGCGAAAATCAAACATCCTATCAGCAACCATAGATCTAACTACAAAAATAAAATTTAATATTGATCAAAACATAGCATTAGACATATTTATAGATCTAAAAAAGGCTTTCGATACCGTTTGTCATGATTTACCCCTTAAAAAGTTTAAACGCATTGGTATTACAAGTGTAGCCTATATTATCATAAAATCTTACTTAAGAAATCACAAGCAATTAGTCAGAATAAACAAGTTCGAAAGTACATCTAAAACTGTGACATACGGTGTGCCACAAGGATCCATATTAGGGCCATTGCTATTCTTAATTAATATAAATAACTTAAGAGATATTGGCCTAAAAGGAGATACAACGCCGACGTGTCGTTGTGCCGACGACACAAACCTATTCTATTTCGGTCACTCCTTAAATACTGTTATTTCAGACGCACAAAATGATCTTGACTTAATACATAAATGGTTCCAATAAAATCTTCTAACAATAAATATCTCCAAAACTAATTATATCATATTCAAAGCAAAAAATAAGAAAATATTTGATTTTGAGCCTCTAAAAAATAAATAACCAAGTTATCTAACGGTCCAATTGAGAAAAATAACTTGGCTTATTTTTAGATGATAAACTTACATGGAAACCTCAGATAGATAAAATTAAATCCAAACTATCATCAATAACGGGTACCCTTCGAAATGTAGCTCGGTGTTTCCCGCGTAAAATACGTTATGTTTTTACAATTCTCTAGTGAAACTTCAAATCGATTATCTGATAGAAATATGGGGCTCAGTCGCAAAGAATAACTTAAACTCAATACAAAGAGCTCAAAATAAGGTTATAAAGGTTCTATTTAACGATAACTATCTGACCTACTCATAAAATATATAATGATACTAAACTGTTAAATATAAATCAATCGTAAGTTTATTATATATGCATTTTGATTCGTAAAATAATAAACAAAGATATCCACACTCATATAAGTGTCAATAAAAAGAGGCAAATTTAAAAAATCAACTAAGAAACGCAAATGATCTCATTTTTCGTGCACCAAGAACTAGTTATGCTAAGAGAAACCTAATGTTTGAATTTATATAATAAACTTCTTATAGACATTAAGGAATCGCAGTCAAATGAAAGCTTCAAAAATTACTAAAATATCATATTATAAAATCTATACAGTAATGGTCTTACTATTAAGGTAAAATAATAATAATCAATCAGTATATTAAATATATACTGATTACATACAACTAAGATATAAAAACATATATTAAACTTATATTTTTTTTTGTTCGTTACTATTAGGATAAAATATTACTAAATATGTATCTCAAGTAGTGATGCAACGAATACGAATACGAATATTCGTATTCGCCGAATAGTGATCACGAATATTTAAAAACTAATATTTTTGTACGCAACTCTAATTACTGGTTGACTTGGATAAAGCGCGTTGTCGGCGCGTAAAAAATACGTGTGTTTTGGCCCTTAGCCTCAACGACGGGGGACTCCCAAAAATATTTTTCACTGAAACTATGTACAATCGCCTCGGAAAGACTTTTTTCAACGGCTGGGAACATCCAAACTGAAAAAAGAAATCGCCTAAAACCAGAAAATCTACAAATTTTATGTTTTTTAAATAAACATTTGCCTATTGTAAATTTTAATTATTAGAACAGTATAAAATCATCATATAAATTTGTTTTTGTTACCATGGCGAGATATTCGTATTCGTATTCGTAAAAGTAGTATTCGTTGCATCACTAATCTCAAACCATTTCTTGTAACTTGGTGAGCTTAGTTTAACTTTATATGTGTGATTGTATGTCTGTCTGACGCTGTGACTGTTTTAACTGTTTTCTTAATGTACCCGCAACCTCTGCGTTTCCCCAGATATTGTTATAACTTATAACTTTTTATGTTCTCATGATAAGTGAATTGCATGCAGATGCGTTGTCAGCCGCGAGGACTAAAATGAAATGCCTCTTTTCCAATAAAGAGGGTCTCCGGTTCTCAACACTCACCATACAATTCCACGCTGGTATTCTGTAAGAGTGTGGTCCTTCCCCGATCGAGCTAATTCATTCGTGCTACAATTTACAATTAATATAGTTGCAGCATGACTTTACCACGTACAAAATTATAATCCAGGAGAAGCATTTAACCAATTTTTTAACTAAATTATTAATTTAATTTGTGCCAGGTCTACAAGTTGCGGTGACTATATTTTAAGCCCGTTAAAGCCGGGCCACCTTCCAATACAATAACAGCCGCTGTCCCGCGAACCCTTTCCTTACTCCTACCCGTCTCCTTATAAATTGCGATGTCCATTGGGTACTGTCGAAACAATTGTTTGTTTATCTAAAATATTGCATAGTTTGTTCCAGCATAATGTCGATATAACAAAAGGTATTTAGAATACTACTACACAATAGAACTCTTACGGTCATGATTTTTAATTTTTGTTGATATATTTTATTTTACTCGTATCTACATGCGTTAAAGTTGCTCAAGATGGATTCACGTTGCGGGATAATTGCTATTAATAGGCTGATATATTACGTTCTCAATATACAATAATTAGAAAAACAATTTCAAAAACATTCAGTTCGTCAATACATTGATTGTGTGGTTGGTCATTCCCTGTCAATTGTCTTTTATTTCCATTCCATTACAGCCTATATAAGTCCACTGCTAAACATGGCCTCTACTAAAGATTGCCTCCTAGGGATTTTACCATAGTCGCCACGCTTGGCAGGCGGGTTGGCATCCGTAGTTTTTCATGCTGCTGTCCATCTCCTGTTGCAGTTTTTCTCTGTCACCTCTTATGACACCCACGGGACGATATGAGATAGTGGATACTGTTACATTGCCACTACACGGTCAATCTTTTATTTCACTACATGATCTTTACATCATCAATTAAAAGCAATAGTACAAATTCTATTAATATACTTTTATTTTTATTTATTTTTTATAGGATAGGGTGACAAACGGGCACACAGTCCACCTGATGGTAACTGGTTGCTGTGGCCTATAGACATCTACATTTATCCTCGTTTGAGATTCAAAATGCAGATGCGTTGTCACCCGCAAGGACTAAGACGGAATGCCTCTTTTCCAATAAAAAGGGTCTTCGCTTCGCTACACTCACCATACGAAACACAGCAGCGTTAAGCGTAAAATAGACGCTGGTATTCTGTGAGAGCGTGGTCTTTCCCCGGTCGAGCCGACCCATTAGTGCTACAACTATACTACTAATATAGCTGCAGCATGGCTCTACCACGTACAATAATCAACAATAAATTATATCAAAAAAAAAAACAATGACGTAGCAATTGACACATCTAAATTACGTTGTCAAATCGATGGTTATATTTAAATTTAGCAAATTCTTAAGATGAAGATATTACAATAAGCAAACAATATCATTAAGGTATAATGTATTGTATATATAGTAAGAAAAACATATGAAATATTAAAAAAAGAATATTTTAATCGTTTTTTTCAACGTTATTTGTTGCGACAGTACCGTGTCGGACGCCGGGTCTACATTCGCCCGTTACCGAAACAAATATTGCTACATTACCCGACCCTTGCCTCTCAACTTGTAATAAAAAGTCAGGACGTCTTGTTCCGGCCACCTATACTCGTGCTATTTACTTTCGTGCCGCCCTACACCGCCCAAATAGTCCCTTTTAGTTTCCTAACAAAACATGATGTTTTTTTATTAAACACATTCGGGTCAGGCACGTTCCAAACACACTTTACCTTGCTTTTCCCTAATTTAGACATGATATTAATTTTTAATTTTAGACTTTTAGTGAGTCATAGTATGTACTCATGCATTAAGTGGTTGTATGAGCATTCATAGTGCACGAACAAATCAAGTTTAATTTCCGGCGGTAGCAAAAATTGTAAAAATAAAACTCGTCAGTAAATTTATAGCAATTTCGTCGCCGCCGCAAGCGAATGTCGGCGACAGCAGGGATACATTATGTTAGGATGTGACAATACATTATAGAAGTTAGAGTGACAATCGAGCACACATTCTGAGCTGATGGTTAGTGGATGCTGCTGTAATTGTAACGATGGAATTGTCACACACCATCCCCCTATTGCCGTTATGTACAACGTTACACTGCGGCCCATAACCACCTACATTCCCGATTAAAAATCAAAGTGCGTTGTCACCCCCGAGTTACAGCTTTGACTTTTATCACGAAGCACTTGTTTTATGATTTTCAGCAAATTTGGTGCGTATTTTATACAAAAAATATACGTGTGTAGACTGGACTGTAGACTGCAGATAATGAATAAAAACGAACCATTTTACGTATCTAATTTCATCCTAAAACCATTAGTTGACAATACAGGACGCCGAAATGCTTGCGGTCAAATTCACAAAAACCTTTTATTTGTATTGTATTTTAATTATATTTCTTTGTTTAAAATCTACGTCCAAGATGCAAGAGGGGTTGTGCCCTTTTGTTTTTAATTTATGCACCTAACTAAGCTCTATTAAAATCTTTAAATCCATTAAAAACAGTAACACGTTTATGATTACAATCGTACTTTGTTTCACATTCATACACATGCTCAACTACATACATAAATTGGTAGTAACCTAAGTACCGTTGTCTTTTTTTAAATTTATTACCTGACTATGGATACAAAGTCCAAATTCAATCGAAATATTAAAAGTTCAGCCTATTCTGATGTGCATGATATTTTCAAAAACCTTCACAACGTGCTAATTGACATTACGATGTTTTTGGGAGATTTTGACTACCTACAGCTTAAACCAGTGGAAAGTTCAAGATGATAGTACCTCAAGTTGCACAAGCCGATAAAAAACCTTGGGATTTATATCACCATTGAAACACTCGTACCGGTAGCCGCAGTGTTGAACGGTCCCCCACTAGACGGAGTGATTACCTGGTATGAGATGCAGGAAGTAAATGGATGCAGGTGGCTCAGCACTGTGCTTTGTGGCATTTCTTGGAGGAGACCTATGTTGTGACTTGTGAAGGGCTGTAATGATGTTGATAATGATTATGAAGCACTTGTAACATCGTTTCCGTTAATAGTTCACATGCACAGACAGCAGTATTGATACTAACATCACATCCGTAATCCACTTCAAACTATTAATAATAAAGAAGCAACAACCCGTCGGCGGTCAAGTTCCCGAAAAAACTCTAAAAACTATGATTATAATTTGATTTTAAATGAGATTATATATTGAAATATTATACGTGCTTTCCTAATACGGCGAAATCATTCAATAATATCAAAATCTATTATCTGGTTAGAAGATATCATAGTGTAACAAGTTTATGAGCTAACAGAAGCGTGCACAACGATGACCATGCCGTATTACCTGTCCTAACGCGAATGCAATAGGATTGGAGTATTCCCGCTAGAGAGCATGAAAGGAGTATCCCCTACGCTGCGATAATTGGTTAACTCTTCTGCCGTGGCGGTGAACCTAAGTCACTTTTTTATAAAATAAGAAAATAAGCAAGCAGCTCACCTGATTATAAATGTTGCCTGCGGTCATCTGCAACACCAAAGGAATTGTGGTTGCGTTGCTGGTCTCTTGGAAAGAATACTGTCACTAGATTTACTACAGACACTATAAATCGATGATTTAATGAAGGATTAGATTCTGTTTTAGAAACACTGGTTACATAAATTGTCATATAACTAAAATAAGAAACATTTTTTGGTTTATGACCAATTCTCACTCAGGCTAAGATTTGAACCAGGTATACGACTAGTTCTAAAATGGTACTACGACCATCGACCATGGTATCAAAAATTATCAAGCAAATTATTAATATTTTTAAATAAGTAACTGAGGGGAGCGCTCACTTTAATATTTCATAACACACAAGCAAACCGAGATCATTCAAAGGGCACTAATGAAATTTTCATTGTAATTTTAAGCGGTGACTTACCACCCGCTAGGCGGTGAAGGAGAACATCGCGGGGAAACCTGCACATCTGAGAAGTTACAAAAAAATCTTGAATTAGTAAACTTTAACAACACACTGACCTGCCTCAATATCAGCTCTATACAGAAAAGCTTGGATATATCTGTATGCTATTGGAACGAAGTTCCGTATCGTAAGAATTTAGTGGATGGGGGATAGGCAAGAAAAAGTGTAAGATTTTTCCGTCACGATCCTCTATAGTGCGAGCGAGATGGAATAATATCTATCTCCTTCGCACTTATTTTTATCTTGCCATGAAAGAAATATTATTTCAAATGACGCTTCATTTTAATAGACGCTAGTAAATCATTTATTTGTACGAAAGGAACTTCGTTCCAACCCAGTGTTCCATGTCACTCACGAGTGTTTTTTTTTTAATAATTTATAAGCTGATGTTTATATTATACTACACGTAGTAACATAAAATAGAGAGAAAAGTACATTGTTACTAAATTTAAATAAATTTAAACTGTCTAACAAACAACTACGCAAATAAGTTAAACTAATTTAATCCTACCAAAAAGCTTCGAGATATCTGTCCTTAATGTATGCACAACGACCTTACCCTTACAGCCCCGTCTACATTCACTACGCAACTCGACCTATTCATTGTATTGTTTTACGTTAGTAATGATTACAAAAAAGGCTCGGCCGGGGAAGGGTCGAAATGGGTCAACTTGACAGGGCCTTCCCCTGTCAAGTCAACCACGCTCTTTACCAGCGTAAAACAGCAGCTTAACACAGCAGTTTCGTATGGTGAGTGTAGAGAGCCGGAGATCCTTTTTATTGGAAACGAGGCATTCCATCTTAGTCCTCACGGGTGACAACGCATCTGCATTTTGACTCGTAATATGGACTGTGTGCTCGTTTGTCACCCTTATCTTATTAAAAGGCATGTTTAAAACAATATTCGCAAGTGATGAATGATTTGCAGCACCCATGATCATGGACGAACTAAAGTGTTCCCTAAACTACACTTCGCTGGCTCAGCGACCCAAAAAAGATCTCGGCCACCAGCACTTACAGCGCTATTCGTCCCTATACTGCGCCGCCTCTTATCAGTTGGTTTCAATAAACTAAGATAAAAATAAAATTAGATAAATAAGGTTTCATTTAACTATGACATTAGAACTTCATACATCCGGACAATCTTCCTGATAACAGTTGAATAAAAATGAGAAACTACACTAGCAAACCCACTTGCCAGGCGTGGCCACAAGCGAGACCTATGTTCACGTAGTTGGTAGATTTATTTTATTCCAAGGCATATATATCACTAACACATTTTAATAAAACCAGGCAGACAAAGTAGCGAAAAAATCAGTCCGTATGATAATGACATCGAATTACGTAAAATCAAATTTTGACGGATATACGTTTAAAAATGTTCAATATTATAATTATTACAGGCCGGTATTCACTATTGTATGACTAGACGCGAAACAAAAATATCGTACTGATAAAGTAGAAAATAATAAATATATTTAGGTAAAGTTACTTTATTTTATACTATTATATATACATTAATACACAAACAATTCTAATCACAACAAAAGCCATTTTAAATTTGGATAAAAAGGTAAACAAATGTTTATGGTTTAAAAAATTGAAATAGATATTTATCCATTATTTACATAAGGATTCAAAAAAATATAAGTACAAGTGTTTAGTACCAGTAAAGTAACTGACCCAATTCAAACGAGGCACGGCGACCGACCCTTTGCGGACAGTTCTCCCCCCATGGGCAGTACACCCTCTAAACAACCTAGGCACACAAAAACATTATAACAGACCTTTATATTTATGTAGAATTGATCTTTATGTATTTTGATTTAAGGTGCACTTTTGTGTTATAGTTTTCATTGTGGGCAGTTAACACTAAATAGCAGGGGGACGGTCGGATCGACCCATGTCTAGTATAGTGCGTTTGCGTAGCTTTGATTTCGATTTGCTATTCGCGATTTTGTTATCCACTATTTATATCAAAAAAAAACTCTGTACAGGCCCACGAATTTTCCTACATATCTAAAAATTTTAAAAGAAAGCACTTATACTAAGATTAATGTTAAAATTTTATTTAATTTTTGACTATCGGCCGTCTGCAATCCACTGTTAAAGTTGAAATTAGGCGTTTGGAAACTTGCCACACTAGGACTATAAAGCTGTATTCAATCATTATAAAACACACATTAACTTTTATGCCTACCACACAGAGGTGTAGATAGAAATTAGAAACTACGGACTTCCATTTGGCACGATCCTAACACATCACTCTCGCTTCTTTCACATCCTTTTATCTACGCACACATGCTCATCGGTTAAGGGTACACTTAATACAACCCATCTTCAATATATCGGTAATTTGGTTCATAAACTTTCATCTAGGGCCTCCCTAGCCGACTCCGCCACTCACTTCCACACACACTCAGTAATTATATTAATCAGAAAATGTTGCTACTACAACGGCAACTTTAGTTACGATCTGAATTAGATATAGGACTATATGATAATTAAGTTTCTAGTTTTAGTTTTTTTTTATTATTATAGTTCTTAATATTGTATATAATTTAAAATGTTATATTAGATATAATTGTGATTAAAGTTGAATTTCTTATTGTATGTTTTTTACGTGGTAGGGTCACAATATTTGTATTGTCTGCAACACGAATAGGTCAGATTGTATCAGCATAAAAATCACATTTTTGTTGTATTTTTAATGGTAAGTGAAGAGATCCGGAGACCCTTTTTACAAGTAACAAGGCATTTTATTGATAGAGAATTGTTGTAGATTGTCTCCCCATCTGATCATCTCCACACAGTCTACGACAAGTGATTATATCTGTTTGCAGGTATACGTATGACTTAACAATAAGTTTCTGTAGTTGACAACTTTTGACACTGTATGAAAGTTGGCGCTATGGTCGTCGTCACTGACGGGAGTTAGACACAGATAGACGATGACATTAAATGAGTATATATATATATATATATATATATATATATATATAGACTTAAAAGTTAAAAAGTAATGGTTTGCTAATCTGTTTTTTCATCAGTGACATATTTCAGGAATTAGGTACTTGCGCCATCTAAGCTTTAATATTTATTTTAATGCTTCAGCGATACAATTTGAGAAAAATGAGATCTAATGACGATAGACACTGAAGGACAGATAGTCCTTAGTGTCATTTATCAAAGTTATATTAAGTTTTTTTAAATTATGTTAATTTGTGTATTTTAATATTATATTGGTTTATTTAATGCATCTGCTGTCTACTTTTGATATCTGAAATTACTTTGGGTCTGCAAGAGCAAGCGGCGTGACAATGATAAATGAAGAAATAATGATGTGACACGCTGTGACAGGGGTCCAGTCAGGTTCCCTTGGACAAATGTATGATAATTTGTCCAAGATGTTTCCTTTATTGACGTATTTGCCGATTGTTAGGCGTGTTTTCCGAATTTTTAATATAAATTAATTATTAGGTAAGTGTATTTTATTATTATCATTCGTAAAACGTCACACAACCTTAAAAGAGCTTAACTACAGAGTAGTATGATTCAAGTAAGCATAGATATCCACTCTGTGCTAACTATCCCGTCTGTCGAGTGGTAAGTGTGGGCAAAGATTTTTTCTTTTTAGATGAAGCATTTTTGAAAAGTCATATCCAGCATAGATAATCCAACAGAAGACTTAAAACGGCTGTTAATAATGATCATTATTGTCTTCAGAATTAATCTATGTAAAAAGAAATAATATTAATAATCACAATTAATTTTATATACATTTTTATTCACCAACACTGTTATCAGAAATTAATAAGAGTATAGCTATGTCGCTAGCACCGTTTCTTATTAGAATATTGTTAGAAAATTTGCAGCGCCGTCTATTATCGAGTAGTAAGAAATTAAATGTTGGTATTTTAAGCTTTGATATAGAGTGCGCTAGTTATATAGCTTTTCAAAAACACAAAGATTACGCAATGTTACAAATAATCCGTATACAATGTTTAGGCAAATTATATCTTAGTATTTCACAGTACACACAGTATACAGTCATGCTATTTTACGCTGGTATTGAGAGCGTCGTCCTTTCCCGCTCGAGTCGAACCATTCGTGCTACAGCTATAATGTAGCTGCAGCATGACTCTACTACATATAAATAACTTACTACTAATGTAAATTTAGTCTATTTAGGTCTAATTTAAATTTAGATTAATTAGAATATATTAAGATAGGACGATTAGTAAGCTGAAGTGGCAATGAGCCATATAACTCGAAGAACCGACAACCGATGGGGAAGAAAGGTTCTCGAGTGGCAGCCTCATACCGGCAGGCGAAGTGTAAGGCGCCCCCCCCCCCCCACTAGATGGAGTGATGGAGTGACAACCTGGTAAGATGCAGGAAGTCGATGGATGCAGGTGGCTCAAGACCGTGCTTTTTGGCATTCCTTGGGGGGAGGCCTATGTTCAGCAGTGGACTTGTGAAGGGCTGTAATGATGATGACGATGATGAAGATGAATAAATTAAGAATATGATTTTATTTCATAACTGGCACGCGAATGTAGGGCCAAAAATAAAAAAAAAATTGTAATAGATACCACTGACTAAGAATTACAAGTTCTCAGTGTTATCTGAAAGTTGGCAGAGTGAAAGTTAGGGCGGCCGCGGGGTGAAAAATGCAACGAACTTCCGGCGAGAGGGAAAGTGACTGACTTCTTGAATACTTTAACGGTTAAACGGTGATCTTGTTTAAAGTTATCTTCACAATATCATTATGTTTTTTATTCGTGCATCGAAAATAGAAATACCTTTTTAGAATTTATTACAAAATTAGAGGAATGACAGGCATGCCAATAGAAAGGTACTGTACTATAAATATGCACATATGCTTCCGTTAAGACAGTGAAATAAATAAATATTAACACAGGATTTTTCCATACAACGCTTTAAACAATGAAATGAAAACAATTTCGATCAGGTTCGTGGCTGTATGAGTTAAGTTCCTTTTGTCTTACCTATGCGGGAAAATATTACAAAAAAAGTTATGCAAACAAATACTTAGCACAGTTTCTACACAATTGAATATTATTTTTTTACGTTACAGCGCCACCCTGCAGCTACCCATATTATGGCTGTAGCACGAATGAGTCGGCTCGACTGGCGTCACGCTCTCACAGAATACCAGTGTAAAACAGCAGAATAATGCTGTCTTATGGCGAATGTAGGGAACCCTTTTTGCTGGTAACGAGGAATTCCATCTAAGCTCTCAGGGGTAACAACACATCTCCTTTTTAGGGTTCCGTACCTCAAAAGGAAAAAACGGAACCCTTATAGGATCACTTTGTTGTCCGTCTGTCTGTCTGTCAAGACCCTTTTTCTCAGTAACGCGTGGAGGTATCAAGCTGAAATTCATATCAATTACTCAAGCCTTTCCCTCCAAGTCCCTTGGAGCTGTGAAAAAATCAAACTTCTAAGCCAGCGCAATCAAAAGATACAGCCGTTTACGCCGAACATTTTCGACATTCGCAAGGGAATCAAAACCTACAGGGTACTTCCCGTGAACTCAAAATCTTGAAATTTGGTACGTAGCAACGTTTTATAGCACAGATAAAGGAAAAATCGCGAAAAGCATTAATTTTTAGTTACATCATATAATAAAAATATTTTTTATAATTTTAAACTTATATACCTACGGATTTGTTCGGAACCCTCGGTGTGCGAGTCCGACTCGCAGTTTGCCGGTTTTTTTATTCTTAATCCAGGATAGTCATTAAAGTAATCAACGTGGTATCGTAGTATTTTATCATGATGTGGAGTGTAAATAAACCTGTGGGGAGTTACATTTTTAATATACATACTACAGACAAACAAACAAAGATAGACAGAGCGGCGTACGTTTCAAGTGACTCAGAAACTGTGCTCAACTCTTTCTTTTTTCTTTCTTTATCAGTTAGTAAAAGTTCCCTGCTTTAACCACATATCTAGTATCTACACAAATAAAGTTGAAGTGTTTGTTTGTAATGTCAAAATTACAGTGTTTTACTAAATGCATAAGAAAGTATAAACGGTACTTATAACAAAAATACACATTTTAAAATTTTAATCTGTCTGTCTGTCTGTGTGTCTGTCTGTCTGGTTGTTCCGGCTAACTCCGAAAAGACTGGACCGATTTTGACGGGATTTTCACTGGCAGATAGCTGACGTTATAAGGAGTAATTTAGGCTTAGTTCCTCGCAAAAAAATTAAAACCCTAAATTACACGCGGGCGAAGTCGCGGGGAACAGCTAGTATTACATATATTCAAGCACACATATGCATCTAAAACCATGTTGTTGATTGCAAATGATTTATGATACAGATGTGAACGTGAGGGCGTGTTTTAAAAGTAAGTCTTAACTTACTTTTAAAACACGCCCGGTTTAGGCTTGGTTTTTACGTCACTTGAAATGAACTTGAAAATGTAACAGGAGATGGGCAGCAGCATCTTCCCGATAGCAACTGAAAATAACAAAAAACTGCGGTTGCCAACCCGCTTGCCAAGCGTGGCAACTATGGAAAAATCCCCCCATGAGGCAATCTAAGGGGTGGGTCATTTAAGATTTGGAATTTGAACTGGCCATAAAAAAATAATGAATATTTTTTCAAAGTTATGTCTTTATTAGAAAGATTGAATCTTTCCATTTAGGGATGGAAGACAACATTTAGGGGAAGTTTAGGACGTGGTAGAGCCATGCTGTAGCTATATTAGAAGTATAGTTGTAACACGAATGGGTCGGCTCGACCGGGGAAGGACCACGCTCTCACAGAATACCAGCGTAAAGTAGCAGCTTAACACTGCTGTGTTTCGTATGGTGAGTGTAGAGAACCGGAGACCCTGTTTACTGGAAAAGAGGCATTCCATCTTAGTCCTCACGGGTGACAACGCATCTGCATTTTGATTAGCAAACGAGGATAAATGTAGATGTCACTGGGCCACAGCAACTACTTAGCATCAGGTGGACTGTGTGCTCGTTTGTCACCCTATCATATAAAAAAAACATCATTGAAATGACTGCCACGGCTAGGCTTATAATAACCCATTAATACCCCATAAATTTTTAGATTGTTTAGGCCGTTATTTTGTCAATGGCAACTTTGATTTCATGTTTCAAATTGTCAATCGTCTCTGGATGGTTAGCGTAATAGGTACTTGTTCTTAACGGCTCCCCACAAAAAAAGTCCAACGGAGCCAAATCGAAGCTTCGAGGTAGCCAATTTACATCAGCATTTCGGCTTATTATGCGATTTTCGAAAACAGTGCGTAAAAGATCGATTGTTACGTTAACTATGTGGCACGTTGCGTCCTGTTGAAACCAACTGTGGTCTATGTCATCCTCTTCAATTTTGGGAAACAAAAATCACATAGCCATCGCCATTCACTATAACGGCGTTTCCTTGCTCATTTTCGAAGAAAAATGACCCAATAATAACACCAGACCAAAATCCGCACCAGACAGTCACTTAATGTGGATGCATTATTTCTCCAGGATGACGTGTGGATTTTCTGAGGCCCAGATACGACAATTTTGCTTCTTGACGTATCCTCCGAGTTGGAAATGATAGTTGATTGTGAAATGATTTTTTGGTAAAAATGCTCATCTTCGATCAAGCGTTCTTCGGCCCATTGATCAAACCGAAAACGCATGGGATGGTCATGCGGCTTCAGCTCTTGCACTAATTGAACTTTGCGCGCATTCATACCGAGGTTTTTATGTAAAATTCTTCTCAAAGAAGTGGGTGAAATGTTTAATTCTTGAGAACGATGTCGAGTTGATGTCGATGATTGTTCACGCACACTCTGAGCAACAGCACCGATGTTTTTGGTTGTGCGCGCTGGACGAGTACGTACACGGGTTGTTTTATCGAACTCGCTTCACAAATTGATCCACAAACTGCGTGTTTGGCACATCCTTTTGGAAATTTCTGTTTGAGTAGATGACCCACCACTTTGGAAATAAATTTTCAATATTTCCGAAGTTTGTTCAAGCGAAAAGCGACCCATTTCATAAACGTCAAACTTAAAACTAACTTTCTGTCACATCAGAAATATTATCAAACCTTCCAACCTCAAAATAACCTATAGTTCCAATTGCAAACTTTAGATGGCTCAGCCTGTATGAGGGAGGCCTATGTCCAACAGTGGACTTTTATAGGCGGTAATTGATGGATTGATAGATAATGGATGAAATCTTCTAAAAAGTCCAATAACTGAAAGGAGAGTTTTTTATCATCAACATCAATAAATTGTATGTCAGTACTGCCTGTTATATAGAGATATTTGACTGTAAATTTTGATCATCATAAGTATTGATACAGAAGGAATAGGTATTACCCATTGCCGCTTAATAATATATTTGATGTAATGGTTTCTTATATTTACGCGAATAAATTTAAATAAAACTAGTTTTATTTAAATGTATTTAACGGATTTTATCGCGTATATTAACTTATTTTATACTTATTCCCGACTTTTCTCGTACTTTACAGCACTCATGGTCACAGGGGAGGGGGGGACAGACTGAGGTGTTTGACGTCCCAATATCATAGTAAAACACGGCTACCTCCAGATTAATCCTCCAAATTAATTATTTATATCTGATGTACCTTAGGCAAAAAAGGTCAAAATAGGAACTGCCTTTTTACGTAAGTCTCTATTCTACAGGACTCACTTGCGGCCTAGGCTAGATATTGCTTATTTCCTACACAAAAATTCGTTTAGTGGCGAGTTAAAATAGGCGGTGCCAGGGCGGTGCGGAACGACGCCATATCCGGCGAGGCGCGATTGAGTTCCCGGCTTGATTGATCAACCGCGCGGACTGATTGACTTGGATCGATTTATTGGACGCATATGGCATGTGGACGACCAATTTGCGTTGATTATCACGACGTTTCTAGAAACGTTCTGCTCATGTACCTATATATTTATTATCGACGTTAGGCGGCGTGGTCAGTTAAAATCATACATAATTAACCATACATAACGGCTCTGCGGTGCAGTGACTTAGTATTGAGTTACGGCGCTGTTTTCGAATTCCGCACGGATCAGCTATTTCTATGGCCTCCTAGTGTGGGTTAAGAAGATTTTTTTTAAATATTGACTTCGTCTGGCATTCGAAACCAGCAGTGTGATTGTGTAACTCTACTACTCTCTCGTTCGCCGGTAGAAATCATTCGGCAAGTATCTTATATCTTTATCATTATGGTAATATTTTAACCCTAATTAAGATATTATTATTGTAAAATCGATACTGATAAATTTACACATTACAATGAAATCAAACGTCTAACGCTAAAACGAAGCCAACAACTAAGTATAACAAATACAAACAATAACAAATTTTACCAGAATCGTTTCCTCTCGGAAATCGAACCCGGGCCCCTGATAGTGAGCTAAACCACACAGGTCGTGATAAAGTTAATACATTTTGTTTTCAAATTAAAAATGACAATACCATGTTATTGTCAATCTATGGCAAGTAAACAAGTACGAGTACCTCACAACTTTTGTGAAAAGCAGTTAAATGAAAACCTGTACGGCCAGGCAGAAAAACGTACAAAGGCAGAAAATATTAAGAATATTATAAATGGAGATGTTGGGTCTACTTCACACAAGTTTAGTTCATACTAAACTTTTCGACAAATGCAGCCTTAGCTCTCTTGCAACAGCCCTGATTTAGGTACGAGGTACGACGACATGTAAACATGTAATATTCCTGATATTATTCAGAGATAAGTTAATACTTACGTTTGCATTTTATTCCACGCATTTCGGCTGCCATAATCACTATTTTTTAAGAAATATTCAGTTACCATAAAATCATTTACTTAAGGTAAATTGTCAGATTGACATTTTTCATGTTCGACTTCCATGTTAAATTCTTAAAATTAACCCCATTACAACAACATTTACAAACTTTTTACATTAGATAGGAAAAAAATAACGTAAAAAAATGCGTATTCTACCTTTGGGTACGTAGGTAGGTGAGCAGTGGGAGACGCGAGAGATGACGTCACACCACGAGCGTACGAAATTTCGGGATTTGTAAAACCGATCCGAAATTCTCGTAGTAATATCTTCGGTATTACTGCATGTATTGACGTGAAACAAAAACTAGTGTGATGTACGTAAATTAAGCTATAATAGATATATTTGAATGCGAAATTTTTACCTAATTGTGAGGCTTAACTCAATGCTAAGAGTTGCGGTTGCGGCGTTGGGAGCCGCGGGTTCAAATTCCGTACGAAACATATGTAGGACCTTTAAATAACTTTTCCTGGTCATCATCATCATAGTATGGATAACTTTTGTTTCAATTACAAATTAAAAATATATCTAATAATATTACAACAAAATCGTACAAGTAAAGTGTTTTTGTATTCAATTCTTTAGAAGAATTCTTTCTTTCATTGTCTTGTTTTTTAATTTGATAAAATTATTTTGATTTATAGTCGTCTTTTCAACCGACTTCAAAAAAGGAGGAGGTTGTCAATTCAACTGTATTTTTTTAATGTATGTACCTCAGGACTTTTTTCTAGGTACCGATTTTGATGATTCCTTTTTTATTTAAAAGCTGGCGCTTTTCATGTGGTCCCATATAATTTATCAAGATCTGACCCGTATTTCGTATTTAATTGACTACAACTACGTTAATGATGTTTTCATTTTATTTGTATTGAAGTCGGTTGTACAAATTTTTTTATTTTCTGCCGACTTCCAAAAAGGAGACGGTACTAAATTCGACGCGTATGTTTTTTTTATGTGTGTTACCTCATAACTTTGTATTGGGCGAACCGATTTCGATGATTCTTTTTTTAAATGAAAGCTGATACTTCTCGTGTGGTCCCATTTGAATTTGATCAAGGTCAGACCAGTAGTTTTTGAGTTATTTGAGTTATTCTTAATAACTTATATTGAAGTCGGCTATACAAAATTTTTAATTTTATATTATACCACTTGTATAATCATAAACTTTATAGCAAAACTTCGTAACTATATTTATTTTGATTTGATTTGATTTTTGTTTTTACTTTTGTTGGAACTGTGTTTTCCTAGGGGATAAGCGCTCGTCGTGATTTGATCGTACGCGTACAAATCGACTTGGATCCCCGTCAGCGCCAATAAATTGTTAACTGAAATTTAAGTGCTAATTTACCGCGTGCTCGATGAAGCAAAATATGGTGACGAAAACTACAGCGCCTACTCGAAAACTCTCTTAAAATGAAGGGTGGCCGGAGCCTATCTATACCTACATACAGGGTTATTATATACAAAACCGTTTTTGCCTACCGATCGACCGTTACAGATGTGTGCGTGCGCAGTAAAATCAGTTAAAATAATGCATTACCACGCATTTTGAATTTAAAAGATAAAAAGAACAGAATGTTTAAGATTTTTTAAATTAGTTTTTCTTTACCATTTGCCTGTATTACTTATTCTGAACCTTTATCGCAAAATAACCCTGTACGTTATATTACTTTTACATTTTTAAATCTGTACCTTAAGCCTTAAGTCTATTAAGAAAGAAGAAAGAATATCCAATAATATGTACTGTACTCTGCCTCGTAAATTTTGACGTAATTATTATTTAATTTCAATTTAAGTATTTCCTTACAATTTATTGTATTATACATAACAAGAGTTTATGTATAGTAACCAAGTTCTAAAAAACATTTCAAAATTTTATTATATTAGAGTCCGTCTGTGTAGATACCATCTTTACTATTTCCTGTAATAAGATACCAATAAAGAATCAATACAATTACACGTTGTGAGGCATTTCATCTTATTCCTCAGAGATTAAGGCGCAACTGCAGTCTTCTTTGTTTTAAATTAATCCATGGACTGGACTGTAAGTGGACTTTAAGTTCATTTTCGCTTTTGTTTTATAAAATAAATAACCATTTCGAAATCATTTCATATGTCGACGGAACGACAGCTTAAACATTTTCATACTACTCACGAGTAAGTCACCAGAACTAAAAAAAAAACAATAGACTCAATGATTTCTTATATTTACGCGAAGACTACATACACATTACATAATCATAACATAAGTTATCTCTGTATATTATACTAAGTGCCTAGCAAATTCGGGGGGGGGGGGGCCTGGTGACCTGTAATACGGGTCTTTGAACCTACACGGGCACCAGTCTCCCACGAATGACATAATATTGTTTAATAGAGATGTAACACTAATGTATGCAATGTCCATGTCGTTTGTGGTGAGAAATAAATAAATTATTATTATTATTATTACATTAAATGAAACTAATTTTTACGGATTTTGAATTTTGATTTTACTGATTTACGGATTCACCTAGAGTGTAATGGCTTTGTATGGAGCCCGCATGAAGCTAAGTACAAATTGATGGTGGAACGGATACAAAATCAGTTCATTCGATTTCTTTATTTAAAATTATATGGAGTGTATCCATAATGATTTCTTATATTTAGCCGAAGACTACACATTAATGAAACTAATTATTACGGATTTTATCGCGTTTAATTTAACTTTTTAACTCCCGACGTTTCGGGTGCTTTACAGCCCATGGTGACGAGGGGGGGGGGGGGACTGGGTGTTTGACATCCCGATGTCAAACACCCAGTCCCGTTAGCCCGGCTAGCCCGGCTACCTTCAGTTCTTGAATATTAATTTTTGGTCCGATCTACGCAGAATGAGCTTACAGTATCTTGAAGTCTTGCAGTGGTATGCTTGGGTTTGGATTTCATTTGATTAATTATAGGATCCCAAGCAGATGGCAGCACCCATCCATCTTCTCTATTGAAATTAGGATGTTTTTTAATTTCAATAGCCTCGCGAAACATCCTTGGTTCCTACCAAAGTTGGTGTTCTTTTGCGAGGATTTGTGGTCTATCAAATCTGATGTAATGGTGAGGACGATCTTGAACATGTTCACACACTGCAGACTTCCCGGAACGTCGGTGCTTCAAGTCAGCTATATGTTCTTTCACGCGAGTTTTTATAGATCTTTTGTTTGTCCCATGTAAGACAGACCACATTCACAATCCAGCTTGTACACTCATGCATCTTGTAGAGGGATATGACACTTGACGGATGGTAAAAATTGACTTATCTTCTTAAGCGGCTTGAATTTTGTTTTAATGGAAGCTTGCTTCAAGATGTAGCCAACCTTGTCTGTGACTCCTCTGACATAGGGTAGTACAGCAGGCACACGCTCGATTGTGGCCGGCTTCACTCGATTACTGTGACGTAGGCGCGGGACCCGAAGTTTGTTGTCTTGCAGTACTTGCTCGACGTGCTGAAGCTCGGCGGCCAGATGTTTTCTGTCACAGCTCCCTTGTGTTCTCTGAAACAAAGCTTTTCCCACAGTAGCTATAGTTCGGCCGTTCAAAGAATGCGTTCCTGACACCTATCAGTTAGTCACGACTAGTGATGGGCACAACATAACACTGAGTTCGTTACCGTTCCTCCAAAACGAACCGCTGCGTTATTTTTAACATTATTTTCGTTTTAAATTGGCGGAATCATTTCAAATTTATATTTTAGTAATTTAAGTGGAAACCAAAAAAAGGTAATATTAATATAATAAAATTGTTTTATTTATTCTTTGTTACAAAGTTACATTGCTTACATTACATTGAATTGAATGGGCGTACAGAATATTAATCAGACTCCGATTAGCTTGAGGAAGTGGTGTCTTCATCATCATCTTCGCCTACATGTATAAATATTATTATCAACAACAGAATCAATCCTAATATCTCGGTCAAAATGTTCCACAATCAGGGTTTTAGTCTTCTCAACTACCTTTGCCCAGTCATCTCTTGTGACTTCCCCGCAGGCTTCTTTTAATAGGGTCATCATCTTTTTCGTGCTGAATGCCGGGGAAGTATTGTGGCGGGCGGCGTAACCTTTTATTTGAGCCCAGATTAGCTCAATCGCGTTATATTGGCAATGATACGGTGGAATTCTTAGAACGCGATAACCGTACTCCAGAGCCAGTTCATCGATTTCGTATCGCACATTTGCCGCTTTATTTTCTTTAACTAATTTAATTAGCTCTTTGTTTTTAGCATCTGCATATTTGCGTCAATGCCTTTTGCTTGTAACCAACCCACCATTTCTTCTTTTTTTATTAGCTTGGGTAGGTGGTTTCTGTATTTGAACCGAGTGATAGGAGGCATTATCCATGAATATTACAGAAGGCTCTGGTAGGCTGGGCAAAAGCATGTTCTGGAACCACTCTTTAAATGTAGTGGCATTCATTTCCTCGTGGTAGTCATTTGTGGTTTTTGATTGAAATGCCAGTAACGCGTTCTCCACAAAGCCGTATTTTGCAGAACCTGCGTGGTATATTATCAGAAGGGCCCCCTTACCCATTGATACTTTCGACGTCGACGCTTGTGTATCATCCGTCCAAGAACGGGAAACCGTGTGATTAGCGTTTAGTCATGTCTCGTCAATGAACACGACATTATCCCAGTTATCAATATTTTTTGCTTCTCTCAAAAAACTTATCCGTTTTAAAATTATGTCGTATCGTTCTAATAAAAATTTTCTTTTGTCTGTTTTTTTATACGAAAAACCAATATCTTTTAAGATTTTGGTTAAAGCAGGTTTATCCCCGCTAAACAGTCCAGCTTCTCTTAACGATGCCAAAAGCTTCTTCCAGTTGAGATATTCATTTCTGGAATAGTAACCATATATATGATTTCTGATTGCATCGGCGTCAAAGGTGTCAATATCTGTCACGGGTTTAGTTCTACGTTTCTTCTTTGGAGTACGTAAAATATTATCTTCCGTGCCAGAAGAGTCGATCTTTTTTTATTAATATTTGTAATCGTTCGTTTGCTAACTCCAAGCGCCTGAGAGACGCGTTCTTGTACTTGTTCGACAGGTATCAGGGGTCCGCCATTTTGCCGCTCCCGCTCAAAGTAATCTTGAAGCTTGATGATTAACTCACGGGCACCACTTTTCAATGTTTGTCCACGTTTAGGCATTATTATGCACCAAAAGTAAAAAGAACGCAATACAAAACACAATCGAAGTCCGATTTAGCGCCGATGTCAGTTTGAAAAGCAGAAACAGTCCATTAAACGAAAGCCGGATAATGAAATAAAAACAGATCGAAAACACTTGAAGAACGTGGTCTATGCGCACGAAACGACAACAGACAACTGTTTTAGCGTCACAAAATGGCGGCCCATAACGCTATTTGGGGTTACCATTTTCAACCTAAATATAAAAATGCTAACGTATTCTTTTATAAAGTATAACTGTATAAGAACAGATTACGATACTGTTATTGCCTGTTATTGTTAGCACAGCACTACAAATATAAAGCGCCGACATAACCTTGTAATAGCGCAGTATAGATGTAGAAAAATATTGTTTACCAAGTTATTTGACACTCAGTTTGGAACAAAATTATAACATTCATTGATTATTGATATAATAATGTTGTTTTAATGCTCATCAATTCTTAAAACGGTAAACAACCAGCAAAAATATTTTTATCGTAACTGCAACGCCATTACAAAGTTACGTCGTCAGTTCAATCGCGACGTGTCTGGAACGCATTCTCTGAACGGCCGAACTATAACTGTGATGGATGATGGTGCCATTCACCATTTAAATATCGGTTGGTGTGAGTCTTTTTCATATACACTGGACTTAACATTTTAAATGAAACATTATATTTGAGTCCAGTTCTAGGCGAAAGGGATATAACCTTTTTAGCCTTTACTAACGTCATGGAATAAGTGGGCGTTTCAATAACTTTTAGGCTTATTAGTCGCTAATAGGTACCTTGGAAAGTACCTAGGTTTATGAGTAACGTACTCGAATAAAAATATTGCCTGTTGCATGCCTCACAACGTAAGGGAGTGCTCTACTCTCCATGTGTGGCCATACCTCAATTTTGCTACATAAAATCGTTCTCATACTCTTATCTAAACATAAAATCCATATTATTATTATTATTAACGTCACAGTAACTACAGACATTGAATTATAAGATTAGTTTATTTTCTAATTGATTCACTTTAGATTACATAACAAAAAATGTTATTGATAAAATATATGGTTAGTGCGTCGGTGAGCCTTCTCGCTCAATACAAATGTAAGCAATACTAGAGCCCAATGACTTCGTCAATCTTACTTAGCGGTACCATGTAGCGACATCTATGGAAATGTATTAAATAAAGAACGATGTATTTAGCGCGTCAAATTTTCATATCGATATACATCGCAACCGCTTCCGTAGAGATATATATATATAATAGATGTATATGTATATATATATATATATATATATATATATATATATAGATAATAGATGGCGCTAGAGTAGTCAAGTGAGCTCGGCCACGGTCCTTATTGCTTTGTAAGAGAGATATTGAGATATACTCGTATCAAATCATATAGTATTAAATAAGATTCCATATATTCTAAGGAGGATCCCTATTGAATTTTTTTATTGAACTCAAAACCGTTTAAAAGTTATTAATGAAAGTCGATCAGAGTCTTTGTTTTATTTCTTGTAAAAATTACGTCAGTATTTTTATTGTTTTCATCAGATTTAAATGAAACGGTTTTTCAACAACAACACTTTTGGGTTTTCCAAACTATTCTAAATATTATGAACATAAAACTATTTAAGTATCTCTTTTATGATTTTTTTTTTGTATTTTTTAACAAGTAAGGTTGATAAACGAGCACACAGTTAACTGATGTTAAGTAGATGTTGTGGCTCATAGAGAGTAATACATATCCTTGATTAGGAATAGAGATACGTTTTCACCCGTTTATGATGAAATGTCTCGTTACCAGAACCAGAACACAACACTCAAGGAAAAAGGAGAAAGGGGTCTCCAATTGTTTTTAATGTATATTACCATCGCTTCACCATACTATTTTTATCTTCATAAATGTCATTAGAGGATTATGAGCGTCATTTATAAATAATTTAAAAATAATCGTCAGTACTGAGTTGACATTTTATAATATTACTAGCTGGCCAGGCAGACGTTGTTCTGCCCATACCGACAACCATTTGTCATATTAAAAAATCCTTATTTTCGTAAAAAAAAATATTGAGGTCGCTTATCGGGATAAAAACTACGCTATCTGTCAAGTTGGACTAAACTGCACACAGTGTGCAAAATTTCATAAAATTAGTTTAGTAGTTTAGGGAGTTCATCGCGGACAAACAATGTGACACGTAATTTTTATATATAAAGATTATAAGATTTTATCACTAAATGTTTATAATGAGAAAACTGTAAATATTAGGTTTTGTTTTATTCGTTTAATCCGAGAATATAATTCACACTTTTGCATTAGCATCGTGTAATAACATTATAACCCTAACACACCTAACACAAAATACTTCTATTACTTGGTTTATTGGGTGACAACCTTAGGCAAGAAAAACTACGTGCCGGATCACTTTATGTGGAAATTCAAACGCTTGTGCTCACTTTATTTTACTCATTGCTATGGATAGTGGCTAAAAGAGGGGACGTGAAAGGTACAGTCGAACACATAAATGAAATCATAACTTTAAGTATAGTATCTAAAGTGAAGTTTTTGGTACGTGTTTTTCATTCTTAACTAAGTACTATACTTTACGATATGCTCGTGAACACTTTTTCTTAATCCTCTTTTGTCAAAAAAAAAGCAATTCTGCTATCAGCAATTTAACTATCTGATAATTGGTAAACAGTCATATACCAACGCTACAATTTGTCAATTGGCATGCAGTTGATTGGACTGTCTGAACATCTCATATTTTTGTAGGGGCTCGAGCTATGAGATATTGTAGT
This sequence comes from Parnassius glacialis, assembly GCA_033319125.1. Taxonomy (NCBI): domain Eukaryota; kingdom Metazoa; phylum Arthropoda; class Insecta; order Lepidoptera; family Papilionidae; genus Parnassius; species Parnassius glacialis. Next base: position 29,849,968 of record JAVANC010000022.1, on the reverse strand, counting down.
TTTTAAAACATACATTTATATGTAGCTATTACAATCTAATGTATAAAAATTTATATTTGTTTGTTCGTATTTTATGCGCTGCCATACCATTCATCAGATTGCGCTAAAACTTTGTCAACTTATTGCTTAACCATACGCGAAGTTTATAGGCATAGTTAGACCCGGTAGATGGCGCTGTTGCGGAATCCAGACGTCACCCGTGCGAAGCCGGGGCATATCGCTAGTAGTAGATAAACATTTTAATTTAAATTAAATGAATGCGAAGCAATAATGTTAACATTACCAACTCTATCCACATTTATTGATACTCAGTGCATTATATTTCTTTATAATTCCTACCTATAGACTAACAGATGCGAAACAAATTATCAATAAAAATATAATAAAATAATCGAAATTTATTTTCCGATTTGTTATACTGTAGTAAATATTTTTGGGTTTCCTTCAATTGTTTTAGCACTTAGCTATGTCGTATATCTTTTTGAACATTTTACTTTGTATATTATAATATAGTAGATCTATTAATGTAAAACAGAACCGCAACATCAACTGTTTATTTTATCAATTTTCGATTTTTTTAAAGTTACACAACATCACTTCTGCAATTCACACTCACACTCTATTTATTTGTAAGTTTCATTACATCGGTTAAGATATTGTGAAGATTCGACGAACAGACAGATAGACAGACAAAAATTATAAAAATAGTTACGCATGTTTTAAAGGTGTACGATTAACCCCCTCAGCACAACTAAAGGCATTTATTTCGATACTAGCTGTTCTCCGCGACTTCGCCCGCGTGTAATTTAGGGTTTTAAATTTTAAGCGCGGAACCCTAATTCTCTTTTTTAATTTTTTTTATAGTATAGGGTGGCAAACGAGCACACAGTCCACCTGGTGGTAAGTGGTTGCTGTGGCCCATAGACATCTACATTTATCCTCGTTTGCGAATCAAAATGCAGATGCGTTGCCACCCGTGAGGACTAAGATGGAATGCCTCATTTCCAGTAAAAAGGGTCTCCGCTTCTCTACACTCACCATACGAAACACAGCAGTGTTAAGCTGCTATTTGACGCTGGTATTCTGTGAGAGCGTGGTCCTTCTCCGGTCGAGCCGACCCATTCGTGCTACAACTATACTACTAATATAGCTGCAGCATGGCTCTACCACGTAAAAATTAATTAATTAATTAAAAGTAGCCTAAGTTACTCCTTATGACATCAGCTATCTGCCAGTGAATGTCCCGTCAAAATCGGTCCAGCCATTTCGGAGATTAGCCGGAACAAAGAGACAGACAGACAGACATTTTTTTTTAAATTATGTTTTTGTTATAAGTGTCGTATATACTTTCATGTGCATTTTGTAAAAAGCTGTTATGTTGACAACGGACACTTCAATTTTATTTAGTTGTATAAATGTCTGGCTGTAGACACATCAATTTTATTTATATGGAATAATATATATTTTTCTGGAGACGAACGTTGCTGCTGTTATACAAATGCTATTTACTATATAATAACAAAAAAATTAACGATAGAAAGCTGCGTAAACACAAATACTTACAAAGCGACCATCAAAAGTATAAACATAATAACATTAAGTTAATATAACGTCACAGTCGCATACCCTTGTTCAAAGGACATCTTATTGCCTCAGCCGTCTACCAATAGACTGTCTTTGTAAAATATAAGTAGTTGCTATCTCATTATTTCTGCCTTCTCATGTGTAAAGTACACTGGAGTTACTTTTGTGTTGTCAGTCCTTCAATGTTTTGCACTCGTAAACTTTTTGGTAAGGTACGTGAGGGGTCATTACGTTTCACGTCTCCGTATGAGCGTGGCGTGAGGTAAAGGAATTTGTAATTTTACTAAATTGGATGTTTCTTGTGTTAAACTAAGTTTTTTATAGCGATAGAAGAAACCACAATTAACTTGAAAATTATTTCTTTGGATTTTTTAATCTATTGATTATCTCGCCGTAAGAATGTTACATATTAATATTGAATGTTGAATATGTATACGTGGTAGTGCCATGCTGCAGATGTATTAGTAGTATAGTTGTAGCACGAATGGGTCGGCTCGACCGGGGAAGGACCACGCTCTCACAGAATACCAGCGTAAAATAGCAGCTTAACACTACTGTGTCTCGTATGGTGAGTGTAGAGAACCGGAGATCCTTTTCACTGGAAAATAGACATTTTGTCTTAGTCTTCACGGATGACAACGCTTCTACATTTTGATTCTTCATTGAGGATAGATGTAGATGTCTATGGGTCATAGCAACCACTTACCAACAGGTGGACTGTTTGCTCGTTTGTCACCCTATCCTATAAAAAAAAGTTTTCTTACGTTTACACTTTTTTTTAAACAAATATTGAAACAATATAGTCACGTCATCATTTTGTGTCTATAATTGACGGGGCAGGCTATGTATTTATCTCGAACAACCGACAATCGATACGGAGAAAATCGAGAGGCAACCTATACGATAAGCGGAGTTTAGTGCAGACTTCTACTGGACTGGGTCATGACCTTGTATTGTGGCATTCCTTTACATGAGACCTATTTTCAGCTGTGGACATGTGAGGAATTGTAATGATGATACACGAATAATTTGATAAACATTAGTAGCATAGGGAATAATATTGCGGCTCCCTAAATGAATGTGTTAACATATGTAAAGGCATCTCTTCCACTCGTCGTAGCTTACGTGCCCGACTAATGCTCATACTTCAGGATCGGTAGTGAGCTGGATGCAGTTTCACAGACAGTACAATCACAGTACAACAATATCAACGCTAAATAATAGTAATAATGCTACTGTAGTTACTCTTATTACTAATAACAAGGCATCCCATCTTAGGTCTCTGGGGTTACATGTCGTGTATTTTTATTATCAATAGACTACAACATCTACTTACCGTCAGGTAGACTGTGTGCTGGTCTGTCACACTTCTAAACAAAACAAGATTCAATATTTGACTATTTGTGTTTCATAAAATTCGAACCATGTCATGTAAGTTATAGATTACCTACAGGAATTATTGCGCGAAGATTCTTGCATTGAATATATATTTCTATGCATCGAAATTTATATTTTATATTTTATGACTTTCCCTGCAACTTCGCCCGCTTTTAATTATTAAGAGAAAAAAATTACTTTTTTTTCTAATTTTTTGCGCGGAACCCTAAATCTTTTTCTAAAACAAAAGTAGCATAAATTACTCCTTATAACATCAGCTGTCTGCCAGTGAAAGTCCCATTAAAATCGGTCTTGCCGTTTCGGAGATTAGTCGGAACAAACAGACAGACAGATAGACAATTTGAAAAATTGTGTTTTTTATACGTACCATATATACTTTCATATGCATTTAGTGAAAAGCTGAAACAGACACTCTAATCTTATTTATTTGTATAGATGACTAGTGTAGTCAAATGTTGTCGGTTCGTTGGTCTCCGTTAGTACCTAATTGTGTAACTTCAGAATTACATATTTCTTATGTCGATACAATGGTCCATAGCTTTCCCAGTGTCTCATAATACTAGGTTATAGTGAAGTAATTTTTTCCTTAAATATAACACAAAAATGACACATATATATATATATATACTAAATCAATAAAATATTCACAATATTATATTGAGTTAGTGTCCAAAAAGAGAAAAAACTGAACCAGATAGATGGTGTTGTCGATATTTTATATTTACACTGAAAAGTGAATTTGAATGGCTGTGAATTTTAAAGGCCGGCAACGAATCTGCAATTCCCCTGGTTCCCCTGGGTTGCGGTTGTTCATGGGCGGCGGTAGTCACTTACCATCAGGTGAGCCGCATGCTCGTTTGCCCCCTCTCCTATAAAAAAAAAGAATTCGGAATTAAAGTTATCGCGCCACTTACCGGAAAGTGTAGAAAACGTCTGCGGAGCCAGCTAGTTGTATATATTATGTACGAGTAATAGTTGTTTAACTTAATATAATATGGTATTGTAATTTTTATATAACAACTAGGTAGGTACTATACCATTAATACTTACACTTTTTTCTCTAACAGTCAGATTAAAAATAGGAACCCTTATGTAAAATCTGGAATAATATATTAGTACAAAATAATCTTGAAATTAATAATTTAAAATTAAAAATTTTGTACACCCGACTTCAATATAAATTATTAAGAATAACTCAAAAACCTTGTCAGACCTTGATAAAATTTATATGGGACCACATGTTGTGAAGCACCAGCTTTCAATTAAAAAAATCAGTTCACCCAGTAAAAAGTTATGAGGTAACGCACATAAAAAATAGTATATAGTGTATATAATAGTACATATATTCGAATTGAGTAAGTCCTTTTTGAAGTCGGTATAAAATAAGAGAATATATTGTTAAAAACTCTCAAAAAAGAATTAAATAATCAGGACTACTTTCTATTCTGTGACGATACTTACGAGTAGTTACGTAACGCACCTCAAATTATTAAGTTTTCATTTAAACTTATAAGAAATTTGGGTTATATTCCAATTAGATTTGAGGCGTATGTCTGGAATACGTAAAGACATCGACCCTACTAGACAAACGAGGTTTATTCTTATATGACATTGCTCAAATTAATGCGTATAAAATGAAATTACCTTTTTGAGGTTAACTTTCTCATTTTAGAAATTACACATATGTACATTGCTAGATTCCTAGGTAATTATCACTAATAACATACATACATATAATCACGCCTCTTTCCCGTAGGGGTAGGCAGAGACCACTTCTTTCCACTTGCTACGATTCTTACATATTTGTTTCGCTTCGTCCACTTTCATTATTCCCTTCATACATGCTCTTCGGTTTAGGGTACTCTTGACCTAGCCTTTTTTCAAGACGCCTTTGATTTGATCTAGAAACGACCGCCTAGGTCTACAACTTCCAACACTTTCATTCACACTCGCCTTGTACACCTTTTTCGTCAAACGTTCTTCATTCATTCTCTCGATATGGCCATGGCCATGGCCTAATAACCCATGACCTTATCTTCGAACAGTTATCCTTTTTCTCTATCTTTATCAGCCTCACTGCCAGACATGGGTTTCCCCCATTATACGCTTTCCCCGTTTGAAAAATGGCGATCACAGTTTGAGATGTTTCGTTACTTTAAAGTTGTTCCCGTCGCCGTATAAGTATTTACATATTACATAATATACTAACATCTTGAATATACCAGATGGAATAGCGTCACCTATTGGTTATGAGTCATCAGGTCTTTCAGACATTTTCCATAGATGTCTCTTAGGATACCCATGAGATGAATCGGGATATAGGATACTATAACGGCGCCAGCCGGCGTTGGATGTTGAGGTCTATAAACAAAATATTTTATATATTAAAGCAACAAAAAAAATATTGCATAAGTTGTGACCGTATCTAGAAGTGGTAGAACCACGTTGCAGCTATAGTATGATTGTAGCATGAATGGGGAACGCTCTCACAGAATACCAGCGTGAAACTGCAGAATAATTCTGCTGTGTTTCGTACAGTGAGTGTAGAAACTGGAAACCTTTTTTACTGGAAACTAGGCATTCTATTTTAGTCATCAGTAGTGACAACGCATCTGAATTTTCATTCTTAATTGAGGATAAATATGGGTGTCCATGGGCCACAGCATCCACTTACCATCGAATGGACTCCGATCGTGTGCTCGTTTGTCACCCTTTTTCTATAAAAAATCAAACGCTTCCTGCGGTCATATTTTAAAAAAAGTTAGCACCAACGCTAGGATTAGATATCTCCCATATCTTGGAGGCGTTTTACATACATAAAATGCACATGGACAAGCATTCAAATGTAAAACAACTAAGGTACGTGAGGGTAATATGGTCACCTTAAGCTTTGCCGCCTTATAAAACCAAAAGTAGGAGGACGACAGAGACAGAAACATAATGTCGTATACTATAACTAATATAGAAAAAAATAATAAACAAGCCTTGGCAATAATTAGCAACACTTCGAAAAATGAACTTATAAAAAACTAACTATAGTACGTGAGGGTAATATGGTCATCCGGTTAATATGGTCACTTTCTTATAACTCAAAAACTACAGCGTCGTTTGCATAGAACGCTCTGTGATACGATAGCTCTTGATCAGTCTATCAAATAATAAAGGGTCAAAAAGGCGCTCCTTTATCGAAACCATTTTGACAGTTGATATTATTGTAAATATTTTAGTCGATTTTTGTATTGTGTAGTGTAATTAGTTTTTTTTAAGTAGATTTTTCGAAGTGTTCCTAATTATTTCCAAAGCTTGTTTGCAATTTTTTCTGAATATATTAGTTATAGTATACGACTTTGTGTTTTTGTCTCTGTTCGCCTCCTAATTTTGGTTTTATAGGGCGATAAAGCTTAATGTGACCATATTACCCTCACGTACTTACTATAATATCAACTATCAAAATGGCGTCGAAAAAGCGGCGGCATTTTGACCCTTTATTATTTGAATGACTGATGAAGAGCTATCGTATCATAAAGCCATCTATGCAAATTAGGCTGTAGTTTATGAGTTATAAGAAAGTGACCATATTAACTGGATGACCATATTACCCTCACCTACTCTATTTGTAGCGCGGGATTAGAACACACGACTTGCAGCGCTGAGATCAAACACGAAGTCACTGCGCAATGAAGACGTCAAGTCTTTATGTCTAGTCAGTTTATGTGAACTGTAATGCATCTTTTAAGTTTGTCCTGACTACGAAGAAGGAAATGAAGCCTTAATTAACGTTTCACAGATTTACGGAGATGTAAATCAGGAATGATTTGATTGTTTTAGTTGTAGAAAAAGTTTTATGAAACGAAAATTTAACCTAACAAAGTATAATGCGTTTTTTAAAATAATATATTGTATTATTTTTAGCAAGAAAGAGCTATGTTTTTGTACATGGCATTAATTAATTATGACATAAATTTAATGTAATAAATTTTACCGTCTATATAAATAACCTTTTCTAATCCTTTGTGTAACAAAAATAGATAATATGTTCATTCAAATGGCACATAATGGTCCCTTGTATGGCAGGGGGCGACGCGGCGTGGGTGGAGCGGGAGCGAGAGCTGTGTGCGAGCGACACGACAAATCCTAATAGTCGGACATTAGAATGGCGTCACAGTTAAGGACATTGCTTAACGACTGTGTAAATGCATTTGCCATAGCACGTGTGTATACGTTTTTAAATTAGATTTTGCTTTGTCGTGGTAAAGTGGTGGTAATTCTGATTTAAAGAAGTATACACACATGCTATGATAAATGTGAAGAATAAGGTAACCTTACTATTGACGTTGTGGTCCTGGGGTAGAACCCAATATTTTCGCAGAAATATCCACTAACTAGCAGTTTTTTAGTATGGAAATATAAAGATTGTTCACTTGTGTGATACTGTGTCTTATGCCTTAGTGCCTCTGTTTTCGAGTACATTTGGCATTAATAATAGGCTTAGTTCCTGGGTAGTAGTAGGTACAAATTAAGGATTTTTTTAGGTCTGATGTCACTTTTTAAAATGCGTCTCATACCTAATAAGATTCCTTGGAGATGAAACGATTAAACAAACTCTATTTCAAATACGCCTTATTAGCATGATTTGTATGTGTGATAATGATGATGTATGCATGCAGGTATGTGTGTGTGAATGTAATGGAATTTTATAATACAGTTTTCACCCACTTCAAAAAGTCTGAATATTCTGAAAATTTCCAGACATAATATGTGTACCTGTAAAAATAATGTAAAATGTAGTTCTCACTAGGTTTATCTCAGCTCATGATCTATGCGTCTGGTTTTAGTGTTTTTCAACCTTGAATATTATTTTATAATTAGTATTTACAACCATTTATAACAGTGGTAGAGCCACGCGGCACTTGTGTTGTCGCATGGATGGGCCGGCTCGAACCGGGGTGGTACCACGACCTCACAGAATACCAGCGTGAAGTAGAGGTTTACCTCTGCGTTTCGCTTGGTGAGTGCAGGTGGCCGGAGGCCCTTTTTACTGGAAATGAGGCATTCCATCTTAATCCACACGGGTGACAACGCATCTACATTTTGATTCGCAAACGAGGATAGATGTAGATGTCTATGGGCCGCAGCAACCACTTACCATCAGGTGGACTGTGTGCCCGTTTGTCACCCTTATCCTATAAAAAAAACAAGAATTATAGAATTAAGGTAATTTAAAAAAAATCAATTCAATAGATTTGCAACTGAAAGTAAGTTCTTTAAATAAAATAACATTAAATGTATCGCAAGCCCGAGCGGACCGGACTCCACGAGCAGCTTATTGTTCAAAAGTGTCATGTATGTGTCGTCCAGATAACTTTCGATAGTATTAAAAAGTTGTTACAGTGGTCAACATAAGTCAAGACAATATGATGCCCATGTTGACAACATTAATTATATAACATAACATGTATTAGTGAGACAAATGTGAGAGAAGAGGTATAACACGTTTGTAAGAGATCTAGTATGACAATCATTATAGTTGCAGATAAAGCACTTTCTTCTTGATGTTTCAAAGCCTTAAAGGGGCAAGATAGTAAACGATCATCACGCTTAGCAGGTGAACCCATGATAGCAGTACAGATCGTCAGTCTATCTACCACGCGTGACTATCAAAGCAAATCCTCTACAACGAGGAAAGTCCATGTCTATCAGTGGACTTTTCCAAGCTGATTGGTCTTATAGAAGAAAAGTATTTAAAATCTTAAGTATTAGAGAATTGTTCATATTCCCAAAAACTCATTCTTACAACATTTATATTCCACGGCTGTACAATTTCCTTTCCCAAGTTTGAGTCTACTCCGCATTCCCGATCTGAGAGCTTTACAGGCATAAAATTCTTATCACTATCACTACAGTCCATCACAAGTTCACTGCTGAATATAGGCCTCACCCATAGCTTCCCTCAAAATACGTTTCTGAACCACCTGTATCTATCAATTTTCTGCATCAGGTCACACATTCCACCTAGTGGTCGCCCAACAATGCGCATACCAGTGCGAGGCTATCACACTAAACCTTTCTTCTCCATCTCTTGATCGGTTCTCTTGTTCTTTTGCGTAAATCCCCAATGTGGATGTTATTACGCAGATAAATTCCAATCATAACCCTATTCATCGCACGCTCAGGGACTTTGAGCTTCCTCATACCAGCAGTGAAGGACCACGTTTCAATGCCGAATTGCGAAGAAATTCCGAAGAGGTTGCCTATTACGACACCCACGCGATTCTATGGGTTAGGGGATTCTCTAACGCCGCCGCTACTCGGCAATATTCGGTTTGTTCGTAGCTTACGAGGGATAATACTAGTAACAAACACTCTTAATTTTATTAAACTAAAGTTACGTTGCAACCGTTGTAAAAATAACTATTATTTTAATTTTATTATTCTGTTATGTGGATGCTGCTGTGGCCTATTAATATCTAAATTTTTACTCTTTTTTGATTTTAAGAGTCACATATATCGCTGTGATGAGCACAGGTCTGAGTACTTATTGATTTTCAAGCAGGAATGAGTCCAGAGTCCCCATTGCGAATTAGCGGCCTTTATATGCTCCCGAAATATTTTTAATTTTTTATTCGTGCAGGTTTTCTCACGATGTTTACCTTCATCACAGAGACCGTTGACCATTGAAAATGGCAATTAACAGTTTGATTGATGCTGACGGAGATCGCACTATGGTTGGTCGTGTGCTATGAAATTTAATGCGATTACTATAAGTGAATATGCCTGCACTATCATAGTTCAATTTTAAACTTGATTATTAAACCGTCTGATACTGCCATTGTCAATTCGTTTGCCCAGGGTGGCTATTAAGGCATATTTTAACTAAAACAGGAGCGGCCCATGTTTAGCTGTGAGCTTGATGGGCTGATGAAAAAAAAGTTAACGCTAAATGACGTTTGCTAACCTGCTAAAACAGCATAAAGTTTTAGCGGTTTAGCAAATTTCATTATTTTCTCACTCCATACTTCTTGTTAATGAGAGTAGGATATAACCAGCTGTGGAAGGGTTTAATAAAAGGATTAATTCGTCTCATTTTTTAGTAAATATGATGAGGACTGTGCTGCGATATATATTGAGATTGTGTAGGCTGAAACTTTACTAAATGACTATAACCATTTCTGGAAGATATGGAGCAACTAATTCGCTGCGCTGATTCAGGACGTCTTGGTGGACTTCACATCATGTCCTTGGAATATTTTAGAAACCGAAACGTGGTAAATAATTACTTAAAATTGTTGTTAACAATGGCATTGGTGCATCGCATCGTATCGTGCTCGCGTTAAGTTACTTAGCTCCTGAGTTACGGCTCTGCTACTGGTTTAGTCTGTTAAATGTGTATCTGTGGATTTATTTTATATATACATATTTAGGTAATTAAAACCGTAGCGTAATTTACATTATCGACATAAATACATAGATTAATTAACAAAAAGAGCCCACATAGGCCCGTTCGGATTGCGGGCGCCGAGTCCGCCCAATGATTAACGAGCATCTTTCCGGCCCCACGTCACATGATTAATACGTAACGGCGCATTGTGGCTCTTTGTAGATGTGCGGCGACTGCCAGCGACATATAGACGTGCTTCCATATAAATATAGATAAAGTAATGTATCTGTATCGAACAGGTCTCTGCAAAATTCACAAGTTTCTATAACGTGAAATCTTTTCGCCTATTCATACTAAATTGTTAGTGTTATGTTTTTCATTTATTACTCTCTTTTTAAATAGAACTAATCATCAATAATGTTTTAAGTGGTAAAGTCACGACGCTGTAGTTATATTACGACATCAGCATCGCTCTCACAGAAAACAAGCTTTAAAGAAGCAGCATAATACCGCTGTTTCGTATGTTGGGTAACAAGAACCGAATACCCTCTTAACTAGTAACGATGAATTCCATCTTTGTTTTCAAGGGCCGTGTAGTGGCGGTGTAAGAATATCCACTATCCCATATCATCCCGTGGGTGTCGAAGAGGTGACAGATAAAACAAACCGGGAGATACGCAACAGCGTTTTCCTAATAACGACTAAAGTTAAAAAAAAAACTGCGCTACTGATTTGTAGTCCATGCAAATACTTGTTCCGGACCGAAATCAAACCCACTGTATAGTACATAATAAAATAATTAACATGTATGGCTTGCATTCAGAATCAGAAAAAACGGGGACACTTAATGAGCATTTCGATCAAGAAAACAAAAATTATCGAAAATTGGGATTTGAAATTCGAATCAGTAACTTAAGAAGTCAGATAACATTGTTCTCTATTTCTTTCCTATTTAAAGTGACTAACATGGACATACGGCGTACAGCAGCTGATATATATATTTATTTATATTGTACTCTTTATTTATTATTAAATTGCAGAAACATTGTTATCTCTTAAGCTGTTACCGTTCCAGCCCATAGATTACTTCATAGGGAGGATATTTGCCATAGTTGCCATGCTTGGCAAGCGGGTTGGCAATCACAGTTTGTTTTTTTTATTTTTAGTCATTATTAGAAAGATCTGCCCATCTCCTGATTTGTTTTCCTCTGTCGCGTCTTACGACACCCAGGGGATGATATGGAATAGTGGATATTCTTACATCGTTGTTACATGGCACTCTCAGATACGTAAAACTGATGAAAGTAATGTTGAAAATCCAAATGCAATTTTTTTTAATTGATATGTATTTTATATATTTTTTTATTAGATATAGATAATAATCATTATTTTTCATGTAAAACAACGTTGATAAAAATAATTTGTAATAAAAATACTTCCCAAAAATATTTCGTGACAACCCAAAAATAATGTTTACAAGTTTGTGAAGGTAAGGAGTTTTGACTTCTGATGTGTAGTCCTACGTCTGAGAGTTTTTTATAATTATTTTAAATCGATATCAGGAAGACGTTGAGTCTGTCGCTTCTTACAACACCCACGGGGTAGTGGATAATCTTACATTGCCACTACTGGCCATTTGTCCATGTCAATTTATAAATTATGTAAAACGTTTAATATTTTTTTACAAATGAAAACAATATGTATTATAACATTTATACAATATTTTTTTATAGAATAAAGGTGACAAAGAGCACACATTCCACCTGATGGTAAGTGGATGCTGAGGTCCATAGACATCTTACATTTATCCTCGATTAGGAATCGAAAGGCAGAATTCTTGTCACCCCTGAGGACTAAGATGGAATGCCTCGTACACTCACCATACCAAACACAGCAGCATTAAGCTGTTATTTCATGCTGGTATTCTGTGTGAGCGTGGCCATACCATAATTATCTTCTTTTTGTAAGTGAAAATCATATCAGCTATAAATGTTTATAAAAATCTACACCTTTTATACCATTACCAATAATACTATCTGTTAACTAGCATAATCTGTTACATGATAAATATAGAAGTACGTATATATGTAATATTATAAATAATTTTGAAAATAACCACATAACAAAACTTTTAATGCATAACTAATTCTTGCACATGCTTTTCTAGGTGGCAGTTTCGGGGGACGAGAAATGGGATGGGCGGTGAGGTCAACCCCCTTTCAGCCCGCGGGAGGAATTTTGGCGGTTGACATTCCGCCTGGTCATTCCCAGAGTCATAATTTTCTGGAGACAGACAGGACGTATGAAAGTAATTGTTTGTGAAGGTGAAGGAATTTGCACTCGCAAAATGGTGTTTTTATAAAAATATGTAACTAAAACTAAACTAAAACTAATTATTTGTTATCAAAAGTAAACGAATTGTATTATCAATTTTGTATTTTTTGTGTGTATTTTTATTTTTATTATCTAGGAAGGCTCAAGACTGTTTTGTGACCGTTCTTAGGGGAGATATGTATACTGTAGCAGCCTTTTTACAATTACCGTTACAGCTTTCGTACGTGGTAGAGCCACGCTGCAGCTTTACTAGTGGTATATAGTTGCAGCATGAATGGGTCGGCTCGACCGGGGTAGGACCACGCTCTCACAGAATACCAGCATAAAATAGCAGCTTCATGCTGCTGTGTCTCGTACGGTGAGTGTAGAGAACCGGAGACCCTTTTTACTGGAAACTAGGCATTCCATCTTAGTCCTCAGGGGTGACAACGCATCTGCATTTTGATTCTTGATCGAGGATAAATGTAGATGTTTATGGGACACAGCCTCCACTTACCATCAGGTGGACTGTGTTGTTCGTTTTTTACCCTTATACTATAAACGTCTACTAAAGTCCACTGCTGAACATACGCCTCCCACATAGATTACCTTATATGGGGTATATTTTTTATAGTTGCCTCGCTTGGCAACTACAGTTTTTTTTATTTTTAGTCTTTATTAGGAAAACGCTGCTGCCCATTTCCTGATTTGTATCCTCCTGTCGCTTCTTATGACACCCTTGGGATGATATTGGGTAGTGGATATTCGTCACTACACGGCCTTGTGAGGGGTTGTAAAGATTATTATGATAACGTGCGATGAAAATGGAAAATTATTCAGCTTCAGTGTCAGAAACACTAATGACACAAATGGCTTACACCCTAACATCTGGAAATTTACATTTCTGCACATGATTTTGTTAATTTGAATAATAGAATACAACGACGCAGTTACCATAATGTTATATGTCTGTACGCAAATGTGTATTATCTTCTTTATATATAAAAATTACGTGTCACGTTGTTTGTCCGCGATGAACTCCGAAACTATTGAACTGATTTCAATGAAATTTTGTACACTGTGTGCAGTTTGGTCCAACTTGAGAGATAGGATACTTTTTATCCGGATAAGTGACCTTCAATATTTTTTTATTGCGAATTTAAGGATTTTTTCATAGGAAGGTTGTCGGAAAAGGCAGAACAACGTCTGCCTGGCCAGCTAGTACATATATAAAATGTATATAAGACACATTTAGTTTTTTCGGCTATAAAAAAGTCGGTCGCTCATGCTCATCGTTCCTAATTACATGCATATTGATTTATCTTGCGTTCGTATTGGCGATTTTATTTCAATTCATTCATTCATTACAGCCTAGTAAAGTTTACTGCTGAAGATAGTCCACCTCATGGTTTGCCTGATAAAAGAGATATTTTGCCATATTTGCCACGTTTGGCAGGCAGATGACAACCGATGTTCCTTATTTTATAGTTATTATTAGAAAGACACTGTTACCCATCTCCTGGTTCGTTTGCCTCTATTCTGACGACATCCACGAGACGATATCGTGTAGTAGATATTGTCGTGAAGCGACAATTAAAGAAAAGAAAAAATATAACCTAACCTAAGAACAGCAAAACAACAAAAGTACCTAGACCAAGAAAATAATATATTTAAAGTTTTAGAAAAGTATTTACAACTTTATAAAAAAAATGAAATATGAAGATGATGGATGAAATGAGATTACAATTAGGTTTTAAAAAAATAAAGATAGGAGAATAGGACAATATAGTTTTATAGTGGAGCCTGGAGCCTCGCTGCTTTTGTAGAAATAGGCACACGCAGAGCTTGAGGTTTCTCAGCGGCGACGGCACGCAGCGCCTGGACTGGGCACACGCAGCGTCCGGAGCCGGCGCACGTAGCGCCTGGGGTAGGTGCGCTTAGTACTTGGAGAAGTAGTCGCCGCGCCCAGAGGTAGCGCGGGCAGTAGGTGCACTCGGCGCCTGAAGCAAGCAGTCGTAGCGTGCCCGAAGGTAGTGCGGGCAGTAGGTGCACTCAGCGCCTGGAGCAAGCAGTCGTAGCGTGCCCGAAGGTAGTGTGGCCCCGCGCTTGAAGCAGACTGCCGACGAATTCGGATGTAGATGGAGGCTTGCAGGATCCCGGGGCAATGCGGCCCCGGGATAAGGCCTTTAGTAGATGCTTCTCCTTTGAGAACTGAAGCGAGACTGTCCTGTATTCTCCAATTGCTCGGCTTTTATACCTTTTTAGAGAGAACGAGAAATTATTTAAATTAAAACGAAATTTATTGTAAATGACCTACAGCCAAAGAGTATTTATGTAGAAAGAACATCATACCAGAGACGAATTTGAATAAAAGTTACCATAACAACGACATAAATAATAGTTGTCATATTTAGCAATTTTTGGTTTTTGGACTATTATTAAGAAACTATTACATTTTAGTAAGAAATGAGATATTATTCACATAGGAAAAACTAATGCACGGCAGCGTGCACGAAGCCTGAAATTGTAGAGTTACAGAGAATTCAATAAAAGACCAAAAAAGGTAAGACTCCATTGACAGCTATTTTAAAAGTCCTAAATAGTGTGAAAATACGCAGTAAAATGATGTGTTATTGTGTAAAAACGTTACAGGATCCTATATAAATAAAGGTGATGCAAAATATAAATGCAGAAAATCAAAAACAGAATGAAAAAAATAGTATAAAGTGATGCAAAACATGAATGCAGAATATCAAAACAGAATGGAGAATTAGTGTACAATGAAATGTAAGTAGCATAACACTACAATATTCTTACACTTCCACTTGACGGTCAATTTGATTTCAATATTTGGCTATATTTTTTATGGAGTTATTATGGTAATTGGTGAGTTCAATCTGGTTACCTTGTCAGCCTCGAACACAGGCGCAATGAAGTCTGACTTTCGGTAGGTATTCTACTAATACATTGCGGGGAGTGTGCGCAGGAATTACGAGACTTGATTCCTCGCTCTCCCTTCAACCATCAGAAAACAGACGCTCAGCAAATCTCCACCCATTCGAAGTCCAACTTGGACCAAACGGTTTGCTCCGTCGTTCGTAATGTGTATAGCAATGGTGAGAAATAATTTTTCAGCCAATTACAGCGTGGGTCTCATTGAAGCAAGGGTGAATAGGCTTCAATGCACTTTACCATTATTAGCTACATCACCACTTACCATCGGTTGGTATAGTAGTTAAGCACAGCAATTATATTAGATGAAAAATATGTTATAGGTACTTAATATAAATTAGGGTTTTTGT
Organism: Parnassius glacialis; assembly: GCA_033319125.1. NCBI lineage: Eukaryota > Metazoa > Arthropoda > Insecta > Lepidoptera > Papilionidae > Parnassius > Parnassius glacialis. The sequence goes on along the minus strand of JAVANC010000022.1, from coordinate 29,833,993 downwards.
AAATAAGTGGTCTATTTACTGGTTGAAAATTATGAAGACTAAAGGAAAGAAATGTTACGTAAAATGTATTTTGTTTTTGAAGGCAAAAAGTAGGTTTATTAGTTGACGTGAAACATGCGTGTATACATTTGAGTTCCTATTTACGTTTTTATAGACTGTCTTAGCGAGTTTATTATTGTAATATTCATGAAAACGTGGTATAAAAGGTCGCAGTAAAATCACCTAAGAGGACACAAAATACGGTTACGACTGTATTCGACGGAAATGGTTCATGTGGTCAATAAATGTGTGACACGATGCCGCCTCCCTGTTATTTTTATTTTTATTTGGATCATTTGATTCCGACGTATAGAAACTACGGTTTTAATAGATAATAAATCTATGTGCTTACTACTTCATATGGATTCTACAAAATTGATTTTTTGAAACTAAATTGCATTAATGGTCGCAGAGACCTGGTGCTGCAGCAGATATCGTTGAGGACGGATCTAAATTAATATTTTGTATCTACTAAAGCGAGGATTTTTTTAGCGCTCCCATGCATATTTGTCAAGCACGAAGTTAGCGTGCCTCATGCGGTGCACGAAGTTACTTTATTTAAAACATTTTTGGTTATTATCAGAATATAAATGATCTAAATAAATAAATAATGTAATTCAATTATATGACTTTCATATTATCTAAAAATATTATATGGTACGCTTAAAGAACGACAATTCGAATGATTTTTCTATGCGATTAAATTATTTTTTATCTGATTTTTTTTATCTTATTTATTTTTATTATTAAAGTATTTTAAAAATTAATTCGATTAAGAATTTAAATAAGCATATCTATTCTAGAACTATCAATTCTCGGTGCGAAATAGCAATTCTCGTGCGCTAAGTCATGCCTAAAATATAATATTTTTTCCCAACATGGCCAGGCAATTTTAAGGTGAAGTTGGAATTTCGTCCCCGTACATATGCAAGACGCTTTATGCAACGAACTTGTTTCTGTCGCGGTGGATTGGTGTAGAGATAGTCTAATTTGAAACTGCACGCGTTTCCCTTGTATATTTAGTCACATTTACCACTTGCCATCTTTTATGTTTTAGTAGTTTTTAACAATTTTTCTATACATAACATGAAAAAATGTTAAAATTTACTAAAAGTAGAAGGAAAAAGCGTTCAATTTTAAATTGAACAATCTCTAACATATTGAGCTTATGGACGTTATGAAAAAAATTAGATTTTTTTCTTCAACTCATGGCATAAGTTTAGAATAATTAATTTTTCGGTAGGAATTCTCTACTTTCCTTTAAGCAATATAGTTATGGATTCTTATTAAATATACATATAGATTCAAATAATTAACTTGGATGCTTTAATGCTGCAAATGTATTTATCTACATTTATAATTATCGACGAGCACTTTGAGAACTTTAACCGAGCTCTGGGTTTGAATTCTATCCGGAGATAATATTTGTATAATAATTTAAAATTAAAAATTCTATTTAAATTATTAAGAATAACTCAAACACTATTGGTCCTACGTTGTTCAATGACTATTGGTCTGACCTTGATCAAATTCATATGGGACCACATGTGAAGCACCAGCTTGCAAACAAAAAATGAATCATCGAAATCGGTTCACCCAGTAAGAAGTTATGAGGTAATTAACACATAAAAACAACATAGAGTCGAATTGAGTAACGGCTCCTCTTTCAAGTCGGTAGAAAACGTAAATGATTGCACATCGCGCCTTATTTGTTTTGTAATGGCGAAACATGGGTTGCTGCCGCCAAAAATGCCACACCTCGCTTCATCCGCCATTTTTGCTGTTTGTGGTTGCCAACCCGAATGACGATGAAGCAATCTATGAGGCCTATGTTCGGCAGTGGACTTTTAATAGGCTGTAATGTTATACTTATTTTCTATCCTAGGCAATTGTGTGTGTGCAGATTATCCCTATCTTCAGAACGTTCAATAGTAGTGTTTATTAAATCTTTAATACTCAGCAATTTCATGCTCCGAAGTTACTTTACACTTCTTTTGAAATTTTTACTGCAATCATTTTAAATGTTAAGGCGAGGAGCTGACGTTTCTTTCCCAAATTGTCGCCTCATGGAGTCACAGCTGTTACACAGAAATATAGTCACTCTACTACGTTTTCTAGTATATATTCCGTAATTAATGAATTTCTTGAAATAAGCACTAAAATAATTTTCAATATCAATTCAGTATTATGCGCATATAATCAAAATTTAACGCATTTGCTGCTCCACATAGCAAGGGGACGTGTGAAGCTACAAACATTTCCAGCTACCCTCATCTTCTTCTATGCTAATAGTATTCCTCTCATGGAATTTTGATGCTTACTATTTCGCATGGTCATTGCCATTTCCACAGTTTCAGACCGTACCCTCCGGTCAGGTTTACCTTAATATGGAACAGGATTTTTCAAATTAATATTTTGAATTAAAAGTAACAGTTTCAGAATTACTTCTGTAACAGAAACTTAAAATGTAATTATTAACACACACTGTTTTTCTATATCAAAACATTTATATAATCGTTATAAACAATACAAGGGTCGTGGTCAGGTCGTAGTCAGGGCCTAAACGCTCGAACCCGAGCTCAGTCGCCGTATTTAAAAATAATTTATGTTTTTGAACATTACTCATACTTAATAATTTTTCTTCTGTCTTTATACTAAAGTAAGTAAATACCTACTACTATTACCTACATTTGTGAATATTTCTAAAGATTTTTGTGATATTTTTGGAGTGACTGTATTCTGGATCAAGTTTTGCGGAATTTGACACGGAACATCAAAAAATTGTTTAGAGAAAGCATTGAGTCAATAAGTAAAGATTTTCTCAATTTCACACCCAATGCCTTTGAAAGCGCATAAGAACGCTGGTCCTGCACCTGATATCTTTCCGGTCATATCGAATTGCCGTTCCGTCGGATAATGACAGTGAGGGAATAGAGAGTGCATCTATATCTGCGCATACACTCGTGCCTATAATTCGGTCCTGCGCTGATGAATGGCTAGTCTCCGTTGAGACCAGCCGCCATCGAAATGCGATATGGCGGTCTTTGTATAATATAACGAGTTAATTTATATATTTTTTTATGACTAGTATCAAATATTTCATTGATGTAGTTTGAAGTATATTTTGTTTTCTATACTTATTCCAAATAAAACCTTACCCACTTTTTCTAAATGTGAAATTATTGAAAAGTGTTTATGAAGCCTATTCACTACTAATAGGTACCTATTTATATCAAAAAGTCCATCTCCATATTAACCTTCGAAGATATGCGTAGAATGCGGCTCCGTAGTGGATATTTTACGCGACTCGTTTTAAGAGGCTGTAAAACATTAAACGAATAATTATGCGTCATAATTATATAAGTTTCTCGACGTAATGCATGCAATTCTGCGTAATGTGCTTACAATATAAACTTGATGAATTATCTCATGCATTGCAGTTTCTAGGTATCTCTAGGTAAAAATCTCTAGGTAAAGTGATAACATTTAAAAAAATATACTGTCGCAAAAAGTAGCATGTAGCAAAAAAGGGGCTCCGGTTCTCTACACTCACCATACGAAACACAGCAGCGTTATGCTGCTATTTTACGCTGGTATTCTGTGAGAGCGTGGTCCTTCCCCGGTCGAGCCGACCCATTCGTGCTACAACTATACTACTAATATAGCTGGGTAGGACCACGTTCTCACAGAATACCAGCGAAAAATAGCAGCTTAATGCTGCTGTGTTTCATATGGTGAGTGTAGAGAACCGGAGACCCTTTTTACTGGAAACGAGGCATACCATTTCAGTCTTCAGTGGTGACAACGCATCTGCATTTTAATTCTCAATTGAGGATAAATATAGATGTCTATGGGTCACAGCATTCACTCACCATCAGGTGTACTGGGTGCTCGTTTGCCACCCTTATTATATAAATAAATGGAATCAGAGTCAAAGGTGCTCATGTCTGGTACTGAGATCGTCAATCGGTTTGTCAAGCGAGACATTGAAGGGAAGTATGAAATCCTTCCTAAAAGGACGAAGGCCTACGTCCAAAAGTGCACTTTTATGTGCTGTTGATGAAAAAGACGCTACAATGATATTTCTTTTTACTATATTTGAGCGAGATAACTATGTTTTATAAGTAATTCTCCCTTTGAATCCAATCACCGCCGCGTTTAATCAAGTGTGTGAAAGATAACAAAGTGCTACAAATGTACAAATACAGAGGCATCAATCATCCTCACCTACCCGAACCACCGAACTGCTCATGCGATAGCAACGGGAATACACTAGGTAGGGATTAAAAAGGTTTAAAAAAATATCGGTTAGCAATTCATTATTTTGCGGTTCTAATGCTAGTACCAAATTTCATTTTAAGAAGTGACAGTCAAGACAAAATAAAACTAAAAAGGCTCCTTCGTTCGACTATAATTTTTGCTTATTTAGAAACTGTATCATAAAACTTATATTTTAACTGAAATCAAATCTGGAACCTTAAATGAAAAATGGTAATGGAATTCGGAACTTGCTTTTAATCCCTAACGCTAGGATGCAGCGTAAGAGAAACTCAAATATACCAGAAAACTAATAACAATATTATTGCACTGACATTGACTTTGACTAGGATTCGAACTCAAAACCCCACGCCAAGCCATTCGGTACGTGATTTGGATCACAAAATCAGTTTTCTATGTCTTCTATTTTAAGACTTATAAATATGCATTTTATTTATATTTTCATAGTTGATCGAAGATGCATTTAGTATAAAAATATTGGTTAGCACTTTTAATACTAGAGTAATAACGCATCTAATATGAAATTGTAGGGTCTAATATTCCCGCAACCCTATAATATATTATTCACCCATATTTTTGACAAACGGCATCCGTAAACAAAATGGCGCACAACGTTCGGCCAGACTAATTCCGTAGAAACCTTCGCTGCGCCCGTACTAAATCACTGTACCTATTATGTACCTTACAGAGCCGCATCCAACACGGGTGTCCATGTAAAGCCACTGCGGACATACGTATAAATATTCTAAATATATCTAAAATTTCGTACCTCCCCGTCGCATTATTATTAACCACAAATATGACTTAACAGGCAATTTAATTTCAATTTTATTAACCTAAAATTAAGGCTGGGAAAGCACTGTACAGTGTGAGGAGTTAGGGCATTTTTGTTATTGGCAAAGCAATCCTTACAATCCTTTCTGTTAAACTATTCTCTTTGAATAATTGCCGCGTGGACCTGAAGGGTTAAAGCGCATATTCATGCTCTGTCCTAACCATTGTGGTTAGGGTCTAGCCGTCTGTGTACAGCATGTGTGCGATTATGTTTTATAACCATGTATTCTCTACGAAATGAACATTTTCTTTTTATGAAAGTAATTAGTTCACACGCTTACAAAAACTTAAAAATGAAAATTTTAACGTAAGTAAGACTGGGTTTTGTTGTAATTTTCTATTTTCTTGCTACTTAATTACTGAGAATTAAAAAATAAAAGTTTCATTAATGAAATAAGAAAAACTTATATAGAAAAGGTGTAAGACAATTTTAAAATTACTAAAAATTTTATCTAGTAAATTAATTAAAATTATCATATCATAGTTATAAATAATTATGTTCTTTAAAGAATAGGATTGATAAACTAGCACACGGTCCCCCGATAGTAAGAGGGTGCTGTGACCCATAGACATCGACATCTATCCTCGATTAAAAATCAAAATGCAGAATGGTTTGTCCTTCCAGAGGACTAAGATAGAATACCTCGTTTCCAGTACAAATGGAACGCCTCGTTTCCGGTTCCTTACATTTACCAAAGAAAACAGCAGCATTAAGCTGGTATTTTGTGAATCCGTGGTCGAGCCGATCCATTTGTGCTACAACCATAATATAGCTGCAGCGTGACTCTTCCACATATAAGCTTTTGTTTCGCTTAACTTACTAATAGTTTATCGTTTGTTCACGTGTAGTTTGTTTACATTACTTTTAATTGAAAGTTAGAGTAACTCTACTCGTATAATTAAGGTTGATTGAATAAGGTTATTATTGTCTTATTTAAACACACAGTGGTAGAGCCACGCGGCAGCTTTTGCTGTCGCACGGATGGGCCGGACAGAATACCAGCGTGAAGTAGAGGTTTACCTCTGCGTTTCGCTTGGTGAGTGCAGGTGGCCGGAGGCCCTTTTTACTGGAAATAAGGCATTCCATCTTAGTCCTCACGGGTGACGACGCATCTGCATTTAGATTCCTTATTGAGGATGGATGTAGATGTCTATGGGTCAGAGCAACCACATACCATCAGGTGGACTGTGTGCTCGTTTGTCACCCTATCCTATTAAAAAATATGTAACATTACTTTTTAACCGACTTCAAAAAGGAGGATGTTTAATTCGAATGTATGCTTTTTATTACCTCCTAACTTTTTTCTAAATGAACCAATTTCGATGATTCATTTGTATTTGAAAGCTGGTGCTTTTCATGTGGTCCCATATAAATTTGGTCAAGGTCTGACCAGCAGCTTTTGAATTATCGTTAATCATTTATATTAAAGTCGGTTGTACAAAATTTTTAATTTTACTACTTGGTTTTTTTTATAGGATAAGGGTGATAAACGAGCACACAGTCCACCTGATGGTAAGTGGTTGCTGCAGCCCATAGACATCTACATCTATCCTCTATTACAATTCAAAATGTAGATGCGTTGTCACCCGTGAGGACTAAGATGGAATGCCTCATTTCCAGTAAAAAGGGCCTCCGGCCACCTGCACTCACCAAGCGAAACGCAGAGGTAAACCTCTACTTCACGCTGGTTTTCTGTGAGGTCGTGGTACCACCCCGGTTCGAGCCGGCCCATCCGTGCGACAGCAAAAGCTGCCGCGTGGCTCTACCACTGTTAACTGGTTACTTTATCACAGGTAAATAAAGACAATACAAAGTCGTCCCAAATTTTCCTACCATTGGCCCAAACGTTCAGATAGACGTTTGCCTTTGTCAACTTTTTAAAAACATCCTAGCGTTTTCGGTGTTGTGGAGGTGATTGTACATTAATCGTACATGGACAGGCAACCAGTCTAAAACAATTATTAGTAGGCAATACAAACTGTACCGTTTCCGTTATCTTGTATTTGCGGTGTATGAATGTCCACGATTCCATATCATTCCGTGGGTGTTGTAAGAGGCGACAGCGGGAAGCAAATCAGGAGATGGGCAGCAAAGTCTTCTAATAACGACTAAAAATAAAAATAAACTGTGACTAAAAACACGCTTGCCAAGCGGGGCAACTATGAGTATGTCCAGCAACGAACTGGAACCGGCTATAACGGTAACGGTAATAGAAACACTTGTTCCGTACAAGATTCCAACTCATGGCCCCGCTTCGATGCAGTTAAACGCTTACAAGTCACGGCACGTAAGTCTAGCACTAAACGAAACGTGGAGAACGAAATGCGACTGGAGAGCCAATCAGCGCGTGCGAAAGATACGCACGAGCCAATCAGAGCGACTTATGCGCAATAAGCCAATCAGCGCGACTTATGCGCAATAACGGTCACCGCTAGATTTTATTTGAATTGCTTCTAAAATGTCGCTTATCATTTCTAGTAAGCTATGCTTAGATCATTTATTCACAGAGAACAGTTTACAATAGACAGAGATAAAAATATTTATTAAAAGAAATTGCGATTATGATTAAATTGTGCCAATGTGAAATGCTCCTAGTTCAGCTAATACTGTAGCGGACAAGAGTGCTGTTAATGAGGGCATCCACGACTTTTTCTGCCACCAGGGCGGCGTCACTTTAGAGTGAGGTAAAATATTTGACAGATTTCATAGCGGGGACGATAATTTCTTAGGAAAATGTAATATTTAAAGTTTCTTTCTGTATTATTAGTTATATTTTGTATTAATTACATTAGAAATGAATAAACCAAACCATAAATATAACTAAAAGACGACTTTTAAAAAAAAGAGTTATAATGTGCAAAAAATTAAAAATCAAACCACTGACGCATTGTGTTATATATTAATATAATATTCTAGATATTGATAAACTATTATTTAAAACTAATTTCTCAATTAACTGACACTGTGTAACAAAAAACTTTACCTCAGTCGCTACTAGCGACATCTGGTGAGTGGAAGATTATTAGCCCTCATTCTGCTAGGTCCTTTAAACAGCACGTAAGCCACTTGTTTAAAGTTTAAGGGTTATTTTGCAATAACCGGTCAAATTTGCTGAGTAGGTTCAGACTAAGTAATATAAGCAAATAGTGAAGAAAAATTAATTGAGAAATCTCAAACATTCTGCGTTTTTTATCTTTTAAATTCAAAATTCGTGGTAATGCATTATTTTAACTAATTTTACTGAGCACGCACACATTCGTAAGGGTCAATCGGTAGGCAAAAACGTTTTTGTCACAAATCACATTCAATTTGGGATAATCTATACATATTTACATCTATAAAAAAATTGAAGTGTCTGTTTGAAAGTATTTACGGTACTTATAACAAAAAAAAACAATTTTAAAATGTTTCTCTGTCTGTCTGTTTGTTCCGGCTAATCTCCGAAACGGCTGGAACGATTTTCATGGGATTTTCACTTGCAGATAGCTGATGTTATAAGGAGTAACTTATGCTACTTTCATTTTAGTACAAGAATTAGGGTTCCGCGCAAAAAATTAAAACCCATGAAATCCACGCGTAACAAATTGCACGCGGGCGAAGAAGCAGGGAACAGCTAGTTTCAGATTAAAGTAGAAGCCTTATTAACTCGTATTTTTAAAAACTACGTTAACGGTATATCATTGCTTATATATTTGAACTTAAGTTTAAAATTTGGCTACTCTTTCAGAAATAACCCTGTATACGTGGCAATAAATAAAACATAATTAAAGAAGCTCTAAGATACTTATATGTATACCGTCTCTATTCTTTAATTTCCCAGTTATTCTCAAACTGCTTACTGCATTACTTTCTGTCATTATTTTCCATGTCGGTTAACAGACAAAGAGACCGAGAATCACGTCCGAGATAAAACTACGAGCTCTCAACCTTAAGTGGAGCCAGAAGCAATAATTGTAACGAATGTACTCAAACTTTGTTTTCATACCGTCTTGCCTGGAGCCCGGCAGTACTCCAAACTATCTCGAAGATATGCAACGATTAATTTATGGTATCTATCATGATTCGTATCCAGGACTTGGTTGCTAAAGTTACATAAAAAGATTGTTGTTGTAACCATGTTAACACTTTCACTGTCCGGTTTTCAGACACAATAGTAAGACAATAGCAATGACCTATATGTAGTGCACGGGACAGCGAAAGGGTTAAGTTATTATTTTAAACAGAAACAATTTTGTTCTTTGAATGTTTTGCGTTTGTGCATGTACGCAATTTATGTATCTAAAGCGCTACCATGAAACAAAAGATGTTCTTAGTGTTTAAAAAATATATATAATGTTGTGATTAGAAAAAAAAAACGAAAAATCTAGAGTTTATTTACGCGTTTACTATTTAATTATTTAAATAAAAGATATTCGAATTAAATTAAGAAAGACACACGGATTAGAGTTAGAATATTTGAATTGACTAAATGAGCGTGATCCGATCTCAAAACCTCTTGTCCCCTCACGGATACAAATTTATTTGACCTACCATAATTCTTTGACAATAGAGATGTCCATGGGATGTGGTCCAGCGGGTTTGACATTGATGCTGGAGCAGGTGAAAGATTATGACCTCTTGACTTGTGTAATCGTTCATTTGTTACAGCATCCCCTGTAACGAATGAATGTTTATGAGAGCGTCTATTGTGTCAAATAAAATACACACGTTTTGTATAATATAAATGTTTGGTTTAATCATTATTTTCTAAGTAAACTCTGTAATCTATTATCATTTTTGATTTGTTTATAATACGATTAATCGTCATTTAAATTTATGAATTTTTGAAAATAACGTTCTCACAACTAAATATGGCGCAGATTTTATTGTCTTTATTATTATTATTATAGTCCATTACAAGTCCACAGCTGAATTAAGGCTTATCTCAAATTTTGCCACAAACTCACAATAAATTATTATTAAAAACTATTATAACATAAAACATAAACATTAACGGCAGATAAATTTAAAAGTTTTAGTTAATAATGATATAGATTTATGATATAGATTAGGCGGTAGCTCCCTTTTTGTCGAACACAGCCTTCTCCTCTCTTCTCTTACTTCTGAAAAAGTTTTTGTAGCTGGAGATGGTCCACTGCGCTGACCCAACATATGTTCGCGGACTTGAAATGTCTTCGGAATATTTTAAATTTCTCAGACATGCAGGTTGCATCACGATGTTTTATTTCACCATCAAACATCATTCTTGTTATTCAAATACATTTTTGACATACAAAATTAAAACTAAAAATTTACATTTAACATTTTTTTAAAACACAGTTAAGGCCTGGGCCTAACCATTGAGCTACTAATGTAATAATAAATAATAATATTATCTAATAATGTTATAATAAATATTAATAATAATGATCTCCAGACATAATTTCGGTCACGGGGACTAGTTTCAAGGTCTAGTCTACGCAGTACAGCATTATATTATTTCACGACTGTGTGCTCAAACACAGGTCCATTCTCTATTCTCTCACTCATCCTCCGACGGGACAGAAATGGACCGGATAGAGATAAGAGAGATAACACAACTAACTTTCTGTACTTTCAGAGAAGGTGAAAAAATTTTGGCGCGACCCGGAATTCGAACTAGGGGCCACATGATCAGCAGTCCAACTTACAACCATGTATACCTATATAGACTAACGAGGCGGTATTATATATAATCCTAAACAATAATAATGTCCTCCAGACCGAATTTCGGTCACGACGGCCAGCCTCTACGGATATAGCCATCGGCGCAGACAGGATTATAGTGCGCAAGGGTATGCGCAAGCACAGGTGCACTCTCTATTCCCTCACTCTCATAGTCCGATGGGACGGCAAACCGACACGACCAACGACTTTACGTGCTTTTCCGAGGCGCGGGGGTGAGACACCGCCAACGTCCTAGCTCCGGGCAGCTATTGAGAACTTCTTGATGGAAAAGCTCAATAACTGATTTTTTGCCCGACCCGGGATTCGAACCCGGGACCACGTGATCAGCAGTCGCACTATTACAACCACTACACAAACGAGATAGTCCTAAATACGCATTATAACTACCTCTTTGTCAATTTAGTTCTTTTTCTGCCGACTTCAAAAAGAAGACGGTACTCAATTCGACTGTATGTTTTTTTTTCTGTGTTACCTCATAACTTTTTACTTTTTTTTATTTTCTTTTTATTTGATAGCTGGTACTTCACATGTGGTCCCATATTAATTTGATCAAGGTCAGATCAATAGTTTTTGAGTTATTCTTAATAACTTATATTGAAGTCGGCAGTACAACATTTTTAATTTTAAATTATCAGAATTAAACTGTTACAAAATAAACTTTAAAGCAGGAAAACACGAAGCATTTTAGTCCGAGTAATTAGCGGTACCCGGCTGCGCCCAGTGGTCCATCGATCTGGAAGAGACGCGGAATTGAAATGAGACGGTAGAGTTTACGGGCATCCAGACAGACGAATAGATAGGAATAGTAATTGGGGACACAGGACAGTGGGGAATAAATAATTGCAACCCTGCGGTTATTTTCTTCCTTGAGATTCGTAATTGTCACAATTGCGCTCTCGGCTATGTCTTTTTCTAATCTAGGGCGTGTTTTCTTCTTCTATTGTGTTCACATATTATGTTCATATTATAAAGAGTTTTTAGCTTAATGCATACATATCAATAATCATCATCATCATTACAGCCCTTCACAAGTCCACTGTTGAACATAGGCCTCCCTCAGGGCATGCCACAAAGCACGGTCCTGAGCCACCTGCATCCGTAGACTTCCTGCATATCAGGTCCAGGTCGTCCCTCCATCTAGTGGGGGGACGCCCTACACTTCGCCTGCCGGTACGAGGCTGCCACTCGAGAACCTTTCTTCCCCATCGGTTGTCGGTTCTTCGAGCTATATGGCCGGCCCACTGCCGCTTCAGCTTACTAATCCGTTGGGCTATGTCGGTTACTCTAGTTCTACTACGGATAGTCTCATTTCTTAGTTTATCACGCAGAGAAACTCCGAGCATTGACCTCTCCACAGCACGCTGCAGTCCAACTATTGAATGAAGCATGCATATGAAAGTATATACGGTACTTATAACAAAACCACGATTTTTAACATTTTTGTCTGTGTGTCTTTCTGTCTGTCTGTCTGTCTGTTTGATCCGGCTAATCTCCGAAACGGCTGGACCGATTTTGACCGGACTTTCACTGGCAGATAGCTTATGTTATAAGACGTAACTTATGCTACTTTTATTTTAGAAAAAGAATTAGGGTACCGCGCAAAAAATTAAAACCCGTAAAATCCATTCGTAATAAATTACTCGCGGGCGAAGTCGCGGGGAACAGCTAGTCCATATATAAAAATCAATTGGTACCTGTTAGTCTCGCTAAAACTCGAAACTGGCTCGACCGATTCTGATGAAATTTTTTGTGTGTTTGCGTGGATTCCTGGATGGCTTGGATTCACAATTGGAGCCGGTAGGAGGTGCTGTTGTCGAAATCCAAAAATTTTAGTTTACTTTAGAATTGATTTATTTAAAAGGAAATTGCGTGTAAGGAATTCTGCCTACGTGACAGATACGTGTTAAGCAGTGGACTTTTAAGAGCTTATGAAAAATAATAAGAAAATTCTTTGAAAATACTCATGAAATGTGGTAAGGATATATTGGTTGCATTCTTTCAGGAGGTGATTAAAAAATATTTCGTATAATTTTATCGTATAATTTTTTTTTTAAAGTGACAGTGTATTAAATCAATAATTCATTTTAAAATGCAATTAATATAGGTAACTCGAAATTAACACAACGTAATTTCTCGGGGAAGACGTGTTCGTAAGTATGAGATAAAAATGGTGGGATATTTTCATATTATTGCGAAGAGTCCGCTTTAGTAACAGGGACGGATTGGATTTAATTTTTGGGCGAACTATTTTCACAACTATGACCAGTATCATATTTTAATGTTTTCATATTTAAAAATATTTCTTACAATGTGTTATGAGAGATACGACAGCGGGAAACAAAATAGGATGTGGGCAGCAGCGTATTTATAATAACAACTAAAAAATAAAAAAACTACGGTTGCCAACACACATGCCTAGCGTCGCAACTATGGTAAATTTCTCCCCCTATGAGGCGATCTATGGGAGCGGACTATGTTTAGTAATGGACTTTTGATAAAATGTAACGGATATAATAACAATCCATTTTTTATAAAAAAAGGATAACAAACGAGCATACAGCTTACCTGATGGTAAGTGGATACTGTGGCCACTAGATATATACATCTAGCGTCAATTAAGAATCAAAATGCATACGCGTTTTCGTTCCTGAATACTAAGAAATACGGCCTCGTTACCAGTAAAAAAGTATTTCCGTTTCTCTACACTTACAATACGAAAAACAGCAGTATTGTTCTGTGGTTAGCGCCAGTATTCTGAAGGAGCTTCATTTTACCCCGGTCTAACTAAGTCGTGTTGCAGCTTTATATCTGCAGCGTGGCTCTACCACGCAAAAGCTATAGTTTGGCTCTACCATTTAACAAATACCAGTTGATACTTTGTATGAGGATGATAAAAATATGACTAATTTCAAATGACAACTATCAAATATTTTATTTATATATTTATTACTATAGACAAGTATTTTGTGTCCTAACTTCCATTATATTTTAAGAATGTAAAACGTAAGTTATTAAAAAAAAATAACGCTAAAATATTGACTCTATAACAGATATTGGATACCAAATATTCCTTACAATGATCAAATCCGACTATGTCTAAATAATCAAGGTTATTTAAAATATTAAAACGAATTAAAAAGTTTAATCAGATGTGTAACATAAATAAGCTACGCTCAGAATAATCTAGATTGTTTCTAAAATAATAAACCAACTTGATTATCATTGGGTTTAAATTTATATGGGGTATCTAGGAAAATATTCTTGCCATCTTTCTAGAGCCCCTACGGCCACCGCTGGGCAAGGAACCGCCAACTCCCATTACAGAAAGCATTGGATAATAGCCACGCTTAGTAGGCGGGTTGAGAAATCACAGTATCAACTTTTTGCACATTTAACGCTGCTTCCCGTCGCGGTATTGCTATTTTACATCTAGCATATAGATATGGTATGGCCGCCATCTTATGTAAAGATCTGTTTCTTTCTGGAAATTGCCATAGTGGTCTCTTAGTTACCCATGGGACGTTTGGATGAATTGCAGTGATGAATTCTTCACGCAACATACGACTATAAAAGAATACGCAGTGTTCGGATAACGGTATATTTTTCGAAACGTTTTCGCCTTACATAACTAAACACTTATTTGTTTCGTTTATGTTCGAACGGAATCATAATAAAAACGAAATTTTTAATCGTTCTTGTTCAACAAAACGTTTTTAACTAGTTTAAACCGGTTTTTCCCATTTTTTGGTCCTGCAATATGAAACAAAAATACCTTATAAGTTTAAAATTGTCGTGGCACGTGCCATTCATTTAGCTTCCTGCGGGATAAACCGTCTTTTACATTTTCACATAACGTTCTCATTTCGTTTTCGTTCCGAACAAAATGTTATACAAGGAATCGTCCCAAACGTTTTAAAAACGTTATTTTTAATAACGTTTCCGAGTCCTAGAATACGCAATTGTAAATAACAATGGAAGTGAATTGATTATTTTTTTCCTTATTGAATTTTTTTTCATTCCTTAATTCATTACAGATCATCACAAGCCCACAGCTGAACAAAGGCCTCCCACATAGATTGTCTCAGAGGGTGGATTTGCAACCGCAGTTTTTTAGTATTCTTGATTTGTTATCAGGAGTTGATGCTGCCCATCTACTTCAGTTTTGCTCTGTCGCCTGTTACAGCGCCCACTGAAAGGCATGATACTTTTATTTAACGATATTTATCTTTTATTATTAGAATATTTTAAACAAGCTTACTATTAATATCATACTAAAATTATTGCTCTAACCAACTTATGTAGAATCAAAGCAATAAATTACGCATTTATAATAACTTCACCGACAGTGTTAACAATTAAAACTAAAGTCCAACAAAACCAAAGAGCACTTCAACTAGAACAATTCGACAAAGTTCGGCCCAGCGCATTGGCCGACAGAACCCTTTCCCGCCCGCCTCTCCCCTTTCTTCTCTCTCCCCGAGCTTCCGAATTAATTGCAATCAAAAGGAAGGACACGAGTGTAGTCCACCCCTCACTTGGTGTGCCATGTTGAAAATTTGCTCGCCAACTGATCTTGTGTGCGTGAATGTGTTTTTGTGTGCGTTATGTTAGTTTATGCAAAGCACTGCATGTGTGCGAAACTGCACGCAATAGTGCAGTGTTCATTACATTTCGACGGTCCTGTGTTACAGATGCTTTATTATATTTAACAAAATAGCGGCTTAATTTTTATGCACATATGGTCACAAATCTGATAGTAACTTTCTTCTAACATAGAACCCATTCATTAATTTAATAGATCAAAAGTTCACTGCTGAGCATAGGCCACCCACTTAGATTGCCTTATAAGAGGAATATTTGCTATCATTGGCACACTTGGCAGCCGAGTTGGCAACCATATTTTTTATCAGGAATACATTCACCTGCTCAAGTATACTTCTGTCGCCTCTTAGGACACCCACGGGATGACAGAGGATGGTGGGGTTCTTTTACAACGCCACAACATACCACCTCCTCACCACCTTAATATATTTACATAGGTATTGATAAGCCAATGAGAATAAATTATAATAAATATTAATAAATCATACACTTTAATTAAATATAGGTGTTCGTGATATACAATTTTTCTTAATTTATTACTTTTGGAGTCTGTATTCTCGCTTAAAAGTTGTTGGTAACCAATGGATTGGAATTCATTAAATCTTTATGTCTTACGAGTAAATGATAGTTAGTATTTATAAAAATCTTCAATTTCAGTTGGTAATAAAGTTCTTAAGTATTTTTTTTTATAAAACTGAAATGACTAACGGACTTACAGTTTACTTCATTATAAGTGGCCACTGCAACCTATGGACGTAAAAATTGAAATATGAAAAATAAATTGGCTTGTTTTGTTTTTTACTTGTTATAAGCCAGTACTTGACCACAATCCCTTGTTAAGTAAATATATTGTTTTGTAATACTACTATAAGGCAACTTTTTTTATTTGTTACCATAAAATAAAATACGTAAGTGTATATTAATTCACGTTATTTATTATTACTTTGTTCTATACTTTAACTGTTTCTTTAATGTAGGTAATTGTGTATATTTATCAAATTAAATTACATTTATTTAATATATACCTATATATTTTTATTTTTTAATGTAGTATCGAAAAATTGTAATGGAGATTGTAATTGTTAACACATAAAAGCATTTAGGAGTAATCAGAAAGCGAGACCATTATGAAACTTTACGATAAGACACTACCCTCATCCTGCGAAATAATCTTTACACGCGCACCAAAAGCGAAGGTTTCTAACTCAGAAACAAAGTTGGAATAACTTTGGACGACCAAGGGCTGTTTGGAAAGGACCCCAACTTGCGCCCGACTCTGAAATATTAATGTAGTTTCGCAGAATCGTATATGAGAGGTGTGTACGCTTTCTCATTATTTACTGATGACTGCGAATACGGTCAGGCGGTGCGATGATATATGAAAGTTTTTAAATTTCAGGCAATGAAAAGTAACCAGCCACTAGGTTTTGGGGACCAGTTCATGAAATTTTTTAGTGTCGATTACTAATCTTTAAAAATATTTTAACATGTTCACTGTCCGCTTTTGAGACACAATAGTAAGACAATAGCAATAACCTATATGTAGTGCACGGGACAGCGAAAGGGTTAAGGATTTTTTTAAACAAATTATTTTAATTCTGTAAACTGGTTTATTTTTATTCGTTTATAAAGTAATGCTTTTTCAGATTTCGTTAGTGATTAATAATTGAATACCAATATTAATTTGAAGCTATAACAAAACATATTTACATGCACCGCCTTAACGACGTATACCCGCAGCTCGGAAACCCCATATAGGTGACTTAATGATTGCTCACGAACTAAATCATCACCATCATCACGTCATCGTCATCGCCTTTCCATTTTTATACAGCTCGTGACCTGACCCCTAAGTCAGATGAAGCTGTGAAAGCCAAAAGGTTAACAGTACTAATACCTCAGATCAAACACATATTTATATAACAGCAGAACATAAACACAAATCATAGTTGAATTTAACAGGAGCAAAGCGTGCTAAGGTACCTATTGTTGGTAATTATTGAGACTGATACGATCTTTCTACTCGACATACGCGAACCGCTGATATGGCTCCTAGAACCATTGGCTTTCGAGTTAGGGTTACTACGTATAATTAAAATTTCAGATAAGTCCGCAAAAGTTTTGTTATTGTTTTTCTTTCTAATCCTCGCATTGCAGTGGACTAGTGACCAGTGGCTAGTGACTAGTGACGTGGCTTATTCATTCTTCCCACTTCTGGACATATGATTAATTGTTTGTTAGAGGCTTATATAAGAGATAGGTCTGTCTTCTCTAGTGTAAATTAACAGACTATACAAATCTTTCACATATGTGCATATGTTCAGATTTCCTAACAACGTTTTCCTTCACCGCTGTGCATTGCTTTTAACAGTTTTAGTGGTGAATGGTGTCCAATTCAGGTAAAGTATAAAAAATAAATTTGCAGCCTTTATGCGACCCACTGCTGGGTACAGGCCATAGATACAGAGTGCAATTAGCCCACCGTGCTGCTACAATGCGTGCTGGCGGACTTCAAATATCTTCGAAATATTTTATCTTTTAGACGCATGTTTCTTAGATGCTTCCTTTATCGCCGAGTGCGTGGTTAATTAGCATTTAAAATTAAAATTAATTTCCATAACATAATATACAATATTTTATTATATACAATATTAAAAACTATAATAAAAAAACTGAAGCTAGTAACTTAATTATCATACAGTCCTACTCCCCGCGGTATCGTGCCAACAACGGTGGCTGCGTTTCCCCGTTGATTGGCTATACTTAGCCTTTGAACGAGAAAAGAACCAGCCTTCTTATCACCAGCAGGAATGACCAGTCGCGGATAGAGTCCTTTTAGGAACTTCACCGCACGTGGACCCCACGGACCGATAGTCTCTATAGCAAATGGCACAAATATGTAGTCATCTCTCAGAGACTCATATTTGCACCACTTACTCAGTTCAGCTGCCTCTGATGCCGCCCCTGTTATAATCGAGGTACCCCTGGGATGAGAGACCGCCAAAGTATCTACGCAAGTAGCATCCCACACTAGGGCTTTAACTCTCTCCCTGGGACCAATGTCATACCGTCGAGTCTCTTGCCATCGTCTCTAAATATTCCACAAGGCTCTAAAACCGAGGGAACATTTATAGAGACAAGAGCCCTTCGGATAACATTGTTCACAGAACCGTGCCGTGAAAACCTACTAGCACTTTTCTTACATTGCAGTCCATGGAACCCAAATTTATCATGTAATGTGCCGAGATTACTTGATAGTAAAGCGTGTAACTACTAGATTCCTTAGTCGAAACAGTTAGAAGGCGCGCCTGATCTTGGTCACTATAGAAATTATTAAACAATTTTTAAAATTAAAATTAACAATTTAAATAAGTCTAATTTTTAACTTAACTTTTAGTAATGTTGGTAATCAATCAATGTATCTCTCATTTTTTTTCTTAAAAAACCCGAATTCATTGTTTATTCTATAATAATTAGTATAATTTTTAATCTGGATATAGTAATTAGAAATATTGCTGTTACTTAAAGATATCGCAAAATCTAAATATTTCTATTTCGACGTGGCGTTGTCGCCCTACTACATACATATTCGCGGTAAAGTCGAGAAGGCACAGAGATTTTGACCAATTTACAGCGTGCCAAGTGGAAAGATAAGCTAATACGGCTTAGAGAGGGGCTTGTGTATTGGAAAACTAATTCCGAATTATACACGTTTAGAAGTGCACTTGTCAGTATACAGTAACTGTCAAGATTAGTACACAACGTTTACCTTTTGACAGTTGATGACAGATGATAACGAATTATTAAACTGTAACAAGAGAAGCGTCGATGTAATTAATATTATTTTAAGTTTTAGTAGGTATATTAGATGATAACATTATTATGTATTTTATATTGCATGATTTGATGTTTACGTACCTACTGTTAAATATTAAATTTGTTAAAATAGTGATTTAGTGATAAATCTATTAATGTACCTTAATTTATATTTGATATACTACCAGCAATTACACTGTGAGTAATTTCTGCTGGAGGGCTAACTTTTTTTGTAAATCAGTTTTTATTTTGATTATTAATTACGTAAATATTGTTATACAGGGTTATTTTGCTACAACCGGCCAAATTTTCAAAGAAGGTTCAGAATAAGTAATATAGGAAAATGGTGACGAAATATTAATTTTAAAAAATCTCTAACTTTCCGTCCTTTTTATCTTTTAAATTCAAAATGCATGGTAATGCATTATTTTAACTGATTTTACTGCGCACGCACGTATTCGTAAGGATCGATCGATAAAACGGTAAAATTGTTGTAGCCTATAAATCACATTCAATTTTAGATAATTCCAAATAAAAGTAGAAGCCTTATTTACTAGTATTTTGAAAAACTACAATAACGGTATACTTTTTAACAGTGGTAGACCCACGCGGCATCTTTTACTGTCGCACGGATGGGTCGGCTCGAACCGGGGTGGTACCACGACCTCACAGAAAACCAGCGTGAAGTAGAGGTTTACCTCTGCGTTTCGCTTGGTGAGTGCAAGTGGCCGGAGGCCCTTTTTACTGGAAATGAGGCATTCCATCTTAGTCCTTACGGGTGACAACGCATCTACATTTTGATTTATAATAGAGGATAGATGTAGATGTCTATGGGCCGCAGCAACCACTTACCATCAGGTGGACTGTGTGCTCGTTTGTCACCCTTATCATATAAAAAAAAATCATTATATATTTAAGTATAAAATTTGGCCTCTCTATGAAAAATAACCCTGTATATATTAAATAAATTTATATGTTTGTTAACGAATATTTATACATTATTAAATAATATTTTATTCAAGTATCTTTCTAGGAATCCTTTTATGGCTTCGAGAGCCAGTACAGGCTCTGAGACATTCGGTGACAACGCACCTGTAGCGTTATTTACTTGGAGTTGTTTGCAGGTGTTCATAGGTTGCAGGAGTCACCGACTATTAGGTGCATTGTAAGTTCGTTTTTTTTACATCAATTTTATAAGAAAGAAACCTCTCCTGCAGTGCAGCTTGCAGCAAATCAACGAACGAGACTGACGACCGAAATTTTAATGTATTCAAGTTAGCGCTTTCTTTTCTAGTTGTCTTTTGTAGTAAAAGAGGTTTTTTTGTTTGAAGGCATGGTAGTGCAGTAGCTAAGCGTTTGGCTGTAGCACCGCGGGTTCGATTCCCGCACGAAACAATCGTATGGCCTACAAACTAATACTTCGGTACCTACCGGTTGTTTGTCCATGTGCAATTTCTATTTCTAAAACGCTTCCATTTGACAGAAGAAAATGCTAGTGTAAGGTTAGGTACAGATAAAAAAAGTAAGAAGGACGTCTGTTCCATATTTTCTTATTTCGAGTTTTACAAACATCAATAACAACAAATAAATTGAAGGCAGCACAAAACTTGAAACGTGTAAACGCAAAGTAATACAGAGTGATCTATTTATTCTTAGCATCTGTGACGCAAATATCAGCAAGGAAATTAAACAGGGACTTTTCAACATACCTTCGGTGATATAGCGTATACTAATGACTTGAAGGCACGCGCTTGGACTTCGAAGGGTGACCAGCAAGGGACGAAAATTTCCTAAAGGGTAACCCTTGCTGGGGACGAGAAGCGATAATTAATGCTTTAAACGACTGTGTTAAAACGCGTTCTGTACATTGATTTTGTACTCTAATTCATCGCGTTAAGAGCGAATGTTTACTTGGGTATTTGAATACGTTTGGTCCAATTTTATAGTCTGGGGTGGCGAATAATAAGAGGTTTAGGTACATACAAAGTTGGAAGCGAGTTGTTGATGAATGACACTCTACGGACCCATTGCCCTTCGGATGTTTTAAGTGGGTTGGGATAAGAAATGTCGGATATCAAGTGAAATATTTGTTGGGTGTGTGTAGTCAGATATTGTGTTTGCGTATGCTGGGTAATTAATATGTAAAGTTGGCGAAATTACCTCGTCCGTCCCTACGATGTGCAACTGGAGAGTGATTGTTTTTGAGTTATATTCCACATATACGTTTCTTAATGAGCATATAAATTATATACTTGATGCTATCTTGTTGTTTAAGCTGCAATAAATCTCAAGTTATTAATGATTAAAAATGTGCCAGTTATTATGCTGCTTGGATATATAACACTTTGGTCAATTGAAATACTTATTAAAGAGCTGTCAAAACAATTATTCTAATGGAATTTGTAAGAAAATATAGTGTAATGACATCATAGTTTTTAGACAAATATTCATTATATTTGCGTATTTTTAAATTCAAAAAATCTAATTTAATGTAATATGCAAAGTCGACCAATTTTAAGACATTACTAAAAGTAGGTAGTAAAGGAGACGGTCCAAAATTGTATGACGCGTAGGCCTAGTTTTGTACTAGTATGGAAATAAATTAAAATAAAATATTAAATCACTTTTGATCATTCAATTCCACGAATTTGTCTTAATTTCAGTGCAATTAATATTTTATTCTCACCAATAAATGCGTTAGCAGTCATCTCTGAAATATACTCTCGGGTAGAATCTACTAGTTAGTCTGTGATATACTCATATCACCTATAGCCTATCAGGTGGATTTATTATTAAAATAGCTAAAATGTCTCGAAACTAGTAGGATCAAAACACGAATAAAGTGTATTATAGATTGTGTGTGTGCTTTTTTGGTCTTAAAACAACTAACGTTCTTGTTGATATTTTCATATCATAAATGCAGTTCAGGAGAAAACAAATGTAAAAAGTACTACCTAATTCCAGACAAGAAGATTGTTGAGATAAATCAACGGTGCCTACGCACAAAATTATTTCATTGCATTCATTAGTGTGTACTAATGCACACTTCACCTCAATTTAGTGCCAGATAGCTCAAAGCCGAGATTATATGTTAATAGAGGGTAACTCCGTTTCTCTACCCTAAAAAATCCACCCTGAAATACTACTTTATTGCACTAATCTTATAAAATATATTTAACTTATCTTACCTTAGAGTGGCTGTTTTAAGGTGGATAAACAGAATAATCCTGAATACTAATTTCTGTTCAGGTATATGTGTCTATCTGGGCTGCTGAAATGCTAGGGTACAATCATAGATAATATAATTTATTTGTTATAATATGGTACATTACAGTTGTTACAAAAGAATTGGCATCCTAAATATTCTGCCGTTTCCAGCGTACAAATATTTTCATATAACAGGTCCTCAGCGTGTCAGAGTATGCCTTGAGCCTTGACAGACATTTGAAGCCTGGATTATGTCATAACAAAGGTTAACAGTCCTATGAATTATAGAAAGTGAAACATTAGGTCAATCATGTTTTGGATACTAAACATAAATAAAACAGCTTAATTTTTTATTTTTTATTTATTTATCCTACTTCAAAATCCTCTCTTACTAAAATGTCATCCAGAATTGAGGGCGGTGCGGTTATAGAATTTTGATATCGAGCCCAACACAAATACCAGACAACGGTCATTATGTGGGCACAGCAACCCACTGTCTGTTGTCCAGAAGAGCAACTGCAATAATAACCTGCAATCATCTCATCCCAACTTGTCCCTTGTCTCGCCAACAGTATATAATATGGATAATAAGCTCTGCCCGAGTGATGGCGAGATGTTATACGGCCTCTTTTTAAAACAGAGTCTTGTTGGGATGATATTAATTGGGTCACAACTTATCTGCTGCCCAGTCGTCGTTGACACCAAACATACAATATACTGATAGTATTGGCATTAGGGCGCTGAAGCTCATTTTCAAGATTTGTGCCAACAGATAATTCTTGTAATACGTTTGCAAAACATTGTGGACATATTGGTGCATTTTCATCCACCTAGAACAAAACAATCTTATTTTAATAAACTATCTATATTGCAGAAGCGCATTTTAAACTGTGCAACATGTTTTAACAGGTGAATTGAAAGATAATTACATCATATTAAGATTTTGCAGCCCTTATAAACTTATGTAGAAATTAATAATTATTAACAGACTACAGATAGAAGCATGTCATTAAAATGCGTTTAATAGCTTAAGGAAACATCTTTCTTTCGTACATACCTGCTTACTTAATAAAAATGTGATTCTACAGAATACAGATGTCCGATATAAACGAAATCAAAATATAACGTAAATCATTAAGTCCAAAAACAAAAGCAGAGTCAAACAAGTAGAGAGTAGAGTTCTGAACTACACAACCAAGCTCGAAATAAATAAAAATATCATTTGACAGAAATGACATTTAACAAATATCCGTGTCTTTTTTACTTTTTTATGACTGGAAGGGCACCATCTTATAAAACCATCAGAAACTTGGGATTGCATTTTTATTTTTTGCAAGTTATTTATTTTGATTTATTCTCTCATTTTATTTTTAAAAAAATCATTGAATTTTTCTCTTTTTTACGGTATATTGTACATAGACTGGGCCAGAAACGGACCGTCTCCTTTAAATGATATAATGTTGGTCGAGTCAAATAAGGTCTGAAATCAAAGTTTTGGCAGTCACCTTTGCATTTTTGATATAATTTAGTTTTAATGATACAAAAACAATGGGTAAAGGCTTATTTTAGATTTTTTAAGTGATTTAAAAAAATCGCTTATTTTTCTACTACATCCCGCAAAAGCCTGGAGATTTCTTAAAACTGTTGACTTTGGAAAGTCACAAACACTTTTAAGTGGAGACATAGACTTCAATATTCTCAACCAACATTTCTTGCCCTCCTATTTCTATCCCTGCACGTGATAAAGCTAGGTCAATGTTAGAATTGGCAAAGCACCCAGCTCTGCAGTGTGCCACTTTTGGTTTTTCTATAGTCACTGAAGATGATACTAACTGATCAATTTTGGCTATATCATCTACGGCTGCTGGAAATGACTGCATATGCTCTAATATGATAATGTTTATCCTCTCTTTTCTTCTACCTGTTCTTATTCACATTTTTAATTTCTCTTTATCTTCTTGTTGTTTTCCGTCGTCATGGAAATCAGCTCACATTATCCTTATCCCTAAGACATCTAATCCTTCATCTCCCTCTCACTTTCGTCCTATTTCAACCTTGCCATTTCTTTTTAAAGTTCTTGAACACATTATCCACAAGCAATTTTCAGCCTTTCTCAACAGTAACAATATTTTATGTCCATATCAATCTGGTTTCCGACCTGGTCATAGTATAACAACTGCCCTTCTTAAAGTTACTGACGATATTCGTTGGACCATGGATTTTTAACAGTTCTTATTCTACTAGATTTCAGCAGTGCGTTTAACTCTGTCGATTTTGATATCCGTATAAGTATCCTTAAGTCGATTAATGTGTCTAGATCTGTTATTCTATGGTTTGACTCCTATCTTCGAGATCGTTCTCAATGTGTTCGTTCAGGTGAAATATACTCCCAATGGTATAATGTAACTGCGAGTGTACCTCAAGGTGGAGTCCTATCTCCTCTGCTTTTTACCGTTTTTATTAATTGTATCACTAAGGTCATATCATCTAATTACCACCTCTGTGCTGACGGTTTGCAGTTATATCGTAATTTTGTGGCATCTGAAGCTAATTTGGCGATTGAAGCTATGAATGATGACTTAAATAAGATTAGCAATTGGTACAGAGGAGCAAATTAATAAACTTGAGCGCTTGCAAAATTTATGTATTCGATACATTTTTGGTTTAAAGAAGTTCGATCACGTTTCTGTTTATAGCAAGCAGCTTAAATGGCTCCCAATCCGCCTTCGCAGGAACACTCGTATTCTCTGTCTTCTTTTCAATATTCTACGTAATCCTGCTATTCCGCTATATCTAAAAACCGTTTTACTTCTGTTCATTCTCCAGATGTACCATGTAGATCAAATACTTAAAACATTGTTAAGATTTCCGTCTTTCAATACCATGCTCTATTCTCATTCTTTTTCTGTTAACGCAGTAGGATTGTCGAATTCGCTTCCCTTTAGGATTCGTGATGCTAAATCGGTGTCTATGTTTAAAAGACTTGTTAAAGAGTACTATCATGCACTCCATAATTATTAAATCGTAATGTGTTGGTATGCATATCAGTAACATTAAAATATATATTGAATTATATTTTTTAATAATAAATTTTATAATATATATACAATTATATACATATAATTGTATATTTGTATTGTATATGTATATTTATGTAAGTACACACTTTGACTACCTCTATTTCCTTCAACTATCCTTCAATAGGCCTGCTGGAACAAATGTTATCATCGAATAAGCAGTGCCTTTACACATAATTATGTTTTTACCATTTTCTTATCAAATTATGTGTGTAAATAAATAAATAAATACATATGCTTTTTTAAATTTACGTACATTCCTTAAATTTAAAACCTCCCCTACTCGGTTAATTGTGATAGGGAGAAAAAATCATACAACTTTTTTGTATAACATTTTAAACACAACACATTTTTATAAGAACTTGTTTGTCTAATTTTTACCGTTTTCGAGTAATTGCGAAAAAACAATTTTGACAATTTTTAACCCTTGCCTTGCCTTTAAACCTTAACACATTGTTTTTATATCATTAAAACTACATTATAACAAAAATGCAAACTTGAGTGCTATAATTTTGATTTCATACCTTATTTGACTGGAAGTGTCAACTATTAAATTATTATGTACTGGAATAAGTTTTGTTAATGTAATAGTTACAAATGATCTAACAGTTCCCAGTTGCAGACGCCATACACTATCAGTAAGTGGCTACAGCTACAGCAGCCCAGACAAACCAACAAAAAACTCGAAACAAAGAGTCTTCATAGGTTTCAGGACACTTTGCCCATCAAACTGGAACACAGCAGTGGGTGTATTCCTGTTTTGTAATAAATATAAGTAAAACGGTGTTTTCAACACAGGTGGACTCGCAACCAGAAAAGGAACCATATACCTGGTAAAGATAGTAAACCTAAAACGTATTACCATTACCATCTTTTTTTACTGAACATAAGCCTCCCCCATAGATTGCCTCGTAGTTGCCACGCTAGGCAATCAGGTTGGTACCCATCTCCCGTTTTAGCTTCCCTCTCTCACCTCTTACGACACAAACGGGAAGATATGGTGTAGTAGATATTCTTACACGGCCACTACACGGTAAAACTTATTCATCATCATCATCATTGCTACCCTTCACAAGTCCACTGCTCAACATAGGCCTCCGCCAAGGGATGCCACAAAGCACGGTCGCGAGCTATATGCATCCATTGACTTCCTGCATGCCCTACCAGGTCATCACTCTATCTACTGGGGGGACGTCCTACACTTCGCCTGCCGGTACGAGGTTGTCACTCGAGAACCTTTCTTCCCCATCGGTTGTCAGTTCTACGTTCGGTAAGACGTATTACTCACATTAAATTAAAAAATTAAAGTGAGTTAATATAATAATATTAATAATTGATTTATTGAGTCATTAACGATAAAAATGTATGAAACATATTCACAATGCATACGACCAAAGTGATTTGAGAAAAGGTTTGTATGAAATTAAAACAAGAATGATTATTATTATTATTCTTATACTATCATTACGTAATGTTAATTTTCACATTAAATTCTATGCAACTGTTTATCTATTTTGATGAATTGATAAAAATATGTTTCAGAGACATTTGACGTTCAACATCCAGCTGTGGGATATTCGGCTGTGTTTTGAGACTCTCAATGTTTTCCTCTACTGCGCAAAAGCCATATCTTACTTCTTCTAATACTATAAATTCATAAAAATCTTTGTCTTCCCTGTGTACTAAAGAGTTTTTTTCTCTAATTCTGTTTACGCTCTTAAATAAAAGACCGAAAATCATAAAATTAAGTTACATAAAGAATAAATTATTTACTAAAACCTGCCATATAATTAACACATACCCCCCTAAATTAGGCAATGACTGGCAAGAACAGAACACGCCATATGCCGAGGGTTCGGATTAGATACGCTAATCATCTCATTTTGCAGTAATAGCTTTTTACTAATTCGAAATTTGAAACGTTGATGCAGAAGGGTTGCGTTATAGTAAAAACGAAATATAACTGGTGAGATACAATTTACCAATGCTACGTTTTATATATAAATATTTTAATTATATATGTGGTTGTTAAACGGTTAAAACAGAAGTTGAATAGTATGATCATTTCTATAGATATATTAATATTATACACATAGCTCATATAAAGATAATATTTATTATTTTCACCCAACAGTTTGATTTTATTCGCGGAAGAGCTACACTGTAGCTATGTTTTATTTGCAGCACGAAAAGAGTGCAATGCATGCTCTCACAGAGGCTAAATAGCAGCTAACAATTAATTAATTAAATTATTAATTTCGTATAGTGAGTGTAGACAACTGGAGACACCGTATAGTGGTAACGAGGCATTCGATCTTAGTCCTGCAGGGCTAGCATGGGCAGGAGACAATTTTATCCCCGGGGAAAGGAGAAAATGTTTATCCCCTCGCTGAGTTTTATCCACCCTTCGAGCATGGGCACACCGGTGGATATAATATCCAAAGTAGATAAAATGGGAGATAAACTTAGACTTAGATAGATTTTTTGTATGAATATAAACTTAAACCCACGTTCAATGGACTAGGATTAAATTGTCCCTTTCAATTGTCAAAAAAACATAATGTTTTATCTTTCATTTGGCTCCATGCTACGGACGGGAGATATATGTCTACTCGTTACGTCGAACGGGGATATACTTCTCCCCGTTGCCGTACTTCGGCATTGGGACAAGATAATTTTATCTCTTGTCAGTGGATATAATCGGGGGATAAAATTTTTGTCCCCAGCCTATGTTAGCCGTGCTGGGGTGACATTTCATCTTTGTTCTGATTTTTAAACGAGGATGTAGGACACTATGGGCTGCTTACCATCAGGTGGACTGTGTGCGCACCTGCATTGTACTGTGGGATCAAATACATCGTTCCTATTAGTAGATTTTGTAGTATTTGCCCTTTGATTATGGATACTGAATCACTTTTAATTAGTTTCAAAATTAAAGTAACATCAACTTACGTAGTTGTTGGAGTAATAGTATACATGTAGTACATAGATATCGTGAGATATTCTTGATGGAGTGTTTAGAAAAAAATCGTTTAGTAATGAATGGTGGAGAAAACAGGCTATATTGCTGGTGGTTATATAAAGCCACTATAAATTAGTTTTATTAACTAAAATAAGTCTGCTATTTTGGGTACGGTTGTCCACTTTTAGTTTATAAAATGAAAGACCGATAAATAACGACAAGTCACGGAGGCTCGAACGAGTATAAAATCATCACCGTCAAAGTATTTATATGATACTAGCTGACCAGGCAGACGTTGTTTTGCCCTTTCCGATGACCCTTTGTCCAATAAAAAATCCTTAAAATTGCAATAGAACTTATTGGGATAAAAACTATCCAAAATTTAATTGAAATCAGTTCAGTAGTTTTTTTTTTATAGAATAGGGTGACAAAACAGCACACAGTCCACCTGATTGTAAGTGATTGCTGTGACCCATAAACATTTACATCTATCCTCAATATAGAATCAAAATGCAGATGCGTTGACACCCATGAGGACCAAGATGAAATGCCTCTTTCCCAGTAAAATCCGGTTCTCTACACTCACCATACAAAACATAGCAGTATTAAGCTGCTATTTTACGCTGGTATTCTGTGAGAGCGTGGTCCTTCCCCGGTCAAGCCAACCCATTCGTGCTACCACTATACTACTAATATAGCTGCAACTAATGGCTATACCACGTATAATAGTAGTTTAAGAGTTCATCGCGCACTAACAATATGACACGTAATTTTTATATACAAAAATGAAAAATATGCCTTGATTGGTATATGTTGAGTACTTTAATGTTTCCTTAATTAACATACCTACATACTTTAATACAACGGTTCTGTTTGTTCTAATTAGGCATTACTGTATCATTTAATATTGAAGAATAGCTATTAATGTAAATCTTTACCGCTCATAAGAACAGCTCAATTCATCAACGTGTTTATATTTCGATCATTAAACGCACAAAGCCTTTAGCGCTACGCCGTTGCAGACTCCATTGAAATTCGAGCCTTTATCAAACTATGAAAACCTAATGACCATACGTCACATCGTAAAATACCTACCAAAACAATGGGAGCCTGCGACAGAAATTAATATATCATTATGTCAGACCCATGTACTGGCAACCCTTGCAGTATGTCTGTCTTGCTCTGAAACAGGGGCTTTAAAATCACTAGAGTAGCACTGCTGAAGCAAAAATTGCAAAAAAAATAAACATTTTTTTTAAATCTAAATTAAAACAAGGCTTCGTTGCAGAACTTTTTAACTATTTTGAACCTTTGTTACTCTACTCAAATGTAATTATTGTGCGAAAACAAAATCATTTTATAAAAATTGAACATTATATACACAAAATCATTAAATAATTACTGGGTTGTGTGAAGACAGAAAAACGAATTCTAATATTCGCCTTGATAATAAATCATAACAATCATAAGGAGTTTTTTTCCTCGCACGACTACTTTGTGGAATCTTTTAACAGCTGCAATTTTTCCGGACCGATACGATTCAGGGACGTTCAAAAACGACCTTTTTTAAAAGGCCGGCAACGCACGTGCAATTCTCCTGGTGTTGCAGTTGTTCTTGGGCGGCGGCCATCAGGTGAGCCGCATGCTCGTTTACCCCTTCTTATATAAAAAAAGCATTAAATCGCTATTTAAACATGTACCTTGCAGAGATTCCATAATGATAGTGTATAAAACTTATATAAAATAAAAAGCTTATTGTTTTTGATCATATTGTGAATTGTACAAATGAGTCTTTATTTTTATCTTATGAAAAAAATAAAAACAAATGGTTTAATTGCTTGCGGCCGCCGCCGTGGCAAGTGTGTATTACGTTCAACTTCAAAAATTCCATATTAATTTTTATATTTTATAAAAATTGACTGATAGATGTTTACAAAATTTAAAATACCCGGCATTACATACATATGTATAGCATCTGCGCAACTCTTTTCCGTCTTGATCATTAGCTATGACAGCAGAGTCTCCTGAGACTATTAATCCATATTCAAGTACTCGTAAACATGGTATGAGTATAACGTAGCTTCTTTAGAAACTTATTAGAGCAAGTCTCCTTAGCGCATATAGTCGTAGCAATATATTGTCCTTTTCTATGCTCAGTGAAAGTATACTTAATTAAAACGGTAATTTATTTGCGGACCACTAGTTTACGACCTCTGACGTAAAGCCTAAGTATTGTACGCCATCTCTTTCTCCGTGGGCGGCAAACTTCGGTATGAATACGCGAATCTCTCCCGTGATTGGGATTAGTTAATCTTTGTGCCGAAACTGCCTTGAAGTTAAAATTCTAATGTGTTACAGCGCCTCTGGGTAGTGTTTGTGTTGTGCGGCGGTAATTCACGCCCAACAAAGTTATAACAGGAGATTAAGACAGGATTTATACTTCTTATAACAAAATTCACTAATGTTTGTTGCTGTTAATTTGTATTTATATTTGGTTATAGATACGCAACTAATAAAAATATCTTTAATAATGCATTTAAGTCGTTATTATCTGTTGTGTGTAAACGTCTAAGGAACGCCACAAAAGCACGCTCTTGAGCCACCTGCATCAATCGACTCCCTACATGTCTTACCAGGTCGTCACTCCGACTAGTTGCTGCTCTATACTTCGTCTGCTGAGTATAAACGTGTTAAATAATAAATTCGCAAAGAATTCATGTAAACTCTATGAATCTAATAAAATAAGTTACAAAATCACTCGTCGACGATATTTTGAGTATACATGATACTCGATTTTGTTAGTAAATTAATTGAAAATTGTTAATTTTTTTTTGTCAAGATAATCCATTTTCAAAGCGTAGGAAATAGCTAAAGCACGAAGCAAACCACACGAAGCAACGTGTCATCGTTATGGATTGAGACTAATGAGACAGTCGTCTTTGAAACTAATACCTTTGTTGCTTTCGTTAGTAAAATGTTTCAGCAAACACAGATTATACTTAATTTAATAAATTATAAATTATCCTACAATAATATTATAAACGTGAAAGTTTGTGAGGATGTATGGAGTTTTTTTTATATGAGAGGGGGCAAACTAGCATGCGGCATGCGGTCCAACTGATGATAAGTGACTACCGCCGCCCATGAATAACTGCAACAGGAAAGTGGCAGATGCGTTGCCAGCTTTTAAAAAAAGAGTAGGCTCTTTTCTTGAAAGTCCCTAAGTAGTCAACTCTACAAGGAAGTTGTGCGGGGAATAAAACTTCTTGTAAATCGCACAGTGGTGAACCGCCAATCATCCAGATCAGTCTAAAATGGTTGTTTTTATTTATTTTTTTACAAACTTTTATAGTACCATTTGCGATTTTCGTGTAAGAGTGAGACGCATAAATAATTCATCATTTCATCATTACAGCCTTTCATAAGTCCACTGCTGAACATAGACCTCCCCCAAGGAATGCCACAAAGCACGGTCTTGAGCCACCTGCATCCATCGACTTCCTGCATGTCTTGCCAGGTCGTCACTCCAACAATCGGTCACGACAACATCGGTTGTCGGTTCTTCGAGCTATATGGCCGGCCCACTGCCACTCCAGCTTACTAATCCGTTGGGTTATGTCGGTTACTCTGATTCCACTGCGGAATCAGAGTAACTGCAGACTCATTCCTAAGTTTTTCACGCAGAGAAACTCCGAGCATAGCCCTCTCCATAGCTCGCTGAGCGACCTTGAGCTTCCTCATACGGCCAGCAGTGAAGGACCACGTCTCAGATCCGTAAGTCATCACTGGCAACACGCACTGGTTGTACAATTTCGTTTTAAGGTTTTGAGGTATGTCTGACGAGAAGATGTGTCGTAGCTTCCCGAACGCTGCCCAGCCGAGTTGAATCCGTCGATTGACCTCTCGTTCGAAGTTGGACTAACATAAATACTTATTGTTATCAAACTGCTTACGTATTATACACCTTAATTACGAAGCGGCAGCTTTTACGCTCAAGCAGCCAACATTGGTAACATATTGTTTGTACTGCGTGACAAGCGTTGCATCTTGTCACTCATTGATCAACCAACCAGCGTGAATAGAGATGGTTCGGTGAAAAAAAAAAAAACAGTAATCTGCTAATGCCTCGCTAGTTGTATTCACGGAAAATAGGGTACGACGTCGCGTTGTCGTCACGTGGCGTACTGTCGTACTTCACATCACAGGCTAATTTACACCGGCCCGCCACAAAGGGAAATACGCTAATTAAAAACTGAGTCTTCAGTGTCGTCACAAAGTGTCGGCGCAAACGGGGAGTGCGGAGGAAGAGAGCCGACAGCGGCCGCGCCTCGCATCTTTGTTATCTGTGCTCGCGTGTTTATTGTGCGAGCTAGCATGAAGGTTTGTAAGCGAATCTTTTTGAAGACTTTTGATTCAATAATTCTTATGGAACGAGTGATTAAGTCGTAATGTTGCAACGATTAGGAAACGTCATGTGTTTCTTTTATATTTTAAAATTATTATATTTATACCTCTTCACAGTGGTAGCGTATGAGAATTTAGTACCGCATCTTCAAGTGGGTGTCATATTAGGCGATAGAGAGAAATGAAACAGAAGATGCACAGCAGTAATAATATATTCTATCCCGATAACAACTTAAAATAATAATAAAACTGCATCAACTGTTATAGTTACCCCTTACAAACGCGGTAACTCTGGCAGATATATGAGGCAATCTATGGTGGAACCTTCAGCAGTGGACTTTTAAGAGGCTGTAATGAGTGAAAGGAAAAAAATTCTTGCGCTTTATCAAACACTTCGATATGATGTATACGAAACTAGTATAGTTTCTTCAACAACGGCGTAACCCTAAATTGTAAATAGATCCCTGGACTACAAACGTTACGTTCTATCATAGATTAATAATAGGTCATCGCGCGCTCTGACGCGCGTAGACCTATCAATAATTAAGCGTTTTTTATTAAAATAGCAAAAAGTAAAGGCTCGGAAGCGCATCACATACCCCAGCAAACCGGCAATAAAACCAGCAGCAGTTCGAAGGATGACATTATATGACAGAGCCATCAAAAATATCGGTATAGTATTACAAATATAATAAATTTTCATATGCCTCCATAAACATCGCCTATGCTCGACATTAACAAACCCGTGTCTTTCTAATTAGCAATATTCTTTTCATTAGAGAATTAATTGTAGAGTAGTTTTCTTGGAAACCACATATCGACGCTAGTGCTTTTAGAGACTTTGTCTTTCTTTGCTAGTTAAGCCTCAAATTCTTTGTTCCATGCGTTGTATGTTGCCAAGTCGAGTCGCCTTAGGTGGCAACCGAACCTCCACCGGAGATTCTTAGCATCCCCTGCCCCGCCGTTACCATGGTGTATATCAATAACGCAGCCGCCGGGGACTGGGGGCAGTCTTTTTGTAACTTTTGTTATGGGGGGTATATTGCCATAGTTGCCACACTTGGAGAGCGAGTTGGTGACCTCAGTTTTTATTGTAATTTGCTTTTATCAGAGAGATGTTGCTGCTCATCTTCTATCTCAGTTTCCCTCTATCGCCTATTACGCGACACCCACGGAAAGACATGAGGTAGTGGGTATTCTTATTACTTACGAACTGTCGAACTGCCAAAAACTAAACCAATGATTGATTCCATTTTGACTTGTTATAAATATATATTTGTATGTGATTTTTTTTGTACGAGATTTGTATATTTGTAATATGATTGTTTAAATAAAAATGTTAATTATTTAAATAAAATACTGTCTGTAACACTGTAACACTCCCCATAATTATTTTTCAAAATTGCGTTCAATCTCAACATGAAGTAAAATAAGTTGAACAAGTTATTTGTCCGCGATGATATACTTATAGTGTGTACTCTTGTGTGTCTCACTAAGGATTCATATGATTTCCTTAGTGAGATAAAAGACCTATGTCTTACTGACAATGAAACTATGGTCGGTTTTGATGTTCAGTCACTATTTACATGCCTACCTGTTGAAGAATGCATCTCAACTGCAACTAGGAAATTAGAGGAAAACAACAAGCCATCAGAACATGCAGTATTACTCAGACATTGCTGTACATCTGGCTACCTATTGTGGAAAGAGGAGTTTTACAAGCAAGTAGATGGTGTTACGATGGGCTCACCGGTATCTCCCATTATCGTCGATATTTTCATGAAGGACTTTGAGGAGAAAGCCCTGCTTACTGCACTAGTAACTCCAAGGTTCTACAAGCGGTACGTAGACGATACTTTCACAATTTTACCATCAGACAAAGTAACTGTATTTTTTAGAACATCTTAATTCCATTAACTCTGACACAGTAAGTTCATTCTGCGTAGATCGGACCAAAATTAATAATTAAAATAGCTGAAGGTACTCCGGGTTAACTCTGACATCGGGGGACGTCAATCACCTCAGTCCCCCGTGACCAAAAGGTGCTGTAAAGCACCCGAAACGTCGGGAATTAATAAAAATAAGTTAATCGAATGCAATAAAATCCGTAAAAGTAGTTTTATTCAATGTGTAGTGTTCGCGTAAATATAAAAAGATTTTTTTTAGTAAATAGGTTATACCATGTGTTACACAGATCGGATGTATTCCTTCACCGCCCAGCACATGGTAAATCAGCACTTATAAATTGTAATTAACAATTTCATTGGGCTGGCGGGGATCGAACCCGGGTTGTTAGCGTACTGTGAAATTTAAAGCGAACGCTAAGACCCTGAGCTACCAATGACAAGTATTTCGTAGATATTAGTTAAAAATAAACAATCTCTTTCAATTTGAAAAGGCATGTTCACTAATATTCGTAAATAATTATCGTATTTACCGTACACAATTTTGCAATATAAACAAATAGCACATTCTAATGCTTGATTTTACT
This sequence comes from Parnassius glacialis, assembly GCA_033319125.1. Taxonomy (NCBI): domain Eukaryota; kingdom Metazoa; phylum Arthropoda; class Insecta; order Lepidoptera; family Papilionidae; genus Parnassius; species Parnassius glacialis. The sequence goes on along the minus strand of JAVANC010000022.1, from coordinate 29,798,576 downwards.
TCTTTGCTTATTTTATAAACAATACCTACTTAAAGTATTATCTTAGTAATATTCCATCTTACAAAATTATCCGTTTTCAAAGTAAAAGTTCTTTTTCGTAAACTAAATTCAAATCTTTCAATGGTTTAAAGTGTATAATATAGATTTAAATACTACAAATTATAAATATCAGAAAATGTACATACGGAATGGATGATGAATAGAAAATTCTCAGACAGTAGAGACCCTATTAAGAAATCTTTACAGTATTTTTATTCTTTCTCATAATAATATTTAAAAAAAATTGACGTAACAAGCGCCTACTTACGCTTCAAAATGTGCCATCATTCATTTGTTTGGGAAAACAAGATGTCTGAAAGAAATGATGCGAAGGAAAGACTTTAATGAGCTGATTCGAGTGCATTGAATGCAGGCTGCATACTGCCGGAGCTCACAACAAAAGACCCTTTCCATTATACCAGTTTTCAAAGGAAAAATGATGCCAGTGTACTTGGTTTGTTGGGTTAGAAATGTACTGCGAGTGTTCTAATGCGGATGGCTATTGTGCTTTGGTTAATGTGAAATGTGATTGCCTGTGTGATATAGTGGTTTAATCGGAAAATGCTTTTTACATTAGTTTTTTTACATCAATTACTTAATAGCTTCTAATTCGTGATAATATTTTTTTATAGAAGAGGGGGCAAACGAGCATAGCGGCTCACATGATGGTGACTACCGGCCACCCATGAACAACCGCAACACCAGGGGAATTGCAGATGCGTTGCCGGCCTTTTAGAAAGGTGTAAGCTCTTTTCTTGAAGGTCCCTAAGTCGTATCGGTCCGGAAAATCGCCGGTGGTAAACATTTTCTCAGAGATGTCTGCACAGTCGTGGACCGCAAAGCATCCAGATGGTGAGGATGGTATCGTGAATTTTGACGCGATGTGGGTTATATTAATATTATTTTCAAGTAAGTACTATCTCTATATACATAAAAATCAATATATGTCCGTTAGTGTCGTTAAAATTCAAAAACGGCTCGACCGATTTGATGTAATATTATGTGTGTGTTGAATGGGTCCCCTAGATGGTTTAGATTAAAATTTGGACCCAGGAGGTGGCGCTGTTGTCAAGATCTAGAAATCAAGCGTGCGACGCCAGGTCGGATCGCTAGTTATATATTATATGTTATTATATTATATGTTGTTTATTTATATATATAAATATTCGGTTCTTTTTCATTTAAAAATTCGTTTGGAAAAATTTGGTATTCTAAATAGGTTATTCTTCTTTTTTTCACCAGCCCGTATTATGTTACTCCTGGAAATTGGTATTTCCCGCTATAGGAAGGACTGGAGATTGCAGATCTAGTGGTCTCTAACCTTTGACGCTATTCCCCGTCGCCGTCTAGGTATTTCACATATGGCATAAAAAGATGGCTACACCGCCATCTGTATCTAGCTATATTAATAGTATAGTTGTAGCACGAATAGGTCAGCTCAACCGAGGAAGAACCAGGCTCTCACAGAATACCACCGTAAAATAGTAGCTTATCACTGCTGTGTTTCGTATGGTGAGTGTAGAGAACCGCATACCCTTTTAACTGAAAACGAGGCATTCGATCTTGGTTCTCAGGGGTGCCAACGCATCTGCATTTTGATTCGTAATCGAGGATGGATGTAGATGTCTATGGACCGCAGCAACTACTTACCATCAGGTGGACTGTGTACTCGTTTGCTACAATTTTCTATTAAAATATATCGGAAGCCATTACATATTTCTCGAATATCCCCTTGTATTCGAATATCTTCCTCCCTTGCCTCTTACCATATCCACCAGATGAAATGAAGTTCAAAAACTAAACCTGAGAAGTCAATTAAAAACTGTTTAAAGCACCATTTATTTTTAAAATATGTAATTCATTAGTTGTATATATATATCTATATATATATATATATATATATATATATATATATATATATATATATATATATATATATATATATATATATATATATATATCTTCTTTATATATAAAAAGTACGTGTCACGTTGTTTGTCCGCGATGGACTCCTAAACTACTGAACTGATTTCAATGAAATTTTTCGTCAATGTGCAGTTTGGTCCAACTTAAAAGATAGGATAGCTTACATCTCAATTTATAGTCGCAATACAATATTATTTTATTGAAAATTATTTGCCTATTATTTGACAGTCACAATTATCTGTTAGCTCCATAGATATTTCTTATATCAATGGTTAGCTCCGTAGATAGAGGATTGACAAGTCTATGGTTAGCTCCAAACGATTCTGTCAGATGATGATATCTGTTGACTGGATTGAGTAAATATTTAATAGATGGCGCTATGTTAAAAATACAAACGTTTAATATAAGCTACAATTTAGTAGTATAACCACCACGTGTTGCTGTAAGTATTCAACAGATAGAACCGATTTAAAAAAAAAAATTGCAGACTGTGTGCAGTTCGGTCCAACTTGAGAGATAGGTTAGTTTTTATCCCGATAAGTGACCCTCAATTTTTTTATTGCTAATTTCAGGAGTTCTTTTGGGAAAGCAAATGGTCGTTCGGAAAGGGCAGAACAACGTCTGCCTGGTCAGCTAGTATATATATATATATATATATATATATATATATATATATATATATATATATATATATATATATATATATATATATATATATATGTGTGTGTGTGTGTATATATATATTATATATTATTTATTTATTATTTAGGAAAATCTGCACTAACACCTAAATAGGTTAAAGGAATACTTAAATTATTTTTCGGGGAATGCGCAATTGTCCGCCTGATTAAGTTCCATTATTAAGACACACATGGTGTTCTTGGGCGGTGGAGTTATGCGCAAAAGTTATACGTCTAAACTTCTCCCCCTTTTTTATATTTGGACAATTGAAAACTTGAAGAGTCTCCACTTATTTGTCTTTATCATACAAAATCGTAATCGTTTGTTAATGTCTTTAACAAAACAGTGAAATTGTTTTCGGCGGCTTTTTTAGAAGGGGGACAAACGAGCACACAGTCCACCTGATGGTAAGTGGATGCTGTGGCCCATAGATATCTACATTCATCCTTAATTAAGAATCAATGCATTTGCGTTGTCCCACGTGAGGTCAACCCTGACGACTAAGATGGAATGCCTCGTTTCCAGCAAAAAGGGTCTCCGGTTCTCTACACTCACCATACGTAACACAGCAGTGTTAAGGTGCTATTTTACGCTGGTATTCTGTGCTCGGTTCTTCCCCGGTTGAATCGACGTATTCGTGTTACAACCATCATATAGCTGCAACGTGGCTCTACCACGTGTAAAGGCATCATTTCATCCGATTATAACGTGGGTGTCCCCACAGAAATGTTGAATAGACTTCCATTCCACTAAGCTTAGCACCATCAGATAGAATTTTTATCAAGCAATGGTTTATAATAAGTAAAAAAAAAAACATCTAAATCTTTTAAATTTCTGATACATATCGCTATTTACTAATGAAAAAATTTAAGTAATTTGGTACTTATTATCTTTGTAATTAGTAGAATGCCTAACAAGATTTTAGCAAAAAAATATACTAAGGTAATAAAAATATGCATTTCTAAACATTATTCGTAATCGTTTAATGTTTGTTTCAGATAATCGCAGGCAATCGCAATATGGAAAACATCAAGAATTAAAAACCTCTTAATAATCTGCTCACTGGGAGGTTTCGACTTTGGAGTGAATCATGCAAGACAGAAAAATTATTCATATTATTATATTAGATATAACATGTTTTTGTTGTAAATTTGTATAAAATATTTCGTATTAATATAGTTTTTGGTCTGTGACTGAATTTAAATGTCACACAGAAACCATTAAAATTTCTAAAATTTCCCTCGCTCGACTCTTATAATCACTTATATAGGTCTAGATTGAGCGAAGTAAACTCTAACTTGACACTATAACAAGTGGTAACATTAAAAATTTTGTACAATCGACTTTAATATAAATAAAATGAGAACATGAGGAATGTAGTCGAAATCAATTAAATAAGCATTATTATAACTCAAAAACTTCTAGTCAAATCTTGATCAAATTTATATGGACCTACATGAGAAGCACTAGTTTTCAAATAAAAATAGAATCATCAAAATCGGTTCGCCGAGAACAAAGTTCTCGTTTAACTAGCGGCACGAAAGTCTAGCGGAGACCGTTATTGCGCATAAGTCGCACTGATTGGATTATTGCACATAATTCGCGCTGATTGGCTTATTGCACATAAGTCGCGCTGATTGGCTTATTGCGCATAAGTCGCGTTGATGGCCCTGTGCGTATCGTTCGCACGTGCTGATTGGCTATCCAGTCGCATTAGTACAATTCACATGGTGTGCGTCCCCTCCACGTTTCGCTCAGCGCTAGACTTACGTGCCGCGATTTGAAACCTCCTTTTTTGAAGATGTTTGAAATAGGTGACAATTTATTTAATAGGTTACAGTAACTGTATCGATTGTTAAAATACAAAAATTATCAGATAATATTTTTATGAGTACAAATTATAAAGAAAACAATTGGAATTACTAACGATTAATTAATAAATGTTAAATTGTAACATCATAAGATCGTAACTATTCCTCAATTATCTACACTCCCTTAAAATGTACTACATCAGATATCCGGTAAGAACTTCACTTCACAAGAAATTATTACAATATTTATGTAAAAGGAATCATTGCCACTTTTGGCTTATAGCCATCCCGATGAGTGCTGTTCCTTGGTGGCTTTATCCGGCGGCGCGGGACGTACGAACAAACTGCGACCGGGGTCGATAATTCCGATTATTGTTTCACTAAAACATGCACTTATACGAAAAGCAGACCGGGTTGCAATTGTGTATTGTGCAAACGGATTGTTTCGCTGCTTTTGAAAGCATTTTTTTGCGTTTTCATCCAGTTGTATTATTTCTGTTTGCATTTTGAATGCAACATAAAAATAATTCTACTTTATACAAACTACGTCATATTTGTTTAAATGTGCCAATAAATAATCAATATTTGAAATTTATATTGGGTCATTCCTAGAAATATTTAAACTACCGGAAGTTGCATATAAACGCAAGCAAAATCAACTCTGTTAAGAATAGGGATGTGCGGATCCAATGATATTGATGAAGCCCAGACAGCAAAAAGTGATATACTTGTTTTTTATGTTTGAAAAAAAAAGCATTTAAAATTAGGCAATTCTGCTAATTGTCCTCGTAATTATTATATACACATCAACAGAATCTATGGATACTTTAATCCTAAATTATTTACGACTTTATAGTTTAAAATCTTTTTAGTTTCCATAAAAAGTTTTTATACAGATTGCAAACCTCTTTTATTCTATTTTCAAAATTTAAAATGTAAAAAAAGAAAACAAAAGGAAAAATAAAATTCGGCGGCAAAATTGTTAGTAATTCGTTACGTCAAGGAAAATTAAAATTGTTCTACTGATATTAATGAATGAAAAGGGATTAGATTGTTTTATTTTTTTAAATAATTAAAAAAGAAAAACAATCTACGTTAAAACGTGCCATGTGAGCTTTAAGAGTCATGTCACGTCGTGAATTGAGCCGAGATGAAATGTGACGAGCCGTGGGCATGTTAGAAAATGGTGCTATTCAAAGCGTCGTTGCTGAGGCCCTACACACCAGCCAAAATGTGATATCAAGGTTGTGGTCACGTTATCGCAGTACTTGGGATGTGGCTGAACGGCACACGGATAGATATCGTGTTACTACGTAGAGGCAGGATTGATTTCTCCAAATGACTGCGAGAAGGCAACACAATATCACAGCGATGCAACTACTACAAAGGTTCCAGGAGGACCACCGGCTGTTGGTAAGCGACACAACCATGCAAAGAAAGTTGCATGAAGTTGGTCTTCATGCTCGAAGACCGCTACGTGTTCCAGCATTGCGACGTAGCATTCGCGGTCGGCAGGCTTTCATGGGCTCGGGAACATTTACCATGGAGTGACGAACAATGGTCTTTGGTGCTGTTCACCGATGAGTCCCGGTTTGGGTTTCAGTCGGATTTACGAAAAACATGCGTTTGGAGAACTCCAGGGAAATTTAGCTGTCTACGGCACCCTCAGAAGGTCCACTCATGCCAAGGCTGGACAATCATGGTGTGGGCAGGAATTCGTCTTGACGGACGAACCCAGCTCGTTTGGATCCAAGGCAGCATGACTACACAAAAATACCACGAGGAGGTAGTAGAGCCTGTTATTGTCCCACACAGAATCCAAATGGGCCAGGAATTTCTACTCATGCACGATAATGGTCCTTCCCATACGGCGCGGCTGGTGTCGGCCGCTCTCCGAGACCACGATATTCAAGTTTTGGATTGGCCTGCACAGTCGCCCGACTTAAATCCTATCGAGCATGCCTGGGACATATTACAACGAAAAGATTTGAGAGATTTCCTGCCAAATTTGACGACGAAACAATAACTTTACGAACACATTGACAATATAATTTTAGGTATGAACAATCGATGTCGATTGTTCATACTTAAAATTAAATTGTCACACACACCTAAGAACACACAACCAAGAACGTGTTATTAATTTAAGAGGTGGCAACACTGATAATTTATAATTAGATTTTATAAGATTTTTTCGGTTTAAATTAAAATTAATAGTTTTATAAGAAGAAATGAAGTTTTTTATAACACTAATTTTCTACGGCGATTAAAAAAAATTAACATTTTTATTTAAAATATAAAAATTACGAAATGTTTTATATGTTTTATTGAAGACCTTAAAATAACGTTCTTCCAATTACTATATCAGAAAATTCGTCATCGGTTTTTAGATATTTGATGAAATATAAAGTATCCCTAGATTCTGTAGATGTGTGTATATTTATTTCTTTAGATAAATCTAACAGCCTTACATTTAGAGGCAATTTTGTAGCATGTATTTAAAAAAAGTTAAATGAAATAAAACACAAAATAATAAATAATATATCTTATGTTTCTTCAAAAATATTTTTGTATTATTATACTATTATAGATATAACCCTCTTTTTATATATAATATCTTTGGATATAACTCAATAATGTAATTAAAATGTCAACTACCCTGTCACCCTTTTTAACCTCCTCTAATATTATCCCTTTAGTAGAAAATGACAGATGCTTAATTAAAATACTTAATGTGACGATAACATGCATCTAGTGGATGAAAGAAAGGTATTCTGAAGAATCCTTAAACCAAAATTATCAAAAAATAATGCATAGTAGCTGAAGCAAATATCATTAGCTATTTAAGGACCTCATCAGCTTTACCATCTAAAAAACATAAAAAGGAAAGTTCAAATACAGTTTAAAATGCCCTACTGGTGCCTAGTAATAGGCAGCCTCAGGCCTACAGGCCTGAGAGCCGTGGTAGCTCAGATGGTTAGCGCTCGCTATAAGCTTCACAGTGTTCGAGCAACCCGGGTTCGATACCCGCACACGGGTTGCTCGCGTACTGTGAAGCTTGCTGAAGCCCGGCACCAATGAAATTGTTAATTGCAATTTTAAGTGCTGATTTACCACGTGCTCGGCGGTTAAGGAAAACATCGTGAGGAAAACTGCATGTCAGAGAAATAAGAAAAAAACATTTCGAAGACATGTGAAGTTCGCCAACACGTATTGGGGCAGCGCGGCGTACATTTCCTTGCCCTAAAACCCTCTCAGAAATGATAGGAGGCCTGTGCCCAGCAGCAGTAGGTCGTAAATAGGCTGCAACTTTACTAACTTTACAGGCCTACAGGCCTCCTCTCATTTCTGAAAGGGTTTTAGAGCAAGGAATGTACGCGCGCTGTGCCAATGCGTGTTCACGTATTTCAACTTGCAGCAACTCACTTTCTCAAACATGTCGGTTCTTTCACGATGATTTCCTTCACCGCTGGCGTGGTAAATCATCGCTTAAAACACCCATTGACAATTACATTATTGTGCACGGGAATTGAACTCGGGTTGCTCGTGTACTGTGAAAATTACATCTAGGGCCTACCTTTAAACTACCACGACTCTTACCAATATAAATAAATAACAATGTGTAAAAATTAACACACAATCGTATTTTATTACGATACTTACTTTCCCGCTGATATTCAAAAGCCGCGATTATACCCAATCATCTTTAATTGGCACATCGACGCGCCACGTGACATCACTGGAATCGAGGAAAAAAAGGTGAAACCCACAATCGGGGGAAAAAGTGGCAACTGCGAAGCACTTAGTGTTGCCAGCATTGCGCTAATTAAAGTGTCACAATATCACGCGGTGCAGTCTTTTTTGGGTTCCATCTGCGGTTTTTCAACAAAACCCCTAAAATTATTTGTGGAGTACACAGCTAAGAACGTGTTATTAAAATTGTAAAAAGTTAAAAGTAAAAGGTGACATCAAAGAAATAAAAAAAATAAAATAATTTTCACGTAATTAGCTTCAGAAGTCGGTGCCGAGAGAGCGTATAGAAATATTTAAGCCCCGACTTCAGAAGCTACTGTATGGAAACTATTTTATTATTTTGGTTAATAGACGTCGTCTCTAACATTTTGTAAAAATACTTTTTTAATCTTTTCGAGTGGATGATCAACACGTATTTTATCTATTTTAGCCCAAATCCCGCAGACCAATAACAAGGAGCAGTAATATTAGCACGGTTATTATAATACAAGTATAGACAAACCTTTGAATATTTTCAAAACAAAATGAGTTCTTGAAAAGGAATGCTTTCAGCAGCGGATTAACAATTCGTTAGTGTTAGTGTATGTTATGCAAAATTAACATTTCGTATTTAAATTAATATCATTGACAATAAATTGTATTTATGATTTTTTTACATTTTTGTCCTGGAAATACGGTTGGCAACAGGAATTTTGAAGACAACAACAATTTATGGGGGGAAAACATAAAATAAAATTAAGTACAAAATTATGAATAATACAATGAAATTTAGAATTCCCCTTTTTACACTTCAAAATTAAACCTCTTAAGTGGAAAGTTAAAAAATACATGTTACGTATTTAAATAAGCGCATTTTTTAACTAGTCATGTCAAACTTCAAATATCTAGGTGTAACCATGGTGTAACACTTTCAGAGACAAACAGGCAGACATTGAGCTATGGTATAACCACCTCAATGTGTGTGTAAGGTATATCATGCAGTGTTCTGTTTTGTTAAATTTGGCTTGGAACACTAAAATGTTTGTATGGAACAAAGAAAGTAAAATACGTTATTAAATTAAAATGTACGCTATGAAATAGAAAATATAAAATAATTATTAATTACAATAACACCATTATCTTACCGTGAGATCATGTGGCATGTGGTGTAAGACAATCTATCACACCACTTTATTTCTGGTGTGCCGTGAGAGGTGATTTTTTTATAAAGCTTTGGATGACAAACGAGCACACACTCCACCTGATAGTAACTTGATACTGTGTCCCATAGACATCTACATTTATCCTCAATAAAGAATCAAAATGCAGATGCGTCGTCACCCCTTATTACTAAGATGGAATGTCTAGTTTTCAATAAAAAGGGCCTCCGCTCCGGTTCTCTAAACTTACCATACGAAACACAGCAGCATTAAAATGCTATTTTACTGAGTATGCTGGTATTTTGTGAGAACGTGGTCCTACCCCGGTCGAGCCGACCCATTCGTGCAACAATCATAATATAGCTGCAGCATGGTTCTACCATGTAATAATCTGTGTATATATAAAAAAAAATTAAAATGCCAGCAAAATCTTATATAATACCCAGACTGGCGACTCGCATTAGCTTTTCATGCTGTGTGCGTGATGCTAGATGTCTGGTACTGCGATCGTCAATAAGCCCGCCAAGCGTGACGCAACTCCTACCTACAACGGGAAAGGCCCATGACTAGTAGTGGACTTGTACGGAATGATGATGATGATGGTTAAATGATAGTTATAAATAGTAAATTATTGTTCAGCTCAATGATACTTTCTAAAGTAAAATAGGAACTAAAACGGAAATATTATATACGGAACAAGTTGAATTTTTTAAAGTGGTTCCAATAAAAGAGTTTTTTCATTAGCACCTATGTGAAAGGTTTCTAATTGGTAATTCTCACTGCAGTCACTGGAAGCTCTCCTCCCATCATTGATGGCGCGCAACGTGACAACAACAATGTTTTTAATTTCAATATTATAGGGGAATAAAAATACACGTAATAAAATGAATAGATTTTGTTATAAAAATTCATCCAGTGCACATAACCAAAAAAAATCTTAATTTTTGGATTTGATTGTGAATGTGGTCTCTCTTGCATAGGACAAACAAAAAGATCAATAAACCAGCGTGAAAGAACATATAGCTAGCTGACTTGAAGCATCGACGTTTCGGTAAGTCTGCAGTATGTGAACATGTTCAAGATCGTCCCCGCCATTACATTAGATTTGATAGACCACAAATCCTCGCAAAAGAACACCGATTCCTACCAAGGATAATTCGCGAGGCTATTGAAATTTAAAAAACATCCTAGTTTCAATAGAGAAGATGGATGGGTGGTGCCATCTGCTTGGGATCCTATAATTAATAAAATTAAACCCAAACCCAAGCCTACAGCTACAAGACTTCAAGATACTGTAAGCTCATTCTGCGTAGATCGGACTAAAATTTAATATTCAAAAACTGAAGGTAGCCAGGCTAACTATGAGGCTATCGGGACGTGAAACACCACAGTCCCCCCCCGTGACCATGGGTGCTGTAAAGCACCCGAAACGTCGGGAAATAAAAAGTAACAAACGAGCATGCAGCTCACCTGATAGTAAGTGTCGACCGCCACCCACGATCAACTTCAACACCAGGTGGTAAAAAGGAGTAGGCTCTTTTTTTGAAGGTACCTAGATCGTATTGGTCCGGGAAAATTGCTGGTGGTAGTGGTTAAGCATTCAGGGACTATAAATTCAACTAGTCAGGGCCGTGCTTTAACAAATATGTCCGAAAAGTCTGTGTGGACTTGTAATCGGCTATCATGATGATGATGATGAAGAATTCATAGGCAATGCAGTAGCTAGGTTTTCTTTAAATATATGCGAAATAAGTAAGTAATGTATGTTTTAAGTGTTTAAATATTTCATTAAAAAAGTAAAGCAATAAGCTACAAGCATTCCACTGATGAGCGAAGACTTCTTTTCATATCTCATGAATCAATGTATTTTTTTTTACAAAAAAAAATTAAAAAGAGTTACAAACGAGTAAGTTCACCCGATGATAAGTGCATGTTGTGGCATAGACAGCTACATCTGTTCTATTTAACAATTTCATTAATGAATCAAACTTCAAGCATCAAGGAATCAAACTTGGAATGCTTGCCTACTATTAAATTTAAGACAAGAACTTATCCCTGAAGTACTCAAGACTCATTAAAGTTAATTATTATTTATACAAAAAAATATTTTGTGAGTGTATGTGGGAGGTGTGCCTTGTGTCTCTGACATTGTAGTGATAATGCATTATCCTACTAAGTTACTAACCAAGCATAGTTATGTATATTCGATTTCCAACGAGCCCGTGCAGTAAAAATAACTGGAAAACAATCTACTTATTAGAACATGGTTTAGAAAAGCGCATACAAAACACGTTAGAAACAAATGAGTAACAAATAAAATACACACAACTCACCCGAAAAATTGATCGATGACATTAGATCTAAAACATCAACACTCGGTAATTTCGACTGGCAACAATTTGTCAACTAACCCCATAATGTTGATGGGGCATCGCGCCTAGTGTTGACAAAACTTTATTACCGAAAATTGGACAATATTGCCCTAAATCGGGTAATAGTTTTTTTGTGAGCCCACCGCGCAGTTGTCCATTCTATGCACAAAAGAATGGTCTAGTTACGTGACCCCGAAGTACCGCTTTGAAAGGTGACAATAGAAACGAGAAATTCCAGTTCTGTTTTTCATTTCAACAAAATTTTTAATAATGCAGGGGCGCAGCTTCGAATATACTCGTATAGTGTTAATATAACGCGTTTATATGTTGCACGTATCAACGTAACCAGATAGAATTTAGCTAAGACATAAATTATAACAGTGTTACGATCGCCACTTGAGAGGTTCCTTAATATTTTTCTTCCTTTATGTCTTCTAAAGTATCCATTACTAAATAACCCATTACTCTATATCGGCCCATAGGTATCGTTAGAGGCGACTATGATGTCAGATGACAATTGTTTATTCACTGATAGCTATTAGTCTTATGTCTCACAAATGGACACAGCGCACACATGAAAGATTTGTAAGATATCTAACACGCTGGTGATAAGCGCAGAGTTGATGCATTTGTTGCGAAATAAGACACATTCAGATGATGTTTTCTGTGGTTTGATTTTAAGTACTTAACAACAAGTTGCTATTGATGCTTCTCTCCGATATTAGTATATAAGATTTCAGTACGGCATTTTCGAATAATTTCGAAGTCAATCTTGTTTGGTCGTCAGAGCCCCATTCGTTGTACATTATCTTACGTACCTACCTACGTTGTACGAGAATCGACAAGTTTATTCTCCCATCATCGGAGGCTTAAAGATATTCCGAGTATATTAGAGTAATTCCGATCACCATTCTCATAGACACCTTTATTTAATACTTACCAAAGATGATTAGCATCTAGTACTGTAAAGTACGTAGCACTAAGATTTAGCGTCTACATAATTATGCCATTTAATTTTTTTATAGTATAAGGGTGACAAACGAGCACACAGTCCACCTGATGGTAAATGGATGCTGTGGCCCACAGACATCTACATCTATCCTCGATTAAGAGTAAAAATACAAATGCGTTGTAACCCTTGATGATGAAGATGGAATGCTTAGTTTCCAGTAAAAAGGCTCTCTAGATCACACTTACCATACATAAAACAGCAGCATTAAGCTGCTATTTAAGAGAATGGTTCTTTCCTGGTCCAGCCGAATCATTCTTGCTGCAGTACAGTATACACCATTATATATATATTCAGCGTGGCCCTACCACGTGTAAATATTTTTTGATCACATGATATTCTTCTTAAATTTAATTCTCGTGGATCAGCATAAATTGGAGATTCTTCACCTTATTAATCAGTGCGTAACACTACTGCTACTGCCATGCATGAACCTTCTCGTTTTAGGGCGGTTTTACCATAAGTCTTTAGCTGGCGGATTATCTTTAGCAGCACCATACTTCAAGCACCTTTGACTCTGCTCTCCGTAGCCAGTCTAGTTGTTTTACGATAATTCACGACTTTTGGAAGCCTTTTTTGGCTGTTCCCTTTGTCGCCTCTTTCATCAGCCTCACGACAAAATGGGGTGATGGATTCTCTGATGCTGTCACCGAAATGTGGTATAACTAGCACTCAGAATATAATATAAACAATTTCAGTAGTGTGGGTATCGAATACCACACTCGGGTTGCTTATAGTACCTATATAATAAACGTAGGTACGTGTAAACGTAGTAATTTACGTAAATTAGGTACTATTATTTATAAAAATACATTTGTTAAACCAAGTTAACACTTAACACTTATTTTATATTATAGTTTAATATTAGACTATCTAACGAGCTTCCAGTCTACTTAATGACCTAAGCGACTAAATACTCTGTGGACGTCTAAAAATAACTCCAAATAGATAACACAATGCTACAAATGCATTGTTGCATATATATTGTTACGTGTATGGTATGGTATAGTTGCCTATATAATTATGTATACAAACTTCAAACCAGAGTACACAGCTGTTTGCGGCAAAAGTAGATAGAAATGTGGCATTCACCCAGTCGAAACCCTAAACAGAAGCGAAGTTAAGAAGTCAAAAAAGTTAGAAGTTTTAAATAGAAATGACACTGAGGTACATTCCTGTCAGCCCTTTCTTTTACTATCTTTAATTCAAAACACTGTAAGTTCGCCTATGGGTAGTATAGCGATAAATATCTATTATAAAACTAATATATTATAAACTACATAATTTAGACTACAGTTTAAATGTCAGTGCCCTAATTTTTTGAGTTTGTCAACGGAATACCTGCAATAGAGATCGCAATAAAAAAGCATCACAATTATCCATTGACATACGGCGCTATTAAAAATTTAAAATTAGAAAACGTTAAAACAATGGCGACATTCGTTCACTCACCGCGATCCGGTCCGTCTACCGCTTCGGCCGAACAAAAGCCCGCCATTGTTCCAGCGTCCATTTTAAATGGGCAAAATGGCGACTGCAAATTCAGACACTAAGGGTTGCACAACACGAACAATAGTTTTGTGAACTATCGATTTCTTATAAATTGTTTTATTCAAGCGAATTTATGCACATTTCATGGTAATTTAATAACATTAAACAATTGTAACATTTTTAAACACCATATTTATATACCTTAAAACACCGGGAATTAAAAATAAGTAGACGTGAAGCACCGTCGCATCGGGTAGTCTGTGAACATGTTCAAGACCGTCCCCGCCATTACACCAGATTTAATAGACCACAAATTCTCGTAAAAGAACACCGATTCTTACGCGATTCGCGAGCCTATTGAAATTAAAATGCATCCTAATTTCAATAGAGAAGATGGATGGGTGCTGCCAGCTAGGCCTAGGATCCTATAATTAACAAAATTAAATCCAAACCCAAGCATACTTTAAGGCTTCAATACGCTAAACTTGTTCTGTGTAGATCGGACCAAAAATTAATATTCAAAACGTGAAGTTAGCCGGCCTAACTATGACATTCAAATATCTGAGTGCTGTAAAGCACCCAAAACGTCGGGAATTAAAAAGAAGTAAATTAAACGCGATGCAATCCCTAAAAAAATAGATTTATTGAAGTTTGAAGAATTTTTCTACTAAGGGGTTAAATTCATCGTATTGGTCAATTTACCCTCTTTTTACAAGTCACATACGCCATTTGCGCTAGACATCGGCGGCCAATCGTATAACTAAGCAAATCATAATAAATAAATAAATAATGTGCCCCTGCAGAAAGTGAAATAGTGCTATTTCGTTTTTTTTTATGGGATAAAGGTGACAAACGAGCACACAGTCCATCTGATGGTAAGTGGTTGCTGCGGCCCATAGACATCTACATCTATCCTCTATTACAAATCAAAATGTAGATGCGTTGTCACCCGTGAGGACTAAGATGGAATGCCTCATTTCCAGTAAAAAGGGGCTCCGGCCACCTGCACTCACCAAGCGAAACGCAGAGGTAAACCTCTACTTCACGCTGGTTTTCTGTGAGGTCATGGTACCACCCCGGTTCGAGCCGGCCCACCCGTGCGATAGCAAAAGCTGCCGCGTGGCTCTACCACTGTTCAATATGTCTATATCGTTATGTATCTAAGTTACCTATACCAGATCATTAGATGTTAATCTTTTAACAATTTGGTTGACCATAATCACATACCAATGTCGACTGCATTATCAAATATTAGACAACTTTTAGTGAAAAATAATTTATTATTCTATTTGCTTTGGAATTATAAAAATAAAAAAAAGAAGGTTTGCCGACGATCGCCCCTTCCACTTCCGGTGAACACGTACCGCGCTTGTCTGCTCAGTTATAGCACGCTTCCGTGACGCGTGATGTCAGTACGCTATCAGCAAAGTTCGGCGTATCCTGTGTGGGAGGTTATACTTGTTTGTGTTTATAAACATTTAATGCGTTTGATTGCGGCTACTAGTGAAGGTAGGTTTCCGTGCCCTAGAAGCGAACCAAGCGCAAATGTGGTGGCTGCCAGCCAAGCGCCAGAAACAATAGTTGTTCTAATATTGTATTCAATAATCACTATGAAATTGAAATCAATATGCTTTGTGGCATTCTTTGGGGGAGGCCTATGTTCAGCAGTGGACTTGTGAAGGGCTGTAATGATGATGATGAATCACTATGAATTTAAGGTACTGACATTTTGAATGGTTTACGGCACCCGTGTACACGAAGAGACTTTAAGAGAAGAAATTTTAGATACAAATGTAATATATTCAGCTTCATTAGAAAGTCAACTGCATCGGTTAAAACGCAAAAAAATCTAAACATTATAAATGATATATATATTATATATAAATGAATAATATTACGAAGTTTTAAGGTGTTAGGCACCACACCAATCAAACGATTGTCAATCGATACCATCGATCGACGGACACTGGTCGATAAAACGTTGTTTAATCATCGATCGACAATTAATCGATGTGGTTGTGTACTCATCATCAGTATCTTTCAAAATTTATTCAGAAGAGGACGCGTTATTGTTGGCCAGTATGCTCTTGCTCTTATTATTAGTACAAAGATGCAATGGCGGAATACTCTACCTAGATGCGACCGTTTTTAAGGCCAGAGATCCTTATTTCATCTAGGCGACATTTTAAATAGCGGTCAGTGAAGCAGCGCGGATACTAGAATAATCAAGCAGCTCAATCGACGTGGACTAATCTATTCTACCGTTGATCGACGCCATCGATCGGTGTGGTAGAAACTGTAAATCGACGTCGACTAATCCATTCCGCCATCGATCGGTGGGGTCGATCGGTCTTATCTGTTTTCATATGTTTAATGAAATGGAAATGGAAGCTTTTGATCTAATCGCATAGTTATTAAATACACAATGTAAACATTTGAAGAGGTATTTATTTATATATTTGTTTTTTTATAGAATATAGAAAAAGGACAAACGAGCATGCGGCTCGCTTGATGATTAGTAAACCTTCGCCCAAGATTAACTGTAACACCAAGGAAATTTAGGATAAGATAACTGCCTTTTAAAAATATTAGGCTCTTTTGTTTGTTCACCGACTGTGTTGTATCACCAACACAACTATATGCAAAGGCAAAGTCATAAATAAAACTCCCTGCATGATCGGTTGAACAAGAACCGTGCCATTCAGCGTGGCGGGCGTTAAAATCCTCAATATTGACTACCTCTACAGATGTGATCTTTTGTAGAGCATAGAATCTGTAGATTTTTTATTGGACACGGTCTATGATTACGTCTGATGAGTACATTACAGCTGTGGGACCTTTAGAGGCACCCGTAGACAAGGAAATGGTGGTGGCTATCTTTTTTTTATAGGATAAGGGTGACAAACGAGCACACAGTCCACCTGATGGTAAGTGGTTGCTGCGGCCCATAGGCATCTACATCTATCCTCGTTTGCGAATCAAAATGCAGATGCGTTGTCACCCGTGAGGACTAAGATGGAATGCCTCATTTCCAGTAAAAAGGGCCTCCGGCCACCTACACTCACCAAGCGAAACGCAGAGGTAAACCTCTACTTCACGCTGGTTTTCTGTGAGGTCGTGGTACCACCCCGGGTCGAGCTGGTCCATCCGTGCGACAACAAAAGCTGCGCGTGGCTCTACCACTGTTAAATCTACGCGCAGCCGAATGATGGACAGGTCCCTAGAACAATTTTTCCCTAGAACAGTTGTGAACAAATTTACGCAAATTTTATGTATTATATATGAAATTATATCCAAGATAGTAAATCCTAGATATACATTACTGAAATGCTCATTTATTTGAAAATAATATCTTTAATTTATATTATATTAATTTATCACAAAAACAATACCAACTATCTGTTATATGATGTACACACATACGACAAAAAACTGACACGATGTGCCAATGTAAATAGTGGAACTATGCTAAAATATTTCTGCAAAGATCTTAATATTTGTACCAAAAATTATTTTGCAACTACAGCACGCTAGATCCATCGGACCCGCGAGGCGTGACAGTCGAACGCAATCAAAACTTCCCCCGGTAGCATTGTCCCGGCCTACACGTCCTACTTTTCTCCAAAGAGTATTATTTGAATGTTTCAACCCGTGAGAAGGGTCCAAACACCCCCAGACGCCCCGCACGCGTGTCTCGGCCTGATAATGTAATTAAAACAACACCTTTATTTGGGACCGACGCTTGGTTTTGTGACAAGTTTTAGTTTGATATAGGTCCTTTTTAGATTTGTAATCACAAATATATAAAACTCTATATCAAAGCTTCTACTTACTAATTTTACCTATATTTATTTAATATCAGATAGCTAGTCACTTTAATTTTTTATACAATGATCAATGATATAATATTCAATCTGTACAAAATATAAAATTTATTTTCTTTTAACACAATAAATACACTTTATAATTTTTTTTGTTACACTTAAAATAAACTACTCCAGTGCGTGTGCTTTTTTAATATTTTTGCAACTAACAGTCATTTTATGTATTTTAGGAACATAGTTAATAGTTTTTGTTATTCATTACACATGTATTATATTATTATCCGGCGCGTACTTTGAGCAGAGTTTTAAAACATAACAATAAAATAAAATAATGTTAGTTAGACACTAAACACAAAAAAAGTATAACAAAAATTCGAGAAAGCCTGGACCAAATAAGTGTTGAAATTCACATATCTACGAAATATTTTTATTCTTTAGACATGGTACGTTTCCTCGTGATGTTTTCTTAACTAGCTCTTAACACAAATATTTAATTGGTGCCGCGAGTTAATAAATCACGATTACTTAATTCACTTTGTTAGACCATTTATAAGTTCATATTTCTTGTCAACATGCAAGTATTTTAAAAGTATATACCTATTATGCTTTTCAAGAATTACTGATAATATTTTGCTTAATTATTATTGGTGCCACAATTTTAACTTTCTTTAAAATGATCATAAATTCAATGTAAGTTATGACGTAAACGTGTATAACATATGAAGTATTTAAATTCAATATAATAGATCAAATATTGTGTTTGCTAACAAATACTTAGGAACTTTTAATATTATCTTTACACAAAGGACCATCGCCCATTAAATTTGTAAATCGGAGTATGGTTAAGCGGGCGGTGTTTTCCACGAGAAATTTTCGGGGTAACATTATACCCGTACATTAGGGCTAAGTGATAGCGTCACATTTGTTGGATTAATTCATCATCTGAATTGCCGTGGCCAGACTGATGGCCCGGAACGCCCGTTCACCCACTCTACCCCAACCACCCCTTCGCCTCGGAATGGGGGCGCATCTTTACCGCTACTTTTCTTGGAGTCTGTGTTACGTACGAGGATTTAAATGACTCTATAAGCATGTATTATAATTTTTATGTGTTTCCACATAATAATAATATAATATATTGATTATACCTATGATATTTATTTGTCATATTATCCGATTTACATGTTTATTATACGTATTTAATAATCGTTTTTGAGTAACCACTGATAATAAAAAAAATATATTAGATAGTTGGAGTCTAATTATTAATATATAAAATTATATTAGCAAAAAATAAATATATCTTTATAATACCTATACAAAAAATGGTATTATTGTATGCTCAATTTAAATTATTAATAGAATTCGTAAATATCGAGCATATCTAAAAAGTAAAAATCCTTAAACTTAATTTTGAACGCGTATTTTAAAAATATTATAACAGTTTAAAAATACGTGTTCAAAATTAAGTTAGGGTTTTTTACAATAAGTAAGATGATGCGACAATAGATAAACCAATTTCGTAAAATCTTAGTAATATAACGGTACAACGAGAAAAATATTTCTGATAATTTTTGACATATTTTCTATATTTTACTCAATAGTGTAAAGAACAAACACAATACCTGCTGCTTTAAAGTGTGAATTAACGCCTTATAGCGCTTAGCTGGTTGCGCTAGCGCCCATTGCCCTTTGCCCCCTGAATTAGTCTCACACCCCCAGTGAGGCGGTCCCGCACCCCCACAGGACACTGCGAGTGTAAGGATAAATGGGAGGGCTGGCTCTTCTGGTTGAGTGTAGATTTTCCGAATGCGGTGTCGATGATGGCTAGCTAGCCCATGACATTATGTTATCGATAAAAATGTTTAAGAAACAATTTTTTGACATTGAAGTTTTTATAAAACGTTAATTGTTTAATAATTTAAAATTTTTTAATTTATTATATGTCAGTAGACTTCTCTACTGGCATATATACGAATTAAATAAATATCTAATTATTTTGATATAACAGGGTTTTTCGTTCAGGTTAAATGGAAATCCATTGTTTTAATCACGTGCTTCAAAAGTTAAATAATGATATAATTTTTAAATTTTATAGTATTTTGTGAAAAAACATCAAGAAAATATTAAAATAGTAGTGTCGACAAACAGTGTATAGGTGTTAATTGAAAGAGTTATGAATTAAGCCGAATGAAAAATTTGGGATGTTTAAGCTGGATTTAGAACGGGAATGGGAGTTTTCGGCCAAAAACTAGAAAGAGTTCTGTGCATTTTCAGACTTAAAAAGGCCTTAGACAGAGTGGACAATGTTGCTTTATGGCAAACACTGGCTTTGTTTGGGTTGAGCGCTAGGCTGATACAGGAAGGTCTCTTTATAGGGACTTTAGAGCTTGTGTCAGGATCAACGAGGCATAGACCGGTTTGGTATCCATAAAGGTGTCAGACAGGGTCATGTAGCTTCACCGTGGCGTTCAATTTGTTTAGAAACTATAAAAGTTGAAGAATGTGGGTTAAGAATAAGTGAGTTTGATGGCTAGTCAAAAGTCTCTTGTACGCCGACTATCAAGTTATATTTATATCGTCAGCGGCAAGAATTTGTCAAAAAAGGAACATATGGCAATGACGGCAATCTACGACTTTTTCTGCAACCAGGGCGACGCCGCTTAAAAATGAGATGTAATATTCGACAGATTTCATAGCGGGGAAGTTAATTTGTTCCAAAATGCAAAGGTTAATGTTTTTTTTCTGTATCATTCGTTATAATTTCTATTAATTAAATTAAAATAAATAAACTTAACAATAGACTTTCATAAAATTAAAATAAATAAAAAATAGAGTTAAAAATGTGCACAAAATTAAAGAGTAAACCACTGAGGCATTGTTTTGTGTATTAATTTACTACTCTAGAAACTCATAAAAAACTTTTTCATTTAAAACTAACTTCTCTATTAAATGACATTGTGTGACAAAAACTTCACCTCAGCGTCAACTAGCGACATCTGGTGAGCGGAAGATTATTAGCTCTCATTTACCTTGCTGTTTTAGTCTGTACCTTAATGCACCGTGGTGAAAGTTTGGTATGGCAAAAGAAGCATGAGAGTAAAAATAATGCTGTAGAAGTTTGGTTATTATGAAGATTGTTAAGAGTCATGGCAGGGTGAGAAATTGTATGAGAAGAGAAAAGTAGCAAGAAGACGTTGTGACCAGGATTAGATAGGAATGCTTCAGTAGTTTGGAGACGCTCTGGATGAAAGTTTACTGACCAAATTAGAGATACATTGCAGGTAGGCTGAGATATATTATCTTACTGTATACGATTAACAAAAATTACAAATCACAGAGAATGTGTCTTAATTGTTAATGATTGTTGCGAACCTATCACAACCTTTGAATGGACAGAAATATCAATTATGCTGATAAATGAGCACTCAACCCACCTGATGGTAAGTCGACTAAGAATCAAAATGTAGATCCATTGTCACGCCAAGGGGTAAGGTGGAATTTCTCGTTTCCAGTAAAGGGATATCCCATTTTCTTAATTGACCATACGAAACACAACAGAATTATGGTGCTATTCTGTGTGTGCATGGTCCTTCCCCGGTCAAGCTGAAATATTCATCGGTTAAAATAAATCCTATATACGATCCAAATGCCGTAATCATCGGGGCTCACACTTGAATATAAATACCTATATATATAGCCTGGCGTCAGAAACAGGTACCGCTAAGTAGGATTGACGAAGTCATTGGACTCTAGTAAAATACAAATAATAAACTATATAAATATGAGTTTCCTGTTTACATATTTTAATACAAACTATTCTACAAAAAATTCTGGTAAATAAGAATCAAGACGGAGTAGATGGCGATGAAGATCAGGTTCAAGGATTTGAAAATTGGCAGAGTTCTGGCATCACAGATAGGAATGGGAAAAGAACTGCATCATGGAAGAGTTTCTACAAGCAACTGTGAAATGGATAGAAGTACTTAACTGGGTTTCACAGGAGCGCAAGGACTGAGCATAGGAAAAGTAAAAAAATAAATTAATTAAGTTTTTATTAATCAATTGCGTATATACAAATTAGTTATGAAATGTGACAATAAAAACACATCTATCGATATCGCCACACACAACCCTAAACACACAATTTCTCTAGACCGTTGGACAGCCGGTTGTAAATACTCGTGTAAAATTGTCCACGCTCCCTCCCTGGAAGCCTTTTGTGTTACATATTTCTTTGTTATATACCTCGCACTGCCACAGCGCCACCTACCTGCGATATGATTCATTATGTTCAGTTTAATGTCTTAAAATAGCTATCATAAATATTTTGCTGTTGTAAAATTTAATTTAAATATAAGTAAATGAAGGGCACAGGAAAAGAAGGAGCTCATTAATATTCTCAATGTTTCGAGTAATTAAAGAATTAAACCTAAAATTTCAATTTCTACACTTACAACTCTACTAGAATATGATTTGTACCCATATAAAAAAGGAACAGTGTATATTTAACATACATAATATATTGTTATTTTAAAAGATTGGGTTGGTAAATAAACAATAGTTTGTAATTTAATTACCTAACTCCCAAATGTAAAAGGCAGGAAGGTGCTCATTGTCACAATGATCTCTTTTTTACATTTTACAAATTAATTGGTGATCATAAACAATGCCTAATTACATAAACATACTAATGAAATAAAATACATGTTAATTAGCATGAAATTTATTTGTTGGGTAAGTTAATATATTCGGGTAAAATTAATTTTAAAGATGAAAAAAGAACCGGGGCCCTACAAACAGCAGTAACGGCAGAAAATGTATGAACTACTGAAATGTCGGTGCGAGAAGACCCTCGAATCACATATACGGACATCGAAAAGATTGTAGGCATTAGTTCGGGCAGCATTCATACCATCTTGAAGTGAGGAAGCTTTGTTGTCGATGGATCCCTCGTTTGCTCTCCGAAAGCGAAAAACAGACTCCTGTCTATTGGTGCCATGAAATGCGTCTTTTTTTTTTTTTTTGCGGATGGAAAATCATCAAATGACGCCTTTCGCTCTGGGTGGAGCGGAAGGGAGTGTCAGACTTTTACTGACTAAAAACCATCCGTGTTCCTTCAGTGCCCTTACGTTCCGGAGCCGCGGTATCTCTTTCGAACAGCCCGCAGCCCCGGCAGGCGTCGGCCCTTGCGGGCCCCTTCACGCTGCTGACAGCTCTTTGAGGCGCGCGTGGAACAAAACGCGCCGTCGACACGGCCTGTCGTCGTTAGACGGACGGACGGCGAGCTACCCATTGCTCGCCGTCCACAGGCCCGCGCCTACGGTGGCCGGGGGCCACGACGTAGCCCCCGACGCCCGGGGCGTCTCCCGCGGCGGCCGGGAAGGAAAGCTGTTGCCCTTTCCTTCTCCCGCTCCGCCACCTCCTTCGCTAGCATCACTGCTTCGCAGAAGGTGGTGACGGCATCCCATTCCGTCTCGCTCCGGACCATGGCTTCGACCAGGGCCGGACGCGAGAGGTCGCCGCCGCCTATCGCCGCTACGAGGACACGGCGGTGCTCCGCCCAAGCAGGGCACACCTCCACGGTGTGCTCCACCGTGTCCTCCGGTCGATCCTCGCAGTGGGAGCACCCGGGCGTTTCCTCCCGCCCGATTCGGTGCAGGAACCTCCCGAACACACCGTGTCCGGTGAGGACCTGCGTCAGGCGGAAGGTGAGGACGCCGTGGCGTCTCTCAAGCCACTCCTCAAAGAGGGGTCTTATCGCCGCTATAGTGGCGTGCCCAGCACGGGGTTGCGACAGTCGCTCTCTCCATGTCGCCATGAGATCACGCCGGAAGTCTGTCCACTGCGCGACAACTTGCCGCGGCAGCGGGCTTTCCCCCCGGCACAGTGCCTCCGCGCGCCATTCGTGCAGGCGCGCGAGGACTATCGCCTCCAGATCCCATGGCGGCAATCCGGCAAGGAGGCTCGCCGCCTCGCGGGAGATCGTGCGGTAGCCGCGAACCATCTTTACGGCAACCACCCTTTGGGGCGCGTTTAGGTGGTGGACGGCAAGCCGCGCCAAACCACGCGCCCACACCGGGGCCCCGTAAAGGGCCATGGACCTCACGATCCCCGCGTAGAGCCTCCGGCAGGAGGCGTTTGGCCCCCCCAGGTTCGGCAGGAGCCGCCTGAAGGCAGCCCCGGTCCGTTCCAGTTTGGGAGCCAAACGTCGGAAGTGCTCAACGAAGTTCCATCGGCCGTCGAGGACGAGTCCTAGGTACTTCAACGTCGACTCGACGCCGATGGATACCCCTCCTACCATCACTGAGGATCCCGGTGGTGGCCTGTTCCGAGGACCATGGAAGTGCATGGCCTCGGACTTGTGCAGAGCCACCTCGAGACCCAGTTGCCGGATCCTCTCAACGACTATCGCAACCCCGCGTGTCATAGTTTCCGCCGCCGCCTCGTACGACCCCCCTTGTGCCAGTACCAGCGTGTCGTCAGCGTAGCAAACTACGCTGACGCCGGTAGGGAGGTCGGCGCGCAGCACCCAGTCGTAACCGATGTTCCACAGGGGCGGCCCCAGAACCGAACCCTGTGGGACACCGCACGACATCTCTCGCCGGTTCCACTCACCGTTGCGACCGGGGTAGATGACGGCCCTGTCCGTCAGATAGTCCCCGACTATACGACGGAGATAGGTCGGCACCCGGTGATACCGGAGTGCCTCCCTAATGCAGCTCCAGGGCATGGAGTTGAAGGCGTTGGCGATGTCGAGAGACACCGCCAAAACAACCCTCCCCCTGGCCACTGCATCCCCCGTCGTGAGGGCTCTCACGCGCATGATGGCGTCCACCGTAGAGCGCCTCTTGCGGAAACCAAACTGGTGTTCCGCAAGATCCGGCCCCGTCCCCGCAAGGTGCTCGGCGAGGCGGTTTGCAATGACTCTTTCAAAGAGCTTGCCCACCTCGTCGAGCAGCACCACGGGCCGGTATGCGGACGGAGAGTCCGCAGGGCGCCCCGGCTTCCAAATGAGGACCAGCTTCCCCGTCTTCCAACGAAGCGGGAATTGGCCTCTCTCCAAGCATGCGCTTAGGAGCCCCTCCAGTCGGGGCCCGAGAGCCTCCGAGGCCAGGACCCAGGCTTTGCCAGGCAAGCCATCGGGTCCTGGGGCGGTATTCCTGGCCTTGAGCCTACGTACCGCCACTCTCAGGTCTACCCCGGTCCCTTCCGGGATGTCGTCGTCGTCGTCCTGGTGGTCCGCTTCCGGCACCGCAGGTGGCGGAGCCATAGGCGGGGGCGGATGTTCCGCTCGCGCAGGGAACAGAGCGCTCACCACGTCCTCCACGAGCTGAGGCCGGAGACTCTGCGTCAGCGGGGGGGCCCAGGTGCGGAGTTTATCCCGCACCATCTTGTAAGGGCGCCCCCACGGATCTCTGTCGAGAGTCTCCAGCATCTCCTCACGGGCCCGATCCCGGGCCCGCATGACAGCCTCCCGGAGGGCGGTCTTCGCCGCTCTGTATCCCTCGTACAGCTCCGCCTCAATGGCTGCCGCATTCGGTGGACGAATGCGGAGCCTGCGATGCCTGGCGTACAGGTGCCGCGCGGCGACACAAGCCTCGCGCAGACACGTCAGCTCACGCGACCACCAATAATGAAATGCGTCTACGTTTTGAAAACGGGGCATCTAGGCGTGTTTCAGAAATCGTTACTGGTGACGAGACATGTATCTATCAATATGATCCGGAAAATAAAAGGCAATCATCGGTATAGGTCTACTCAAAAGGACAGTTACTGACAATACTGCAAAGACCTCGCAACGTCGGCAAAAAAAATGGTGGCTAGTTTTTTTTCGCGGAGCGGACATTTGTCGACGTCAATGCTGGAAAATTGTAGGTCAGTCAACTCTGAATGGTATACTACAGTTGCATTACCCAAAGCTTTTCGAGCTATGCGGGAGAGAAAACCAAAGACTGGGCTTCGGGGAATCATGCTGCATCACGATAACGCCTCTTCACATACCTCCCTTAGAACAAAAGCATTTATTGAGGAATCTGGTGTTGAAGCCGGGGCTGCCTACGGAGAAGCGATTTCCGACCTGTCAGATCAAGACTGACAAAAGTGTTTTCAGAGTTGACTTAGGCGAATGGAACTTTGTATAGAGCATGATGGAGAATATTTTGAAAAGATGTAAAATAAATATTAATAATATCTAGAATACATTTCGTATATCTTAAAACTTATTGAGTGTCCTACGTATTACTGTTCATTTTGAGATAAATAAGCAAAAACTTTTAAAAACCTAACGTACACTAAAGGAGTCGTAAAATTTATGCAAGGAAGCTTATCTCGTAGCTGTCATTTGTATGACAAAATAATACAGATGGCCGACAATGAGCGCGTTTTCTGTTACAATCGCTGCGATCAGCCCGTTCTAGCGTGGTTTCATAGACAATGGGCACCTTTTTACGCGGTATAGAATGCAATGAGCGCGTTTTATCCTAAAGTACAATTTTTTTAAATTCACTTTACACAAAATCAGCGCCTTTTATCGTTTTTAAAATAACGTGCTCTGATTGGCCATAGAAAACGAAGTAACATGGTATAGTTCATTCCAAAAACGTAAAATTGTCAATGAGCTCCTTTTTTCCCTGTGCCCTTCAAATGTTATTAATCATAGAACTGGTAATAAAAATTAAGTGTAATGTTTCGTGTTTTTTTTAAGAAGCATGATATGAGTTTGTACCCGATGATCACATAATATGTTAGAAGCTGGAAAACAGATTTTGTATAAACGCATTTACCTTTTATTTTCTTTAGATATGTATGTTTATATTATATTTGTTCTAGCGTCGCGATTTTATCTGGATAGAATTTATTAATGTGGCGTTAGTTAGATTTATTTTTCCAATTTTTCGATTAAAAAAAATTGCATTACTCTCTATCTGATGGTGAAATTTTATTACAATCGGTTCATTCATTCCGAAGATTAGTCGGAGAGGCAGACAAAAATGTTTGTTCATGTCATCATCATAATCATTACAGCCCTTCACAAGTCCACTGCTGAACATAGACCTCTCCCAAGGAATGTCACAAAGCACGGTCCTGAGCCACCTGCATCCATTGACTTCCTGCATGTCTTACCAGATCGTCAATACATATTGTGGGGGGACGCTCTACACTTCGCTCGCCGGTACGAGGCTGCCACTCGAGAACTTTTCTTCCTCATCGGTTGTCGATTCTTCGAGCTATATGGCCGGCCCATTGCCACTTCAGCTACTAATCCGTTGGGCTATATTGGTTACTTTGGTTCTACTGTGGATATCCTCGTTTTTGAGTATATCACGCAGAGAAATCCCGAAAATAGCCCTTTTCATAGCTCGCTGAGCGACCTTGAGCTTCCTCATACGACCAGCAGTGAAGGAACACCTCTCAGATCCATAGGGTTCATATCATAATGGCATGCAAATAACACGCCTCACCTCAATTTATATTAATACCTTATGGCAGCTATTTCGATATTACAAACAGACACTTCAATCTGATTTATGTGTATAGATAATAATAATATATAAGTTTGATAATTTATTTGTAGGTAAATAGGTTTCAAATTTTTACTGGCATTCGTATGAGTGACATAAAATGTATCAAACTTCTTTTTAATTAAGTACTAATGGACATGGACCTTGAAAGTAGTGTCCAGATTCTTGTAACACTGAACCAAACAGTCGAGGAATGCAAGAAAAACTAAACATGATTCGATAAAATGCAAAATTTTGCATTTTGCATTGAAATAGCGCGGTGAATTCTTTTCTCTTCATGGCCTGCTCAGAAATAAGGAGAGACTTGTGCCCAAAATTAAGGACTTTTCTATACAAAATCATATTAGCATTGAAGACTGCAGCTCATAATTACTGCGGTTGGGGAAATAGCCACCGAATTCTGTTTGTAAAATATGAAAATAAAACATGGAGTTTTTATATACTGACGTGTACCCCTGTTCCATATGATTTTACGCAACATGGAAATTAAAACCGCGTAATGTTTGGGATCTGTTATAAGTTCGACTCACGAAACCGCGGGTTAATTGCTAAGCACAAATGAGCGCGGTGAGCGCTACTCTGGTTATAGCCGACCGACCGACACCTGCGATAAGGATGAGCATACACCGCGGCCATTTGTGTAGAGAAAGAAAGAAAGAAAGAAAGTAAAACCTATTTAAATCCTCAGACTAAATTTATCCAGTAATAAAAAGTCAGATTGGTAAAAGTAGTGTTCACAGAGAAAAGTACGGTTGACGAAAGAATTGGCTATGGTAAAGTTTGGTCGTATTTTATGTTGTTAATGAGAAGTGTACCACCAGTCATTACTGACTATGACTCAAAGCTAAAACTTAAACCGACACAATTTAGAACATAAAATGATGTTACGGTGTTGAGACGATTATAGTGACTGCCTATTGTACTCGTAAATTCTTTAAAAAAATTGAGACTAGAACTCGAACGAGACAAAATTGTTTATCAATTTTTTAACGAGAAGATGGTTTTACCGCCGTTTAACATGTGATGAAATGGATTAATTGATCTTACGCACTCATGCCACGGCATCATGAAGCTTTTCCGTATAAAAAGCTAACAAATTATTAACTATATGGTATCTATTGTTTTATGACCAAGACTCAGTTTAGCTCAGTTTAGCATCGTCGTTGCTAATGGTGTGTCAATATTGCTCCTCTTTTTCACAGATGGCATCGAAGATAAAACGGTCAATGTGGCGGCTTGTGTCGCCTTTGGTACCGGTAGCTGGATCAACACTTCTCGCAAAATTAGTGACCAGCGAGGAGGATGGAAGGAATGGTGTTATTTTAACTTAATTTTAGATTTAATCCATTGTAGATAACTATTCAAGTTTATATTTGAATATTTTTTGTGATTTTAGTTTATTTTAATAAAGTAACTTATTTTATTTTTATTTATTTATTTATTTCGACCAGCAAGGATCATAGGGTAATATTACATTCATTCAAATTAATTCTAATACTAAAATTATTACTCATTACTAAAATTATATCAAATGTATAAGTATTCATAATAATATTGAAAATATAATAATTATTTAATATTAACAAAATAATATAAATCAGTGTAAACGTAACTCACAACAGACCCGGCTTAATAATATATTAACAAAATCATAAACATAGCTTATATTAATGATATAATAATAATAATTAATCATTTATTGCAGACCATAATTTGTTAAAAGTAGATAGTAAATTAAATAAACATTAGTTCATATATCTGGGTTGCCTGTCCGAGGCACCGGATACATGGACATGAACATGCGTCCAGTGCCTCAAAAAAGTACAATCGGGTTTCTCGCTAATTACGTTAAGAATGCTGTTGGTGCTCCCACGAACCCTGTGCATCAGTGACGCAGTTTTTTTGCGAATCAGTGTTGAAAAATTGTCTATGTGAGCGTCAACAAACATACCTGATGCACTACAGTAACGTGGGAGCCCCAGCAACAATCTAAAAGCGTTATTATAATGTATACGTAGGGTGTTGTATGCCCGCTGCGTAAATCTGACCCATAAGGCGCACGTATAGAGGGATTGGCAATAGGCCTTAAATAAAATAAGTTTTACCTCGACTGTACAACGTGAGAACCGGCGGGCCAGCATATTGCAGCGGACAGCCAGCGCCCTCCTTTCTCTTTCAATATAAATGGTAATAAGTGGTAGAGCCACGCTGCAGCTATATTGTGGATGCACCACAACGACACATGTGTGGTAGACCTTGCTCTGATAGATTACCAGCGTTAAAACATAATGCCGTTATGTTTAGTATGGTACAGTATAGGGAACCAGAAACCTTTTTACCTTTAATGAGGCATTCCATCTTAGTCCTAAGGGTTGACAATGCATCAGCATTTTAATAATCAATCGATGTTAGATGTAAGTAGAACAAGTGTTCACTTATCAGGAGGACTATGAACTCGTGTCTCTTCTTCTTATTTAATAAAATGGTACTGAATGAAAATGAATAATGGAAAGATTTACTGGCAAATCGGAGAGCAGTGATCTTGTACTCAAATGCATCAAATATTACGACTACTTGTATTAATAATAATATAAAAATTCAAAGATACTGACGGCTCCGTGGCTTGCGTTGGGGGCCGCGGGTTAGAATCCCGCACGGAACGAGTATTTGTATGGCCTACAAATAATTGTTCCGGGTCTGCATGTTTGTCCTCGTGCATGTTTGTTAACTGCCTCCACGATACAGGAGAAAATCCTAGTGTGGGGGTAACGTTTTTTAAAAAACAAAAAAAGCTAATTTAATACTAGCTATCCGCTTGTTGTAACCAGGCCTTAGAACAAAATGTCTCCCTTTCACCTTCTACTTTCGCTTGGATAATCTTATTTTTGAGGCGTTCGCCGCATTCTAGCCCTAAAACTTTTTAGAATAGAGTCTAATATGCGAAATCTAGCGCGCAGGAGTTAAAATGTATTACCTTTTATTGTGATCCTCAACACGGATTAAGAGAGAGCGCGGTTTTGAATTTTGATTCGGATTGTAGCAAAGCAACTTGGCCATTGAAATTAGAGCTCTCACGGATTATTTGTTACCCCTGTTCTTATCTGATCGTGGAATATTCGCGGGGCGAGGAGGGTCAGCAGACGCTGGTCTATTATAACTATGCACACCTATTTCGACTATTGCTTTGATTACATTCTTGGGACGATCTTTAATGAAGATTTTGAATGTCGATGGCGTAGTTTTGGATGTTTAGAGACTTAAATAGCTGCTTTGTTTTATTGTCTCGTTGGAACTTGTTGAAAAAAGTCATGATATTTACTAAGAGTGTTAGGTTTTCACGTCTCAACAACTGTTTAAATCCACTACTGGGATGAGTTTGTATGCATTACTTAGATTTAATTATGTACACTGAGTTGACTAAGTAGATCGATAAGTTTGAAGCTAATTGACTCGACGTATTAGCCACTGATGCCGATCAGGACTGTACATTTTAATCAGTTTTTTGCATGGAATTTCTGAAAATAAACAATCGGTTGCCGAATCCTCGTCCATCAATCAACAAGATACACAACGTGCAGGCGAGCTTTCCATTTGAGGGAAAAGGTGGCACATTCCGGTATACATCCGCTACGAGGAGGAGGTTCTCAATTCGACTGTATTATTTTTATGTGTTACCTCAGAACTTTCTTCTAGGTGAACTGATTTTAAATATTCTATTTTTTAATTGTGGTCCCTTATAAATTTGATCAAGATCGAACCGGTTGTTTTTGAGTAATTTTTAATAACGCGTATTTAATTGACTGCGACTACATTGATAATGTCCTCATTTTATTTATATTGAAGTTGGTTTTACAAATTTTTTAATTTTACCACTTGTCTTATACTTTATTAGCAAGTCATGGCGTATTTCTAATAAACTTAAGTAGCTTTTAATACTTTAAAATATTTTTCTTTTTTATCATTGCTAAATTAAAAGCCCACTGTTCGGTACGCGACTCCCCCATTTGCGGGGAAGATTTGCCTTAATGGTATCGCTTGACAGGCGAGCTGACGACCATATTACAAGAAGTCTCACACTTTTGACTTTGCTACCACCTATTGGGATACCGACAACCTATCAAAAGTCCACTACTGGACATAGCCTCTAGGTTACACGTATTCCTCAATCTTACACTATGTAAGCATTTTATAGTATAGGCATGACTGCCTCGTTGGTCTAGTGGTTGTAGTAGTGCGACTGCTGATCATGAGGTCCCGAGTTCGAATGCCGAGTCGGGTCAAAAAATCAGTTATTGAGTTTTTCCATCAAGAAATTCTCAGTAGCTGCCCGGAATCAGGAAGTTGGCGGTGTTTCGCCCTCGTGCCTCGGAAAGCACGTAAAGCCGTTGGTCCTGCGCCTGATCTCTCTCTGGTCGTGTCGGTTTACCGTCCCATCGGGCTATGAGAGTGTGGGAATAGAGAGTGCACCTGTGCTTGCGCATACACTTGGGCACTATAATCCTGTCCTGCGCCGATGGCTAGTCTCCGTTGAGACTGACCGCCGTGGCTGAAATTCGGTCTGGAGGACATTATAGTATAGGCATATGTTAGGTATGTTATTCGTGGATTGACCATGTGCATTAAGACATTTCCTGTCGGTATTAACAGAGCTGGTGAGACATTTTGTATATCTGAAAAATAAAAAAATAAAACTATTGGTAAATCGCATTAAAAAAATACGTAAGCGTAAATTTTTTAAATTAGTTTAGTAGTATCTTCACTTATAACCTTATTATTATACTTCGAATTTTCCAAAAATTTTGTCAAATTTCAGTTGAAAAAATTTGGCAAATCCAAAAGCGCACGACTCATAATGCTCATATGATCATCATATCATCATTCAAGTCGCTCCATAAAGTCCAATACGTATTTATTCTGTGCTTTTAAAATATTGTAATAAAAATCTTTGATTATTATAATAATCAAGTATCTATGACATTTGGTTTTTCGAATATTTTGTATTTGTAGAGCGATCTTTTTGAGCCGCTGCAAATAAACGATACAGTATCCAGTCACAACGACGGTTGACACCGAAGTAAGTGACTGAGGCAGTCTATTTAGTAAAATAAATTAATACAAGGCTGCAAAAGCACCGAAAATTTTCGGATTTCTACGCCGAAAAAAATTAAACTGCCATTTAAATTCCATGGCTTCCCACATTATATATGAAGAGGTTAAAAATAGATTGAGTTAAATCATTGATATTTTCAAAAGTTATCGTATTTACCATTCCATGCGGACTTGATAAATCCGCACCATAAGCCACTAAAACGATTTTTATGTAAAAATAGCAATTAATAGCAATTAAATTAATTAAGTAAAATATTACTAAGTTCAACAATTTTTTATCTTTCTGAAAATGTGCTTTTTATATCATTTATATGTTCAATATGCTTGTCAGATACGATTTTATGCAACAAAACGTTGGAATCTTGATTTAAGGCGCTACTAGAATATACCTACGCGCTTTGCGCTTAAGGCATGCAATATATTGTGATACAGACCGTCTTATTTAAAACTGCACGCGCCTCTCTTGTACTTTTGGTAGATTTTATTACTTTATCTATTCAAATATAGTAAAAATGCATAAACTCTACTAAAATCTAATAAAATCTAAACCTGAGTACCAAAAGACGAAGGGTGCTTCCTCTTGGTTTTTTGCAGTGCAGTTTTAAATTAGAGAATCTCTATCATTATATACTTTAATTTTTCAGATAAACAAGTTACCTCACGACGTTTTCTGTCAATGCCGAGCATGTGGTAAATCCACGAATAACATAATTAACATAACAAATTACTTATATAAATGTAAGTTTGGGGAATACGCGTAACCTTGCAACTATTATGACACGCGAAGCGACAAGGCTCAATGCCTTATGTTATGCGTGATGGTTTGATAACTATTACAAAATGTTACTCGTAGATATATAATGATATTGAAAGATTTATCGTTATTTTTTGTATCAAAATTAATTAAATTTTTTTACGTGGTAGAGCCATGCTGCAGCTATATTAGTAGTATAGTTGTAGCACGAATGGGTCGGCTCGACCGGGGAAGGACCACGCTCTCACAGAATACCAGCGTAAAATAGCAGCTTAAAACTGCTGTGTTTCGTACGGTGAGTGTAGAGAACCGGAGACCCATTTTACTGGAAAAGAGGCATTCCATCTTAATCCTCACGGGTGACAACGCATCTGCATTTTGATTCGCAAGCGATGATAGATGTAGATGTCTATGGGCCACAGCAACCACTTACCATCAGGTGGACTGTGTGCTCGTTTGTCACCCTATCGTATAAAACAATATGTGTAATATATTTAAGTTATAAAAACAGAAGGAACTGATTGTTTGATTCGACTTTCATAGTTTCGGACATACTCTTCTGTTATGACCTGCCTGTCGATGTAAAGTTCCTACTGCATAAGCACACTTTGCGTGTGTGCACCAGTGCGTGTTGCCAGTGATGACTTACGGATCTGAGACGTGGTCCTTCACTGCTGGCCGTATGAGGAAGCTCAAGGTCGCTCAGCGAGCTATGGAGAGGGCTATGCTCGGAGTTTCTCTACGTGATAAACTTAGGGATGAGGATATCCGCAGTAGAACCAGAGTAACCGACATAGCCCAACGGATTCGTAAGCTGAAGTGGCAGTGGGCCGGCCATATAGCTCGAAGAACCGACAACCGATGGGAAAGAAAGGTTCTTGAGTGGCAGCCTCGTACCGGTAGGCGAAGTGTAGGGCGACCCCCCCCCCCCCCCCGAGATGGAGTGACGACCTGGTAAGACATGTAGGAAGTCGATGGATGCAGGTGGCTCAGGACCGTGCTTTGTGGCATTCCTTGGGGGAGGCCTATGTCCAGCAGTGGACTTATGAAAGGATGTAATGATGATGATGAAGCACACTTTAATTTTTTTATGGAATGATGGTGACAAACGTGCATACAATCCACCTAATGGTAAGTGGATGCTGTGGCCAATAGAGATGTCATTTACTCTCGATTAAGAATCAAAATGCATACGCGTTGTCACCCCTGGGGACTAAGATGAAATGTCTCGTTTCCAGTAAAAAAGGTCTCCGGGTCTCTACACTTACCATATACGATACACAGCAGCAATAAGCTGCTTTTTTACGATGATAAACTATGAGAGCGTGGTGCTACCCCCATCGAGCCGTCCAACTTGTGCTACAATCATAATATTATTTTTATAGGATAGAGTGACAAACGAGCACACAGTCCACCTGATGATGGTGAGTGGTTACTGTGGCCCACAGACATCTACATCTATCCTCGATAACGAATCAAAATGCAGATGCGTTGTCATCCGTGAGGAGTAAGATGGAATGCCTCTTTTCCAGTAAAAAGGGTCTCCGGTTCTCTACACTCACCATACGAAACACAGCAGTGTTAAGCTGCTATTTTACGCTGGTATTCGGTGAAAGTGTGGTCCTTCCCCGGTCGAACCGACCCATTCGTGCTATAACTATACTACTAATATAGCTGCAGCATGGCTCTACCACGTAAACAATATAGTTGCCGCTTAGCCTTATTATTTTGACGAGTAAAAATTACTAGGTCCGCAACATTAAATCACTCCATATATTTATGATAATTAGTGATTTAATATCTTTAAGTGTAAACTTACATACATCTACCCATTCTGAACTAGACAGCAAGTTTCTTCGATAGTAAAGGCAAAGCAGAAGAGTGGAAGTTGGCCAACAAGATGGGGTTGACAGTTGACATTGAGGTTGGGGTTAGCTTAGCACTTTGCCATCTTCGGTAACAGCTACTTACTATCAAATGGGATATATTAAGTTAAGCACTGTGTTATACGATAATAGTTAAAATAAATTATGAATGAAATAAAATAAATTTCTTTGATGTATTATTTGGATATTTAAAACATATTATATGTTTTAAATATCCAAATAATATTAAATAATGTACATATATTATTTAAAATAAAAATTAAGTCTACATTACTATATTAGAATAATATGCATCAAAAAGGATATCACTTTAAAACATGATACAATATAGAAAGTTGTAATCACTGATTTTCAGCGGGACCATATTTTGTGCAATAAAGTATATATACATAATAAAGTACTTTTACAAAGAAATGAAAAAATATAATAATGCGAATAATAAACATCATTACGATTTTTTGTTATTTTATTTTATTATACTCCTCTCCCTGGACATCCACAAGTCGAGTGGGCCTGACGGATTGGACACGTCCTCAATTGTGCTGAGGACGTGTGCTCCGGAGTTGGCACCGGCTCTAACGCGTCTTTTCCGATACTCCTACTCCCTAGGCGTAGTCCCGAAATCATGGAAGACAGCTTTTGTCCACCCGATCCTTAAAAAAGGCGACCGCTCAGACCCGTCCAACTACAGGCCTATCGCCATCACCTCCTTGTTCTCCAAAATAATGGAATCCATTATTAACTGCCAGTTCATGCGGTACCTTGATGATCACCAGCTGATTAGTGACTGCCAATACGGTTTTCGTCGGGGTCGATCAGCTGGTGATCTTCCGGTCTACCTGACTCATAGATGGGCGGAGGCAGTAGAGTCTAAGTGGGAGGCGTTCGTCGTTAGTTTGGACATTCGATCGGGTTTGGCACAAAGCGCTTCTTTCGAAGCTCCCTTCCTATGGGCTTCCCGAGAAATTGTACAATTGGATCACCAGCTTCCTTGCAGATCGGAGCATCAAGGTCGTTGTAGACGGTGCATGCTCCGACTACAAGAAACAATACACCGACTGTGCCATTATTTCACGGGAAAACGTCGGCGAGTACCGGAACAAACTTGTATCTGAAGTCGAGACTTTATTGAACAAAGTCTCGGATGGGGGGCGACTAAATCTAGTCCAGTTTAATCCTTAGAAGACACAAGTTTGCGCGTTTACCGCTAAAAAGAACCCCTTTGTCGTATCTCCTCAGTTACAAGGCACTCTCCTTTTTGCCTCAGCCAGTATCGCAATCCTCGGAGTCGACATATCGAGTGACGTGCAGTTTCGTGGTCACTTGGAAGAGAAGGCCAAATTGGCCTCTAAAAACCTTGGCATGCTCAGCAGAGCGGGACAGTATTTCATGCCGGCACACCGCCTGCAACTTTACAAGGCGCGAGTTCGGCCTCACATGGAATACTGTTCCCATCTCTGGACAGGAGCTCCCCAGTGCCAAATCCTTCCACTTGACTGCATCCAGCGCAGAGCAGCTCGAACCGTTGACAACCGAGTCCTTTCCGATCGGTTCGATTCATTGGCACTGCGAAGAGATGTTATATCTCTATGCATTTTCTTTCGCATTTTGCACGGGGAGTGCTCTGAGGAATTTTTCGGAATATTCCCAGCCGCCAAATTTCACGAACGCAACGAAACTTCCGATACCATCCACACCATCTGGATGATTGGCGGTCCACCACTGTGTGATTTAGAAGATGTTTTCTTCCTCGCACAACTTCCCTGTGGAATCGATACGATACGACTTAGGGACCTTCAAGAAAAGAGCCTACTCCTTTTTAAAAGGCCAGCAACGCATCTGCAATTCCCCTGGTTCCCCTGGTGTTGCAGTTGTTCATGGGCGGCGGTAGTCACTTACCATCAGGCTCACCTCGTTGCACGCATGCTCGTTTGCTATAAAAAATATCTCCTATAAAAAAAATACAACCATCTTAATAAAGTAGGTACTAACTTATTATTTATAACTTATAATGGATTTATACCTATAAATTACACATATATCATTATTATCATCATCATTACAGCATATCAAAAATCCATTGCCGAATATAATCCTCCCCCTATAGATTACCTTAGAGAATGCAACCACGGTTTTTTTTACTTTGAATTGTTATCAAGAACTGACTTTATAAGTAAATATAAGTAAGATCACAGGCTTTGTGAATATTGTGGCCCCTGAAACCTAAAATGAATTGCCTCGTTACCAATAGAAAAGGCCTGCAGTTTTTCTTTTATTTTAGGCTGATATTCAGTGAGAGCGAGGTCTTTCCTCGGTCGAGCCGGCCCATTCTTGCAGCCATTAAATAGCTGAATGTGGCTCTAACGTGTACAAAATCTTTTGTCTTAAAATTAACAATTTGCTGCGTTTATTTTACCGTCCATTTGGTTTGTTTGTGGTATGATATACATGATAGTAAAAATAATTTTCCAGAATCAATAATTATTTGAATCCAGCCAGTCATTGGTATAATGAATGTGATTAAAAGCAGTACATTGACGCTACATAACCGGTTTGTTTCAACGGTATTACATTAGGTCCCTTTTATCCAGTTGTAAGGGCGTTTTAACCCTTCACGTGGGCCCCAAACAGACTGACCTCTCCGACCCATTTCCCCGTCTTTCTGTAAAAATTATAACCCTCCAACGGCGCGTGCGCTTTGTAGGGTAAAAATGTTATTTTCCCGTAATAAAATTTTATTATTTATTGTGAAACATATGTCCTAGTGTGTTATTATTTTTATCGTCTGTGTTGATGGCCCGATAAGTTATTGGTTTTGAATTATACTTGTGCCGTACTAGGGTCACATGTTTACATGTTTTATTTGATGCGAACAAATGTCTGCTATATATTTTGAACTTTTGGTCAATTGATATTGATTTTTTTAAACAGTCCAATACGTGGCATGAGTCTCGTATATTAGAGAGAATTAGCCGCAATTGCTGTGCTAAGTCGGCTTGGTGATCGCTGTGCTAGACGTCTTGTATGTGCAATAGCGTCAACTTTATAGTTTTTATTACATTCGTACAAGTAGTTTTGACAGAAATGTTAACCTAACACTACCCAAAAATTCTGATGAGACCTAAACAAATGAAAATCTGAGTGTGCAAGGTCAGGACTATATGGTGCAGTAACTTTAAGAAAATTTAAAATTACGCTGTCTCAATTTTTCTGACTGGCCAAAGATGAATGTAGTCTGGCG
This sequence comes from Parnassius glacialis, assembly GCA_033319125.1. Lineage (NCBI taxonomy): Eukaryota > Metazoa > Arthropoda > Insecta > Lepidoptera > Papilionidae > Parnassius > Parnassius glacialis. The sequence goes on along the minus strand of JAVANC010000022.1, from coordinate 29,760,017 downwards.
TTATCATGATGAAAGAACACTCCTCTTCTGTTGATCAATTCCAGCCGATTCTTCTCAATTTACTGCTTGAGTTTCATTAGTTGTTGGCAGTAGAAATCCGAATCAATAGTTTTGCCCGCTGGTAAAAGCTCATAATAAACGATGCTCTTCCAATCACACCATACACACAGCATCACCTTATTGAGTGTTAATTCGGGTTTCGAGTCTGTGGAGCTTGACGACCCTTTGACCGTGATTTTTTCGCACGTTCTCATCGTAGGTGAGTCAATTTTCATCACCAGTGATCAATATTTAAAAAAATGGTTCGGTTTCATTTCGTTTCAATAGAGAATCGTAAACGAGTACACGATTCACTAGGTTTCTTTCAGTTAACTCGTGTAGTACCCAAATATCGAGCTTTTTTGTATAGCCAGCTTTTTCAAATGGGTCAAAACTGTTTTGTGGTCAATCCTCAACTCTTCGGCTATGTCGTGACTACTAACATGCCGATCTTGCTCCACTTTTTCAAAAATGACATCGACTTTATCCGTATGACGGTGACCAGAGCGAGCTGCATCTTTGACATCAAAATTTCTGGACTAAAAACGCTTGAACAAACTTTGTGCTACTCTTACATACACTGCATTAGCATAAACGTCACAATTATTTTCGCGGCTGGAGTCGTATTTTTCTCTTTTTTGTAATAAAGCTTCAGAATATATTAAATTTCTTCGTTGCATTCACTCATTTTGGCGGACAAAAAAAACAATTTGAATATGGCGGGAAAGTGCTTTTTACTTTTTATTTTTCAATTTCTTAATGTCAACAAACAATTTTAACAAAGAAGGTTTAAGTCATTTTTTTTTTCAATTTTATACAAACAAAATACGAAGAAACTTTTTTCCCCACAACATTTTTATTATATTTATTCGTTTTCATAAATTTGTTACAGCATATCAATGTACTGTCCATTGCGGTAGGATTTTGCGATGGTAGCCACCCGTGACAGGCGAGATGCCAACCGCAGTTTTTTATTTTTTTTATTTGTTTTCAGACAGATGCTGTCGACCATCTCCTGCTTCAGATTCTCTCTATCACCTCTTACGACACCCGCGGGGTGATCAATCGTAGCTGATATACTTACGCCGCCACTACCCAGCATTTTGATATATTTTATCCTACATTCTAAAATATAACATACCCTATTATATTTTGTAAACACATCCTTATCAGACGAGAGTACCATGCACCCTACTTAATATCTAAAACAAATTTAACGAAACTTTATTAAATTATTCACAAAAGAGTACCTTTAACCGACGAGCGTGTATGCGTAGGTATATGGATGTGGAGGAAGCGAGAGAGGTCTGTCAGGATCGTGCCAAATGGAAGTCCATAGTCTCTGCCTACCCCTCTGGGTGACAGGCGTGAGTGTTTATGTTATGTTGTTATTCACAAAATTATTTGTTTAAAAACTATCATATAACAAACAATTTTATATTACTTGTCATTGATAGCAAACCGGATTACCAAACTCTTTTTCAAATCCATTGTTTGATAATCTACAATAACGTCATTGAGAACAGATACATAAAAATATTTCTTTCAAAACGTTTATAACTGAATTCAGAAAATCGAAAACCAGTTTATAGTTACCCTATAATTTTTGCACATGCAAAATATCAAAAGGAAATTGTGCATTGTCTGCAATAGCAGATGGCTGTTGCAATAAAGGCCGCGGCTTGCAATGTATTTAATTAAAATATATTTAATTTAATGCTAAATAATTTTATTTTATTTAGGATATAATAATAATATAACTTTATTTCAGACATAATTAGTCCATATTAAGTGTAAGTATATTAGTAACAATTTTACTTAATAACTATGTTAGTAATGTTAGTATTTATGCCTACATAATAATAATATATATACATAATTCATTATCTTTTTAATCCTATTGCCAGCTCTACCCAGTGTCGCTGAAAGTGGCAATCCGGTCTCGCCGCGATCATTTTTAAAATGCTGTTGTTACTGTTTCGCAGACGCTGTAACATTGAGGCTGATTTCTTTCGCATAACAGCATGAAATCCATTAGTTCTAGCATCCGCGAACATTTTCGAAGCACTACAGCGCCATGGCAGTTCCAACAGCATTCTAAGAGCGTTATTGTATTGAATGCGAAGGGCGCTGTAAGCTCGTCGCCTGTATGATACCCACAGGCTACTCGAGTATGCCGAGGCTGCGGGCTGTTTGCCGGGGCTGCGGGCTGTTCGAAAGAGATACCGCGGCTCCGGAACGTAAGGGCACTGAAGGAACACGGATGGTTTTTAGTCAGTAAAAGTCTGACACTCCCTTCCGCTCCACCCAGAGCGAAAGGCGTCATTTGATGATTTTCCATTAGCAAAAAAAAAAGGCTACTCGAGTAAAAAGATTGGCAAAATGCTTTGAGAAGAGTGACTTTTACGTCATCTGTACATCGAGCAAACCTGCGGGCAAGCATATTGCTCCTAATTGCCATATAATACAATAATATTATTATCAATATAAATGTATGGGATTGTGGTCAGTTTTATCACCAATAATAATATTAGAAAATAAGAATGCTCCGTATATTGTCTACGTCATCGTGTAGTGGTGGTATAAGGATATCCACCAACCAAAATTATCCTGTGCCATAAGCGGCGATAGAGGGAAACAAATCAGGAAATGGACAGAAACGTCTTCCAAATAACGACAAAAAACAAAAAACTGCGATTGCCAACCCGCTTGCCAAGCGTGGAAATTATCCCCCCTATGAAGCAATCTATGGCGGAGGCCTGTGTTCAGCAGTGCACTTTATTAGGCTGTAACGGGAACGGAAAAAAAAGGAAACGAATAAGAGGATCGTTTGAGTGTTTCTGTTCTGTCTGTTTTCTATTGAACCAGACTAAATAACAGGCGGCAACCACGTGAAGGAAGAACTCCTCAGTCTTGGATCAACACGAGCTACTCTCACCCAGAGCCATTCGCCAATTGCTCGCGGGACAGGGGAGCAGAATAGGTGTTAATCTAGTACTAAATAGAGATCTAATATGTGTGTCTGTATGTCTCTAAATAATAGAGATCAAATATAGAATTGTGTTTTAAGTTAATATTCCTTTACGAAACCCGTATTGAAATTCTGATAAAATATTGTATTTAATATAATTAATCAGCCTTTTATTAAGGAGCTTCTCAATTATTTTTGTAATTGGAATCAAAATAGAGATTGGCATATAATTATTGACGTCTGATTTATCTCCACTCATGTAAACAGGGGTTACTATAGATCGCTTGAGAGCACTAGTAAAGACTCCTGTACTATAACAAAGATTTGCCCACTTACAGATATATGTGACCATAAAGTCTCTGGCACGTTTTAAAAATGCAGTGCTTATACCATCCCAGCAGGCAGTGCACCTGGCACTGCCGGAGTCCAGGCTCATGACTATGCTGTTAACTTCATTAAGGCTAGGAAAATAAGGTACACAAATCACCATAGTAGTACCCAAATAAATTAGTACAGCCAGAACACTTCGTCGCTGATGTTCTGGAGGTGCCATTGAGTTGGTATTATTTGTGGTCGTAACTTCGTCAAAACGTTAAAACAATAAAATCAATTCTTTAGCAATACTGTTCATATATTTTTTTTAATATCTGGAATCGAGCTCGAGTAGCTCCGTATTTTGCTTGTGTACAGAGAAATTTAAAGCGTAGGTACGTCCCACCTTCAAGTTACCCCGGTTTTTAGTACACTATAATAATCTACTCAATATTGTCCTGCATTGTCCAGCCGGCAGGCGGGGTCGAGCCCTTCGTGACTGCCTATTGGTCAACCAAACGCCGGTCAGCATTAATGCTTAGGGTGTCCAAGCGAACCCTTATTAGATTTATTCCTATTGGGAGAGTAGGGACTCGAATATTTTGTACTGAATATTGATAAGGTTCGTAAATAATTTTTAAAATCGTTCAGGTCTTATAGAGATAACTCAGATATTAAATTTATATGTGAGTATCTTGGTCTTTGAAGTAACAATTTCTTTGCCCAACATCTTCTATTTCTCTTTTTTTCTCTTTGTCTGTCCTTCTAATGACATTATAAATAATGGAGCACTAGCAAAGGTGACAAACAGCACACACCACTACCTGTCGCGTCGGAAGCGAAGTGAACACTAACAGATCGCTGTAATGTGGACACAAAAAGGCTTAAATCGCCAGCAAGTCACCATGGATCAAAGTCGCTGTATGTGTACCCAGCTTTACAGTTGCTTATAGTAAATAAGTGTAATTTTTCCCTCTAGAGCGTTGTCTGAATTATCTCCAACACACAGTAAGTGATTGACTCCAAGAATTTAATTTAAAAAAAAATCCTAAATAATTTTTGGTTGAAAAGTTCTGAATAATATATGTTTTCTTATTTATGTGATATCAATACAATGACTTTAGTTTTGTCTTGTTTGTAAAACTATTTTGGATTCCCACTTAGGAATATTTGTCCCAGAATCTCGATACTAATTTAATCTTGAGATTTTACGTTTGGCGTAAACAGGATGGTATAAATCCACTTATCGGAAGTCATAATTTATTTCTAATGAAGAGAAGAGACGAGAACGAAATAAAGTGATGGGTTCTTAACATTTATACGTGATAGAGCCTAGCTGCAGCTATATTATGGTTGTAGCACGAATGGGTCGGCTCGACTGAGGGTAGGACCACACGCTCACAGAATAACCGGCATAAAATAGCAGCTCAATGCTGTTGTGTTTCGTGTCGTGAGTGTAGAGAACCGGATAACTTTTTACTGAATAGGAGGCATTCCATTTTCTTCCTTAGAAATGACACTGCATCTGCATATGGATCGTTAATCGAGGATAGATGTAGATGTCTAATAACCACAGTATTCACTTACCATCAGGTGGACTGTGTGTTCGCTTGTCACCATTAATCTAAAAAAAATATTATTTAATTTATTAAAAACTACCCATTCAAGTTATTTGGATAAAATTGTAAATCTAAACAATCCAGGGATCCACTCAAAAAAATTTTTTTTTGTGACAAATACACGTTCTGTACGTTCAGAAACATTTATATATAAATTATGACTGATCATTCTTAATAGTATCACAATATTTTTATTTCTTTAATTTAATGCAAGGGTGCAACATAGTACGCGCGATAAAATACTCTAGTTCTACAGCGGATATCTTCATTAGGTACTGATAAAATACTCTAGCTCTACTACGGATATCTTCATTAGGTATTTATCTGCTGCAGGTATAGTCTAAACTTTCTCATACTGGCTAAATAGTTGAGATTGGATAAAAACTGTAAGTAAAACGTGAAGATGTACGAACATTTTCTCTCAGCTTATCTGCATCCGGTGCATACCTACTACTGACAGTCGAGTTTCTCACGATCCGCTGGTGGCTGGAAATCCATATCCACTGCCTGGCGAAGGAGCAGAGTAATCAATGTAAGAACGTAACGGCTCTGCTTTCACAAACATTCCTCATTCTCGTAAGGAATGTGAACAACTTTCAGGAAATCGTCAATAACACAACATATTCCTTTCCCGTTGTTATGTACTTATGTATTTGCTTAAAACGCTTTGAAGGTGGATTGCTGATCTCATTACCAGAGTTCTCGCACCTTAATAGTTACTCTCTGACGTGGGTAAGGGTATTTTACATCTGGCGTGAACGAGATGATTACACCGCCATCTATCGGATTCCATTAGAACTTTCTGTCATTTCATCATTTCATGTCGCATTGTCGCCTCCTGAGACAAGAACATAATGACTTCCCATGGGAAGAAATGGGGTGATGCTTTCTCTGATATTATATGTAGACTTAAAAAGTGCAGGCGCGATGATGATTACAACACAAATGATTTTATTTTTTGTGCACATCTGTGGCACTGTACTACTAGTATAATGTAAGTTTCATACCTTTCTATTATAAATACTAAAAAAAAATAATCTTCAATTTTAGCTACTAAACGTAATAATGTTAAATAATAAAATTAAAAAAAAACTATGCGATGGGACAAATTATAACAAAACTTTAACAATGCAAATTACTTCTAATTATAGTGACATTGTTATCATACAGCTTCCTTATAATTATAAATAGTATTAGTAGGTATATTATTCATATTACATAATAGACTACAAGTATAAAATACCGAGTGATGGGCAGTCCCATTACTTGCATTCATTATACTCTCCCATTACTTTGAATACAAGAATATTTTAAAATGTCCATCCGAATAGAGAGCGTATTAAATGTCCGCTGCAGAATTTGATGCCGCAATTCCATACAACTACGAAAGGAAATCCTCTGACTGGTGTCCACAAAATACAGTGAAAATTAGAGTGATGTTGAAACTTTTATCTCCCAGCCTCCCCCGAGTCTGACCACGCTGTTTAATAATGTAGGAAACATGACAACTTCGGTGCTTCATTAATAACTATTATGGCGCAGTGCAGTTGTAGGAATTCTATTGCTCTTTGGACAGTTTCTATGCAGTCAAATTTCCGCAGGCATTCGTAATTTTTATGAGAAATAGCCGGTACACTTATTTTAAAACGCTGGTGTATAATAAATATATTAAGTAGCTGATATTTTGTGGTGTAAAATATATTTTGTAATAGTAACATTTTTTTTTTCTTAGTAACATTTGAATATTAAAGGTAATAAAGAATTTTATTGTGTAAGGTAAGCAGAGCGACATCTATAATTTAACATATTTGTACTATTATCGCGACATCTGTTAAACTATCAATGTACTAACGTAGAGAAAACCAATAATGCACCATATTTGAATATCTTTAAAGATTTCTTATTAGATCAGTGGAACTCTCCAATATTAAATCAGATTAATGTATGGCCATGAAACTATAAAAATTAAATTTCATAATAACGATGTAACTTGCGTTATTATTTTAATAAAAAATAAAATTTAATAAAAAAAACTTGAAGACATTTCTTGACTTGGATTTATTTGAAATTTTTTTAAAAACAATTTTCATTTTTATTATTAAATCAATAACAACAAATAACAATATATAAACACCCATTTAATTTAATAAAAAATAATATGTAATACATGCCGTCATGTTGCATTGATATATGCATAATAATTGTTTAGCTATCCGACAACAGATGGCGGTCAAAGAACTAGTAGCATTAAGAGAACAGTATTGAGCAAAATTTCTATGTAACTTTTCGGCGGTCGAAATTTTTGTCTGATTTGGTTTCTTTTTGAACTTATGAGCTTTTAATTATATCCATATAGAAAAAAGTACAAATGTATATAAAAATAAAAGTATATTTTCTAATTTCGTATTAAAGCGGTTATTTCCTACTTTCGTTAAACTTGTTATAAAAAATACTAGAGTAAATACCAAAATATACTCTAGTTGCTTAGCGCATATCGATCTTGCTGAGCTTAAGGCTTTTAGTTATCAAATTTAAATTTCAAGTTCAATTTTTTTTACAGAATGAAGATAACAATTGATCACATAGGCCGCCTGAAAGCTGTGAGCTGTGAGGACTAAGCTAGAATGCCTCTTTTCCAGTAAAAAGGGTCTCCGGTTCTCTACACTCACCATACGAAACACAGGAGCATTGAGCTGCTATTTTACGCTGGTATTCTGTGAGAGCGTGGTCCTTCCCCGGTCGAGCCGACCCATTCGTGCTACAAACTACTACTAATATAGCTGCAGCATGGTTCTACCACGTTTGATATATGATGTTCTTTTTCATCACTGAGTACATGGCAAATTAGCAATTGAAATTGCAAGTAAGTATATTTGTGTCATCGTGGACTGAACTCAGTTCACTCGTCTATCATGACAATTTGTGTCTAGTTAGAGTCGAAAGTCGAATGTGTTCACCGTGTAGTGGCGGTGTAAGTATATCCACTACCACATATCATCCGGTGGGTGTCGTAAGAGGCAACAGAGGGAAACAAACCAAGGGATGGGCAGTATGGGCAGTGGCTTCCTAATAACACCCAAAAATAAGAAACTGCCATTGCCAACCAGCTTCTACGTGGCAACTATGGATAATATCCATCCCATAAAGCAACATATGGAAGAGGCATATGTTCAGCAGGGAACTTTTAATAGGTTGGAACGGTATTACAGCGTAGTTTAGAGCGTTGGTAGTGCGGTGTGCTTTCCCGCAGGTTTGCTAGGTGTGCGAATGAAGTTAAGATAACATTGTTCAACGCTGTCTGCAGCCTCTGGACGAAGTGTACTCGCCGAACTAGTATTCAGTACATAAGGAATTCAGGATGTAGTTAGGGTTGCGCGTCCGAATTAATTGCCGTGGTACACGTGGTCAGCTTTAAAGTAATATTACGCAAACGAATATCCTCCTTGTCGCGTCGCGGTGAGATAGTACCAACAGCCACCTAGTTTCCACATATGGATGGCGAGATTGTTCTATGATGAGTCACTGGCATTCAGTCCATATGGGTTCCAGGCCCAGTATGCTTATTAATAAATAATTATCTAATTAAGTGTCTGTTTAAGGGTTAACAAATTGGGTGTATTTACCTGAATCATGAATAAGTAATAATAATTAACCTGTAATAAAATATGCAACAAAAATTGTATTTTTTAATATTCGAACGGTAATGTTTAACTATGTATTACGAGTTTATTTTGTTACTCGATTTGTATTTTACTTGAGATAAGTAGTAATGAGTAAACAAAAACTAAAAAAAATAAAACATGCATGCAGTTCACATGCGGTGGATGTGAAACGTTAATTTTGATTATTTAATATATTTGTTATTTTTTTTATATTGTTTATTTTAAAAGGTAAAATTTTTATTAATCATCTTTAAAACTCCGCACAAAGAGGAGCCAGTAGAAAATACTGTACTCTAAATTTGTAATTCTGTGGTATAAAAAGACAGTAGTGGAATGGCGGAGTCGAACCCACACTGTATTCTATCTCATTCTGTCACAGGCTAAGTCCTATAGATGTATATGTTTGTCTCTTTTTAGTGTCGTTTTTCATTTCATCGAATTTCAAATCATAACAGTTCTAAAGAAGTTATTACATCAAAAACGAAAAATAAAGCTTATGAAAACCGCTTGCACTACTAACACATAATTATTGTGAATTGTAATTCAGTTAGGTCAGCTCAGTTAAATACTGTAATCATTATTAACAGTGCAGTGGCAGTGTAAGAATACCCACTACCCCAAATCGTCTCGTAGACGTTGTAAGAGGTGACAAAGGGAAACTAAAACAGGGCAGGGGCGGCAGCATCTTCATCAAAGACATTGGTGGAGTAGTAGTACCTTAAAAGTGGAAGTATATTTTAAGGGGAAAGTTAACGGCTGAAATCCATTTTGTCATCCAGAAGCGTCAGTCTTTACTTTTGATCAATGTTTTTAATTGATAACATAGTTATTAAACAGTGGTAGAACCACGCGGCAGCTTTTGCTGTCGCACGGATGGGCCGCCTCGAACCGAGGTGGTACCACGACGTCACAGAAAACCAGCGTGAAGTAGAGGTTCACCTCTGCGTTTCGCTTGGTGAGTGCAGGTGGCCGGAGGCCCTTTTTACTGGAAATGAGGCATTCCATCTTAGTCCTCACGGGTGACAACGCATCTACATTTTGAATTGTAATAGAGGATAGATATAGATGTCTATGGGCCGCAGCAACCACTTACCATCAGGTGGACTGTGTGCTCGTTTGTCACCCTTATCCTATAACAAAAAAAATAAAAAATAAAAATACATATTGAGTACTGCCAGTGTTCTTGGCACTATACATGATATAAAGAATTGCTGGGATTAAAAGTAGATAGTAATTGTAATTGGATGGATTATTTGACGTAATCAGTAAAAAAATTAACACATATGTATATGTTTGTTTTATTTTGTTCTGGAGTTTACGTATACGTCAGAGAGGACATCTGTTCTCGACGCCTCGGCAGTCTTGAAGATTCGGACCTGTCCATCCTTTGGTTATCCGTAGACAGCGACGACCATCCGCGCGTCAACGGGTCCCATAGCGGTAATGCAGAAACAGATCGACTCATCGACCACGTCCAAATGGCTACAGATTCCTTGCTACAACAGGTCCCATCCGCAGAGGTCGTGATCCTTGGCGATTTTAACGCCCACCACGCCGAATGGCTCGGTTCACGTTTAACCGATAATGCGGGGAGATCTGTTTATGACTTTGGATTGGCATATGGTCTGACACAACTGGTTACTTCGCCTACGCGGATTCCAGATGTGGAGGATCATACATCTGAACGGATCTCTCATCCGGACGGATATCAGGTTTCCGTCGATGCCCCTCTCGGCTCTTCGGACCATTGTCTGATCCGGAGTGTGGTGCCACTCACGCTCCCCTCGCGGTTGCATTCTGCAGGTTGCCGCCATGTTTGGCATTACAGGTTGGAGGATTGGGATGGAATGCGGTCTTTCTTTGCATTCTACCCATGTTTGTCTGGCAGAAATCTGGGTTTGCTTCTCGCCGGATGATTCCAGCGCTGTTGCTGACTCTGTCACTGATGTGGTGCTACAGGGAATGAAACTATTTATTCCATCATCTGTGGTACCCATCGGAGGCAGATCTCAGCCTTGGTTTGGTCGCTCCTGTAAGACTGTATTACCCAGTAAGCAGGAGTGCTTCAGGCCTGGGCTGAGGCTTCGGCGGCTCGGGATGTAAACACCAGCATGCTTAAAAAGAAGTATAACTTCGCCTCTAGGTCCTTCAAAAGAGTTATTGCCAAAGCAATGTCAGAGCACATGGGCAGAATTGGCGAGAAACTAGTTCGCCTTCCTTCGGGAATCCGTGCATTCTGGTCTCTCGCCAAGGCTGTCCAAGTGAATTTCTGAAAGCCATCACTACCATCTCTGCACAGCTAAAAATAACCCCTTTGTCGTATCTTCTCAGTTTCAAGACACTCCCCTTGTTGCCTCAGCCAGTATCGGAATCCTTGGCGTCGACATATCGAGTGACGTGCAGTTTTGTGGTCACTTGGAAGAGAAGGCCAAATTGATCTCTAAAAAGCTTGGCGTGCTCAGGAGAGCGGGACAGTATTTCATGCCGGCACAACGCCTGCAACTTTACAAGGCGCAGGTTAGGCCTCACATAGAGTACTGTTCCCATCTCTGGACTGGGGCTCCCCAGTGCCAACTCATTCCACTTGACCGCATCCAGCGCAGGGCGGCCCGAATCGTCGACGACCGAGTCCTTTCCGATCGGCTCGATTCATTGGTGCTGCGAAGAGATGTTGCATCCCGTTACGTTTTCTTTCTCATTTAGCACGGAGAGTGCTCTGAGGAATTGTTCAGATTAATCCCAATCGCCAAATTTCACGAACGCACATCACGATAGAACTCCCGATACCATCCACACCATCTGGATGATTGGCGGTCCACCACTGCGTGATTTAGAAGATGTTTTCTTCCTCGTACGACTTCCTTGTGGAACCACCAGCGATTTTTCCGGACCGGTACTACTTAAGGACCTTCAAGAAAACAACCTACGCCTTTTTAAAAGGCCGGCAACGAATCTGCAATTCCCCTGGTTCCCCTGGTGTTGCAGTTGTTCATGGGTGGCGGTTCTCATTTACCATCAGGTGAGCCGCATGTTCGTTTGCCCCCTCTCCTATAAAAAAAATGTTTTGAACAGGTTGAGAAGAACATCGTCACTTCAAACTACACTCATTGCATATCAAGGATGTGTTTAATACAAGATATGGATTGTTAATTTGGATTAATAGCTCTTATTTTCAAAATTAACTTTAATAGTGCAAAATAAGTGTGTGAGAGCTTTAATTGGAGCTAAATGGTAAGACTCGTGTAAGCCCTTATTAAACGACCATGGAATATACATATTTTGAAGCTGGTGATAAAGTAACAAAAAAACATATATACAAAATAGCGTCCGATATATTTTGTGTAACAATAGAAAATCCTATAGACTAGTTTTAGACCGTATACCGAAAACTGCATTTAATTAAAATGGCTGTTAAACGATGAGTATAAAGACATTAAATTTAAAACCAAACTCAAAAGCTGGTTATTATTCAAATGCATTTATGATGTAAAAAAGACTTTAAATGAATAGAATCTTGTTGCATAAAGCTGACTCAACCGTATTTTAAAGCTTTATATTTATTTAATGATTAAGTTTTCTTTTGACATTTTATTTTTTCTATGCGCTCTTAATATGATTTGCCTAGTTATAAAATAATTATTATTGACATGACAATTGTAATTCTAATTTAATTTATGTAAAAAAAAATTGCTTTTCTGAATTATGAAATTAATGATTTAATATCCCTTGCCTTGCCTGATAAGTCTATAACGGATTAGTAAGCTGAAGTCGCAATGGGACGGCCATATAGATCAAAGAACCGACAACCGATGGAGAAAGGTTCTCGAGTGGCAATCTCGTACCGGTAAGCGAAGGGTAGGGTGGCCCCCCACTATATGGAATGAAGACCTGGTCAGATATACGATGGATGCAGGTGGTTTAGAACCGTGCTTTGTTGCGTTCATTGCGGGAGGCATTTGTTCAGTAGTGGACTTGTGAAAGGCTGTAATTATGATGGTGATGATGATGATGAGATGTAGTAAACATGTTCTCTACATGTTCTTCATGTTCCATCATGTTCCTTCATTTTCCATATGTTCTCAACATGCAACCATTTTTACCTTTAATGTATCATGTTTAGCGAATAAGTTATATTAGTTTATTTATAAATACTGCGGAGAGTAGGGCGTTATGACAATGTTAGTTTTTAGTTTTAGTTTTTTATTATTATAAAAAAATACTATTTTCTACTAGTATTAATTGTTTTCTCTTTAAGTTTATATGTTATCTTCTTTTGTTTAATGCCTTTAGCGAAAAAATATTATATTTACACAAAATCGTAATTTACAAAGACTTTTTATGCTGGTAAATTATTCTAATTCTTCCTCCAATAAAGACTACTGAAAAAAATAAAAGACTTGGAAATCTTCATATATACTGATATCATACACAGTAACACGTTGTTTAATTATTTTTATTTTTTATTTTGTAGTAGCTAATTGTTACTTTTGAAGTATCGTTAAATATTTTAAACCGTATAACATTCTGGTGTAGGCATCTTATTTTTTTGCTATTCATCACTAGATGTCGCTAGGCGTTGAACAAAAAATATATTGTACCGTTGCACTTTTCTGTATAATTATATTACATATCTTATTTTCATTTTGTTTTACCTCCAATAGGTTACTTACTTTGATTTGCCCGAGTGGTGAATCTAACATTCAGTTCAGAGTTGGCACAGCTGCCATTCTTAGATTTCCAGCAGCCGTAGCTCTCAGGTAGAGCAGACAGTTAGTTAGTTGAAAATACACAAATAAACGTAGCGTGTACGAGAACATTTTACTTTATTTTAAAATATTACTCCATCAACCCTAAACCATGAAGAACACAGATCCGTTTACCCCTCCAAGGACTATAAAGAAAATATCATGAAAATGTTTTTTCATCAAGAAACTTTTTATAATATCTTTATTAATTTTTAAAATGACTATAATTTAAAGTAAAAACAATATTGAACAGCAAAATTAAAAAAAATCATGGAAGAATTTTCATATCTTAACTAAGCGTGCTACGTCACTTCACTGTACACGTGTCTTTTTCTTTTCATCACCATCAAAATATTGCTAAACCTAAAATATACAGAAGAGTAATCGAAAGCATGTCTGAAGTATGAGGGACTACAGGGTGACAACAGGGCAGTAGCCTTCATTGTATAAAATTGTGTGTAGTTGTCCATCGACTTAGAACCCACTTAACATCAGGTCGACTGGTATCCCTTTATTTTGTTATTTAAAAAAAATCGTCACCTTTTTTTTATATATAAAAAAAGGTGACGATTATTTTTAAATAAGAAAATAAAGGGATACACACAGTCCACCTGATGGTAAGTGGTTGCTGCGGCCCATAGACATCTACATCTATCCTCGTTTGCGAATCAAAATGCAGATGCGTTGTCACCCGTGAGGACTAACATGGAATGCCTCATTACCAGTAAAAAGGCCCTCCTCCACACTAGAAATTACGCCTGTATCGTGGGGGCTTAGTTTACATACTTAAATTTCACAAGGACAAACATCCTAAAACAAACAAACTTGTTCCATCCGGGATTTTAATCTGCGACCCTTGCGTTGGAAATCATTTCTGAACCACTGCGCTACGGAGTCCCTTTCACGTAATTTTATAAAAAAAGAAAAAGATCTGAGGCACCTGGAATTTCGATCGCCAATTCATATACTTACTATATATGGCTACATGATAAATCGTTTCATTTAGGGAGTAACATATGTCCATCAGTCGACTGTAAGGGTGGTAACGGTGATGATGACGGTCTCATGTTTAACGCTCTATTTTCACGATGCATAAAACTTAAATTTTATGTACAGTCGCGTTTAAGACTGCTCCAATAGACAGCCTACACAATATACCTACATCACGGAAATCTGCGAAGCATTGAAATTGTAGATCATACATAATACATACATAAATACTCACGCCTGTCACCTAGAGGGGTAGACAGAGACTGTGGACTTCCGTTTGACACAATCCTGACACACCTTTCTCGCCTTCTCCACATCCATATATACCTATGCATACAAGCTCGTCGGTAATGGGCCAAATTAAGAGTACCCTTAACTTTTAATTTGGCCCATTTTCAATATATCGCCAATTTGGTCGATAAAGTTACGCCTAGGGTGGCCTTTCCCGACTCTGCTATTCACCTCTGCATCATAAATTGCTTTGTCACCCTTTCCTCATTCATTCTTTCTACATGACCAAACCACCGAAGCATTCCTTTCTTTATCTTAGTCACAACATCATTTTGCAAACCACACTCTTCTCTTATCACACAATTTCTCACCCTGTCATTCAGATTCAGCCCTAACATACTCCTGTAGATCATTGTAATAAAATCAAATATATTTGCATGGACTTCTAAAACCCATTGTTCCAGGGTTTATCTATGTGTTAACTATGTAAGAAAAGCCTTCGAGATAAGGTAGATAAATTAAAAGCCTTCGAGATAAGTAGATAAGGTAATAAAATATGTGATTTTATTATATACGCGCGTAATATTAGCATATACTAGCATACCATTTTCTTCTTAGGGTAAACTCATCTGCATTTTGGTTTTTAATCTAGGTAAGACGTAGGTCTGTGGGCTACAGCATCTACCTACTTATCATAAAGTGGACTGTGTGCACATTTATTATCGTTAATTATCGTTATCGTTGCAGCCATTCAAAAGTGCACTGCTCGTGCTGAACATAGGCTCTCCCCCATTGGATAGGCGGATATTTGCCAGGCTTGGCGGACGGGTTTGCAACCGCAGTCTTCTATTATTTTGAACTATTATCAGAAAGTTCCTGCTGCCTGTTTCTTGTCTTAGTTTTCTTCTATCATCTCGTACGGCACCAGTGGGATGATGATATGAAATAGTGGATTTTCTTACAATAGTGGATATCAATATATTGAGTAAGGAAATTTGTATATAAATGAATTATATCTTCTTGTGGTCTTCGGGGAATATACCACCCACCCACTTTTTGTTAAGTCCACCAACAGAAATACACATAACTTACTGACAAACTATCTGGCAGCCGATATTCCTTTTAAAAAATATTGTCATAACATATGTTATTGGCTTGTGTTAGCGATAACATACCCACATATCTCGCACCATTAACGCTGCTTCCTATCGCCAGTCTGGGTATTTAAATCTATCTGGGTATTGCCATTTATCATCTTACTCGACTTTTATGGCATCCGCGGGATGTAATGAGGTGGTGGAATATACTTACCATGCCACTACGCGGTGAATTCCCAGCACGTCCGTCAGCGGCACTGCTTAAGGGCTCCACGATCGAGTTCCATATGTGTAGTAAAATAATAACTAACCGTGAGGTTAGCTATACCTACATAATTTGAATGTTAATATATACTCAATTGTTATAACAATGTCATAACTTAAGGTTATCTGAATATTAATGCACAAAAAACACATTACTTACATTCATAACGAAATAGATAAAATTAAACAAACTTAACTATATACGTGGTATAGCTATGCTGCAGCTATATTATTAGTAGTATAGTTGTTGCACGAATGGGTTGGCTCGATCAGGAAGGACCACGCTCTCACAGACAACCAGCGTAAAATAGCAGCTTAACACTGCTGTGTTTCGTATGGCGAGTGTAGAGAACCGGAGACCCATTTTACTGGAAAAGAGGCATTCTATCTTAGTCCTCAAGGGTGACAACGCATCTGCATTTTGATTCTTTATTGAGGATAGATGTAATGGACTGTGTGCTCGTTTGTTACCCTATCCTATAAAAATATTATTCATAATATTTAACAGTTATTATTACATACCATTTTAAAATATTTACATCGAATTATTTGATAAAACTAAAGTCAATAAATATCTTAATTTAAGGAATAATTCCTTTCTCAGACATCAGTAGGCATTATTACGCACTTTAAACTTCATTCCCTATGCTCCATAAACAGTGAAAATACGACGAGAGAAACAATACTCGTCTAAGAAAAATTATTAACCAAATTGTTGGATCAGCCAGCATCTCCATCAAGTCGCAAATTACCCGAGAGAAGGTACGCGGCCAAATATCATATCTATACAACCGTTACCAAAAAGCAACAGAAACACATAGGTACAACAGCATATCTACATTGCAATTTTGACACACAAATGGTACGAAATATATTGGTGATTAAATTAGCAATTAAGTGTTAAATTATAAATGTTAAATTATGCAATATAATGATTTTAACTATATTTACCAGCGATTAAACTGTATGTGGTTTCTGCTGGAGGGCTAAATTTATTTTGTGTATCAATTTTTTATATTTTCAATAAATAAAAAATAAAAAAAAACTACGGAGAATAGCAACAAGCGCGAGACGTCTGTTACTACAAATGCCAATTGGCCTTCCAAGCGTGACCTCATTACAAAGGGACACGTGTCGAACTGTGAACTTTTTGGGACTAATGAAGACGTAGAAGAATTTTCTTACTTATTATAATCCAATGCTTAACTACAAAGGTGGGAACCTTGTGGTACGTGGTAATGAAGCTCTAGATGGCAAATCGCACTGACTTAGCGTAACAAAAGCCTTATTTGCGTTCAGTTGCGTATGTGGTGTGCAGGGATTGAATACCGGTACCAATTTTGGTTCTGGTTCTTCATTTAGGTTCTTATAAAGGTTCCTCTTTTCGGTACGGTTCCAGTTCCGGTATCGGTTCCGGTTCGGGTTCCGATGTACCGGTTCTAAATACCGGTTCCGAGAACCTATAATCAAATTTCTCCAAATCCGTAGATTGGTATAAAAAATTCTGTACAATTCCGTAGATGCTATTTCAAAATATCCGTTCCGTTGAGGATCGACAATATTTGTTTTTGAACTTAGTTGATAAATTCATTCTGTCATGGAAAATTCTTGTTGTAAATTTAAATGTAGTATAACATCGAATCAAGCTACACATGTAAGAAAAATAAACCATAAAAAATTGATTATTATTATTTTTTTAATTATATAATATTTAGTAAACAACAAATAAAGTAACTATACACACTTTAATATTTATGGATAGTTACATTAAAAAAATACGTTTCGACCTTGATTATAACGACTTATTAACATGGATTTTATTTTCTGGTTTTGTTAGTTTATTATTTGGTATATTACGGTGTTTCAGACTCGGGTGATTTGTCACAATGAAAAATTATAGCTGTGTAGTGGCGGTTAAGAATATCTGTGGGTGTCGTAAGAGGCGACAGTGGGATACAGTCAGGAGATGGGCAGCAGCATCTTCCTGATAACAGCAATATCACAATAAAAAACTGCGGTTGCCAACCTGCTCGCCAAGCGTGGCAACTATGGCAATATACCCCCCAAAATAAATAAAGTTACTAAAAGACGGCCCCCAGTCCCCGTCGGCCCCGCTATTCCTGGCTACGGTGGCGACCATGTTAACGGCGGGGCAGGGGTGCTAAGAATCTCCGGTGGAGGTTCGGTTGCCACCTACGACGACTCGACCTGGCAACTTATAACGCACGCACCCTGAGGACTGACGAGAAGATCCTGGAGCTGGCAGAAGAGATAGACAAGTTGCGCTAGAATATTATAGGACTATCCGCGGTCCGAAGAGAGGTCAAGACACGGTAATCCTCGAATCCGGCAACTTGTTCTATCACTGGGAGGGCGACCACCCGTCCCAAGGAGGTGTCGGATTTATCGACCACAAGTTTCTCGTTAACAACGTTGTAAAGATTGGCAGTGTGTCAACGAGGGTCGCGTACCTTATACTCAGAATCACCAAACGGTATTCGCTGAAGGTCATAAAGGTTTACGCTCCAACCTCGACACACCCCGATGACGAGGTGGAGGAAATGTATGAGGATATCTCTAGAGCTATGCATTCCTCCAAAACCCACTATACGGTGTTAATGGGAGACTTCAACGTAAAACTAGGCAAAAGAGAGAACGGAGAGCTGAAAGTAGGGAAATTTGGAATAGGGCAACGGAACCAAAGGAGCCTGCAGCTGGCAGAGTTCATGGAGAAAGAGGGACTCTTTATGATGAACTCTTTCTTCCAGTAGCGGCCCCGGAGAAAGTAGACCTGGTCGAGCCCCGAAATTTCGACAAAAAATGAGATTGACTTCATTATGACAACCAGACGACAACTGTTCAGTGATGTCTCAGTGATCGCCGAGGGTGAAAACCGGCAGCAATCACCGAATGGCGACAAGCACACTGAACCTAAACGTTAAGTTGGAGAGGACACGTCTAATAAAAGTCAACGCTCCGTCTCCCTCGTGCTCTACTCCAAAGTCCCGAAACCTTTCAGCTCGAGCTACGAAACCGTATTCAGTGTCTAGAAGATTGCAATGCAGTGGACGATATGAATGACAAACTCGTGAAAACTGTCCATGCGGTCGGAGCTAAGTTCTGCAAGACCCGCCGCAAAAGAACACAAAAACTCTCCGATCACACTCTTAGTATCATAGCTGTTAGACGGGATATGAAGCTGCAGTCTTCAGCAGATTTGACAGCATACAGGCAACTGAACGGACAGATCTCCAAATGCATGCGGCGGGACTTACGCAACTTTAATACTGCTCTTATTGAAGAAGCGATCGAGCGAAACCAGGGCTCCAAAGTCTTTGCTAGAGATCTGTCTGCCAGAAAGAGCCAACTGTCGAAGCTGAAGATCGAGTGTGGCAGCGTCGTTTCCGGGACACCTGAGATTTTGAGTGAGATTGAGAGGTTCTATGGGCAGTTGCACACATCATGTTTGAAGCCACAGGAGTGAGTAACGATCCAAAAGCGAGTCTTATCCGACACTATTCCGATGATATCCCGGACGTCAGTCTGAGCGAAATTAGAATGGCTCTCCAGCACCTTAAAAACGGCAAGGCCCCAGGCGAGGATGGAATTACAGCGGAGCTTTTGAAAGCGGGTGGAAAACCGGTACTTGAAGTCCTTCAGAAGCTCTTTAATTACTTCCTCCATGGTGGCATTACACCGGAGGCGTGGAGCAGAAGTGCGGTGGTCTTGTTCTTCAAGAAAGGTGACAACGCTCTCTTGAAGAAGTGTAGGCCGATTTTTCTTCTGAGCCACGTTTACGTGCTGTTTTCGAGAGTCATTAGGAATCGTCTCACGCGCAGAATTGATGACTTCCAGCCTCCCGAACAAGCCGGTTTCCGAAAGGGCTTTAGCACCATAGACCACATACATACCCTTTGGCAAATTGTACAGAAGTCCGAAGAGTACAATTTGCCTTTGATTCCGTCGAAATTTGGGCGTTGCTGCAGTCCCTTCATCGGTGCCAAGTTAACTGTCGGTATATCGAAGTGCTGAAGTGCTTGTACAGTAGGGCTACGATGGCTATGCGAGTACAGAACCAGTGTATGAAACCTATCCAATTGCAGAGAGGTGTAAGACAGGGTGACGTTATATTCCCGATACTCTTCACCGCTGCATTGGAAGACGTTATCGAGCTTCTCGACTGAAAAGGATATGGTATTAACATCAATGGCGAGTACATCACTCACCTTCGATTTGCCAACGATATAGTCCTTATGGCAGAATCGCTGGAAGACCTTAGCACTATGCTCAATGACCTCAATAGTGTCTCACAACGGATAGGTCTTAAGATGAACATGGGCAAAACAAAGATCATGTTTAACGTCCATGTCACACCTATGCCGGTAGTTGTTGGGAGCACTAAGCTCGAAGTTGTTGACGAGTATGTTTACCTGGGACAACTAGTCTGACTAGGTAAGTCCAACTTAGACCGAGAGGTCAATCGACGGATTCAACTCGGTTAGGCAGCGTTCGGGAAACTACGGCACATCTTCTCGTCAGGTATACCTCAAAACTTAAAAACGAGACTGTACAAACAGTGCGTGGTGCCAGCGATTACTTATGGAACTGAGACGTGGTCGTTCACTGCTGGCCGGATGAGAAAGCTCAAGGTCACTCAGCGAGCTATGGAGAGGGCTATGCTTGGAGTTTCACTGCGTGATAGACTTAGAAATGAGGATATCCGCAGTAGAACCAGAGTAACCGACATAGCCCTACTGATTAGAAAGCTGAGTGGCAATGGGCCGGCCATAAAGCTCGAAGAACCGACAACCGATGGGGAAAAAAGATTCTCGAGTGGCAGCCTCGTACCGGTAGGCAAAGTGTAGGGTGATCCCCCACTAGATGGAGTGACGACCTGGTAAGACATGCAGGTGGTAAGTCGATGGATGCAGGTGGCTCAGGACCGTGGTTTGTGGCATTCTTTGGGGGAGGCCTATGTTCAGCAGTGGACTTGTGAAGGGCTGTAATGATGATGATGATAAAAAACTATACAACTAAGATCTTTGAGAACATCTCGAAAAAAAAGATCGAGGAAAAGCGAAGAAAAATCCGGCAGAATTTTTTTAATAATTATAAAAACAAATGGGATAGTATGGATTAGAAAAATTTGAGATATGTGACAATTCAATCATCTATGAAAAGGTTATAAGCGGTTATTTTAACTGCCTATTTTTCAAGAAGAAAGAAGAAACAAACGTACCTAATTTAATTCAAAATATCTAAGCTATTATTAACATTTGAAATCGATTAACGTTACAAAAAATTGATATTTATGAGTAAGAATGGTTTTATTTTAATACAGATAGCATAGAATTAATTATTAAATATAATTTAATACAGAAAACATTAGAAGAAGAGAGAGAATGACATTGTCGGCAAGTTCACACTCATGATAATAAAAACCTGTTAAGTTTATAAAAATTCCGTTGATTGCAACGTCAAATTCCGTAGTTCCGTAGATGATGACAAATTTCCGTATATCTATAGAAAATCCGTAGAGTTGGCAACACTGCATTGATATGCAACATAAGATCCACCAATACAAATGTGATATTTTACAAACTCCCTCTTCTCACAATCCGCCGCGCGCCGCATCGCGCCGTCCACCCGACCGCACCTCAAACAAGTTTGGACTCGCTTTCGCTTTACTTAGGAACCGGTAAAATAAAGGTTCTTAAAGGTTCTAATTTAGGTTCTGGTTCCTGTTCCGGTATAGGTACCGAAAACCTTAAATACCGGTACTATACCGGTATTTTGGGACCGTTTTCAATCCCTGGTGGTGTGTGACTGCGTGCGTGCGTGCGATGTCTTTATCGTTTTCAAAACGTGTCCATAGGCTTCTCGCTATTGCCTCTATATCGTACTTCCATCTTCTAAGAGGTTAATCACGTTCTCTCCCGCCGTCACAAGAGAACCAATGTAATGTCGGTCCACAAACCGCCTCTGGATCTAATGTCGTGTCGTCATCCACGTTATAATAGGTGGCTAATAATTCCACTTGTTGTAAACCGATTGATCGGACTTCGTGGCATGTCAAAAACAAAAGGATGAAGACTTATCGAGAGAGTTATCGGATGGTGGATGGGAGAGGAAGGACTTAAGTTATGCATCTCCCGATATTTGGCCCATATGACCAAATCTATAGGGCATGGGAGGAGGTGGGTCCTTTCAATGTCTTTAAGTTATGTGATAAGATCAGGAGGCTAGATTGCACTTTCAAAGATGAAGACAATCACAAAAATCAGCAATTTGTGCTTTTGCTTAGACTATGTTTCGAACCATGAACCCGGTCGGTGGGCATAATTATCATCATTAAATACTTTCACAAGTCCACTGCTGAAGATGGGCCTCCCCACAAAGGATACCACAAAACACTGTCCTGACCCTCTTTCATCTATCGATATTTTTATATAATAAGGGTGACAAATGAGCTCACATTTAGCCTGATAGTAAGTGGATGCTGTGTTCCATAGACACCTATAACTATCCTCGATTAAAAATTAAAACGAAGATGCATTGTCACCCTAGGTATTTTATCTTAGTCCTCGCACTAAGATAAAATGCCTCGTTAAAAAGGGTCTCTCATACAGGGACACTCATTATACGAAACACAGCAGCATTAAGCTGCAATTATTTGATTCCGTGCATATATTATGTCAGGTCGTCACTATAAGGCCATCATCTAAGGTGCTACTCGAGAATCTTTCTGCGCATCGATTTTTCTATTGTTGAGTTATATGGTCGGACCATCACCACTTACATTACCAGCTTACTGATCCGTTCTATCCATCTATACAAATGATTACTCTAATAAGATATTATAGGAATAATCTTAACATTAGGCTTATAAGATCTGGGGGCACGGCAGTGCCCCCGCCAAGTCGAGCAAAAAAGCGGCACGGCCGTACCATCCTTTTCTCGAAGCAGTTCAGGCCATTTCTGAAACCCTATGATTTCGTTAAGGATAAAACTAGAAGCCTGAATTTTTACTAACCAAGTAGGCATTGTATAAACTCGGTATATTTCAAATTTCATCAAATTTGAACCAGTAGTTTACGAATTATAACTAGTCAAAATTTCTTAATTTTGTCACTCACTGACTGACCGATCATCAAAACTCTGAGGCACTTCTTGCAAACATAGAAGCTTCAAATTTATAATACAATTATTGTTTAATATATAAATCAAGGAAAAATTTAAATATTTTACAATTTCGGTCCAGTTTTCGAGATACACCAACTGCATAATTAACTTTGTAATCCCATATAAACATATAGTATTACAAAGTTACATTTGCAGTGAATGAATCTGTGTACCTATATATTATGTATAATGGAATAATAGGTGTAAATACCTAGATATAATATCTACAAAAAGAAATGAGATGCCACCAAAAACATAACTTGTAAAAAAAGCCAAGTCTCGCAACTCAGTTCTTCTACCGTAAAAAGTTGTGAGATCCATGTAATACCAAGTCGGTTAATTTATTCAGTCCTTAGATTGATACATAGATTGACTTGGCAAGTTATGTTATGACAAGTTATGTTTTTGATGGCATTTGTTTTACCTTTATTCCTTCTTCATTCATCCACTCATTTATAACAGCCCATAAAGTCCACTTCTGAACATAGGCCTTCCCTATAGATTGCCTAATAGGGGTGATATATGCTATACGTGCCACGCTCGGTTGGTAGGGTGGCAACCGGAGGATTTTTAATTTTTTTAGATTTTTTTATACTACCTTCTATTTCAGATTTCACGAGATCATAAGGGATAACGCATTCTCTAACATCGCTACTATGCAACTGCTGTCCTTCAGTTGATCGTAATCAGCGTTCATCTGGTGTAATCTAACGTATTTTAGTCTTACTTAATGGAGGGAAGGATTTAAAAACTTTGCTACGGTTGAAAGTTGGGTTAGTGATAGGAGTATAAGGCGTTATGTATAGCGCTGATCTCTATCGATCATCATAGCACCATCTATTGGAGATCATGGAATTTGTCTGATATTTCCAGTAACGACTATTAAAATACTCACGGGATCGAAATGAAGTAATAATAATACTAATAATAATAAATTCTTGGCACAGTTAATAATATTTATGGTCGACATTACCATTCCGTATGACGAGAACCTCGTGAAAGCCGAAGCAGGTAATAAAAATAATATTTGGACCTGTCTCACGAGGTGACCGACATATGGGGTGGTCTGCCGACCGAAGTTATTCCTGTTGTCGTCTCTCCGAACAGGCTAATCGCGGTCAGTCTCTCGAGTCATCTGAGGCGACAGGGGCTCCGTGACTGGCCGCTTCGAGTTCAAATGCAGAAGGCTGTGCTCCTCGATACCGCTCGCATCGTCTACCGGTTTCTTTCCCTTCCCCCTAACGGCCGTTTGGTCTTTCCTACCGAGGGCTTACATCTGGTTGGACTTTTATTTTTTAATAGAATATTCAATATATATTTAAGTATATTTATCATTTCCTTTTATATATTTATTTAGCCCAACCAGATGAGGATAATCTAATAAACACACCAAAATAATAATAATAATTTATTTATTTGTTTTTTTTTAACAACATACAATTGCGCCTGAACTAAGCAATAAGCTTGTATCTCAGGCAACGGTGCTCTTTCACATGGAACAATTTAACAAAAATTTTCTGATTAAGAAACTGACGTAAACATAACGTCAGTTTCTTAATCAGAAAATTTTTGTTAATAATATTGTTTTTTTATAGAATAGGGGTAACAAACAAGCACACAGTCCACCTGATGGTAAGTGGTTACTGTGGTCCATATACATCTACGTCTATCTTCGTTCGCAAATGAAAATGCAGATGCATTATCAGCCGTGAGGACTAAAATAGAATGCCTTTTTCCAGTAAAAAAGATCTCCGGTTCTCTACAATCACCATACGAAACACAGCAGTATTAAGCTGCTATTTTTTGTTTTACATTGATGGTTCCTTTTACACCTTATCGTCGCTACTTCACAATAAGTTTCATTTCCTATCAAAAATACCCTGTTAAACATCGGTTTGACGGTATTCCCCATAGTTTTAACGGATCCGTAGCGCAATGGCTTAGTTAGAATTGCTGCGCTAAGGGTTGCTGGTTCGAATTCCGCACGGAGTACAACTATTTGTCTGGTCTACAAATAATGGTTCTGGATGTTTGTCCTTGTGCAATTTCTGTTTGTAAACTGCCTTCATGACACAGGAGAAATTCTAGTGTTGAGGTAACCTTTTTTTAAAGGAAAGAAAAAATAATAGATTGCTTCATAGATAGCATCGCAAATATGGGAAATATCCCCCATTGGCATAGTTGCGATAATTGGTAGTCGGGTCGGCAACTCCAGTTTTTTTTGTTTGAGCTTAACAATATGATGCTGCTATATATCTGCTCCAATATCGTCGGAACGAAATAGGGTGATGAAGTCTTTTACGCCGCCGCTGGATGGCAATTGTATTGATTGCTTAATTTCAAGCCGAAACATAACAGGATATGCACCGTTACTTAGTGGCAAAAAGTATAGGTACGGGAATGATACCTTGGGGAAATCTTGTTTTTTGGTTTATGCTTTCAGCAATATTTCCTGCGCAGGTGCCATGTAGTGACGGTGCAAGACTATCAACTAGCCCATATCATCCAGCAAGAGACGAAACAATGAGACGAAATCAGGAGACTAATCAGCAACGACTGTCTGATAACTACTCAATTACAATAAAAAAATGAGGTTGTCAACTCATCTACTGTGTTTGGCAACTATGGCAAATATACTCCCTATTAAGAAATCTATAGAGGGGGCGTATGTTCAAAAGTGGACTTTTCACATTTCCTAATATGTAATGACGATGAGGCGACTACTGACTGATTGAGGTGTTCGGTAATTGAATTGACACTGTGATTAAACACGGCTAGTAATACACGGGTAGCCTATTTTTCATTCATTACAACCTACAAAACGGACCAATTCCACGGCTGACCAAGCCTTCTCCATACATTACCTTGCACGGGGAATATTGCCAATAGTTGACAAATTTAGCAGGCGAGTTGGTAATCGTAGTTTTTTTTTTATTATTGCACGCCTCACAACGCGAGGGAGTGCTCTACTCTCGATATGTGGCCATGCCTCAATTTCGCTACGTAAAATCGTTCTTATACTTTTAGCTAGACATCGAATCCATATTATTATTAACGTTACAATAATTACAGACATTGAATTATAAGATTAATTTATTTTGTAATTGATTCACTTTAGATTCCATGACAAAAAATGCAACTGAAAAAAATATATGGATTGTCGTTCGTTGGTCTGCGTGTCGGTGATTCTTCCCGCTTAATAGATATGTAAGCAATAGATTGAGATATATAGTATTAAATAATATTCCATACATTCTAATGGGGATCCCTATTGATTTTTGTTATTGAACTTAACACCGTTTAAAATTTATTAATAAAAGGCGATTAGATTCTGTTTATTTTTCTCGTAAAATTTATCGTCACTATTTTTATTTTTTTCATCAAAATTAACTGAAACGCTGATTAGGCGTGCACTTTTGGGTTTTTCAATGTATTTTAAGTTGTTATAACGAAGATGCTGCTACCAACCCTGTTTGAGTTTCTTTCAGTCGTCGCTACGACTCCCATGGGACGAGATGGGGTAGTAGATTCTCTTAAATCGCCACTACATTGTGAATTATATTGCTAATAACAACAATTGTGACAATACATATTTTATATGCAACTGACAATTTCTGAAAGTAATATGCGGTCGTCCTGGTTAAGAAAAAGACCAGAAAATCATTCATACCACCATTATTTAAAGACTTTCGGTGCAATATTATGTTTTCAATTGACATTTTAATGAGTTTCAATATCCTATATTACTACTTCTACTAAAAAATGTATTAATAATCTTGATAATTTCAACAATAGGTGGAATCGCAGTCAAGCAGCAGCTTATAATTTATAAAATAAAATATTTCGCCGACAACATATCAGTTGTAAAAAATCCAGAGGGATATTTTACTTTATTTTTATCACCTCTTTTAATTTATTTTTAGTAGAGATTTATTACGTGTAAAGATAATTCAATCAAACAACATAATTGAATAACAAATTGTGGATATTTATTGAAATAAAAATAATAAAAATGAAAAATAATAAAAACAGTTCATCTTTCACATAGTTACAAGATAAAATTTGTCTTAGTTTTTTGTTTTGCTATTTTGTCTCCGCTCGTCACCATCGCGGTTGTACTAAACATTTGGATTTTTTTAATCACTATTAACATTTCAAACATTATTAAAGTTATCTTCACAAAACATAAAGTCAAAAATAATTATCACTCTTTCTTTAATTTGATCCTTTAAATTAGCATTTAAAAGTGAATTCATTGATTTCATGTTTTGCAAAGAAGCTACATATATAGTGGTAAAATTATTAATTAATGAGCAATGACATAATTTAACGATATCTATAATTTACAGATTTTTTTTTACTATGACACTTAATTCGAATTTAGTCGGCAAGCGCAAGAGCAAACATGTTCAAAGTTGTATCAACAAGTCATTTTACTTTATTAGACATAATAAAATGGCTTATTGATTATTTTGAAAAGGTCAACATTAAAATTTTACATTTGACTTATTTAGAACCCATCCAGATAATGTATGTAGTACGTTGCCATATACAGTGTCTGAAGAGGTTCTAAAATTATTTAATAGGAAGGGATCGATTTCGGAGACAAAACGTTTTCTATTTATAATTTACTTATAATTATCTAATATAAATTCTATTATAATTTACATTAAGTACGTATACTGAAAGATTTCACACTTGGACTAATTTAGGTACTAGTGAAAGTTCTTCCACGAATTCAAAATCACAAGGAAACATATATTTAAATAAAAATAAAACTGGAATATTATTCAGTCTTAACAAAATAACTAGTTTCCACTTGCAAGAAAGAAAGTGACGAATTTTATAACTCTTCAGAATAACTATTAATTTAATCGATTTAAATACTACTTAATATAGACATACCTTGTTGATAACACCTACCCATATAATCGATTTTAATTTTGCTTTCTACATCGCTAAATTTATCGATTGTAGGAAACTCACCGTCTTTTTGCCAATTTTTTTTATATTTGCCAAACATTATTGTTTTCTATAAACATGAACATCAATAGGTAGGTACTCGATTTACACATTACACTTAAATCAAATATTTACACAAGTTTATCTAGGATAGGAAACATTTGCTTGTACATAATATTCTAAAAATACTAAACAACTTACACCAAAAACATATATAACTACCGAAGATCTTATTAAATACTGGAAAATTGTATTAATTGACACTATACAGCTTACAAAAACTAAAATATATCGTAAATCAACGTAGCTAACTTTGGCATTGGTTTCTTCGATTTTTACAATGAATAAAACGATAGAATGTAACATAAAGATCCTAGTACAGCCTCCAAAGAAAATAACCGAAAAATCTCGAACTAACATCAACAATACAACTGCAACTGTTCAACATTCAATACCCGAGATATGTCACTAAATATATAGCAGATAAATTAATGCCCTTCGGTGTCTGAATTTTTGGGCTAGAATTGCTTTAACTGTTACGTTATTAACTCCTTAAGACTAGAAATTGAACAATTGTCGACCCGCTTTCGACATTTATGCAAAACAGGCGTTTGTAGCATGGTGGAACGCATCGGTCGAAGTTTTAGGCCTTAGAAGATTTGGCTGGGCGGCGCGGGCGGTGGCAAACGTAGGCCACCCCACGGGTAGAGTCACGAGGCTTCGTCACGGCACGCGTTTGAGTCGTCGGACAAAGCTAGGGCCGCACCATTACTTTGATTCACAACACATTTACGCATATGCTTCTCTAGGGTTGATGGAACTGAGAATGGCATCTCGCAAAACCTGCATCGGTAAACATCCTTCCCAAGTCTCCCATGAGTTTTCATATGCCGCGTTAACTTTGAGCTTTGCGCACACGCGTACGAACATAGCTCACACTTGTATGGCTTTTCGCCTGTATGCGATCGTCGGTGTACTGTCAAATTTGAACAGTTTTTAAAAACCTTCCCACAAAACTCACATGTGTCATTTCGTCTTCCTTCCTTTGATTTTAGTAAAGAGTTTTGCAGTAATCCGTTACCACTGTTTTTGAGTCCATCAAATATGTTATCAGGTGGACGCTGTGCATGCAATGTTGGCAACCACCACCCTTCTCCTCTTTCCATATCCAACTTCATGCGTTTAGACGCTTCGAATGGGTTCTCAAAAGGGTTGAACAGTGGATGGGGTTGAGGTGGCATTTTTGCGAACTCTTCTTTTAAGCGCAATGCGGCTGTAGGCGGCATTCCATTGGGCTTGTCAGGAGGAGGTCCATTGTTGTTATCTCGATCCTTTGCAAGTTGCCATTTGAGGGAGTTCCCAGATTCTTGTAGCGCCTGCTTGAATGCCTCACTGTATTGCGCAATATTTGATAGACCAAATTTGTCCATCAGTTCACCAACAACTGATGCTGATGGTGGATGGGAAGGTGTTGCTGGTGTTTGTTTCCGAGGAGGTGCAGAAGGTGCGCTGCTATTTGAAACTGTCAAGTCCTCTGCTTCCTCAACATCTTCTCCATCCTCATTATCTTCCTCTTCTTCGCCTTCTTGCTCTTCGTCTTCCAAATCATCTTCGGTATCATCATCTCCAGTATCACCACCAGACTCACCATCTTCTGCATTTGCGTCAGGCACACGATGGACTTTCATGTGACGTTTTAATTTCGAAGCCTTCTCGAATGCTTCATCACATTTAGTGCATTTAAATGGTTTCTCGCCGGTGTGTGATCGACGATGGACAGCTAAGCTATTTTCAAATCGGAACTTTTTGCCACAAAATTCACAACAAAGCACTGATTCATCATTATTGCGTTTAACTGGTGGAGTAGGTGTTGTGCGTTCGGCGGGTGGAGCATCAGCTGCCTGTGGCTCAGACCCTTTCTCCGGTGAAATCGAACTACGCGGCCTCGTGGCTTCTCGTGGGACGTCCACCGTTCCGGGTCCGGCGCCCGCCGGAGGAGTCTGACCGACTCGGGAGGGCGACGGGGAAGCGAACGGCGGTGAATGCTTCCTGGGGCTAGGAGAGCTCGAATTGCCTGTGGCCGCCCCTGGACTGGTCGTACCGGCCAGTTGCCGCAAGCGCTGCGAGTAAAAATCCAGCTGGGGTTCAAGTGAGAGAGGTTGAGATACTGGTGGTGGTCTTTCCCGAGCTGTTAGGGCTGTTGGTATAGCTGACGAGCGATCAGCAGGTGATGGGAAAGGTTGATGGGGAGGTAGTGAGTTTGCAGCTACAGCTGCTGCAGCAGCTGCCAGATTAAGGCCGTGATGTCGAAATTGCTCTGAAACCAGTTGTTCCATCCGAAAACGGTGGTCATGGTGATTCGGCCGCGCAAAAAGTGGCGCAGGAGGAACTGACGGGTGAGCTAGCGGTGGTAAGCTGCCAGGTAATGGCATTCTAAGGAGCCCTCCAACACCAAAAGGTGAATGTATATCTGGAGGCGGCAGTAAAGGATGGTGGCGTAAAGAAGGCGGCGGCAGTGGCGCGCCAGTGGACGAACAACCCGAGCTCGACGATGAGGTACTCGACGATGAGTGATTCTGCTTGTTCTGCGGTTGAGGCATACTCTCCACGTAGATTTTGACGCCATGAACATGTTGGACGTGCTGAAGTAATCTCCAAGCTGAGTGCACACGCGCTTTACACGTAGAGCAGACGTAGTTACTCGGTTCTGTTGGCAAAGAAAAAAATATGTTAACTTTGAAGAAATAGCAAAAAGAGTGAAGATGGAAATGCTTACCAATAGACGATTTACAGCAATATTAACACGGGCAAAGTGTCTAGTAATAGCTCTCACATATCGTAGTGTTGGGCCTAGGGTAGATGCGTGGTGTGCATGCTAATGAGGCGAAGGTCCGAGGGCGGCAGCCGTGAGTGATCGCCCTTTCGTGTCCCGCGTGATTCATGCACCTCTAAAATCTTATGAAATATACGCGGGCCGGGATCACGTACACACGCGCGGGTTAAGACTGTTGATATTGAAATCTATATGTAACACTATCCCGGTAAGAGAAAAATGAATAGCGGTTGGTATTCCTATGTGCATCTCGTTCTTCAAATAAACCCGTGTTCAAATAAATCCTGGTGAAATCGGCAATACCGTTCTTCCTAGCTTTATTCGCTTTTGCTTTGACTATGGGTATATATAGTAGTAAATATGCATTTAACGGATCTTTAACTAACATTTTACAAATCTAAAAAAAGGGGTAACATATACAAGTTAATATTGACTACTGAGTTAAAATAAGATACAGTATATAAATATTAATAAGTAAAGTAAAATATAAAGAAAAATCTGCCTTATATAGAGACAATTTGTGTCATTTGGATTCTTCTAGACTAAAGTCACAATACTTGTTTAGTGCTATGATATATTATTGAATCATTATATGACTTGAATTAGAAATATTCAGTGAATTAACCTTTTAAATTTCTATTATCAAGTTGCTATAATAGTTCAGATATTTGAAAGTTTTAGTTTCATAATTTCTCCACGTTTTGAGGCGTCTTCAAAAGGATATCTGTGTGTCTTACGATAGTGATAATCTCGTATATATCAAAAATAAATTATAATATCTTTCAAGCCAATTTAATTCAACGATCAATTGTATGATGAATGCCTGTTTATATTTTCAATCAAATCAATTAAGTAGTTTTCAACATAATCGCATCTTTTTGGTAAAATTTATATTCAAAGGTTATGGAACTAAGTACCTATACTTAGTATAAGTACTTAGTTCTATACGGTAACTTTTCCAAATATGTATTTTGCAACTCTAATCTAACGCTAGTCATAAGATTTTTCTGACATTTCCCAAAATCGGCAATTGGTGAAGAAAAATTAATTAAAAAAATCTCAATCATTCTGTCCTTTTTTTATAGGATAGGGTGTGACAAACGAGCACACAGTCCACCTGATGGTAAGTGGTTGCTGTGGTCCATAGACATCTACATTTATCCTCGTTTGCGAATCATAATGCAGACGCGTTGTCACCCGTGAGGACTAATATGGAATGCCTCTTTATTATGATGTAAAAAATTAATTGTCAATCCGTGTGTCTGCACTGCGATTAAAGCAAATCCTTCCTTTAACGAGAGAGGCCAATGTTCAGCAGTGGACTTACGAGCTAATAATGTAGAAACATTGTATAATATATTAGACTAACATAGAACTTAAAATAGTATTTTGTAATTTATATATCCTTTTAAATGCTAAGTCAGAGGCATGAGAGATAATAAATCTTAAGCTTATGACGATCACTAGCGTAGATAAGCACGAAGAGGCCACATGGTCAAGGCGCGTTCCAGACCCGCTCCCAGATAGTTCTGACGGTAATTTGATTGCTCATTGTAAAGTTGAGACAAATTTTATTGTGAACAACATTGTATTGTATTACGACTCAACGAGCTTCTAGTGATGCGGAAAAGAGTCCCGAAGTGTACTTTAAAATTTACATGACTCATTTATAAAGTACATAACTGCAAGTTATAATTTCATTTCATCGTATCTACCTAACTATTCATTATTATTTACACTTTAGTTTTAAATTTAAAAATATGATTTATTATTTTTATAAGATACTAGCGATCCGCCCCGGCTTCGCACGGGTGATTTCTGGACCTCGACAACAGTGCCATCTACCGGGTCCAATTGTGAATCTAAACCATTAAGGGTCATCATAACCGATTCGTTGCGGCACCGATTTTCGACAACTTTTAGCTGTGGCGGCGAACAATTATTGTGTGTCTATTGTGCCATCAACCATGTGTAAAAATAATTTTCTTTTTTATGCTTTTTTCATTTGGTCTAAACCTAATTAAGTTTAGTTGACATCAAACATCAGTTACAAACGGAAGGATACTTGTTTTTAGTGGGTAACTACGTGGTTTTTTGGTGTTTTCTTTGAAATTGAGAGTAAGTGACTTTTTTGTGCAGAGATTACAAACCTTTTGTACTATTTTTTGTTTTATAAAAAAATCATTTACATAAGTAGCAACATATTGCGTAGATCGGAACACTAATTAATAATTTTTAATCTGGAGGTAGCCGTGGTTAACTATGACATTGGGACGTTATACACCTCAGTCCCCCCCGTGACAATGGGTGCTGTAAAGTGCTCGGAACGTCGGGAATATAAAATAAGTTAACATACGCGATAAAATCCGTAAAATTTGTTTTATTTATATGTGTGGTGTTCGCGTAAATATAAGAAATCATTATACAGCTAAATCACCCTGGAAAACCTTGGTTTTTATTAAATTTAATTTTCTCCTAATAATAACATTTGTAAATATCAAGCAATAAAGAACCTTAATTTGGAAAAAATAAGGTTTATGATTCATTGATATTTACAAATAATGTTAGATATTATTTAATGTTATACAAATGTAAAAGTAAAGTCAATCTGAAAACGTCTAATTAGTAAGAATAGCAAAACAAGTGTTTTCAAAAGGAAAAAAACGCCGGCGCTATACGGCAGCGGATTGACAAAAGACTATTTATTAGCGAACTTTTTTTATGCATGACCGGTTTCGAACTGTTTCAAGCAAAAATAAACCTTATACCATATCACAAGAGCACATGGTACTTCGTAGGTCTATTCGGCCATATGATAATAATAAGACGGCAATTCAACCCTTTTAAGCAAAATTAAACAATAAGACAATTTTGCATGGTTTTTTTAACAGGAGACTTGTTTTCCAGAAATTTATTTACAACTTGAGTTTGTGAGCGATCGCAATGAGTACTATTATTTGTTATTTATTAGACTATTTTTCCACAACATGATTTAAAACCCACAAAGTAAAAAGAGTACCATGTACTACAAGTTCAAAAAAGGTTGCCAACCCCTGAAAATTTCAAATTTTCAAAATATCTAGAAACAAAGCTGTAGGCATGAACTACTTGTAAAATAATGAATATTTTGTTCTGGGTAAATCTTCCAAAAACGCAATTTGAGCGAGTTATAACGATTTTAAAAAAAGACACGACTCGCGTGTCATACGCCACACACAAAAATAATCGATGGCACGCGAAGCGTGCCATCGATTATGAACTGACAGCAAGTGATTTTTATAAATAGAGATAATATGACTATATCTAAATATATATCTATATAAAATGGGGTAAGGATCACTAAATTTGTCCTTAATATTATAAAGTATTTCCCGTGTGGTGGCGGATTATGAGAATCCACCCCATCCACCCAATTACGCCCCGTGGATGTAATAAGAAGCACTTATGGAAAATGCTAAAAAATCTGATAACTTCCGAAGGATGGCGGTGTGGTCTTGTGTACGTCAGACATCGACGCGAGACTTCTTAGACTGGGAGATGGTGACTGAAAATAGTCTCCCATTTTCTCCTGCATGCCTTTTTAAGAATTGATAAATAACCCTAAAATATGAAAGATATGAATGATATGATAAAGAGATGAAAGAGGGTTTACGAGCCCTTGCGCGCTATTTTAGGGTTAGTTATCAATTCTTAAAAAGGCATGCAGGAGAAAATGGGAGACTATTTTCTGTCACCATCTCCCAGTCTATCTGGCGATCGTCATTCCGCCTGCCAAGCGTGACGATTAAGGCAAATCTTCCCTGCATCGGGAGAGACCCATGTCTAGCTGTGGCCTGTTATAGTATTATGAAGCAGAAGATTACAACCTTTTAAAAAAAAGACCATCTCCAAAACGAAGAGTACTTATTAAGAATAGATGTGGCATTTCCTTTTTCTTAAAAAAACTGTTGTTCCAGTTGTGCATCACTATTGCTAGAAGGCGCGGCCGATAAGCGATCTCGACTGTTAAGACGATTATTGAAATGTAACGGTCAGATTGTGACCGACCGGAAAAAAAACATACATAGCGTGTTCTAAAACAAATAATCAAAATATTAAAACGTGCGTATAAAAAAATCAAAAAGCTTAGAGAAAACTTAAATTAACTAGTTTTGTGAAAGATATTTTGTTTTTACTATTTTTTTCCAACAGTCTATAGAATAATACAGTTTTTTTTTAGTTCTAAAAAAGTTCCAGAGTGTTCTATTTTTATTGCTTCCGACTTTCCAAATAAGATATAACTGAGAAAAATTAAAGGAATTCTAGATAGAAATTAATTTATTGTTCACTATTTTATATTCCAACGAAATGATTCTTCAACTAAGGAAACCACACCGATATATATTTTAAATTTTTATGAGAGAAAGATCTCACGGTTTCCGATAAAACCATCTTGTTGGAACTAGCCGAAATATTTTCAGATCAGCAATGGGGAACGCCGTCATAGATGCGAGACCGACATCCACCTGTTAAGAGTGGTGATTATGTAATCATTGCTATAATAGGAGATACTCAGCCTCTAGCAGCTTTAACAGACTGAAGAAATTATATTTCTCAAGTTTAAATTTGTATTAAATATAAATCTATTACTGGGAACGAAATTTGTATCAGCCTGTATTCGGAATACGAAAAGTATATGTGAATCATAACACTAAATTTTGACCTTTTTGTCAGGAGCATTGTTCATTGTACAATGCCTTTGGTCATTGCAAGGTACCAACTACAAAATCGTATTACCGATTATTTTACTGCAAACAAACACTTAGGACTTAACATTATTTTTCTGTTTTTAATGTTTCATTCTAATAGATTAAAAAATAAATAAAAAAATACTGTGTGATTTCTGAGACAAAGGTTTTTCCATCATATTGCTTCATAGTGTTGTGTGATGGCGGCGTAAGATATTTCACCACCTCATTCTTTAGCGTGGTGGATTATGCCAGAAAATAAAATGGAAGAAGCCCTTGTCCAATAGTAAACTTTTACGTACCAACTATGATGAAGAAAATGAAGTATAATTACTCTGTAAAAAAACATATTTCATGCAAATTTGACAAAGGCTGTTAAAAAAATATTGTCGAGATCATAACATTAATGCAAATTTGTCAACTGTACAAGATCCATCACTGTCAGATATTAAACATTAAAAAACCCAAACAGAAGTCAATAATCTAATACAGTCGCCTACAGATAATTTGTAACAGAACTTATATGGCTCTTATCTCTACGCAATAAGATGCATACGTGCTACAGACTATAAGTTGAGCGTAAGGCCGTAGTGATCGATTTCGGCTTATACCGATTACCGCTGAATAATTTCAATTATTCGAACGATTAGATCGGTGGTCAGATGTGTGATGATAGCGATAATTAAACAATAAAGCGTGTAGGAACACGTGTGGTAAGGATTGAGGACGTGGATTTAATCCTCACTACTTATATTCTTTAAATACGTGGGCCTTTTTCATTGTATTGAAGTACTGACGGTATTGCAATTACGTAACATAATAGCTGGAGCCTATAACGAAATGAAATTTATTAACAGTAATATTAAAATTCGAAATTGCGAAACATTTTTACATCAGTATTAAACAGCGACCACTCAGATTTGGTTGTATGAGATAGAATTTATGTT
Source organism: Parnassius glacialis (assembly GCA_033319125.1). Taxonomy (NCBI): domain Eukaryota; kingdom Metazoa; phylum Arthropoda; class Insecta; order Lepidoptera; family Papilionidae; genus Parnassius; species Parnassius glacialis. The sequence goes on along the minus strand of JAVANC010000022.1, from coordinate 29,723,436 downwards.
ACGGATATGAAATGACTTATTGGGAAAATTTCAAATATTAAAAAAGTTCAATAATATGACATGTAATAAAATATAGCTAAAGTACTTTCGGTTCAAAGTGAAACGGCTTAGCAGTGGCAAAACGCGATGCGGGACCCAGACCAGAGCCAAATGTTTAACAACCGTTTCGATTTCAAAAGGCAATCACTGATTATGGGCATTGTGTGGGCCGCGAGCCAGTGGCGGGTGAAATTTTTAAACACCACCACCCGTCTGGAGACCACCCACCCCCATATCCAATTGGGGGGTTTTAAAACGGGCTGGCGGGAAAGGCGTTATCCGGTGGCCGTATTTACGGACAATACAGTGACGTTAGAGATGGACCGTTATGTTATTTAATACAACCTTGTTTTGAATTTAGAAATGTATTTGTATATAAGGAAAAAATAGTTTAGAATGAATTTTAATGTTTTATATGTTTAAGGATCATGTCAGGTTCAGGTAAAATAAAAAGGGTATAATTCTGGAGTAAATATGAAATTCATATCGATTAACTCGTTGTTCATTTTGTAAATTGCTGTTGTATTATTTTGTTAATAGCTTAATAATCATTTACAAAATATTTACAATTTTAAAAACGGATAGTTATTTATGACTTTCGACTAAATTGTAATTGTATTTGCTGAAAATTTAAACATCAATCCAAGGTAAATTTTACCTAGAACCGTTTAGAGGGAATAGATATTTATTTGCTTTTACATAATTTGTTAATTTTTAAGTTCTTGATGCCTGAAAAAGAGACATTGTAACACTTAGTCTCCGTCACTTGAGACCATGGGTGCTATAAAGCGTCCTAAACTTAAAGAAATTAAAAAATCAAAATTAAGCGCGATAAAATCCAAAAAAGAAGTTTTATTCAAGGTCAGAAACTAGATTAAAGTGAAGACCCTGAGCAGGTGACATAGAGTTGTTAATTCAATTAATCTGTTTTAACATCATTTTTATTGCGCACGATTTATCTCTAAAGGTAGGAATCGTGAGGTCTGAGTTTATCTGTAAGTACTGTTTTATTCTCATGCTCTTGAAAACAATGTTATTATGTAAACTGATCGCTTATTCCACGGGTGAGACGACGTTGATAGTAAAGAGATACTTGCAGCTCATATATGTGATGGAAAATGAACAGTACAAAGACGCTTTATGAATCAAATAAATTTGATTTATTAATTTTAATATACCTTAATGTCACTGAATACCACTCATAAACTTAATAACAAAAAAAAATATTAAAGCCTCTAAGTAAGTCTACTTAATTTAAATAATAAAAATAAAAATATAAAGAAGAACTGGTTGCATTATCTATGTCTTATTGTATGTGTAACTAACTAACTGTTAGTATTGCTGTTCAGAAAGAATGAATGTAAATTAAGTACACTCATATTTGTATTAAAAGTATTTTTAAGAAACTATTTTTCTATAGGAGAGGGGGCAAACGAGCATGCGGCTCACCTGATGGTAAGTGACTACCGCCGCCCACGAATAACTGCAACACCAGGGGAACCAGGGGAATATATAGGCCATTGCTAGCTAATTAACTTGTTAATTAATAACTCTGATACAATTATTTTGTGTGAGGGTTACGGCACCACTCTTATGTTATTTATCTACTAAATCATTCAAATATGTCTTTATCCGTCAAATTTGTACCGAGAATTATACTTGTACTGTATTACTTGTATTTTATAACGAATACTGGCAACTCCATCAAGAAATCTATCAAGGAATGACTAAAAATTGTTGATAAAAGTGATTTATATACATATAACTTTGCATTATTTTTCATATTAATTTTCTACTGTAACTTCTTCACTCGTAAGGGCGTCACCGATTGCCACAAAATCACGGCATTACAAATATATTTTACGGTGATTTTAAATACGTCTGTAACACTGGCAACTCTAAACCGTAGAGTAAGTGTAGACTAAGAAAATACGAAGACGTGTTATATAGGCGCTCTGCGACCGGAAACCGCCGGAGCGGCTTCCGGCGACAACTTCAGCGTTGCGCTCACCAGCGCCTCTGGCGGACACTTCCAGCTATTCTAAAAGCTTTAAGTGGGAGCGAGGTTTAACTTGAAAAGAGTGTTGCAAAATATTTCCACATTATTGTACAATAGAAAATTTAATAGAAGCGCGTGAAATATAAGTTTAATACGCTTTCATACAATTAGACAGGCCAGAGCGGATTTTTAGTGAGATATTTAATAGTCGTGATTTTCTTTTGACATAAATGTTTTTTAAAGGTTTGTTTTTAATGTCATCAGTCGAGCCAAACCATTTCTGCTGCAGTCATAACATAGCTGGCTCTACCATGCTTATTAAGTTGTCAACTTCGTTTACTGGAGATAAGAATTTCCACACCACGTATTTTTAATTGATCTTAGCTTGTAGAAGTCCAGAGTTCAACTTGGGTCTTTCCTATTGGAATAGCTTTGCTTGGATTGATGACAGTAGTACTAAACATCTCACACCTTTGACGATGTGGCGCGTTACGGGTCTGGTTATTTTACGTTTTATGTAAACGAGGTGGTTATACCGCCATCATTTGGAAGACATCTTTCTGCCATTTCTGATAGTCGCCTCTTACGACACAATATATATTTAATTAGTTGTAATAATTAAATTGGATTTTCTTTAGGGTTGTATTACTCGTGTATATATTACTTTACAATTTCTCTTTTGTTTCATGTTAAATTTCTTATTCGTACCTAAATTTATGATACATAAATATTTTTCCTTTGTTAGTTTTGCTTTTTGGTGTTTTATTTGAGTTGGCAGTTAACACTTAGTCACTAAAAAGTTTTTAATGGAAAAAGAGTTAAATAAATAAGAATATGGAGTTAAAGCCGTTTTCTAGTTCGAAATAAGAACGCCGGGGTGCCAGAGCGGACTCACCATCGCATCGACTTGTTATGCGGCGGATGTCCGTCGCGCCGCTGCTCTGAATGACCGTCTTCCGCGCCCCTTCCCTCGCCCACTCACCCCCTAAGACCCACGTGAAGTTATAAACCGAATGGTGCAAATTGCTAGCCTTTAGGTACGTCACATATGCTACGTAAACTACGCTTTTAGCAAGATTTGAGCAATATGTGCTATATAAGATTATTTTTAATGAAAAATTAAGAAACTATCCTTTTAATTTTAAGCCAACTTCACAAAAAGGAGGAAGTTTAAATTCGAATATAGGTATGTTTTTTTTTGTATGTTACGCAATAATTTCGTCAATTATGAACCAATTTTAATGATTCATTTTTTAATAAATGGGTGCTTCACGTGTCCCATATGAATTTAGAGAAAAATTCTACTCCTGCGGATGGTCACAAAATCACATACCAGCGGGATTTAATTTAAGATTTCAATTTTTCTGTACACCATATTTTAGCAACGGAATTCAGAATGTAAAATTACTTAATTCCTTTTAGTTTTTTAAAGTCTAATTTTACTTTTCATTACGAGATAATTTTATTATTTCGAAATGACATACCCATGCTTCACCAGTGCAAATACGGCGCAGTCTACAGACATCTGCTATATTAGCAAATAGCTGTAGAATGACCGTTACGACCGAGTTATATTTTACACAAGTGTTTTTTTTAACAAATATGACCCCGCTCTTATTACTATAACTTGATACATCTCTTATTAAACTTATTTTAAATTTTAGTAAAAGGAAATTACTTGTTTGACCTAAGAAACAGAATATATCGCTGTATGTTTGTTTTTCTGCCGACTTCCAAAAAGGAGACGGTACTCAATTCGAGTGTATGTTTTTTTTTTTTTTATGTGTGTTACCTCATAACTTTGTACTGGGCGAACCGATTTCGATGATTCTTTTTTTATATGAAAGCTGATAGTTCTCGTGTGGTCCCATATGAATTTGATCAAGGTCAGACCAATGGTTATTGAGTTATTCTCAAATAACCTATATTGAAGTCGGCTGTACAAAATTTTTAATTTTAAATTATAACTTATTGTAACAATAAATTATTGATTATTCAAGACAGCTACGAATATTAACGAATTCAGTACTACTCGTACGAATATGAATATATAAAGTAGTTATTTTTTATATTCTATATATATATATATATATATATAACTAGCTCATAGCTGCATGCTGGGTAATAGATAAATTTCGACCAACCGTGATACTGGTCCAATTAAAAAATAAAAAACATGCGTGAGTGTCGTGGAACACTCGGTAGCAACGAGGTTTCTTTCGTAGTATAGGTATTATTATTGATTAACGTAAATGAAGCGTCATTTAAAATAATATTTCTTTCATGGCAAGATAAAAAGCGCGAGGGAGATGGATATTATGCCATCTCTCATGCACTATAGAAAGGGGTCGTGAAGAAACTTATTACAAAAGTAGTTAATGATTTCTTTTTACGTGAATAATTCACATTGAATAAAAATATTTTTAGGTATTTTATCGCCTTTCAGTTACGTATATTTCAATTCCCGACGTTTCGGTCACGTCAGTTCAGTCCATCACGACTAACAGCCCGTAAAAATAGTTTTATTCAACAAAAAATAGTTTATAAGAGTAGTCTCAGGTGTAAACTAGAATATGTTTCATGAAAGTATCGCAAAAATAATGGGAATTAAAATGTAAAGATTTTGACAACAAACGGTCGCGAAGAGTGTGGCGTCGCAGCTAAAGGTCTTTTTTAGTTAAAATTATTGTTCTTAAAACATAGACAGCTTCATCCCGAGACTATCAATAAACCACGTTTTGCAATAAAGCGGAATAATTCTAAATATGAATTTAATAATATCTTTATCGATACGAGTATATCCTTAAATTATGAAAAAGTTATTTTATAAACGTTTTAGTTATCGTATTAATGGCGGTTACCTAACCAATCTTGTTGAATTAAAAGTATTGGCCCTATTGTAAATCACTGGATCAAGCGGCCAACCTCAGTCATAAAAACCAAGATGGCGCGTTCACCGCACCTATTACTACCAGGGTGTCGCGTCGCTAAAACTTGGAATTCTGTAAACTATCGCATTACCTCACAAATTGTTTTCTCGAACACACCCTCCTGCACTAATTCGGTCCACCATTGAATAGAGTGTTAAGGCGTCGATATTGTAGTTAAATTTAACAATTCCAGACAAAACTGAAAGTTAAAATAGTAGTGAAATGTTACGGGCTGATAAAAATATTGGTAACTAATAGGGTATATGTCATAAACATATTTATATACCACAATAAACATGAGTAAATCGCAGCGTCCTCCAAAAATTCTTATGAGACAACATAATGCGATCTCCGAAATTGGTCTGTCCTTGTTGGGCAGATGTGAGGGGCTATTTTAAACTCGTAATAACCGTTGTCGACACGTGTGTGACGACCATTACCACATATTACAAAAAATGGAGAAAAAACAATAAAATGTTCGAAGGGGGAGGGACTGAGGACATCAAAGTGGACGCAGTTTAAAATTGATTTTTTGATGCAATGTTTTGTTTCCTAATAAACATACTTTATATGTATTTCTTGTTTTTAAGATAATATGACATAAACATTTAACGACACTCAAGTTTTTAACTATTTAAGGCCTATTACTATACTAGCCTTCCCGTGTAGTGGCGGGTAAGAATATCCGCTACCCCATATCTTCCCGTGGGTGTCGTAAAAGGCGAGAGAGGGAAACTGAGGCAGAAGATGGGCAGCAGCATCTTTCTGCTAAAAGCAAAAAGCAGTAAAAAAAACTGCGGTTGCCAATCCGCTCGTCAAGCGTGGCAACTATGGCAATATACCCCCATGAGCAATGAAACTAATAAACGACTCCCAGTCCCCGGCGGCCTCGCTATTTCTGGCTACGGTGGGGACCATGGTATCGGTGGGGCAGAGAATCTCCGGTGGAGGTTTGGTTTCCACCTACGACGACTCGACCTGGCAACTTATAACGTACGCACCCTGAGGACCGTCGAGAAGATCCTGGAGCTGGAAGAAGAGATAGATAAGTTGTGCTGGAATATTATAGGATTATCTTAAGTCCAAAGAGAGGGAGAGGACACAGTAATTCTCTTATCCGGCAACTTGTTCTATCACCGGGAGGGCGACCATCTGTTCCAAGGAGGTGTCGGATTTATCGTCCACAAGTTTCTCGTTAACAAACTTGTAAAGATTGGGAGTGTGTCAGTGAGGGTTGCGTACCTTATACTCAGAATCAGCAAACGGTATTCGCTGAAGGTCATACAGGCTTACGCACCAACCTCGGCAAATGCCGATGAGGAGGTGGAGGTGACAACCAGACGATAACTGTTCAGTGATGTCTCAGTGATCGCGAGGGGAAAACTGGTAGCGATCACCGAATGATTAGAGGTACACTAAACCTAAACGTTAAGTTGGAGAGGTGTCGTCGAATGAAGTCAACGCTCTGCCCCCCTCGTACTCTAAAGTCACAGAATCTTTCAGCTCGCGTTAGAAAGCCGTTTCAGTGCCTAGGAGATTGCAATGCAGTGGACGATATAAATGACAAGCTCATGGGAACTGTCCATGCGGTCGGAGCTAAGTTTTACAAGACCCGCCGCATAAGAACACAAAAACTCTCCGATCACACTCTTAATATCATGGCTGTTAGACTGAAAATGAAGCTGCGGTCTTCAGTAGATTTGATAGCATACAGAAAACTGAACAGACAGATCTCCAAATGGATGTGGCGGGACTTACGCAACTTTAATATTGCTCGTATTGAAGAAGCGATCGAGCGGAACCAGAGCTCCAAAGTCTTTGTCAGCTGCCAGAAAGTGCCAACTGTCGAAGTTGAATTCCGAATGTGGCAGCATCGGTTCTGAGATACCTGAGATTTTGAGTGAGATTGAGAGATCCTATAGGCTTTTTTCTATAGGTTCTATGGGAAGCTGTATTTATCATCGTTGGAGACACACGGAAGTGTGAGTAACGATCCAAGAGCAAGTCTTATCCGACACTATTCCAATGATATCCCGGACGTCAGTCTGATAGAGATTAGAATGGCTCTCCAGCACCTTAAAAACGGCAAGTCCCAGGGCGAGAATGAAATTACAGCGGAGCTTCTACAAGCGGGTGGACAACCGGTACTTAAAGTCCCTCAAAGTTGCAACTTATTTACGTCCCACTGCTGAGCACAGGCCCCCTCTCATTTCTGAGAGGGTTTTAAGGCAAGGAAATTTCCGCCGCGCTGCACCAATGCGTGTTGGCGAACTTCACATGTCTTCGAAATATTTGTTTTTTTTTCTTATTCCTCAGACATACAGGTTTCTTTACGATGTTTTCCTTCACTGCCGAGCAGGTGGTAAATCAGCACTTAAAATTGCAATTAACAATTTCATTGGTGCCGGCGGGGATTGAACCGGGTTGCTCGAGTACTGTGAAGCTTACAGCGAGCGCTAACCATCTGAGCTACCACGGCTACGAGGCAAAGTCCCTCAGAAGCTCTTTAATGCCGCCCTCCATGGTGGCACTACTCCGGAGGCGTGGAGCAGAAGTGCGGTGGTCTTGTTCTTCAAGAAAGGCGACAATGCTCTCTTGCAGAACTACAGACCGATTTCCCTTATGAGCCGCGTTTACATGCAGTTTTCGAGTCATTACGAATCGTATCGCACGCAGACTCGACGACTTCCAGCCTCCCGACAAGCCGGTTTCCGAAAAGGCTTTAGAACCATAGACCACATATTATATACCCTTCGGTAAATTGTACAGAAGACCGAAGAGTACAATCTGCCACTTTGTCTTGCGTATGTGGACTATGAAAAATCCTTTGATTCCGTCGAAATTTGGGCGGTGCTGCAGTCCCTCCAGAGGTGCCAAGTGGACTGTCGGTATATCGAAGTGCTGAAGTGCTTATACAGTAGGGCTACGATGACTATTCGAATACAGGACCAGAGTACGAAACCTATCCAACTGCAGAGAGGTGTAAGCATTGAATAGTGTTTTCAATAGTGTCTCCCAACGGATAGGTCTTAAGACGAACATGAACAAAACAAAAATCATGTTTAACGTCCACGTCACACCTATGCCGGTAGTTGTTGGGAGCACTTAGCTCGAAGTTGTTGATGAATATGTTTACCTGGGACAAATAGTCCGAATGGGTAAGTCCAACTTCGACCGAGAAATCAATCGACGTATTCAACTCGACTGGGCATCGTTCGGGAGATTAGGACACATCTTCTTGTTAGACATACCTCAAAACCTCAAACCTAGATTGTTCAATCAGTGCGTGTTGTCAGTGATTGCCTTTGGATCTGAGACGTGGTCCTTCACTGCTGGCTGTGTGAGGAAGCTCAAAGTCGCTCAGCGAGCTATGGAGAGAGTTATGCTCGGCGTTTTCTCTACGTGACAGACTTAAAAACGAGGATATCCGCAGTTGAACCACAGTAAGCGACATAGCCCAAAAAAATAGTGTGCTGAAGTGGCAATGGGCCGGCCATATAGCTCGAAGAACCAACAACCGATGGGGAAGAAAAGTTCTGGAGTGGCAGCCTCGTACTGGCAGGCAAAGTGTAGAGCGTCCCCCCACAATATTTATTGACGACCTGGTAAGACATGCAGGAAGTCAATGGACGCAGGTGGATCGGGACCGTGCTTTGTGGCATTCCTTGGGGGAGGCCTATGTCAGCAGGGGACTTATGAAGGGCTGTAATGATAATGATGATGATACTTGCATTTATTATAACAATTATTTGTAGACAATAAAAATATTTGTTCCTAGTGGGATTCGAGCCTGCGGCCCGCACCGTAGTATTCAAGAGCTTAACCACTACACTATTGTTGTTTCCTTGTATCCTTCGACATATTTATAATAGCTTAATCATCAATCAGGATTCATGACGATTATATAAATAGATAAAGAGTAATAGAATTTTTCATCATCAGCTCGTTAAAGTTCATTACTGGACTGCCCCTCCCGTTTTGGGCATATTTTGCCTTAATCGTCAAGCTTGGCAAGCGGACTGATGATCATAGTACCAGACATGTCCCACCATTGAAGTCACTGTCCTTGACCGAGCTGAGATAATGAGATAAACGAGAAGTGGTTCTGCGGTTATGTATGTATGTGTAGAGAATTGGAAACATGAGACTATTTAGCTCTAATCTGCAACAAAGCATCCCGATTACGGAAAACGTAAGAATTTCAGGGTGACATGTGTTTAGATGATTTAATAAATACTTTATTGCAGTTCGTCTTCACACCTCGAGGTATTTCAGACTTACAAATTTCCTTACACTGTATTTCTTCACTGTCAAGACTGTGGTGTAATTGCATTGCTAATATGATCAGCACCCTTTATCTACCAGGGCTCTTCTACTTTTAAATTTATTAGAACATTAATTCTATGTTTCATTTAAATGTAATATTCAATAGAATAAATCTATGATATATTTAACACAGCGAACGCATTATCACTATTCCTAAATCAGCTATCAACGGCCTCTTTTCACTAAAAGGGTGAGCCTCACTATAGAAAAGGTTGACCCTTCATAAAGACTTATCACTTCATATACAAAATAAGGTACTACTAATCCTTTGGGTGTCAAGCGAAATGCAACGCTAAGTACTAGTTTCGTGAAGATCAATTTACAACATGCATCCTTACTAAGATGGGATCTCGTTAAACTTAGCAGTAGTTTTTTCACAACAATCTCCTCTTGGACTTAACTTACGTTATCTCCTACGAACGTCACAAGGAATAGAAAACCCGCACATACATAATAAGGACGATATTTCTAAAGAAATTTAAATTCGCCCGCAAAGGTCCTGAGATAGGATTAAAGATTGGGCGTCGAGATGGCCCTTTGTGGCCGACCCTTAAGAAAACATGTCTTGATATGGAAATATCTCGGACGGAACTTTGCTGAGAAATCATTCATGATGGCGATAACGAAAACGGAGAACAAACAAACAATAATAGTAAAAAGCAAATTTTATTCAAATTTCGTTTCATGGAAAAAAGGGTCCCTATCGCGTTGTCAATTATTTCACGCGACTGCTTTACTAGAGTACTTCATTGTTCGGTACCGTCTGACCAATCGTTTATCGAAGCGGTGTACCATGCATGTTCAAGTATAAAGGATAATTTTTATCAGTGATCAACCTTAAAGGGTTACTACGAGTAAAATCGATGCAGTCATTAGAGTGGCCCTCATTTAAAATAATCGATATTAATACTGTTTACATTTTTTTTAATAATAAGTTTTGAGTCTTCCAATTAAATTCAATATAAAATGAAAAGAAAATCTGGTAAAATGAAATACATTAAAGTAAATTCCTGTAATTTTACGAGTATATCTATTTTAAATATGAAAAATAATCTACATAGTTTAAACAAAGAACACCTACCAAGTCCAACAATCCTTCATTAATTTTTAAAGTCAACTAAAGCGAACAAACGCTGGACTCGTCGTGCACTTGTTTCAATATTTAGTTTGATACAAATAAATGACGACCATCGGCTCTGTAGCGTTTTGTTATGTTAATGACTGTAACAGTGACACCTTGTGGACACAATATTAAGCCAGCCTCCTCTTTGTTATAAATACGACAACGAAATAAAGTATAGCATGGTATTCCTTGCTACGATCGTATAAATATTAACAAGCGTCTGGGATATTTAAACTTTAATCTTCATGTAAGTATATCGGTTTCTTCTAAAAATAAGCATTTACCGCATAGTCAAAGGCTAAGCAATGGGCACGAGACAATCTTCCCCTCACTTTTCACACAGAAAAGATGTCACATCTAAAATTAAATCCCACTTATTTAAAACCCGCCACTTAGCCACCTTCCCGCCTGTACAAAAACTAAAAATATCATCGACCATTGTGTCATGCTCAAAGAAGTACCATAGGTCACGGCAAACGCATGAGTATGTACCACGTGTCAGGAACACGCCAAAGATTTTTTATCTTTGAAAAAATTATAAAAGACCGCTCATAACAATGGGGCCACGGTAGCATCTTTGACAATTATAATATTAGAGTCGCTCGTTTCCGAAATGCCATTAATGTCAAGGAAATGTCCTTCGATATTAGGCTTTAAATAAATAAACGAAATGCTGAATATTCAATGACCGTTTTACAAAACACGAACTCTTTTGTTAATAGCATCGTGATGGTTAACATAAGGGTCATCACAAAAGGCAGAAGACAACAATGCGCGCACGTCAATCGTGTGCTCATGCAAATAATTTTTTTCTTCCAAAACATCCCCTTTATCTGTACGGAGAGCGATGGGGTTAATTAATATGTACAAAATAATACAATTAAAATTAAATTCCCCTATAACTTGGCACGGGGTCAAACTTAACTGTCACCAATAGAAAAATATTTTTATTTGACAATACAGCAATTTTAGTAGATTTATAGTGAAAATTGCATTGTTTCTGTTTATCAATTTAATATATTGTGATATTTTATTACAGCAGAACCCTTTTATTGAACAAAGCTGACTTGACAGCTCACTCGAAGGGGTTAATATGAACGTTTAGGATAAACTCAATAAGCCGAGACAACTGGTGTTGAAGCAAAACCTGCAATTGACATTTCAATGATAGCGCAATAGTATAACGAAACAACAGTACAATTTAAAGTTATATTTGATACAACCGAAAACTTTACAGTAACTGTTATTGGGAATAGAAAGAAAGGAAAAGCAAGAGACTTTTTAAAGGAGAAACATTATTTCTGTTAATTTTGCATTAAGTGCAACTTTAACGGACGATTCTTCTACAAAGCAGTTGACAAAATGCGGGTTAAAATTATGAACGGTGCACGATTTTCGGGTTTAAGGAGGCTTTTGTTGTGCAACGGTTTAATACAAAAGTGTCAAATGACGGCACATCTGCTCTCACAAAGGGTTACGCTCGCGGATAGATTATTTTTCGAACCACCCCCGCAAGATTGCTCGCTTATACAGATGTACCAAGTCACTTTTTAGTTTCATATTGTTGTGAAATTTATAATTAAAATTTACAAAATATTGGCCTGTAAAGACCTCGAACAATATTAGAATACAAATATTTAATGGTTTAGTTTGATTCATCTAATGAAATTTTATATAAATAATTATTCGACAATTACTTATATTATATTCTTAAAATATGGCAACAAAATTTTCATTTGTTTTGTATGAAACGACAAATTTTAATAAAATTCTGAATTTGAAACACGATGTACAAAATACGCCTTTTTCTAAAGTGACGAGATTAGGCTTCAGTCCAAAATGTATGGATGAAGGATGACGTAAGCATTCCACGAACGTCCAGTATTGTTATTGTGCAACATCTTGCGCGATGTAGGACAAAGGAAACGAAGCGTGACGATAAAATTGTCTCCAAAGCCCAAATCTTTTCTTGCTGTCAACCAGATCGCAGGAATCATTAATAAATTACTAAATACCACACCTTTTGGGTGTGATGATATGAAGTTTCGAATTCTTTGTCTTCTTTGTTTAGATTTAATTGTATGCCATTCCTTTTGTGTTTAATGTTTAATATTGGATATTCAGACTTATTAAAGGATATGAAAATTGCAAGAAATTTGAAGAATAAGTCTTAAACGATCAATTATTGTTGACGCTATGCTATGCACGAACGACAAAGTAAGGTAACACCGAGGGAGACAAGTGCAGTTAGGACAGATTATAAATATGAAAAATTGACAGAGTCATTATCTCGTTTTCCCGATTCCTACTAAAAACTAGATTGATTTTTTTTTCATAAACAATATAAAAGGCTATGTCTGTATGTATTTTTATTTTTATAGGGGCTTAAAAAAATCTAATTTAATAAAAGCTCCTAATTAAAATTACACATTTAAAAGTAATTTTTAATATAACTGCAGCGAGGCTTTACGTGGTAGAGCCACGCTGCAGTTATATTATGGCTGTAGCACGAATGGGTCGGCTCGACCGGGCATGGACCACGCACTCACAGAAGACCAGCGTAAAATAGTAGCCTGATATTCCTGTGTTTCGTATGGTGAGTGTAGAGAACTGGAGACCCTTTTTTACTGAAAACTAGGCATCACATCCTAGTCCTCAGGGAAGACAACGCATCTTGGTATTTTGATTCTTAATCGAGGATAAAACGCAGATGTCTATGGGCCGCAGTATCCACTTGTGGACTATGTACTCATTTGTCATACTTTTTCTATAAAATAAATTATAGGTTCTATTTTTAAACACTTAATTTATGAAAAAAAACGTGGCAGTGGTAAATATAAATATTATTGTAATTATATTGTAAAAATATTTATCTAATCTCATTATCCTAAAATAAAACAGAATAATACGTTTGTTTGGACTAAACGCTGCTCAAATCTCTAAAAATATAAATGATTATGTTAATTTTTTTAATTAATATTATTGTTTTTCACATGTCTGTACTTACATTCAATATAATTGTTCAATATTTTTTTAAACGCATTTCCATCTTCGTTATTTTGCTTGAAAACTTTCCTTTTGCACCCAGTAATATTAAAGCATTAAACAATAACTTACCAGTGTGCATTGTATTCGATTCCGCATCAGCTACTTCAGTCCTTGATTTCTTTTGGTCTTCAGGTGATCCTGAGGTGTCCATGTGCTCTTGTTTGATTTTAGATTTGATGTCTTCATCTGGAGAACTTGATGGCATAGGTGATGTGGAAGCTCTCCTTTTAGGTGTTGAAGCTTCCGCGTCAGCTTCTAAATGTAAAATACATCAACTTTATATTATTTATGTTGTGTTGTTGATAATACAAATTTAGTTTAACTACGTACTTTAAGGTAATTTTATATCCATTATATTATAGCGTTTAAAAGTCTACTGCTGACCATAGGCCTATTGTCAATGTCCTAGGCCTATAATAATGAGGGAGAAAAATTGGGTGAATTTTGCCATTATTACGACTACAGCTAAACAGGTGGGTTAGTAACTGTAGTTTTTTATTATTTTTAAATTGTTATCAGAAAGATGATGCTGCTAATCTCATGTTTTAGTTTCGCTCTGTCGTCTTACGACACCCGGACGATGTAGGGTAGTAAATATCCTTACGACGTCACTACACGGTAAAACTTTATACACCGATAAATTATATTAAATATAAAAAAAATATCTCTCCACTAACACAAATTACGAATATGTTTGCCTTATTAGTATGTGTTGAAAATGATGAATCTTTTATTAACAGAAAGAAATAAACCATAGGAAATAGAAACTGATGAGACCGAAGTTCATTATGCGTTACACCTTATCACACACATATACTATTAATATGTTCTGTTACTCATTTAGATTTAATCCCGCTATACAGGGTTATTTTGCAATAACCTGCCAACTTTGCAGAGAAGATTCAAAGTAAGTTATATAGGCAAATGGTGCGAAAAAGTTAATTAAAAAAAATCTCGAATATTCGGTCCTTTTTATCTTTTAAATTCAAAATGTGTGGTAATGAATTATTATAATTTAACTGAATTTATAGCGCACGCACATATTCGTAAGGATCGATTGGTAGGCAAAAACATCGTTGCCCATAAATCATTCAATTTCGAATAATCTATACAAATAAATAAAATTTAAGTGTCTGATTGTAATGTCAAAATTACAGCTTTTTACTAAATTCATATATACGGTACTAATAACAAAAATACAATTTTTAAAGTTTTTGTCTGTCTGTCTGTCCGTCTGTCTGTCTGTCTGTTTGTTCCGGCTAATCTCAGAAACGGCTGGACCGATTTTGACGGGATTTTCACTGGCAGGTAGCTAATTTCACAAGGAGTAACTTAGGCTACTTTTATTTTGGAATAAGAATTAGGGTACCGTGCAAAAAAATTAAAACCCCAAATAACACGCAGGCGAAGTCGCGGAGAACAGCTAGTTTAAAATAAAAGTAGAAGCATTATTTACACGTATTTTCAAAAACTACAATAACGCTATATTTATATATTTGAACTTAAGAAAGGGGAATGCCCACCGTTCAGAGACACTTCGGCCATGGGTGCACACATAGAATAGCATATGGAAATGATAATATGCAATTAAAAGAATGAAATGGTCAAGGAATGGGTTAGAAAAAAGTCTGGATTTTTAAGATATAAAGGTTTTTTATTTTCACAAGAACAGTCTCTTAATGACAAAGGACTTCGTATTTTCGTGATATTTAAACCACAATTGACACAACGTAAATGTCCTCTTGAATGAATTACTGAGAACTGGGAAGAACTCTGGGCGGTGTGAAAGCTGGGGTCATCGTTGACAGTGGATATCGAGTCCAATTTCGTGAAAAGGTTATCGTCAGAAGCGGGAGCGGGATCCATGTTCAGGCCGTGGTCAGAAGAATTATCGGAGTCCATTTAGAAAGCTTATTTGTTGCTTAGACAACAAATCTGCGAGAAAACAAACAAAACAATAAAAATGAAAAGGAATTCGACTTGTGACTATTTAGTTTTGATAATTATGACATGGATCTGCCAGATTCGATGTTGCCACTTAACAGACATAAAATCGATAAATGAATATCGATTTTGTTATTTGATTTATAATTTCATAAAAAAGAATAATCTTTGATTCGCTTTAAGTTCTTTTTTATAGAGCTTTATGTGCTACATGCCTTTTAAAATATTGTTTTATTTATTTAAATTCCATTTTTAATGTATTATTAAGAACAGATGAGAATAACAGTTAAATTGTGCATTAGCGTTTTCGTTATGTTCTAAAGAGTTCATGGTAAATCAATCAGCAATTTGCTCGTTTAATTATCATAACACCATACATAGGCTGCACTAAAAGTATCGGGAATGGAATATTTCCACTGTTCCTGTCATATTAAAATCTTTTTAATTGAAAAGTCCTTGGTTTTAAAAATCGAATACCATTTATTTATTTAAAAAAAGATTCTTGGTCTTGTCACAAGGTTTTGTCAAACTTGTTTAGTCATTGAGAAAATGGAATTGACTCAAGAAAATTCTAGAGCGATGATTTATTATGACTTTCGAAGTGGTCTAACACAAAAACAGTGTGTTGCCCGGATGATTTCTGCATTTGGTGATGAAGCCCCATCCAAACCCACAATTTATCACAATATATGGTTTGCTGAAATTCAACGTGGACGTGTCAAGCTCAGTGATGATCCCCGTCAAGGTTGTCCAAAAACTGCAGTCACCCAAGAAAACGTTGATGCTGTGCGTAAGCTGATTGAGGAAGATCGACACGTGACATACCGCGAAATTCAGGCAACTTTAGACATTGGCATGAGTTAAACACAAATAATCTTGCATGAACAATTAGGTGTAAAAAAATTGTTTTACCGATGGATACCGCATTCGCTCTGTGAAGAGCAAAAAGCGGCTCGCGTTACTTCGTGCGTCAGAACTCTCGAAAGATTCCACGCAGGATCCTCAAATGCTGTATACAACATCGTATCAGGTGACGAATCCTGGATATATGCGTACGAACCCGAAACAAAAAACCAGTCATGAGTTTGGGTGTTCGAAAATGAGTTAAAGCCAACAAAAATTGTTCGTTCACGGAGTGTTGCAAAAAAAATGGTGGCC
The DNA here is from genome assembly GCA_033319125.1 of Parnassius glacialis. NCBI lineage: Eukaryota > Metazoa > Arthropoda > Insecta > Lepidoptera > Papilionidae > Parnassius > Parnassius glacialis. Next base: position 29,706,869 of record JAVANC010000022.1, on the reverse strand, counting down.
ACTTTTGTCTCCTAAACCGGCCATGTTACGACTATTCCTCTTGAGGGACAAAGAACGGTTAATGCAGGATAGTATGCTAGCATTTGTTTGCCACAGGTCGTTTCTGAACTCCGTAAAGAGAACTGCAACCGCCGCATCATCCTCCATCACGACAATGCGAGTTCTCACACCGCACACAGAACAAAAGAGTTTTTAGAGCAAGAAAACATAGAATTATTAGACCATCCGCCGTACAGCCCCGACCTAAGCCCAAATAATTTCAATACTTTCCCTAAAATAAAGAATAAATTGCGTGGACAGAGATTTTCATCACCTGAAGAAGCTGTGGACGCCTACAAAACGGCCATTTTGGAGACCCCAACTTCCGAATGGAATGGTTGCTTCAATGATTGGTTCCATCGTATGGAAAAATGTGTCAAATTTCGCGGAGAATACTTCGAAAAGCAATAAATACATTTTTAAATAGTAATGTTGTGTCACTTCCTTGATTCCCGAAATTTTCAGTGCCGCCATAATTATAGAAAAATAATATTAGCATTATAATAACACCATAAAAAATCAATTGAAAAACAGAATCGTTTTTTTAACGAGATTTGTAATTGGCAACACTTTTTATTTTATCCACAAAGTAATGAATTGCGGATTTACCTAATGTCATTTTTATCTTTTCGGTACATTTTTTGTGCAGAAACATTGCAATCTTTTTTGGGTTCATAAATACCGCGAATAATTACCATAAAAAAGATGTATTTTTTTAACAAATGTAAACTATTCTGCGTTTCATGGCCAGAATGAGGGCTAATAATCTTCCACTCACCAGATGTCGCTAGTTGTGACTGAGGTAAAGTGTTTTGTTACACATTGTCAGTTAATTGAGAAATTAGTTTTAAATAATAATTTATCATTATCTAGAATATTATATTAATACACAACACAATGCGTCAGTGGTTTGATTTTTAACTTTTTGCACTTTATAACTCTTTTTTAATAAAAATCGGCTCTTAGTTATATTTTATAGTTTAGTTTATTCATTTTTAATATAATTAATATAAAATATAACTAATAATACAGAAAGAAACCTTAAAGATTACATTTTCCTAAGAAATTATCATCCCCGCTATGAAATCTGTCAAATATTTTACCTCACTGTAAAGTGGCGCCGCCCTGGTGGCAGAAAAAGTCGTGGATGCCCTCATTGGGCATTTCCATTTGGCTACTCTTTGAATAATAACTCTATACATTTGCGATTACATTTATTTTTCTTACCATCTAACAGTCGTTTTGGTGTGCTTGATGCCCCTCCATCCTCGAGGAGATCAGGGGGCGCTATTGATGGACTAGCGAGTGGTGGTGTGTGCACTCTGCTATTTGGTGGTCTTCTGGCGGTTAGCAAAGAGGGTCTCCGTCCACTAGTATTTCCAGTCGCTACTTGTCCCGATCTTGAACCATCTTCTTGGTCAGAGTTGGGTCCTAGGACAAAGGTGATGATGAATATGATACCTTAAATTACAAAAAAGTGGAAATAAAAAAATTTCAATATTGGTCCTTTCATTAATTTTTGGCACGAAGAATCCAACATTGAATATCAATTTTAAGAAATGGGATTATAAGCATGAATTTAGAAATTTTTCATGGAATGGTTATTTTATATAATTTTTCGTATAAGATAACTTACTTACCTGCACTATAGCAGTGGTATGAAGTTAAATCCTTATCACAGGAAGAGACCTTGTGCTGGATGAAGCGCACTATGTCGGCGAGGGCGAAGGCTCGGCGGCAAGCCCCGCAGGTGAGGGTATCCGCGGGAACACCCGGAGTGGGTGACCCACCACCCTCAGCCGCGCTGTCCGCATCCGCTGTTGAAAATAAGATATTTAAAACATGGCAAGTATCTGTTGATGATTAACATCTGTGACCTGAAGCTGAATTACTAGAATTATTATTATTTATTGGTAACCTTGATTTAGTTCAAACTAATCTTGTCAGCCTGGAGTACAGGCGCAGAGTAGCCAATCTTCCTCTTCCTGTTTTCTATAGGATGAATTTCGGAGAGTGTACGCAGGAATTACATATTTTAATTCCTATTTCCCCTTTTTACCATCGGATAACCAGGAATCGGAGGTTCTCCACCCCTTTGTTGTCGATATTCCGTGCATTTAAACCAAATGTTTTGCTTCGTTTTTCGTAATGCGTACGGAAAAGGAGTGGAATAATCTACCGGTGTCTGTATTTCAGTTCGAATACACTATGGGCATCTTCAAGGCAAGAGTGAATGGGCTTCTTTACGCTCAGGCACTGACATCTAGACCACTTATCATCAGATGGTATTGTAGTTAAGCACTAGGTTGTAATAAGTAAAAAAGCAAGCAGTGTGATTGTGTAACTCTTGTTGGAATTCGCCCACAACTCTTTTATATTTTTTAATAGGATAACGCTCCGAAACCTAAAATAAAATATTAATTAAAAAAAAAACATTGGCTTACAAACGATACTGATACATTTACATAATACATTATATTACATAAACAAAAACATCAAACTTCAAAACGAAGCCAACCACGATTCCCATCAGAGTTACACAACAAGTTACACAATCGCACAGTAAATTTAAAACCAATTAACTAAAAATCGTTTCTTTGTTTATAGAAAAGTGTCTAAATAGAAAAGCATGTTTTCAATCATTAATCTGGGTTTCTTTTTATAGAATAAGGGCGACAAATAAGCACACAGTTCACCTGATGGTAAGTGGTTGATGTGGCCCATAGACATCTACATTTATCTTCAATTAAGAATCAATGCGTAGTCACCCCTGAGGACTGAGATGGAATGCCTTGTTTCCAATAAAAAGGGTCTCCGGTTTTTACGTTGGTATTTTGTGAGAGCGTGGCCCACCCCGGACAGGCTGACCCATTCGTGATGCAACCATAATATAGCTGCAGCATGGCTCTACCACGTAAAAGTGCTTATAGAAAATATAACACATATTATATACAGTTTCATTTAATTGTATTTTTTGATTATAATGATAATAGAGATAAAAGGTAAACCTTTTAAAATAAAAGTAATACTAACAAAATGTCGCGATGCAAATAAATTCAATGAGGAAAAGGAATTTAAATATGTATGTTACAATATGCTAGTGAATATACATATAGTTAAAAAGACACATCCTTACTAGCATTAGCCTTACAATGATATTTCTCTATTTATATTAAATACAGATGAACCCCACCCGACCCTAGGTGTAGTGACGACGTGATGAGAGATGCAGGAAGTCCCTGGGGAAGGCCCATGTTCAGCAGTGGACTTGTGATGGGCTGTAATGATGATGAAGACAATGAATGTATGAATGCTTTACTGGGCTGTAATGATGATGAGGACAATGAATGTATGAATGCCTTACTGCCCGGAAGTGGCTCTTTCGGAGAATTTGTTTTACTGTTTCATAATACATAATATATATCTTAATACTTGAAAACATTTTAGATTTTGCAAAAATTTAAAGGTTCTTTCGTTTGGAATTGCGGGCAGAGCTTAAATAAGAAGAAAATAAATGAGAGGTAAATTATCTATAAAATATTAAAAAAAATAGAAAATGATTTTCCTAATAGAATAATACGGTAATATTAGAGTAATCAGTGTTAGCAATTAACATTTGAGGACTTAAGTTCGACTTTAGCTAAATTAAAAGCTAAAAGTAACAATATTGCAACAGTTTAAAAATTCACAATTAAAACAAAATTTTAATTTCTAGAGTCGTAAACGAGAGTTATTTCATTCTCATTTCAAAGAATAATTGAATTAACTCATAGAATGTTTACAGCTTGAAAATCTGAACATAAAAATGTCCAAATTGTAATTAACTCAAATGTTTTTAACACTTGTCCAACAAAACGAAACGACATATGGACAGTGACACTTCCTTCGAATCCTTTAAAGTGTGAAATTACATTTAATAATGCGTTGTAGCCATTTATATACAAAACACCCGTTGTAGCAGTCACGGTCTTACAGAGTAAGGTGTCAGTTGTAGGATTGACCACTTATCTTTCAATGGACAAAAAGGATAATAACTGTCTTTCTTTCTTTGCGGTTCATGTTTTTGAATGGGCTATTATACTATATTATATTTATTTTTGTTTTGACAGCGAAGTTGGCCCTTATGAGACAGATGCTACATTTGCTTTGACTTAAAGTTAATTTTTCGCTGTCGAATTATTCGGCCTAGTTATTTGGGGTCATTCGCAATTATGTATTATGATTGTGTATATGTGGTACCCTAAATAAATTCTTTATATCTCCTTTTTCTAACAAAGCATCTGCATTGTAATTTTTAACTGAGGATAGATGTAGATGTGTATGGTAGATGCTCTATTTACCATGAGTTGGACAGTCGTTTCTCAGCCTTGTTCTAGACAAAAAATGTCGAGTGGTGATGATACACCATGTATTAAATTTATTTTAAAATTATTTTTAAGAATACTTACTTTGCATGTGACTTATGTCTTTTTAATGAGATATAGTTCTTTAAGCCGATATGACGTATTCATCTCAAAGATCCAACATGGAAAATACACTCCTCACAAGTAGCTATAAGAGTAATATGTGAGGAGTATAATATGGGTGATAAAGTACATGGAAGTTCTACGAAAGTTATGTCCACCGAATCTCTGTGGCATAGGCTTTTAGAGGCTATCAACCTAGCTTACAATAAATGTTCTATAACAATAACAAGTCAATGTGTTTTAATAGTTGTCACTTCCCGATTGATTTTAAGCTTGGAAATAAATTTTGAACTATAGAAACAGTGCATTAAAAATATATGCAGCGATTCGAACTAATCTAGCAATAAATCGAGTAAAATAAAATTTTTCTTACTACTCCAGAACGATTCTTTTCTTTTCTAATTAGAAAACAGACGTTCTTTCCACACTAGGTTTTTTTGAACAATGATTTTAAGGCCTTATATATACTTGTTCTGTGCGGGATTTCAACTCGCGGCACTTAGCACTGCAACTCATTGCTAAGTCACTGCGCCATGGAGCCGTTAATTAGCCGCCGATTAAATGAGACTCAACTGATCCGAGGTGACGGGACTAAGCTAATACCATACCATGTTTTATTTCGAAGTATAATTAGCATCTACCATCGTTGCGTTTTTTATTATTAGGGGGACATAATTAATTTTTGCTATTAAAAATTTCATTGGTACCGGCAGGGATTGAACCCGGGTTGCTCGAGTACTGTGAAATTTATATATCTAAAAATAATAGTAGTTTTAATTATCCACTGAGCGCATTCCATCTTAGCGTATAAAGACACTGCTCCAAGCTCACTGTGATTCTAATTTTATAAAGGAGTAAACATTTACTAAAGTTTCATTTAATCACATTTTTTTTACTGCTGTTATAGTTAATGCAGGAACGTACCTACATTCAAAGGATAATCAGCTATGTAAGTATATAAAGGCCATATGCCTTTTTAATTACCCAATAAATAAGGCGACGCGACATCGCCTAAGAATTATAAAGGCGCTTTCATACCGCGGCTCGCACAATTGGTCGGCACATCAAAGCCGTTCGCAAGCTAATTTCACATAAGCACGGCACAGACGCCCTTACGTTCCGTCCGCTCTTATTATTATTATTTTTTCCTCAGTTTCTTTGTAAAAGAAAGTAGGCCGTACTTATATGCAGGGGTGACTTGAAACCGGAGTATAAAATTAATATCGCGGTAAAAAAAGTACGTGATTCGACCGCTCTGTGTACAATGTCATACCTGGTTTGTTTAGGGGGTTTATTATGTAAATGTGACTTGTTATTGACGTATTTTTTACGGATTTGTTTAAACGGCGCGGCTCGTGTCAAATTGTTGTTTTTTTATCACTTCCTTGTTTAATGGATTGTCTTTTCTTTAATTTAGTCACAGTTATGGATGTCGCGCGCTTGGTATTTTAGGTAATTGACATGTTCAAGTTTGTTAATAAATATATAATGTACATATAAATCAATTTAAATAAGTAAGTAATAAGACAATTAACAAGAATAAATATTTAATATAAATAATTTTATTCATTGACAAATTTATTATTTTTGTTCGTGACAACAAGAAAAAATGTTAAGACAGATTTTCTTTTTATAGAATACAGGTAAGGTTGACAAACCAGCATACAGTCCACCTGATGGTAAGTGGTTGCTGTCGCCCATAGACATCTAGGTACATCTATCCTCGTTTGCGAATTAATATGCAGATGCGTTGTCAGCCGTGAGGACTAAGATAGAATGCCTCTTTTCCAGTAAAAAGGGTATCCGGTTCTCTACGCTCACCATACGAAACACAGCGACATTAAGCTGCTATTTTGCGCTGGTAATCTGTGAGAGCGTGGTCCTTCCCCGGTCGAGCCGACCCATTCGTGCTACAACTATACTACTAATATAGCTGCAGCAAGGCTCTACCACGTATTAATGCGTAGAGATAGGCATGATGTTCACAAAAAGCTTAGATCACTTTGATGTTTGATATAGTCGTTATTTAATTTGTCACAGCTATGCAAAATATTGGTCTCCAAGAGCGTAGTACCTTCGTTCGTATTCGTAGTCTACAACTGGTATTCCCCATTTGCCAGTTTGTGTTTTGGTTTTGAATGCGTTTTTGAATAACATTTCTGCAATGAGACAGTAGTAGATCCCCTGCTATCAACAGGTGACATTAAAAAAATATTGAAATATTCCCCTCACAGCCTATAAAATCGTCTGTTAATAATTTATGTACATTACAAATCGATAATATCAATAGATTGAAAATTGGAATACCAATATTTTCTAATACTTTTAAGGCACTAATATTTACTCTTTCCATGTAATATCTTTGCTCAAATTGCATGCAGTGATAATCTTTAAATAACAGGAATTTGCGTAATATTTGTGTTCTTTATTTGTTTGGCTAGTTTATTATGTTGATTTCTGGTTCTCTTTAAAATATGATTTGTAATATGAGTTATATTCCATAAGTTTTACGGTAATTCTTATCCACCTGCTACCTACACACAACCTTTATAAATTACAAAATGTCTAACATAATACCAACTCTTGACACGTGTAATAAAATCAACCACCCTGTGTATGATATTAGGAGAACTAATGAGGGAATTCCCAAAAAGTCTCCGACAGGTGGCTATGGAATTATCTAGTGTACCTTTTTTATAGGATAAGGGTGACAAACGAGCATACAGTCCACATGATGGTAAGTGGTTGCTGTGGCCCATAGACATCTACAACTATACTTGATTACGAATCAAAATGCAGATGCGTTGTCACCTGTGAGGACTAAGATGGGATGCCTCGTTTCCAGTAAAAAGGGTCTCGGGTTCTCTACACTCACCATACGAAACACAGCAGCATTAAGCTGTTATTTTACCCTAGTATTCTGTGAGAGCGTGGTCCTTCCCCGGTCAAGCCGACCCATTCGTGCTACACCTATACCGGAAATATAGCTGCAGCATGGCTCTACTACGTATAACATACCCTAGTAAAATAAACCTTAATTATAGGTGTAAATACGTCCCACATTAGCAGTGTGTTTAAATATCTCCATTTTCCATTTGTAGCGGACATTGATTGGAAAAAAAAGGTTCTCGAATGCTTTGCTTTAACCGGTAAGCGGAGTGCAGGGCGGCTCGTCACTAGTTGGATGACCTGCTAAGACAAGCCGGCGGTCGATGGATGCAGGTAGCTTAAAACTGTGTTTTGTGGCATTAGTTGGAGGAGGTCTATGTTCAGCGGTGGTATAGTAAAGGGATGTATGATGATTGAGACTTAAATTCTTCATAAACCAAAATTATTTTTAAAATTTTAAATTATTATCGATATATATTTATGTTACCGCGTAGTGGCGGTATAAGAATATCAACTACCCCATATCCCGTGGGTGTGGTACGAGGCGACAGAGGGAAACCAATCAGAAGATGGGCAGCAGCGTCTTCCTAATAATTCAAATATTATTAATACAAAATTCATAATTCAAATTCAAATAACAGGAATGCCAAGAATATTCACAGATCTTGATAAGGTGATTTAATCCTTTCCTTTTAGCTATTTCTCTTTAGTTGTCATCCCACGGCGATTCAAATTAAGTAGGACTGAATTAAGTACGTATGTGTGACATTAAGATATTTAGCACAATAAATAGGTACGTGGTAGGCTGTGTAGAGACGGTGTAAGAATATCCACTACCCCATTCCATCTCGTGGTTGTCGTAAGAAACGAGAGAGTGAAACTAACCTGGAGATGGGCAGCAGATGTAAGGGTCACTAGGGACTTCAATGAAGAGACCGTGGGCTGTGAACAACGTAATATAATATTGTCTGATGTTTACAATTCATAGTGTATCGTCTATTACCGATGGATTTCTTAACGCGAATAGCATTTTCCTGATAACAGCTGAATAAAACTAAAGAAAACTGCGATTGCCAGCTCACTTGCCAAGCGTAGCAACTAGTGAAAAATCCCCCCTGTGAGGCTATCTCTGTAGATTAGCGGATTACGACGCTGTCCCAAACTCATACTTATATTAAATGCATGCTCATTTAATTAAATTACATAACATAACATAAATTTAATTTAATAGACTGTAACGGTAAATAATTAAGTAAAACGAAATATACTTTGACCAATCCGTTATTGTATACCCCCGTTTTACACCATCAACATTACACATAAAATATTTTGGTACAAAATTTAACAAAGTATGTATATATAATAGTATAATCGAAATAAATCCCATCTAACCGAATTGTGGGTTATCGTTAATTCGAAGGTAGCCACACCCACTGGCACGCGACTGGACAGTGGTCAGTTCACACATGCGCCCTACACTCGGCTATCCACCCACGCACTTCGATATTTGTATCACGTGTGATTTATTGGTGCTATTGGAAATTATACGAATGCATACGAAGCTGTCATCAAAACCTTTGTTACATTTTGTATTTGTCCACACTAACTTCGTGTAATTGTTGGGTTATGTTCTCACTACGTTACATGCTAATTGTTATTTAAACAAATTAGTTCGGTAAGCTCGGAAAGAAACGCTTAAAGAATTAGAGCAGAGAGCGAATAATAATTTGCTTTTGCAACATTTAAAGGCGTTATTTATTATAGTTTGTACTTAATTGAAAATAATAATTAAAAACATATAAGCACTTTGTTCTTATATCCGAAAAATATGAAATTTTTGATTACTTAGAACAACTACAAATGAATGACATAATAAACAAACCATACAAAAGAACCACAATAACCACATAAAGAACACAAAAATTACGCAAATGCCTGATGATTAAAGGTTATCACTGCGTACAATTTTAACAAAGATATTACAAAGGAAGAAAGTAAATGTCAGTGCCTTAAAAGTATAATTAGAAAAATTATATACACAAAAGTATTACATGTACTTAGTATAATGTACTTGAAAGAATAAAATTAATTGCCCTCACTTACACACGCTGAGTAGGCGGGTTGGCGAGCTCAGAGCCGAAACTCACGTACTGGTCGCGTTACTAGACATTGAAATTTGGCTTCAGCACTTTTGGGTAGATTTTCCGCCATTAGTCAGTTGCCAGGGCCTAATTTGTCAAATAGCAGGATGAAAAGCATTCATTACCATTACGCATGACGGCGTAAAAAAATCTACCGCCGTATAGCATCTCGTGGTTGTCGTACGAGGTGACAGATAATATATTCCTGATAAGAACGCAAAATAATAAAAAAACTGCGGTTGTCAAGCGAGGAATCTGAGGAAAATATCCGCCGTATAGCATCTCGTGGTTGTCGTTCGAGGTGACAGATAATATATTCCTGATAAGAACGCAAAATAATAAAAAAAAAACTGCGGTTGTCAAGCGAGGAAACTCAGGAAAATATCCCTCTGAGAACTATGTTCAGTAGTGGACTTTTAATAGGCTGTAAAGTGCAGTGCTATAAAGCTGCTTATTTTCCTTTAGACTCTTAAGAAACGTATACGCCATCTTGACTATAAATTAAACTTATAATTTAAAGTAAAAGCCAAATTGAATTAACAAAAAATAATAATATTTTTTGTTAATTAAATTTTACGTTACGTTTACGTTACTTTGCGAAAATCCATTTATATTAAAGTTGGTAAAAATGTATAATTAATTATATTAAAGTTGGATGTACGCGAGGTAATTTTTTACCAACTTTAATAAAAATATTAAAATAATTTCCACTTCTGAAGTCTGGGTAGATTCTGAAGTCGGTACTAAGTCACGTGTATAGAAAAATTAAAACCTCGATTGCAAAAGATAATAAATGGAAATAATTAAAAAAAAATAGAAGGTCAAAGCAGACTTAAAAACTCTGGTTTGACTTTTCATAAAAAAATTGAGTTTTTGATCAGTTTGAGAGGTGAGTCCTCTCGGATTATCACAAGCTCAACTTAACCATGCAAATACACGTTACGACACAAAAATAAATTAGTATTGCCAATTTCCCGATTAAAACTAAACAGTTTTAGCACATTAAGTTCTTCCATAAAATTATATAATAAACTACCTGACATATTAAAAAATTAAAATAAAGATATCATATTTACAAAAAAATTAAAACAGTACCTAACTAATAAATGTTACTATGGTACTAATGAATATTTTACAAATATTACTTATATAGGTTTTACAAAATGATCACTAATTTAAATTGAATTCTATCTCAATAAATCACAATGACATTCTTATAAGTAGTTAAATACGCTTCCTCTCTCCTAGCCCCTAAATTGCGTGCCCAACAGGGTCCATAATACTGGTCTCATATTATTTTATAACATCTTGTGTACATTATGGTTTAGCAATAAATATTTGAGGTTGAGTTTGAGTTTGAACTATTTGAATGTTGTATAAAAAGTTACCTCCTATTTTTCACACATGTGGATGGAAGTGTTTATCCAATTTTATATGGGACTGCCACTGAAGTATAACTTATGTAATAGAAAAAATCTTAAAAATTGGTTCACTTAACATTGGTTTGGAAGATATTGCATAACATTACACACAAAAGAAAAAATTATTAATTTAAAATCATCTAAAAAAATTATACTTTTCCAAAATTACGATTAAAAGAAAATAGAATGTGTTGAGTTTGAAATATGGTAAAAATATTATTTTAATGTAACTGTGATTTATTGAAAACTCGTCTAGCCGCAAGGATAGTCTGACGCCTCAGGTGACAGGGGGTGCCACCCTACACGGCTGCTGAACCTAAAAGTTTAAATTAGCTTGTTACACATGGCACACGATAGCTGAGCATTGTTTTTTCGTACAGAAAAGGTCACTGCGAACCAACTTGTGTGTTAGCAAAGTTAAGAGTCAACCGTCGTCGCATAAATTATTAATTACATTTTGTCCCAGCCGGCTGTAGATCCTAACATCATGTTAATTTGCGAAACGTTTGTTAAATTTACAAGGATTGGCGTATTGTTTTTAATACTTTTGTTGACTTTTCCGAAAAGTCGCGTAACAGATAATTTGTTAATCCATGATTTTAGCTCGTGATTGGCTGTGAAGGAAAACATCGTGAGAAAACCTGCATGTCTAATTAAACATGTCGTGTTTTAATTATTTTACAAGGTGATAAATATTACTGTGAGCTAGTTTTTTTCTTATTTCTCTTCAATTTTGAGGATTATAGAAAAAAACGGGATCCTTATTACTTAACTTCCCTTATCACAGGATCACTGTTGTCAATTCAGCTTTTTCTCAGAAACAGGTAGAGGTATCAAGTTGAAATTAATATTGAACACAACAGTCCCATAGAGGTGTAAAAAATTCAAAATGCATTCAAAAGATGCGGCATATAAAAACCTTAGGGTGGTAGAAGCGAGAGAAGTGTGTCAGGTTCGTGCCAAATGGAGGTCCGTGCTTACCCCTCTGGGTAACAGGCGAGAGAGTTTATGTAAATTTATTTTATGTTATCAAACGTATTATTTTTCTTTCAAATCAACTACGTACGTGCCAATTAAAATTTGACTCCTAGTTCATTCGTAATTATTAATGCTACTAAATTATTAATTATTAACTACTAATTATTAATTATTAATCATTCGTGCTACAACTATAATACTAATATAGCTGCAGCATAACTCTACCACGTATAATGCTCCACTTACAAGTATCCACAAAAAGCAAACACACAGTCCACCTGATAAGTGTATCAGGTGGACTGTGTGCTTGCTTGTTAACCTTATACTGTAAAAAATATTACAATGATAAACGAGAGAAAATTTTAACAGAAAGCACGCTAATTGGCTGCCATTCGAACGTTCCTACCGGACCTTTTCCAGGACTTTAGGACCAAGGCATTCCATCTCAGTTCTCAGGGGTGATCTACATTTTGATTCTTAATTAAAGATAAATGTGGATGTCAATGGGCCACAGCATCCACTTAGCATCAGGTGGACTGGGTGCTCATGTGTCACCCTTATTCTATAAAAAAAAACCTTTAATCAATAAACACTATTTCTGCTAAGTATTACGTGGGGCACACTGAAATGATCGGGAATAAGAAAACCCACATGCACGGTATAGCTAAATTGTATTTTATTGTTTTTAGAAGTATTCTCCGTTCAACTTAATGCACTTTTCCATTCGTGCAAACCAATCATTAAAACAGTAATTCCAGTCTGAAGTTGATGTTGACAAAATGGCTGATTTGTACGCTTCCACAGCTGCTTCGGAGTCTTCAAACCGCTGACCGCGTAATATATCTTGCATTCTAGGGAATGTACCGTAATCCTTTGGGCTCAGATCAAGACTGAACGGAGGATGGCTCATCAGCTCCACGTTGTCCTGCTTCAAAAAATCATTTGTCTTCCGAGCCGTATGGGAGCTCGCATTATCGTGATGTAAGATGATGCGACGTTTCGGGTTATTTTTCGGAGTTCGGCTATCATTTCTGGCAAACATACTGTAATATATCACTCAGCGGTAACTGTTCTGCGTTGCTGTAAAGTAATTGTAGCAACATGCCCCTTTTTCGAGACAAACGTAGCGACCACTTTCTTTGACTCGCTGCGGGAACGAACCACTTTCGTTGGTTTGACCTCCTCTTCGAAGAACCAAACTGCTGACTGATGTTTTCTTTCAGGTTCGTATGAATAAATCCATGATTCGTCACTTGATACGATATTATAAACGGCATTTGACTTCCCTCCATTGAAGCGTTGCAGAGTATTACGGCACCAATCTACACGAGCCGCCTTTTGCTCTTCGGACAAATTGTGGGGAACCCAGCGGGAAACTAGCTTTCTTACACACAGCTCATTATGTAATATCGACTGAATTGCAGTCATTCCGATACTGATAACAGCCCGAATCTGCTCGTATGTCACATGACGGTCATCTAATATAATAGTTCGCACAGCTGTGATGTTTTCAGGCGTGACCGCCGTTCTTGGTCGACCTGCAGAAGAAAAAATGCTGAGCGACACACGACCGCTTCGGAACTCGTCATACCAGCGGTATATTGTCGTTTGACTTGGTGCTTCAACATCACAAATCAAAACAAGTTCACTGAGACATTTATCTTGAGATAAGCCGCGACGAAATTTATGATAAATTATGGCACGGCAATGTTCACGCGTGAGCTCCATTTCTGTTAACGACGTGTCAACTTTAAACCAACATAGTTTTTGTTTTTAAACATTTTCTTTAATTGTTTGAATGTCATTAGAATTCTAAGAGGCCAGTATTCAAATTCTAAAAAAGATTTTATTGTAACTCAATCCGAAATATTCTATTCCCGATCATTTCAGTGTGCCCATCCGTAGAAAGAATTTGTTACGCCAATACATATTCTAAACTATTGTGTATTAAATTTACAGAAGTAGTCTACAGAAAAAGAACAAATACGACGTAATACCGCATATTCTATTCAATATAAGAATGCCAGCTTTGTACACAAACTCTAAAAGATTGATCACTGACCTATCTATAATATGATGTGCGCCGAACGAAAAATACATTCAACTTTGACATAACTATGACCACCGTGTCCGATATTAATTGGCAGGGGAACACCGGCGCTGCATTGTAACACGACGAAACGGAACGTTTTCTACCACAATCATTCTAAAATAAAAATATAGAACGGCTATCGGATTATGTGGGGGCGTTTTTTCTTTATTTTTGCGCATTTCGTGGGGCCGTTTTAATTGTTACATATTTTGCAGCATCTGTATACACAAATACTTTAATATTCGTCTGGATTAACTTAACAATTAAAAAAAAAAGTTATAAGTATATTATTTTAGTGAACTAATAGAAAGATCTCAATAATGCTGGAAATGCCAATCAATGGGATTGGCATTTTCAAGCATGGCAGTTATTTACTATTATCTAGTGAAAGCTTTTTATTCAGAAGACTTTTTAAAGTTAGAAACAATGTAAAAAAAATACGTAAATAGAAAATGTATGTAATACAAAATAAAAATGCCTAGCGAAAAGTGTTCACAAATGTCCTTTTGCAACGAACAGCCTCCCTCTGAAAGGCCACCTATTATCAGCAAAGAACCATAGTAATACTACTCTGTACTTCCTTTTTTGAAATAGAGTAATCCAAGAGCTCATACAATTCAATCAATAACATGTTTGCCAATAATTTAAAATACTAAAACGACGACAGTGATTTTTAAAATACACAATCGTTATCTTTCAATTTTCTATGTTTCATTACTCTAATTCATAATTACAAAAGTAATTTATGTACACGACAAAGACTATGCTAGTGAAGTACGAATGGTCATTATACTTTTTGCGCAATGTCCACGGTGTTTTATTTTGTTTTGATTCCATTCTGAGTTTTAAAAGCATGAATTTTGACATCAGCTTCTTTGAAAACAACTTTTTCAATGGATCAGGTTGTCGGAAATGGACATTGCGTTCAAAGGCCCATTCGATATAAAGCCCTGTGTCGGCAAATTCCGATTCAGGGCTCAACCGCCTTATTTTTTTTTTAAATCTATGCATGTGGGAGACATTATTGTTTTAGCAGGACTTATAATATCAAATACTAAGGAGCAAAGTTTTATTTCATAATGACCCATTTTAAATAATTTAAGGTTACTTATGAACATTTTTTCTAATAACAGATTTGTGGAGGTTCATTTTTAGATAGGAAGGTTGAAAGCCTGAAAAATCAAACTATTAATTTCATGGGAAATAACTTACCCTTTTTCTTGTTTTTTATTCAAGCATAACTTATTTTAATTTATTTGAAATAAACTGTTGAAATTTTAATAAGAATATTTGCCTTTTGTTTGTATTGTCTTTAAATGAAACTAATTTTTACGGATTTTATCGCGTTTAATTTAACTTTTTAATTTCCGACGTTTCGGGTGCTGTACAGCACCTATGGTCAACGGGGGGGGGGGGGGGGGGGGGGGGCGACTGAGGTGTTTGACGTCCCGTTGTCATAGTTAGCCCGGCTACCTTCAGTTTTTGAATATTAATTCATTTATTTATTAATTAATAATATTCAAAGTTAAAGTTTCTGAATATGAATTAATTTATTTATTAATTAATAATATTTAAAAACTGAAGGTAACTATGACATCGGGATGTCAAAAATCTCAGTCCCCCCCCCCCCCCCCCGTAACCATTGGTGCTACAAAGCACCCGAAACGTCGGAAATTAAAAGTTAAATTAAACGCGATAAAATTCGTAAAAATTAGTTTCATTTAATGTGTAGTCTTCGCGTAAATATAAGAAATCATTGTGTATTGTCTTTGTAAGATTAATGTTCCTATTGCAGTTGGGTTCTTATACTTGTACAATAGCACAAAGGCAAAGCAATAGTGCTTTAACCACACCATAAAGCAAAACACGCCAATCAAGCTCAGGCTTCAGTTACATTTGCGTCAGTAGGCGGGTTTTGTCACACTACCAAACGACGTAACACTTTTCCCAATATGGCTACTCCACAACCCTTGCTGCTAACCAATAATTATTCTATTAGCAAATGGGGCAGGAATTGTGTAACACTCAAGTAAAAATTTTGCCCCTGAGTTGATTTCTTATATATTAGTGAGGTGTGAGGAAGTGAAATAAAATATTTAACAAGGCCCGTTGATGACTTACAACTCACAACGCTGTTGAGTTCAGTAATGTGTGATTTTCCACAAATATTTTAAAACTTTATTAAAATTTTAAAATTATAACTTCATTTAACCACTTTGACCGCAATCATTAACGAACGATTTAAGTATTGATGGCGTGGAGTTATCTAACACTGTAAAAAACGACAGTTGGTACAAAATTGTAGAAATATTTTGATTATTTCCGAACCCTATAAATGAATTCTTATTTTTAATGCATATTTACCATGTGATCAAAGGTAAAGGATCAAAGGTTTTTACGTGGTAGAGCCATGCTGTAGCTATATTGTGGTTGCAGCACGAATGGGTCAGCTCGACCGGGGTAGGACCACGGTCTCACAGAATACCAGCGTAAAATAACAGCTCAATGCTGCTGTGTTTCGTATGGTGAGTGTAGAGAACCGGAAAACCTTTTAACTGGAAACTGGAGAATAGAATAGAATAGAATAGGATAGAATAGAATAGAATAGAATAATTTTTTATTCAATATAGATCACATGTGTAATTCTTATTGAAAATCATTTTTTACTTTACCACTGGTTCGAGAAAAAAAAAACCTCCGTCCTGGGATGAACCAGCAAGAAACCCAGCGGGACTTTTTTTTTTAAAGCAAATTTTACAATAATGGTTATACAACTATATAAGTACAAAATTTATTTTAGAAACAGCTTAGAAGCGATCACCTCATTCCCAGGGGTTATTATCAACCATGTATTCATTTTTACTATAATAACACTTTTTATACAGTTTCAACTTAACAAAACATTTAAACTTGCTAATAGGAACTCCATCTCAGTCCTCAGGGGTGACGGCGCATCTGCATTTTGATTCTTAATTGAAGATAAATGTAGATGTCTATGGGCCACAGCATTCGCTTACCATGAGGTGGACTGTGTGCTCGTTTGTCTCCCTTATTCTATAAAACAAATATCCAGATGAAACTTGCTTATCTAAGATATATATTTTAATGGCCTTGGTCAGATTAAGCTATAAAAGCCAAAAGGCTGACAGCACTAACATCTCAAAACCTAGTAGGATGTGAAGTCTGGCAAAGCGCACTGAAGCAGATCGATAGTTGCTCACTAGCTCTAGTAGCCGCTTGAAATGATAGGCTTTTTTTTTTAGGATAGGGTGACAACCGAGCGCACAGTCCACCTGATTGTAAGTGGTTGCTGTGGCCCATAGACATCTACAACTATCCTCGTTTGTGAATCAAAATGCAGATGCGTTGTCACCCGTGAGGACTAAGATGGAATGCCTCATTTCCAGTAAAAAGGGTCTCCGGTTCTCTACACTAACCATACGAAACTTTGGTATTCTGTGTGAGCGTGGTCCTTCCCCGGTCGAGCCGACCCATTCGTGCTATAACTATACTACTAATATAGCTGCAGCATGGCTCCACCACGTCTAAAAATATGGTGTCATAAACCTTATATCATAATCTTTGTTAGCAGCATAACAAAAGAACTGAAAATAAGAAAAAGAAAACAACATTATAATTAAATACTAGGGTATTTAATTTTAATGTTGTTTTTTTTTTTCTTAACAATATAACATAAAACACCTAATGTCTATCAAATTATAACAGGCGTGCCTATAAAACACGATTACCTCTTAAGGGGACGCTTCTCGCCCACCGATAGCTAATCAAATTATCCGAAGTAATTCCGAGCGGCAAAAAACGCCTGATTATCGTCTTCTTGTTTTTTCTCGAGTTCTCGACCCAAGGGAGTCAAAGGATCACTGTCCGATGATGAAAATTCGTATTTTCCTCTAAATAATTAAAATTTTATTTTTCAATCAACCACTTTTTAATAGAGTAGGCAAACGTACATACGGCTCACCTGATAGTAAATGATCACGCCCTATTGCAACACCTGAGGAATTGCAGATGCGTTGCCAGGATTTTAGAAAGGAATAGGCACTTTTTGAAAGTCCCTAAGTCAATATCTTTCCTTGAAAAATTCTGACGATAGTAAATTCGCCAATGTAATCGTGAATGGCAAAAAACTCCTTGCGAATGGTACGTTGGTTTGACTACCAGCCATCGAGATGATGTCGATGGAATTTAGAGTTCTATCGCAATGTACTATGGTGAAACTTACCGACTGGAAATTATTCGAACATTTCCTCGAAACACTTCTTGTGGTATATGCATTAGAATATGAAAGATCTTTGCAAGGAAATTAAACATATTTTCCGTAATGGTTAGTAGTAATAGGTATTGCTAAACATTACCAGTCGAGGCATTTTAGGCTTTATATATTTGAAATATCCACCTTTATTACACCTTATTACACAATCTACTGTGGGTTTTGTTTGTAATATCTCCCTGTCTAAGAGGGTATTCTGTTTATATTTGCAGTATTTGTAATCAGTAAATTTACAGGACTTATATGTATGACCTGTTAGAGGCAATTCATGCAAACCTCGCTCTCGGAAGCCCTTTTAATGCGTGGTTCAATATCTAGATCTCTAATAAAGGCTTGACAATTAAATAAAAAATGATCCTTAGAACACAAAATGCAGGTATTCTTAGGCTTTGGCTTGTAACTTATGTGTTTGTTGTGTGAACTTTTTTAGTTTTTGTTGTAAAATTGTTAGAAGTCGTAGAAGGTTTTGAAAAATTGTTTTTATTACTGTCTAAAATTTCAAGAACATCAGCTCTATTAGTCAAAAATTTACTGTACACCATTTACTAAATTGACTTTCGTTATATTCATTAGAAAATACCTAGAGTTTTGATTAAATCTTAATAAAGTAAACACATTTACAAAATCCACCTGTAGTTCTACTGTTGTTTTATAAACAAAGGCGAATTATATTTTATCTTGTTTTATGTAACACAGGTAGGTAAACGGGCTCTCCGGGGACAAAAAGAAAAAAAATCAACGACCACAACGGTGTTTGATCAAATTAGGCTGGGTCAGTAATCGTGTTACTGATACCCAATACCGGCACGAACGATCGAAATAATCAGAAGAAAACAGAGCCCCCCCGAGTATTCTCTATTCTCTTCGTTAGAGAGATTTGAATTTTTTTATGTATGGGTCGAATATTTTGTCGCTTTAGGTACGTAATGTGATACAAAGTTGGGGTAGATGGACAACCCTTGATAGAAAAATATTGGATGTAAAATTTTAAATATTTCCGTGAACATTTTTATTCAGAGTAGATAAAGAAATAACCTTTACTTACAATTTATCAAAACAATTTTAATCAAGTTTTGACTTCTGGGTGGTTTTTCTTTACAGAATAAGCGTGACAAAAGTGACATATATATATACAATCCACCTGATGGTAAGTGGATGCTGTGGCCTGTGGATGATAGACATCTACATTTTACCCGATTAAGAATCAATATGCAGATGCGTTGTCACTCCTGAGGAGTAAGATAGAATGCCTCGTTTCGAGTAAAATGAGTCGCCGGTTCTCTGCACCACCATACGAACACAGCTCAATAAAACTGTTATTTTACGCTGGTATGCTGTGAGAGCGCGGTCCTACCCTGGTGGAGTCGGCCCATTCATGCTACAACCATAATATAAGGAAGAAATAAAAAAGAAAGAAATAGGTTTTTTGGCACATACAATATAACAAAGAATAATAAATCAACTAAAACAGAAAAAACAATATATTTTTCATCTTAACAAAAATATTTAAAATAACAATTCACATGAATCAAAATGGTCTCCACTCAGCTTTAAGTCACGAATTGAAGATATACATCAATTTATAACGCTGATTTTTAGTGGAGCCAGGAGTGTGATGCAGATGACAAACAACACAATGAAGAAAAATAACCAAACCGATCAAAATTCCATGTACCAGTGCTACATTTTTAGTGTAGATAGAACATAACTTAAAATTCAAATAAAAAAGAATCATCGAAATCGGTCCACCCAGAAGTCCTCACGGGTGACAACGCATCTGCATTTTGATTCTTTATAGAGGATAGATGTAGATGTCTATGGGTTACAGCAACCACTTACCGTCAGGTGAGCTGCTTGCTCGTTTGTCACCCTATCCTATAAAAAAACATATTCTGGTATTTCCCACAGTCGTCTCGCACGCTGCTAGACTACTACACTACACGGCGTATATTTTAAGCATTAGGATAATATTAGGTTACTCTCCTTTGTCCCGTAAATTAAATTAAAGTCTCCATTTTCAAGAATAAATCTGATAACTACTATTAATAATCATTCGCGTTAAATTACATTAAATTAATATATATTATTAAAGTATCATGTCCTTTTCATTCATCCATTACGGCCTATAAGTCTGCTGCTGAACATAGGCCTCCCCACATAATAAATAATAGTTTTTCAGAACGTACCGATTAATAATCTATACAAATAGATAAAAATGAAGTGAAGTGAAAATAACAGCTTTTTATTACATACGGTAAAGTATATATGGTACTTATAACAAAAACACAATTTTTAAAACTTTTGTCTGTCTGTCTGTTTTTTCCAGCCAATCTCCAGAATGGCTGGACCGATTTTGATGTGACTGTGCGATTTTGATGCTGAGCTGATGTTATAAGGAGTAACGTAGGTTACTTTTATTTTAGAAAAAGAATTAGGGTTCCGCGCAAAAATTAAGCCTAAATTACACGCGGGCGAAGTCGCGGGGGACGGCTAGTGTTAAAATATTTTTAGAGGTTTTATATTTTCAGTAAGCCTGTTTAATTTAAAAAGTACGTCGTGTCTATTAGTTCCTTGCTTGATTATAATGAGGTGGTTATAATATCAAATAGTGAAACTGCAAACAACCTGTTTATACTAGTTAATAAATATAGGAATATATCAATAAGTGGGCATGAATATATGCACATAACTTTTCTATATGCACATATGTATGTACGAACAGTAGCGTATAATGTTATGGAGAGAGCACTGTGGCTTTCATTCGAAGGATATTTGTCACGATACGAGTGTCAATAAAAACGCCACACCGGACTGTCTGCCACTATACCACAGTACCGTAGTGAGGTGGTTGAAGTTTTCCACATATCGATAATTTTTCACGAAAGATTAATGAAGAATTTCGTAAAATTACAGATTGACTAAAATTTAGAAAACATAAGGAAATGGTTTTGCCCGATAGTTCTGTACATATCTATATTTATCATCATTACTGCTTATCATAAATCCACTGCTAGAGTTTGGCCTGCCCAAAGACTGGCTAAAACATGATACTGAGTTACCTGTATTCAATCTGTCTCAGGCATTCTGAATCTGTCGGATAGGCAGTATTACTAACCGAATAAAACGAAGGAAAAGCATAATACTACCGAATTTCTGAGGTTGTCATGTTGTTTGTACGTGGTAGAGCCATGCTGCAGCTATGTTAGTGGTATAGTTGTAGCATGAATGGAAATGGTCGGCTCGACCGGGGAAGGAGCACGCTCTCACATTCTGTGACCAGTTAAAAATAGCAACTTAACACTGCTGTGTTTCATATTGTGAGTGTAGAGAACCGGAGACCCTTTTTACTGGAAACGAGGCATTCCAACTGAGTCCTCACGGGTGAGAACACATCTGCATTTTGATTCGCAAACGGGGATAGATGTAGATGTCTATGGGCCACAGCAACCACTTACCATCAGATGATACTACCCTATAAAAAAATTAAATCCAGCAGCTCCCGTCTTGCACTCCGATTAACTTTAAAATGTTTCCATTTAAGAAACTTTCTTCCATTTCAACTTTTGTATTCATTGGAATTAATTTACTATGATCATTCGTTATTATTAATTAAAATTATTAAAAAATTATAATGAAATATATGGAGTTTACAAGTAACATAATACAAATACTTGATACTAAAATTAAATGAGGTATATTTAGCTTTCGATGTAAAGTATTAAACAACATTTGATTTTTTGTATTATAACGAAGTATTTTTTTAATAAACAGGCAAAAGTATAATCAAAGTCATCTTGATCATTAAATTAAATCATAAATACTTTATAGTTTAGAAATATTATAACGTATTCATTTAAATGGAGACATATCTATTATTATATAGATAGAAAAGTATCGATATAACGTCACGAGACTACAACAATGTACACATTACAGCGGACACTTAACCCCTAATCCTTGGCGCGGCAGTTTTATCCCGTTGGCGAGCATTTATGGCAAAAATCTTAATTCTACGGGAGCTCTGCCGTTAACTGCCCGTCTGTAATTACCACCAGGAGCTGTATCAATTACATCGACTGTCTTACTCTATTGTTGTTTATGAACGTCAGTGTGTAAATAAAATGTAAATGAAGGATTCATCGAAAGAAGTGTTTAATCATTGATATTTATTTAAGGTTAGAACAAAAATATATCAAAAAAACTTAAAAAATTTCGCTATTAAATTTATTAAAATTATAACATAGGAAGAAACAAGTTAAAGTGACAAAACGTCTATCTTCGATTAAGAATTAAATGAAGACCTTTTTCTTCCTCATCAGTAAAGTACACAAATAAAGCCTATGTCCAGGCAGGACATAGGCCACTAATATTGTAACAAGTGCTAAAATTAAAAAGAATTGTACAACTGACTTCAATATAAATTATTAAAGATTACTCAAAACCTACTGCTAAAACCTTGATTATGAGAAGCACCAGCTTTCACATAAGAAGATAATCATCGAGATCGGTTCACCTAGAAAAACTTACTAGGTAAAACACATAAAAAAACACACACTCGAATTGAGTACTTCCTCCTTTTTGAAGTGAGTTAAAACAGCCTGTACACGTGCCACTGCTGAGCGCAGGCCTACTCACATTTCTGAGAGGTTTTGAAAATTGTAGGGAGGATTTAACATAATAGTCACACCTAGCAGGTGAATCGACAATCGCAGTACCTACTAGACGTCTCGCACCTTTGACTTCTGCTGCCCATTTTTGGGCTGAGTTTTACGTTTGGCGTAAACGAGTTGATATACCACCATTTATCTGAAGCCATAATATTCAACTGGTGTGACCCGTAGTCACCTCTTACGAATCCCACAAATGAAATGAAGTATTGAATTCACGTATGCGGACCTGTTCATGCTTCAGCCCAAAAAGTTACAGCCTAGCTCTACTAATTAAAACAGTATAAACTGCTGCTTTTATAAAGGACTACAGTTTGTTTCTTAAGTTGGCAACGCATGGGATGATGATCGCTTAGCTAATTTCAAGCACGACCACTTTTTATAAATCGAAAACGATTAACTACGCAGGTGATATTATAATGCCATAAATTTTATACGTGGTAGAACCGTGCTGCAGTTATGTTATGGTTGTAGTAAAAATGGGTCAACTCGACCGAAGAAGGACCACGCTCTCACAGAATACCAGCGTGAAATAGCATCTTAACACTGCTGTGTTGCGTATGATGAGTGTAGAGTACCGGAGGCCATTTTTACTGGAAACGAGGCATTCCATCTTATTCCTCACGGGTGACAACGCATCTGCATTTTGATTCGTAATCGAAGATAAACTGAACGAAGGTGGACTGTGTGCTAGTCTGTCGGCCTTATCCTATAAAAAAAATTGCGCACTAACACAGCTCCCTCTTATCGGTATTCCGTTTAATTAAAAAAATAACATTACTAATACTCTCATGAACCATCTTCAGTAAGCTTAAAATACTTGTGATAGGAGTGGTTCACAAAGTAGTCGATAGGTAGATTTGAGTTCATGAGTTTCCTTGCTTACAGTCCGCACTCTTAATCACTAGGCTCCTGTCACTTTCCACGTATATAACGCAAAATCTATAAAATCCGAGGTAAGGTCGGATGCGGTGTCAAAGACATAAAGAGAATTACAAAACAATCAGACCTGTAAGTCAACCACATTTTACCCTACAAATAAATATTAGTTCCAATTGGGAATTCAACTCAGGACCCGTGATGTATTTCCTGGGTCACATCGTTATTGTAGCATGAACATTATTGGAAGACCACAATATAACATATATGTTAAGATTTCTAAAACGAAATCAATTTCTAAATTAATCTCCTATTTTATTTCTCACAGAACAAAACATAGTTTATTTGAAACATAGCAATCGCTAGACTCGCGTTATTGTTTTTGCGTAAAGCCAAAATACATTCAAAAATATTTTTCGGGAGTATGAAACAAACGACGTAGTTTTTCCTGAAGCAATAAAAGTGAGGTCATAAAGCGACGTCCGGTCGGGATCAGTGCCAGGGACCAACCACGCTTACCCCTGCACCGACTACATCGACATCTAGAATTATTAATACTTCGTGCACGGGTCTGTTCCAAAAAGTTTGCAATGTAGACTATACTAAAAATATAAGTACAAAACTAATTTAGTAGTTTATCTTTCAAAAACGTGATACGCAAGAACTATTAAACTATAGTTTTTGGGATAGGATACGTTTTAAATAACTAAAAATTATTTTTGTTTTCTTTTAATGTCACAACATGAATTCGTATATCGTATAATTATTTTCTTCGGATTTGTATTATTTGCATTTTCATATAGTGTAAAACAAAACTGACTGTAGAATTAAAATAACTATTCACAATTATTTATTGCAAATATATGAAGATGAACACTTCATTTGCATTTTTATTAAAAAACAACAATCTTCAATTAAAGTAATGGCCGCATTTCAAGCGTGGACTCCACTCGGCCTATTACTTGTTGGTCATTATTTTGACTTACGACTTTTGTGGCAAGAAATTTGCGGTCAATGCAGCCGGGGAATGCAATGCTATCTGAAATATAATTTTAAATATTGCTCTATGTTGATATAGTGCTGAGGTTTCTTGGCGTAAGTGGTTCGCTTTGAGCTTTCGGCGCTTGCAGTTGACAGAAATCTTGTACAAATAGCTATATTGACTTTCGAATTTGCTTTTAAGGAAATACTTGAACGTTATCACGGGAAGGAACATCATTAAATAAAAAAGTACGTTTATATTAAATAAGTTTATTTTATGTTTCGTTTACAATAAATAAATAAAAAAGGTGTCCTTTTAATTTAATTTTGAATTGGTAATTTGATAAAATAATTTAATTATTTATGTCATAATTTGAATAACATATCCATCAAGAAAAATTCAGAGGGTATAATAAACATATATTCCAAAATAAACGATGTCAATTTATAGCCCACAGCGCATTCGATCAATAAAAATAATATATGAACTATATACGACATTCGTCCACTTACACACTCATTTATATGTTAATGTAAATGACATTGGTTTGGTTGTGATTCGTGGATAGATACGTATCGAGGCAAGATATCATTTTCACTGCCTTATTACTTTCCAATTTGTCTTGAGCATTGGTTGTTGCCGCGTTTATTGCAGCCCTATCGTCTATATTAGAAATAGCTCTATTATCTCATTTACGATTGTATATCTTAAGGAAGATATATGCCAGACATGTATACGTGAACCTATGTATTGGTTTAAATGATGACTGCATATTTGAAATACCTTTTCGCCTTAAGTCGATGCCAGAGTCGAAAAATCTTGACTTACTCCTTGATGACAAATCCATTTTCTTCGCTGAATATTCTAACCAATTCGAGACAAGAAAGCTTTTTATTCTAGAAATGTCTTTGAAACTATATTAATTCTAACACTAGGAGATTAACTTCCAAGTCCAGAAGACCACTGGGCACTTCGCACGAGACTTCCTGAAGTCATAAAGCATGTGATCATCTTCGCAGATGAACACAGACTGACTGGCTAGCTTAATAAAATTCGAGTCCCGAAAAATTAATGAAAAAACAGCCCCAGAGTCCCAGGTAAAAAAATCCCGTATCAAAACCGCCGTTTCCTAGTGACCCCGATCGCTCTCCCATCCCTTTGTTGGGCTCCTTTTATTTATAATAGTACATTTTTTTCACACACAGCACCCCTAATAACGTGTGAGCAAAAATATGCGTAATCGTAGAGTATCCAAGCGTAGGGACCACGGCGAAAGCGTCATATAGAAAAACTTCTACTGTCCCCCATTTGAATAGCAAAAAGTGCATGTCACTCCGAAAATGGTATTAGTGAATGAATATGATTTCCTACAGTACTAAATGGATGGATGACTTATAATTGTGTCGCGTTATATTTAGCATGAATTATTGGTTTGTGAATGTAATTGCACTAAAGCCGGTTATTTTATGTCTTTTGGCGTCTAAATTTATCTAACCATAGTTAAATAATTTAGACGCCAAAATTTTGTTAAAATGTATTTCATATTTTTGGTTCGATTTATTTATAGATATAAATTATTTCTAAATGCCTTAGAATTCTGCATTTAATTTTATGGGGAGAAAAGAACAGGATTTCAGATTCAGATTACAGGATACAGATTCTTGGTAAGTCATGAATTTATCTTATTTATGAGGAACTTTCTCGTATGTTATTAACCATAATAATATTACGGCAATCAAATTTGGCGACCAAAATGTAAGCGGAGTGACCCCAGCGAGACAAAATGTTTGCTATTTCTAGGTAAACAAACACAGAAGATTGACATTGAGTGTACATCTGGTAGGCAGAAGCAAACAATAGGGGAAGCGATAAACAATATATAATTCGATTTACCTACGGTCGGCTACGACAAATTGCGTGTGATGTTGATTTCGGAATAAATGATGTTTTATTTAAGCCCTAAATATGTGCCTCATTAAATACAGAGAGTATTTCCAAACGTATTAAAGTATTATTATTAACTAAAGAAAAATTATACTATGCATTTTTTTATATAATAAGTGTGACAAACGAGCACACAGTCCACCTGATAGTAATTGGATGTTGTGGCCCATAGACATCTAGATTTGTCTTCGATTAAGAATCAAAATGCATATTCGTTGTTACCTCTGAGAACTAAGATCGAATGCCTTATTTCTATTAAAAAAGGTCTCCGGTTTTCTACACTCACCATACAAAACACAGCAGTATTGCGCTGCTATTTTACCCTGGTATTCTGTGGAAGCATGGTCCTTCTCCGGTCGAGCCGACCCATCCGTGCTACAAATATAATATAGCTGCAGCATGGCTCTACGTATAGACATAACATTTTAATTAGCAATAAATATAGATTTCGAACTTATAAATTAATAGTGTAAGGAGGAGAACACGAAAACTTTTTGCAAATGTCAACATTATTTGAACGCGTTTTCCCTACTGACTGACGGGAAAGACTGGTGAGCAATTGATTGTTGAAATTGATAACAAATTGTCAAATCCAAATACACAGATTGGTGATGAAGAGCAGCATTAACATTATAAGGGGTCTTGGTTTTGCCTTTAACAAACTGCCTGTCTATACATAGACAAATCTTGAATCAAGAAACTTACTAACGATTTTTATTCAAGTAAAGTTAACCAATCTAACCGGGTCAGTTGATGATAAGTGGATTCTTTGTCCTTGAAAATCTATCTATGCTCGATTAAGAATTAAAAGGTGTAACGGATGGAGTACCTCGTTACCAGTAAAATGGATCTCTGGTTGTCGTAACTAGTTATACGAATCACTGCAGCATCAATCAGCATTCTATTTTGAACACGTATTCTGCAAGAATGTAGTCCTTCCTTACGCGAGCCAACCTATTTAAGCTGCAGCCATAATACATATCAAATATTTTTATACCTAAACATTAAAAAAGAAAAAGAAGTGCATATAGCAAATTCATTCATTCATTATAGCCCTTCAAAAGTCCACTGCTGAACATAGGCCTCCCCAAGGAATGTCACAAAGCACGGTCCCGAGCCACCTGCATCCATTGATTTTCTGCATGGTTTTTTTTATGGAATAGGGGGCAAACGAGCATGCGGCTCACCTGATGGTAAGTGACTACCGCCGCCCATGAACAACCGCAACACCAAGGGAATTTCAGATGCGTTGCCGACCTTTTAGAAAGGTGTAAGCTCTTTTCTTGAAGGTTCCTAAGTCGTATCGGTCCGGAAAATTCTCTGGTGGTAATTGATTCCACAAGGAAGTCGTGCGAGGGAGAAAACTTCTTCTAAATCGCACAGTGGACCGCCAATCATCCAGATAGTATGGATGGTAACGCGAGTAATGTCTTACCAGGTCGTCACTCCATCTAGTGGAGGACGCCCTACACTTCACCTGCCGGTACGAGGCTGCCACTCGAGAACCTTTCCTCCCCATCGGTTCTCGGTTCTTCGAGATACATATATGGCCGGCCCATTGCCACTTCAGCATACTAATTCTTTGGGCTATGTCGGTTACTCTGGTTCTACTGCGGATATCCTCGTTTTCAAGTCTATCACACAGAGAAATGCCGAACATAGCCCTCTCCATAGCAAATAAAAACAGATAAATATTCTGACATAATTTAATGGAAATCAAAATATTCGTATAACAGGCCGCAGATAAAAAACAGAAAAGGATAATGTTACCGCGCGAACCGTTGTCCGAGATTATGATCCAAATTTTTCTGGTGAATATACCTGGTCGGCGAGGCGTGTGAAAACGGAACAGGTGGCTGCGGTCCCGTCTTCCGTCCAACCCGGTAATTATAGAATGAACGGACAATGGCGACGCGTGATGCGCGGGAGTGGATTTGCGCGATATTCGCAGTTTTTCATCTCTTGTGCTTGTTTCGATCTTAAATTACTAATTGAGAAGAAAGCAGCTCATTTATCTGGAGACACATTTGCCTGCATTAGCTTGCGTTAGAAAGATAATATTTTGAGAGATATTTAAATATTTTTTTTAAACACTTAAACCTGATGTATATATTTTAACTAACAAAAACATTACAACGTTACAACTTATAAAAAAAAAGCAAATATTATAAGTTAACTTCTTTAATTATTGAATATTGAATATATAAATCCATAGAGAGGAAGGATCTCGGTGAAATCGGTATGTCATTTTGCAAAAAAAACTTTCTCATACATGTGTTCTAATTCTGGTCAAGGAATCCTTTGTGGACACTATTGTTGAGTGCATTGACGGATCGATATTTCAAAGGGTTGGATGCCACCTTTAAGAAAAAAAGTAGGTGACAGCGTGAGAGACAACAAGAGGACATTGCAAATACTGTGCAGGTTTTATTAAACTTTAACGTTATAAGAATTCATAAAGCTTCGAGAAAAATTATGTTTGTAGACACGTGACTTTTTACTCGATTTTGACGATACCGACGAGTTTTACCGAACTGCCTGTTTGAAACTTAACGAAAACCAGTACGCAGATATTTGAGATTAATGTGTTTGAAGCTTATATGTAACAAAATGGAAATTAAGTTTAAACTTGAAGCAATTAACTTAAGTTTTAAGTTGAAAATGATGACGCATTTTACAATGTCCACTACAATGTACATGCACCAGTTTCGCTGTTGCTATATTTTTTATCTTTATAAGTATTCAATTCTAACAAAAGGTTTGTTTTTATTGACCAGTTTCGAAATAATTTTTAAACTTTTAAACAAAAAATATAACATAAATTTATTTCTAACTGGCGATCCGTCTCGACTTCGTACGGTTGATTTCTGGATCTCGACAACAACGCCACCTACCGGGTCCAATTTTGAATCTAAACCATTCTCTGATGAAGTTAACACACTTTTCACACACACACAAAATTTCATCAAAACCGGTCCTGCCGCTTAGGAGTTCAGTCACTAAACACAAACAGAAGAATTATATAATTTATAATATGCAAGTATAATACATATAAACTTTTCTCTTTAACTATTCTGTCAATAGATGAAAATCGCATCAAATCTGTTGCGTAGTTTAAAATATCTAAGCGTATATACGGCAGGAACAGGCGACTTTGCTTTATACTTTTTTTATAGAATAAGGGTAACAAACGAGCACACAGTCCAACTGATGGTAAGTGGTTGCTGGGACCTATAGACATCTACATTTATTCTCAATAAAGAATCAAAATGCAGATGCGTCGTTACCCGTGAGGACTAAGATGGAATGCCTCTTTTCCAGTAAAAAGGGTCTCCGGTTCTCTACACACAACATACGAGACACAGCAGTGTCAAGATGCCATTTTGCGCTGGTATTTTGTGAGAGCGTGATCTTTTCCCGGTCGAGCGGACCAATTCGTGCTACAACTATACTGCAAATATAGCTGTACAATATAATGTAGAAACGTTTAAAAACTCTAGACATAGAATGATACTTCTTAGGCACGGAATTGGCATTGGTATTTAATTGATTTGTGCGGCAATCGAACTCGCGACCAGCAGCGCCAAACGGATAGTCACTAC
The DNA here is from genome assembly GCA_033319125.1 of Parnassius glacialis. Lineage (NCBI taxonomy): Eukaryota > Metazoa > Arthropoda > Insecta > Lepidoptera > Papilionidae > Parnassius > Parnassius glacialis. The sequence goes on along the minus strand of JAVANC010000022.1, from coordinate 29,676,478 downwards.
TCTACCGGGTCAGTATTAAATTGATTCAATGTAGAATCTATAAATAGTATAAAACAAAGTCGCTTCCCGCCGTCTGTACGCTTAGATATTTTAAACTGTGCAATGGATTTTGATGTGATTTACATCAATAGACAAAATGATTCAAGAGGATTATTTATAAAGATAATTATATATACAATTCTTCTGTTCGTGAGTATGTAACTGAACTCCACCTAAAGGGCTGAAATTTTGTATGTGTTAAGTTCAATCGAGAACGGTTAAGATTCACAATTGGACCCAGTAGATGGCGCTGTTGACAAGATCCAGAAATCACCCGTGCGCAGAAAATAATCATATTATTTAAACAATTTTAGAATAGCCAAAATCCAGGTCGAAGTAAATAGTGAACACAATTGGCCTAGACATATGTATTAGAGGTTTATTATTATTATTACGTTACCTTATTACTTGTAGGGGCAGCGTAAGAGAGTCCTTCAGTTTGCCTCCGTCACCTTTTACGATAATCACCTCGTGATTATCAGATTAATAAATTTTCCTGATAACAACTGAAAATTATAAAATACTACGTTTGCCAACTATCTATTTATAGGAACGAATCTATTTATAGGAGCATCTTATGTGCAGCACTGACTTTTGATAAGTTGTATTGAATGAATGATGAAGTTATGACGTAATTCTAGATTTATATAAAAAAAAAACTTTGATTACTAAAACATTTAACTTAATAAAAGATAATAAAATGCATTTTTTTTTCGTATTGGCAAGCTAAATGAATTACGAACTCGCCGGCGAGTCAATTTAGGAACTAATAATAACTAAGAAGGTAAAAAGTATGAGATGACTGTTGATGCTACTGCTACTACTTGTGCAAAGACTTTTGTGGAGTCTTTATTAACAGTTGTTATCCACGGAATGTTTAAGCCAGTGTTTGACTGGTATCTCTTAGTACAATACTACTCAGCCTTGAAAATCTACTACTGGATATAGGCCTTCTCAAGAATGCGACAATTGACGAAGATTTTTCTTTTCTTAATTTCTACACTGAAAATCAAAACGCACTAAAACGCAACCGTACGTAACCAGTGAGTTATTTTGTTATAGAATAAGTGTGACATACGATCACAGCCCACCTGATGATAAGGGGATGCTGAGGCCCATAGATATCTACATTTATCCTCGATTAAGAATCAGAATGCAGATGCGTTGGCACCCATGGACTAAGGTGGAAAACCTCGTTACCAGTAAAAAGGGTCTCCATATCTCTACTCTGACCATACGAAATACAGCAGCATTAAGCTGCTATTTTACGCTGGTATTCTGTGAGTGCGTGGTCCTTCACCGGTCGAGCCGGCCCATTTGTGACACAACCACAATATGTCTGCAGCTAGGTCAGCCAGTGAAATTTGGGTACTGCCTAATTGGAATAGATTTTCCGTTGTCAATTGATTTGTTGTACGTTACCACAGGTCATACACGTGATGTTGCCACCACTTTCCTAAAAATAAACTCTTATGTAAGTTGAAGGTTTTACAAGTGGTAGGACTTCTTCTTTGCCTTGTGGTTAGGTACAACCTCCTACCTATTTTTACCGTCATGCAACTGCGGGTGCGCCGTTGTGTTTTTTTTATAGGGTGAGCGTGACAAGCGAGTGCACATTTCACCCGAAGGTAAGTAGTTGCTGTGGCCCATAAACATTTATCATCGTCAGCGAATCAAAACGCAGATGCGTTGTCAGCCGTGAGAATTAAGATGGAATGCCTCTCTACACTCACCATATGAGACACAGTAGCATTGAGCTGCTACTTTAAGCTGGTATTCTGCGAGAACGTGGTTCTTCCCCGGTCGAGCCGGCCGGTGTTTCGGGCTGAAGGATATAGAATGCCAGTATAATTACAGGCTGTAATTCCATCTTAGTTCTCTGAGGCGACAACACAGGTGTCCATGGGCTGCATTAGCCATTTAAAATAAAGTGGACTATGCTTCGTTTTTCGATTATGTTGTTATATACATAGGGGACAATAAACAATAAAAATCATTTTATGCAAATTTGTGTTCGTAGTTAAAAAAGCGACTTTTTAGATGATTCTTCATTGAAGCGCCCGTAAGGAAATAAATATGAACAGGTATTTGCAAGGGTACATCTTTAGTTAGACGTCTGAATCGGTTAGTGCAAACAATGCGCGACGCTAGACTCGCACGCGGGTCACTCGGCGGTTATCTCCTGATCGGAAGAAAGCCGATCTCAGTTGCGGCCGCACCGTCAAATTTATTATACAGTTCGCCTCTATTTTACAGTTATTTGCTGTCTGTGGTCACGTGTAATCTTATTTATGTTTGTACCTCATATTTCCCCTTTCATTCATTAAATTTGCTATTCACATCTTTGAAGTAATTTTCTGATACGTTGGTTTTATTTTAATTATGAATTATTTTGCTTTTAAGTATTATCCAATGAACATCTTTAATTATCGACTATTTATTTATAAAATCAACAAGAAATCAAAATTGGTTGGTACTTTTGAAAATAGTCACTCACTTCCAAAAATATAGAAAATAAATATATTATATATTTATCAATAATTTGTTTAAATGTTTGCTTCAAACATAGGAAACCATTTTTAGCAAATTATTTATCTTTTTAAAACTAAGAAATATTATACAAAAATATAACTATGAGCGTCTCCGAAATCATGAAATGTATAAAATCCTGCACAACTTAAATAGGATTTTAAACATCAAGGTAATTCGAAAGACGCCATTTTGCAAAAAATAATTCCTGTGTTTTTCTTGACAGTAGCGAAGTCACATTTCACATGGCCTCAATTAAACAGTCATCACTCAGACGGATGTAAGTGCACAATCTTACGGCGGGTCATCGCGTTAACAAGGCGAGCGGTCACGAACTGCCCGCTATGGGAAAGCTCCCAGCATACAAATGCATATATATACAGATGTGTACACATACGTGCCTTTTATATCATTTTATCTGTGGCAAAGACGTCAATACGTTCGTTTATTTTTAACCTAAATTAGAATCAGTTGTTGCATATTCTATCAATTTCAACGGAATTTAACGTTTTTAAATTAACATAATAAATGGAAAATATCAAAATAATGTACTTGTCAAAGATGACTATAAGGTTTTAGCACGACCATATTTACCCGTAAATAAATCTTCTATTTTTATTTCGTATACTTACTAGTTGTGCGACACTACGATACTTTTGCGGAACCGCGAGTACAATTTTGTAAAACACGTACAAATAACAATAATAGATGGCGTGGAATGCTCAAAATAAAGCTAGATGACATTTTTAAAAATTTTGTTTTTTTTTCAATATTACTATTGAGTTACAATTGCAACAGTATTTTTACAATCGTAACTCAATAGTAATATTGAAAAAAATATAAATCAATATCCTACAAATTTTATATTGTAAAACTATCATCATCATCATTATATCCCCTCACAAGTCCACTGCTGAACATAGGCCTCCCCTAAGGGATGTCACACAGCACAGTCCTGAGCCACCTGCACCCATCAACTTCCTGCATCTATTAGGTCGTCACTCTATCTAGTGGGGGCCGCTCTACACTTCTGTGCAAAAATACTAAATTAGTTATCACGGTCATTGGTTTCTATGCAGACTTTATAGACGTCGCCCAAAGCATTATAAATCTACTAGAACGCCCACACGGAACCAACGATGCAACGAACAATACACCACTATACAACAAACACAATATAAATCATAAATGAACATGGGGCTATCTTTCACTCCTTTGACTCTATGTCTTATGATTTTTAACACCCACTTAATCTCTTTAAGCGAAACAATAAGCCTTTTAAGACATTGCAACATCGTTATAAGCGCGCCTTAGCGAAACGTGGGATGAAAGAGTTATGATAAATAAACACGTATGATTATTTCCTTTTTAGTTGCGTGCTGTCTTATTATAGTTAGCTCTACATTATTTAATATGCAATACCTGTTAATTCACAAAAAGAAAATGACTTCTAATTAGATAACATTTTTATTTACTTTTACGTGATAGAGCCATGCTGCAGCTATATTAGTAGTATAGTTGTAGCACGAATGGGTCGGTTCGACCGGGGAAGGACCATGCTCTCACAGAATACCAGCGTAAAATAGCAGCTTAACACTGCTGTGTTTCGTATGGTGAGTGTAGAGAACCGGAGACCCTTTTTACTGGAAAAGAGGCATTCCATCTTAGTCCTCACGGGTGACAACGCATCTGCATTTTGATTCGCAAACGAGGATAAATGTAGATGTCTATGGGCCACAGCAACCACTTACCATTAGGTGGACTGTGTTTTCGTTTGTCACCCTATCCTATAAAAAAACAATTTTAGTTCGTATCGTTTCCTTCGTTACTTCATACAAAGTTTAGTCACAAATAATGTACAAATTTAAATAGAAATATTGTCACTGGACCTAAGAAAAACATTACTTATCATCGTCATGATATCTATATGATATTATTTATATATAAATTCTGACAACTATTTTTTAAAATTAAAAAAAAAATCTTTAGATTTAGCGTCAAAGCCAAAATCAAAACTTTTTATTCCATTTAGAATTGTTTAAAGCTTTATCATAGTGCGTCATAAAACCTACACCACTAGTCTTGTTAGCGTTTTAGAAAAAAAATAAGGATCGGCTGAATCAAAAACATTGGACAATGGTCACGGAGAATCATTCAAGTGAATAGACATTTCGGGATGATGGATGGTTGATATAAAAGATCAGGTAAAATCTGCGTTGCCTTACTGTCAATCACACACACACATAATAAAGACAATATCGCGTATCATATGTGATTAAGTAAGCAATAATATTAAAATAAAAACATAATGCCATGTTTTTTTGACGAGAAATTATATAACACCTACAAATATGAGAGAAAAAGAAAGTGACACTTTTAAACCCTTTTCTATTACAAATGATGAAAAGACGAATAATGCTACACAATACTTATTTAGCCTACAAACTTCTCCAACCCTATTGGGTATTGTTACCATATTATCGATGTTCGTGTGTAGACGGACTCCTGTGTCTGTTTTGCCCAAAAAAAAATCCCTTTGACCAATTGTTTGTCAAACGCAGGTCGGATTATTTTTTGTAGAGGTGTTTATCGAAGTTTGACCATGGGAAAATTTTGGAGATTCAGGTGCCTCTATCGAATTCGGATCCATTGTCAACCTGTTGTGTGCTATTCTCGATTAAATCTCTGCAGCTTGTGCTTGACAGCTATTTTCTTATCTATAATTGTTGGTATTTATTTGTTTTAGTCATGTTTATCCGGAACGTATCATAGAAAATACCCGTGTATTAAGCCCAAGTCTTATCTAATGCTTACACCTTCCAAAGTTTAAATGGTCGCAGGCGTTTAAACGCCGACAGTTACAAATTGGTATCAAAGCCTGACAAAGATGGACTCTTGAGAAACTGTCCACCCACTCCCGGGCTATTGATCGTGGTCTGCTTACAAGAAATCAATTCTTGTTATAAACGTTTTTTATCCCATTGTATTTTACTGTTGTATTAATTAATTGGAACCTTAAAGGAGAATGGAGCTTAATGGACGGACATTGGTCAAAGTAATTTTTTTTTACAAAAATTAAGGTCAAATAAAGTTGAGAAAGGTATTTTAAATGTACAAATGAATTTGAACTTCACACTAAATCTAAAACGATAACAGGCTTATAGGACTGCGAATATTATGGAGATCATTCTAAAATATCTATGATTATTTATCTATTAAAATCAAAATTTTGTTTCCAAATTTCTTTACCGATATTTGTTTAAAATAAATCGTACTATATGTTTACATTGTTGTGAAGTTATAAATAAGTTGTAAACGAACAAATGAGATCTCGATAAGCTTTCAAGAACTTACTATATTATCTTCCCGTTTTATCTTTAAGTATCAGCTTATTGTAAAAAAAACACTGTTTGGCTACTAGTTCTAATGTTAGTAACACGATTTGTATTGCAGACAGAAATAATCCTTTTCTTAGGGATAGGATTGTTTACTCATTTAACACAAAAAGAGTGTTGAATCTTGAGAAAACTTTAAAGTTTTGAAAAAAAAAAGTACCAACTTTTATCAGTTGATGTTGTTTATGAATCAATGCCAGTATTAATTTGACCTAGGCGAAACACTTTAAAGTCATCTTTTTAACTGAATACAGATAAATTGCAATCTTTGTTGAATCAAATGTTTGTGAAAGGTAAAAATTGTCGCCCTTATTATTGTCACTGACAACTTTTGTTGCTGATATAATTTAAAAAAAAAACTAAATTTGTATGGTTAGGATGCGCTTGTGTTATTGTATAATAATATACATAATCTAGACCAAATTTCGATCAAGGCAGTAAGTCTGTACGAAGCCTAGCTATCTACGTAGTGTGTGTGACAAGTTATAGTGCACGAGTGTGGGTGCAAGCACTGGTGCACTTTGTATTCCCCAACTATCATAGTGAGATGTCAGACGTAGACCTAAGGTATTACGTACTTTTTGGAGGTACTGGACTGAGAAACCACCAATTCCGACACCGGATTTTGGTATAATATTCTGCAAATTGGTAAACTGTAGTAATAATGACACTGATCATGACATTAATCATCAGCATATAGCAGCAGTATCAATATTTATCACCATCAGCTAGAAGAGTAGTCTGTCGACGTCCACCAATCTACTGCTGGGATATAGGCCTCTGCCAAAGTAAGAGGTTAGCATAATGGGTTGATAGAAAGTTTATATTCTTCTTTGTTTCTTTTCAACTTTGAACATTTAGACAAATCAACTCGATCCATGAATAAATATTTACCTCCAACGTAGTTTTGCATTACTTAATAGCGCCGGACTAATAAATCCAATTTAAACGTAGCCTGGACCTCCACTGACATAACATATGTAAATCCATACATCTTTATCTTTGGGATCACAAAAACAAAGCCGATCGATGCGGACATTAAAAAAAAACACCAGTCCAGTCGCAAATTCAAAAAGGGTGGCCGCCGTCCGCAGCATCATTATTCTTACAACGAAAATTAACTAAATTCCCATAATTTAAATATCGACTATCTGCAATAAAAGAAATAATTCATCCGTATCTTCTTTCGCTCTCTTCTTATTATAAATATATAGATATCTCGTTTTATTCTAAGTACATATGATTGAAGATTTTGATGTTTTTGCTGATGACAATATAGTAATCATTATTTAGAAAAAAGAAAATAGGATACTGAAATTATAAATTTTGTACTTCTTTTATCATACTTATTTATATTGTTTTTAAACAAGTAGTGCAGAAATATGCAAAAATTTTGGAATGCAGTTATTCTTAAAATAATTTTATACAACATGATAAATATAGATACTCTTGTGAAAGTTTTCCTTGAAATATTAAATTAAAATCTTTTAAATTCTACAATAAATTAAGGATTAAAATATTTGAAATGTAAAGAATCAAATAAAGTGTGATAAGGAAAGATTATATTTTATGCGGCTTTCAACTAATATTATTCTAATTATTCAGGAACAGGCAGGATCTTAGTTTGGTTATCTACAGCAAACGGATTTGGTATAAAGTATTAAGACCGATACAGCGGCAATAATTTCGTACCAAGGATCAAGATTGAAAGTTCCGCTTGTAAATGCGATGTTTCGATATTCACTTAATGAAGACATATTGAATCGCTAAGCGGCGAACGAGATAGTCAATGTTTTAAATTGACATGCGGTTTATGTTATCTCTTTATTTTTTTAGTAATATTGTAATTTCAATAACCAAAAAAGAAACAAATTAGAGTTAAAAAAATACATAATTGCACTCATATAAGGATTTTTTGTTTTGTGTTTGCGTTATTATTCTAATAAGTAGATACTACATATTTTATACACAGATGAAGACTTGTGTAGCAAAAATACGCCACCGTAGTCGCTCATAGCCCAGAAGGGCATCATTGTGGAATATAATATAACTAAAGGTAACCTACTTATCCTGTCATAAAATATAGCATGTGGCAAGTAATGTCAAATAGGGTTTCAATTCTAAGAGTCGGTGAAAATCGCAAGTCTAATAATTTATTTAGAAAGCTTGGGTTGAGAGAAGTTAACTTAGATTTTTAAAAGTTAGCGAATGTTGCGAATGCGGTGTGGCCTGTACTCGTACCTGATAAAGTAATTCGATGATTCCCTAATTTGCACCTTTGAGGAGGGTTAAAAAAAGGTCCTTCATCCACTCCGAAAATTCTGTGCTAATAATTAAGATAGCGTTAAAAACTTTTTGGTAATGGGTTTTGTTGTGTTAAAATTGTTACTGATGTTTTGATATGGGTTTCTTCTTATTTATAACGATAGCCTTAGTTATTATGATAGCCTTTTGAAATGTACCGAAAAAGTCTCGTTTTATATTTTCACACACTTGTTTTCTATATTATGTAACATAACCATAGTTTATTAAAAATTATATTTATTTTATGTCCTTGTTTTATAGCCATTTTTCTTTACTTTAGCTACTTAAAGAAACAAAAGAAATATATAATATATAGAATCTACACAAATTATTTTACACTGGTTTTCTATCAGTACGCAAAGCGTTGCAAACAAGCGAAGGGGCTATGCCTTTGTTTAGTGTGTATAAAAACGAGTACCTCGAGCCTCTTACGGTGGAAATAAGAACAAACATGTCATCGACGAAATGACGCGTGTCGGCCAATCGGGCGAGAAGGCCGCAGACGACGGTGACGTCACCTGGCCACCGACCAATCGCCGTGGCCTGTCGCCTCCGGTCAACTTGGACTAATTGCCGCTGTGTGCGATAACTCTAGGTTCGGGAGGAATCTGTGCACTCGAGTCAGCGCACACGCATCTCAACGACAATTTACACATTCATACGTGCACATTTAAAGGGAATTAAAATACGAAAAGTTCTATTCAGGGACATTCAAATTGGCTCTGATAAGTTAAATAAAAAAATAAAAATGTCAAGACGTCTTTCTGAAATGCAAAATTAATCAATTATATTTAAAACAAAATAGTGTTTTTCATCTAAATTTACGAACGAGGTATTTTTTTCTAAAAAGTAAAGCATGGGAACGTAAAAGATACGGTTATAAATTAATGTGCAAATTATGTTAACCGGCACTTGGACAGTGAGAACTGAAAACAATGGGACAAGAATGTTAATGCATAGTAATTATTATGAACAATTTCTAACATTTACAGCATGCTTGATGCGATATTTTATGAGTATTCATTAGCATACAACTTTGGTGTCACTAGTCTAAAATTCTGATGATACTGGGATTCAATGTTCTAATTTTTATAGCCAGTAAAAAATTGACATATTAAAGTTAAACATAGATAGTAGATACCTGTTAAAAAGTTCTTAATTTGAATAAAATCTTTACCAAATAAAAAAAAGTAAAATAAGGCAATTTACACATAATAATATAGCCGATTATTTATAGTAAAAAGTAAATGAAGTAATATGTTAAAGGGACTTGAAAAATCTTTAGTTTTAAGTGGTTTGGAATTTTAATTATAAAATAGATTGTACATTTTTTTAATTATATAATTATAAAATGTACTCAAAAGTAATAAACGATAACGGGGTAACATTTTTACCTAACATATTTCTTGAGGACCATTTTATAAACATAAAATAAGCTACATTGTTGACAGAGTCCAGCTTGTTGTACCTAAAAATTGTCCATATATTTTGTGGCAACAAGAGTCGTAATTAGTACCTTTACTTTATTGTAAAGTAGCTTGTGTTGAAACAATTAACATTATAGTGTTATATCTACGAGAACAAAATTATTATACTTATAATCAAGTAATTTTAATATTCAACACTGTCTTTATTACTATTGAAGCCTGTGTACATTTAAGTCAAAGGTCTTGCATATTGCAATCACAGGCCCAACATCAAGCTATACGTAGGTATAATTATCTAGAAAAATTAATAGCCAGAGGAATGAAATAATTTTGTTTAGGTTTAATATGCATATGGTTATTTTGTAATTCTTATCTCCTGTTCTACTATTGGTAAAATACTGTATTTTTTTGCCTTTTTGGTCAGTTGTAAAGTACCTACCTATATCGTAAACTACATTGTATCCAAACGTGACAGAGATTTATTCTTAATAACTTTTTAACTCAGTTTTTTAACTCGTTAATTTTGACGTCAAACAAACAATTTTTATGTGTAGGTAAATCGTTATTTTTATTTCATTTCAAAAATGAATGACAGTTTAATCAATTTTAAAAAAATCTTATTTAACAATACAAATTAATTTTATTAAAATAATGTTCAATTGCATTTTATATTTAGTGTTTACAGTTGATTTTTTTATATTTTATTTTATCGAGGTTTTGTAATGTCAGTACATTTTGACCCAATTTAAGTAGAGCAAATTTTTTTACAGGTTATTGGAACGCTACTTGAGGCTACTTATTATGTGTAAAATGGCTTATTGTACTCGGTGCTATTAAGTTTTGCAAGTCTTTAAAAACCTATCTTTAGTTGTCGCTTCCGGACAAATGACCACGGTCATATGCAAATATTGACTAAAGAGCTACACTATTAAGTAGCTCGTTGCCGACTTGAATAGAGTCTCTACATGGTATGTAGATGAAAAAGCGTGGACTTAGTGGGTTTAAATCACATTTTGTATTATTTTTCCTTGAATTTTTTTTTCGGAATATTATTTGCCAATTAAATATTGCAAAAAATTCAAATGACTTAATATAGATATAACTAATGGCTTGATAGAGAAAATAAAAAATAAATAAAAATGTTATGATTGGTGTTATTGCGTGGTGATTTTTATAATTAAACGTTTGGAAGCGTGAAATTTATGATATAAGTACTCGTAATAGATGAAATAAAGCTTTTAAATATAAGGCTACCAAGTAAATAAATATAAGGAGTGATCATTTTTGGTGATAATGAATATCAACACACCTTGCGCGATGCGTACAGCTGGCATCTTAATTCTCATCTTGATTTGGTCACCTATTTTTAGATCTTCAATAACTTCTTTTATCTTCAAAAATCTTTATCTTGCTATCTCCCTGTGACAATTGTTTTTGTAGCACTTCACATGTGCCGCCGTCGGTCCGGCGACTTATCTTCCGTTGTTTAAAGCTATTTTGATAACAAAGGTCGTGGTGTCACTGAATTGTTCTGTTTGAAAGTCCGACGGTAAGTAACGTAAAATAAATAATTAATCATCTTTTTAAATAAATCATCATTAAAATTTTCAAATAATAACAGTACTGATTTTACTTTTTCCTCTTCATGTTGTGATCAAAAGGACACAAAATCAGTCACTCGATAGCGGAATGTTGTTTACTCGCCAAAATGTATTGGTCATAAAACGTTGTTATCAACACTTGAATAAACGTCTCAGTGCTCTATCTAATCTGCACGCCGTAGTGGCGATTTCGCGATTCCGCTATCGAGACGTATATTATTGCACTATTTAATTTTTTAATTATTGAACTTCTTCACTTTCAGTCAAAGTCACTGGGTTTTCATGAATTGGTGTACAACTGTTCTTAATAATTTATACTAAACATGAATGGGACGATAAAATTAACAACATAATAAAAAAACAGAAATTTTGCATGAAGTCTATTTTGTTTGTGAAATTCGCGAAGTGGCGGATCGCGATCGAGTACGTCGCGCGTGCGGAGCGGTGCTAAGCAGGTACGCGGCCGGCCGCCCGCTCTCGCCCGATGTCCGAGAGCGTCTGTCCTGTGTCCCTTTGCGCGAGGGCTCCGCGGCCTCGTGTCCACAATTCTCGCCGTCTCGCTCCGCCGGCCGACTACGGCGCGTGCGAGTCCATACGAAGTGGCCAGGGGTTACTCGCGGTCGCCGACGCCTCGGCAACTCGACAGAGACGACACCATACTCCCACAAACTTAGTTTTCCACAGCGCGAGAAGGATAGGCATAGATCATAAGTGCCGTGCGTTGGTGTGCGTGCGCGGGTGGGGCGAAGATGCAGCGCGTACAAAAGAAAAGGGATAATATTTGCCTGCATATTTCATGACTCGATTAAGAGATGGAATTTTTAATTGAATGGACCTGTGACGCGCGGTCAGTCTTTGCTGTAAAATGTTAAATAGCTACATATAATAAACACATACATATATTAAGATTTTTTTAAAAGTTCTAGTTCTTATAATATGGCTTTAAACTTCTTTAACACATTTAAACACTTTGGTGTTTTTGTGTAAATTTGTACAACCTCCTTAAGTAAAAATTTACCAGTAACACAAATCTGTTAATTCCACTTAATTAGAGCTATAATTTAGTGAAAATGAATTATAGTTGCTTTTGAATATAAATTAGACTCTACGGTCTCCAATCCCACGTAGCATACAGCTACGAGCGCGTAGCGTATTATCGTAGAGCAGCTCTATTATGACTCCACAATTGATATTGTGACTTGTGTACATCAAAATCATTTTAATTTTTACATTTTTAATTTCAGAGTATAAATAAACAGTTCAGGGACAAAATCACTAAACGCAACACGTTGGCGAACTGTACAGACACTAGGTCTTTCACTTTCACTCTTACAAGTTTCCGGGCGCATTTTTCCCCAACGTTATTTTACTTAAGACGCTACAAGGAACTTATCTCGGTCGGTCCTTGACTTTAATAAGTTTTATGAGTGTCAGTCGAGACTTAACTGGCGCGAGAACGGGCGGCGAAAAAGAACTTTTTCATAATTGTTTCTCGACTGACTTCGTGAACTTTTAAGTTTAGCGTACGAATATTGAAAGTTTTGTATGTCATCTCAAAATCCTAGACTTTTAGACTAAAGTAATGAAGATTACCATATGAACACGACTGATAACTTCGTATTTACATATTTGAATTGAAAATTATAAAAAAATAAAAGTATATTATTTATTAATTATAATCAATGATTTAATTAAATGTTATCAAATACAGCGTTAAAATATTCTTAAAGTATTGTGATCGTTTTTTATTTCTTCATGAACACTTTTTTGCTTCAGACAATGCGTGCAAAGTGTGGAAGAATTACGTTGGTCAAACAAATAGGTTGGACATTAATATATTAGAAGTCTGGGTCATTTTAGGCTCGACTAAGTTGCAAGTAGAAAATCATTTCGTCTCCCTCTAAACGTTACGTATGTAGGGTGAAAATCGAGACAGGTAAAGAATTACACGTTTTCCCGGCAGAAAACTAGGGATATAATGACGTATGTATGCCCATCTCATTCATATATTGGGATATGTTATGAACATGAAAAGGATGGTGCTACGTACGGGAAAATTCTCGTGTGTGGAGCCTCCAACGGTAACTCGACGCTACTCGACGCCAGGCGGCGTGGAAACGGGAAAATATACAAACCTTCATAGAGGTTCTTTTCAATTTCTGAAAATATAACACTCAGATTGCTATACTGAATAAAATTCTGTATGTTAATTATAAAAATTAAAACTATGACTACACATAATATATAACTATTAACTTATAAATAGTATTTAAAATCCATTTAATATTACTCATATTGTGAAAAAATCTCTTATAGTTTTAGTACCTATATATTTTTCGACATTTTAATTAATAATTTATAAACAATAATAAATGTTTTTAAAGTTCTAGTTCTTATTTGTTTTAAATATATTAAAACAATTAAGAACTAAAACCTTTAAATATATCAAAACAATTAAGGAACAAAAAAAGGTAAATCTCAAAATCTATATTGTGTTTGATTGTATGCTTATCCCGGTGACATAATTGGTAAAATAATCCTCTCTAACTAATTAAACATATATATCTAATAAGACTATATATATTGCTGCTGACTTTTCAGTAGCAAAAATTAATAAAACTAAAAATTCGGAATTTTTGAGGGGTGTTTTGTTTGTAGGTACTCGCATCATGATGTATATAGCTAACTCAAAAGCTTTTAACTACGGTAGCAGTTTAAATACGGTTTTAGTTTTTTTACATAATAATTAAGGCATATTTTAATAGTTATGAGTAAAGTTTCATGTAATAATATAATTGAACTTAAAAATTTATACTGTTTATCTTAAGATTATATAATTAGATATAGCGTTAAGGATACATGCTCCTTTTTAAACGGTAATTTATATGAACATGCATGACGTTTCTCACAAATTTTTCGGAGATTAATGAATTGGGTGTTCAAGCTTAAAAAGAGACTTACCGAAATGATCTGACAATTACAAATAAATATATTTTAGATAAAAATTTAAAACTGCCAAAAAAGCCACGCTGCAGCTATATAATGGTTGTTGCAGAAATAGGTCGGCTCGACCGGGGAAGAATCATGCTCTCAGGGAATACCAGCGTAAAATAGCAGCTCAGTGCTGCTCTATTTCGTATGGTGAGTGTAGAGAACCGAAGACCCTTTTTACTGGAACATCTACAACATATTCTACCTTAGTCCTCGGGGTTGACAAGGCATCTGCAGTTTGATTATTAATTGAAGATAGATGTAGATGAATAAAACTGTTTTTTACGGATTTTATCGCGTTTATTTTATTATTTTTATTCCCGACGTTTCGAGTGCTTTTCAGCAACCCATGGTCACGGGGGGGACTGAGATGTTTGACGTCCCGATGTCACAGTTAGCCCGGCTACCTTCAGTTTTTTAATATTAATTTTTGGTTCGATTTACGCAGAATGAACTAACAGTGTCCTGAAGTCTTGCAGTGTTATGCTTGGGTTTGGATTTAATTTTGTTAATTATAGGATCCCAAGCAGATGGCAGCACCCATCCATCTTCTCTATTGAAATTAGGATGTTTTTTAATTTCAATAGCCTCGCGTATCATCCTTGGTAGGAATCGGTGTTCTTTTGCAAGGATTTGTGGTCTATCAAATCTGATGTAATGGCGGGGACGATCTTGAACATGTTCACAGACTGCAGACTTCCCAGAGCGTCGGTGCTTCACGTCAGCTATATGTTCTTTCACGCGGGTTTTAATGGATCTTTTTGTTTGTCCTATGTAAGAGAGACCACATTCGCAATCAAGCCTGTACACTCCTGCATCTTGTAGAGGGATATTACACTTGACGGATGGTAAAAATTGACTAATCTTCTTCGGCGGCTTGAAGTATGTTTTAATAGAAGCTCGCTTCAAGATGTAGCCAACCTTGTCTGTGACTCCTCTGACATAGGGTAGTACAGCAGGCACACGCTCGACTGTGGTTGGCTTCACTCGTTTACTGTGACGTAGGCGCGGGACCCGAAGCTTGTTGTCTTGCAATACTTGCTCGACGTACTGAAGCTCGGCGGCCAGATGTTTTCTGTCACAGATCCCTCGTGCTCTCTGAAACAAAGATTTTCCCACGGTAGCTAACTGTGATGGATGATGGTGCGATTCACCATTTAAATATCGGTTAGTATGGGTCTTTTTTCTATACACAGTATGACCAATAGTGTTATCAGGATTTCGGATGACTAAAACATCTAGGAAAGCTAAAGAATTGTTTGCCTCTAACTCCATTGTGAATTGTATTTTAGAGTTTATGGAATTAAGGTGGTCTAAAAATGCAGTTACTTTGTCAGATGGTAAAATTGTGAAAGTGTCGTCTACATACCGCTTGTAGAATCTTGGATTTACAGGAGCAGTAAGAAGGGCTTTCTCCTCAAAGTTCTCCATGAATATGTCGGCGACTATGGGAGATACAGGTGAGCCCATCGCCACTCCATCTACTTGCTTGTAAAACTCCTCCTTCCACAATAGATAGCCAGATGTAAGGCAGTGTTTGAGTAATACTGCATATTCTGTAGGCATGTTGTATTCTTCTAGCTTCCTGGTTACAATTGAGATGCAGTCTTCAATAGGTAAGCATGTAACGATCTTGAACATGTTCACAGACTAAAAAACTGAAGGTAGCCGGGCTAACTGTGACATCGGGACGTCAAACATCTCAGTCCCCCCCGTGACCATGGGTTGCTGAAAAGCACTCGAAACGTCGGGAATAAAAATAATAAAATAAACGCGATAAAATCCGTAAAAAACAGTTTTATTCAATGTGTAGTGTTCGCGTAAATATAAGAAATCATAGATGTAGATGTCTAAGAGCCACAGCATTCACTTACCATCAGGTGGAGTGACTGCTCGTCTGTCACCCTTATTCCATAAATAAAGTCGGAAGCAGGCTTTTCTTTTTACTACCTCACTGGCTGGGAAGCATTCGAGTACCTATTTCGTCAGGTCATATAAGTAATAAGTAAAAAAGTTTCATCCACAAGGTTCACTTCACAGGGAGGTTTTGCCATAACCACTTGATGATTGATATCGGCTGGTAGATTGCCGGTTGTAGTATGGGATGCCTCTAATGTACGTTCGAATTCTATACAAGATTTTAATATCGTCATTTTTTTATAGGATAAATGTGACAAACGAGCACACAGTCCACCTGATGGTAAGTGGGTGCTGTTGCCCATAGACATTTACATCTATCCCCGATTACGAATCAAAATGCTGATGCATTGTCAACCGCGAGGACTAAGATGGAATTCCTCTTTTCCGCAACAAGGGTATCCGGTTTTCTATACTCATTATACAAAACACAACAGTCTTATGCTGCTATTTTACGCTGGTATTCTGGGAGAGCGTGGTCCTTCCCCGGCCGAACCGAGCCAACCCATTCGTGCTACAACTATATCACAAATATAGCTGCACCACGTATAATTTTTGTTTTAGTAGTCGGATACCACAAGACTTTTGGCTTTTCTATAAATTCAATAGTTACGTTCACTTACGAATTATCAGATAAAATTTAGCGACATTTTTTTTGTAAGAACTAAATTTTAATTTGCGAGTTATTGTTTCATTTTTATTTCAACCACTTGTAGCGTCCAAATAATTGAAACTATTTAAGTAACAAGAACCGTTGAGAGACGTTACATCCTTTTAGTTTTTGAGATGTAAAAACTACTTTTTTCTAAAGATCTATAATTACACGTTTGACGGTCGGTTTTTTGTGTAATCTGTGACAGATGCAACGCAGGATACACGAAATTGCTCAATTTGAAACTTGTAACGTTATATTTGTGAAAGTATCGAGTTTTGGGATTTGTATTTGCACGTGAAAATTATCATTGATAAAAAAAATTAATATTTTTTAATTAATGAAATATTTATATGCCAGTTTTTGTAATTCATTGCAATTTAAAATTACTTTTACGATATTATCTTGTTATTTAAGTGAAACTTAAAGTATATTTCTAAATATATATGTTAAAAATTATAGAACTTTACAATTTGAGTTCTGGCCATGGCTTTTTCATTAAAGTTCTGTTATGCTGATTCAAGTGTTCACCTTAATAAGTTTCAAAGTATTGAGCAATAAAGCTATAATCAAAGGTCTCAATTTTTTGGTTCACTAATAAAGAACTATCAAGCTTGTTTGTCAAGACCAAAATTTTAATCTTGGAATTAGTCAACACAACTAAATAGCATAGCATTCTTTTCTCATTACCTTGTTTTTTTATAGAATAAGGGTGACAAACGAGTACACAGTCTACCGGATGGTAAATGTTGCTGTGACCCATATACCTATAGATATTCTTCTTCAATTAAGAATCAAATTGCAGATACGTTGTCGCTTCTTAGGACTAAGATTGAATGCCTAGTTAACAACGTCTCCGGTTCTTAACACATTTTTTCTTAGTTTTATATAGCATTAAGATGTTTCAGGCTGTTAAATATTTTAATCTTTCGCCAATACTAGCTGGTAGATGTTCTAGGTGTCCATCTGAGTGGGTCTCTCTTATCTACTTTTGGCACCAAAGAGTAGTGCTTGTTTTGCTGTGTTCTGTATTTGAAGTTACAGGCTGTGAGACTTTCCATCTTAGTCCTCTCTACTGACAACGCAATTGTAGCCTTCTTTGTTTAAAGTTGGTTGCCGGTGTCCATAGGTTGCAATTGCCACTTACCATCAGTTGGAACTTCAACAAGCTCGTGTTTTAAAAAAGAAAATATTAAAATATTTTCAACGGTTTTGTATCTTTATTATTTATTGATTTTATTTACTACGAATAGAATAGAGTGGAATAGAATAGAATAGTAACTTATAATTAAAATTATTTTACTTTCAAAGAACCTCGAGATATAATAATATGGTTTATTTTTTTTTATTTTCTTAGTACCTACCGTACAATGCTGAATACGGGTCTCTTTCACCATAAAATTTAAAAAAAATGCTGACATTACTTTGCTTGCTATGCGAATTAGAGATTTATATATATCTCGTACTATACAAAGTTAGTATACTACTATAAAAATTTAGATATTATAATTCGACGGCTCCGTGGCGCAGTAGCTTAGCAAAGAGTTGCAGCGCTAAGGGCCGCGGATTTGAATCCCGCAAGGAACAAATGTTAGTAATGGCCTAGATGTAATTGTTCCGAGTCTAGATTTTTGTCCTTGTGAAATTTACGTATGTAAACTGCCATCAAGATAGAAGAGAAAATCCTAGTGTGGAGGTAACGTTTAATAAGAAAATAATTTAAAAAAAATGCATTTGCTACGTAGTGGCGGTATAAGAAAATTATCTACCCAATATCATACCGTGGGTGTCGTTAGAGGCACGACGGCACGAGAGGGACTTTTTTTTTGCGCCCGAAGCAATTGGAAAAGGGCTACCACAGAGGGAGGCGGAAAATGCATTACGCATACCACGACAGCCGGTCTATCGTGGTTATGAGGGACTCACTGCCTACCGGGGGAACCTAAGTGATACCCTCTAAAAACCGCCTTTGGGGACTGGCAACCAGCTGTTTAAAGCTTCTTATGCAGTACGAGAGGGACGTAAATGAAACAAAAGAAGGGCAGAAGCATCTTCCTTATATCAGCTCAAAACAATAAAAACTGCGGTTGACAACTCGCCTGCCTGTCGTGGTAACCATAGCAAGTATCTCAGCAATATATGGGGGAGGTCTTTGTTCAGCACTGGCAGCATTTTTGATAATCCCTAATGATAAATTATTACCGTATTTGTGCCGTCACCATTGTATGTTATATACATTCTCTACTGTAGGACGTCAGGGACTAAATGTTTGTCGTAAAACAGTAGGCGGATAAAGCAACAATTCCATTCTCAGGTTCAATCCTCGTTAGAACCAATAAAACAGTTAACAGCAATTTAAGTGTTGATTTAATAAGTGCTCAGCGGTAAAGGAAAATATGGTTTAGAAAGAAACCTGCATACTTGAGGAATAAAATATTTTAAAAACATGTGAAATCTGCTAACTCGCACTGACTACTGCAGTGCAGTGGGGTAATTACCATAAACTTCTCGGATAGGAGAGGAGAACTATAACTAGGAGGGAGGCATATAAAGACAAATTTTCTTTTTACTTTTATAATAATATAGACTTTATACTTAATAAAAATAATTTTACGGATTTTTTGATTTTTTGAAATCCGTAGAACAAATTGCATATAATATAAAATTACTTTAATTTAATGTGTAATGTTCGCGTAAATATAAGAAATCTTTTCACTCGACATTATTTTACAAACCGAAAAGTTAAAGGATGCTTAAAAGCAACGGGAAAGATACAGTTGACATTACTTCTTAGATGGAATCAACTTTGACCATAAATTGAACTTAAAATCAACACTCACCCCATCCCCGTACACGGTGGTGTTTTTAAAATAGCTACGGACATACGCGAGAACCGTTCAAGGGCATATATCCCTGCACACGTGTTTCGGACAAGGATTGATGTCACCACAATTCGAGAATGACAAAATTGTGTCGTATACAAAGGTCTGTGTAGTCTTAAAGTGATTTTAAGATATCGATGATCGGAATAACTAATACTATTTATTTTATAACATCATAATCTATGACTGTAAAATTGTTGAAAAGTAATTTTTCTTACTCATATATTTAGATGTAATCAATTTAAATGAGTTAATGACGAGTTATATATAACCAATTGACTTTTACTTAATTTACTTTTAGGGATAACATTAAAAAAATGATAACAAATATTCAAAATAAGAGATCCTTGTATCAATTCAGTTTTTCATTTACAATACCACCCAACTCACTAAATAGATCATTTAGTTCGACAACACTTAAAGTATTATATGAATTTTTTATATTTCAATAAAAATAATTAACCAGTTAAAAAGTGTTACTTTGTGAATATAACAAAAATTAAAAAATTTATGCGTCTTGAAATGTGATTATTAGCAGTTCATGCCACTTCACATTTATAAAGCTAAAAGCATTTTAAGGTTATAGAATTGCTTTAAGTGTAAACTTTTATCACATAAAGTGGTGATTTTGCGGCAACATATTTTCTTATTTACTTTACGAAGAGTCTAATTCATTATATAAAAGCTGTTGTTTTATTATTACTCAGTCTCTATGATTAAAAATAGGTCCAAGCGTGAGGGTGGGTCACCACTACAATTTTAATTTTAGAATGGTCACGACTCTATGTAGAGTGCCGGCTGCTTTAGTGTCACTGCGCTTCGGTAAACAAATTAATTTGATTAATGCTAAACCTCTTCTAATACATGATAAGCTCATTTATTTAGGACGTAAATAATTTAATTTTAGTATTGGAATAACGCGATAACTATATAAGATCTATTTGAAAACATTTATTTTCATAACTTTTTTTTGGCACTTGATTACCTGATGTAGATATCGACAACATCCTGATAAAAATAAGTCCAAGACCGGCAACGGAGAGCAGCGTCAAAGCCGCAAGACGTCTGGTACTACAAATGTTTGTAAATAAGTCTTGTAAATATGGATATTTGTATCTGCAATAAATGATTATTAATATTATTATTTTTACATGTCAATCCGCCTGCGAAACCTGACGATTAAGGCAAATTCTCCTTAAAAAGGTGAGGAGAAGACTTGAAAAAGTTCTCAAATGCTTCCCGGCCAGTGGGGTAGTATATAGAAAAGTCAGTTCTCGAATTTTTTAATAAGATGAAGGTGACAAAGGAGCACACCGTCCAGCTGATGGTAAGTGGTAGCTGTGGCCCATAAACATCTACATCTATCCTTTTTTGCGAATTAAAACGCAGATGCGTTGTCCCCCGTGAGGACTAAGATAGAATGCCTCGTTTCCAGTAAAAAGTTTCTCCGGTGCTCTACGAAACTCTCGTCATACGAAACACAGCGGCGTTAAACCGTTATTTTACCTTGGTATTCTGTGAGAGCGTGGTCCTTCCCCGGTCGACTTACTTAACTTTTAAATAGTGTCATTAGTGCATTTATTCGTCCGTTAGAGCTCATCGCAAGTCCACTGCTAAGCATCCGGTACAATTATTTGTGGGCCTTACAAATACTTGTTACTTGCGGGATTATAACTCGCGGCTCTTTGCGCTGCAACTCATTGCTAAGCCACTGCACCACGGAGCCGTCTCTCTCTCAGACCAATAAAGATAACAGTAATGCTTTGTCTATATCCATACAATAATTCATCTAGTAAATAATTCTTCTTCTCAGACAATCAGACGATCATACCAACATAGTAAAGAAGAATAATAGATTGAGCGTAAATCCTTTCTCTTATGGGATAATTAAATGTCAAACTGTAAAAGTCTGATCATATAGACCAATAAAGAACTATAGACCAAACACCAGGTACATGTAGCGACGATGAAATCAAGCTATAACGATGTTCAACTTACTATAAAAACCACACACATATGAATCTAAATGCTTATCTACCGAGTTCAAAAAGGAGCCGGTACTCAATTCGACTGTATGTTGTTTTTATGTGTGTTATCTCATAACTTCTTACTGGTTGAATCGATTTCGATGATTTCTTTTTATTTGAAAGCTGGTGCTTCACATGTGTTCCCATATAAATTTGATCAAGGTCTGACCAATAGTTGTGGAGTTATTTTTAATAATTTATTTTGAAATCGATTATACAAAATTTTTAATTTTTAATTATTATTCAACAACATGGTTTGCATAATATTTTCATATGTGGCCAGTGAAATTTACGGAATATCAAAGAAAGAAAGAAGAAAGACATGTAGACATCTACATCTATCCTTGATTATGAAACAGATGCGTTGTCACCCCTGAGGTTGAGTTCAGGATGGAATGCTTCGAAAAAATGGGTTTCCAGATTTATACACTCACCATACGAAAATCTAGGATTAAACTGGTATTTTAGGCTGGTATACTGTAAAAGCGTGGTCCTTCCCCGGTCGAGCTGAACCATTCGTGATACAACCATAGTATAGCTACAGCATGGCTCTACCACTTATTATACATATATATATATATATATATATATATATATATATATATATATATATATATATATATATATATATATATGTGTGTGTATGTGTATATATATATATATATATAATGTAGATATAGAAGAAAAATTACTGTTAGACTTTACTTTCACGTTTGAAATAAAAAAATTGCGTAAATTTAACTTTCACGGAGCTCTTTAACAATTTAGAAAATAGTATACTAGTTTAAAATATTAAACAGTGCATTAATTCATTCAAACTACGCCCACA
Source organism: Parnassius glacialis (assembly GCA_033319125.1). Taxonomy (NCBI): domain Eukaryota; kingdom Metazoa; phylum Arthropoda; class Insecta; order Lepidoptera; family Papilionidae; genus Parnassius; species Parnassius glacialis. The sequence continues at coordinate 29,653,885 of JAVANC010000022.1, read as the reverse complement.
GTGCCTTTAGTTGCGTGGACGGCACGCTAGATGCTACATTAAATGCGTAAGTAAGACTAATTAGGATGGATGGTTAGCCTCGGTTAGGTGTGAATCAATGTACGCCTACATTAGGCCTTAATCAGGTGCCATGCAAAATTATACAACGGCACCGTTGCAGTACCCTAGTGAGGTTCGGTTCTAGAGCTATTTAAGAATTTCAGAGACTATACAGCGCATTTGTAGATTTGTTTTGGCTGCAAATTCTTACGTGGTAGAGTCACGCTGCAGCTATATTGTAGTAGCACGAATAAGTCTGATCGACCGGGGTAGGATTACGCTCTCACGGAATACTAACGTAAATAGCAGCTTAATGCTGCTGTGTTTAGTATGGTGAGTGTAGAGAACCGGAGATCCTTTTTACTGGAAACGAGGTATTCCATCTTAGTCATCAGGGTGTAACAACGCATCTGCATTTTGATTCTCAATTGAATGTGTGTGTGGGTCACCGTATCCACTCACCATCAAGTGGATTGTGTGCTCGGTTGTTACCCTATTCTAATGCCCATTGGCTGTAATGATATCTTACTATAAGATATATTAAAGATATATTCTACTAGCCCATATGTCTGTCTTTGTCATATTTTTCTTCGTTAGCACGTAAAAATAAATCGCTTATCATGGACCTGTCCCTTTATAATGAGGATTACCCATATTCGTTACACTTGGCAGCTGAATGTTTATCGCTATAACCAGACGATTGACACCTCATTACCGGTACAAGTATAGTAATAATAATAATTAGCAGCCCAACCAGATGAGAAAACTATATATATAATAATAATAATAATAATTTATTCAGATAGAAAAGTGATACAGAGTAATAGTCAAACAATGCATCTTATATACTAAATATGTTCCTAAAAATGAACTTGCTTCCTAAATTAGGGTAAACCCTGTGTTATAGGATTTTACGTTATTTTACGTCTGGATTACACTTGCTTGCTGTGCTTTTTTAATTTTTTTAAGGTTTGAGATATCTTTATTACTGATAAGAATTTATAATAATTCACTTAAATGAGAATGTTTAAATACGTACAAACAAATAATAATCTTATCCTAGGCATACACTAATATATAAACAAACTAATACAAACATATTCAACCGCAAGTACACACTTTTAAGCTATTTTTGTTTTAATGATTAACAATATACAATATACAAGGTACTTGTAAATAACTAAAATAACCAAGGTGTTAGCCTGCTATAAAAAATATCCATAATATCTACTATAATCCAAAATATCTATTGCGTAGATCGGACCTAAAATTAACATTCAAAAACTGGAGGTAGCCTAATAATAATAGCTAATAGTGCTAACTGTGACATCGGGACGCCAAACACCTCAGTCCCCCCGTGACCACGGATGCTGTAAGGCACTTGAAACGTCGGGAATTAAAAGTTAAATTAAACGCGATAAAATCCGTAAAATGTGTTTAATTTGATAGTTAGGCGTATTACACATATAAATTGCACATAGACGAATATCCAACCCGAATCCAAATAATGAGGGCTAATAATCTTCCACTCACCAGATGTCGCTAGTTGCGACTGAGGTAAAGTTTTTTGTTACACAATGTCAGTTAATTGAGAAATTCGTTTAAAATAATAATTTATCATTATCTAGAGTATAATATTAATACACAACACAATGCGTCAGTAATTTTAATTTTTAATTTTTTGCACTTTATAACTCTTTTTTAAAAAAATCAGCTTTTAGTTATATTTACACTTTGGTTTATTCATTTCTAATGTAATTAATATAAAATATAACTAAAAATACAGAAAGAAACCTTAAAGATTAAATTTTCCTAAGAAATTATCGTCCCCGCTATGAAATCTGTCAAATATTTTACCTCACTGTAAAGTGGCGCCGCCCTGGTGGCAGAAAAAGTTGTGGATGCCCTCATTGCTCACCATAGAAATACTGGTTCCTTTCCAACGTGCGACTCACCAATTGCTTAGCTTTAACGTTATCGAAATGTCCACGTATTAACTTGCAACCTGCACAATATGGCCTTTCTGCCGTGTCTACGAGGCCATCGTTTTCTGTTAAACTTTTTTGACATCAGTCGCACAAGATGAAATATTGGAGTTTCTCACCAATCAAGAGTTTAATATTATAGAATAAAATAATTTGTTTATGATACACACGATATTCTAAATAGTAAATGTGATTTTACTATTTTATGATGGCTTTGTCGCGCAGTGACTTAGCAATGAAGTGCGTCGCTGAGAGCCGCGGATTCGAATCACGCACGGAACAATTATTTGTATGACCTACAAATATTTTTTCTGTGTATTGATGTTTGTCGTTGTAAAATTTATGTATGTAAACTGCCTTCACGATACAGGAGAAAATCCTAGAGTGAAGGTAACGTTTAAAAAAAATTAAAACAAAAAATATATAATTAGAAGAAATCTGTTTAAATATAAGACAACAATAAGTCATACGTATAAGCACTGCATGAGAGTAAACAAAAGATTGTGGTTTTTAAATTGAAACTAAATGAAATAAAATCTAACTAAATGATGATAATGCAAGCCCTTCACTAACGACAATGCTTCTGGAATAGTTAGTATTCACAGTACTTGAAAATGCGGTAATAGACGTAAACAATAAGCTTCAGTGAGACTTCGTATAAATTTATCATAAGTAAATAAATATTGTAAGATGATCATTTTATTTCTTAATAAGGAAATTCGAAATTACATAAGAGTTCAGTCGTTATTATTAAACATGTTATATTTATTAGTAAAAGTTACAAACGAACACAGTTTTCAACAGTGGTAGAGCCACGCGGCATCTTTTGCTGTCGCACGGATGGGCCGGCTCGAACCGGGATGGTACCACGATCTCACAGAAAACCAGCGTGAAGTAGAGGTTTACCTCTGCGTTTCGCTTGGTGAGTGCAGGTGGCCGTAGGCCCTTTTTACTGGAAACGAGGCATTCCATCTTAGTCCTCACGGGTGACAACGCATCTACATTTTGATTTGTAATAGAGGATAGATGTAGATGTCTATGGGCCGCAGCAACCACTTACCATCAGGTGGACTGTGTGCTCGTTTGTCACCCTTATCCTATAAAAAAACAGTCTGATTGATGGTAAGTTTAAATGTGATAGAGCCATGCTGCAGCTATATTAATTATATAGTTGTAGCACGAATGGGTCGGCTTGATCGGGGAAGGCCCACTCTCTCACAGAATACCAGTGTAAAGTACCAGCTTAATGCGTATGGTAAGTGTAGAGAACCAGATACCCTTTTTACTGCAAAAGAAGCATTCCATCTTAGTCCTCACGGATGAAAACGCATTTGCATTTTGATTCGCAAACGACGATAGGTGTAGATGTCTATGGGCCACAGCAACCGCTTACTATCAGTGAACTGTGTGTTCTTTTGTCACCCTTATTTTATTAAATAGTAGGGTGCGTAGACACCTACGTGCATAATCAATTGAGAATCAAAATGCAGATGTGTAACCTGAGAACTAAGATTCAATGGCTTATTACTAGTAAAAAGGTCTCGCTTCTTTACAGCACTTTATACATCTACCAAGAGAAATACAAAAGCATAAGGGTGCTATATTTACTCTAGTATTCTGTGAGAGCAATTGTCCTTCCCTGACAGAGCCAAACCACTTCGTGTAGCTGCATTGTGGCTGCATATCACTTAAATTTCGAACTAGCGACCTGTCACGACTTTGCCAGCGTGCAATATATTAATGTGGCGTTAATGAGATTTTTTTTAAATAATCACCAATTACCTTTTATTTCACCAACTTTTCCTCTTCATAAAAAAGTTCTCCATGTTTTTCGGATAAAATATAGCTTAAATCGCTTCTGGAATTGTGCTTTATCTGTTCTTAAAAATTTTTCACAATTGGTTTAGTTATTTCGAAGATAAGACTCGACAGACCGACAAAATTTTTACAAAAACAAATTTTACAGAGACAAAATTTCTCTTCTTCGTCTTAATCACATGCAAATAACCCACTTAACCCGATAAAATGCAGTTATTTTAATATTACAGACATACACTTTCTGTAATATTTGTCTGTACAGATTAATAAAATGAATGATAATAAATTTAAAAATGTATATTAATGAAATAAAAGTTTTTCTATCATAGATGGGAAAATAAATGGTAAAAAAGGAAACAAATGTACTACACAATATCAATAAATAAAAAAATAGTTTTAAACATGAAATGTTTTACAGGTAATAAAGTTATGGTATGAACAAAAATGAGCACATTTTTAGTATTTGGATAATAGCAATTTAAATAAAAAGTTTGAAATCTATTGCTGTATGACTACAAAACACAAAATTAACATATTAAATCAGTTAAACGAGTATCCTCGGGCCGGCGCCTTCGCAATGCATCCGTTTACTCACGCCCACGAGCCTGATATTCTCACAACGTGATTCATTTGTTGCGAAACCCTTGTTTTGTTATTAATCTCCTATATTAGACAATCATTGCATGAGGTCTATGTTTAATTATATTTTATATACAAGTTAATAACTTACAACTTTTGTATAATTGTAGTTGTAGAAACAAAATTAGTATAAAAAATGTGAAAAATGGTTGACCCTGCAGGATCTCTGGAACTTCCCAGCTTATTTTCGAGCGCAACGCTCGTAAATCTATTGAATTTTTGCTTTTGAAAATCTAATCAGCTCAAAGTCTCAATAAACACTTTCGAACGCCGTGTCGCACACCTCGATTGGTTGATCCGTTCTAAAGATAATATCGTATGACAAAATTTTTACACACATAAATTAAAATACACACACACACAACTCGCATTTTCAAAATCTATCTAACTTCCTACTTTTGAAAATTATTAAATTTCAAAGCGGGAAGTCAAAAATTAGTGTAAAATGTTGGAACAATATCGTCGTTATAGACATGGTTAACTTAGTTATAATATAGTGTCACAAATATGAGAACAAATAATATCCTAAACTAAAGAAAAATTATTAATTGTTTAATATTTTATCAACCCATAATAGGTTTCCTGGATATGAATCTCTTCCACAATAGAAATAACTGTCCTTACCGTTATTCTTGGCAGCCAAATTCGTCAAGATTCTCCATTGAATACCTATATACGAAGTAAAAGGCATTACATCCTTCTGATATGTCCCATATTCTCCTCTTAAGACAACTTCGGAACGATATGGGGAACACCCCGTCCATCAGAATTCTTGTATGTCGATAAATTAATCATTTACGAGAATACATTTTTTTTTATTATTATTGACTTTCGTTATCAACTTAAAATGAAGGTTTTAATAGGACTGAACTTCGAGTATGCTGTAATATCTACATCATCATTGTCGTCACCTACAGCCCTACACAAATCCTCGGCTGGACATAGGACCCCCATAAGTAATGCAACAAATTACGGCTTTGAGCCTCCTACTTCTATTGAATTCTGGCATGTCTTACCTTTTAGTGTATACACGTGACTCCACGTAGAATATGTTATGTCTGCATACGTACATAAATTTCATTTCTGGTGAGTATCTGCAAACAAAAGTCAACGTAAAATATCGGAGGTAATTGTTTAAAATTTGTTTCGCTAGTCAACCTCGGCTTGCTGATTAATTTAGTATGTACTCGTAGGTTGCCTTGCATCAAATTTATATAATATAGCATAAAATAAATAAAGTTTTGGTTAGTTTAAAAAGCTAATATCACAACATTATGTGAAGACTCAGTAGAGCAGTGACTAAAGAGTTTGATCGCGGCGCCGGAGGACCACGAGTTAGAATCCCGCACGAATCAAGAGTTTCATGGTCTACAAATAATAGCTTTTAGTCTTAATGATCGTATGTGCAATTTGTATATGACAAATTCCTTCAGTTTTCTACAACTACACGGTTTAGAAGAAAATTATACAAACTTAATACAAGCAAGGTAAATCAAACCAACAAAAATAACGGAAATTTGATTCAACCTATAATATATGTATGTATTACCTAATGGTGGATATAATATTAATATGTCCTTTTTAATTTTAACTGTTATTTTGCTTTTTGTTAGAGATCAAGAGGTCTTTTGATTTCCTTTTTTTATAATATTCTAAGCCACCGCTTAACTACAATTCCACCTGATGGTAAGTGGTGATGTAGCCTAATATTCACCATATATAGCGCATTGACTTAACAAAAGCCTATTCACTCTTGCCTTGAAGACATCCATATTGTAATCAGATGGAAACACAGATGCTGGCAACTTAGTCCACTAATTTGCTGTACGCATTATCAACGATGTTGCAAACCGTTTCGTTCGAATGCGTGCTAAGTCAACAACGAAGGGGTGGAGACTGGCCGAGAGTCTGGTTGTCCGATGGTGGATTTCTTCCATTATTGCATTTGCGGCACTAACAATCCAACATAAGGTAAACTTTCTGACATTTACCCCACGGTAGTACTATCACATCATACCACCAGCTTTTTAGCTGTCTCTTTTAAGAATAAACCACCCGGCAAGCATTTGATGTAAGACTTAGTCATTCTAGCTGAGCCCTTTTTAGGATTCCGTAACTCCTCCACTCTCCGTCCATCTGTCCGTCCTTCCGTCCGTCAGTCTGTCAGCGGGCTGTATCTCATGATCCGTAATAGTTGGACAGTTGAAATGTTCACAGAACATGTATTTCTATTGCCGCTATAACTACAAATAACAACAATTTAGATAAATTAAAAATTAAAAGGGGCTCCTCGACTAGAAACGTGTACGTGTGGTACGGAACCCTTCATGCACAAGTCCGAATCACACTTGGCCGGTTATTATGGTAAAGATTTTGATTTTAGATGAATTTACTGGAATCAGTCAGTCGCCAGAACCCCGTACGGTAATCGGAACGGCACACTGCGTGCAGTTGTTGTCAAGTTGTCAGTTGAGACTCAAATGTTCCTGCAGACAAACTGTTTAAGCTGTTTTGCGGGAATATGTAAATTAAAGATCAAACTTTGCATTTTTAATAATAAATAAATAAACTCATTCTTCTTCTTCTTCTTCCTCTTCTTTATCAGCTCGTAACAGTCCACTATTGGACTTCAACTTCATCTATTAAGACAGATTGCCACCTTTAGCGACAATGGGTAGAGCTGGCAATAGGATACAAATGATATTGAATTATATACATAATTATAATGTAGGCACAATTTTTTTTTATAGGAAAGGGTGATAAACGAGCACACAGTCCACCTGATGGTAAGTGGTTGCTGTGGTCCATAGACACCCTCATCTATCTTCTTTAGCGAATTAAAATGCAGATGCGTTGTCAGCCGTGAGGACTAAGATAGAATGCCTCTTTTCCAGTAATAAGGATCTCCGGTTCTCTACACTCACCTTACGAAACACAGCAGCATTAAAATGCTATTTTACGCTGGTATTCTGTGAGAGCGTGGTCCTGCCCGGTCGAGCTGACCCAGTCGTGCTGCAACTATACTATTACTATAGCTGCAGCATGGCTCTACCACGTAAAGTACTAACATTACGTAATACTAACATTACTAATATATATATATAAAATTATATTATATAAAATTGTTACTGCCATTTACACCTAATATGGACTATTATTATTTTATACTATTAAAGAAAAATTTTACCATAATCGACACACTTGGAGAAAAAGCTTAAACACTCTAAGGTGTTATTATTTACACTTTAAGTGTTTATTATTTGTTATTTTTTTATTTATTATTGTTTATTATTTATTTATTTTTATTTGTTTATTTTTTTATTTAATTGTGTTGTATATAGTTATTTTTTTTACTTATTATAAGCCATTACTACCTGGCAGTAACTAGTGATGAAACTATATATGAAGATCGCAATGTCTTAGCGTAACAAAAGCCTATTCACTAATGCTTTGAAGACCTCCAGATTGTAATCAGACGAAAAAACAGATGTCGGCAAATTACTTACTCCTTTGCTGTACGCATTGTATATCGCATACTTGTATACGAATAAAATAAATGATATACGAGTATCTTATATCGGTCATATTCTCTATAATACACGTCTGGTACTCATGGTACTGATATGATACAACATGTAACAAAAACCCTGTGGTTCCCGTTAAGTGCGTTATCAGGATCAGTATTCAAACCTATAGAAATAACTTTTTTTTTTAAATCGACCATATTTTTTGTTTAATTTTATTAAAAAAATATTTTTATAATTTTATGTGGTTTTATTACCTCTTACTGACACTAGCCGATGCTAAAGCTAAGTAAAGCGGGGTCTTTGACAATCCTCTTACTCCCCAGACAATGCAGAGATAATAAAACCACATACAATTTGCATACAATTATTTTTTTAAATAAAATAAAATAAAATATTGGTCGAGTTTTTAAAAAAAAAGTTATTTCTATACGTTTGAATAATGATCCTGATAACGTACTTAACGGGAACCACGGGGTTTTTGTTACATATTGTATATTAACAGTGGTAGAGCCACGCGGCAGCTTTTGCTGTAGCACGGATGGGCCGGCTCGAACCGGGGTGGTACCACGACCTCACAGAAAACCAGCGTGAAGTAGAGGTTTACCTCTGTGTTTCGCTTGGTGAGTGCAGGTTGCCGGAGGCCCTTTTTACTGGAAATGAGACATTCTATCTTAGTCCTCACGGGTGACAACGCATCTACATTATGATTTGTGATAGAAGATAGATGTAGATGTCTATGGGCCGCAGCAACCACTTACCATCAGGTGGACTGTGTGCTCGTTTGTCACCCTTATCCTATAAAACAAAAAAAATCGATAATAAGAACAACACAACATAACAATTACATTTGTATAAGTGATAGAGCCACGCTGCGGCGTATTATGAATGCAGCACTAATAGGTCGGTTCGACAGGGAAAGGACGAAACTCCCGCAAAAACCAGCGTGAGATAGCAGCAGAATGCTGACGTGTTTTGGTGATGACGAGAATCGGAGACTTCTTACGGGTAGCGAGGCATTCCATCTTAGTTTTCAGTTGTTTTATTTAAACGAGAATAGATATAGGTATCTATGCGCTACAGCATCTACTTTTTTTATAAAACTTAAGTGGTAAACCATTATGATTTCTTATATTTACGCGAACACTACACATTGACACATTGGTCGGGACTGACCATGGGTGCAATGGGTGTGAAAAATAAGTAAATTAAATACGATAAAATCCGTAAAAGTAGTTTTATTCAACGGTAAACCATTTTTGTCACCATTGAGCACTAAGTTGAAGTGCTTCATTAAATGTCTGTAATGTAACTAGCTATCTATGCTCTTTATATATGAGGGGTAAAAATAGATTTCTAGCACCTAGTAAAACTACTGTCAGATGGACTGTACGCATGCATGTTTGTCATCCTTGCTTTTATTACAAAATATAAATAAGAATAGAATAATATATTAAATAAGTGTAACTTTTATCAGTGGTCATCTTGACCGCTCAAATGATAAGGCTATCAATCATTTATCAGCAACATAACTTATCGATAGCAATAACAATTATGTTTAATGATAAGATAAAATGATACTTAGATTCCTGTTTATAATATTGTACTTGTGGAAGACACACAGATAGTTGATGGATGCAGGTGTCTCAGGATTGTGTTTTTGAGGCGGTTTTTGAGGAGGACCTATGTTCAGCAGTAGACTTGTAGGTGATGATGATGAATGATATTTTACTTACTTTTTTCTCTAAATCCTTAAAAAATATTAAGAAGTATTTTGAATCCTGTAATTGGATTATTCACTAAACTTTTTAATTATACGTTTTTACGTATTGTTTTGTCTTGTTCAGTCTAATAGTGAAAAAAATTGTGTCAGCCTTAATCCATTTAAAATGAAATGAAATTGAGTTTAAAACCATTCAACGACGTAAGAAATTTAAATTTCATTCGTCAAACGTCAACAAGTTGAATACTAAGCCTGGAAGACCAAACACTAATACAAACAACCAACACTATAATAAAGTTCTGGTCAATTGAATGTTTATGTTAGGTATTAGATTTAATGAATATATAATATTACATTTTAATGAATTCTTTCCGAGCAGCTCTATTTAATGCCGTTGCGAATAGATGCTGCATTCCTTTTTATATCGCATTTACCACGGAGAGTGATCAGACGAATTGTTCTGATTAATTCCAGCCGCCAAAATCCATTATCGCTCATCGCCACGTAATTTATGATACCATCCATTCCATCTGGATGCTTGGCGGTTCACCACTGTGCAATATACCAGAAGTTTTTTCCTTACACGACTTTTTCGTGAAATCGGCTATCACCAGAGATTATTTGGACCGATATAACTTAGGGACGTACAAGAAAAGAGCTTACTCTTTTTGAAAAGGCCGGCAACGCGCCTGTATTTCCCTGCCGTTGCAGTTGTTCATGAGTGGCGGTAGTTAGTAGTTACTTAATATCATGTGAGCTGATTGGTCGTTTGCCTTCTCTCCTATAAAATAATGAATGAATGAATAAATATAGAAATCTCATTGACATTGTCCTGTAATTATTGCGAGAATTTCGAGTTTTTTTTCTATGTTATTTCTGTTATAGGTTTCAACGACATACTACAACTACAACTATTACATACGATTTTATAGACTCGCAAAATAAATTGTTTAATAAAAAAAATTTTGATTTGCAAATAGATGTTGTAAGCAAGATTAGGAAAGGGAAGCTTCGAAGGTTGAAGGTTTGTAAGAGTGACAAAGCAAACCTATGCTGTAGAAGTGAGTGGCAGGGGCCGCAAAGGACGTCCTAGACGGAAGTCTATCGACCGAATTGGCGATAAATTGAATATAGGCCAAATTAAGAGAACTCGTGACCGATGAGCATGTATGCGTGATATATGACTGTGAAAGAGGTGAAAGGGTGTGCCAGGAACGTCCTTAATGGAAGTCCGTAGTTTCTCTATCTCTCTGGATTACAGACGTGAGATTTTACGAATGTATGTATTTAGAATTATAATGAAAGAATTAATGTTTGTAAGTCAGGAATGTGACAAATCAAAGTCCGAAGTCTCTACACCTCTCTTGGTGATGCGCGTGAAAGTTTATGTACGTTGTATGTGTTTAATTGCATTTGTGATTCTGTGGGCGATGGGCTTACCACCTATATTTTTTTGAAAAATGTTTCATCTATACTCATATTATTTGGCTAAACGTGGTCCAAATGCCTAATTGTTTATTTAAACTCTGATATATTAGTCACAAAACCGAAGCAAATTAATGAATTAACACTGTATCCTCCGCGTACTCGTAATTTTTTCGTAATTTTAAGTTTGTAAGACCCAAAGCTACAACGGCTTTCATAGTTCAATATTTCTTTAAATACATTTTTGATACATTAGTAACTAAGTTTGATTTTTTATCAATTTTAACCCCATTTCCTTTAAAAATCAAATCCAAAACTCTTTATCGATCACAAATTATATATTGATTTCCACATACAATTTTCAAACATCCTTTAGAGAAATCCATATTTAACTAAAACTTATATTACATACTACATTCTAATTTCAATAGTCCGTTATGCAAATGACTAACCTAACTAGCCATAAATTCGAACATTACCAAATTTCCAATTCCCTTTTTTAATCTAATCACGAAATCTGCCAGTATAACCCTTACCAGCGCTTGGTACTGGCAGGTACCGAACTATTGACCGGCTGCGGCCACGCTGCCTGGCCTCGTCTCGAATCACGGGTCATTTTGCTGCAGGATTATTTTTAAAAGAATTAACTTTTTACTATTATTGTATTGCCAAACCGATCAGTTTATTTGATTATGTGAAGTTAAGTATAAACAAATTTATAAAGTTAAAAATAAAAAAAAATATTGCAATTTAATGACCATTTACTGAGGCATTATTCTTTTAATAAATTAACTCACGTGATTTGTGCGCACACTCTCCAAAATGTATTCTGTACAAGTAGTAAAATTATTTTTTTTTTCTACAACTAACGTCAATATAAATAAAATGAGAACATCATCAATGTAGTCGAAGTCATTTAAATACGCATTATTAAGGACAACTCAAAAACTACTGGTCAGATCTTGATTAAATTTATATGGAACCACCTGATAACCACCATTTTTCAAATAAAAAATCAGCGCCTATTACTCCTGCTTTTTGAAGTTTTGAACAAGGCCTTATGCATAATCAATGGAGAGATGTTCTGTATCCAGTAACAACTCGAAATGGTCGAAATGATGATGTATATTAACGTGGTAGAGTCATGCTGCAGCTATATTACTGGTTTAGTTGTAGCACAAATGGTTCGGCTAGACCGGGGTAGGACCACGCTCTCATAGAATACCAGCGTAAAATAGCAGCTCAACGCTGCTGTGTTTCGTATGGTGAGAGGAATCGGGGAATAATAATACTGAAAACAAAGCATTCCATCTTAGTCCTCACGGATGGCAACGTATGTGCATTTTGATTCGTTATCGAGGATAGAGGTAGATGTCTATGGGCCACAGCCCCCACTTAGCATCAGGTGGACTGTGTGCTCGTTTGTCACCCTTATCCTATAAAAATCCGTAGATTAATTATTTAAGTGTTTTGTACTGCCACGTAAAGTAAACTAATACATCGACCTTTAAGAAATCGTGAAATTAATCTTACAAATTGCAATTAATACTCTATAATCGCATCATTCACGAGGATAGTTGCCTATATTTATTTTGTATGGGGAAATAAATGAAGGCTATCCCGACCCTTTGTTAAAAGAATTCGATTAGGTGGGTGTAAGGTACGGCATGGTACCATATATCGACGTCCTTGAATGCCCGTCCACCGCGATAGGTCAAATGTATCCACGATCGCTAATCAATGATGGGGATTAAAGGGCATTAAAACACAAAAGTCTATGATCTAGGAAGAACTGAACAGAAGACTGAGTAAATTAAAGGGGAATGCGCACCGTTCATAGACATTTCGGCCATGGGTGCACGCATATAAAAGCATATGGAAATGATAGTATGCAATTAAAAGTAATAAATAGTTGAGAAATTGGTTTAAAAAGTCCGGATTTTTAAGCTACAAAGGTTTTTTTTATTTTCACAAGAACAGTTTTAACAACAAATGACTTCGTACTTTCGTGACATTTAAACCACTATTGAAACAGCGTAAATATCCTCTTGTATGAGTTACTGAGAGCTGGGAAGAACACTGGCCGGTGTAAAAGCTTGGGTCATCATTAACAGTGGATATAGAGTCCATGTTTGTGCAGAGGTTATCGTAAGAAGTGGGAGCGGGATCCATGTTCAGGCCGTGATCAATAGGTTGAGAAGAATTATCGGAGTCCGTTTAGAAAGCTTATTCGTTGTTTAGATAACAAATCCGCGAGAAAACAAACAAAACAACACAAATGCAAAGGAATTCGCCTTGTGACTATTTAGTTTTGATAATTATGACATGGCTGTCAGATTTAATGTTGCCACTTAACAGACATAAAACCGACAAATCGATTTCGATTCTTTATTCGACTTATAATTTCATAAAAAATGATAATCTTTAATTCGCTTTAAGTTCTGCACGCCTTTTAAATATGTTTTGTTTTATTTATTCAAATTCCATATTAAATGTATTTTTAAGAACAGTTAAGAATAACAGCTTATTGTGGAGTAGCGTTTTTGTTATGTTCTAAAGAATTCATGGTAAATCAACTAGCAATGCGCTTGTTTAATTATCATAACATCATAATAATTATCGAAAAATAATATTAGCATTATAACAATGTATGTAACAATGACACCATAAAAAATCGATTGAAAAAACAGAATCGACTTTTTTAACGATATTTGTAATTGGTAACACTTTTTATTTTATCCACAAACTTATGAATCGTAGATTTACCTAATTTCATTTTTATCTTTTCGGTACTTTTTTATACAATAAATTGCAATCTTTTTGGATACATAAATATCGCGATTAATTTCCATAAAAAAGACGTATTTTTTTAACAAATGAAAATTGTTGGGCGTTTCATGGCCAGAATCGAGCATTTCCATTTTATTTTTAAAAAACAAAGAAATAATAAAATTTTATAATTCATCATAAACGCGTGGCAATTAAAAAACCTTTTAAACCCATTTGTTTTATATGACCTATGAATAATTAATAAGTCTATGTGCTTATTTTTGGATTTTTTTATTCATATAATATATGATAGGATATACGGTACCATAAATAAAAAATGATTTTTTAAAACTTTGTCTGTTCGGAAACGCTATCCGTTTGTTCTGGCTAATCTCCGAAACCGTTGGACCGATTTTGACGGGACTTTTTCTGGCAGATAGCGGATGTTATATGAAATGGCTAACTTAGACTTCTTTTATTTTTCAAAAATAATTAGGGCTCCGCGCATAAAAACAAAACCCATGAAATCCAGTCGTAATAAATTGCACACGGACGAAGTTGCGGGGGACTGCTACTTAGTAACATCAGACCTACAATACCAAGACTGGTGACCGTGATTAGCATGTATGGTACGAGAGGTCAATTATTGCGGACGGCAATACGTTCGCAATCCATAGCGATTACAATATTACTATTATTACTTGCCACTTTATTTTGCGCAGTCCCTTCGGCGATGCCAATTAGACTGTCGGTAATTCGAAGTACTGGAGTTACGAATATCAGAGTACTGAACCAGATTACGAAACCTTTCCAACTGCATAGAAATGTATGACGGGATACTGTTATTACCGCGAAACTCTTCACCTCTGCATTGGAAGACGCGAAGATGGTCTGTAAAGAATACGGTATCAACATTAATGGTGAGTACATGACTCAACTTTGATTTGCCGACGATAATGTCATTATGGCGGTATCGCTGGAGGACTTCAGCACTGTGCTTAATGATCTCAATAGTGTTTACCAACGAATAATTCTTAAAATGAACATTCAGAAAACGTTACGTGGTAGAGTCATAGAGTCTGCAGCTATATTAGTAGTAGGTATAGTTGTAGCACGGATGGGTCGGCTCGACCGGGGAAGAACCACGCTCTCACAGAATACCAACGTAAAATAACAGCTTAATGCTGCTGTGTTTCTTATGGTGAGTGTAGAGAACCGGAAACCCTTTTTACTGGAAACGAGGCATTACATCTTAGTCCTCGCGGGTAACAACGCATCTGCATTTTGATTCGTAATCGAGAAAAGATGTAGATGTCTATGGGCCGCAGCAACCACTTACCATCAGGTAGACAACTTGCTCGTTTTTCACACTTATCCTATAAAAAAAACAACGGTCATGTGTAACCGTCCACGTTTCTTTTTATAGAATAAGGATGACTAGTGAGACTCACCAAACGAAGCACAGCGGCGTGGAGCTGCTATTTTAAGCTAGTATTTTGTGAGCGTGGCTTAACCCTGTTTGAGCCAACCCATTCGTGTTACATTAATAATATACGAGTAGCTGCAGCATGGTTCTACCATGGCCAAGACCATAATATATTTGCAGCATAGCTCTACCACGTCACACCTAGGGAGATATTTAATGATTTCTTATATTTACGCGAAGACTAAATAAACATTAAATGAAACTATTTTTACAAATTTTATCGCGTTTAATTTAACTTTTTAATTCCCGACGAATCGGGTACTTTACAGCACCCGTGATCACGGAGGGGACTGAGGTCTTTAACGTCCTGTCTATGAACTATGAAGAACTGAGTTTTGGTCCGATAAATATTAATATTCAAAAACTGAAGGTAGCTGGGCTAACTAAGACATCGGGACGTTAAATACCTCAGTCCCACCCGTGACCATGGGTGCTGTAAAGCACCCGAAACGTCGGGAATTAAAAAGTTAAATTAAACGCAAGAAAATCCGTAAATATTAGTTTCATTTAATATGGAGATACTAGTTAGGAGTACTACGCTCGAAGTTGTAGACGAGACAAGTGACCACGGTTAAATTGTCCGACTGGGTAAGTCCTACTTCGACCGAGAGGTTAATCGACTGATCCAGCTCGGCTGAGTAGCGTTCGAATTGTAAAACAAGAATGTACAAGCAGTGATGATGAACATATGGATATGAGACGTGGTCTTTCACTGTATGCCGTATAAATTAATAAATGGTAAATATTTTGATGGATGCAGGTAGCTCAGGGACGTGCTTTGTGGCATTTCTTGGCGGCCTATGTTCAACAGTGGACTTGTGGGTTAGATGATAATAATAATTGTAATATGTAATGTAATGTAATGTGTGTAATAATATTGTGTGTAATTGACGGCTCCGTGGCGCAGTAGCTTAGCAATGAGCTGCTGCGCTGGGGGGCGCGGGTTCGAATCCCGCACGGAACAAGTATTTGTATGGCCTACAAATAATTGTTCCGGGTCTGGATGTTTGTCCTTGTGCAATTTGTGTTTGTAAACTGCCTCCACGATACAGGAGAAAATCCTAGTGTGGGGGTAACGTTTTTAAAAAAATAAAAAAAAATAAAAATAAATTGTTAATCTTTTCAAATTAAAATTTAAAATTTTCTATTACAAATAAACGTACGAATTGTATATATATTCTTATTTTCTTATTTTGTCACGGAATACTACAAAAAGTTTATTAGGTAGTAGGCTGATTTTGTGCCCCTGTTGTTTCGATATGTCAGAACTGCTCAAGTGTATATTGAGTGTCACAACTGAACATGATGAACTACAGAAGATGACGAAGATGAGTCTTAAAAATAACAATTTGTGTGTTAGCATAAATGATGCCTCCAGCTAATAAAGGAACTGCCTACACACAGCTGGGCCCTGGCACCGCGCTGCCCATATGCTTATTAGAGACTTTCAAATGACCTTGAAGTATTTTTATTGTTCATATATGCTGGTTTCTTTACGATAATTTATTTTTCCTTCTATTGCCTTCGTTGCTTACGAGGAATTCTTTAAGGCAAACACGCCCAAGCTACCTCAAAATAAAATAAAATATTTTTTTCTCTATAAATTTTTTTTTCGGCAGGGTCGGGAAGGGACACCCTAGACGAAGGTTTATCGACCAAATTGGCGATACATTGAAAATGGGCCAGATTAGGAGTACCTTTAACCGACGAGCGTGCATGCGTAGATATATGGATGGAAATGAGGCGAGAGAGGTGTGTCAGGATCGCGCCAAATGGAAGTCCGTAGTCTCTGCCTACCCCTCTGGGTGACAGGTGTGAGTGTTTATGTATGTATGTACGTATACATTTTTTCCTCTTAAATTGTGTTCTTATTTTGACTGACTGCTTAATTGAGACACAGCTCCTCGCAAACGTTCTGCATATATTACATCCGCCAAATACAATATAGCGTTTCCCGCGACATTCACGGGATAAGATGGGTTGATATTCTTACTGCATGACCTCACGGAGAAAACCTACTACACTACACCACCTGCATACAGAGTGGAAGATTTTAACCATTAATCCATTACAGCCTATAAAGGTCCATTTCTGACAATGGATGAACATGAGGCAATCTACGACGGAATCTATGGGGTAGAGTTATGGGGAATTTTACTGTAGTTGCCACGCTTGGCAGGCAGGTTGGCAATCAGTTTTTAAATTTTTGATTTCTTGCACATCTCATGTGTCAGTTTCCCTCTGTTGCCTCTTATCTCATCCATGGGAGTAGATAATATGTAATGAATTATGTAAGATTCAAGAAATATTTCTCCCACAGAATACCAGCGTAATATAACTGTGTTTCGTATGGTGAGTGTAGAGAACCGAAGTCCCCTTTTACTGGTAACGAGGTATTCTATCTTAGTCCTCACGGGTGACAACGTATCTTCATTTTGATTCGTAGTCGACCTTACTTGACCTTGTCTATATGCCTCAGTACTTACTATCTACTCTATCTAACTTACCATCAGGTGGATTATGTGCTTGTTTGTCACCCTCATCCTATAAAAAAAAACCAAATTAAATAACCGAAGACAATGAAATCATAATTCAATCAAAATAAACTACTAATGACTTTAATCTAAACTAAATTATAATATTATAATAAAGTCATAACAGCAGTCCATAATACAGGTCAGTTATTAACAATGACCTTAGCTAGAGTGAAGTACTACTATGAATAATAATTATCATAATTATTATGACCCGTATGACATTCTGCGTAGAAACCTCGAAGCGGTGTGTTAGCGACAAAAACTTTAAAGTAAGAAAATTATACATTTTGAACATACACGTATATTAAAATAATTTTAAAGTTTTCTTTCCTTGACTAATATGATTGATTTCCTTATAGTCTTACAATTTTCTAATTTTTCCGGAATAAGAATTACCCCCCACAAAAATAATCTTATACATATATAAAAATAAATGTTTGTTTGTTCGTATTTTATGCGCTGCCATACCGTTTATTGTTTATTTTATTTTTATAGGTTAGGGTAACAAACGAGCACACAGTCCACCTGATGATAAGTGGCTGCTGTGACCCATACACATCAACAGACCACATCTATCCTCAATAAAGAATCAAAACGCAGATGCGTTGTCACCCGTGAGGACTAAGATGGAATGCCTCTTTTCTCTACACTCACCATACAAAACACAACAGTGTTAAGCTGCTGGTATTCTGTGAGAGCGTCGTCCTTCCCCGGTCGAGCCGATCCACTCGTGCTACAACTATACGTCTAATACTCGTATAGCTGCAGCATGGCTCTACCACGTATAAAAGTTATTTTATAAAGAATGTAGTGTCATACGAACTTACAGGCTACCTGATGCTATTGCAGTCCATGCCCACCTGCAGCCAATTTCGATCAAAGAAGGCTACAGATGGCTTGTCACCTCTGAGTACTAAGACGGAATGGAACCTGTAATTATGCAGGCTCTATAGACTTCAGATGGAACACAGCATTGCTATCACTGCTATTTTAACTGATTTCAAAAAGCAGGAGTCATAATTCGACTGTATGTGTTTTTAAGTATGTTCCCTCATAACTTTTTTCTAGGTGAACCGATTTTAATGATTCTTTTTTATTTGAAAACTGGTGCTTCTCATGTATAATTACATATAAAGGTTCAATCCATATAATAATAAAAAATTGATTCATCAGCGAAAATAGCAGTATTCACTACTGGGTCCTTCGGGATGTCATTCGTAAAGAGTGGGAAGAGTAGTGGACAGAGGACGGAGCCTTGTGGGACTCCAGCCTTGATGGGATGCTTTGTAGAGCGAGTGCCCTCTATTCGATAGTGAAAGTGGCGATTGGCAAGAAAGGCTCTGATAATTTGGGTGAGCCTATCAGGCACGTTGAGTTCATACAGCTTGTAAAGCAAGCCATCGTGCGAGACGCTTGTCAAACGCTTTTGCTACATCGAATAAGAGGGCACCGGTCATGGCAGTTCTGTGGCCTCTTTGTGGGAGGTTGAATCCTTTCAGAATGTATTCTGTGAGGCGATGTAAGGTTTGACTAATAGTTTTTGAGTTATCCTTAATAATTTATATTGAAGCCAGTTAGTACATTTTTTTTAATTTTACCATTTGTAGTGGTAGAAATCTCGTAGTTAATAGAAAGGTACCTAACCAGATGAATACTATGAGACAATCTATGGGGTAGGCCTATGTTCAACAGTGGATTTTAATAGGCTGTTTTGAAGATGAATGAATGAATGAACCCATTTATTCTCTCTTTACAATAGGTAATCTTATTACTAAGTATTAGAAAAGTGCCACACTGGTGAACCTAACTTGTGAGAGACTGGTGCTTGATGTAGGTATGAAAACCTGTATTGCAGGTCACAAGGGTAGATAAAACGTTCTCATTTAAAACATTCAATATAATCGGATAAAACTATACGAATCGTACAAGAACGTAACATTCAAACCTTATACTCGCAAAGCGCAAAAACAAAACTAGCAAAAACAAAAAATCAATACAAAGTATTGTCGTCAGCATGATGTCATCCCAAGACGGTTAACCTCACTGACCTGCCCTGGTCAAGTTCGATTCCTAATTCATTCCTGATGACTACCACCAAGGTCAAGAGACGAAGCCTAGAATTTACATACAAACGGAGCGTTGAGTAATGACCATATGCTGGGGTCAAAGATTTTGCTGTGTACAGATTATACTACACATTATTTCGTCATTTATTTATGTACTGAACTAAATTCTAATATTACTTATTATTAAAGAAATAAGGGTTAATTTTCTTTGACGTTCGATATAAGGATAATAAACGAGTGTTTTCACTTTTTTTCATAAGTTTTTGTTTCTAGAAAGAACAATAGCGTGGCGTCTCACGTTGAGGTAGTATTTTAAATAAAAAACTAAGTACAAAAATTATATATAAAGATTGCTAAATAAAATTAATACTATTGTTGTCCTTCTATATATTAAATAAAAACCTAACATTTTTCTATTACATTAGACGAGGAATAAAACAATGTTAGAGTCTTTTATGTATTTTATTGAATCACGCACAAACGGTTGATCGAATAATTGGGAAGTCCTAAATAGAAAACAAGACATTAATATTAAAAGTAAAAGCATATATATGTCATATCTCATGAGCATGTTTTCAATTTTCAAAGGGTTTTCTGAGATGTGAAGAGTATTCACTGCCCCACAATACAATACTAGGTTTTATATAATAAAGTATTATTTCATATAAAGTTATCAACATAAAACATACATAACAAAAAACAAACTTAACAATGCGGTAACATAGCTTGAAAGGAAAGGATCCCAGTACGAAGTGCTGCTGCTTATAGATCACAACTTGATAACGATGCCAGATCTGAAGCATGCTAAACTAAAAACTTCATCACACACAATCAAAATCCCTCTCGTACTGATCTGTTTAAAATGTGTTTAAAATAATAAAACCGTTTTAATAGGCTACAACGAACACTTAAATAAAGAGCTATGTAATATTCAACCAAGCTACATACTACTATATCAGTACAAGAACAAATAAATCTAGGCAGTTTAATATACATTTTTGCAGTAAAATGGGAGCACGATGCAATTATTTTTCATATATTGAGGAAGAGAACTGGATACTCTTTTTACTGGTAATGGTAACTATATCCAGTCATTTTATCTTAGTTCTCAGGGAAACAACGCATCTGATTTTAATCCTGGAGGATAAATGTAAGTTTTATGGGCCATAGCCATAGGCTTTTCATTAGGTAGACCGTGAGCTCGTTCGTCAACTTTTTTCTATAAAAATATAATATGGGATACTATTTGTTTCATGATAATAAGCCTCCTCTGCACTAGATCGTACCCCAACCTTAATAATATCCATTGAATTGTCTTATCTATCACTCACGTCCAGATTATTTCTCTATTTTCTAAGAGTAGAAACTCAGTGAAAAGTAGAATAGCGGAGCGGATCGTTAGGTGGACAGGACTTACACTCACTTTTCTATTAATATCGTGCGGCCCAGTGCGGCCGCTCAGTGTAGTGTATACCGAACGTGCCGATACGTCACGCGATCGCCGAAATATACTCTTCACTGAGATCTTATTTGTGTACGAATGCATATGTGGATATAATTGTTCAAAATTTACAAACTATTTATATTAGGACCAATTCTTGGTTTCTTTGCGAATTCTCAAGTAGTCTGCAGCTGGGAACACAATGTTGAATTAACTATCAAACACTCAGCCGAACTGCAATTCGATAGCTGTTATCTTACTATCTATATCTGTATCGGATTCAACAATCGCTTCTCCGATGACTCCAATTGTCAAACAAAATACACCATTATTATATAAAGAATAGTTTAAATTAAAATGACAATATAGCGTCTCCATTCTCAATGGGCCCAATAGCATTATTAGCGTTAAAAGATCTATTGTGTAAATTCGTGAAGCAAAGTAAATATTTTGACAAAAGTCCGTTGCATATATTGAGCCGTTTAAAGGACAATTGGAATGAATAGTGACACTAAATAGGCAACTACTAAAAAAACATTGGTGTTAAAAGCTTTTTGCAAAATTTTCGGCGAAGGCGTTGGGTGCGTTTAGGATACAATAAAAGGTCGCGTAGAAAGGTTGTCTCATATGATTACTCTCTTATTAATACAATTTAATTTTTATTATTTGTTTTTATTTACTAAGTTAATTAATTAAAAGTTATTTGTATAAATCACACAATCCAATTTTGCAGACCCGGAACAATTAAAAAATCATTTATAAATAATATTAAAAATACAAATAAGGGATGTGCGTAAAATCAGAAACATATAATTATAGTTTTCAATCTTCATAATTATGTTAATAAAATTTACATATATTAGATAATATACAAATATTCAAAATTTTTGCAGTTTTTCCACAAGTAACACATATTTTGTTATTCATTTTACCTGAATTAAGTAGTTATATAAAAATTTACAAAAATGCTATACCCATTTCATTTTAGTTACTCTCTCTATATGTAAACAGTTTACATGTTGTCAACTCTCCATAGGGAATTCGGTATCTATAAAAGTTACTTAAAAAAACTAATAATTTGAGGTTACTTTTAACCATTAAGTCCGGTTTCCGAAACATGAAGCTTAAAACTAGCTTTTCAAGTATATCCTTAACTTGTATATAACCCCAAATTAACTTTTACTTACAAATCCATAAAGAAATCCACAAACCAAAAGGGAATTAAATATCATCCACATTTAAGACGTCTAAATAACAAAGTAGTGTTTATAAAAGTTGTAGTAGAGTCTGGTACGTGGTAGAGCCATGCTGCAGGTATATTATGGTTGTAGCACGAATGGATCGACTCGGCCAGGGAAGGACCACGGTCTCACAGAATACTAGCGTAAAATGACAGCTTAACACTACTGTGTTTCGTATGGTGAGTGTAGAGAACGGGAGACCCTTTTACTGGAAACGAGGCATTCCATCTTAGTCCTCACGGGTGACAACGCATCTGCATTTTGGTTCGTAATCGAAGATAGATGTAGATGTCTACGGGCCACAGCAACCATTTACCATCAGGCGGACTGTGTGCTCGTTTGTCATCCTGATCCTATAAAAAAATACCATTCTCGCAACAGTTACAAAATCAGCATGGCTTATAATTTTTGTTACATATCGAATTATAAGAAATTATTAATAATAGCGATGGAGAGTGGCGTCAAAATTGCAATACGTCTGGTACTGTGGTAGTCAATCCACATGCCAAGTTTGGCAACTAATGCAAATCCTCTCTAAATATTCAGACCCATGTCCAGGAGCGTACTTTTACAGGTTGATAAAAAAGAAGAAAATGATCGACACTTTTACGTTAGTGTATCTAGCGCTCTAGAGCATAAGAGCCGTAGTAGCTCAGGGGCTAAGTGCTCGCTGTAAATGTCATAGTACGCGAGAAACCCGGGTTCACTCCCCGCCGGCATCAATGAAATTGTTATTTGGAATTTTAATTGCGGATTTACTACGTGCTCGGCGGTGAAGGAAAACATCGTGAGAAACCCTGCATGTCCGAGAAATAATATAATTTTATACGCGGTAGAACCATGCTGCAGCTATATTAGTAGTATAAATGTAATGCGAATGGGTCGGCTCAACCGGGGAAAGACCACGCTCTCACAGAATACCAGCATAAAATAGCAGCTTAACACAGCGCTGTGTTTCTTATGGTGAATTTAGAGAACCGGAGACTTTTTTTACTGGAAAGGAGGCATTCCATCTTTGTCCTCACAGGTGATAATGCATCTGCATTTTGATTTTTTATTGAGGATAGATGTAGATAGATAGATAGATGTTTATGGGTCACAGCAACCACTTACCGTCCGGTAGACGGTGTGCTCGTTTGTCTCCTTATCCTATAAAAAAAGAAAAAAATATATATTTCGAAGACATGTGAAGATCGCCAACACGCATTGGGGCAGCGAGACGGAAATTTCCTTGCCTTAAAACTCGCTCAGAAATGAGAGGAGCCCTGTGTTCAACAGTCGGACGTATATAGGCTGTAACTTGAACTTTAGAGCAATCATTCTTCTTTACAAATACGAAAAATCTAAGCATTAACGCGGGTCAAAGTTATTCGGTTGTCATGAACTGTATGACAGGTCCTCGGTTCTGTCGAAACATCAAGGATTCTGAATTGGAATAAAAGTAAAAACAATGGGTACGCGAGGCGAATGGCAAATGAGTGGCTGGCGTGGGCTGACAGTCATGTGGGCCGGAGGTCAACCGTCACACGTTCTAAATTTAAAATTGATTTTTAAACTGGGAATAGTGAGACTTTTTTTTAGGCCGCATTAGGCCGCATAAGAGGCGCTAAAAGAGTAACACAATGAGCTTGGGACGTAAAAAGATCTTATACCCCATTTTATTGTAGATTCAAACAACTTTTGTGAGTGGTGAAAACAAGCACTAGTCTAACACAAACGCGTGGTAATTACGACAAATCAACCTATTTAGAAAGACTTTGGCCTATTCAGGTGAGCCGCATGCTCGTTTGCCCCTCTTCTATAAAAAAATATATAATTATAAATCAATTATAATAGGTGGATGAGGACTCACTGATCTGTTTTATATGTGTAGATATATTATAGTTAGTATGTCTCGTATGTGTTAATTCGAAATGTAAAACATCAACAAAAGCAATACCGCATATATTTGACAAAAGCTTAATAAGGCGATCGTCGTTTTCACAATGAAAGAATTGAAAATACACTCCTTCAGTAATGATACGTTTACTTTAATTCCTATGCATCATACAATGATCGCAATGTTTCCACTTTCGCGGTCCAACCAAATGTTACTTAATTCTTACAAGAACACAATGAAATGGGTGGAGTCGCAGTTACATTTTTATTTAAAGATGGCTTGCTGCTGGCTCGAGAGCGTTTTGATATTTAATTCAAAAATACTAATATCAAGAAAACAGGCAGTTAAAACAAAACAAAATGAAAGTAGAGATCGTGTAATTTAAAATTGCACGCGACTCCCTTGTATTTTTAGTCTATTTTGTCTCCTTTATTGCAATATTAACAAATAATAGGTTGCGTTGATGGGTCTGTTAGTGATCGCGTAACTTCTGAACGATTTGGAAGATTGAGGTCATATTCACACAATATTAAAATTTAGGTTTTCGAGACAATGGTTTAGAGCTATGCTAGGAGTCGAAAGATGGCGTTGTAATCAAGTCTTCTATATTTATAGATCAAAATGACTCATGTCCACAATGTATGTTGAGATGTTGCATCTCTTTGCATTTTCTATCGCATTTGCTACGGGGAATGCTTTGAGGGTTCGGATTAATTCCGGCCACCCACGCCCAAATTTCACCAACGCAATTCGCGAATAAATGTACGTTACTATCCACATCATCTGGATGGTTGGCAGTTCACTACCATGCGATTTAATAGGAGTTTTCTTCATCACATGACTACTTTGTGGAATTGTTCACGATCACGATACGATTTAGGGACCTTCAAGAAACGAGTTTACTCCTTTTTAAAGGGCCGGCATCCGCAATTCTTCTGGTGTTGCAGTTGGTCGTGGGCGGCAGTCGTAACCTACCATAAGGTAAGCCGCATGCTCGTTTACTCCCTCTTTTATAAATAAAATAAAGAAATAAAAGTATTAAATTGCTTTTTTTTAAGATTCCTAAGGAACATAGGGGACAATTTTGAATGCGGTTTATTCTTTACTATTTTATATAGCAATACACAACTCTGTTCATTTCAGAATCGTATGGAAAGTGATTATCCCTGGATAGTGTATATTTTGTATAGCTTATTAAGTTATTACCAAACCGCAGACTTCTTGATTTTGTAGTGTAGTAACTTGCCAACCTTTGATAGGTATTTCTGTTATTGTAAAATAAAATACCCACCTCAAAACCTCAAAGCTAGACTTTACAACTAGTACGTTTTTCCAGTGATGACCTATGGAGCTGAGACTTGGTTCTTCACTGCTGGCCGTATGAGGAAGCTCAAAGTCGCTCAGCGAGCTGTGGAGAGGGTTATGCTCGGGATTTCTCTGCGTAATAGACTTAAAAACGAGGATATACGCGGTAGAACCAGAGTAACCGATATATCCTATCGGATTAGTAAGCTTAAGAGGCAACGGGCCGGCCATATAGCTCAAAGAACCGATAACCGATGGGAAAGAAAGTTTCTCGAGTGGTAGCCTCGTACCGGCAGGCGAAGTGTAGGGCGTCCCACCACTAAATGAAGTGACGACCTGCTAAAACATGCAGAAAGCACCTTGGGGGAGGTCTATGTTCGGCAGTGGACTTGTGAAGGACTGTAATGATGATGATGATAATGATGAAAATAAAACAATATTTATATAATTTCTTTACAAAACATACAAGTCCCAAACTTTTTATTATTTCAAATTTTATACATCACAATCGGCTTAATTCTTATACCTATTAAAATTAATAGGTATAAGGTAATATTTCACTAATTAATTAATATCATTTTATAAAAATATGTAATAACTACTACTAGTAGTTGACAATACACAGTTTAAGTGTTGTCCTCATCAAAAAAAAACAATAGATGTTCCTTTTTAATGATGGGACTGATCTTTTAAACAAACGTTCACAGAATTAGCTACGATACGTCTAAACAAGAAAAAATACTTAGTTTTCTTAAGATATTATATAAGATAAGATTTTTCTTTGTTTTTTACATACGTGTTAGAGCTATGCTGCAGCTTTATCAGTTGTAGCACGAATGTACACGAAGGACCACGCTCTCACAGAATACCAACGTGAAATAGCAGCTTAATGCTGTTGTGTTTCGTATGGTTAGTGTAGAGAACCGATGACCCTTTTTATTGGAAAAGAGGCATTCTATCATAGTCTTCACGGGTGACAACGCATCTGCATTTTAATTCGCAAACGAAGATAGATGTAGATGTCTATGGGCCACAGCAACCACTTACCATCAGGTGGACTGTGTGCTCGTTTGTCACCCTTATTCTATAAAAAAAGATACTTACGTAAAAAACTGCGGTTGCCAACCCGCCTGCCAACTACGGTAAAACCTTCCCTATGAGGCAATCTATGGGGCGGTCTATGATCAGCCTCCATGAATTTCTGTATGATCCTAAAACGGTGCTTCATGTATGTCTGAGGTAAAATGATAAGACCGGAGCCAGGTAGTAAAGGTTCAAAACATATGATACTACTAGGATAGCCAAATTGTACTGATCGCAATTTACGAAGATTACTCCTTACTTTGACCAGGAATCAAGTGTTTAAGGGCTGAAGATGACTCAATAGCATTTAAATTAAGTGCAAGCAGTGGTTAGGCGTTTGTATTGCTCAAAGCTTATGATGTCATAAGCCATGTGTACGTATCATGCGGTCTTCGGTTTCAATATAACATTTTCTAAATAAAGTGAGCATTGCGGTTGGCTTGTGCCCGTAGATTAAGTATTTAGGTCCGGTCACTACGCTTTCACCTGTTGCGACGTAATGGTTTTTGTTTATTTTTTTTTTGGCTAAGTGACAACAGTTGGCGGACAGGCCACACGCATAAACGACGACCGCATTGCCAATTGCACGACACAACTGCAATTTCGACATCGAATATGTTATTTTGTGCGTACTTAGTGCCGGAGACAGCGACTGTACGAGCGAAATGATGAGATGAGGTAAAATGCATTTAATTTTGTAAATAAAGAACGTGGCAAATGTCATGTGTTGATGCGGTGTTGTTAAAATTATTACATTTAACTGTAACTTCGCTTTATATTCATAAAATTGTTAAAACATAACATAATCTCGCAACAATTATCCAGTTGTATTTTTTTTATAGTATAGGGTGACAAACGAGCACAAAGTCCAACGGATGGTAAGTAGTTGCTGTGGCCAATAGACATCTACATTTATCCTCGTTTGCGAATCAAAATGCAGATGAGTTGCCACCCGTGAGGACTAAGACGGAATGCCTCGTTTCCAGTAAAAAGGGTCTCCGGTTCTCTACACTCACCATACGAAACACAGCAGTGTTTAGCTGCTATTTGGCGCTGGTATTCTGTGAGACCGTGGTCCTTCCCGACCCATTCGTGTTACAACTATACTACTAATATAGCTGCAGCATGGCGCTAACACGTATAAAAAAATTATCTGTCTTTGAGAGTTTTGAGTCCTTCAGAGAAAAATTTAAAAAAATTAACATATTAACTTTGGCATCGCAATATATTTATGAGAATGTAATATATGTGCATAAAAACATAAATAGCTTTAATAAGAATAAGGATGTGCATACTTTAAACACTAGGAACGAACATAAGCTTGTAATGCCAGTTACTAGACTCCACAGAATCAATAATTCATTTATGGGGCAATGTATACGCTTTTACAACAAAATCCCAGAACATATTCAAAGTTTGTCAATAAATAAGTTTAAAAGTTTTATTAAAGAAAAACTGTACAAGAAGGGTTATTATAATATCAAGGAATACATGAATGAAAATAACCCCTGGGAATAGGGTTATCGCCACCATGCTGGTTCTATGAAAATATAATTTAATAATTGTATAAACAAAATTATTGTTAAATGAAATTATGTTTAAAAAAAAGTCCCGCCGGGTTTCTTGCTGGTTCTTCCCAGGACTGAGGTATTTTCCGAACCAGTGGTAAATAAAAAATGACTTTCAATAAGTATTATTTAATAATCAATATTGAATAAAAATTATTCTATTCTATTCTATTACTTGGAGTTGTTATCATTGTAGGTATGTCATTTCTTACGACACCCATGATGCTCTCTCTGAGTCATCCAAATATGCCGAATTCAAACTCTATAAAGTAGATATCCTGGGCCTCATTTTGATTCCTTATCGAGTACCTATATGTGCGTTGGTGTTTATGTTCCACAGCATCTATTTACCATCAGGTAGGCTATGTGCTCGTTTGTCACCCTTACTTTTTAACAGTATGTATGAGAAATTAAAAATATTATACTTTACGTTATAGAATAGAACGGATTAATCCAGTCGAGTCGAGAAACTAGTATCACTAGTTAGTGTTTGCTTCTAGTGTTTACAGAATGTATATCACTTTTTTTACTAAAACTACCTTTGTTTTTGTGAACATACATTAAATTTTCGTAAATATACTGAGAGGCTAAAGTTAATATATTTATTTCTTTAAATTTATCTCTAAGAGACTCTCTCGGTTTTAGGTTGTAAATTGCTCTAATGGCCCTCTTTTGTAAAACAAAAATAGTTTCTGAATCAGCCGCATTTCCCCATAGCAAGATCCCATAAGACATGATGATATGGAAATAACTGTAATAAACTAATCTAGCTGTCTCGACACAAGTGACCTCTAATTTTTTTTACAGCACAGGCTGCAGAACTTAGTCTGCTTGCTAGTTTGGATATATGGGGGCCCACTGAAGCTTTGCTTCGAGAGTGATGCCAAGAAAAACAGTGGATTCAACAGAGCTCAGTTCTTTCCCATTTAAAAATATATTGGTACTCAGATTTTTAACATTTGTTGCTGTAAATTTAATACATTTAGTTTTATTTCCGTTTAAATGTAGATTATTAATTGGTTTACGCACTAATTTTAATATAGTATTATTCACTTCGTCACATTTAAATGATTGACGTTTAAGTATAAAAATCAAATCAAGGAAGTATCATCAGAAAATAATACTATATCATGATTATCCCCTACAAGAGAAGGTAAGTCATTAATATACACTAGAAATAAAAATGGGCCGAGAATGGAGCCTTGAGGGACACCGATTATTACAGGTGACCCGGAAGAACTTTTACCATTGGTAATAACTTTCTGCATTCTATTACTGAAATATGAAATAATAAGTTTAATCGCTGTGTTCTTGACACCATAGTACTGTAGCATCCTGATTAATGTCTCATGGTGAACACAGTCGAAGACCTTGGAAAGGTCTCAAAATATACCCAAAGCATCCTCTGAATTCTACCATGCACAAAAAATATGCTTAATAAGCTCAACTCCACGTCAATTGTCGAGCGACCCCTTGTAAAATCGAATTGATTTTTATGTAGCAATTTATTAATATTAAAGAAACTTAATATCTGATCTAAAATTATTTTTTCAAAAAATTTACTAAACGTTCGTTGTATAGAAATTGGTCTAAAATTGGCAGGGTCTAATGTACTACCAGATTTAAATAAAGGTATGACTTTGCTATTGTTGAGGACAGCTAGAGACCCGCCGCCCCGTCGCCCCTTCGTACCCCGCTACGCCCCGCGCACCCCGCACACCGGCGCTGATCCAGTGATGTCGGCGACCAATCAGCGCGCGTGCGGCTTCATTATCGTCGCACGGCACTACTCACAGACTGAGACACCTTCTTGCGAGATATAAGAAGGGCGTCTCGGTCTGTGAGCTGTTCATTTCACTTCGGAAGCGGCACTCGAGAAGACTCCAAAGAAGACTCAAGACAACAGATCAAGACTCCACAACTGAAGACCTCTCTCTGTACATATTAGATAGTTTATTTTAATAGTGCCGAATATTGTAAATAGTGTAATACAGTATAGTAAAAAGTACCATCTTTTCTTCGAGCAGTCCCCTAGTATAGCTAACCTCAGATCAGTCAATCATTAATCAGTCATAAATAAATATATAGTCCACTTTAATCCATTATATTCTTGGTCCATCGCCGCCGGATTCAAGCCAGAAGAAAGAAGCAAGAAGTAAGAAGAAACAAGAAAGAAGCCAATTATAGAAGAAAGAACATAATTATAGAAGAAAGAACATAATTATAGAAGAGAGAAGATCATTATAGAAGATCTTCAAGGAAGAAAGAAGTTCGTCGACGAAGAGAGAAGATCGTCGGTACTAATTTCTTCCCTGTTTCTTGTTACGACTACGTCATATACGTCTATTGTCTGTTTCCAGACAATTTCTTGTTTCTTTAACCGCGTTTACGCGGCCAGGTGGTTGCTCCCTAACGGTGTCATACTGTGACCATCTGGTAACGCCCTTGTGGCGGGAACGACATCCAATACGTGCGTCTTTTTGAAGACGATACGTACGTCTTTTTGAAGACGACCGGAGGTCGCAACGTGGGACCATGAGAAAGACACGAAGCCAGAAGACACGGAACGAGGACGACACGCCGGTAGGTATGCGTATATTCGAAGAAGCACCCGCATCCCCGTCCGATTATCTCGCGATGGCACAAGCGCTCTCCGCCGCGCCCCAGGCCCCGCTCGCGCCCGCGCCCCCGCCGCCGCGCCCCGCTATGTCCGTGTCTACGACCGTTCGCTTGGGAGAGGTTAGCACATCCGCGCCGCGCACAGAGATACTCGCCGCGATTATTGAAGATCTTCCGTCTACAGAAACTAGTTCGATAGTACGTACCGTCGCGCCTGTAACAGACGTCGTACATAGGCCCGCACCTCGCGCTCCGTCGGTCCGCTCCGTTCGTTCAGCCCGGTCGACAGCTAGCGCGATAGCTAGGTTAAAACAAATTGAATATAACGCCGCGGAGGAACTAGCTGCAATTAGGAGGAAGCAATTGCAACTTGAAGAAGATCTTATTAAGAAGAAGTACGCTAGGGACGTCGCGCAACTGCAAGAAGAAACAGATAGGGAAAGTATTAACGAAGACGAGTTAGTTGAAAATAGGGAACGCGTTGATAGGTGGTTAGAGAACGTAGAGACTGTGCGGGGGGAGTCGCCTTACCGCCCGTCTCAGCCCGCGCCCCGCATCGAGACAGAGCAAGCCCTACCGAATAGGGAAACCGGTTACGACCACGCTGAAGATGCCCAGGGGAGGACGGTAGCGAATGAGGTTCAACCACGTCGAGTAGAAACGATACAGAGGGATAGTGGAGTCGTCGTAGAAATGAACCAGGTGGATCGTCGTGTACGGGTTACGTCGCCGTCGCGCGCCCAACGCCGCACTCTATCGCCTACACATAGATCGCCACATCGCCACGCGGATCGTAGATCACCGTCGCCGTATAGGGATGTAGGTGTACATAGGACGCCAACGCCACAGCGTAGGCTAGAGGGAGATAGGGATAGAGATAGGTCGCTTACTCCGCGAGGGAAAGAGAGGGGTATAGAGCGACTAGCGGAAGCTCTAGAGAATATGATTAGAGTCAGGCCCGCTGCCGCGAAGCAGACGCAGGACTTGCCTATTTTTAACGGTTCGGCCGCGGAATGGTTAGCCTTCAAAGCCGCGATGAAAGAATCCACGCGTTTATATGGATTCACAAATACGGAAAATATGGCAAGGTTAAGAAACTGTCTACGCGGTGAAGCTAGGGAGGTAGTATCGGCACTGCTGTTTACCGCGAAGGATCCAGCAGATATTATGCGAACATTAGAGCAGTGTTTCGGCCGCCCGGAAGTAATTATCGATCGAGCGTTAGAGGAACTGAAGCGCCTTCCGCGCCCGGGTCAAACCGCTCAGGAATTGCATTCGTTCGCGATCAAGTTACAAAATATAGTATGTATTTTACAGAACGTCGACGGCAAAGGGTATTTACAAAATCCAATGCTGACTAGGGAAGTAACTAGTAAACTAAGCCCTCACTTACGGTCGCGTTGGTGCGATTATGCGGAGCACTACGGAAGTGCAGACGAACCGGACATCGTTACACTGTCTAGGTTCATGATGAGAGAGGCTGATCGTGCGTTGAGTCATGCCTATACGTCCGTAGCGCCGACTAAGGAATCGCCCGTAGGACGAGAGGCGCCGCCGTCGAAACGAGTTGTATTACCACGCCGCGTAGAGAATAGGGCCCGCGACGTAAAGACATTCACCGCCCAGGAGGACACCGGTAGTGCCTCTTGTATGTGTTGCGGGGGTGAACACGTGATCGCCAAGTGTAGAAAGTTAGCGCAAATGGGTGTGGACGACCGGTGGAATTGGGTAAAGGAAGAAGGGGTGTGTTTTCTGTGTTTAAATAGTAAACACCGACGGTTTAGATGTAAAGCCAAGAAATGCGGCGTCGACGGCTGCAACGCCCCCCACCATGCCCTCCTTCACACCCGCAAGACCCACGCACCTGAGACATCGGCAAAACCGGATGAGACCGTGCTCGTCGCGTCTAACGTTGGTAGTAATGCGTCCGTATTATTGAAAGTGTGTCCCATTACGTTACGTGGACCACGCGGTAGGGAAATAGATACGTATGCGTTGCTTGACGAAGGCTCGACTATTTCGTTGATTGACGACGACTTAGCGCGCGAGTTAGGAGCGGAAGGACCGGTAAAGCCGCTGAATATTAGAGGCGTAAATAATAGCCAGCGCGAGGCCGATAGCAGGCTAGTTAACATAGGCATACGTGGCAAGACGCGCAGTGAGATGTATAGGATAAATGCGCGGACAATTGCAAATTTAAAGATAGGTTCGCAATCCGTAAGTAAGGAGTGTTTACGTTTAAAACACTTACGCGACCTACCGAGTTCGGTTTGTTATGACGACGCAAAACCGAGATTATTATTAGGCGCCGACAACTGGCATTTAATAATCACCCGTAATTTAAGGATAGGACGTCGAAGGCAGCCCGTAGCTGCACGAACGTTGCTAGGGTGGGCTATTCAGGGAACCGTGCCGCGATCAACGTGTAGGGAAGACGGCGAGACCGTGTTACACGTCGGACGGTTAGATGAGGACGTCCAGGCGCTCGTCAGTCCGGATAGGAACGTTTTACGACTGCCGAGACGCTACGCTCCCACGGGGGGAGTAATAGGGAACCCACCGCGCGACGATAAGGCGTACACGCATCGCGACGGTAGGGACAGACCTACGATCGAAACGGCCAAGGCGAAAGTTGCCCCTATAAAGGCACAAAGTATACCGCGTTTAGAGTTGCAGGCGAATTTGATAGGCGCGCGACTCGCGGAATTCGTGCAGGGCGAGCACAGAGTGGTAGCCGATAGGGTAGTGTATTGGACAGACTCCACTACGGCGCTCCACTGGATACAGAACGATACGGCGCGTTACACTCCATACGTGGCTCATAGGTTAGGGGAGATAGCAGAGAAGACATCACCCGAGCAATGGTTGTGGATACCGACCGCAGACAACATCGCGGATCAAGCGACGCGTGTGAATTATATGAATAAAGAAGAGAACAACAGATGGTTCACGGGACCGGCATTCCTGTACGAGGACGAAGACAGATGGTCTCGTCGTCAGGAAGAGAGGGCAGGCGATGATGATGAGGAGCTGGAGGAAGTCGTGGCGTACCAGAGCGACACCAAGGACGCTCCACACCTGCCGGACATAGAGAGATTCTCTTCCTACGAGAGATTAATAAGGGCCACTGCGCGGATACTACAGTTCGTCGATGCCATAAGAGGAAGGGCGCACGGACTGACGTTGCAGCACATCCAGAGAGCAGAGCGGATGTGGATAGAACGCAGTCAGCAAGAAAGCTTCACTGAAGACAGCAGTCGACTGCAGCGAGGAAAGAACCTGGCAACCGGCAGCGCGTTGAGGAAGCTCGACCCCATATTGGAAGATGGCATATTACGAGCTAGAGGACGAATCGACGCAGCCGATGTAGACAGCCAAATGAAGAGGCCCATCATACTGAACGGACGCCACCAATTTGTAAAGCTGCTTGTGGAAAAGGCGCATCAGGAGGCAAGCCACGCCAACAGGGAGCGGGTAGTAAACGACCTACGCACGAGATATCATATCCTTCGATTACGACCAACCGTAAGAGAAGCGGAGCGGAGATGTCTGCGGTGCAGGGTACGCAAGGCGACACCACGGCCAGCGGTTATCGGAGATCTACCACCTGAACGATTAGGGGCATTCGCGCGACCATTCACCTACACCGGAATCGACTATTTCGGACCTATAACGGTTACGATAGGACGTAGGCATGAAAACGGTGGGTGGCGTTATTCACCTGTTTAACGACGCGCGCGGTGCATTTAGAAATAGTTTATTCCCTAACGACGGATTCGGCGGTATCGGCATTGCGGCGCATGGCGGCTAGGCGTGGGTGGCCACGGGTCATCTACTCTGACAACGGAACAAATTTCCATGGGACGGACACCGAACTACGACGGGCAATGGAGGAGTGGGCACCCCTGCTGAAGGACTACGCGTTGACTCGGCGGACAGACTGGAAGTTCATCGCGCCGGGCGCGCCGAACCAGGGAGGCGCATGGGAGCGTCTCGTGCGCTCAGTGAAGACCGCGCTCGAAGCCACTCTACACCAGAAGAGCCCGCGGGAGGAGATGTTGGTGACGCTCCTCACAGAAGCCGAGAACACGGTGAACTCTCGACCGTTGACACACGTACCGGTCGACATCGACGAGGAAGAGGCGCTGACACCCAACCACTTCCTGCTGCTGGGACCGTCGAGCCTTCCAGTAACCGCGCCGTGCACGCCTAGTGATCGTCGGGCGTGGAGAGCGGCGCAAGGACTTGCCGACGAGTACTGGAAGCGCTGGATGAAGGAGTACCTGCCGACGCTGATTGCGCGCGGAGACTCGCGGGATGTGCAGCAGCGACAGCTACAAGAAGGGGACCTCGTCGTGGTAGCAGACGGTAGCGGTAGGTAGGTAACACGGACCAGACGGCGTGGTGCGCAACGTGGAGGTGCGGACCAGGGGCGGATTGCTGCGGCGGCCGGTCAGGAAGGTCGCCGTCCTCCCGAAAGAAGATGGGGCTCGCGAGCTACGCCGGGGGGAGGATGTTGAGGACAACTAGAGACCCGCCGCCCCGTCGCCCCTTCGTACCCCGCTACGCCCCGCGCACCCCGC
This sequence comes from Parnassius glacialis, assembly GCA_033319125.1. Lineage (NCBI taxonomy): Eukaryota > Metazoa > Arthropoda > Insecta > Lepidoptera > Papilionidae > Parnassius > Parnassius glacialis. The sequence continues at coordinate 29,618,155 of JAVANC010000022.1, read as the reverse complement.
ACACCGGCGCTGATCCAGTGAGGTCGGCGACCAATCAGCGCGCGTGCGGCTTCATTATCGTCGCACGGCACTACTCACAGACTGAGACACCTTCTTGCGAGATATAAGAAGGGCGTCTCGGTCTGTGAGCTGTTCATTTCACTTCGGAAGCGGCACTCGAGAAGACTCCAAAGAAGACTCAAGACAACAGATCAAGACTCCACAACTGAATACCTCTCTCTGTACATATTAGATAGTTTATTTTAATAGTGCCGAATATTGTAAATAGTGTAATACAGTATAGTAAAAAGTACCATCTTTTCTTCGAGCAATCCCCTAGTATAGCTAACCTCAGATCAGTCAGTCATTAATCAGTCATAAATAAATATACAGTCCACTTTCATCCATTATAGCTATGTTTCATGAAATTAGGAAACACACCAGATTCGACGCTTGTATTAAATATAGTGGCTAGATAAGGTGCTATGATATCTATTATAGATAAAATAACTTTAACGAAAATCCCCCATAAGTCTGCCGTTTTCTTAACATCAATATTTTTGAAAAATTTAACGATATCTTTTGGCAGTACTCTATAGAATTTAAAAGTATTTGAACAAGCATTTACATTTTGTTTAAGCAATGATTCGGTGACAGTAGGAGAAGAATTTAATGATTTAGTTGTAAAAAAGGAACATCAGTAAAATGCTTCTCAAAAGCCATAGCAACTTCTTGATCAGATCGAGTTAAATTATTGTTAATATTCGATTGAAAATCCCAGGTTGCGCGGTTTGACCTTGCCCGTTTCACTATTTATTATTTTCCATGTCATTTTAATTTTGTTAGATGCAGTTTTAATTTTGTTACTTAAATGTAATGCCTTAGCTGTGGAGCACAAATTTTTATATCTTTTAGAATATGTTTTTACATAATCTTCAAAAATATAACACTACTATTATATGATCTTTCCTTAAAAAGCTCATATAACTTTCGCCTAATTTTATAAATTCCTACTGTCACCCATTCATTAAATGATTTGCGACTGTTAAAAGAGAAAGTTCTAGAAGTAAATATCCTACTAAATTCACAAGTTAAAATTTTAAGTAACGTACCATACAAATAATTAGCACTACTTTTCAATAAAAGTGATGGAAGTCTTTTTATTATATTACTTCTAAACCTCTTCAAGCGATGTTCATTTATTGGAACAAACACAACTTTCTTATTTTTCTGTTTCTTGTGTATGTAAGGCAATGATACCAACTGTCCACAGTGATCTGAACTTAAATTTTGAATAATTGATTTATGCAAGGGCTTAACATCTGTAGAAATATTATCTATACAGGTCGCACTAGGCCCAGCAATACATGTTGGTTCTAAGAATAAATTAACAATTAAAGCCATGCTGCAGCTATATTAGCAGTATAGTTGAAGCACGAATGGCTCACCTCGACCGGGGAAGGACCACGCTTTCACAGAATGCCAGCGTAAAATAGCAGCTTGACGCTGTAGAATTTCGAATGGTGAGTGTAGAGAACTGGAGACCCTTTTTACTGGAATCGAGGCATTCCATCTTAGTTCTAACGGGTGACGACGCATCTGCATTTTGATTCGCAAATGAGGATAGATGTAGATGTCTATGGGCCACAGCAACTTACCATCAGGTCGACTGTGTGCTCGTTTGTTACCTTATCCTATAAAAAAATATAAGTATATATCTATGATATTTTTTATAGGATAACGATGACAAACGAGCGAACAGTCCACCTGATGGTAAGTGGTCGCTGCGGCCCATATTCATCTATGTACATCTATCCTCGACTATGAACCAAAATGTAAATGCGTTGTCACCCGTTAGGACTAAGATGGTATGCCTCGTTTCCAGTAAAAACGGTCTCCGGTTCTCTACACTCACCATACAAAACACAGCGGCGTTAAGTACCTATTTTACGCTGGTATTCTGTGAGAGCGTGATCCCTCCCCGGTCGAGCCGACCCATTCGTGCTACAACTATACTATCAATATAGCTGCAGAATAGCTCTACCACGTATAAAAATAAACACTTTCTTAGAAATATCAGGAAGGCTAGGCAGTTAGAAGGGTGGATGTTGACAAGTTGGCTAATATTTATGTATTTCTACTGTAAGGAACAAATCTATGTATAACGTAATTTAATATAAAAACATGCGTGAGTGTGTGTGGAACACTCGGTTTGAACGAAGTTCCAATTATTATATTATTGATAAACAAATACCAAGAAATAAATTACTAGCGTCTATTAAAATGAAGCGTCATTTAAAATAATATTACTTTCATGGCAAGATAAGAAAAAGTGCGAGCAAGATGGATTATTCCACTCACTCGCACTATAGAAAGGGGGTCGTGACGGAAAAGTCTTACACTTTTTCTCGCCTAGCCCCCATCCGTCAAATTTATACCATGCGATAAGGAACTTTTCATAAAACGATATATTAAAACATATTCAAGGTTGACTGCTGACCAACCAACATATTTAAATCCAACCTGGAACAAAGTAACTGATCTTCCACATCGTTCTAATAGATACAGTCAACTAAAACAAAAAGCAATATAAATCACTTCAACGTTTTATAACAATGCGTTGGACGTTGTTATGAAAGATTATAATTGGTTTGGTCTATTCATAATGAGCGGTAAACAGCACGTAATTAATGAGAGTCGTGATGAGATAGTTGCTAAACGGACGTCTACCCACTAGCCGTAGGATAGCGTGAGTGCATCCGATTTCCATTGTGTCGAATAAAAAATTAAAACGGCCTTGAAATAAAACTAATCAACGCGATGAATTGGAGACGGGCTATTGATAGCGGGAGATCTCCCCCTTTCCTTCCACCCGCCATAGGTCAATAGGATTCGATTTTTTTATATATTATGTACTATACGTATGACCTTCGCTCAAGCGCAAGCAATAAGTTGACCAAGTTTTACCGCAATCTGATGCACAATAAGGTAACGCATAAAATACGAACAAGTGAACATTAATTTTCATATATTAGATTAAAACTTAAAATCAAACCAAGTTAATCGAAAATATAGAAATATCTGTTATGTATGTGAAATTTCTATTTCTTTTCTGTTTACGTTCAAAGCTAAAATGACGTACATTTTAAACTCTACCCGCAAAATTGATTACTAGCCGACTTCAAAAATAAAAAGGTGCTCAATTCAACTATATTTTTGTAAGTGATGCGATAATTTCGCCAATTATAAACCAATTTATTAAATAAAGAAGGTTATTATAAGTCGACTTATTAATATCATTATGATTATTTTTAAATAAGTAGGCTTTACCTGATGGGTTGTTCTTATTAAATTGGAAGAAAAAGAAGCGTTGCAAAAAAAGCTTGTGATATTGCCTAAAAAGGTACCCACCGATTTCAAAAAACTAAACCACAAAATTATTATCAGGTCATTTACACAGCACATTACAGCGTTTGAAGCTGGTGCCAAAGTGTAACAAAAAAATCAAAACAATATAAGAAACCCGCATTGTTTTTTATATTGTTTTGATTTTTTTTTATTGACAAAATGATGATAAATTAATTAATACATTTATTATGTTATAATTTTAATTTGTATTATTATTATAATTATTTAATTTTTATTATTATACTTAATACGTTTTATAAATTAATAACTCCATCGACTTCATTGTATCATTTTTGAAATAATCTTATACATTAATCATAATAGTAAAATGCAGATATATCTCATGGGCTACACCAACCTTTGACGGCTCCGTGGCGCAGTGACTTAGCAATGAGTTGCGGCGTTGTGGGCATCGGGTCCGAATAACGCACGGAAGAAGTATTTGTATGGCCTACAAATAATTGTTACGGGTCTGGATGTTCGTCCTCTTGAAATTCGTGTATATAAGTTGCCTCTACGATACAGAAGAAACTCCTAGCGTGGTGCTAATGTTTTATTTATTAAAAAAATTAAACAAATATTAAAAACCTCATGGCCTACAGTAGATGGTGGTATAGCATCGTATATATTCATCTAATGATGATGAAGAAGAAATTAATGAAATGTGATAGTAGTTTTATCAGTGGAGCTTAAAAGTTGTTGATAGGTATAGATATCTGTGAGCCTCAGTATCCACTTACCATCAGGTGAACTGTCTGCTCGTTTTTCATCCTTACTTTTATAAAAAAACTTAATAACACTGTTCAATTTCCTGTTAGCAAAAAAAAATCTGTTGTACTATGAATGAATCGTGCCTATGAATGATGACCCATTGAATTTATTTTTTAACTCGCGTCAAATATAAAGGTGTGGTAACAGAAATGTACAGTCATCAACATAACAGAGTTGAGGAGTTTGACATTTCATATTTGTACTTATTAGCATACTGGCCAGTGGTTTGGACGCACCTTTGTTGATGATTTAAATTTTTGAACAGCCTTTCACTGTTCACTTTTGTCCATGCCTGTCATGGTAATATTTTGATTTTAAATAGTACTACACAATATCTGGCACCCTCGTAGCATAGAAATTGCAGTGGGTTTGAATAAGAGCCAAAACAACATCGTAAAATACTAGTTTTATAGTTTCGATGTATTGAGATTATACAATTATAGTAGTACATATATATGTACATAAATATGTACCTAGGTTACATATTTATGTTCTTTGCTAAAAAAACGTTTAATTTCCTAGATAAAAAGGTTTCGCTCGGAAATTAACAATGTCGTTGGTGCTCGATCGAAATTGGTATTTTTGCCAAGTCTCGATTTATGACGAGTGCTGCATCATTTTGTTGCTGTCACAATTCTTTTTAAATTGTCTGGATTACTTAAAAACATTGCCTAAAATGTCAAATAGATCGTTACTTATTAAACCTATGCAATAATAATTACTGTTTTAATGGTTTATGAACGAACAAGTCAGATTCTCATAAACAATAAAGAGATTGACAAAAAAAATTGATCTGCGGATAAGTTTTTTGGAGCTGTCGGTTTTTAGGTGGAAAGTGTATGACAGCAGTGCAATGTGATTTAATATTGTATGGACGTAATTTAAAATCATTACGTGTTACAAAAAAGTATGTATGATGTTCGAAATTATAAAAAAATAATATGTCTTCCCACTAGCATAAATTAAATATGTGAGTTAAACGCAATTCCATTAACCCATGAATGGACGAACGGTGCGGCGGCGGCTTGGATAGGTGTGATTAGAATGAACCTGCGCGTGGGCAGGCGGCCTGTCATCGTGAGGGGGTCATTGTGTACGTCGCGAAGAGATATGCATGCGATAGAAAGGTCAAAAGGAATATCTATTGAGTGTCGGTAGCTTAGGTCGCTTTTATTCTATCTATAATGGTATACTCTCTTTCTTCAGTTTGTTAGTTTTTTATACGTGGTAGAGCCATGCTGCAGCTATATTATGGTTGAAGCGCGAATGGGTCGGCTCGACCGGGAAAGGACCACGCTCTCACAGAATGCCAGCGTCAAATAGAAGCTTAACGCTGCTGTGTTTCGTATGGTGAGTGTAGAGAACCGGAGACCCTTTTTACTGGAAACGAGGCATTCCATCTTAGTCCTCACGGGTGACAACGCATCTGCATTTTGATTCGTAGTCGAAGATAGATGTAGATGTCTATGGGTCACAGCACACTTACCATCAGGTGGACTGTGTGCTCGTTTGTCACCCTTATCCTATAAAAAAAAAGTTTGAATGCACATAATATGGACCTGTCGTTCTCTACTTGAGTAATTTTAAATCTATATTTTACAAAAGAAAGCTTGCTTGGTTAACTAATTGTTGTTTGTAAGTTACTTGCCTACGTGCAGCAATATACGGTATAAAGGCCGATGTTTAGAAGAAGAAACCCCAATTTTCCAGAACATAAATAATAATAACCGCCAGACCGAGTTTCACAGGATGATAGGGCCCGAGTGCATGCGCTAGCATTAAGATAGTGTACTCTCTGTTCCCTCACTCTCATAGTCCGATGGGACGGTTATCAGACACGACCGGAGAGATATCACGCGCAGAACCAACGGCTTAAGTACCTTCCAAGGCACGGAGGAGGAACGCCGCCAACTTCCTGAATCTCAACTGATAATGAGAATTTCTAGACAGAAAAACCGATAACTTCTTTTGGTCCGACCTGGGTTTCGAACCCAGGATCTCATGATCAGCAACTTTTGTTTTTCAACGTTTTACCACCACTACACCAACGAGGTAGTTGGCATATATTAGCTTTAACAACAGATATATATATATATATAAACACCTACTTACTGCGGCCCTAAGCAAGCAGTACGGTACAGAGACTTTCGCAAGCCACGGTTCTACTTAACAAGCAACCATCGAGTTTTACCAATCTTATTCACTTTTTTAACATAGTTGAGGATCGGCGACTACTTTCTCGCGCAGTAATTCGGCCATTTGGTGCTAAATCTTTTAGGGTTAACAACCCATGTACTGTATGAAATCTACAATCCTAAAATAAATGTGATAATAGAAGTTACAAGAGAAGCCATTTACACACACGTTTTTAAAGATACTCAATTAATGCTTCACGAGATTTGAAACAATTTTATCGGTTTGTCGGGAAGGGACGGCCTAGACGATGGTTTAACGACCCAATTGGCGATATATTGAAAATGGGCCATGTTAAGAGTACCCATAACCGACGAGCATGTATGCGTAGATAGTATATGGATATAAAGGAGGCGAGAGAGGTGTGTCAGGATTGTGCCAAATGGAAGTCCGTAGTCTCTACCTACCCCTCTGGGTGACAGGCGTGAGTGTTTATAGTATATGTATATTTTGTATGTATTGTCATTATAGTGAATTAGCGGGTATTATAATTGACTAATTAATGAAAATCCTTCAAATCACATAGCATGACATTTAAAAGGGTATGTAAAGACAAAACCTTTACCGATCTTCGTGTTCACGTGTCATGTCTTGTCTAACAATTCCTGAGCCCAAAGAGTAAGATTTGCATTGAATGGATGCGGGCTGGACACACAAGTATCGGCGGTCTGTCATTAACGGACGCGCGCAATCTGTCGCCGCTCCACCCTGCCCTGGCCCGGAGTCAAATTATTGTGTTTGTAACTCGTGGTCGGAGCGTTCGCGCTTGCGACACGCGTCATGCTTCGCAAATGATGTCATGTCACACTTAATTTTGTCTCTAAGTGTACAACTGTACAATTTGTTTTTTTTTGTAATATACTTTTATTGAAAAAAAAAACTATTTTTACAGATTTAATCGTTTTATTCAATGTGTAGTGTTCGTGTAAATATAAGAAAACGCAAAATACTTTTATTTACTATGTTTTTCGACCATTCTGTTGTCTACTGTCTATTATTGTCTGCTTAGTGTCATTCACAGTTAAAATTCTTAAACAGTACAAATTTTAAAATTGTGAAATAATTAGTACTTTTGGATTCCATGTAGTATAGTAGTGACCATGTAACGGTGGTGTAAGATCCGTTTTCCTATATCATCCTGTGGGTGCCATAAAAGCGACATAGGGAAACAAACCAGAATATGGGCAGCAAGTTTTTCCTAATAACATTCAAAAATACACTGCGGTTGCCACCCGCCTGCCGAGTGTGGCAACTATGGCAAATATTCACCTTATAAGGCAAGCTATGAGGAGGCCCATATCGAACAGTGGACTTTTAATAGGCTGTAGCGGTAATACCAGTAGGTACGTAATAAAACTTAGTACTCTTTGGTATAATTCACATTGGGTAAAATATAGGGACGAATGAGTGCTTTTCTTAGCAGGCATTCACCTGTAAATGATTTCTTATTCTATAAAGTCTATATGTACGAGTATTTTAAATTGTTTTATAAAACAAAGAAAATACCATAAGTTCAGGATTAAAAATAATATTTTTTTATATAAACTCAAAGTAACTGACACCACTTGGTCAGGTAGTACATATTCGCTTACGTGTGAAGGCCCACCGATGAAACTACACGGTCAACAGAAAAAGCAGTATTAAAAAGCTCTTTGTGCGTCGCCCTTTGTCCACGACGTTTTTTTATCATCTACCCTCATTTCTGGTTTTTTGCAATAAAAACCCCGGTTTTATGAAATCTCAAAGGAAACGATGCGAATAATTCCTCGTTTCATGTTTCTCAGTTTTTTATAGTCTCGATTTCTTAACGCCCACATGCATTTTCTGTCTCTATCGATCTGATCTCCTTTTGATAGACCTTTACTATGATGGACCCCGGGTCTTCATTGTGTCCACTATTTTGAAGCTATTTTTTCGTCTCAAATATATTTTATTGAATACAACCTTTCCGAAAGATTATAATTAAGAAAGAGTTGATGGATTACTACAGGTAAAAATTTACTATGAAGTTAACAATAACGTATAACAATAAACTTTTTTTATTTTGTTATAAGAAGGATTAAATGATTAAAAACTGTAATTTTTAAATTAAACAGGTACTCTACTTGTCTAAGCTGATTTCGCCATAGTTATATTATATTACTCTCGCTCTTTCTCTTTATCAGTCCTTAAAATCCAGTGTTGGATATCGGCTAAGTCCTGTAGGAATGTACGAAATGAAAGATTCTTGAAAGGTTTGACTATACTCACCACGATGGTCGAAGTAGAAGAGCGCAACTCGCATACCTATGCACTGGTAATGCTCTTGCATTCTTTAGGATTTGAGTATCACCAGATTATTTATAAGTCACAGGGGTTCACCGCGTTCAGGTGAGGTACTTCCTGTACGAGTATAATATGAAGTTGATATAATTTTTATTAGATGTAAGAGTATGAGATATGATACGAACGGTCAAACAATCCAGCTGGAGCCTTACTTTCATTGCTTCTCTTATACTTTCACGTTTTTCGTAAACGCCAAACTCCTACTAGCCACCCTGATCACGACTGAAAAAACGTATCGCTTAAAGATACATAATAGATGATAAGTATGCTGGTATCCGGCGGTGCCGTATAAGCACCTCACAACGTAAATCTACCTGTCCTATACATAACTGCCTTTACGTTTTACGGAAATAACCGGTTAATTTTGTGTCAAAACCATTAAGTAATACCGGTTACCTTTAGGTTAAATAAAACCGGTTAATTTTTTTACCGGTAATTAAAGGCGTGATAAATTTACCGGTAATTAATAGAAATTAACCGCTCTTTTTAAACCTGTTCCGAGCCCTGATTGCATCACTTGCGATATAGATTTTCTGTAAGGCCTACCACATCTCATGAAATATATTTATAACGCAACGTAATACAAAGTGACTATAATTTTTATGTTAACAAAGTTAGCAAATAGGCCTGCTGATGTAAAGTAGATACTAGCCTAAAGACCTACATCCATCCTCGATTAATAAATGTAGTTGCATTGTCACTCCTTACGACTTAGTTGAAATGCACAGTTACCGGTAAAATAGGATTTCCGTTTCTCGTTTCTCAATATACAAAGTAAAAAAAATTGCATCGAAATCATACCACGTCAGGGCTCGTTTTCTGCCAAGGGTGTATTACATAGGAGGGTTCAGGGTTTCAGGTTGAAATATAAATAAGCCAGTATAATTATACGCTGTAAGGTTTTTCATCTCAGCGCTCAGGATTGTCAAAACAACTGTGACTTCCTCTGTCCGAAGTTAGTCGCAGACATTCTGTATTCTTTTCTATTCGCCTACCATCCGTTTAACTATAATTATCACCCCAAGATAATACTAAAAGGAACATAATTTCTTTTAGCTAACAGAAACACACCGTATATAATATATCTGCCTTACGAAACCACCGAGTTCATTTAAAATCTACTCAACTATGAGCCCTCAATATCATTAATATTTATTCTGCACTGTCTCTAAGTTACGACGCGGTCATCGGCGCGTTTACTTTTTTGCTGTTCTCGGTAGAAGATTAAATATAAACACGGTTTTTAATGACCCCTGCTCTGTCCTCGATATTATCTGTGACACATGTTGCGCAGACTAATGATATTAAGGACATCTCGTAACAAATAATTACCACATTTCATGATAATGGTTAAAATATTATGTGTCCCTTACAAAAAATAAAAAGAAACTAACATCGATTTATCAAGCTCTAATTGTCTTTTATCAATGGCCGCGGATTCCCTGCAAAATATTATATAAGGTCTATTTTATTTTGATCTAGCTTGAATATTTTATTCCATTTGCAAGGACAAGTGTAATTTTCTTATGTGTAGTCTCTATTGGCGTAAGAGAATCCACAACCTCATATTGACCTGAAGCATATGAAACAGGAGATGGGTATCAAGCAAGCACCTTCTTGAAAACAACTCCAAATTATTAAATACCAGCTAGTTACTGCCGCGGAAGAAATAACTGTGCAAATATTGTGTTAAAGCACGAGTTATATTGTTTAATTAGGAATTAGGAATGATAATACAATCATTGAATAAAAGTTGGTAAAAATTACCTTGCGTACATCCGCTCGATAAAATAAAATGCTATGTCTTATCTAGCACGAAATATCTTCAGGTGATGTAGATTCAGACAGGTGATGGGAAGATGCCTCGTCTAGAGGCGAAACTCGTGTCGTACGTCAGTAGTGTGTCTTTCCTAGTGTAGTGGTTTTGGGAGTAGTGGTGACAGGGATAGTGCACGCAATTGAGGGAGGGCGGGAGTTGCTCTTCAAACTAGGTAAGACACATCATTTTATTTTATCGAGCGGATGTACGCAATGTAATTTTTACCAACTTTAATATAATGGATTTCCGTAAAGTTACGCCCGATTCTTTTAATTACAATCATTGAAGTTTAATGATGTAATATAACTTTCAAATAAATTTGTCGGTAAGATACGCGCCCGCACGTAGAACTCTTCTTTCTAGTCTTCTTCTTTCTAGTCCGTTTTAGTAGGTATCGACCTCTTACCTATTTCTGCCGCCAAATAGTAGTGCCTTTCAAATTTCCTGAAGGGTTCAATTCCAGTATAAATACTGCTACTACGCATCTGTAAGTCTGTTTGTGTGAAGTTGACTGCAGGTGTCCATGGACTGCAGTACCCACTTACCATCAGGTGGCCGTACAAGATAACAACTATGATATACGTCTAAATAATTACATTGAAAACTTTACCCTCTTAATTTTTTTTTTACAGGATAAGGGTGACAAACGAGCACACAGTCCACCTGATGGTAAGTGGTTGCTGCGGCCCATAGACATCTATATCTATCCTCGTTTGCGGATCAAAATGCAGATGCGTTGTCACCCGTGAGGACTAAGATGGAATGCCTCATTTCCAGTAAAAAGGGCCTCCGGCCACCTGCACTCACCAAGCGAAACGCAGAGGTAAACCTCTACTTCACGCTGGTATTCTGTGAGGTCGTGGTACCACCCCGGTTCGAGCCGGCCCATCCGTGCGACAGCAAAAGCTGCCGCGTGGCTCTACCACTGTTAAAAATTAATAGAGAATTAAATTTTTAATAAATCAGCGACACATGTCGGTCTGGTATATGACAATTGGCAAAGATATGACTTAACAGACATACAAAAAAATCAAAACACTACTTCCTCCTTTTTTTAAAATTACTAAAAAATAAGACTAGCTGTAGTACCTTAGAGGCTAATACATCTAAAGGCTTTACACTGTGAACTATACCTTATATGAGCAACCCAGATTCGATCTCTGTTACTACTTTAAGTGCCGGTTTACCACGTGCTTGGCGGTGAAAAAAAGCATCGGGAGGAAACTTGTATGTAGAGAAATAAAATATTTCAAGGGCATGTGTGTGAAGTTCGGAATGTATAGACGCAGCAACATTACTTTTTAAGTCGTTAGAAAATAATGACATGTTACGACTATAGTAGTAGTAGTTTACTATAAGTTGTTGGTGCCGGTAGTCACCATCAGGTGAGCCACATGATCGTTTGCCCTCTTTTATATAAAAAAAAATCAATTTATTTTTTTATTTTTACGAACGACTTTTTTTATAAGATAAGGTTGACAAGCGAGCAAACAGTCCACATAGGTATCTACATCTATCATCGATGACGAATTGGGAGGACGACTCACTGGCCCAAGACGCAAAAGACAAAGCCGACCTTTTAGGCTCCCTTTTTGCGTCCAACTCGACTCTTGATTACGGGGGAAAACACCGCCGACCATCCCACGGTGTGAGTGCTCCATGCCGGATGTGCTGTTCTCACAGCGCTCGGTTCGCAAAGCACTTCTCTCCCTGGACATCCAGAAGTCGAGTGGGCCTGACGGAATCCCCCCAATTGTGCTGAGGACGTGTGCTCCGGAGTTGGCACCGGTTCTAACGCGTTTTTTCCGGTACTCCTACTCCCAAGGCGTAGTCCCGAATTCATGGAAGACAGCTTTTGTCCACCCGATCACTAAAAAAGGCGACCGCTCAGACCCGTCCAACTATAGACCTAACGCGATCACCTCCTTGTTCTCCAAAATAATGGAATTCATTATTAACTGCCAGCTTATCCGGTACCTTGAGGATCACCAGCTGATTAGTGACCGCCAATACGATTTTCGTCGGGTCGATCAGCTGGTGATCTTCTGGTCTACCAGACCCATAGATGGGCGGAGGCAGTAGAGTCCAAGGGGGAGGCGTTGGCCGTTATTCTGGACATTGCGAAGGCCTTCGATCGGGTTTAGCACAAAGCGCTTCTTTCGAAGCTCCCTTCCTATGGGCTTCCCGAGAAATTATGCAATTGGATCACCAGCTTCCTTGCAGATCGGAGCATCAAGGTCGTTGTAGACGCTACATGTTCTGACTACAAGCTTATTAACGCTGGTGTTCCACAAGGCTGTGTGCTATCACCAACGCTGTTTCTTCTGCATATCAATAATATGTTGCTAACTGGTAACATTCATTGCTATGCGGATGACAGCACTGGTGATGCTCTATACACCGGTCGTGCCAATATTTCTCGGGAAAACGTCGCCGAGTACCAGAACAAACTTGTGTCTGAAGTCGACTCTTTGCTGGACAAAGTCTCTGATTGGGGGCGACTAAATGTAGTCCAGTTTAATCCTCAGAAGACACAAGTTTGCGCGTTTACCGCTAAAAAGAACCCCTTTGTCGTATCTCCTCAGTTTCAAGGCACTCCCCTTCTTGCCTCAGCCAGTAACGGTATCCTCGGAGTCGACATATCGAGTGACGTGCAGTTTCGTGGTCACTTGGAAGAGAAGGCCAAATTGGCCTCTAAAAAGCTAGGCGTGCTCAGCAGAGCGGGACAGTATTTCATGCCGGCACACCGCCTGCAGCTTTACAAGGCGCAGGTTCGGCCTCACATGGAATCCTGTTCCCATCTCTGGGCAGGAGCTCCCCAGTGCCAGCTCCTTCCACTTGACCGCATCCAGCGCAGAGCGGCTCGAATCGTCGACGACCGAGCCCTTTCCAATCGGCTCGATTAATTGGCACTGCGAAGAGATGTTGCATCCCTTTGCATTTTCTTTCGCATCTACCATGGGGAGTGCTCTGAGGAATTGTTCGGATTAATCCCAGTCGCCAAATTTCACGAACGCACATCGCGGCAGAACTCCCGATACCATCCACACCATCTGGATGTTTGGCGGTCCACCACTGTGTGATTTAGAAGATGTTTCTTTCTCGCACGACTTCCTTGTGGAATCGATTACCATCAGCGATTTTTCCGGACCGATACGACTCAGGGACCTTCAAGAAAAAAGCGTACTCCTTTTTAAAAGGCCGGCAACGCATCTGCAATTCCCTTCCTAGTGTTGCAGTTGTTCATGGGCGGCGGTAGTCACTTACCATCAGGTGAGCCGCATGCTCGTTTGCCCCCTCTCCTATATAAAAAAAATTAAATACAGATGCGTTGTCACCCGTAAGGACTAAGATGGAATGCCTCGTTTCCAGTAATAAAAAGGGTCTCCGGTTCTCTACACTCACCATTCGAAACAGCAGCGTTAAACTGCTATTTTATGCTGGTATTCTGTGAAAACGTGGTCCTTCCCAGGTCGAGCCGACCCATTCGTGCTACAACTATACCAGTAATATAGCTGCAGCATGGCTCTACCACGTAACAATTGTTCTATTAAATAACATTCTATTTCAAATAAAATTGAATTCCGAATGGAAGAAATGTACGATGATACACTTTTCGACAGTTTCTTAAGTTCAGTGAATACGAATGACGACCATAACGGAATTTTTTGTTTAGTGGTAGTAACTTTATGCCCGATAAACATATTTTAGTTACAGATGTTCGCGTTCGCCGTTTGAACTTTTCTTGTCATTTATAATAAATCGGTTAAGTAACGGTAGACAAGAACAAGAAATTTTCCATTCTATTACAGCCTGTTAATTCTAACTTCTGATAATAAATTTACACAGTAGTTTGCCTCATAGGAGGAATTCGCCACAGTCTCCACGCTTGGAGGTGTGTTGGCAGCCTCTTTTTCTATCGCTGAGCAGTTAACATAGAAATTCTCCAATCCGTTTTATTGCAGCATATGAAAGTCCGCTGGTGAACAAAGATCTCCCCCATAGATTGCTTCATAGGAAAGATTTTGCCATACTTGTCACACTTGGAAAGCATGTTGTCAACTGCTTTTTTATAATTTTGAGGATTTATCGGGAAAATGCTGTTGTCGTGTCCCTTTTCAGTTTCCCGCTGCGGCCTATTACGATAGCCACGGGGTGATATAGGGATGGTGGGTATTCTTACACCGCCACTACACGGTGAAAATAAATTTTACCATTATAATATTTGTCTTTCACGACAGTGATATCACAAACTTTCATATTACATTTATATATTTTTTTTATTATTTAGTTTAAATTTAAAAAAAATAGCAAAATAGAAAACCTTTCAAATGCGTAAAAGCTATTTTTAGTTTTTTTTTTCTTTAGTACATGAATTTAACATAACACTAAAGGTTTTGTTTTGTTAAGGAATTAAAAATATAAATTCCATCACTTAACAAAAGATAATAATTTAAAATTAAAAATTTTGTACAGCCGACTTCAATATAAGCGACTTCAATATAGGTTATTTAAGAATAACTCAATAACCATTGGTCTGACCTTGATCAAATTCATATGGGACCACACGAGAACTATCAACTTTCATATAAAAAAGAATCATCTAAATCGGTTCGCCCAGTACAAAGTTATGAGGTAACACACATAAAAAAAAACATACACTCGAATTGAGTACCGTCTCCTTTTTGGAAGTCGGCAAAAAATAATGCATTTTATACGAAATATATATATATATATATTTACTAATTTTATTGTTTTTGGAAGCACCTTAGTCTTATACAAACAAAATCATAACACCATAGTCCCGCTAACTTTTGATATGTCAACCTTTTTTTTTTTTGTTGAATTTTTGTGTTCAACTTCGTCAAAACGTTGGTCATTTACTGTTGCCTTTTATAATTCCCAGGTAGTCTGTGATTTATGTATATTAATATTAAGTCTTTAACAGTATTTTTACTTTTTATACATTTATATTTTTATGCATTGTGCATTATTTATGTAAGAAGGTACTGCGGTCAACCACAGAAAACTAACAATAGAACAATAATTATTCAATTATAATATGTACTAAATAACTAAACCTAAAATTGACCGTAATGATGATTTTTACTTCTTAAATCATTATATTTATAAAAATCTATTTTATGTCTAAGTTTAGTAAAATAAAATGTTAAAACTATGTTATGTAATTTTATAACGTAAAAAATTTAGATCGTGTCAACCCCTGAGGACTAAGATAAAATGGCTTGTTACCAGTACGAAGGCTCTTCGTTTCTCTACACTCATCGCATGAAACACATCAGCATTAAGCCGCTATTCCACGCTGGTATCCTGTCAGAGTGTGTGGTTCTTCAAGCGATATTTTCACAAAGGTTGTCATAACCCACAACGGCCACACTCGTCAGGTGTATTTGTGATTGAAGTACAAGACACCTTCGTGTAAATTCATATTATGCTTTTATGTTAACTTTTACTTATATATTACTTAAAAACAGTTGTATAGCTATGTCTTCGTCAGTCAAAAAACATAGAATACAATTCAATCGGTCGTTCAGAAACAAAAAAATAGCGGCTGCAGTGTTTCAATTTCGAAAGCAACGGTCGAACAACTTCATTCCTCGCTACGGGAGGTTTGTAGAACATGAAGGGTTAAAGATTTACATCAGAACCGGATTAGTTATAGTAATTGCGGTACAACAATAGGCAAAATCGTCTGCAAGAAACGTGGGCGCGGGAACTTAACCCGTTGAATAAAACAATGCTAACCTGATACCTTCAATGTTGATACTCGCGATCCATAAGTTAGTCTAGCTAAATCATTGCTTTTCAATAACTTAGGTGTCGACGATTTTCTATGTTCAAATATTTGACCAAGTAAATAAATTGATACAAGTTATTGGTAAAAGTATATAGATTTGGTCCGGCACTGAACTTTTATTAGGCTTGTGCCAAGTTTTTTTTAAATATAAAATAAGGGTGACAAACGAGCACACAGTCCACCTGATGGTAAGTGGATGCTGTGGCCCATAGACATCTACATTTATTCTCAATTAAGAATCAAAATGCAGATGCGTTTTCATTCCTGAGGACTAATATGGGATGCCTCGTTTCCAGTAAAAAAGACCTCCGGTTCGTATGGTGCGTGCTGCTATTTTACGCTGGTATTCTGTGAGATTGTAGTCCTACCCCGGTCGAGCTGAACGTGGCTCTACCACGTAATATACACTTTTATTTCATTTTCAACTAAAGAACATTTGAACCTTTCATTAGGAATTCCTTCTGTAACGTAAAGGGTTTTTAAAATATAGGAACAAATTATACCCTATATAAATATACAAATACCTAACTCGCAAATACATTTGCATGGTAGGTATTTGTATGTAAATTTACATGGTAGAGCCACGCTGCAGCTATATTATTGTGTAGCAAGAATTGGTTGGTTCGACTGGGGCTGGACCATACATTCTCAGAATACCAGCGTTAAATAGCAGCTCACTACTGTGTTTCCTATTGTGAGTGTAGAAAACCGGTGACGCTTTTTACTGGAAATAAGTAATTTCATCTTATTCCTCGGGTGCGACTACGCATTTGCTTTTTGATTCTTAAGCGAGAATAGATTAAAATATCTATGAGCTACAGCATCCACTTACAACGAGATGCACTGTGTGTTCGTTTATCACCCATATTCTATAAAAAAAATCTCGTTTTCCATTCTTAACTTAATAGCTATTCAATAATCTTACTTTAGATTATTTCACGTACCACTCTTTCTAAATATAACGTTTACAATATTAAGATAAGTATCGCGCGAGACAGGGATCCACACGTGGTTGCCAGAGGCGCACATGTGACGTCGCAGGCGAGCCGATGGTCACATGTGATGTCCACAATGATACATGTACGTCCACATATACATATATACATTTCAGTTTATTTTTGTTCAATAGTAAGATTACAATGTACAACCACTAACAGAACATCATGAGAATCGTTCAGGAAAAATGTAAAACACACAGTATTGCTCGGATTAGTATAAAAATTAAAGATAACATACTTTTGTGTACTTTGTCAAACCAATACGATATCTCCGTGGCGCAGTGGTTTAGCAGTTAGTTGCAACGCTAAGGGCCGCGTATGGCCTACAAATAATTGTTCCAGGTCTGAATGTTTGTCTTTGTGAAATTTATGTATGTAAACTGCAACATGCTACAGGAGAAAATCCGAGTCTGGACGTAACGTTTCTTTAAAAAATATATTGAAAGGCGTAATTTATAATTTTATTTGTATATATTAATAATTTAAATAATATTTTCGTTATTTGGTTACAATATATATTTTATTAATATCGTTTTAAATTTTTCTAGGTTGGTAGTTATTTTATGGATGTGATCAATATTTTTTTTCTTACTTAACTCAGTTAAATATTTTTCTAACTTTTTTCTGTAACTCATTTCGTTGAAAGAGATCCACAAAATTTCGAACGATTGTCAATTTATACACTAATCTATTTACTGTGTACAATCTAATGACTTTATTAATTTAGGTATTCAAAATTGCTTATATGAGTAATACACAAGTAATGTCTAAATATTTTTATAAAATATTAATACTTTTGTATAGATTTTCAAATGCCGGTTGAAAATTCATTTTTTTAAACCTTCAAGCGGTATATTTTTTACATAAGCTAGTTACCTTGCTTATTAAAAATATATATGTACTTTTTAATACGAGTGTCCTCGGTCTGTTGGACGATACGTTTTATGGCTTCTGACCAGATGTATCACTCGCTAAAAGTAATTTTTGATTCATATAACGTATGCAACGTATATTACTCTTTATTAATTAACTACTTCATCGATAAAGTTGAGTGAATTCTTTATTGAGTAACAGTAAATTATTACCGCTACCGTTACCGTTGCAGCCTATTAAAGTCCACTGATGAATGCAACCTAGGTTCATTCAGGTTCATAGGTTGCCTCATAGGGGGACATTTGGCATAATTGCCACACTTGGCAAGTATGTTGGCAACCGCAGTTTTTTATTTTTAGTCGTTATTAGGGAAACACTGCTGCCTATCTACGACACAACCACAAAACATTACGACACCCACTAGAAGAAGGGGTAGTGAATATTCTTACACCTCCACTACACGGTAAACAGTAAATTATTAATCTCATTCATTTAATAGATATTTAACGTTGCTTAAAAACACATGCTCATAAAGGAAAATGTAAAAAAATTAAACAACATATATAAAAAAAACAGATTTCGATTTAGGATACTGATTATTTTTGAAAAATGTAGTTATACATATTTTTAATAATTTTACTCGTCCAATTATGTATATATTTTGAATTATTCGTAATCACGTACATCGATATAATATATGTACTACCTACGCACATATAACTCAATGATCACATATACTATAGAACTAAAGGTTTGAAATTATTTACGTTTTTGATGCATCAACATTGTTAAAATAGAAAAATTAATGCCATTCGAATACAAGTTTCATAGAATTCAAGCCAATATATACTCGTAGGTTAAACTGTAAAGTTATGAAAAAAATACTAAGTATTTTATTGTTTATTTAAATATGAAAATATTCTTATAACTGTTGTTATTTTGCCCAAATAGTCCTAAAAAATAAAAATTTCGACATTCGAAACTTTTCCCGGCTAAAGTCCACCTCCGTCATCCAATGCAACAAACAAAAAATCACGGTGAAATACCGCTAGACGCCGCATCTGGATGTCGTTGCGCTCTCACCGTTACGTAGCTGCGCTGTGATCCGCCGCGGCAAAAAAACGTGTGGGCGTAGGAGTGATCCAGCTTTGTTCTGGTGAAATTATACGGTCGCGTGACTGTGCTAGAGAAATAGTGCGGAATCGCCATTGAATGTCTCTAGAAAGAACATTGAACATTGGCGAAGAAAAACAAATGACAGTGCAAAAAAAGTAATTCCGCCAACTTGCTTATATTAAATATTGTACTGATTTCGTTTCAATTATTATTTATGGCTGTGTTATATTGTATTATTCTACAAATAAATAAAGCTTGAAATATGTGAATTTCCAGATTTTCCGCCTTAAAAAAATAAAATGTGGGGCCACAACCATAGCTTATGATTTGGTAATCAAACTTTCGACACTAAATAAATTTAATCATTAACATTTAAGACTTAAACATTAAGTTAAGAGAATTTATACGGAATTATTAAAATATCAAGGTTTAAGAAAAAAAATACCCATTTCAACTTTTTGAGTTAGTAAAAAATATTATTTTTATTTTGTAGTTATTATGGAAACATCTCTATAATTGAACATCCTATACAGCACAGGATAAGCAAGCGATAAAACAAATATCCGCCGGTTATAAGGGTCAAAAACCATATTGCGCAAAGTTGGCCCGACCCAGATGAGACGCGGTTTACATTTTTTGTCTACCACCGAGGCTATTTTTAACCACTGTTATGGTCTACGGTACCGCAAGACTGTGCCATAAGAGACTAGGGTCAAAGCGTGAAAGTTTCGAGTTTATGAAATTACTTCATTTCGTTGTAAACATTTTCAATGCATTATTTAGACTCAACTTACTTTTTATTGCTTAATAATGAGAATTATTATTTGACTATATATAATTTGTACTGTAATTACTTACCTACCTCGTACCTACTTCTTTTCCTTATTCAAACAGAAATTTAATGCTACAATTTAAATAACGTTCTTAGGGAAAGTTTAGAGTAACTCTTTTTTATATAGGATAAGGGTGACAAACAAACACACAGTCCACCTGATGGTAAGTGGTTGCTGTGGCGCATAGATCTACATCTATCCTCGATTACGAATCAAAATGTAGATGCGTTGTCACCCGTGAGGACTAAGTCGGAATGCCTCGTTAACAGTAGAAAGGGTCTCCGGTTCTCTCCACTCACCATACGAAACACAGCAGCGTTGAGCTGTTATTTTACGCTGGTATTCTGTGAGAGCGTGGTCCCTCTCCAGTTGAGCCAACCAATTCGTGCTACAACTACACCAATAATATAGCTGCAGCATGGCTCTACCACGTAAAAAACTACGCAACTCTACGTTGTTTATTTTTCTTAATCGTGACTTCTGTACTAGGGTACTTCGATAATCGTTACAATTTGTCTAATGAAATTCACTTGCGTTCTCCGAACTTACTATGTTGTTGGAATAATGCCTTTTTATAGATAGAGCGCAGTGTATCATAAATATAATATTTTAATACAATGAAATGAATTTTACAAGAATTACAGTACATTGTTTTAAATTTATCATGCGGTAAAATTGTTGTAAAAACTTTTAAAATGATATATAGGTATTTGTAACTGATGAAGTTGTTTCTTAATAGAGGCAATAAAAGTAAACAAACATAGAACAGCTTTTCCCGTAAAAACATAAGCTTCCTTTATCACTTCGAGACGCCGACGCGACAAAAATCAGTCCGTTTATTTTGGCACCAAATGTTCCGTTAGGGTACGTTTGCACCTTGCGACTGCAAATAACCTGCGACCTATTTATCCGGCCACGAAAAAAATCACCACCAACAACTGTTACTTATGGAAAGGACTGAAAGGTGTAATGCGCGATTTTAAGCATTATGTTTAACGAGATAAAGGACATTAAGCAACTTACAAACAGACAGATAACATTTTGTAAGTATAACCACATGTGGGAACAACCTTAGTGCTTTTTTGTGGTCGGTGGTCTTGAGTTTAGTTTTCGGCGGATGTTTGGTCGCTTTGCAGTATTAATTAATTTGTGATGTTTGTCTATTATCGTGCTATTAAGGACTTGTTAGGTGTTTAATTTATAATGTAAAGCATAAATTTAGTATTACACTGTGATGTTGATTTTTATTTTACGATGAAGTCAGAATTGACTATTAAATGTTGGGACGTATCTCAATCTTTATAAGAGAAATAAGCAATTTTTAGAGTATATATTATTTGTTATCTAGTAATTTTACTTCTAATTTAGTTTTAAAATCATTATCTATATGCAAGTTATAAACAATATTTATTTTAATATTTAATGATTTCTTCTTTTTTTATTTTTGTTACACACAAAAAAGGTTTCATAGACGACAATAAGCTTAAAAAAAGAAACAAAAGTTAAAAACAGTTACCCAGTCCCGATCTAATGAGTTTTAGTTTGGTAAAACTCCGCTAATAGGAGTTTCAAAAAAGTTTGAAAGAAAATATTATAGAAATTAGAGAAATATTATATCCAGACTGGTGACTGAGACTTGCGCAGCATCTAATGTAACCTATATTTAACAGTGGCATTTTTCAATTGTTAACCAAGATAGAAATCTACACATAGCCGTTGTTAATTTATCTCCACATATATAAAAAGTAATAGCTATAATGCACATTATACGTCCTTACGCTGAATGTATTCCTCTTCCAGTGAGTTAGTATGTCCTAGGCGATATATGAAACATAGTGAGAATCTAGATATCTGAAAAATTATACTTACGAGAAGTCAATCAAATTAACTGAAGCAGCGCGACTGGATTTTTGTCTGGCTACATAAACTGGTATATATGTAATATTCGAAACATACTGTATAATTTTTAGTTATTATTGAAATCGGTATAAACATCCTAATATTTGTGCAAATTTATAAACCACACCATCTTTTGCTAGTGTATACACAACTTAACCACCGTAATTCCACCCTTCACTGTCATAAGCACATTTATCGAAGGATACAGGTAACCACGTTCCGAGTTCGGACGGTATCGGTGGTAAATCTTCCAGAGCTAACTGTACCGGTCGGGTCACGTCCCGTACCCGCGACGGTCACGTCGCAGCCCCGCCGGCCTCCGTACCACGACATATTTATTACCGACGCCTTATACCGAATTTCGTGATGTCACTTCACGGCGGATGTATTGTTGAACTCTCTTGTAGAGTTATGGGAATGAAAAAAGATCTTTTTAATGCGATTCTTGTCATGAATATAAAAACGATCGAAGGGATTTTTGGTGTTATGTGGGTTATGATGGGACAATTACGAAATAACAAAAAAAAGAATAACTTAGATGGTTCATCAGCCTTCTTTTTCTAATAAAACTAAAGTGAATAACTAACCAACGGTCCACCTGATGGTAAGTGGCTACAGCAACCCATACACTTGCAATCAACTTCAATCTAAAAATGCGATAGATGAATTGCCACCTTGAAGGCCAAAATGGAATGCCTCATAGTCTGTAATGGGTGGCAAGAACAGGTATGAGGGTGATAATTTCTCAGACAGTAGCCGGTAGTATTTCACAAATGGTAGATCCATGCTGCAGCTATATTATGGTTGTAGCACGAATGTGTCGGCTAGACCGAGTAAGGACCACACATGTTTCGTATGGTGAGTGTCAGTTCTCTAACCGGAGACCGTTTTTACTGAAAATGGGGCATTTCATCTTAGCCCTCGGGGTTGACAACACATCTGCATTTCGATTCTTAACCGAGGATAGATATAGATGACTATGGGATACAGCATCCACTTACCACCTATTTCTATAAAAAAATGTGACTCGCAGGCAGAAAAGGAGTATAGAGAATCTCATATTAGCTATTTTTCGAAATTTTGTCGATAAAATTATTTTACTTTACTTTATTTATTAACTTTAGCGGTGCCAAGGTGACAGTCATGGTATTGAAGAGAAGTGCAGAAATGTTTGTACAGTATAAGGCTACAATGGCTATCCGAGTACAGGGCGGAGGACGAACCTAATAAATTGCAGAGCAGTTTATGACTGAATGACATTATATCCCCGAAAGTCTTCACTGCATTGGAATGGATTGGAAAACGTTTTCAGGAAAGGATACGGTGACAAGATCAATGGCCAGTACATCGTTCACCTTGGGTTTGCCAAGGATATTAAGAAACTCAATAGTGTCTCCTAGCAGATAGGTCTTAAGATGAACATGGACAAGACAAAGGTCAAGGATACCGTCCACGGCACACCTACACTAGTAGTTGTTGGAAGCACTACACTCAAAGTTGCTGACGACTATGTTTACCTAGGACTAGTTGTCTGACTAGGTAAGCCCAACTTCCACTGGATCCAACTCGGCTAGGAAGCGTTCGGGATAATACGACACATATTCTAGTCGCGTATACCTCAAGAACTGTACAAGCAGTGCGTGTTGCTAGTGATGACATATGGATCTGAAGAGTTGTCCTTTACTGCTGATTGTATGGGAAACTTAAAGTCGCTAAGCAAGCTATTAAGAAGGCAATTCTTGGAGTGTTGAGAATATCCACTGTAGAACCAAAGTAACCGATAAAGTCCAATGGATTAGTGAACTAAAATGGCAATGATTGAACCATATAGTTAGAAGAACTGAAAACCGATGGGGAAGAGGGTTAAATGAAGTATAGGGCGGCCCTGGTATGGCAAGTGGCTCAGGACACTGCTTTGTGGAATTATTGGTTAGAATTGGTGTTCTGGAGTATTCTTTTGAATGGCTGTAACAATAGTAATGGTGACGATGAAAAAAGGTATTATAAGAAAAAAAAGAAATTTCATTTTCGGCATCAGTTCCCTAATACTGATTGATATCTCTTGTTTCCTGTACAAAACAAACTAAAGACACCGTTGTAAATACATCAAGAAATTACAGTCAACACGTAACCCTCGTAATCGGGTCCAGCACACCACATCCCCATGCACATAAAGGTATGTTTACACTATGCGTGGCGACGTTGCAATCAATCTCCATCAGAAAGCGGCTCTTTATCAACGAGTATCCGCCTCCGCTTGTAACCAATAAAAGTATAGATACGGCCTATTTAGGTAATAAATTAAAATTATGCTAAAACGTGTATAGCAATACTAAATTAAATTAAGAAAAAATCTGTAGATATGTTATGCAAAAAGCTTAAAATTGTGTGATTTAATTTTTTATTTCTTACGAGTATATAAAACGTGACGGCTCCGTGGCGCAGTGGCTTAGCAATGAGTTGCAGCGCCAAAGGCCGCGGGTTAGAATCCCGCTCGGAATAAGTAATGTATGGCCTACAAATAATTGTTCCGGGTCTGGATGTTTGTCCTTGTAAAATTTATATATGTAAATTACAACAATACAGAATACAGAACAATTACCACAATACAGAAGAAAATCCTAGTGTGGAGGTAACGTTTATAATAAAGATAAAAGAAAAAGTAAATTAGCATACTTTTTTTTAGTTCTATGTTGTTTTATGTTCTATGTATCGTATGAAAATTTTTCTAAATCCTACTCCCCTTTTGAAATTTTTGTACCTACAGCGTCCAATGGAACAGACATGAATTATGTAATTTTAAAGTAAATGAAATCCATTTTGTATTTATTTTTACGAGTTTACATCATGAACTCTTTCTTTCAAAACGGAACTCCAAAAGCTTGTTTTAGGGACCTCTCATTTCTGAGAGGGTTTTAGGGCAAGGAAATGACCACCGCGCTGCCCCAATGCGTGTTGGCGAACTTCACATGTCTTCGAAAATATTTTTTTTCTTATTTCTCAGACATGCAGGTTTCCTCACGATGTTTTCCTTCACCGCCGAGCACGTGGTAAATCAGCACTTAAAATTGCAATTAACAATTTCATTGGTGCCGGTGGGGATCGAATCCGGGTTGCTCGAGTACTGTGAAGCTTACAGCGAGCGCTAACCATTTGAGCTACCACGGCTCAATAGGGACCATGTGATCTTCTAATTAATCCCTTGCATATAAATCTTTATATATAAAAATTACGTGTCACATTGTTTGTCCGCGATGAACTCCTAAACTACTAAACTGATTGCAATGAAATTTTGCACACTGTGTGCAGTTTGGCTCAACTTGAGAGATAGGATAGTTTTTAGCCCTATAAGTGACCCTCAATATTTTTTACTAAGAATTTTTATAGGACACAGGGTCGTCGGAGAGGGCAGAACAACGTTTGCCTGGCCAGCTAGTAAATTATAAATTTCTATTTGACGATTTAAAAAGCCTCCTGCCGCCTCTGACACCTTCTGTGCGCTCGTGAGAACAAAGTTGAACGCAATCGTCCATCAAGCGTTTATCACGAATACACGCACACGTAACCTTATCTGTGGAGATGAAAGTGAGGAAACTGTCCGCCGACACCAAAATATTGTTTTCGGTAGCGGAACGTGACGATGTCTTATAATAAAAGTTACCATCTCTAGAAATCGATCATAAAGGTAAAAACTACACCTGTAATTTAATACATGGAAAGGCCCTACTATGTAATCACTTGAAATCCCCTTTGAATATAGTAACTGTGAATAAATTTTAAGTGAGGAATGAACGAAATCTCTATGATAGAAAGAAATAATTAGTTTACCAGTTTTCAATTTTATTTTTTAATTTCGGCACCAATTACATATCTTAAATAATAACAAATCGTAAAATTTGTTTTAGCTTTAAAAACGTTACATCATCGTTACATCCATATAATGCCGTAGGGTCATTTCACTAACATAATTTGCAATGACTATACATCCAGACCCGAGGCAATCATAAGATAAAATTTACAGCATAATATATACGTCGCATTGCTAAGCTCAGGTCTCCTCTCATTTTTTAGTGTTTGCCGCGCTGTCCCAACGCGTTTTAACAAACTTCACGTCTTCAAATTTTTTTCTACAAGTAAGCCACATAAATATTGGTTCCAGGCGGGAGTTGTACCCGTTACTCTATGAAAGTATTCTGTAACAACATTGATTGTACTATATTTGAACTGAAATTTTTGCAGGATAAGAAGGTGTACGCATCCTGGAGCAAATTTTCTTTCGTACTTTTATAGAAAATTGCAGTTAATTCATTCTATTAAGATGTGAATGTTAGCTAAAATCCGCGTGAAATATGGAATTGTAATATGTATAACGTGATTTAAGTTTGAGAGAGATGCTCTTTAAATTGAGTAAATACATTGCATGCATTTAGGTTAATAATTATCTATATCTTTAGTATAATAAATTCCAGCAATATGAAGCCTAATTCTAATAATTAAATCTTTGTGTTATATCGTATTTAAGCACTTTCAGTTCACATGCCAAAAACATATCTCATATTAATCTCGGGATTTGTCATTCACACTGACAGGAATATATGGTAATAACTCTCCGTAATGACTCATTTGATTAGGAACGTTTTGTCAAAACTACACAAAAGGTTTATCCGTACTACGAAGGCTATTCACAAGGTTAGTTCGCCATTATTTAGATGTGACTTAATTCGAAATGCGTGCTTTAAAAGTAACCTATATAAATTAGCAGCGTTATTAGTTTGTCTAAAGTGAGTTCGCTCGTAGTTTTGAAAGACAGTCCTAGTTAAAATTATGAATCATATATGATTATGATTCATAATTAATATTTATTTTTATTATTCAAAAATAAAAATGCCTATTACTATTAAATAACGCCTCTCTGTTGTATTTATCTTAATATTAAAAATAAATTAATATCCTCTTATATTAATAATGTCCTCCAGACCGAATTTCGGCCACGGCGGCCAGTTTCAACGGAGATTAGCCATCGGCGCAGGACAGGATTATAGTGCCCAAGTGTATGCGCAAGCACAGGTGCACTCTCTATTCCCTCACTCTCATAGCTCAATGGGATGGTAAACCGACACGACCGGAGAGAGATCAGGCGCAGGACCAACGGCTTTACGTGCTTTCCGAAGCACGGGGGTGAAACACCGCCAACTTCCTGACTCCGGGCAGCTACTGAGAACAATTCTCAAGAATTGTGAGAATTGATCTCAGTAGCTGCCCGGAATCCTCTTATATTATGGTAGTATTAAAAGCCAATTTAACCGACTTAAAAAAGGAGGAGGTTAACAATTCAAATGTACTATGTTTACCTTACCTATGTTTGTTTTTTGTATATATATTACGCGATTATTTCGCCAATTGACACCCGATGAAAATTCTTTTTTTAACCGTCTTCAAAAAGGAGGAGGTTGTCAATTCGAATGTATGTTTTCTTTGTATGTATATTACGCGATGCCTTTCCACATTGTCAACCAATTTTGATGATTCTTTTATTATTAAATAGGTTATCCTTTAAGGGTGGTCCCTTTTAGCAATTCGAAGTCAGTTTTTTAAAGTTTGTTAAAAGTTAAAATGATTATTAAATAGGTTAAAGTTCAGAGGTAGTCCCATATAAATTTGGAGATTTTGCATCACTAAAGTTGGCAAAATATTTTTTTTTTAATTTCATGTCGGATGTTACTTTTTGTTAAAGTTAAAGACACCGTTGTAAATACATCAAGGAATTTATAATGGTAAAGCCATGCCGCAGCTATATTTCTGGTGTAGTTGTAACACGAATGGGTCGGCTCGACCGGGGAAGGACCGCGCTCTCACAGAATACCAGCGTAAAATAGCAGCTTAATGCTGCTCTGTTTCGTATGGTGTGTGTAGAGAACTGGAGACCCTTTTTACTGGAAATGAGGCATTCCATCTTAGTCCTCACGGGTGACAACTCATCTGCATTTTGATTCGTAATTGAGGATAAATGTAGATGTCTATGGGCCACAGTAACCACTTACCATCAGGTGGACTATGTGCTCGTTTGTCACCCTTATCCCATAAAAAAGTTATGATGATCTTATTTTAAAGTTATTATCTTCTTCTAAATTAATTCTCAAAAGTCTTCCTTGATGCACTGCTGGATGTAGGTATCTTTAAGAACGCGCCAACAGCAGGGCTAGCATAGGCAAGAGACAATTTTATCCCCGGGAAAAGGAGAAAATGTTTATCCTCTCGTTTAGTTTTATCCACCCTTCGAGCATGAGCACACCGGTGGGATTATATCCAAAGTAGATAAAATAGGAGATAGACTTTGACTTAGATAGATTTTGTATGAATATAAACTTAAACCCACGTCCAATGAACTAGTATAAAATTGTCCCTTTCAAATGTCAAAAAGGCATAAGTTTTTTTCTTTCATTTGGCTCCATGCTACGGACGGTGGATATATGTCTACTCGTTATGTCAAGCGGGGATATACTTCTCCCCGTTGCCGTGCTTTGGCATAAGGACAAGATAATTTTATCTCTTATCCGTGGATATATTCGGGGGATAAATTGTTTGTCTCCAGTCCATGCTAGCGTACTGGTCTATACAACTTGAAAGAATTACACATTATACCCACCACGTTGGCAGGTAGGTCAATAAGCGCAGAGTCGATACCCACGCACACATAATACCATGCTACATTACTATCCTGTGGGATTTCGATTGAGATAAAACCATCTCCACTATTAACTAAATGTTATAAGAGGCAACTAAGGAAATAAATTAAATTTATAATATTGGGAACTAACAAATTACCTGGGCCAACAATAAATCAAACCACGAAAGTCATACGGAAACTCGAAACTGAATTTTATTTATAACAAATTACCATCAGATAGAATTTAACTTTAGCTATAGAGAATTACAGATTAAAAAAAACATCACGGAGGGGAAAATAATATATTGTTTATAAGAAAGTTGACCTAGACGAATTAATCCAGTGTTATACAAGTGATCTTTTTTTTTTAATTTTGTACTGAAAACTTAATATACCGCGTTTTCTTGTTCCTACATTGTCATCCGATTTTGGACTATGTTCAAAGTTTCAAGTCTCTAGCTTATCTGGAAGTGCTTGAAATTTGAGTTGCGAGATTACACCCGGAAAGATAGACAGGCAAACAAGAAAGTGACTTAATAAAAACGTGGTGAAAATGAAATTATACTGTAATCAATATCTTCTAGAATAGCATTTTAAAATAGAAAAATGATTTTGCTGTGATAACTGGAGCAAATAAGGCTGGTATTCACAATGTTAAATTTAAGTCCAGACCACACTGTGTTACAGAAATTAAAATTCGAATCTGTCTCTGAATATCAACTTTGGTCTTCATCCTTAGTCATCTTAGATTATAATGCGTTTGTATTTTCGTTTCTTAATCCAGAATAGATGCATGTTCGTATGTTCGTGTATCTGTGTCATTGTATCCACTCACCATATTATTGTGTGTATAAAAAAGTTTAATAATGAGAAATTTGTGTAAAAAAAATAGATAATAAATATATTTTCTTAAACCATTAAAAATATTGTACATTTTTAATATGCATACTCAGACTATTCAACAAAAAACTTGTTGCCAAAATAACAATTTACAGTTTAAGGTTCCTAGAACCACTATTTAAAGATCGCTGAGATTAAAAGGGACGTTTTAAAGATGGCAATAATTTCCTTCGTCTTTTAATAGACTATAAAATATACAGACAAATGGCGAAGACGTGGTCACATAACTATAAATATGTCGGACGAGCATGATACGCCGAAATGCATCAGGCTTGACCACCTGTTACTTAGTTATAAAT
This sequence comes from Parnassius glacialis, assembly GCA_033319125.1. Classification (NCBI taxonomy): domain Eukaryota; kingdom Metazoa; phylum Arthropoda; class Insecta; order Lepidoptera; family Papilionidae; genus Parnassius; species Parnassius glacialis. The sequence continues at coordinate 29,588,257 of JAVANC010000022.1, read as the reverse complement.
CGTGTTCTATCAAAATATCATCTTTGGAGTCCATTAATTATATATAAATTTATATACAGGGACAAATCGCCGTTGTTCCGAGTAACCAGGCAGGTACAAACAGCAAAAAAAAATTACAAATGATAAAAATAGGTTTAGTTTATTGCTGTAAACAGAATTAATCACATTAGGTCTGTATCAAAAGTGGTGACCATGGAAAATGCTAAAAAGATCTAATGAATTCTAATAGTATAACCACCTCAAACCATTTCAGATCAGTCAATGAGAAATAACGTCAAAGATGCCAGCGGGAGACATCTGTTGCTGCTGTTATTGAACAAATAAGCATTCGTGCGTACACTGGGATTTAATGCCAGGGCTCGGAGTGTAAGCCACAGAATCGTTAAACACACAATTTCCTTTTTTATTTTATAAATCATTAAAAGGTAGAATTAGTTTTGACAATGTTTCTTTAACAACGTGCTAAAATCGCTAATGTTATATAAAATGTGTTCAGTAATAAACCGCAACTCACAAAATTTATACCGAGGCACAATCTGCTGGGATCTGAGCGCCGGTTATATCTAGTGGCAACATTGCGACATAACAAGTGTTGTAATAATATGTGGAGTTAAAAAACGAAGAAGATAGTAGGAAGCAGGAGAATGCCATACACATTCTCTTTGTGTTATCGTGATGTGAATATCTCTCCAAAAAAACTTTAAAAAGAACTACCCCAGAATGTACCGTGTACAATCTAATTGCTAGTGTATTCTACCGTGTAGAAGAAGCTACCAGGAGCTGTCAACATTTACTGATCTTGGGAGGCTGGTAGTAAGACCGTGAGTAGTTTATTGTTTGTATATATATATATATATATATATATATATATATATATGTATATATATATATATATATATATATTTTTGTATTGTTTTCTTGCTTGGTGTAATTTTGTGACTGTGGTAACTGAACGTTTCAAGAGATTTAGAATCTAATTACAGTCCACTATATTTAATAAAATACTGGGAGTATATATCCGCTACAAAACGTATCTTTCTTGTTATCGTTACTTGCACAAAATTTGGGCACGCACGATTTTTTTGTCGCTAAACGCTACGGCCATCTGGTTAGGATTTTTTATACACAAAAAACATACTTCTGACCCTTTCTTACCTTTTATGCTGGCCCTCGTTTTTTCACCCGAAAGAAGCAGAACCCCTCACAATATGTCGAATTAGCGTATTAGTAGAATTCAAAAGGCCTGATGAAATTTTAGATTGAAACAGCTAACGGATTGCGTCTTAACGGTTTTGTGTTGTAGTTTTTTTTCCGAAAGTTATGAATAGCGAATAATAATGATTTCTGAAATTTTATCACCCAAAAATATAATTATTGCAATTAAATGCGATTATGTGTGTATATTGAAGCCCACACTCCCATACGTTTTAGAATTTATAAATATTTTGACACAAAAATGCATTTTTACTTAAAGCTTAAGTATCAATGGGTCGCCATATTATGATAGATAATTATATCACGAGTCATAGCTGATCAGTTAGTGAAATAACGCCTAGGCCGCACAGAGACAATATCGAACTAAATACAAAACATAAACTAATGTTCACAATGTCCAAATTCAAGTCTAATCCATACTATTTACACAAATATTATTTATATTCTACATTCAATAAAAATTTTGAAGGTGCCTTGTGCAGGGAATTCTCGCCGACCCATTGCCACTTCAGATTTTTGATCGGTTGGGCTACTCTGCTTCTACTGAACGAGAGTGTACGTCTCGCTTCGGGCCACTCAGTTATAGAAAGTTATTAGGAGAAGCGGTATTTTACACGCGAGCCTCAAAAAGTATGAAAAGTCGTTGTTTCTGCGCCTGATATCTCCTTCCGGTCACGGTGGTTTGCGGTCTCGTCAGACTATGTATAAAGAGTGGACCTGTGCTTGCACACAGGCTCGTGCGCTATAATCCTGAATCACGCAGATGGATCTTCATTGAGACTGGACGCCGTGATGAAATTTCAGTCTGGAGAACATTATTATTATTTTTATAATTCATTATTATTTGAATAAAAAAAACAATTAACATATTGTTTGCCCAACGTGATTTGTATTAAGACTTATTAAAATCAAAGAAAAATGATGAATAAATATAAAGCAGTGAATAAAGAATGGTTAAAAATAAGAAGAAAAACATTTAATTCATCTTAAGAACAATATTTCGTACTTTACAATTAGAGTTTCTCTTATTTATAAGTCATCCAAAATAGATTTGCGTATACTTTATCAAGGACACGTCGTTGGAGAGCGTGCACATATGCGCAAAATATTTATCGCTAAAATATCGTCTTTAAAACTCCACGCAATCTGTGTACGAAATCAAAACGACAGCCTGCAGAATTCCGCAACTTCAAGTTCAAAGGCGGCCCGACTCAAGTGCCAATCGAAGTGCTTAAAAATTAAAAAAGTCCCGGTAGACTGAAATAGTGAATGATCGAATGAATGAATGCAATATCGCGTCGCGGATCTCTGTGTTTATTGTATTAATACTTTTCACAAAGGTAAATTGCGCTTTGTACGCTTTTGCGGGGGTTGAATAACGTTGGAATGCAGTTTACAGAAATCGTGCGGTGGAATTCACATTTAGGGGAGTTACATTTTGGAGAGCATTGTTTAAAGGAAATTTGAAATAAGTACATAATTACTTTCGAAATTATATTGGATAAGAAATTTTAACAAAACTGCAAAATTAACGTATTAATATTTTCGTACGTTTCTTTTATCGTCTACAAAGAACGGATTTATAGTATACCTTTTTTATCGTTATCTTTACGGCCGTGACCTATAAAAAGTCCACGGTTGAACTTAGGTTTCCATAGTTACCGCGCTTGGTAAGCGAGTTGGTAGCTGCAATTTTTTTTTTGTTTTATTCAGCTGTTATCAGGAAAATGCTATTCGCGTTAAGAAACCCATCGGTAATAGACGATACACTATGAATTGTAAACATCGGACAATATTATATTACGTTGTTCACAGCCCACGGTCTCTTCATTGAAGTCCCTAGTGACCCTTACATATGGCTGCTGTCCATCTCCAGGTTAGTTTCACTCTCTCGTTTCTTACGACAACCACGAGATGAAATGGAGTAGTGGATATTCTTACACCGTCTCTACACAGCCTACCACGTACCTATTTATTGTGCTAAATATCTTAATGTCACACATACGTACTTAATTTAGTCTTACTTAATTTGAATCGCCGTGGAATGACAACTAAAGAGGAATAGCTAAAAGGAAAGGATTAAATCACCCAATCAAGATATGCGAATATTCTTGGCATTCCTGTTATCCGATTTTTACAGAAACTACAGGACGAATTTGAATTGATAAACGATAATAACCCCTGGGAATATGTTGATCGCTGTCAAGCTATTTTAAATTTGTTTTGCTTTATTAATTGTGTAAAATACATGATTGTAAGCTGTTATTTTTTTTTAAAAGTCTCGCCGGATTTCTTAGTTTTTGTCAGGACAGAGGTTTTTTTTTCGAAATAGTGATAAATTAAATAAAAGAGTGACTTTCAATAAGTATTATTTATAATCTATATTGAATAAAAAAGTTTCTGTTTCTGTTTCATTTGTAATAGTGGATTCTGTAGACTGCAATATTTTTTTAATTTACACATTTTTGGGGCTTAATATTTCGGAAAATATGTTTTTGTGCCAGTGAAAAAGACCGCCTTGGAAAGTGTATAGAAGACCTTAATATCATCACGCAATCCACACTGTCTTGTATATTCCAGATGTAAAATACTGAGACCTACGGGTATGCTAAGGTTGCTGATAAAAGAAAACCACCCCTCTTAAGTTATCGAAGGCTATGCCTAATGCAGTAGCAGTTTCATAGTGTAAAAAGGAAAAGAAACTGGACCTAAAGTGGTTTACTACGAAATTTCGAAGTAACTTTCTATAAATTTTCCTGCCACATTTTGTGTATATTTAAAAACAGTTTGGGGATTATTATCAGGTGTGTAGTTTCTGGTTGCATGACAACCATCCCCGTTGGCCTTCGTGACTCACTGAGCCATTTCGCGGTTGTATTCATCGGGAGGTTCCGTGCGACACGCTGTACTAGTATTTACTGTTCATACGCGCAAACGATGTGCGTTGATTGGTTTTTGTAAAATATTTCGAATTAATTATTTGATACATGGCAAATTTTTGTATTCTACTAATAAATTCAAAACTAAAATACTAATGCAGATGACAAAATTTAATTAACTTTATTACAATGAATTTTATTTGCTATGTTTTAAAGACTAAATTCTTTTTAAATATAATTTTATTTTTTCACAAATTAATTAATTTAATACCGCTGGTTTTTATACCATTTTTTATTCCATTTAACCAGCGAAGAGATGTCGACCGCATTTGGGTACATGGAAATTTATCTGGAACCTGGAACCTGTTGTTCGATCACACTGGTGGCAAATGGGTTAATATTTTATGCTTATACATGATCATGCCCGTCCACATACGGTTCGAGTGGTAACAGTGGCGGCAGAATCATAATACAGTGAGGCTGAACTGGTCGGCCAAGTCCCCAGAACCCGATTTAAGATTAGTAAGATATACATTAACGAAAGGCTTTCTGAAGTCTGATGACATTACTTGAACTTTTCGTTCATTTTCGTCGAACCTGGAAACTATACCACAAGGTAATATTGATAACCTCATTTTAATAATGAACAATCGTTGCAGATGAATTATAAACATCCAAGGTGCATTTACAGATTATTAGTTTTTCATTTTTCTATTCAACGAAGCATTTAATTTGTTGCCTTTCTTTATTCTGAAAAATTTAATTTCTTTATACTTAAAATGAGATGATCTTATTTATTTCAAAGTAAATTTTAAAATAAAAAAGAACATTTTTTATTTTAATTTCTATTAGAGTATAAAATATTGTGATGGGATACTAGCATTTTACAGATAATTCTTTGAAGCCTCATTTCAATACATGAACAACTGAAAAATACCTAGAATGTGTTGATTTGTATATTATATGACTTAAAACATCTACGAGAACATTACCTTTTTATTCATTATTCTTACATGGTGTAATAGGATTATTAGGTATTTATAAATTGAAAAAAAAGCTACAAGTTACACTGTTTTTGGTAGAATGAACAGCAAGGTGGGCAGAGGCCACAGGTCACACGTCATGGCACGGACATCGCCGCCCCGCCCTCGGACGCGATGGCCCGTCTACGTTGTCTACAGCGACGGTAACGTTCACAATCGATGAAACTAAAGCAACCAGAAAACATAATATAGAAATACTGAGTATAAATCAAGAGCAATTGCGGAATGTAATTATTATTCATCATTACAGCCCTTCATAAGTCCACTGCTGAACATAGGCCTCCCATAAGGAATGCTCACGGTCCTGAGTCACCTGCATCTATCGACTTCTTGCATGTCTTAACCAGGTCGTCACTCCACTCCATCTAGTGAGAGGGGGGCCTTACACTTCGCCTACCAGTACGAGGCTGTGTCCTTCACTATGTGTTTCACATATAATGAGAAATTACTGGCAAGCGTTATGATAACATGTATGAACATTTAAAATACAATAGTGTATAAATTCAGGTCTGTTCGATAATAATCGAAAGTTGATTTCGTGGCCATTTAGCTTTTCGCATTATCACTTATATTTTCTTTATGTAGAAAAACCATCGATAATGATATACACAGTGTTCGCTTACTTTACTAGCTGTACCCTGTGGTGATTACTTTCAACAACTTTTTCAGTCAACAGGGCGGGGGTGTCCATACAGGCGGGGACGGGGTGGGGCGGCGAGTACGGCGACGGCACGACTGCGACCCGTGACCATCGCCCGCCCTCGGCCACAAACACTGCGCACGCCGATTTGGTACCTACCTTCGGTTAGATTTCAATATAACTGATGTCCATAACGGTACTACGGATTACTTAATATTAAATTATCTTCTATATTCAAATTTTATTAGACATAATATGATACGTGGAAAAAGATGCGTAAAGTGCTTGTTTTATTACACAGCAAAGAGCATACATAAGATATATTAACATAATCATTTGTTGGTCGTTTTTTTAAAAAACGTTACCCCCACGCTAGGATTTTCTTCTGTATCGTGGAGGCAGTTTACAAACACAAATTGCACAAGGACAAGCATCCAAACCCGGAAAATTATTTGTAGACCATACAAACACTTGTTGCGTGCGGGATTCGAACCCGCGGTCCTCTGCGCAGCAACTCATTGCTAAGCCACTGCGCCACGGATCCGAGTAGCATAAAAGATCCAACTTCATTTAAGATATTATTGTGACTTTTATTCCAATTAATTAACTAATTTTGAAGGTACGTTGTAGTAGTACCGGCCAACCAGAGTAACCAACATCGCCCAAATAATAGTAAGTTGAGGTAGGAATGGGTGCGGACCGTATAGCTAGCATTGTGCCTGTAATCTATGTGTAAGTCGGCCATTTATTAAATGGAGTGACGACCTTGTAATAGACGTTGGAAGTCGATGAATGCAGATGGCTCAGGACCTTACTTTGTGGAATTATTGGTTTAGTTATGTTTAGCTGTAGTCTTTTGAAGGGCTATAATGGTGATGATTTATGTCATTAAATGGTGATTATAACAAATTGTTTTTTATAAAAGGAGATGTTCAAATTCAGTAATAGTCTTTTACTGACTAATAAAAAAGAGAAGCTTGGGGTTATACAATAGAATAAGTCTATGTTAGTATGTACTTTAATGAAAATTTACAAACAGAAGTTTTCCTTACGTGCTTCTATTAATTTTAACACTTTAAATTTTGTTATCGGCAGACTGAATTTTATACCTTATGAACTTAAATTCACCAATCCGAGATTTATTTCTAAACTTATTTACAGATATTATTTTTTCAACTATGTTATTTTCAAAAAATTATTAATAGTCGGGACAAGACGTAACAGTTGTTCTCTAAATTCAAAGTCTACACCAAATAGTACCTTAAAAAAGAAAACATTATAAGAACAAACCATATGGAGTCCCTCACACACATAACAATCCTTTAGCTCATACCAATACTTTAACCCACTGACCAACTTATAAAAAGGTTACTTCCTCCCTAAGAAAGTTACGGTTACCGTTAGAAAGCCCGTGCCTAACGTGAAAGATAACACGTGCCGCTAACTCGGGTTTTTTGTTAGTAGAAAACTGTTACCTGGTATTGCTAGCCATGTGCTGCAGTGTAATTTTTTGTATAATCATAAAAATTTGTAAACATATACTTACACAAATAATTATTAAATATTGGAGGCAGTGAAACTAAGTCATTATTAATTATAGGGTTGACACTTCTAAGATATCAGAAAATGTTTTAAGAAAGAGGATTTTCACCTTATATTATTATACCTAATATTGAGTGGTATACCAATTTCAACATTCAATATTATACCAAAAATGGACGAGGTTGCGGTTAGGTCTGCTCACAATTTAAGCTCCCCATTTCGTGTCTTTTTTGTATTAAATCCTACAGAATCTATTTTAAAAGTTAATCTGATATATTTATTACCGAATTAAGTGTCAAATAAAATTAGATCGTAGATAATATCATTATTTTGAAACGAAAAGTTTAGGTTACCATCGCACTTACCTACAAACATACACTACTTACATACACATATACAAACTTTTAAACAATAGAATTGGACTGTAACTGTAGAAACTTATGTGGACTAAAGTCTAATTCTTAAGTATTATTATTTCATTATTACAATTCTAAAAAGGAAAGTTAAAAAGTGTCTCGTAGAAATAATAATAAATATTTGATGACCACATTTTGAAACAAATGCAAGTAGCATTAGAGCCCCATTAAGAAGTCAACCTACTCTTTTGTACCGTAAAGTGATTTTATGATCTTTTAATTTTCTGTTGCATGTTCCACATCTTGGTCACAAACTGTAGGAAGTGTCTAATAAGGCGGACGCAACGAGTGAATAAATAAAACGAATGGTGTCTGCTAATTTTGCTTCATATTTTAAATCATACAATTTGATATGATTTTTCGTAGGTTAAAATATTAAAAAATTAATAAAGATTTTTTATATGTGGAAGAACCATGCTATAGCTAATGTATATAAATGCGAATGGGTCATTTCGACCGGGGACGGGACGCTCTCTCGCAGAATACCAGCTGGTAATGTGGACTGTGTGCCCGTTTGTGAAGCTTATTCTGTAAAAAAAATCAAAAATAAATGTTTAACTTAAAGGTTGATAATTATAAATTGTACGTGGTAGAGCCATGCTGCAGTTATATTAATAGTATAGTTGTAGCACGAATGGATCGGCTCGACCGGGGAAGGACCATGCTCTCACAGAATACCAGCGTAAAATAGCAGCTTAACGCTGCTGTGTTTCATATGGTGAGTGTAGAGAACCGGAGACCCTTTTTACTGGAAAAGGCATTCTATCTTAGTCCTCACGGCTGACAACGCATCTGCATTTTAATTCGCTAACGAAGATAGATGTATATGTCTATGGGCCACAGCAACCACTTATCATCAGGTGGACTTTGTGCTCATTTGTCACCCTAATTTTATAAAAAAATGTATAATTTTAACGATAAATGTATACAAAAAGGTAAATTTCATTTACATAGTAACAACATTTCAGTATTTCAATCAACGGAGTGCTTACACGTTTGGGATACTGTAGATTCATGGTGCCTATTTTAACTTAAAAAAAAGATAATAATAATAAAAAATCTCTACTAAAAGCGACTCTGGAATAAAACTTACGCCTGTTACGCTTTTGACCAAAACGTATACGAAGCTCACCGTCCGTCACGGAGACTGGTGATCGAGAACGCTGCCCATAGTAGGAAGTCATTTGTCGTGTCACAAGTATGACTTTGATACAGTTCACCTATTGTCTCAGAGGACCGTTTCTTTGATTTGTTGTTGACGCGACCGTGACTTATTTGAGTGATCTTGCTATTACCGAAACTACTTCAGTCATACTTCATCAAATACTAGCGATCTGCCCCGGCTTCGCACGGGCTATTTCTGAATCTCGACAAAAGCGCCACCTACTGAGTCCAATTAAGAATAAACCATCTAAGGACCGATTCAAACACACACAAAAAATTTCATCAAAATCAGTCGAGTCATTTTCGAGTTTTAGCGAGCCTATAAAGCCTTAGATACTTATACTTATTACTAACTGACCCGGCAAACGTTGTTCTACCTCTCTGGAAGATGTCTAAATTTTCACTCATAATCAATGCATCTCTGGTAGACGTCTCAACTATTTTCACTTATAATCAATCCAGACTTCTTACAGTATAATTATAAAGTGATATGAATCATTTGTCTATATCACTTTATAATTACACTGTAAGAAGTGAGTGAAATATAGACTTTGTTTTACCGTCTAGTGGCGGTAGCAAAATATCCATTATCCTATATCGTCACGTTCAAAAGTGAGATTAGAGAACTGGAAAAGAAAGAGTTTTTGGTTACACTCACCGTAATAAACATAGCAGCATTAAGCTAATACGTTACGCTGGTATTCTGTGAGCTAGGCAGCAGCATATTTCTGACGACAAGTCAAAATAATAAAAAACTGCTGTTGAAAATTCGCCCGCCAAGCGTGCTACAGTGGAAAATGTACTCCTATTAGGATATTGTATACAGATTAGTAGACACATGATTGAACTATCGAAAATTGAAAATAAATCGAATTCCGTACGCTTCATAAAATCCCCTTTATGAAGCGATCTATGGAGAGGAATATGTTCTGCAATGGATTTTTATAACATGTAATAAAATTATAAATTATAATCATAATTATACCATATTATGTAGCTGCAAATAAAAATGTTTCTTTTTATCTTTCAAACGTAAAATGTCAAACGAACACACTGGTAAGTGGTTACTATGGGCCGCATCTACATCTATCCTCGATTAAGAATCAAAATGCAGATTCGTTGTCACCCTTGAGAACTAAAACGAAATGCCTCGTTTCCAGTAAAAAGGGTCTCCGGTTCTCTATACTCATCATACGAAACACAGCAGTGTCAAGCTACCATTTTACGCTGGTATTCTGTGAGAGCGTGGTCCTTCCCCGGTCGAGTCGACCTATTCGTGCTACAACTATAATATAACTGTTATATTATATAGAGCCTTATATTACATAGAGCCCTATAACGAATAGTATGGCCTGGATATATGGATGGATAGAACTAACTGGACTACAGCGCCACCTGTCGCATCATCATAGCATAGCTATAAACCGTCGTTTAAACAAAACAAGTATTATAGCGTATGAATATGACCTCAATCACCGAAGTCGTTATAAAGTTACACGATCACTAACAGAAGCACCAACATACACAATATATAGAGATGTTTTATGAGATTAAAATGTCCGTAAATAATTTTAAAATATATATATGTAAGGTAAGGTGTTTACAGGAATTATTGGTAATTTTTCACTGTAATTGATTAACTGATCATTAAATGTTAACGTGGTAAAGCCACGTTGCGGCTATATTATTGTTGCCGAGCAAAAATGGATTGGTTCAACCGGGGAACGATCATGTTCTCATGTAGAGAACCGGAGAATTAATAAAGATATGAATATATATTTTTTTACGTGGTAGAGCCATGCTGCAGCTATATTATGGTTGTAGCACGAATGGGTCGGCTCGACCGGGGAAGGACCACGCTCTCACAGAATACCAGCGTAAAATAGCAGCTTAACGCTGCTGTGTTTCGTATGGTGAGTGTAGAGAACCGGAGACCCTTTTTACTGGAAATGAGGCATTCCATCTTAGTCCTCACGGGTGACAACGCATCTGCATTTTGATTTGTAATCGAAGATAAATGTAGATGTCTATGGGCCACAGCAACCACTTACCATCAGGTGGACTGTGTGCTCGTTTGTCACCCTTCTCCTATAAAAAAAAAAAAAAATATGCTGCAGCTTTATTATGGTTGCATCACGAACGGGTCGACTGGGGTGGGACTACGCTCCTGTGAGAGCGTATACCAGCGTAAAACAGCAAGTTAATGCTGCTATCTTAAGTATGGCGAGTGTAGAGAACCGGAGACCCTTTTTACTGGAAACGACGCTTATGCATATGCATTTTAATTCTTAATCGAGGATAAATGTAGATGTCTACGGGCCACTGCATCCATTTACTATCAGTGGACTGGTATGCTCGTTTGTCGCCCCATTCTATAAAAAAATGTATTTATTTCTAAACACTTCTTTTGCTCCATATGTATTTGGTATCAGCTAGCTAGCTAGCAGATGGTTTAAATTTTAAGTCCTCTTAATATTTTAATAAAAATCACACATTCTATGTCTCTCTTTCTGTTAACGGATCAATTTTCAATGTTTAAAATTTCTTAAACTACCCCAACTTCTTACCAGATACACAACATAATTTTTTACTTCAATTTTTGTCTTAAATTGTTTCGGTAATGTCTTATTTCATTATTTTCGAATGTGCTGTGCCCAAGACTTACTTACCGTTGTCTAAATTTCGTAGTTTATAAAAGCATCTGAACCATATCGAAATACACATAAATGCGAAACTATTTTTGTGTACGCATTGAGGTCCACATGGAAAACGTCACGTGCTTGTAAGTTAACGATCTTAACGCTTTGCTGCCCCACAAATTGCCACAAGACCAATGCCCCGGTGCTCCCTGGCACATGACAGCTTACGGTGCACCATGTCCGAGGCTTCCGTGTACAGATAACGTCTTGTCTCTCATCTTAAACATGGAGGTAATAATCACCTAGGTGACTACGTGTCGCGCTTGATGATATCTACAAACTATTCAATACCTAGTACTGCAACGTACAAAGTAAAATGCATTTTGAAAAATAAAATACAGCTTTCTGTAATATTTATAATACCTAATATTTTTCTTTATTATGTGGCTAACTTTTGAAGCATGTTTAATAAAGTAAATTGATTTCGATTTTAGTTTTAAAAATAAATAATTTCAAATATTTTGTATTAAATTTCTTTTAGTACGGGTACCAAGTTGATTTTATCATATTATTACATTGGCACCTGATTCAGAACTAGTTCAAAATTCCTACCACATCGGGAAGTTAGTTTTAAATCAATTACTAAATTCTACCCAAACAGACACAAAAGCCTCCAACACCATCTTGAGCGTATTTGCGAACAGGTTTGATTGTCAGTACATTAATCATTGTTATATGATTAGTATAGGGACAAACAAACAAATGACTCAGATGCAGTCATATTATTGATTTTTATATTTAATTATGTTAATTTGGTTTAAGTGGTTTTAAGTCTGATTAATAATTTTAATTTAATATAATTAAATTTTATTTTAATTTAATTCATATGTAATTCATAATTTAAATTTAATTTCAAATGTAACTATGATCTGATGGATTGAAACAAATGATGATTATTATTATTAAAAACGTGGTAATAAAAGTATTGATTTTTAAAAAATAACATTCTTGAAGTTTTACCAATTACTTGATTATCACAATATTTTTTAGTTTATTTTCTTTATAAAATTAGGGTCACAAACTCACAAACAAATAAAAGTCAATCTTATGGTGTGTGGCTACTACAGCTTATGGACACTTGCAAACTACTTTTAACAAAGGCCATGGATACATTGTCACCTCTGAGGTCTAAAATGAAAAGCGTCATAACCTATATATTATACTGGTTTTCTGTGTCTTCAGATCGTAACGCAGTAATGGATTTCGCTTAGGCACAATATTAAATATTTAAAATCATTGGTTTTTAGTATTATATATTGCTAGATTATATATTTTTAAACAATTCGTAAAAATCCATAGCTGAACATAGGTCTCCCGTTGTGTGAGAAGATTTGCTTTAATCTTCTCGCTTGCCGGACATATTGATAATCGCAGCATAAGACATCACATATTTGACGCTGCCCCCTTCTGGATCGTCTCTCTCAGAAGTCATAAGAATTTTCTGGAATTTTCCGAATTACGACACCAAAGAGACGATTGGGCGATGAGTTGTCTTTGCTGGTTATATAGTAGAAATGCTTTGTGATGATCGCCACGCTTTATATGCGGATTGCTAATCCCATTAACAGACGTCTATTAACAGTAACATTAACATTAACATCCAGTAACAGACGTCCACTGCCTAACAGATGTAAACTTGCGAGTCGGTCAGAGTTGTAGTATGCGATATTAGAAAACTAATGCAGCTAAATGTACCACCAATAATAGCAAGCAGCTGATTTATTCCTCCACTAGTTTAGTTCAGCAACATAATTACCTTTTCTATCTCACATTACATAAACAGATCAGATGCAGTAAGATTGGTGCTAAAGTTAGAGAAGCGACTGTGAGTAGGTTTAAATTTACATACAGAATTTTATTTATTTATTTATAGGAGAGGGGCAAACGAGCATGCGGCTCACCCGATGGTAAGTGACTACCTTCGCCCATGAACAACTGCAACACCAGGGGAATTGCAGATGCGTTGCCGGCCTTTTAAAAAGGAGTAGGCTCTTTTCTTTAAGGTCCCTCAGTCGTATCGGTCCGGAAAATCGCTGGTAATAATCGATTCCACAAGGAAGTTGTGCGAGGCAGAAAACATCTTCTAAATCGCACAGTGGTGGACCGCCAATCATCCAGATGGTATGGATGGTATCTCGAGTTTTGTCGCGATATGTGATGGTGAAATAGAGTGGCTGGAATTAATCCGAAAAATTGCTTAGAGGACTCTCCGTGGTAGATGCACTAAACTACGTAAAGAGATGCATCATCTCTTCGCAGTGCCAGTAACTCAAGCCGATCGGAAAGGACTCAGTCGTTGTTGATTCGAGCCGCTCTGCGCAGAAGCTGGCACTGGGGAGCCCCAGCTCAGAGATGGGAACAGTATTCCATGTGAGCCTTGTAAAGATGCAGACGGAGTGTCGGCATAAAATACTGTCCCGCTATGCTGAGCACGCCAAGCTTTTTAGAGGCCAATTTGATCTTCTCTTCCAAGTGAACACGAAACTGCACGTTTCTCGATATGTCGACGCCGAGGATTCTGATACTGGCTGAGGCAACAAGGGGAGTACCTTGAAACTGAGGAGATACAACAAAGGGGGTTTTATTAGCGGTAAACGCGCATACTTGTGTCTTCTGAGGATCAAACTGAACTAGATTTAGTCACCCCCAATCCGAGACTTTGTTTTCTCGAGAAATATTGGCACAGCCGGTGTATAGAGCATCACCAGTGCTGTCATCCGCATAGCAATGAATGTTACCTGTTTGCAACATATCATTGATATGCAAAAGAAACAGCGTTGGTGATAGCACGCAGCCTTGTTGAACACCTGCGTTAATAGGCTTGTAATCGGAGCATGCACCATCTACTACGACCTTGATGCTCCGATCAGCCAGAAAACTGGTGACCGGATTGCATTATTTCTGGAGAAGCCCATAGGAAGGAAGTTTCGAAAGAAGAACTTTGTGCCAGACCCGATCGAAGGCCTTCACTATGTCCAAACTAACAGCCAATGCCTCCGCTTGGACTCGATTGTCTGCGCCCATCTATGTGTTAGGTAAACAAGAAGATTACCAGCTCAGCGACCCCGACGGAAACCTTACTGGTGATCACTAATTAGCTAGTGCTCCTCAAGGTACTGCATGAGCTGGCAGTTAATAATGGACTCCATTATTTTCGACAAAAAGGAGGTGATGGTGATAGGCCTGTAGTTGCACGGATCAGAGCGGTTACCTTTTTTAGGAATCGGGTGCACGAAAGCTGTCTTTCATGAATTCTGGACAACGACTAGGGAGTAGGAGTACCGGAAAAGACGCGTTAGAACCGGTGACTCTGTAGCGTACGTCCTCAGCACAATTGGCGGGATTCCGTTAGGCCTACTCGACTTGTGTATATCCAAGGAGAAGACTGCTTTGCGTACAGAGCACTGTGTGTAATGTGAGTCGCACATCAGGCATAGAGCATGCACACTGCGGGATGGTCAGCGGTGTGTTCCTCCCGTCATCGAGAGTCGATTTGGACGCAAAAAGGGAGCCTAAAAGGTCGGCTTTCTCTTTTGCGGCGTGGGCCAGTGAGTAATCCTCCCTATGCAGAGATGATAGTGATGGCTTACAGAAATTCCCTTGAACAGTCTGGCGAGAGCCCAGAATGCACGGGTTCCCGAAGAAAGGCGAACTAATTTTTCACTTATTCTGCCAATGTGCTTTGCCTGGACAATTACTTACTAAATAATTAATAGAATCAAGCGTTACTTTGCGGAATTCCATTATATTAAAGTTGGTAAAAAAATACTTCGCGTACATCCGCTCGATAAAATACAAAGTATTGTCGTCAGTGGTGTGTCTTTCCTAGTGTAGTGGTATTGGAAGTAGTGGTGGCTGGGATTAGTGGTGCTGGGATTAGTGGTGACGAGAATAGTGCACGCAATTGAGGGAGGGTGGGAGGTGCTCTTCATACTAGGTAAGACACATCATTTTATTTTATCGAGCGGATGTACGCGAAGTAATTTTTTACCAACTTTAATACTTATTAAATCAATTGTATGTGTTAGTGACATGTTACAAGTAGATTTAGTAGTAGATCCTGATTATAGCACCAAATGAGTATACTGTTCTAGTGAAAGACCATATTTTCAAAGAATGTTATGCAATTTAGTCTACTCTATGGTTGTACACTAGAAAGAATATAAAAACATGTTGTGAGATATTTCACTTGTTCCTCTAATAAAGCATTTGTGTCATTTTTGCTTTATCAGCTAGTCATGCCACCGGATTTAATAATTTAAAAGAATCTGTAACATCTCTGCTGATCACACCGCACACCACCTTCATTGAAACTGCCACATGTCTAATCGTTAATTAATTGAAAAACTTAAAACAGGAAACTATATAAATCAAACACAGTAACGCAAACACCGGCATTTCCTTTGACCATATTAATAGAGCCTTTATCGTCCCTTTATCTCTGACGAGTGAGAAACAAGCGACTATTGTATCAATCAACATCCCCGCTATCAGTCTCACAAGTCGGTAAATATTCAACAGCTGTTTACATTAGAATTAGTAGATTCAGATTGCTCGGCCTTGCTTGCAAAATGTCATAAGTACATTAGTAAAAGACAAATATGAAATGAACGCGTATATTAGCCGTGCTGTTTAAGATTTTCCTAACAATAAACTAATAGAGCAAAGACAGAACTAGGGCAAAAGGCAAGCAATAAATTAAGATCATCTGATTCACATTATAACGGTAAAAGTAAAAACGAAAAGATTTTTGCATGTTAAAAACTATAAGATTTAGTGCCGGCGGGTTCGCACGTGGGTTTACCACGAAGAAATTTAGGGTGAAGCGGCCCTGATCTAATATACCTGTATGATTTTTCATTTAGTTGGTTTCGGCGCATACATTTTAGGGTTCCATACTCGAATGGGACCTTATTACTACGCCTTCGCTGCCCGTCCGTCAGTCTGTCAGCGGGCTGTATCTCATGATCCGTAATATGTAGACAGTTGAAATTTTCACAGAATGTGTATTTCTGGTTCCGCTATAGCAACAAAAAAATTAAATTAAAATAAATTAAAAATTAAAGGGGACTACCCAACTAGCACATGTTTTTTTACCTACATAGTATTAAATCTTGTACCATGGAACGGAACCCGTCATGCGTGTGTGCGACTAGCACTTGGCATTTTTTCGTACGTTTATTATTAAGGTAAGGATCTTCTTCTTTCTTGATCATGGACCTCTTCTATATTAGAGAATTTCATTTACACTACCAGAACTGAGGCTTTTTTGCTCTTTACCGATCTTGGTATTTTTTATTGAGTAAGGTTGAAAAGCGAGCACACGGTCTACTTTATTGCACGTGGATGCTGTGGCCCATAGAAATTAACATCTGTCTTCGATTAAAAATCAAAATTCCGTTTCAACGTCATCCTTTAAGACTTCAATAGAATATCCCGTTACCAGTAAAAAGGGTATCCACGTATTAATGCTATCAAGGGTCTCCACAGTCACTATACTAAACACAGTATTTCATATCTAGTAGAATTTGAGCGATCTATCGAAGGCTATATATCTAGCATACCCTTATGGGTATAATAAAGGTTATCCTTTATTACACCCACGGAAGAGAAGGGGTGATGAATTTACTTACGCTCATCCCAAGAGAACGACTTACTAAATTTTATTTGAACATAATACGAGTTTTACTTTAGAGCGATTACTAGATTAGATGAAAAAGAGCAAAACGTTTTAATAAAAATTATATTAATTTTTTAGACTGGATACCTTAAAAATACAGCCTTAGTTATAAGGCATCCGTTATTCCCTCTATTGTAGCAAAGCCACACATTTGTTTATCACGCGGAGAACGCAGCGTCCTATGTCCGTTTTGATTGCGTCTACTTAGATAACAGATCTTCTTATTTAATTTAGAACCATTCCCGTGTTTGTCAGTTGGTGATAACGTTGTAATTTAAAGCGGCTAGCAAAGCCTTTCGTTTTATGATTATTTAAGCGTAGATTGTCGAGACGTTCGTCCTATTTACGTAGTGTAATGACGGTAATATCATGTTTGCGGTCTTGAGATTGTGCAATATTATATTTGTGTAGCTTCATGGCGTCTCGATGTCCTTTACATCTCATTCGTGTCGTTCAACTTCAAAATATTTCTGGAAATACATTTATCTGTCTTGAAGACAAATGTGTGTATGTATTTTTATATATGTCAATATATGAGTAGGTATATATATTGTGTACGTATTGCAACATACACAACGTGTAACAAAAACCCTGTAGTTCCCGTTAAGTACGTTATCAGAGTCAGTATTCAAACGTAATAATTAAAAATTAATAATTTAAAATTAAAAATTTTGTACAGCCGACTTCAATATAGGTTATTTAAGAATAACTCAATAACCATTGGTCTGACCTTGATCAAATTCATATGGGACCACACGAGAACTATCAGCTTTCATATAAAAAAAGAATCATCGAAATCGGTTCGCCCAGTACAAAGTTATGAGGTAACACACATAAAAAAAAAAAAAAAAAAAACATACACCCGAATTGAGTACCGTCTCCTTTTTGGAAGTCGGCAGAAAATGTTGTACAGCCGACTTCAATATAGGTTATTTAAGAATAACTCAATAACCATTGGTCTGACCTTGATCAAATTCATATGGGACCACACGAGAACTATCAGCTTTCATATAAAAAAAGAATCATCCAAATCGGTTCGCCCAGTACAAAGTTATGAGGTAACACACATAAAAAAAAACATACACTCGAATTGAGTACCGTCTCCTTTTTGGAAGTCGGCAGAAAAATAACTATTTTTCGAAAAACTTGAATATTAAAAAATTTAATTTTAATAAAAAAAATTAATAAGCAAATTTTATGTGGTTTTATTACCTCTAACTGACACGAGCCTCGGTGAAGTTGAGTCTTTCACAATCCTCTTATTCTCCGGATAATGCAGAAGTAATAAAACAACATACAATTCGAAAATTATTTTTGAAATGTTCAAGTTTTTTGAAAAAAGTTATTTCTTTACGTTTGAATACTGACTCTGATAACGCACTTAACTGGAATCACAGGGTTTTTGTTACACGTTGTATATAAATTGTTTAATTTTATCATGACAACATAATTCACTCTGTGTTTTACCCAAGGTTAGCTGGTCGAAAATGCAATATCGTATTAAGCTAGCGATTGTACACAATTATGGTGCATCAAAGAATAAATAAATAAAACACATTTAACGCATTTTGTATAGTTTATAGGCGCAATACGCAATGGTTTAATTACAAAAAATATTTTTTATAAAAACTGGGTGACAAACGAGCACTCAGTACACCTGATAGTTTATGGATGCAGTGGCCCGTAGACACGTACATCTCAACTCAATTAAAAATCAAAATGTAGACGGTGCAAGCCCCCGTTCACCTCGCCATCTAAGCCTGAGTTCATAGTCTATGTCATCGCTATAATAGCGCCGCTCACCTTGGGGCGTGCTTTTTTGCAGCCTCAAGCACCAGAGCCTGCGACCGCCTCCCTGTAACATTTTCGTTGAATATTAAAATCACAAAGAATAACAGTCTATTTGATAGTAAGTGGCTACAATAATTTTGCAGACAACGTCAAACAAAGAAGGGCTTATATGCGGACCCGTGATGTCATAGAGAAATTTGTTTTACCTTTCATGAGACTCGTTATTTTTTCCTTGTGACGTTATTTTTAAAACTACATAGTATTTTTGTGGCAGATTCATGTTAAATAAATTTAGTTTTATTCGTGAATATCATTTATTTGTTGTTTGTAAATTTTTTATAGGTCCATCATCGAAAATTCTCGATACCATCGATATCATCTGGAACCATGACTGTCCACAACCGTGTGAATTTGAGGAAATTTTCTTCATCGCAAGACAAACTTGTGAAAAAAAATACTATCACTACACTAAATATATGAACTTGTGATATTTGCGGGCCTAAAGACTTTCTACACCTTCACGAAAATAGCCTACTCCTTCTTTTAAGACTGACAACACTCTTGCGATTCATCTGGTATTGCAGCTGTTCATGGATAGCCGCGATCACTTACCATCAAGTGAACCGCGTGCTCGCTTGTGCCTCATTTATAAAAGAAGTTTAATTCTGTTTGGGGGATTCTTAAGAAATAGGTACCACATTTTTTAACAGATTCTTTGAAACGACAACTTAGTGATGAATTAAACTAAAATTATATTAAATGTTTGCCCCAATTTTTTAGCAAAATGGAGTTATTATATAATACGTTTAAAACAAAAACATTGTATATAAATCATATATACTGCTGATTGTACGTATGTTCCGACACAATGTTTGAAGAAGTTAATAGAAACTTCTATAAATATGACCATGATGATGATGAGAGTGTTGAGCTTCTTGAATGATTTTTTCTATAACAAGTACACTTCAAAATACCATTCGAAGTGAGTGAGGAAATGCCTCAGGTATATCGGCACTTTCAGAATAGGTAAATTTTGATCGAACGCCAGTTAGTACTCTGTAATACAAGAGCGTTTGTTTGCCATGCACGCCGAACACTATGCTTCGCTGTAAACTGCTCAGTAAGCTTACACTTATACTTATCCCGACCTGCAGATTATCAACGTAACGCCTGTCGGATAAGATTGAAGGTTATTATTAAAAAGAAGTGGTAATTACAATGCAAAATTTTCCGTTTCAATTATTTTAGGCTCCAGCTAGATCCACTAAAACACGCTACTTTTATAATAAACCAATACCGGTGCGTAATGTACGAAATGATATATACGTATAACAAACACTACATTTGTGTAGTAAAATTTATGCGCCTCATTGTCCTACGGAAATTGTAGGCCCGTTCCATTAATCGTTTATCGAAAAAGTCGCAATAAAACGGACCCCAAACGGTCAGTGCCATTAGCAGCGGACCGTGATTTCTGCAATAGAATTATGCAATTGTTATTCATGATATCGTATTTTTTCCGCGAGTCCTGCAATTGACTGGTGCCTAGAACCATTTATCAATGGTATAATCTGCGACAGTTATTCATATTGAGCTCGATTTATTGCCACGTGACCTCCGTGGAGTAGTGCCGTGCTAAATAAATTAAGGAAATCTTTTTAATGTCTTCATTATATTTTGCATTAAACCTGTTTGATTTTTGTACAAAGTAATAATACATTAATATTTCTGATTTTCTAATTTACCAACTTTTTCCCAAGTGCTAACGTTAGGCGTCGCACCTCGCTGCAGTCTGAAGAAAACACAGACTGGTGGCAAAAGTCACATCTATTTAAAATAAACCCAAACATTAGACTAATGAGAGAGCAGTATAAGCAGCGGGAACTTAACAGCTCTGCTATTATCAAACTACCTTCTCGACGTGGTAAAAGTAAATCTATTAAAAATGCGAAAAATGTCGCGTTCTTCGAAAAGCTGTCAAAGAAAAATAATTACTTTAATCGATGTTACACCTGCCTGACTTTTCCAAAACATATATAATGTATACGCAATAACACTTGAGATACTCGTCATCATCATCATCATTACAGACGATCATAGACGTCACCCAACGTGCGACACTAAATTTTATTCAAAATTTAATCCGTATGTAATAAATTAATGGGAACGGATTAAAATTATCAAAATTACTATTTGGTAACTATATACTAATAAAATATATCGCACTATATATTTATAAAAATATAGTACGAACCAAATCCCATATTAAAATAAACTTTTTTAAAAGAAGAGGGGGTTAATGAGCATGCGGCCCACATGGTGGTGACTAATGGTACTGCCGTCCATTAACAACTGCAACACCAGGGGAATTGCAGGTGCGTTGCCGACCTTTTAGAAAGGAGTAAGCTCTTTTCTTAAAAGTGCCTGAGTCGTATTGGTCCGAAAAATCGCCAATACCACAAAAAGCATTATTTTTTTATAGGAAAGGGTGACAAACGAGCACACAGTCTGCTGTGACCCATAGACATCTACATCTATGCTCAATAAAGAATCAAAATGCAGATGCGGTGTCACCCGTGAGGACTAAGATGGAATGCCTCTTTTCCAGTAAAAAGGGTCTCCGGTTCTCTACACTTACCATACGAAAGATTATAAATTATAGACTGTACGTACATAAAGGCAGTGCATAATTTAGTTTATTAAATATATTATTTAAACAGATAATTAAAAACTATAAAATATGTTCAGTAATATTTTTCCACTAAGTGATTTCGTTGAATTATCTCGCAATTAAAATTCGTAATAGAGTCGACTGCTAGCTATTCGATGCTAGCAGTCGACTCCATTACATTTACTGTCATGTCCCCTAAGGTGAAAGGTCGTGTGGGGCACACGGCGGTCAGCGGCGAGTGGTACCGAATAGGAACCCTCAAAATGTTTGCGAAAACAAAGACTATCGTCACTATTGCACAACCAATGCTTCTCCGCAATACTATTTTTATCTATCATATTCAAATTAACAGGCAATGGTGTTGCATTTTAAATAACTCAATGGTATGAACCAAAATAGAAGACGTAGTCTAAGACAAGCGGATTTTATATATATAAACAAGAATACTAAAATCGACTTACTTTTATTGTAATATGACCAATATAGTCTGATTATTAAACTATATTGAGATAATGTAATTAGATATTCCTTATTATTTATTTCGATTTAAATCTTTTTCGTTTGTGGCTTTTTTGGACTTTGCTTTGAAATTCTACTCGTATATATTAATTAGTGACTATTTATTTATTTATATATATATATATATATATATATATATAACTTTACTATTTTGTTTAATAAAAAATAAGTTAGTATCTTAAAATTAATTATAAAAAAATTTTAAGTTAATAGGAATAAATAATATTTTTAACCTTATAATTCTCATAGAATACGATTAAACTAAGATAAACGTTTGTAATTAAAAAGCAAAACGTACTTTTCTTTTTGTGTTATGTTATTTTTCATTTCCACCACTGTGCGATTTAGAAGATGATTTCTTCCTCGCACGACTTCCTTGTGGAATCGATTACCATCAGCAATTTTTGCGGACCGATACGACTTAGGGACCTTCAAAAAAAGAGCGTACTCCTTTTTAAAAGGCCGACCACGCATCTGCAATTCCCTCCCTGGTGTTGCGGTTGTTCATGGACGGCGGTAGTCACTTACCATCATGTGAGCCGCATGCTAGTTTGCCCCCTCTCCTATAAAAAAAAATATTCATTGCATCCTTTCAAAAGTCCACAGCTGAACACTAGACATCTCCTTGTATCCATTACACGGCATTAAGTGCTATGTGCTAATAATAACACTCAAATGATTATAAAATTTATGGACAAATTTTTAAAAAAACATAAGGTTTAGAGTACCTACAGCAATTGGAACTTAACGTTGAATGTACTAATCTTGCTTCCTAACTCCTTTCTTAATTCCTCTAACAACGCTACGTATAATATTAATACTCATAAAAAACTAACTTGGTATAATAAGTTTAAAAATTTTAAGTTAGTAAATGTTTTAATTTGGTACTAGGATTTCTGAACCGACGGCCTAACGGCAAACACCTTTTATAACGTAAGAGGCCTATGTCCAACACTGACTGTTACGGGCTGATAAAGATTAAAAATAAAATGATGTTCTTTCTTAAGGTTTTTGTTTTTTTTTTATTTATTAAGCTGACAAAGGAACACAGTCCATATAACGGTAACTAGCTGCTGTAATAAGTATACAAAAATCAATGAACACGCTGATTTGTTGTCATCCTTAAGGATTGAGGAGTCTCATTAGCAATAAAAAGGATTTACACGTGGTAGAGCCATGCTCACCGCCGCTTGCCTCCTATTTAAGCAAGACCAACGCGTTTCATTCATTTTCCGAACGGCGTTACGGCGATCCGTAACATATATAGTAGTGTATATATTAATAGTATAGTTGTAGCACGAATGGGTCGGCTCGCCCGGGGAAAGACCACGCTCTCACAGAATATCAGCGTAAAATAACAGCTTAATGCTGCTGTGTTTCGTATGGTGAGTGTAGAGAACCGGAAACCCATTTTACTGGAAAAGAGGCATTCTATCTTAGTCCTCACGGCTGACAACGCATCTGCATTTTAATTCACAAACGAAGATAGACTGAGATGTCTATGGGCCACAGCAACCACTTACCATCGGGTGGACTGTGTGCTCGTTTGTCATCCTTATTCTATAAAAAAAATCTCCGGTTAATAAAAAAAAAACATACTACACAACCCCATTATGGTGTCAATTTGCGCAAGTAAATAAGAGCGTGGTTCTTCCCCTGTTGAATAAGTCTTCAATTCGTGCCATAGCCATAATACAGGGGCAGCGTGGTTCTACCACATAAAATGGTACGACGATAATAACATCCTGCTTACGGGTATCGATAACGGCAACTCCCGACTAAGAAACCATAAATTGTGAGGTTCATATATCCTATACTTACAGTCTTCCCACATTTTAAATTCAAATGCAATTCCCCTGGTTCCCATGGTGTTGCAGTTGTTGATGGGCGGCGATAGTCACTTACCATCAGGTGAGCCGCATGCTCGTTTGCCCCCTCTCCTATAAAATAAATTGTATAAAGTATAGGAATTAAGTTTATTAGGGCAAACACAGATGCACCCTCTCGTTTTTTTTAAACTTAAAGTGTGACTAACCAGCACATAATCCACCGATGTTAAGTGGTTGCTGTCGCCCTTAGTCACATACATCTTCTTTTTTTAAACGGGGAAATACCAACGCATACACGCCTCGTATTGGCAAGAACAGGTTATGTCGGACTATAACAAACTCGTCAATAACTCTGCGCCCCCTTTTCCCTAAAGAGGGTCGCTTCCGATTCGGCAGAAAGGTCATACAGGCCAATGCCAGTCTCACAGGTGGTGTTTAATGGGTAGGCACTTAGGTTTCGCAGTGACCACATAACCATGCAGCCGGCTATCGTGGTATGCTTACAGCATTCACCATCTTCCTTCCCCGCTTCCCGGAGGGTAGCCCTTTTCATTTCAAATCGTCAATAACCATACGAAATTCAGAAGCATTATGCCACTATTACACGTTGGCTTTGGTGACAGCGTCGTCCTTCCCGGTTGGCAATTCGGGTTCCATTACTACAGAAGCAGCAACACGCTACAGCAATGGCTCTACCATGTAATAAACCGCTATATATATATATACGATACCTCTCGCCAATTTTGTTCCTAATTACAAATTGGCAACGGACGGGACATAAAACCGGGACACACGACTAATCCGGAACGCCAAAGCCAAACACTCACATGAATGTGGCTTTTGTAGTGTGAATAAAAATATACTAAGTAAAGCTACAGCAGCCTAAATAAGTCTCACTGATGCACCGGCCCCCATATCTGCATGAATAAACTGTTACATAAGGATAATGCAAGCTGTTAGATCAATAATAGTTTGCAAGTTAGTTGGTAGTATTAAACTTCACAAGGAAAGAAATAAGAAATCTCCAATGAAATTGTCGCTGATTTCTCTATAAATATGTGATGAGGAAACCTGCTTATCCGAGAAATAAAATAGATTTACATGACCGTTGTCGCGGTGTCATAATTCTTCAATAAGAACAGCAGTACTGCGATGGATTATTGTAGGACAAGTATATTTTTAATAATGAAAAACGGACTGTAAAAGAAACAAACAAAAGATACCTGTTGAACATTTCTAGGCACTTTATAAATTTTAATCAAGCTGTACACCTTAATGTGCCCATTATTTTGATGCAATTCGTTGATAGTATAAACCAGGTAGAGCCAAGCGTATCATGACTGCAACATGAATGGAATGGCTCCACCGAGGAAGAACTACAATCTCACAGAATATCAACACAAAATAGCAGCTGTGTTTCGTATAGTGAGTATGGGGAACCGTAAACCATTTTACCGGTAACAAGGCAGTCTATCCAATTCCTCAAGGGTGCCGAACCGTATTTCATTATTATCAATGCATGATAAATGTAGGTGTCGGTATGAGCCACAGCATCCACTCACCATTAGAGGTAAAAAGAGCAAACATTGCTCTTTTTCACGCTTATACTTGTACATAAATGTAAATTTCAAACAACTTTATAATAGACATTGATTGATGATTTAAAGTCAAAGTAAGCACTATCAGTGTCAATAAATGTTTTAAAATTTAACAAGATTATAGGTTCATGCATCTACTAGATTCTTATCAAGCCTTCATGTGAACAAAATGGTCGGTGACCAGCCATCCATCTACATATTTACATACCTATCACTAAACAAGTAGCCCATTGTCGTTGCAACTACTTGGATAGTATAACTACCGGAAAAACCACTTTCACTCATGCGATAAACAACTTTAATCTATTGGTGACAAAATTCCATTTACTACAATAGATATTGCGACTAAATTGGTGGAAAAAAACATAAGTTGTTATTGTAAATCTAATCCTCCCACTTTGATGTAAGGTTGAATTTATATTGATGGGAATTGAAACAGTTTGTAACAATGAAGCAGCCTATATACCACCCGCACGTCCTCTTTAGATAAGATAAAGGCCACCTGAAATGAAAAGAGCGACACCAATGCACAGGTAATGATACTGATACCGTGCGACACCAGTACAGAGGACCGGTAATTAATTTGCCGACCGATAAACACACCGGTCGACTCCCGATAGATGTACTGGTTAGTCCACGTAATACCCAATTACTTTTATTATCTACTAAGTTGGTTTTGCAATTTTATCTCCGAATTTAATTTACAAATGGAAACACGTTTGTATTTTTGGTATATGCTACGAACTTTTAGGATACATATATATTGTATATTATAATCTTCCAGTTCATTTAATTGTGAAAAAAGACACTGTTCAAAAATAAAATAAAATGTTCAATAATAATTTTATAAACGAGATTTTAAAAACGAGATAAATGAGAACAAGATATTATAACAGATTTTTTTATAGTATAAGGGTGACAAACGAGCACACAGTCCACCTGATGGTAAATGGTTGCTGTGGCCCATAGACATCTACATCTATCTTCGTTTGCGAATTAAAATGCAGATGCGTTGTCAGCTGTGAGGACTAAGATAGAATATAATGCCTCTTTTCCAGTAAAAAGGGTCTCCGGTTCTCTAAACGCACCATACGAAACACAGCAATGTTAAGCTGCTATTTTACGCTGGTATTCTGTGAAAGCGTGGTCCTTCCCTGGTCGAGCCGACCAATTCGTGCTACTACTATACTATTAATATATACATTACTATATACTTGTTGTGTTACACAAATTATTGCTAATAAATTTTCTTTGGAACAACCTAAATAACGACTATATTTTTTTAAATATTTTGTATTAAAGTACCATTTAAAAAAACTTATCATGGTTTTTATTTCAGTTCTGTTCAAATAAAAATTGATCAAGCTAAATGCCAAGAAAATGGCGCGGACTCTGGCGAAGGTTACTATAAATAAAGCAAAATAAAAACGTCAAATGAGAATCGTATCGGTAGCGAAATATTATCAAATACACTCCTTGCCATATCATCCTCAAAAAAAATCAGAATTCTTCTTAATATTCAATAGATTCTTATAGATTCAAAAAGTACCAACATTTGTATAATGAAAACAATAAACACAGAGTTATCATGTGATCCGTGAAGATAGAGAGAATAATACGAAAATTACAAAATTTCATGAAGTTTGATTTAAAATAATACTTTAACTAATTTGAATGTAAGATATGTTCATAACCATAAAATGATAAACTACAAAAACCGATTGTACAGATATATCATATATCATCATCTATCAGAAATAAATTATAGAAATCTATACATATAAATAAAATTTAAATGTCTGTTTGTAATGTCAAAATAATAGCTTTCTACTAATTGCATATAAAAGTATATACGGTACCTATAACAAAAACACAATTTTTTAAATTTTTGTCTGTCTGTCCGTCTATTTGTGCTGCTAATCTCCGAAACGGCTAGACCAATTTTGACAGGACTTTCACTGGAGGTGATGTTAAAAGGAGTAACTTAGGCTACTTATATTTTAGAAAAAAAATTAGAGTTCAACGCAAATAAATTTAAAACCCTAAATGACACGCGGGCGAAGTCGCGGGGAACAGCTAGTAAATTCATAAATATAACATATGTCTTAACTGTCATCATCATTACATCATTACAGCCATTCACAAATCCACTGCTGAACATAGACCTCCCCTAAGGAAGGCCACAAAGCACGGTCCTGAGCCACCTGCATCCATCGATGCTCAATGCATTGTGCTTAGCTCCTCCAGCGATTCTGCCATAAGGACTATATCGTCGGCAAATCAAAGGTGAGTGATGTACTCGCCGTTGATGTTAATTCCGTATCCTTTCCAGTCCAGAAGCTTGAAAATGTCTTCCAATGCAGCGGTGAAGAGTTTCGGAGATATAATGTCACCCTGTCTTACACCTCTCTGCAGTTGGATAAGTTTCGTACTCTGGTTTTGTACTCGGATAGCCATCGTAATCATACTGTAAAACACTTCAGTCTTTCGATATACCGACAGTTAACTTGGCACCGCTGGAGACTCTGCAGCACCGCCCAAATTTCGACGGAATCACAGGCATTATCATAGTCCACATACCCCAGACATAGTGGCAAATTGTACTCCTCGGACTTCTGTACAATTTGCCGAAGGGTATGTATGTGGTCTATGGTGCCTTTTATGGAAACCGGCTTATTCGGGAGGCTGGAAGTCGACGAGTCTGCATGTGAGATGATTCGTAATGACTCTCGAAAACAGCACGTAGACACGGCTCAGAAGGGAAATCGGTCTGTAGTTCTTCAAGAGAGCGTTGTCGCCTTTCTTAAAGAACAAAGTCACCGCACTTCTGCTCCACGCCTCTGGAGTAGTGCCACCATGCATGACAGAATTAAAGAGCCTCTGAAGGACTTCAAGTACCGGTTTTCCACTCGCTTTCAGAAGCTTCGCTGTAATTCCATCCTCGCCTGGGGCCTTGCCGTTTTTAAGGTGCTGGAGATCTCGCTCAGACTGACGTCCGGAATGTCATTAGAATAGTGTTGGATAAGACTTGCTCTTGGATCGTTACTGACACTTGCGTGTGGCTGCCCATAGAACCTCTCTATCGCACTCAAAATCTCCAGGTGCCGCGGAAACGACGCTGTCACAATCGATCTTCAGCTTCGACAGGTGGCTCTTTCTGGCAGATAGATCTCTGGCAAAGACTTTGGAGCCCTGGGTCCGCTCGATCGCTTCTTGAATACGAGCTGTATTAAAGTTGCGTAAGTCCCGCCGCATACATTTGGAGATGTGTTTATTCAGTTGCCTGTATGCTGTCAAATCTACTGAATACTGCGTCTTCATTTCCCGTCTAACAGCCATGAGATTAAGAATGTGATCGGAGAGTTTTGTGTTCTTCTGCGGCGGTTCTTGCAAAACTTAGTTCCGATCGCATGTCGGAAGTAAGTTTTGCAGTTTCCACAAGCTTGTCATTCATATCTTTGTAACTCGATCTGAAGGGTTTCGTGACTTTGGATTAGAGCACGAGGGGGACGGAGCGTTGCCTTCATTAGACGAGACCTTTCCAACCTAACGTTTAGGTTTAGTGTGCGTATAACCATTCGGTGATCGCTATCAGTTTTCACCCTCGCGAACACTGAGATAACATTGAACAGTTGTCGTCTGGTCATCATAATGAAGTCAATCTCATTTTTTGTCGAACTGTCCAGGCACGGCCAGGTCCACTTCTTGTGGGGCCGCTTCTGGAAGAAAGAGTTCATCATAAAGAGTCCTTCTTTACCCATGAAGTCAGCCTGATGCTGACCTCTCGGATTCCGTTGCCCTATTCCAAATGTTTCAGCTCACCGTTCTCGCTTGTGCCTAGTTTTGCGTTGAAGTCTCCCATCAACACCGTATAGTGGGTTTTGGAGGTATAAATGGTTCTAGATATATCTTCATACATTTCCTTCACCTCCTAGTCAGGATGTGCTGAGGTTGGTGCATAAACCTGTATGACCTTCAGCGAATACCGTTTGGTGATTCTGAGTATAACGTACGCAACTCTCGTTGACACACTCTCAATTAATGTTGTTAAAGAGAGACTTGTGGACGATAAATCAGACACCTCCTTGGGACAGATGATCGCCCTCCCGGTGATAGAACAAGTTGCCGGATCGAGGATTACCATATCCTCCCCCTCTCTTTGGACCTCAGATAATCCTATAATATTCCAACGCAACTTGTCTATTTCCCAGGTCGATTCGTCTTAGGTGGCAACCGAACCTCCACCGGAGATTCTTAGCACCAACTGCCCCGCCGTTACCATGGTCGTCACCGTAGCCAGGAATAGCGAGGCTGCTGGAGACTGGGGGCCGTCTCTTCGTAACTTTAATCATGGGGGGTATATTGCCATAGTTGCCACGCTTAGTAAGCGGGTTTGCAACCGCAGTTTTATTGTTGTTTTGCTGTTATCAGAAAGATGCTGCTGCCCATCTTCTGCCTCAGTATCCCTCTGGCGTCTCTTACGACACCCACGGGAAGATATGAGGTAGAGGGTATTCTTACCCGCCACTGCACGGGGGTGTACTAACTGTAACTCAAATAACTTTCACTAGCTACTGTGTGTGACTGCTAAAAAAGTTGTATTGTTAATTAAAAAGGAAAACAATAAAATTATTAGCTACCAAACAGTTCATTGTTGGGCGTTTCCCATTGTACGGAAGGATTTTTGAAATTGCTGGTCGTCGTACCTGACGTTATACCGTGTAGAGGTGGTGTAAGAATATCCAATATTCCATATCGTCCCGTGGGTGTCGTAAGAGGCATCATAGGGAAACAACCTAGGAGTTGAGCAGCAGCAACTTAATATTTTTACCTAATATTTTTTATATTTAAAATTTTTTTTAAAAATAAAAATAACCTGCGGTTGCCAGCTTCCCTGCCAAGCATGGCAACTACGTCAAATGGACAGCAGTGGACTTTGATAGGCTACAATGGTAATGCTATCAGACGTTGTGCACGTCTGACAAAATCAAACACTTACTAAAAACTGTATACATACCCAATAAGTATCAATTACTTGGTCGTGTGGTTTTCATTCATCATCATCATTACAGCCTTTCATAAGTCCACTGCTGAACATAGGCCTCCCCCAAGGAATGCCACAAAGCACGGTCCTGAGCCACCTGCATCCATCGACTTCCTGCATGCCTTACCAGGTCGTCACTCCATCTCGTGGGGGGTCGCCCTACACTTCGCCTACCGGTACGAAGCTGCCACTCGAGAACCTTTCTTCCCCATCGGTAGTCGGTTCTTCGAGCTATATGGCCGGCCCACTGCCACTTCAGCTTACTAATCTGTTGGGCTATGTCGGTTACTTTAGTTCTACTGCGGATATCCTCATTTCTAAGTTTATCACGCAGAGAAACTCCGAACGTAGCCCTCTCCATAGCTCGCTGAGCGACCTTGAGCTTCCTCATACGGCCAGCAGTGAAGGACCACGTCTCAGTTCCGTAAGTCCTGTGGTTTTAATGATTTTTATTTTGAACTCACGTTTATTAATCATCAATATAGTATACGATCACCTATCTTAAAGAATTGAAAAGAGTCGAATGTACATATCGATGAAAGGATTGGCTAAGAAATATTCGTTTTAATAAATTACTTTTCTGCTTATAAGGGAGAGAGAGAAAGAGAGAGAGGGGGAGTTTGCCGTCTAATAGTCTGCACTGCTGTGTCCTAGTGTAAAGGATATAGGGAACCTGTATAATTACAGGCTGTGAGTCATTCTATCTTAATTCTTGGAGATGACAACCCATGTATAACCATATTTGCTTAAAGTTAGCTTCAGGTGCTCATGGGCTGTGGTAGCCACTTACATCAGGTAGGTGGGTTGTAGTTCGTTTATCAATTAAATTTTATATCAAAAACGAATACTTAGAAACCAATCATAATAATTTTCAATAATACGTTTTTAATAGGATAGGGTGACAAACGAGCACACAGTCCACCTGATGGTAAGTGGTTGCTGTGACACATAGGCATCTATATTTATCCTCAATAAAGAATCAAAATGCAGATGCGTCGTCACCCGTGAGGACAAAGATGGAATGCCTCTTTTCCAGTAAAATGGGTCTCCGGTTCTCTACACTCACCATATGAAACACAGCAGTGTTAAGCTGCTAGTTTACGCTGGTATTCTGTGAGAGAGTGTTCCTTCTCCGGTCGAGCCCACCCATTCATGCTACAACTACTACTAATATATATACTACTAATATAGCTAGAGCATGGCTTTACCACGTATTAAAATCTAATCTCATAATTTCACCACCTATTCACAATATAAAAGTTCATACAAAACTTTAATCATAAAAATGCTAATTATAAATTGACTTTATGGTAAAATGTGTTTTAAGCGCACACAAGTACCACCAGCTTACTTATTGTAAGAAAAATCTAATTTATTCTGATACTACCTGTTCCCCGCGACTTCGCCCGCGTTGAATTTATTACGATTGGATTTTATGGATTTTAATTTTTTTCGCGGAATCCTAATTCCTTTTCTAAAATGAGAGTAGCGTAAGTTACTCCTTATAACATTAGCTATCTTCCAGTGAAAGTCCAATCAAAATCGGTCCGGCCGTTTCGGAGATAAGCCGAAACAAACAGACAGACAGACAAAAATTTAAAAATTATGTTTTTGTTATAAGTACCGTATATACTTTAACAAGCTATTCCGCGCGACTTTGCCCGCGTGTAATTTAGGGTTTTAATTATGTTGCGCGGAAACCTAATAATTTATTTAAAATATAAGTAGCCTAAGTTACTCCTTATAACATCAGCTATCTGCCAGTGAAAGTCCCGTCGAAATTAGTCCAGCCGTTTCGGAAATTAGCCGGAACAAACAGACAGACAGGAAGGCCGACAGACAGACAGACAAACATTTAAAAAATTGTTATTTTGTTTTAAGTACCGTATATACTTTCATATGCATTTATTAAAAAGCTGCTATTTTGACGTTACAAACAGACACTTCAATTTTATTTATTTGTATAGATATACATTTAGTTAAACGCTGTTATTTTGACATTACAAACATACACTTCAATTTTATTTATTTGTGTAGATTGTATGCCTTAGTACACGTACTTATACAGTAACGAATTGTAAGTAGTTCACTCTGAATCTATTGTTTTTATTTATGAAAAGAAATATTTTTTAAAACCAATTGAACACCGTTAGTTTGGAGGATGAACAAAGTTCTCCTTTTAAAAATTTTATTTAAAATAATGATTTTGGGAGGGATATTTCCTATATTCTTCAATAATAATATCGACATTTGAGGTTTTCACAACACTGCCGACATATTTTCCATAGCTAATTGCAAATTATTCCACGCTGGAGATGCACGCGCGCTAATGTGTCATAACATGACGCCGGCCAGTTATAATTCGAACGATGGCTATCATTATAATAAAAACCTCTTATGACCCCATGTATATAAAGTATACTATGCAAGGTACTTACTATACGTTGTTGTAAGCTAGTGTCTGTCGGGGGTCATTTGATATAATTTTAAAGTTGCATAGATTTCGAAACAATTTAAGAACACATCCATTTATATATTTTCTTTATTTTCACCATCACATTTTTAATAGAACAAAATATTGTTTTTATGTGTCTCAATTATTAAGACTTATTATTATTAAGTAATTTCAGGTTGTGACGTAGTAATTATTAAGCTTGGTATGCCGACTATTGACCAAGTACCAAACGTCTCGCTAGTTTGGCGCTACTTTACATAAGTAAAGTATAGTTGCAGCCTATTTACGTCCCACTGCCGGGCACAGGCCTCCCCTCATTTCTGAGAGGGTTTTAGGGCAAGGAAATGTCCGCCGCGCTGCCCCAATGCGTGTTGGCGAACTTCACATGTCTTCGAAATATTTGTTTTTTGTCTTATTTCTCAGACATGCAGGTTTCATCACGATGTTTTCCTTCACCGCCGAGCACGTGGTAAATCAGCACTTAAAATTGCAATTAACAATTTCATTGGTGCCGGTGGGGATCGAACCCGGGTTGCTCGAGTACTGTGAAGCTTACAGCTCGCGCTAACCATCTGAGCTACCACGGCTCTACTACTACTACTTTACATACTATGACATAATATGCGAGATACCTACAAAGCCATCAATTTGAGCCCAAATCTTTTTGGCATTTTACATTTGTGTTTAAATAAATACATATCAAAATTAGTCAACATCCCATTGCTAATTTAGCTTTCCCTAACAAAACCATTACCGCCAGTCGACCATGACGCTAGTCATAAACGCTACTCGAACGTCTCTTTATGTCACATATCGGAAGCCACATGATATTTTTTTTATTTAATTTTGACATCATGTACAAGGCAGTCTTTTTCATCAGCCCGTAAAGTCCAATACTGCAAATGAGCCTCTCGCGTTGTAAGAAAGGTTTCCCTTGACGATTGTTCATGTCTGGTATCTTTATCATTTATCAGAAAATATAATGTCTTGCTGGCATTGCCAAAATAGTAGCCTCTTATATAACCTAACAAAAAAAGTGAGATGGATTCTCGCACACCACCACCACAAGATGAAGATGGAGAGTATTTATATATAAATAAAAGAGGCTTAAGGCGACACCGCGAAAAAATGCACTTCCTTTCATCGAATTGTATAGGGGTATGACACGACTAACGAAACTGGAATTTTGATATAGGTAAATTTATGTCTTTATCTTGAATTTTCTTGTTCAAAAACACGATTGTAAAGTTTAGACTCCATCATAATTATTTGCGATAACAGCTCTAAAAATTACTATAGTTGAAGTTACAACGAAATTACTTAATCTATATGCTTGGGAACCACTCAAATACATTCATAACATCAATATTCGTAATTTTCTTGCTCATCATTTTGATTACTAATATCAATATTTTTTTAAAATATTTTAAGATTCTAAGCGATTTCTAAGCGGTCTTAATCGTCGCGGACGCTACGCAATTTTAGACCTTATGACGGCGTTTTTGAAGTTTTTATAGAAATTATGTTTCACTCGGGTCAGTCCGGCGATAGTCTTAAAACGCTATCACACGCCAGTTAAAGTGCTGCTCTATGCTGGTATTATTTGAAAAAGAGGCCCTTTTGAACTCGAACAGACTTGCTATAGCAATAATTCACAACTTACGTATTTGCCACTGAGCCACAATCGAAATGTAACAATCATTCCTTTCAAAATACTGAAGTTTTCAGGTCGTTTTAACAATATATTTATGAAGGTGGCTTAGCATTTGTTTACTTACTCAGTATATCCAACCTTAGTACATCAATCTAATTATAACAACTACGTGTTCAAGCATTGGTTGTATATTTAAAATTCCTTTGCGGCCTTCTAAAAAAATAAATCCGCAAAGGCAGCCGCCGACAGATTCATCATATTCGGATGTGAATTCACGAAATTTAACACTATTATTCGGGGTCGATCTGGCCAAAATTTAATGCCATTATTCGGCCACGAATTTCTTTCCAGTCTAATGTCCGCTAAGCAAACACGGGTGCTAGCTTGGGCGAAATTCTTCGCGCTTCGTTTGACGCCGTCAAAGGAATCTTTACGTTTTGCCAAAATCTGTTGATGTACAAAAAGTTCACTTTCAATTTTAAATCTTAATATTTTTTAGTTAGAGTTCATTTGACAATTTCTGTCAATCAATTAAATGGGATAAGTTAAAATATAATCACGTTAAGGTTTTACGGTAGCCAAATTGTCTGTTAGCGGCTTACGTTTACTTTATATAAAAAATGTTACTTCCTTACAAAATAGCATGTATGCGCCAACTATTAAAAAAATTGTAACAAACATCGCAACCGCTGCCATAGTTAGTGTGGTGGCGGCATTAAATATTCCGTAAGATATTACAGCTGTAGTCCTCCTCTTCAGCTCTCTGGGTATCAAAGTGTCTGTAAACATCTTTGAAGATTCGTCAAGATTTGTTGAACTACTTAGGTTGCAGGTGTACATAAGACGCAGATGCCACTTACCATCGGGTGAACTGAGCTCGTTCATCAATCTGATATTATTAAATATTTTTATTGTATTTTTTGTTGTATAATAAAGTATATAGAATACATACATAATCCCATCCAAAAAAAAAATTATGGACTTGAGTACACTAGGCAGAGAAATTATACAAATAAACTTATTAATAGTGCTAGGAATAATTACAGAAAAAGATGCCTAATAGACTTTAAAGGGATATGAAAAAAATATGGAGTACTGTAAATTCTTGGTTAGGGCGAAATAAATTATCTGTGGATAGTGTCATCGAAAAGTACATGTTAAAAACAAAAAATAAGTCAAATGTATGTGATGGCTTTTGTAATACTTTTACCCGGGAGATATAGGACATTAAAAATAAGCACATTTGTAACAATTTATTACTTAAACGGAAATCGTATGTTTCTGAAAGTGATGTTAGTTTTAGATTTATAAAAGTACTACCTGAGCATGTAGTAAAAGTGATTGACAACATGGACTGCAATAAGGCGCCGGGATCGGATGGTATTCGAATAAAGGATTTAAAAGAAATTAAGAATAAAATTGCCCCAGTAATTGCACATCTTATAAATCTAAGCATAAAAAAGGTTATTTATCCTAAGGAGTTGAAGTTAGCTATAATTAGGCCAATATATAAACAAGGTCTTCATACGGAATTTACAAATTATAGGCCGATAGCCATTTTAAATATATTAAATAAAATAGTAGAAAAAATAATAGTAGGTCAAATTACAGCTTTTCTTGAAAATAACAAAATTATCAACGATGCTCAGCACGGTTTTCGCCCAAATAGAAGTACAGCTACAGTTTTGTCTAAATTTACTGATGATATAAATAGCTCGTTAAATAAACAAAAAATAGTATTTGCTTTATTCATCGACTTTAAAAAAGCTTTCGATACTCTTGATCACGATGGCTTACTGCAGTCCGTGCAGGAGTGCGGCATAAGAGGGCCAATGAACGCATGGTTTAGGGAATATTTAAATAATAGACAGCTGAAAGTACGTATATGTGGAACTGAGAGCAAGACTGAATATATTAAATTTGGTGTTCCGACTGGCTCGGTTTATGGACCGGTTGGATACATAATGCATGTAAATAGTATGCCTAATGTTATAAAAAAATATAGATCGTATATGTATGCCGACGATACATGCATATTATATAGCGATACGAACCAGAACACAATACAGGAAGTAATGCAAAACGACTTCGACAATGTAGTTTGTTGGGCCCATGACAATGGGATGCTAATCAATTTAGATAAAACAAAATGTATGTCTATTATATCTCCCTACATTAAAAATACATTTATTGTCATAAAAATAATAGGACACACATACGAATGCCTGCATCAAAATAAAATTAATTGTAAATTTCCTAACCTCCAAACTGTGTCTTCCTATAAATACTTAGGAGTAAATGTAGATAGTCATTTTGGATGGAAAATTCATGTAGATTCAGTATGTAACAAATTAAGATCAATTTACTGTAAATTACAAAATTTTAAGTTTATAATACCCAGAACTATTATGTACGTACTTTATTACGCATTAGTTGATGCAGTAATACCTTACGAGTTGGGCGCGTATGGTCTCACTTTTCCTGTTCACCTAAATAAAATTAAATATTTGCAAATGAGAATTCTAAAATTGTTAGTAGATAAAAAAAACCATAAACTCAACTAATAAAGATTATAATAAACTCTTAAAAATATGTGGTATACTGCCTATAGAATTAAAAGTCAAAATGTCTATCTTAATTGAACAATATAACAATATTGAATATAAACATGAAAGAGAGTATACGTACCCAACACGACTATCTAGAACACGCAAGCTGTGTGTTCCAAATGTCAAAAATTATTATGAAAAACGTAAAAGACGATGGATAACGCCCGCATTTATAAATCAGCTACCTCATGATTTAATTAAGAATATAGAAAGTAAAAATAACTTAAAAAATACTCTGAGAAAGCATTACTTGTCTCTATGTCCATAGTCGTATACCGGTTAAGAACTTCAATATGCTTTGTTTAATTTCTTGTAACATTTTTTTTTACTTTTTAGGTAGTTAATAAGTTTTGTTTATTGTATTTTATTTTTCCTTATTTTGTGCTCCTTATAAAAGCAGTACATAAATATGTGTATCCATGAGAACTGCTGCCGACAAACTGTGTTCACAGTTTGGCAGATTGTATGTATGTATTATGTACTTAGAATTGGAAGCAAATAAATTAAAAAAAAAACATACATATACATAGGCTGCACTAAAAGTATTGGGAATGGAATATTTCCACTGTTCCTGCCATATTAAAATATTTTTAATTGAAAACTCGTTGGTTTTAAAAATCAAATACCATTTATTTATTTAAAAAAAGATTCTCGGTCTTGTCACAAGGTTTTGTCAAACTTGTTTAGTCGTTGAGAACATGGAATTGACTCGAGAAAATTTAAGAGCGATGATTTATTATAACTTTCGAAGTGGTTTAACACAAAAACAGTGTGTTGACCAGATGATTTCTGCATTTGGTGATGAAGCCCCATCCAAAACCACAATTTATCGCTGGATTGCTGAATTTCAACGTGGACGTGTCAAACTCAGTGATGATCCCCGTCAAGGTCGTCCAAAAACTGCAGTCACCCAAGAAAACGTTAATGCTGTGCGTAAGCTGATTGAGGAAGATCAACATGTGACATACCGCGAAATTCAGGCAACTTTAGACATTGGCATGAGTCAAATACAAATAATCTTGCACGAACAATTAGGTGTAAAAAAGTTGTTTTCCCGATGGATACCGCATTCGCTCTGTGAAGAGCAAAAAGGGGCTCACGTTACTTGGTGCATCAGAACTCTCGAAACATTTCACGCAGGATCCTCAAATGCTGTATACAACATCGTATTAGGTGACTCATCCTAGATATACGCGTACGAACCCGAAACAAAAAACCAGTCACAAGTTTGGGTGTTCGAAAATGAGTTAAAGCCAACAAAAATTGTTCGTTCACGGAGTGTTGCAAAAGAAATGGTGGTCACGTTTGTCTCCAAAACCGGCCATGTTACAACTATTCCTCTTGAGAGACAAAGAACGGTTAATGCAGAATGGTATGCTAGCATTTGTTTGCCACAGGTCGTTTCTGAACTCCGTAAAGAGAACTGCAACTGCCGCATCATCCTCCATCACGACAATGCGAGTTCTCACACCGCACACAGAACAAAAGTGTTTTTAGAGCAAGAAAACAGAATTATTAGACCATCCGACGTACAGCCCCGAGCTAAGCCCTAATGATTTCTATAATTCCCCTAAAATAAAGAATAAATTGCGTGGACAGAGATTTTCATCACCTGAAGAAGCTGTGGACGCCTACAAAACGGCCATTTTGGAGACCCCAACTTCCGAATGGAATGGTTGCTTTAATGATTGGTTCCATCGTATGGAAAAATGTGTCAAATTTCGCGAGGAATACTTCGAAAAGCAATAAATACATTTTTAAATAGTAATGTTGTATCACTTCCTTGATTCCCGAAATTTTCAGTGCCGCCCTCGTACACATACATGCATACTTAATTACAGAGGTGGTCTTAGCTTGATCATGAAATTTGCCATCGTGACGTGATCAAGAACTATTCGCGGATTTTAGAGATGTTGTAATTCATTGTGTGCTACCCATAAAAAACTAAAAAATATTCACTATGCGGTCCATACAGGTCTATACATCTTTTTTTTGTAAGACAATGATAGATTATGTTGGACTCACTCTAACTAAAGTCCCATGGTATTCTACCTTTACCGCTTACTGGCAGGACCACGGGAACGCTTTGTGGCTCCTACTCGGGAGATGCTGAAAACATATAAGGCCGGCCACATACATACGAAATTCCGGGATTCCGTTTCGATATTCCGGGACCCGCCACACACGTACGGTAATTTTCCGTATAGAATTTTCTCTGATTCGAGATTCCGTATGACCGCCTGTGAGTTCGGGATCCCGAACGGAAAAAAGCAGCTTCGAATGCAAGTCTTCCACAGATTTTGTACGAGTCGCAACACACACACACGTAAATTCCGTACGGATCGTCGCACGATCGAATTGTGTAAGTGTGTTTATGTATGTTTTTACATTTAATCTTGTAGGTATATAGCTTTTCGTAACCTTTCATCTTATTTTATTTAATAGTTCTTCGAAAGAATTTACAGACACAAATATTTAAAACATATCTCTGGATAGATCGACCTTTTAACATAATATTGACTACATTGCAAGCTTAGGGTGATAAGGGGATGCACCTAGTAAGAATGATACAGCAACAATGGAATCGCAATTAGAAAATGGTCTTCATTATTCGCTGGCAGAATGTCTAGACTCAATGGATAACGTCTCTCAACTGACCTTTGTTATACCGAACGGAAAAAAAACGTATGTGTGTGATTTATTCACGGAATCCCGATTCCGGATTCCGAAACGGCATCACGTAACGGAATTCTGTATGTATGTGGTCGACCTGATAGTGTAAAAAGTGTATAGTAGAGAAGAGTAAACAGGTTTACCAAACTAATCTTTAGGTTCAAATAGGATTTAAATTTTAATGTGTGATTGTATTAATTAACAAGTGAACCTTATACTATCACCGTATCGAACATACTTTCCTATATGGATCAAGGCTTAAGCCAAACCTTTGATGAAGATCAATGTCTTATTTGAATTGCACTTATTATTTTTATAGCGAATCCAGTGTTAAGATTTTAATTTTCTGTATTCAGAAAACTAATTAATTATTTTATTAAGAGAATGCACTTTATAAAAACAATGGAAGAAATAAAAGCGACAAATCTATCTGTTATACATAAATATTACGTTCGTATAGCATTTCATAGACGCCAGTGTAGACAAAAGAAATACTACATTTTGTGTATACACGCAAATATGTAGTAGTTAAGTAAATATATAATAGACAAATAGATATTTGAATAAAATATGAACAAAGCTTTATTAATTAAAGCATTGGCAATAAATAATCAAACATATGAAGTATTGTCGGTATTATTTGTCGAAATATGTAGAGGAACTCGAACACTGTATAAGAAATAGTACATAAGCAATTACATAAAATATTTAATAAAAGTAGCTAATGAGTCCGTTTTCTTTTAAAGATAAATTACATCTTAATATCTTTGATCATCATCTTATTAAAAAAAAAACATAAATATTGTTAGTATCGGATTTAAACTATTGTTTAAAAATATAAAATAGTCCTTTTCTCTAAAAAAGTTCCTTAAGCGCAATGCCAGTTTTCGTGGATTTTGGCAGTAGCTATCAAATTGCATAGGTACATTACACATTACACACATTACAGCCCTTCACAAGTCCACTGCTGAACATAGGCCTCCCCCAAGGAATGCCACAAAGCACGGTCCCGAGCCACCTGCATCCATCGACTTCCTGCATGTCTTACCAGGTCGTCACTCCATCTTGTGGGGGGACGCCCTACACTTCGCCTACCGGTACGAGGCTGCCACTCGAGAACCTTTCTTCCCCATCGGTTGTCGGTTCTTCGAGCTATATGGCCGGCCCACTGCCATTTCAGCTTACTAATCCGTTAGGTACATTATGTACATTCTAAATTGCATATTATCGCGGACTTTCTTTAAATTTAAATTTACAGATATTATGAAAAGGATTTTTGATGCAACATAGTATTAGCACTACAATCGGAAAAACAAAATAATCCTAGAGCAGACTTTAAGCTCCTGTTTGTCGCTCAAATTACACATTAATAATAACTGATATTCAGTAAATGCAACCAGTCTCAACAGAGACCAGCTCTCTGGACAAGACAGGATTATAGGTGTATATAGGTGTGGGGAAGGACAGTTTATTCTCTATTTCCTCACTCTTATAATCCGAGGACGGAAATCCGAAATGACCAGAGAGAGATCAGCCGCAGAACCAACGGCTTTATA
The DNA here is from genome assembly GCA_033319125.1 of Parnassius glacialis. NCBI lineage: Eukaryota > Metazoa > Arthropoda > Insecta > Lepidoptera > Papilionidae > Parnassius > Parnassius glacialis. Next base: position 29,546,580 of record JAVANC010000022.1, on the reverse strand, counting down.
TGCTTTCTAACCACGGAAGGGAAGTTCGTGTTGAGATCGGGCTGCTACTCCGAATTTCTTGACTGAAAATACCAATAACTGATTTTGGCCCGACACGGTTACGAACACTAGAACAATGAGACAGTCAATATATAATATATATTGTGTGATTCACATAGAATATATTGATCGTTCAGGCAATTATTCATTTTTAACTTTAACATTTATTTACACCGCTCTAAATGAAAACATCTTTATGCTTCGTCCTATACACATAATGTAGGAGTAAGTTATACTGGCATAGAAATTATTTACAACTAACTTAAGTCATGTATTACCTTATCACTAACAGTACAATCAAGCACACAATTGCCTAAAGCCACTCGAGAGCAGAGAAAAGCACACGTGTCGATGCGACTTAATCCACGGCTTTGCTCATAATCCGACCACCCAGTAACATTGCGCGAGCGTCCATTATGCTGCCCACATAAACAGCACCCCGCCATTATTATATAGAACAGAGCATAGGTGCCATTATTATTTTGCGCCATAAAATTGAGACCACCTACGTCTCGATGCCCTTTTCTAAACTGGCAAGTTTTTGCTAAATACTCCTCGATGTGAATGTAATGAGGCGTTCGTGATTTTTTGGCGGTTTTTCGGTATTTAAGTCCGGGTGTATAAGTAATTATAAAAGCATTTTTCAGACCAACGTCAAGATGGCGTTGTTTACTTTGTGCAAGTTTTCTTTAAAAAAAACATTGCAAAACCATTGCGTAGTTAAGTATAAAATGTTAGTGTGAAATTATAAGGCGGCTAAAACCACAGCTACATTTATAAACATACAAAATACTTTATATATATATATTTTAATATAAATTTTATACATTAATTTATATTTCAATATGACGTATAAGTAATAACTACTGCATGTATCTAGAGGAACCTATTTCTAGAGATGCCACGAATAGTGATTTTGCCGAATACCGAATACCGAAATCCGGCCATGCTCTTGGCCGAAGCGCAGTATAGTCGGCTCTTCGACCGGCAACAGTTTCTGGAATTGTTTTCAGGAAGTTGCTACAGAATGTGGATAAAGATGGGGAATATGGAAAAGAAAAGTGCTATTGAAAATGAGATAGATTTTTATCTAAAAACGACTCGACTATATCGGACAAGACACTTGACCCTTACAAGTTGTGGTCAACAAACATACAACAGTATCCAAAACTGACATAATTTGCGAATAATTATCTATTATCGCACGGTGTATACCTATATCAGTGTATACAGTGAGAGAGATTTTCATATTCAATCAACAAATGCTGAAAAATTGTTTTCATTCAGCACAACTTACCTCTGATAAATTTTAAGTATTAATTGCCTAAAATTTTGTTGTTAAAATATATTCATTTTTGAGTAATATGTGTGATTTTTTTTCATGATTTTGTTTTGCAATTCGGTATTCGGCCTAATACCGACTATCAAACAATATGGCTGAATAGGCCGAATACCGAATATTTGTGGCATCTCTACTTATTTCATATGCACATCCGGATCGCCTAGCTTAAGGACAGATAGCCAAATACAGACCATTCCGTATGCTCTAGTTTGTTTTAAACAAAGACGTAGAACTATTATTAATCAATTTTCTTTTTATCAGGCCTTTTTAGTGGATCTACCATCAGATATTAGTACAAGACGTCTTACGCCTTTAACGTTCTTAACGACGCCGATCAGATGATTTAATATTTTAAATTTAAAGCCCTGTATCCCAATTATCAGCTGAACATGGGATGCCACAGAGCGCGGTTTTGAGCCACCTGTATCTTTCACCAGGTCGTCACTTTATCTACTGGGAGGCCTACACTTCGCTTCCTGGTAGGAGGCAGTCACTCGAAAACCTTTCTTCGTCATCGGTTATCGGTTCGTCGGTATATACAAAGGGCGACATTATATGAGTGTGTGTACTGTCAATTCTTGTTTGATATCTTCATTTATAATCCAATGTTTTGTATCATTAGAGTCTGCCGCTCGTCGAATTCTACGCGTGATCATTATTACAAAAATAGTTAAATTGTGTAGCGATATGCTAGAAAAATTTGATTAGCCTTCCCAATGGACCCAGGAAATCCTGTAACAGATGGATAATCGCTTGGAATCATTTATACACATTGCATTACGGACGAGTGAGCATAGTACGTTAGCTGCTCGGTGACGTCCGTTGATCATTAACTGATTTGATATATCGACGCAATATGTTTTGTTTATCCCAATTTATATTGTCACTACTACAACGGCAAATATGAAAGCTGTTCTTCGCGTTAAAGACAAATTATATTACGTTTTATTATAGTATGTAAAAGTAAAGTTTTTGTAAAAAAGGAGGTTCTCAATTTGACGCTTTGTTTTTGAAGTGACATTTCTTTATCGACGCAGTGAAAAAAGAAATTGTACGGTATGAAAAATATAAAAAACTTACGTTTTCTTGTAACGTTTCACCACCAGGGCTGCAAGAGTATATTATTACTTAACCTACTTATGTAAAATATAAAATAAAAGAAGAATGACATGTCGTAAAGAAGTTTCACTTCATACGTGTGTACACAACTTTTAGTATGCATTTTACGCGATATCTCCGTCAATTGTAAATCAATTTTAAAAATTATTTTTTTTTTATTAAAAAGGTTGAATTTGGAGAAAAAAATACTAAATTTTAATAGCGGGTAATTTTTTTTTTTAAATTTATTGAAGAAATTATTTGGATTAAATTCTAGTTGTTAATTTGAGCTTGAGAAATTCCTTAGTCTACTCACAGGGGACAAAAGGACTTGAAATTAATAGTATAAGCCTGCTTCAAAAAACTTGAAAATAAATAAGTTCCACACAATAGCTTCAGAAGTGGAGACTTAATATCTAGACGCTATATCGGCTATTTCAATAATAATTAGATTTTTATTAATTAATTGATATTTTGTAGTATTTTCATCAATTTAAGACTTGTAAATATATAAAAAACATAAATAAGATGACATGTAAGTGTAATCATTTGTTATATTATGGGGTGAGAAAGGCTCCTATTTTGCTAATATTTTTATCAAATCTAAACGTTATATGGTGATAAGAGTGTAATCATAATTTAAATTACCACCGTAATATACATTAAGACATTCTCACGGCCCGTATTAGGATAGAGGAGGACATCATTTGTTTGACCTCCACGCGCATTATCTTTGTAAATACAATTCAGAGTGAAAGATGGCAGCGCTGTGGTTTCTCCGCAACATTATGCTGAGTGATGACATTTTTGCTTAACATGAGACGTACAAAGAAAAGAGAAAATTTACATTATAAACTATAACTGTGCATATATATATTTTTTATTTGTTTGTGTCACATAAGGTATATAAAACTTAGCTTCTTTTAATAATAATAATATATAATAGCTTAAAAATCTCTAACTACACTTATTGATTATGAGCTGCCTGAAAATTCTTTTATTTTGTACAAGTTAGTAAAAATTACGTTACAAGATTGTTACTTAGATATATCTATCTATATACATACATAGATAGATAGATATCACATGAATGTAATAAATCGTGTCAGAAAGTAAAAGCCGACTTCATAGAACTTCAAAATAAATTCCACATGAAAGTTTTTTTTTATATATAGAAGGATCCAACTTTTGGAACTATAATGTAAACATTATTTTTATTATATCCGTCCTTAGGTTAGGGATGGAATTATTCCTCCAAATTCATATGAGACCACCATCGAAGTATACTTAATTTACTGAACAAATAATCATTAGTTCAAATCAAAAATCGGTTCACAATTGACTAAGATATCGTGTAATATACAAAAAAAAATTAGATAAAACATACAGTCGAATTGAGAATCTCCTCCTTTATTTGAAGTCTGCTAAAAAGAGACAAAAAGTAAGACAAATATGAAAGATATATTACGTGACTCGATTTAAAAACAAAATTTAAATTATGTAGAAAATAAATATACGAAACATATATAAATATGTGTATAATTATGTTTTCATAATGATAATGATGAAAATATATATTTATGAGGATGCCTTAGAGCACAATCTTATCACAGCATTAGAACAACAAACAATCCCTTCCAGCATTTTAAATCAGTATATATTTATATGTCACCTAGTTAATTAAAAAATTAGCTGACTTACATGAAGTATGGTTAAAAGTAAGATTACAATATTCTAAACTTACTAATATGTATGTATTTTATATCAATTTAAGTTACTGTACATTACATTACCATGTAGTGGCGGTGTAAAATATCCACTACCCCAAATATTTCAGGGCAGGAAATAAACCAGCAGCATCTTCCTGATAACAACTGAAAATAATAAAAAACTACGGTTGCCAACCCACCCGCTAAGCGTGGCAAAATATTCTCTATAAGGCAATCTATAATCATAGGGGAGGCCTATGTTCAGCAGTGGACTTTTATAGGCTGTATTGGAATGGATGGTGCATTACATTCGTGTTCATTTATTTCATTCCGTTTGCACGCCTCTGAAGCAAAGACAATCGACTCACTTTTCATTGGATCGATTTTAAAAATTATACTAATTTCACACTAAAAACTAATTTTTATCGCAATAGGTAACCCATGTTAATAAGAAACAGCGTAGCATTCTATCACTGAAATACTTTTCAGAGTCGGATCAGCTGTTCCTGAGATTATCTACTTAAACAAACTTTTTTGTAGGATAAGGGTGCTAAACAAGCACACAGTCCTGCTGGTGGTAAGTGGTTACTGTAGCTTATAAACATCTACATCCATCCTCAACTACGAATCAAAATGCAGATGCGTTGTCACCCGTGAGGACTAAGATAGAATGCCTTGTTTCTAGTAAAAGGGGTCTCTGGCTCTCTACACTCACCATACTTCACAGCTGGTAAGTACTCTGTGAGAGCGTGGTCCTTCTTCAATCGAGTCGACCCATTCGTGCTACAACTATACTACTGATATAGCTGCAGCATGGCTCTACCACTTATAACTGACATATATATATAAATATATATATATATATATATAATGACATATATATATATATATATATATATATATAACTATACTTCAGTAAATTAGTGTAAATAATGTGACCTTTATTAATGTGCAAATTACAGTATATTGCTAATAGGTAGGTGAATAATTCAGAACAAACGGGTGTCCACACTGCAGGCCCAGCCCGTCACGCTTAAACAGTCGCTCGCCATGTGCCAGATGCATACATTATTGTCGAACAAAACACAGGGTTGACATTAAAATTAAGTGGCGTTGCGATTATCACATTTGGTTCGAATTACAATTATACGAGAGTTTTTGAATATCGGCGAGGCAATTTGCTTCGCTATCGCACCGGTGCGGTGGCGATGAACCTTTATCACGCAAAACCTTATTCTGAACGTTTCAGTAGCTACACGTTTGAATTAAAGTTTGATAAAATCCACAAGAAAATCCCAGAATATGCACAAAATTTGTCAATGAACAACTTTAAATGTTTTATTAAAGAATAATTTAAAATTTAAAATTTTGAACAGCCGACTTCAATATAAGTTATTAAGAATAACTCAAAAACTATTGGTTTGACCTTGATCAAATTCATATGGGACCACATGAGATGTATCAGCTTTTAAATAAAAAAAGAATTATTGAAATCGGTTCAGTCAGTACAAAGTTATGAGATAACACACATAAAAAACATACAGTCCCATTGATAGAGAGTGCACCTGTGCTTGCACTATAATCCTGTCCTGTGCTGATGGATAGTCTCTATTGAGGCTGGCCGCCGTGACCGAAATTCTGTCTGGAAGACATTATATGGTCGGCCCATTACCAATTCGATGCATGCAGATGGCTCAGGACCGTACTATATGGCGTCACTTGGCTGAATTGGTACTTGGACCTAAGTTAAGCAGTTTGCACGTGAAGGGCTCTATTAATGATGATCATGATGTTAGATATCTAAAGCAACAGCTTTTTTTACTTTTCATATGAACGACAGAAACCAAAGACCCTTTTTAAGGTAAAGAGTAAATTTAGTCTTGGTCTTTTAAATAAAACGTAGTTATCTTTTAAATAAATGTAGTGTTCGCGTAAATATAAGAAATCATTAGTCTTGGTCTTCTTTGACATTGTATCTGAATTTTAATTTTAGATAAATTTAGGTGATGATTTCTTATATTTATGCGAGCACTACACATTTAAATAAAACAAACAATACTTTAGTTTTTCTAGATGTTTTAGTCTGAAATCCTGATAACACTATTGGTCATACTGTGTACAGGAAAAATACCCATACCGACCGATATTTAAATGGTGAATCGCACCATCATCCTTCACAGTTAGCTACCGTGAGAAAATCTTTGTTTCAGAGAGCACGAGGGACCTGTGACAGAAAACATCTGGCCGCCGAGCTTCAGCACGTTGAGCAAGTACTGCAAGACAACAAGCTTCGGGTCCCGCGCCTACGTCACAGTGACTGAGTGAAGCCAGCCACAGTCGAGCGTGTGCCTGCTGTACTACCCTATGTCAGAGGAGTCACAGACAAGGTTGGCTACATCTTGAAGCGAGCGTCCATTAGAACATACTGTAAGCTGCCGAAGAAGATTAGTCAATTTTTACCATCCGTCAAGTGTCATATCCCTCTACAAGATGCAGGAGTGTACGAGCTGGATTGTGAATGTGGTCTCTCGTACATAGGACAAACAAAAAGATCTATAAAAACCCGCATTAAAGAACATATAGCTGACGTGAAGCACCGACGTATCGGGAAATCTGCAGTTTGTGAACATGTTCAAGATCATCCCCGCCATTACATTAGATTTGATAGACCACAAATCCTCGCAAAAGAACACCGATTCCTACCAAGGATGATTCGCGAGGCTATTGAAATTAAAAAAAAACATTCTAATTTCAATAGAGAAGATGGATGGGTGCTGCCATCTGCTTGGGATCCCATAATTAATAAAATTAAATCCAATCCCAAGTATACCACTGCTAGACTTCAAGATACTATAAGCTCATTCTGCGTAAATCGAACCAAAAATTAATATTAAAAAACTGAAGGTAGCCGGGCTAACTATGACATTAGGACGTCAAACACCTCAGTCCCCCTGACCACGGGTGCAAAAAAAGCACCCGAAACGTCGGGAATATTAGATAAGTAAATAAGTAATACGCGATTAAATCCGTAAAATTAGTTTTATTTAAATAAATTTAGGTGACCTATACGAGTATGCTCGTTTAGGAGTTTATAAACTTCTTCTGAGTAGGTATTAGTAACCGTCCAGACTCTCAGAGAGCAAATAGAAATTAAAGCTACAGACCGTAGCATGGTGAAATAGCTCTTTTGAAGCACTGTCCAGTATTTTAATAATTCTATTTCAGGGTTGTGGTCATGTCGAGAGAATGAATGAAGAACGATTGACGAAAAAAGTGTATAAGGCGAGTGTGAATGAAAGTGTTGGAAGGGGTAGACCTAGGCGGACATTTCTAGACCAAATCAGGGACTTCTTGAAAAAAGGCCAGGTCAAGAGTACCCTAAACCGTAGAGCATGTATGAAGGGAATAATGAAAGTGGACGAAGCGAAACAAGTATGTAAGGATCGTAGCAAGTGGAAAGAAGTGGTCTCTGCCTACCCCTATGGGAAAGAGGCGTGATTATATGTATATGTATTTCAGGGTTTTACAAGAGCGAAGTCAACCGCATTGCAATAATGTGTGTTTTCTCGAAATATGTATTTGCCATGAGCCAAACCTACACTATTCTCTCCTATCCCATCTCAACATTCTCATACCATTATTTCACAATATTTCTGTCCAAGCATTTAAACAATCAACGTAACAATGTGACAGATCCTGTAGACAAATATCTCGCTATCATTCCGGCATCGGACTATGTAATCAGTAGATATCAGTGCAGTGTTTAATTAAGAATACGGTGACCGCGAGTGCTCGAGGACGTTATGGAACCTAGAAAATCCGTGTTGTAAATTTATCTTATGTCTTGTAGCTGTGGTAACGCCGCTGTAAAAGGAAGGGCGATTTAAAAAAATATGATTATATTTTAAATATTTTTCAAAATTTTACCCTCAATTATACATACTGGACTTTTCTCCTGTATCGTGGAGGCAGGTTACATACATAAATTTTACAAGGGTAAACATCGCGCCCCGGAACAATTATTTTTAGGTCGTACAAATTGCTTGTTCCGTGTGAGATTCGAACCCGCGTCCCTCACCGCCGCAACACATTGCTAAGCCACTACGCCACGGAGCCATTCGTGGGTTGGATAATAAATATATAATTGCTAAATTAAAGCAAATTTACAGCCTATATACGTCCAACTGTTACATACAGACCTCCTTTCATATCTGAGAGGGTTATGAAGCAAATTGTATGTCACGCTGCTTCAGTGCGTGTTAGACGACAAATATAATATTTTATTAATTATAGAAATAAAAATTAAGACACTCTGAGTTCTATATTATATATTTTTATTTCTTTTTTAATTTTATCTCCGCGCTAGGACTTTCTCCTGTATTGTGGAGGCAGTTTACACACATAAATTTCACAAGGATAAACATCTACACCCGGAAAAATTATTTGAAGGCTCATTTCTAAGCCACTGCACCACGCAGCCGTCAGTTAATTTCAGTCATTTTCATATTTGAATAAAACTACATTTGATAGGATTGAGAGTTATATAGACTATAACTTATATCAAATTAAAAAGCGACAAATTTATGTGAAGTAGGTATGTAGAGCATACTATATAATATGGATTATCTTCTAAGGCTAAAGAGAAGTGTTTGTGTTCCGATATCCGATTTGAAAGGAAGCAGTTAGAAATATTGGATACAACGCATTTCATCTCATTCTTTCTTTAAATTCGGGTACAGAATCCATTCCAGTCACCTAGGTATATTTGAAAACATCAATAATTAAAAGCAATATAGACGGTTCTGTAGCGCGGTAGCTAAACATTTGGCTGTGGTACCGCAATGCCGTAGGTTTGAATTCCGCACGCATACATTTTTGTTTGATGTACTATAGTTCTGGGTTCAGGTGTTGGTCTATGTGCAATTGCAATTGGGTGTTTTTAACGCCTTCAGGGTAGAGCAACATTTTGTTTTTAAATAAGGAATAAATATTGAAAGAACCATTTGCTTTGACACCATTTCAGCTCATCATCACTTTACTGCTTGCCACGCCCTCGTTAAAGACTTTCACCATGCACAATTTGTCAACCACCTACATAAGATGATTTCTCACCTTATTTCCAACTATAAACTTCACTGTGTCTAGCCTTTTCTTTGCCTCAAAAGAAATTTTCTCAATGTTGCCATTTGAGAAATATTCTATCCAATCGTTTCAGGACTCTGTAAGCTAACAAAATTGCTCCATTCAGCTCGCAGTTATAAGGAAGTAAAAGAGAGCGATACCTATGCCCACAATTACCCTCTGACAAGGGGTATATATCTGTAGATAACTATTTTAACGTGGTAAAGCCAAACTACGAACACCAGTGCAAACAGCAACATAATCCTGCTGTGTTACGTATGAATGAGAAGAATCTGAGACCAAAAGAATCGAATAGCTTTTTCGTACAACGCAATTCCGTTTTGATTTTTAATCGTAAACAAATTGGGGTATCTCTTTGAGTCCCAGCACCCACTCACCAATAAGGTGTACTTCCTTATTGATCTCCTTCCTTTGTAATTCTTAATATTATAAAAAAAAAACAATATCTTTACTAGAAACCGAAAAAACTTAGTCGATAAGAAGTCGACTTCTATTAAATCCGCTAGTCGCTATCGCCACGCTCGTACCGAGTCTAATCACCTTATGGTAGTTTCCAAAGGAATTTAACTCTTACATAAATATTAACTCACACTGTTACTTAAAGACCACACACAACTGTCTCATTATTAGCACAACAAATAATGAGTTTTATTTTAATTTAACATTAAGAAGAACTTATTTGTCATGTCACTGTTACATTAGTCTCTGAAGCCCGTAAACATTCAACTACTTAACATTAACCTCTCCTATAGCAGCGAGAAATTATTGAAAAAACGAATGGAGCAAATATTTATATGCCATATAGATTATTACTTAAGATTTGAATATTTTTCCGTGTGCTATTTACAAATATAAACACCTCCACGATACAGGAGAAATTCCTAAATTCCTATTTCGTTTGCGCTGCTGTTTGTAACTCAATTAAAGATATCTACAGCTTATATACGTCCCATGCCTGCGCACATACCTGCTTCCACTTCTGAGAGGGCTTTAGTACAAGGAAGTGTTGCTCTGCCCCAATGCTTATTGGGGGACTTCATATGTCTTCGAAATACTTCTTTTATGTAATTTTTATTTCTCCAACATGCAGGTTTTCTCACGATGTTTTCCTTTACCACCGAGCACGTGGTAAATCAGCACTTAAAATTGCAGTTAACAATTTCATTGGTGCCGGTGATGACCAAACCCGGGTTACTCGCGTTCGCGTATTGTGAAAACATCGTGAGGAAACCTGCATGTCTAAGAAATTGGAAAAAAATATTTCGAAAACATGCAGCGCTGCGGACATTTCCTTGCCCTGAAATCTTTTCCGAAATGCTCATCTCATTTGTGCCTGTGCCCAGCAATGGGACGTATAAAGGCTATAACTTAACTTTAAAAAACCCGAGATCGATCTCCGCCACATTAATTAATTTGTTAATTGCAATTTCCAGTTCTGATTTTCCAAGGTGCTCGGCGGTTAAAGAAAATATAGTGGGGAAACCTGTAAATCTGAGGAACATATATATTTCGAGGACATGATGTGAAGTGCGCCAACGCGCACTAGACCCGCGTAACGCATAGGACGTATATATTCTGTTATTTTTTTAAACTTTATTTTAAATTTGTTTTTCACTCCAGCGTGATGGCGTGATCCTTCCGCTTTTGGCCCAATGTCAAAACTTTCTGCGGCAGCCATAACAGCGTGACACAAAACGTTAAAACTCCATATAACTTTTTTATTAAAGCTAATTTTAATGGTAACGTTAATTTTGAGTAAAACATGTCGCAGTAGAAATAAAGAAATATAATATTAGTAAGTATAAGCCAGTCAGTAATTATTACCGGAGACTTGACGGTACCACCAACCAACCTTTATTTTGGTAAATTCACTCCAAGGGCGATTCTTCCAAAGGAGAGGTAAATCCCTTAGTATGTGCGGTGCTACGTGCGTAGACTTCTTCTATCTTAGATTTATTGACGTTTCAATATCCAAATGATTGCAATGTTTTCTGCACTCATTTAGGAGTTGGGTGAAGTTAGATGCGACTGAAAATTGAGTAAATGTCGCAAATTTAATTCATTACCGTGGGGACAAGAATATTTGGTTTCTTGTCCAAAGTATAAGTATATCTAGAATAAGTATTTAGCGCGGGAACACAGCCAACAAATTAGATACTATTCCGCGAGGAGCGATGTGTCCTTACGTGATAATTTTTATTTTTGGCTTTGTCTTATAGAATAAGAGTAGCACAGAATGTAGATACGTTGCCACCCCTGAGGACTAAGTTGGAATCCCTTGTTTCCTTTAGATAATAAGGGTCTCCGGTTCTCTACACTCACCATACGAAACACTCGTACGCTGCTATTTTACGCTGGTGTTTTGTGAGAGCATGGTCCTTTCCCGACAAGCCGACCCGTTCGTGCTACAACATAATATAGCTGCATCGTGGTTCGATATTTAAAAAAAAACACGTATATTTTTTAAATATTGCATTTTTATTATGAAAATAAATAAAATAATCCTACCGTAATTGTTTCTAACACAATGAACTGAATAACTTTTTATTGTCCCATTAGAAAAATTGTCGGTAATTTTACCAACATCAGTTAAAAACAAATCAAAATTTAATTATTTAAGGTTTGGTGCAGTCTAACAGCTTGCTAATAGAATATTGATAAAAATTTAAACTCATATACATCTTTCTTGATACATAATCAATTAATAGTCACCGCAAATGATTTGCATTGCAACTTGAAACTCACTAACGATATTCAGCCAAATACAGTTTAATACTATTATCACTTAAGTCATTGACCTCACGAACGACTAATTACCAATTAAAATGTATTAATTAATTGCACACATTAACAAATAAATGTTTTTACATTTCTGTGTGCTATTTTATTTGTCGATAAACACAACCGAATTTTATAAAAAATAAAAAACAAACACATACAATTAGTCATGTAATTAATATCGTGACAATGTTTTTTTGGTTACTTCTTTTTTTTTATCTTATTAGATACGACGTTATGAAAAGTATTTCATCGTACAGACACGAACTTGAAATACTAATACATAGGTAAGAACGCTAACCATTTCAATTTAAATGTGGCTTTTATTATTTTGTTTAATTTTTTTAACACATGAAGTTATAAAAATACTATTTCTTAATTATGTAGGCTTCTCAAGTGTTAATTAATCTCAAATTTAGGCTGTAACAAAAGATATAAACTACGAAATATAATTACACGCGCAATATTTTATTTTGTATAACCAAATTGTTTACAAAAGTTATAAAAACATATATGTACATATATAAACATATAGAAAACATATAAATACACACAGATATATTGAATAAATTTAGTTTTACGGATTCTATCGCGCTTGATTAACTAAGAATAAGTTAATTAAACGTGATAGAATTAACAATAAGTTAACTAAACGCGATAGAATAAACAATAAGTTAATTAAACGCGATAGAATCCGTAAAAGTAGTTTTATTCAATGTGTAGTGTTCGCGTAAATATAAGAAATCATTATGTAAAACTGATATAATTAACAATCGATAAATAGGACAATAAGCATAAAGAACTTCGGTAAGCGTAAGCCATTTAATTCTTTTTGTTAACAAATCTAGAATTGTCAACACACTAATAAATTTTACGAAGAAGATGAAGATCCTACTGTTACATTGTTTGACCAGTCAAAACACAACAACAATCTTATCTGTTTTCGAAAAATAATTAAACATTAAAAAAATGTAGAAAGCCGACAAAAAAAAGGATCGATGTCCAAACGGTCTTACAACCCAATATGAATTTGTCACAAATCGATTGTTCTTTTTTGTCCATTTCGGACAGAATCGTTAAGAAACTTTTAATACCCTGACAATGGGCGACACCAACTTACCACAGTCTAAAGAAAACACTTCCCATGTTTAAGCATACTGGCATTAATCAAATAAAAAACCTATACAAATAGTTTTAATAGTGAAAAAGTGGTGGACCACAGTAGCAACCGCAAATTTGTCAGACCACCTTGAAGTAAAATGAAATTTATGGCTGTAAAACCAGCAAGAAAACGTGCGCCATGCTGTTGCATAATCTGTACAATTTATGGCGCTTATTTTTTTATTTTAATATCTGCCTAACATTTAGAACAGTATATTTATATCATATACTATTACTAAAAATATAATAGGTGGTTTGTTTGACATTTATATACTTAATTATGTACTTAAATAATAACAAATATTAATATTAAATATGTTTTCCACATTTTCCTTACCTTAACAAAGTCGATTGAGCAGATACCGGTATTAGTACTCATAATATAATATATTAGTGACTTCATATTTAAATTAATAAAAAATTAGGGCTTCTTATTTACTTAGAAGTCCGTCTGGGTAGATACCATCCTCTTACCTAATTCTGCCGCCAAACAGCAGTGCCTGCAGCGGTTTGAAGAGTACCTTTACAGTGAGTGGATTGACGATCACAGTACCAGACATCACACACTTTTGACTCCTCGTTACAGCGGAGTTTTTGTATGTTGTGCTTTTTCTTTACCGCAATTTTTTATAGCATAAGGGCGAAAAACGAACACGCAGTCCACCTGATGGTAAGTGGTTGCTGTGGCCCATAGACATCTACATCTATCTTCGTTAGCGAATCAAAATGCAGATGCGTTGTCACCCGTGAGGACTAAGATGGAATGCCTCTTTTACAGTAAACCTGTTTACTGGAAAAGAGGCATCTCCGGTTCTCTACACACACCATACGAAATACAGCAGCATTAAGCTGCTATTTCACGCTGGTATTCTGTGAGAGCGTGGTCTTTCCCCGGTCGAGCCGATCCATTCGTGTTACAACTATTTTATTAATATGGCTGCAGCATGGCTCTACCACGTATAGAGAGTAGAAGGAGAACCATCTCGGGAAAGTTGAAAAAGTGTCCAACTGTATACTGAATGTAGAGGTTCCAACATCTACCACAATATATATATATATACAATAATAGACAGCGCTGGCGTCTGAAAAACTACGATATGTATATAGCTGTTGTAGACGGAGTGAAGTCAGCTGAATTTAAATATTTAAATTGTTTATGATGAGAGTAGTTAAATATATATATATATATATATATATATATATATATATATATATATATATATATATATATATATATATATATATAGAAGTAAAATGCCAGTATACAAAACCTCAACTATTTACGTAGTACAAAACATTTTTTGTTTATGTTGTTTATTTCTCCATCTTATTCTAATTACTTTTGCCGCTTTTTTTAATTTATCCTATGCTACCGCAGCGCCACCCTTATTGGACGCGTTTTTACGGACACTTATTCATATACAGATGTGGTCCTCCACAGTCTTAGTACAAAACACGATTACAAACTTAGCAACCAAGAAGTTATATTATTCTGAGAATAGTAGGTACTTTAATTAAAATGTTTTATGATAATTGGTCATAATTACACATATCAAATTCAACACGACAGTCGTACAGCGGATGTAGTTCGCTCCGAATCAATATAATCGATATCATAAAGAAGGTGTGTATCTCAAAAATCAATCACGCCCATGGAAAATCGTTGGATTTGTATTCAAAATCTGCACGTGAGGTAAAAGTCGGCCCTTGTATTAAAGAGAGGAAATCCGGGTTCTATTGTTGTATACAACACTTATGCACTTTACCTGACCGATAGCAAAGGAACCTTTATGAAATACAGCCGCGGCAGCGTCTTTTTTTATAATTATATGGTGTCAGGGGATTCTTTATGGAGTGTTAAGAAAGCAAAAAAAAAAGTATGCAAATTGTCTAACGGTCTCGGTGCTGGTTGCATTTGCATTAAAAAGTAAGTTTAATTTTCTCACGTTAGCTATTTTTTGCAAATTTTTAATGGAGATTTAATTTAAAGACCTCTTTGGGGTTTGATTTCTATTTGTTTTTTCAGTTGTTTTTATAACTTACGTTGTTTAAGAAAACAATCTCGTAACACGGTTGTCGGAAAAAATTAATTTCGTAGTTGATTTATTCACCGTTACTCCTTGATTTGTATTCGGTTTTTTAAAACAAAATTAATTCAATCTATTGTTAAATTCAGTTCATAAAGAATTAAATAATAAAAATTCTTACCGCGGAGTAGCGGTCTAAGAATATCCACTCCCCCAAATCGTGCCGAGGGTGTGGTAAGAAGCAACAGAGGGAACTGAAACGAGATGGGCAGCAGCATCTTCCCGATTGCAACTCAAAATAATAAAAACTTTTTGAGAAGCTGTGACGGTATCTAACGGTATCGATAAATTACTGAAAGCTGCTTTCGGAAGAGTATCAATAAATTGTTATTCATACATATTATCATCATCAATACATACATTCACAAGTCCACTGCTGAACACAGGCCTCGCCCAAAGAATGCCACAAAGCACGGTCATGAGCTACCTGCATCCATCGACTTCCTGCATGTCTTACCAGATCATCACTTCAAATAGTGGGGGCCCATCGTACACTTCGCCTAACGGTACGAGGTTGCCACTCGAGGACCTTTCTTCTCTATCGGTGTCGATTCTTCAAGCTATTATCGCCCAAATTTCGTTGGAATCAAAGGCTTTCTCATAGTATAAATACGTAAGACAAAGTAGCAGATTGTATGTAGGTACCTACTCTTCGGACTTCATTACAATAAACAATTCGCTCACGAATCAATATAGTGTATCTATAGTTAATATATTGTGTAGTTTGCAAAAATCAAACGTTACTATCATAGATTTTTTTGTAAGATATCACCGTAACATTCTCAAACAATAGCGACCGCATCTCCTTTTGTGCATCTGAAGAAATAAATTAGACTATCCCTAGGGGAGAGATTTTACCGTTAATTCTAATCTGCATGAAAAAAAACGGTAAAAAATGAGTGTGGGAACAGAGGATCCTAAAAAACTACGAGGCAGGAAGCGTCACGGTAAGTGTAAATATGTAAGTTGACATAGAAAGTTTATGAACGGATATTTATATGAAAGATTTATATCATTGCGTCATTATCATAAATAACTAATTAACATGTCCCTCATAAATTTTAAATTTAAAGGACATAATTATTTTATAATTCAATATTACCTGATCACCATTCATCGTCATCATCCGATGATGATGATGATGATGAATGGTGATCAGGTAATAAATAAGGCCGCCCCCAAAAAAAAATACTTCGTGGCAGGTTTGCAGCAGCAGGTTTAATTATTTTGTGGTGTGACAAGAAAACGCTGCTGCTCTTTTCCTGTTTCCTTTCGCGAAGTATTTAGGTATTTAATTAATATTTTATTTTTATTTTTTTTATTATCATCAGCAATCAATTAGCATTTTGAAATATCTCGCTGTAGACGTCAAAGATCAAAAGTTTTTTTTTATATGTATATATGTTATTACTCTAATGATTCTTGTGAGATACATTTTCAAGTTATTATAACGAACCACAGTTGATCTGCCCTAGCTCAATAGAGAATCAGTAAAAATTCTTATATTCTTAAATCTTAAGTTCAATCCAGTTGTATTATCTTAAAAACAAGAAGCTTTATAACGACAACCGTGTTACAAGGCTGTTATTATAAATGAAAAAGCTACAAAAAAGAGAATAAAAACAAAAAATACGCAAAATCTCTTCACATTCAGCCCCCATTAAAAATTTTAGAAAAAAATAACAGACGTGAGAAAATTAAACCTAAATGTTTTGCAATGCAAATAATATCCAACCGTTACGGTGATTAATTAAATTAATTATATTTTAGTAGTGTTACAAAATATTGTCAAATTTTTCACATGGATCTAAAGTATGTTTCAACATCAAAATAGTTTTATTAAACTATATCTATAAAAAAAATCGATTTTCGGAAAACTTGCATGTCTAAGAAATTAAAAAAAAGAACATTGGATTACTCGTATTAGGACAGCATAGCAAACTATTCCAAACTCTCAGGAATAAGACGAGGCATTTGCAACTTTGTTGCGTTTTTCACAATAAATACAAAAGTAAAGTACCTATAAAAATCAGTATATTTATATAAGTGTGTAATCCCTAATGTTGTTTACTTCCGCTTTACGATAAAGAAAAGCTCTTGATGATAATAATTGAATCTTGTAACTGTTTGATATTTTCGGTGGTACTCAAAGTTCGTGTAGTTTTGATAAACACTATACTGAAACAAACAATATGTTTCATTAGCTTAAAACGTGTACGATTGTAGCATGCTTAGTCAATTTTATTGCTTGTATTTTGGGTACATACAAAATAGTCTTTATTCTTTGAATTCATTCTCAGGCGTAGTTATTGCATTTCCCTCTTTTTTTACACAATTTACCTGGGCCAAAAAATAATGAGGAATATTGAATTATGTTGTTACAAATATTTTTGCATTTTGTTATATAGTTAATATTTTTTATCTATTATTAAGCCACAGAATTATTTAAACCAATAACATTGAATTTATTGAAGGATTAATATATAAAATATTAATGCTTTAATATATTCAAGGTTCAAATTTACAAAATATTATATTTTGTAAATTTAGTTAAAAAACAATATTTATATTACGTAAAAAAATTGTAATAGAATAGTTTGGTAGCCGCTAGAAATACAGCCCTTGTTTTTTTTTTATATCCTAAGGGTACCGTAGTGTGTTTATAAAAACGTATGCACATTTTTTAAGAACGTATCTCCGGCAGATTCAAGGTGCGCCCTACTGCATTGTGCAAGGGACATCTCTTCGGGTTTTTAATAATTCTGTAAGTGCATTTTTTAGATGCGAGACTGTTTTTTAAAAGTTTTCTCACGCAATGTCCTATTGAAGAACAGATCTGTGGGTAGATACATCCGCGATGGGTTTTTTGATATTACATTCAATTGGAAGTAATACGTGATTTAGAAATTATGTATAATCTTAGACTGATTTTATTTATTCATATTTATAGATATGAATAGCCAAATTTTAAACAAGATATATAATGTTGTACCATACCATACCTTGTATTAATTTCGCTCGTTTAATAATACACATTACTATATACTGAAAACAAAGCTTAATAAATGGATTCTACCATTTGATCCTAAAAATAAATACCAAATTGTTTGCTTACTATATATAATTTACGACAAAAAGTAGCCATTTATAACTGTCTCAATTATTAATTTAAGCAAGAAACAACCCAACAAAAAACAATGCAGCCCACCATACAAAAACCAACCACGCTAATATTCACTCATTTTCATTTGTATACGATTGCATAATAACAATTGTAATGGGGTCCCGCATATCATTACACGTAAAAACTGTAATTTAATATAAACTAGACAAAATCCGGCCAATGTTATTTCAATTACAAATAACAATAAAAAAAACAAGTGACGGTACCGTAAAAAGAATTTAAAGGGGTGGATAGAAACAATGACAAAAAATGGCGCGACCCATTATCAACTAACTGGGCTATGCAGACAAGCGGTTAATTTTGTTTAAAATGGATTTATAGCTCTATGGTAGTTTTCGTTTATTTCGATTCAGCTTTTTTCTGCCGACTTCCAAAAAGGAGACGGTACTCAATTCGAGTGTATGTTTTTTTTTTTTTTTTTTTTTTATGTGTGTTACCTCATAACTTTGTACTGGGCGAACCGATTTCGATGATTCTTTTTTTATATGAAAGCTGATAGTTCTCGTGTGGTCCCATATGAATTTGATCAAGGTCAGACCAATGGTTATTGAGTTATTCTCAAATAACCTATATTGAAGTCGGCTGTACAAAATTTTTAATTTTAAATTATTACTTACATGCTTTTGCCAATCTGTACCCATTTTAAAAGTATTAATATTTAAAAAAAAAAGAAAATTACTTACACGCGCATCAAAAGCTGATATAATTGATTGCCTTCTTTGTGGATTTCGTTCTTAATAAATAATGCAGTATTTATATTTTTATCTAGACAACATTTAGTTATTTTTAAAGTGTCTTGTCAAATACTATTTGGTATTGAGGCGTTTACACTTGTTGAAACCATAATAAAATATCTTAGCAAGGATTATAAAATATAAAGCTTTAATACATTCATTTTCACCGTAAACATTACAATACCCGCCACAAAGCTGATGTTTCGTCATAACTCTGAGAATGACACGATCTTTAGAAGGTAAGCGACAATCAACGGTGTACAATAGCGTTCATCCCTTTCACTTTTGCTGATGTGTCAATTGACTACTCGGTAGATTATTGTTCATAATATGATAAATGTTTTGTTCTTTCTTCGTTTCCTGAAATCTTTAAATCAAAAGGCCAGATGGAATTAAGGGCATGGTTAAGGTTCAAAAAATGGGTTTTCTTCTCATTCTAAACATAAAATAATTTATTATTCAAAAGACTTTAGTTTTGCTTTTCTGCCTAGGTGTCCGTTTGCCTATAACTTACCTATTTCTGCTCCCAAGTACCAATGCACTTACTGCTATATTCTAGTTTGAAGGATAAGAAAGCCAGTGAACTAATGGCCCGTGAGGGATTTCATCTTAATCTTTAGAATGACAAGGTCTATATTTCTATATCTGAAGAAAGCTCCAGTTGTCCATTGATTCCAGTAACCAGTACTATCACGTGCACTGTTAGGTCATTATTTTAATATTAAAAACAGGACACACGAACATAATAATATAAAGACTGATCTTCTAGTAATAACTGAGGTCTTAAATGTCCCACACTTTTTAATTAGACTGGTTCTACGCAGAATTACGAACACGAACAAAATAGCTGAAAAAGACTTCAAATATACACATTACACACTTCTAGCGTTTGAAGAGAGACGGACGGCTAATACTGAACACATGAAGGATTAAACCTTACTGCAATTGTGAAAAGAACTGCCGAATGTTTCATTTTTATATATTAAGGGTGACAAACAAGCACAGTCGACCTGGTGGTAAGTATCTGGTCCATGGCGCCTACATAAATACTTGAATTAAAATCAAAATGTAGATGCTTGTGACAACCCATTGAATACCACGATGGAATTCCTCGTTACGAGTAAAAAGAGTATCTGGTTGTACACTCACTGCGTGACAGATAGCAATATTATGTTCTTATATTTAATGGTATTCTGAGCGAAATTTGTTTTGCGTATGTAGATTATGAGAAAGCCTTTGAATTCCAGTCCCTTCAGCATTGCCTAGTCGACTGGTAGTTTATCGAAGTATTGTAGTGTTTATACAGTAGGGATACGATTCCTTTTCGAGTATGAAACCTAACCAAGTGCATAGATGTTTAAGTCAGTGTAATGTTATATCCTCGAAACTCTTCCATGTTGCATTGGAAGGCGTTTTCAGGCTACTGGGCAGGAATGCATACGGTGTTAACATCAATGTACGATCGAGTACATTACTCACCTTCGATTTGTCGACAATATAGTTAATTGCAGAATCACTAGAGGATGATAAATGTCCTCCATTGTGTCTCACAATGACCTATTAATTGTTAAACACTATAAGGGACATTTAAAACGAATATGGACAAATCAAATCTAATTTGTAACATCTATGTCAATAGTTGTTGGGCGCACTACACTCAAAGTTGTCGACGAGATTTTTATAGGATAAGGATGACAAACGAGCACACAGTCCACCTGATCATAAGTGGTTGCTGTGGCCCATAGACATCTACATATATCCTCAAATAAGAATCAAAATGCAGATTCGTTCACCCTTGAAGACTAAGATGGTTTGCCTCGCTTCCAGTAAAAAGGGTTTCCGGTTCTCTACATTCACCATATGCGAAGCACAACAGCGTTAAGCTACTATATTACGCTGGTATTCTGTGAGAGCATGGTGCTTTCCCAGTCGAGCCGAACCATTCGTGCTACAACTATACCACTAATATAGCTGCAGGATGGTTCTATCACGTATAAAATATGTTTATGAGTGTGTTTATCTAGAATTGATAACTACAAATTGTCCGACTAGGTAATTGTAACTTCGACCCGATTCGGCTGGATAGCGTTCGGGAGATTACGACACTTTTTCTCGTTGCGTATACCTCCAAAATAGAAAACAAAAGTGTACAACTAGTGCGTTTTACTAGTGATTTCATATGGATCTGAGACGTAATCCAAGACTGCTGGCCGTATAAGAAAGCTCAGATCATTCAGCGAGTGATGGAGATAGCTATGCTCAGAGTCTCACTGCGCGTTAGACTTCTTAATGAGTATTAGTTAGCCAGAAGTTAGCAACGTGTCAGCCATATTGCTCAAAGAACCGACACCTGATGAGAAAGAAAGGTTCTCGAGTGGCAACCTTGTTTTTTTATAGGATAGGGTGACAAACAAGCACACAGTTCATCTGATTGTAAGTGGTTGCTGTACCGCATAGACATCTATCCTATCTATCCTCAATAAAGAATCAAAATGCAGATGCGTTGTCACCCATCAAGACTAAGATGGAATGCCTCTTTTCTAGTAAAAAGAGTTTCCGGTTCTCTATACTCACCATACGAAACATAGCATTCTTAAGCTGCTATTTTACGCTGCTATTCTGTGAGAGCGTGGTCCCTCCCCGGTCGAGCCGAACTATTCGTGCTACAACTATACTACTAAAAAACATGCAGCATGGCTCTACCACGTACAAAGTAAGCGGTTGTACCGGTAAGCGAATTGTAGGGCGGCGTAATGAGGACCTAGTAAGAAATGTAGTAAGTTGATGGATGCAGGTGGCTCAGTACAGTGATTTGTGGTATTACTTAGAGGAGGATATATTCAGCAGGGGAATTGTGACAGACTGTACGATCTCCAGTTGAGTCGATTCATGCTGCAGCTGCCTGCATATAATGTTTAACATGCTGCTCTTATATTATTTCCCAACAATGAAACATCCCTCACATTGGCTATATTCTCTGACTCGAGTCACCGGGAAAAAAATAGAAAAGGACAAGCAGATCGACAAGTTAGCAATATTAATGGTGTCGACAGGGTTCAAACTCAAGTTGCCCACGTAGTATGTAATTTGAGGTGAGTATCCTGCCCTGAAACTACCAGGATAACACGTGGGTAATAGAAACTTTGTACACAACGCTAGCGCGCGTTAATGCAGCAGATGCAAAATCCCACTAACGAACTCTGGACAACTCCGTAAGACATAAATTATTTAAATATGACTTGTAATACTGTACGGGCCCGACACAGGATATGCATAAAAGGGTTGAAAAAATCCGGGGGGTGACCTTTTTTATGCGTTCTAAGGGTCACGTGTTATAATTTTAACTGTTTGGGCAGCGTTAGTTATGGTATTGATAAAATGAAGTATTGTAAAATTAAATTGTTTGATTTTTCGCACGATCATTTCACTATAATATAGATTTGAATATCACATGTCAATACATTACGATTTACGATGGCATCATTGTAGCCTCTGTCAGAGTTAAGATTTATTAAAAACGGATGATTTTATTTCTAACTCTAACCGAAACTTAACTTAACTTACTTTTTAATTATTATTAGCTACTTACTTCTTACTTACTTACACTTAATATACTAACATTCAATTTACTTCAACAAATACATTAATTTGTCAACTAATGTTGTAATTTGAATATCATCATATAAAATTAATTTAATCACGTAACCTTGGAAACGATTGCTTAACCACAGCTCCTTGGATCATACCCTTTGAACTACGACCGACAAATCATTAATTACCTTTCTAATCTGCATTTCTGTCAGACGAAAGAATACACAGAAATTGAGGACCAGACGGTAGCTCCAGGTTATCGTACATAAATATTGGATGTTATCGTAATCAATTTGGTTTGAATGAGATTATATCTATACAAATAAATAAAATTGAAGTGTCTGTTTGTAATGTCAAAATAACAGCTTTTTACTAAATGCATATGAAAGTAAATACGGTACTTATAACTAAAATACAATTTTGAAAATTTTTGTCTGTCTGTCTGTCTGTCCTTCTGTCTATACGTCTGTATGTTTGTTCCGGCTAATCTCCGAAACGGCTGGACCGATTTTGACGGGACTTTCACTGGCATATAGCTAATGTCATAAGGAGTAACTTAGGCTACTTTTATTTTAGAAAAAGAATTAGTGTTCCGCGCAAAAGAATAAAAACCCTAACACGCGAGTGAAGTCGCGGGGAACAGCTAGTTTTTAATATTTCAAGTGTTAAAATAGAACTCCTTAAAATTTTACCATAATACCACTATCTCTGTCGATCTTTTTCATCCATATCTACACTGACTTTATTTGTGTACATGACAGTGCTAAAAAATGCGAACCCAGGTGCAACTGGCAAAAAATTAAAAAAAAACTGCCATAGGTATTGTTGAGCAAGACCCTTAGAGGACAATGGTCTTGATAATCCTTTAGGGGATATCTTCGGCTATTAACAACAGACATGTGTAACGCATGGGCTATCCTTTTGTTGTCTTCAGATGTTTTTTCGCAAAAGGATAATTTCGTTATATTTGATATAACATCGTAGGTAGGCAGGCAACACAGACCAATAAGGTTATCTTTACAATGATAAATATTTATTTTAATGGAATAGAAATATTAACTGCGTATAATTGTTCTAATGTGATCAGAAATTAAAAAGGAATCTTTTTTAAGTAAAAACTCAAGATATTATTAGTATTCATGAAAAAAGTACCTATGCTTATACCAATAAGGATATTTTTACAATGACGAATGAATTTTACTTAAAAAAATCGTATAAAACTGAAATGTTAACTGCGTATATTTGTTCTAATGTCATTAGAAATTAAGAAATATTTATATAAGTAAAAAAATATTTATTATTAGATATAACCAGCATTCTGGAAAAGTACCTATGCTGCGACTCGTACCGTAAGTCGTGGCAGACCGGCAGATGCCACATAATTATTTGCAAGACATTGAGTCGAGACTATCTCAAAACTAAAAAGTTAATAAACAATTAAGCACAAAGCAGGGTAATGAAATTGTGAAGTTTTTAAGATGTTGGGGGATTACATTAATGCGATCGTTTATTTATCTAACATAAAATGAAATATTTATTATTACTACCCTATCATATAATATTTTTTTTATAGGACAGAGTGACAATCGAGCACACAGTCCACATTACAAATCTACAATCGAAATGCAGATGCGTCGTCACCCGTGAGCACTAAGATGAAATGCCTCTTTTCCAGTAAAATGGGTCTCCGTTTCTCTACACTCACAATACGAAACACAACAACGTTAAGTTGGTATTTTGTGAGAGCTTGGTCCTTCCCCGGTCGAGCCAACCCATTCGTGCTATAACTATACTACTAATATAGTAATAGCACGAATGGGTCGGCTCGACCGAGGAGGGACCACGCTCTCACAGAATACCAGCGCAAAATAGCAGCTTAACACTGCTGTGTTTCGTATGGTGAGTGTAGAGAACCGGAGACCCTTTTTATTGGAAAATAGACATTCCATCTGAATCCTCACGGGTGATAACGCATCTGCATTTTGATTCGCAAACGAGGATAGATGTAGATGTCTATGGGCCACAGGAACCACATCATCAGGTGGACTGTGTACTCGTTTGTCACCCAATCCTATAAAAAAAGTATTTAAAGGTATGAGATCAGGTCAGTGTTTGTATGGTAACCAATAATAATTGTTCCGGTTATAGATGAATGGATAATTTACCGTCGTTAAGTCGTTTTTGGTCACATCGATATCTTTAAATATCTTCGGAAACTATCGACTGCTCAGGAGACATGATGCGTGCGACAAACAAACACAATGATAGCTTGGCACCAACTTGGCCTAAGAATAGCCTATCAATTCTAATCTAACAACTGTTTAGTTATATGAGAGTTTTTCTTTATAGGATAAGGGTGACAAACGAGCACACAGTCCACCTGATGGTAAGTGGTTGCTGCGGCTCATAGACATCTACATCTATACTCTATTACAAATCAAAATGTAGATGCGTTGTCACCCGTGAGGACTGAGATGGAATGCCTCATTTCCAGTAAAAAGGGCCTCCGGCCACCTGCACTCACTAAGCGAAACGCAGAGGTAAACCTCTACTTCACGCTGTTTTTCTGTGAGGTCGTGGTACCACCCCGGTTCGAGCCGGCCCATCCGTGCGACAGCAAAGCTGCCGCGTGGTTCTACCACTGTTAACAGAGAGTGTATGGAGATTTGCATATTATCACGTCAATAGGTGCTTAATAAAAAAAACACATCGACTGATTTTTTATTAGTCACACGAATAGTTGTGCACTAGCGGCGTTGAAAAATACGAAAGGTGTGTCACCTTTCGTATTTTGTTTAATATATATAAAGGAAAGTACAAGCTAGTACTTTCTTATTTATTATAGAAATTATAATTATGAAGTATAATTGAGTGCTGCAAATTGACCGCCCAATAGAAATAACTAGTATATCCAAAACGACTGGATCGACAAATGTTTAATCGTCATGGAATCGTCACAAGTACACAATTCGACTAAACAGTGATCGTTTAAAGAATTACGGACACGGACAGGGGACTTGTGTAATCGAATAATCTTAAAACTATAGGCTACGCGATCGTCGTGCATTTTATATTAGATAATAATAAACGTATATATGTTAAATGCACAGTTGTTGGATTTATCCTCTTCATCCTTTCTTAATTCTTCATCGGTATGACATTACACTGCTGGACATGTTCTTCTCCTTTTGTAGGAGGGATATGCTATAAACGTCGTACAAGCCAGGCGAATTGATAAGGAAATGGTGGAAGGATTGACGATCGCAGTACCGCAGTAGGTCTCGCAATTCAGCCTTCCTGCCCGTCGCCTGCCTGCTAACTCGACACCTACGAGACTAAGTGTTTTTTGACAAAACTAAAACAACAATAATTTACCGTGTATTGGCGGGTAAGAGTACTCACTACTAATCTTTCCGTAGGTGTCATAAGAGACGTCAGAGGGAAACTGAGGCAGAAGATGGACAGAAGCATCTTTCTGATAACAGCAAAATAACATGCTGTTTTCGAGAGTCATTACAACTCGTCCCGAACGTAGACTCGACTACTTCCAGCTTCCCGAAAAAGCTGGTTTCCGAAAAGGCTTTAGCACCATAGACCACATACATACAATTCGGCAAATTGTACAGAAGACCGAGGAGTACAATCTGCCACTTGGTCTTGCGTATGTGGTCGATGAGAAAGCCTTTGATTCCGTCGAAATTTGGGTGGTGCTGTAGGCCCTTCAGCGGCGCCAAGTTGACTGTCGGTATATCGAAGTGCTGGAGTGTTTGTACATTAGGGCTACGGTGGCTATCCGAGTACAGAACCAGAGTACAAAACCTATCCAACTGCATAGAGGTGTAAAACAGGGTGACGTAATATCCCCGAAACTCTTCACCGCTGCACTGGAAGACGTTTTCAAGCTACTGGGCTGGAAAGGGTACGGTATTAACATCAATGGTGAGTACATCACTCATCTTCGATGCTGACGATATAGCTAATGGCAGAATCGCTGGAGGACCTAAGCACTATGCTCAATGACGTCAATAGTGCTTTCCAACGGATAAATCTTATGATGTGACATGTCACATCTATGCCGGTAGTTGTTAGGAGCACTAAGCTCGAAGTTGTTGACGATTATGTTTAACTAGGACAAATAGCCTGAATAGGTAAGTCCAACTTCAACCGAGAGACCAATCGACGGATTCAACTAGGCTGGGCAGTGTTCAGGAAATTGTTTGACTTTTACATGCTTATGAAGAAGACGAAGAACACAGATATTTAATATCGCCATCCAACAGAAGTTCTTAAATCGTGTCGATTTTTTTATAGTAATGGACTTAAGCAGTGGCTGTTTATATTTATAATTTTTACAAAAAGTTAACAATACCGTTTATAATAACTGCATCTTATAACAGGAAACAGTTCAGTATGCCCACATTAAAGCATTCTAGTACAGTAACTAAGCTCCCTTTGCACGGATCTGTGGAGGACAACAAAAACAATGCACATCGTCCGCGGCACACGTGTTGTTTAGCATTATCGATTGTCCTCATATTGTCCTCTCGCTATGCGGGTAGTAAATGAGTTATCGCTGTGACGTCATGGGACGATGCGTTTTTGTTTTAGCCGCGCGGGTGGCAAGAACCGTTGGATTGACGAAACCAGTACGTTGTACCATATGTTTCTTTATATATACATATATAAATTTACCTGATGGTGAGTGACTACTGCAGTATATAGACGCCTGCAACCAACTACAAATAAAGAAGTCTATAGATGCGTTGTCATCTCTTAGGACCAATACAGCAATTATATTGGTTATATATTTCTTAAGGCGACTCTCCACGTTGGCCAACATACTGGCGAATGAGTTGGCCAATAACGATGGCCATCGTGTAGAACGGGTGTTTATGCTTACGTTGGTATGTATTGGAACGATGGCCCACAAGTAAACGCGAGATCCGTGTGGTGTCAGTTTTTTGCAAAAGATCAAAGGGTTGTGGCAGAGTTTTGGCTGCCGCGTCCACAGGTTGGGCGCACGTTCGTTTTGCTATGAGCTCCCAGAGTAATCGCACGCACCTGATTTAAATTTTATATGTACGCATCGTAACTAATGTCTACATAATGGCAGTAACAATGACCAATGAAAAAAACTTTTCTCTTTATAGAGCCCTACCAAGCCGGAAATGGTTTACGAAACACAAGTTTTTCAAGTCTTTTTTTTTAAAAAACGTTACCCCCACACTAGAATTTTCTCCTGTATCGTGGAGACAGTTTACAAACATAAATTGCATAAGAACAAACATCCAGACCCGGAACAAGTATTTGCAGGCCATACAAATACTTGTTCCGTGCGGGATTCGAACCCGCGGCCCCCAACGCAGCAACTCATTGCTAAGCCATTACGCCACGGAGCCGTCAAGAAATAATCTATTTTCCATTTCTTTTTGATCATCCTTTTCATATGCACATTCACGTTGTAGTGGTAGGTATGCTGTGAATAAATAAACCGTAGCGCATCAATAACCATTTTAATACATTCGTCCGTACATTGGCTTGAACCGAAGGAAACTGAACGACCTTCCAACGTGTGGACGCGATCACAAATTCTTGGGCAATATTTTTGCCAACACATTCGCCACTATGTTGGCCAACGGGAACAGACAAGACAGTATAATATTTTGATCTCTTGTCACTGCTACATTTCCTGCTCGCTAGGCGTGTATACAAAGAAAAAAAATGTTTAACTAACCGGTTTCTTTGTCTTTTTCGTTAATATCTTCCTAACTGCTTCCTCGATTGTTATTGTGCTAATCTAATCTGATGGGATTGGATTTTGTGATCACCGCCGTGTATTACATCAAATTCTTCTTACTATAAATTAGGTCAGTGTCTACTTTGGGACTGTTTACGGTTGGAGGAGAAGCAGACATTGTTGTAGTTAGAAAAACGAATACACTGACATATAAATATGTAATGTTTTATAATATTACAATACTTACATTAAGAAAAAAATTTACCTGAAATTGACAATAACGGACATAAAACATAAAAAGGACATAAAACCAAAGAAAGATACCAAGTCAAGCCAAGGCCAAGTTTAATGAAAAAACCTAGTTTAAAATTAAACCAATTACAGAACACTGCCTAACTCTAACAGATACAGGCTTGGCGTGATTGGCATATAGTGCAGAAGCAGTCTTGCTCTGGTTCTTTCTGAACCCTTTTCTTAGTAAGGTTTTTTCTCTTAATCTTGGATGGTTCAGGCGTGGTGTCTAGCTCAAAAGGCACTTCCTTCCTAGCAGAGACTACATCATTTCCCTAGTCCTACTTTCTTTGTAGTTATGCCAGATTCAAATGCCGGTATAAAGTTGCATAAAGAATGCCATATTTTTGCTAGCATCTGATATTGAAGCCGATTGCGCTGCAAGCAATGCTTTTCGCAGTCTTTCTTCAAACCAGTTTGCACTATCACCCTATTTCGTATAGTTATACGCCATCTAAATTTAAAAAAGAAAGTCATTTAGTTGCAACAAACAAATTAATACTATCCGTTTTCCCCGATTCTATCTTGCCCGCCCACGCTTTCGAAATCAAAATACTTATCTTTGTTTACGTGAATTATATTACATCAAATAATATGCAGAAACTGAAAAAAAAAACTATCAACGCTAGTAAATTAGTAACAGTTAAATAATAAAGTTTTAAAGAACAGATTACCTCTGTACTAGGACTACCAAGTCCAGTGCGATAACGCCGATAACGGTGTTCCCCCTAAATTATATGAGCTTTTTCCAAAAGATAACTAGTGAAATGACTGACTAAGACTAAGACTGATCTAATAAGTGAATTGAAATAATACCTTATTCAATTATAGCACACACAAAATCAACACTGAGCCAACATTTTTTTTCTCAGCATGTTTCTATTTGCGCAAATACTTTATCCAGAAACAAAATTGAAACATTCAGCAAATTATTTCCCACGTGAAGTAAAAGCAAAACTCATAAATCGGACAGATACCATGGGACAGATGTGCAAAACTGAGATAAAGAAGTATCCCTTAAAAAACATCATGAGAACTAAAATAATCCTCACCTATGACCTCGGGCCATTTGATGAACTCCTGGACCGTTAGAAAAAATAAATTATACGGCTAAAGAAAAGAGGCCATTGTTTGATGTAAAAAACTAGGGAGTACAGTTACCTTGCAATTTGAATAAGAACTTTTTACTGAGGGGTGCTATACAAAAAAACTTGCCCCACAGTCTAAGGTCCGTGTGTGATTTTTTAAAGACGAGGGCAGTAAAAAGCGGATGGCACGTTGCTTATGCACGGTGTTTAGTTAGTATTTCGCAAATTGATTTTGGTCAACATTCTCACGGTTACACTCTGTTATTATATTATGTCTAACGTTTTAAATGAAATATCGATTCAATTTAAAATATGGACAAGCTTTCTTTAGAAACTTTATTTTTCTGAAACATGTCAAGATGATATTAGATATAAAATTATTCACATATGTTTCTAGGTTTTTAGATGCTTTTCAGGAAATATTTTTATGTAGCAAACCATTATAAGGAAATCTCAAGAACTCGTTAATGTTACTAACCATAAATCCTATTTTAATAATACTGCATTAAATTATATGATTGACGGCATTTATCGGTATACCAGAATGCTGACTTAAATAATATTCGCACATTATTTTGTATCCTCACACCTTTTTAGAGATGCAGATTTCCTTACTATTCATGATGTTTTCTTTTGCAACTGACACGCAAATATCAGCACTAAAATTGCAATGAACAATTTCATTGGTGCCGACAGATTTGTTATTTTTTCTGTGATATTCATATACACAGAAGTTTCAACGTAAAATAAAATCCCTTTTGTTACCACAGCTATATTTTACTTTATATTAACGTGTATGAGTGACTGAAGTACTTACAATGCCCGGTGTGAGTTATCTCTAATCGCCAGCGTAGTAGGTGTTTAAAATGAGACATGCGGGTGCACAATACTATGATAATAGTTACGTGGACAAATTTTAAAATGGTCCATTAGTATTTGCAATTAGTAAAATAGATTGTAAGAGTGTCCATTACCTGTTTCGTCCCGCAGGTGTCGTAAGATACGACTGAGAATAACTAAAAATATCTTAAGATCACCGACAGATAGAAGTCGCGTGGTATTCAATATTTGGTATACACGTTATGATAACGTAAATTTCAAATGTAAAATACCCGGTACAACGACTGGGAGCGCCGTTTAGGTTGCTAAGATATTAGGCACTGCAATTGTCAACCTGTCCTTCACGCGTGGCGATTGTAGAAAAGTCTTCTACATTGAAAGAGGGCCATATCTAAAAATGGAATATTACGAGCTGACAAAAATGACGAAAGATTTTTTTTATAGGATAGGGTGACAAACGAGCACACAGTCCACCTGATGGTAAGTGGTTGCTGTGGCCTATAGACATCTATCTACATCTATGTTCGTTTGCGAATCAAAATGCAGATGCGTTGTTAACCGTTAGGACTAAGATGGAATGCCTCTTTTCCAGTAAAAAGGGTCTCCGGTTCTCTACACTCACCATACGAAACACAGCAGTGTTAAGCTTTAACGCTGGTATTCTGTGAAAGCGTGGTCCTTCCCCGGTCGAGCCGACCCATTCGTGTTACAACTATACTACTAATATAGCTGCAGCATGATTCTACCACGTATACATAAATCTATTGAAATATGGCGATATGGTCCCACAGCCATAGTTATGGAAAACACTTAAAGTCAATACTGTTACAAATTGTCAAAAGTATTGTATATGTTAGATACAGATTGATTGATTAGATTTTTATCGTTTAAAGTTGCCACGCTTGGCAAGCGGATTGGCAACCGCAATTTGTCGTGAAGCGACAATAAAAAAAAGAACCTAACCTAACAACAACGAAACAACAAAAATAGAACAAAAAAAATATATTTAAAATTTTAAAGAGATTTTTACACTTTTATATAAAAAAATGAAGTATGATGATGGTGATGGGTGACGTGAATTACAATTAAATAGAAAATAAAGATAAGATGAATACTGAAGCGGAGCCTGAAGATCAAAGTGGCACACCGCGCTTGGCGGTGGTGGTGATAAGGCCTTTAGGAGATGCTTCAAGTTTGGAAGCTGAAGCGAGACTCCCCGTATTGACCGATTGTTCGGCTTTTATACCTTTTTAGAGAGAACGGGAAATTATTCAAATTAAAAGCAAATTTTTGTAAATGGCCCAGAGAAAAAGAGTATTTATGTGGAAATATTGAAGTAAAAACATCAGACCGGTAACGAATTTGAATAAAAATTGCCATGACAACCAGATAAACAACGATGTCAAAACATGGCAATTTTTGGTTTCAGGCTCATAATTGAAAAACGGCAAGATTTAAGTAAGAAATGAGATATTATTGATATAGGAAAAAAGGTGGCGCAACAGCGCACACGAAATCCGAAATCGCAGAGTTACGGAGAACTAAATAAAAGATCGAAAAAGGTAGACTCCATTGACACCGATTTAAAAAGTGCTGGTAGCGTGAAAATACGAAGTGAAAATGATTTGTTATTGTGTTCTTATAGTCTAAAAACGTTACAGGATCCTATGGAAATAAAGGTGATGCAAAATATGAATGCAGAAAATCAAAAACAGAATGGAAAAATAGATGTAAAATGATATGTAAGTAGCATAACACTACAAATTTGGAAGTGAAAACTTCTTTTGGCACGTTGGGCACTTTTGGGATGGTGAAAAAGCAAAAAAAAAACGATATTAATCATTATTTTTCATGTAAAACATCGCAATAAATGAACTTTTATTAGATGCTATAATATTAATACATTGATAAAAATAATTTCTAACAAAAAATACTTCCTTCAAAAATATTTCTTAACAATCCCAAAAATGTGGAGAACGAGAGACCCTTTTTACTGGAAAAGAGGCATTCCCTCTTAGTCCTTAAGGCTGACAACGCATCTGCATTTTGACACGCAAAAGAGGATAGATGTAGATGTCTATGGGCCACAGCCACCACTTACCATCAGGTGGACTGTTTGCTCGTTTGTCACCCTATCTCTATAAAAAAAAACTTTGTGAAGGTAAGAAGTTTTCACTTCTGACGTGCAGTCCTACGACTGACAGTTTTTAATTTTATTTTTAGATGTTCTTAGGACGCTGCCACCCATTTCCTGGTTTGTTTCCTGTTACCTCTTACGACAGTCACAAGACGACATGGGGTAATTTATATTCTTACACCGCCACTACTCGGTCATCTTCATATATATGTATAATTCTTCTGTCCGTGTGTATGTGACTGAACTCCTTTTAAACGGCTAGAGCAATTTTGATGAAATTTTGTGTGTTTAATTACGTGTGTGATTAAAGAATGGTTTAGATTTACAATCGGACCCGGTAGGTGGCGCTGCTGTCGAGATCTGGAAATCTCAGCTGGATCAGCAGTATTTATATTATAATTAGTTAAAAATAAATGTTATTATTTATTTATTTAAAAGCTTTATTGCACTTAAGATGTACAATTGGACTTAATGCCTTTAGGCAAGTTAAGCCGAGAAAGTATATTATGTTAATATTAAAGATTCCATGATTTATTACATTATTATAAAGCATTAAATGATCAACCACAGTAATTTCAATATTTTTACATAATAGGTAAGAGCATAATAGCAGGCCTCAGTTATTTGATAGTGGTAGTCATGTTACCGTTTATTGTTGGGGAAAAAAAAACTTTTTGAATATACTACGGAATGCGCGTAAGCAGATGTTTGTTCAGTTTTATACGCTTTATTGAAATTATCGGCAATTTTATTGAGTTTTTTTTACGCGATTGTACAGTTGTTGACAGATGCTACTGTCCATTGAGGAGGACTTGTAATAGAGAATCTTATAAATAAATAATACGAATTAGAAATTACTATTTAAAATTATTTGACGTTCGGCCCTTAATATGCGCGTATGCGCGCAACTTAGTTCGATTCCTTCTAGCACCACTTCAGTTATGAATTTATGTGCTGGTATACTAAGAATAGAGTGCCCCGTGCTCGGTAGTGAAGGAAATTACCGTGAGTAAATCCGCTCGTGCTGTAACACACGCATATTAAACAGACAATCATTAAAAGCTACCCGTTTTAAAATAACGCTTATCATCGTCATACTGATCGTCATCATTATAGCTCTTCATAAGTCCACTGCTGCACGTAGGCTTTATGGCAATAGACAATGTTACAAAACACGGCCATGAGCCACCTCCAGCCTTGATTCCTTGCATGTCTTACCAGCTTATGATTACATAATATGAAATGAATTTAATTCAAATTCAAAATCCTGAATCCACTGATTTCAAATTTGTTTGAATATTGCCCTTTTGGCTGTGACCGGACCTCAAACTTAGGCCCCGATTAAGTATAAGCTTGTGAGCTTGCCATTCTAACAGTTTTATTCCAAGGAAAAAAATGTTTTTATCGTTTTATGTATAGGTTGTGAACACACGCAGGAGAGTGATGGACTTTTCCTAACTCTATACATAATTAAATATTAGGAAACGATTAGTGGTAGGACTATAATGACCTGTTATTTGACCAATACCCAGACTGATGAACATCGATTTCATGTTATTTAAGTAGGGATAGCGCGAGCGCAGTGACTCACAGTTCTCTCAAAATTTAATAGATGCATTGCAAAACGATGTGCGTAGGCGATCGGACGCCTCGCATCGATCCGTCGGCTTAATTTATTTCATTGTTTCTTATACAACTAGTTGTTAAGCGTGGCTTTGCTTTCTTAAACTATTTGAACTCTAACCGTACCTTCAAATAATTTTACGCGAGCGTAGTGATTTACTATTATGATTTCAAATAAGTCTTTGTATGCCTTAATAAGCAACTATGCGGGAAAAAGATAAACAACGAAGGAAGTAAATGATTGCTTCGTAAGAGACATATCTTTATAGTCGAAAAGGCAGGCACTAATAAAATTAAAACACAAAATAGCCCCCACCCTTATCATGTTTACGGGCTGTAGCTGCAGCGTTAATGCGTCATGGTAGCTCTTTGGGTCGATTGTTGAAGGACCACGCTTTCGTCGGATACCAACGCAAATTATCAGCATAATATTGCTGCATTTCATATGGTAAGTGGCGAGAACCAAGGACCATTTTTTCTATGCATTCTTGTTCAAGGGGTGACAACGCATCTGCATTATATATATACAAGCTGGCCAGGCAAACGTTGCTCTGCCCTTTTCGACGACCCTGTGTCCTATAAATATTCTTAAATTCGTAATAAAAAATATTGAGGGTCACTTAGAGGGATAAAAACTATCCAATCCTTGAAGTTGGACCAAACTGCACACAGTGTGCAAAACTTCTTTGAAATCGGTTCAGTAGTTTAGGAGTTCATCGCGGACAAACAATGTGATACGTAATTTTTATATCTAAAGATATATATATATATTAATTGTTAATTTGGAATAATATGTAGATGTTTATGGGCAACAGCATCCACTTATCGTCTAATAAGCTATGTGCTTTGTCACCCATAATTGTAAGTATAAATAATATTGCAAATGTATTTATTAAGCATTAGCAAAATGAGAAAAAGAAAAGAATAAATAAAAATATAATATAGCATGAGGTCGAATGGAAAGTAATGGCGGACTTTAAGAGAATCCACTATAGAATATCTAAATCCATCTGTAGAGCCGTAATCGTAAGAGGTGACAGAGGAAAATGAAAAAATAGGAGATGTATAGTAGCATTTTCTTGATAACAACTGATAATAATAAAAAAGCGGTCTTTACCCGGCCTACCAAGCGTAGTGATTATGGCAAATATAGGGATATTTGCTATAGTTGCCACGTTTGGTAGGTGGGTTGACGATCACAGTACCAGACATCTCGCACAGTTGACGCTATTTGTCGCCTGGCATAACGAGATGCTTTTATCGACATTATATCTCTCTGGCATATCTCGTCTAAAGTCGCCTCTTAAGTCACCCACGGGACGAAATAAAGTGATGGATGCACAGCCGTGCCTACACGTCACCACCATCACGTAATAATACTTTAACTTAATGAATTCTAATTTAATTTGAGTATCTTTGTGGGCATATGACTTTATGACTAACATACAATAACGCAACCCTAATAAATCTACAAATGACAAATAAGAATGTAATTAATCATGTAAATTGATTGATTACGCAGTTATGAAGTACGTGAATCAACCTTTAAATAACTATTGATTGAAATGGTGCTTTGTTAGTAATTATGTGTACAATAAGGATTCAGAGTACATAAACCGTTTAAGGTATGTACTGCGTGGCAATATGTATACTAAATAAAAATGTTGATGAGTTGGGCGGGGCATACAGGTTACTGGTGCGAGAACAAAAAGAAGAGATAGAGTTCGATAGATGTTGGTGATGCGGGAGGAAGTCTACTGCTGCACTTGTTCCCATTGAATAAAAAGTTTTAAGTTATCGCTACGCCTAGCAGTCCGAACGATCTACTAGTTATATCTCTTCCTTAACGCTAATCTCTATCTCTGACTTTTGTCATCTGGCATTTTACATCTTGCATAATATCTATAATATACCACCGTCGCCATTGGAAGAAAGATTCTAAGAGTGGCAGCTTTGTACCGCTAAATGGAGCGTAGGATGGTCCCTCACTAAATGGAATAACGACCTGGTAAGATATGAGAAGAGAGACGTGTCATCTGTACAATGAGTGAGTCACACGTACTAGAGAATAATTGTTCCATTATCCTTTCAGAAATAAAAGGTGTCCGCCTGGTTGTGGGCCGTTTATAGGCTGTTATTTTAGGTATACAACAAGCGGGTGTAGGTATCAGTGTCAGAGACACAAGGATAATTAGAAACCACACAAGCCCTAACAACTTTTTATACGTGGTAGAGCCATGCTGCAGCTATATTAGTAGCATAGTTGTAGCACGAATGGGTCGGTCGGCTGGGGAAGAATCACGCTCTCACAGAATACCAGCGTAAAATAGCAGCTTCACACTGCTGTGTTTCATATGGTGAGTGTTGAAAACCGGAGACCCTTATTACTGGATACGCGGCATTCCATCTTAGTCCTAACGGGTGAAAACGCATCTGCATTTTGATTATTTATTGAGGATAAATGTAGATGTCTATGGGTCACAGCAACCACTTACCATCAGGTGAATTGTGTGCTCGTTTGTCACCCTATCCTATAAAAAAACTACAATATGTATTTTTACGCAAAAGCTTGCTCCCGCTGGAATTTAAACTTAGTACCCGCGATGTAGTAGATAGGAACTCTACGCTCAAACAACATGAATATTGTTTAGCTGTTGAAATTAAATAAAGTTAAAATTTGAACTAAGACTGGCAATAATAAATCCATATTTTTTTGACTTTCGGTCTCGGCAGCCAGTCTCAACGGAGACTAGCCATCTGCGCAGGACAGGATACGAATACGAAAGCACACGAGTGCGTTCGCAAGCATAGGTGCACTCTATATTCCCTCACTCTCGTAGTCCGATGAGATGACAATTCTACACAATCAGAGAAAGATCAGGCGCAGGGTTACCACCTTTACCTGTTTTCAGAGGCACGGGGATGAAACACCGCCAAATTCCTGATTCCGGGCGACTACTGAGAATTTCTTGATAGAGAAAACCAATAACTGATTTGGGACCTGATCACAGACAGTAGTCACGCGTACTTGCTTAGTAAGCGCAAAGCCAAGTGGTTTTTGTTGTAATTCTAATAAGAAAAATTATTGCTCTCCCAAAAACAACGCACTCTTCGCTTTCATTTTTCTTTCTTAAACTTTGCAAGAAATCCTATATAAACCTAACATCACTTCATAAGAACAATTCCAATCCAGGAACATATATATAAAACAAGTAAGTTAAGTCATGAAAGTTGATTAAATGGAAACCTAGTTCTGTGATACATGTCAGTAAACCATAACAATGTAATTTCAAACACTTAAAACTGAACGAGAAACCGCGTTCAGGGTGGATGGAAATTTTCCAATATTACGAAGACCAAACGCTTTGGGGAGGCTTATATAAAAAGTAGTTTGTTTAATGATTCATAATGTTCGAATCGAGCTCGAAGAACAGACAACCGATGGGGAAAAGGTTCTCGAGTGGCAGCCTCGTACCTCGTTCCCGAGAGGTAGGCGAAATGTAGGGTGACCCCCCACTAGATGGAATGACGACCTGGTAAGACATTCAAGAAGTCGATGGATGAAGTTGGCTCAGGACCGTGCTTTGTAGCATTCCTTGGGGGAGGCATGTGTTCAGCAGTGGACTTGTGAAGGATTGTAATGGTGATGATGAATGTTGACAAAATGAAGAGCAAATATAACGAATACGAAAATACGTAAAAGCGGCCTTACGACTTCATACCTGAGGGAATTCAGAATAACGACAACCATTTAGGTAATAATTCAAACTTTTATTTCGCTCGCCACAGCACACAAATGTACACGTAATGATATGGATTCTCTTAAGCCATTACATGACCCTATACTGAACGTGACATAATTTTATGTGTTAAAGTAAATGATAATGTTACTGCCTTTAAAATAACATTGTCATTTACAATAATAAATTTAGTTATACTCGCATAAAAAATGTAATCGAAAAGACACCCATTCATTTAATTTTTACCACGTTTTTATTAGGTCACTTTCTGTTTTGTTTGTCTTTCCGGGTGGAATTTAGTAATTGATTTGATACTAACTTCCCTAAGCCGGAAATTTTAAAATTTTGAATATAGCTCAAATTCGGATGGCAATGCTAGAATATGATAAAAAATGATGTTTTATTTTTAAATTTCACTTAATTTAAGATGTTTATTTAACCATAAATTAAAAAAGTTGTTTGGGTCTTTGTTCGATATAATATTTCTTATAAGCACTTTTCACTAAGAGTTAGAGCATACACCTGAATCTTTATAGTCATAATGTCTAATGGTATTATAAAAGTTTCACTAGTCTATCTAAACCATCAATCAACAATACAAAAAGTTGGTATTGTTGATCGAAGATCTAAACCATGTCTTATTTTAATTTAGGATTCTTCTGCTATTCTTATAAGATAATTTTGAACGACAAACTTTTTTTATAGGGTAAGGGTGACACAGTCCGCCTGATGGTAAGTGGTTGCTGTGACCCATAGACGTCTACATTTATCCTCGTATGCGAATCAAAATGCAGATGCGTTGTCAACAGTGAGGACTAACATGGAATGTCTCTTTTGCAGTAAAACTCCGGTTCTCTACACTCACCATAAGAAACAGCAGTATTAAGCTACTATTTTACGATGGTATTCTGTTAAAACGTGGCCCTTCCCCGGTCGAGCCGACCCATTCGTACTACAACTATGTATACTATTAATATAGCTGCAGGATTGCTCTATCACGTCTAAATACTATATTATCTTAATTTATCTTTTCTTCTTTTAATATATTAAATTAAGCTTGAATTTGACGTTATAAAATGTATAGCATATTAAACAACACAGAGTAGAAGTCATCTTATCAGCTAGAGAACTGACTTATAAGAAAATTAAAAAACAATCGACGAAGATAAAAAATGTCAATAATTATATCCATTCATTCAATTGTTGTCAAAAATATTACAAAGTTTACAAGTAAATGTTAAGGTAATAGTTTCTAAAACAACTACCTTAAATTGTTTTGGATAAATACTATAAAAAGTTATTTTTGGTAAAATAGTATATTGCTACATGGAATAAAGTCCTGTAATAATTTCTCTCAGACTCCCGAACAAGCCAGTTTCCGAAAAGCCAAATTGTACAGAAGTCCAAGGAGTACAATTTGCCACTATGTCTGTCGTATGTGGCCTATGGGAAAGCCTTTGATTCCGTCGAAATTTGGGCGGTGCTCCAATCCCTTCAGCAGTGCCAAGTGGACTGTCAGTATATCGAAGTACTGAAGTATTTGTACAATAGGACTACGATAGCTATCCAAGTACAGAAACAGAGTACGAAACCTATCCAGCTGCAGAGGAGAGTAAGACAGGGTGACAGTATATCCCCGAAACTCTTCACCGCTGCATTGTAAGACGTTTTCAAGCTACTAGACTGGAAAGGATACGATATTAACATCAATGGCGAGTACATTACTCACCTCGATTTGCCGACGATTTAGTCCTTATGAAAGAATCGCTGGAGGACCTGAGCACTATGCTCAATGACCTCAATAGTGTCTCCCACCGGATAGATCTTAAGATGAACATGGACAAAACAAATCATCGATCATGGTTAATGTCCATGTCACACCTATGCCGGTAATTGTTGGGAGCACTAAGCTCGAAGTTATTGACGAGTATGTTTACTTGGGACAAATAGTCCGACAAGGTAAGTCCAACTTCGATCGAGATGACCTCTAGATGATCTCGATCGACGGATTCAACTCGGCTGGGCAGCGTTCGGGAAATTACGAAACCTCTTCTCGTCAGGTATACCTCAAAACTTGAAAACGAGATTGTGCAAACAGTACGTGTTGCCAGTGATGACATATGGAACTGAGACGTGGTTCTTCACTGCTGGCCATATGAGGACACTCAAGGTCGCTCAGCGAGCTATGGAGATGGCTATGCTCAGGGTCTCCCTGGGTGATAAACTTAGAAATGAGTTCCGCAGAGGAACCAGAGTAACTGACATAGCCCAACGGAT
Organism: Parnassius glacialis; assembly: GCA_033319125.1. Classification (NCBI taxonomy): domain Eukaryota; kingdom Metazoa; phylum Arthropoda; class Insecta; order Lepidoptera; family Papilionidae; genus Parnassius; species Parnassius glacialis. The sequence goes on along the minus strand of JAVANC010000022.1, from coordinate 29,505,982 downwards.
TAGTAAGCTGAAGTGGTAATGGGCCGGCCATATAGCTCGAAGAACCGACAACCGATGGTGCAAAAAGGTTCTCGAGTGGCAGCCTCGTACCGGTAGGCGAAGTGTAGGACGACCCCCCACTAGATGGAGTGACCACCTGGTAAGACATGCAGGAAGTCGATGGATGCAGGTGGCTCAGGACCGTGCTTTGTGACATTCCTTGGGGGAGGCCTATGTTTAGCAGTGAACTTGTGAAGGGTTGTAATGATGATGATGGATAACTTCTCATTGCAGATGCACTGTTAATATCAGAACAGATACACACCCTAGATTTTCATACATCATTATTTTTTATCATTAAACGTTGCCTGCCGTGCTTAGGCTCTTTTGTAGTGGTGAAAGAATGTTATTGTTCTCATTCATTGTACGTCAGGTTCAATTTGTGGGCTCCTACTTCGTTGGTTCCATGACAAGCCCCTGTTCTCAGTTACAACTGGTTACCAGAAATTCGGTCCGTATTTTATTTACTTATGAGTTATAATCCCCCCCCCCCTGAGGCAATCTATGGGGGAGGTTTATGTTCCGCATTGAACTGTAATTGGCTGTTACGGTAACGGTAAACGTTTCCTGGAAGTTAAACAATAATATTAGGTCCTTACACATGAAATTAGCGTTTTGTCGTACTGACCACTTTGATCTGAAATATTTTCTCTTTGGTTAAGAATTCCAAATTCAAATTTATAAATTAATTTAGCTGGTACATTTGAGTTTTGAAAACAGTCATTCATTTGTTTTTCCTCACTATTTTTTTCTTTGACGTCGCTTATTACCGCGCAATGGAAAACATGAAATATCGGTATATTTGCGAGTACCAGTTCTACCGTGGCACCAGTGCTGCAGAAACAGCTTGAAGGATTAATGATGTGTACGGCGCTGGTGTCGCAAAACAAAGCACGGTACTTTTTTGGTTTCAACGTTTTCGTTTTGGAAATTTCGACCTCCAGAATTGGTTCGGGAATGGCCCGTGGACGGCCGGAGACCAAAGTGGAAAATAAAGAATTAAAGGCTATTGTGAAAGCGGATCTATCACAAAGCACATCAGAGATAGCTGCAGGCTTCGGGGTAAGTGATAAAACTGTATTATCCACTTGAAGCAAATCAAGAAAGTATAAAACTTGAACGATGAGTACCTCATGAATTGAGTGAATCGAACTTGCAAACACGCGTCGACTGCTGTGTTACTTTGCTCAACCGACACAATAATGAAGGGATTTTAAATTGAATCATTACTTGTGATGAAAAGTGGATACTGTATGATAGTCGGAAGCGATCGTCGCAATGGCTGAACCCTGGAGACCCAGCCAAATCCTGCCCTAAACGAAAATTGACTCAGAAAAAGTTAGCTGTGAGTGTTTGGTGGGCTAGCGCCTGTGTCGTTCACTACAGCTTTCTAAAATCTGGCCAAACGATTACGGCAGATATCTATTATCAGCAACTGCAAACCATGAAGGAAGAACTAGCTGCTAAACAACCGAGATTGGTCAATCGCTCTTGGCCACTGCAGCTTCACGACAACGCAAGACCATAGACTGCACAACAAACAAACACTAAGTTAGATGAGCTGCAATTGGAATGTCTGCGATATCCACCGTACTCCCCCGAACCTTGCTCCAACAGATTACCATTTTTTCGGAATTTGGACAACATCTTACAAGGAAAAAAATTCAACTCCGATACGGCAGTCCAAACCGCATTCAAAGAGTTTATTGATTCTCGCCCCCATTGTGTTTTTAGTAAAGGGATCAATGAACTACCTATGAGATGGCAAAAGTGCATAGATAAGAACGGTGCATACTTTGATTAATAAAATATATTTTACAAAAAAAATTACTTTATATTCCTCCCGTACAAAACGCCAATTTCATATGTAAGCACCTAATATTATAATTTAAAAAGATGACAATGATTAATTATTGATTTAAATAAATAGATGCAAGTACTGAAATATAAATACATATTACATGAATAAATAGCCCAGTCTCATAATACGAGGCTAAACAAGTCTTGCTTTAAAGACGTACATAACATGTGTGGGCAGTTTGAATATTCATAAATAACTTATTAGACACACTTATTCACAAATCAGCAATATCATCTCTACAGTACGACGCTTCGACTTTCATATCTCATGCAAATTCGTCCGAATGACAATGAGCTATTTATACATAGTCACAAAATTACACTTACTGCTTTAATGACCCAAATTAGTTACCAATAAAGCGTTTTCATCGATGATTTAAAGGTCAAAATTCAATAACGAGCGATCGGACGAGCTGAAAAGGAAAGTTGGTTACTATATTCATATTATAATGTAAATGTGAGTACAGACGGACGGTCGTACGTAGAACAATGAGAGGCGTGGGCCGTATTAACTCATTATAGCTTACATCGCCTGGACGAACGCCTTGACCGATATCCATGCTGAGCTGAGGTGTAGGTTCTAAAGGTTGTGAGAACTCACTGACAAAATCTATTGGAATGTCCTTTAACGATTTCGCTATGAAGTCGGAATAGCACGTTGTACCGACCTGTACAATTACCGCAAAGAATGTAAGTTACCTTATGTTGACCTAAATGTCGCTAAAATTTTACTTTATTATATTAAGGTATTTACTATTTTTTTTTCTTTACCTGTGTCTGACAAAGAAATGAACCGAGGGAAAAATCAAACGAAAATTAAAAATCAAAACCATCCGATTCATGGCGATATAAAAATATCAAAAATATTATATACTTACCACTAATATTAAATAATAAAAACACCAACCCCTATTTGTGGCGATTTATCATTACCGTTACAGCCTGTAAAGTCCAATGCAGAACATAGGCCTCCCCCATAGATTACCTCATAGGGTTGTTGACAACCGCAGTTTTTTATTTTTAGTCGTTATTAGGAAAACGCTCCTGATTTCTTTCCCTCTGTCGCCTCTTACAACTCCCCACAAAACTATCTACAGGATAATATGGGGTGGTGGATATTCTTACACCGTTGTGGTGATTTAGTGTAATATACCTCATAATTAAATTAAATACGGACCCAATTTCTGGTAATCCGTTGTAACTGAGAACAGGGGGGGTTGTCATGGAACCAATGAAGTAGAAGGCCACAAATTGAACCTGAAGTACAATGAATGAGAACATTAAAGAACTTGAAGTAGAGTGTTTACATGGGTCAGCTCGACCTAGAAGAACCACACAGCGTGTGTTCAGCTATTGTAGTAGTATTACGTTACTATTTTACGAAGAGTACCTAAGTAAAATAGTAGCATAATGCTCCTGCGTTTTGTATGGTGAGCAGCATGAACTGAAGACTTTTTCTACTGGCAAAGAGGCATTCCATTTTAGTTCTTAGGGTGTAAACACATCTGTAGTTTAACCCATTCGCTGTCCCGTGTACTACATATAGTTCGTCGCTATTGTCTTACTATTTTGTCTGAAAATCGTATAGTGAAAATGTTGATTCTTAACCGAAGAAAAATATGGGCCTATATAGGCACAGCATCCACATCAAGTGGACTATTACACCCTTACTTCCATTTAAAAAATTTGGATAAAGGACGTAGTGTTAAAAAGTTTGAAGAGAAGGAAAGACCGCACTCACCTAAGATTTAGGCTATATGCTCTATTTTCGCAAAGGAAATGGTCTTTCCCAGGACGTAGTGGTCTTTTTTTATCAATAGAGTTATTTATGACAATACTTTGTAAAATTCCAATACCACAAGGAAAACCTATCTTATTTTAAAGTTATCTGAAATACACTGTTTAAAAAGTGTACCATTTTCGACTTTACCACACATGAGAGATGAAGTTGAAGCTACGTATGAAAATATAACTAGCTTATAAAATAGGCACCTAAATTGAAAATAACTTCATATAAATTCTTATGATTTTTTCTATATTTGGTCCTTATTATTTCATTCAAGGTTAATATATATAATATTTTATTAACTTAACATTAATATACACAATATGTATTACCATAGTAAAATAATTAATTCTAAAAACTTAAATTACTATACAGTCCCTACGGTGTGTGCGAAGAATACTGGATCCGTTTTCTCACTGAATAGCTTAGAGCGACAAAAGATCCAGTCTATTATCACCTGTAGCGAAGACAAGTGGTGGATACAGGTACTTCACCATACGTGGACCCCACAGACCGATATTTTCTATAGCAAATGGCACAAATATTTTATCATCTTTCAGAGACTCATACTTGCGCCACTTACTCAGTATAGCCGCCTGTGATACTGCCCCTGCTCTAAACGAGGTACTCCCGAGATGGGAGGCTGCCAAAGTGTCTGAGCACATAGCATGGCTTTACATCTCTTCCAAGGGACCAAACTCATAAAGTCGGGCCTCCGCCATCATCTATAAATATTTCACAAGGCTTTACAAGAGAGGGATCATTTATAATGAGGCTGGCTGGTCTTCGGATAACATCGTTCAGGGAGCCCTGACGTAACAACCTAAATTTTCTTACATGAGAGTCTGTGGAACCCAAATTCACCGACGTCACTACCAGAAGGGCATTGATAAGGTTGACAGATTACCTCTCCTAGTCAGATTATTACAGCTTTTTTATAGGATAACGGTGACAAACGAGCACACAGTACACCTGATGGTGAGTGGCTACCGTGGCTCAAGGACATCTTCATCTATTCTCGATTGAGAATTAAAAGGCATATGCGCTGTCAGCCGTGAGGACTGCCGTGACTACTGAGAAAAATGGAATGCCTAGTTTCAAGTAAAAAGCTATGGTAAAAAGGGTCTCCGTTTCTCTACACTCACGCTAAACCGCTATTATACGCTGATATTCTATGACAGCGTGGTCCTTCCCCGGTCGAGCGATCCATCCGTGCTACTACTATATTACTAACGTAGCTGCAGCATGGCTCTACTATGTAAAAAATCCACTGTGCGCAAACTTTCCCCATCAAGTAATGTGCCGCGATCACTTGATGGAAAAGCCTATAACTAGTGACTGCATTCTGTGGTCGAAACAACTATAACACGGTCCTGATCTTGGTCACTATGGAAATTATGAACTACACTTGGTATCAACGGAATTTCCCACTATTTTCTTGGTAAACTTCTAGTATAACATTTTCGCTGGGACAAAATATTTGCCTCATATTTGTTTATTTTATTTTTATCGCGTCAAATACAAATTTTCTTTCTTTCTTGCGTCAGCCAATATTACTTCATACCGTACCATTTACTAAGCGGAAATCCAAAATTGATCCAATGGCTAAAAACTGACATTGACGAGAATCTTATTAGCATCAAAGAATAAATAAGAGCCAGCGTACCTGACCACGCTTTATAAAGGTACAAATAACGTTTTAGGCTTATGGTATACATAGACGATTTTCCCACCGTTGGAAATTGGCCAACCGCTACACAGAGCTATACATATATGCTGCAAATTTGCAAATTACATTGACTGGTATCTCACCGCGGTCCACGGGCGGTAACAAATAAAGCGCCGCATGCAACATAAAATAGCAGCCGATAACCGCTTATTCGAAGTAAGCAGGTTCCCGCCATTGCATTAATAGTTGTTTTTTGAGTCTTATTGGAGATACTTAAAGTAGCCTTCTATATGCACGTGTTCGCCTATGAGTGGTTTGTACTACTTACAGACGAATACAACAGCATGCACATTATTAAAAAGTATTTTTTTTTAAGAATAAGGTTTAACGAGCATACAGTCCACTTGATAGTAAGTGGATGCTGTTGCTCATAGACATCTACATCTATACTATACTACGAATCAAAATGCAGATGCGTTGTCATCCCTGAGGTTTTTTTTTATAGGAGAGGGGGCAAACGAGCATGCGGCTCACCTGATGGTAAGTGACTACCGCCACCCATGAACAACTGCAACACCAGGGAGGGAATTGCAGATGCGTTGCCGGCCTTTTAAAAAGGAGTAGGCTCTTTTCTTGAAGGTCCCTAAGTCCTATCGGTCCGGAAAAATCGCTGATGGTAATCGATTCCACAAGGAAGTCGTGCGAGGAATAAAACATCTTCTAAATCGCACAGTGGTGGACCGCCAATCATCCAAATGGTGTGGATGGTATCGGGAGTTCAGTCGCGATGTGCGTTCGTGAAATTTGGCGGCTGACATTAATCCGAAAAATTCCTCAGAGCACTCCCCTTGGTAAATGCGAAAGAAAATGCAAAGGGATGCAACATCTCTTCGCAGTGCCAATGAATCGAGCCAATCGGAAAGGATTCGGTCGTCGACGATTCGAGCTGCTCTGCGCTGGATGCGGTCAAGTGGAAGGAGCTGGCACTGGGGAGCCCCTGCCCAGAGATGGGAACAGTATTCCATGTGAGGCCGAACCTGCGCCTTGTAAAGTTGCAGGCGGTGTGCCGGCATGAAATACTGTCCCGCTCTGCTAAGCACGACAAGCTTTTCAGAGGCCAATTTGGCCTTTTTCTTTCAAGTGACCACGAAACTGCACGTCACTCGATATGTCGACTCCGAGGATTCCGATACTGACTGAGGCAAGAAGGGGAGTGGCTTGAAACTGAGGAGATACGACAAAGGGGTGCTTTTCAGCGGTAAACGCGCAAACTTGTGTCTTCTGAAGATTAAACTGGACTAGATTTAGTCGCCTCCAATCCGAGACTTTGTTCAGCAAAGACTCGACTTCAGACACAAGTTTGTTCGTCTAAGATGGAATGCATTAAAAGGATCTCCGGTTCTCTACACTCACCATGCGAAACTTAGCAGTATTAAGCTGCTATTTTACGCTGGTATTCTGTGAGAACGTGGTCCTCCCCCGGTCAAGCCGATCCATTCGTGCTACAACTATAATATAGCTACATTACCTATCCGCTACCACGTATTATACAGCTAGCTATGGCTTGGAAAACAATCTGTTAATGAAACTTAATAATGAAACAAATTAAAAAATATTCTAGAAATTAAACCATTCCTACTGAAATGCTCCGCGCTCTTTATTTCTCAAAAACTCGATCATAAACCGTGTAGTGGCGGTATAAGAATATAAACTAGCCAATATCGTCGCATGGGGGTCGTCATGGGCGACAGAAAGAAACTCCAAGTGGAGTTGGAGTGCCAAGCGCACTCCGTCTAATTTTACCTGCAACTTTTGTTAAAATCAAATATATGAAGCTCTGATATTTCTCAAGTAAACTTTATATTTTATTATTAGCCTTTGTTCGATCTGGACATATAAATAAAACATATTAGTTTGATGTAGTTCGTAATATAATTTTAAAAAAGTATTTTTAAAGGACCGCATTAGCTTTATTCATTTTGTAGTACATGCGAAATATTGCGATAAAAAATAATAGATAGAATTATTACTTGAAGTGTATGTGGGTTCGCGTGTAAACGTGATTTATAACTTACCATTGCAGCCTTCAGGCATATTTATAGAAAAGAAGGCACCTATTACCTTCGCATAAGTACCCAGGAAGCGGGTGATTGCAATCACGACATTATTTACGATATCTATTAACGTGTATGATGACACGATTACAGGTTGTCGTCACACTGGAGCGACATATGATGCGAAGCAGTTCCGACGGGACATCCTGATCATACAACGAGCCCGCGTCCACAGTACACTTGGGGACAACATTATAGGACAAAATAAACATATACAAATTTTACACTCGTAATTTCATGTAGGCACAGTTAAACGTATTATGGCGATGTTCAACGCGTATACTAAGTGTGTTTTTTTGCGCCTAGAAGCAATTGGAAAGGGCGTTAACGCGAGGAGGTGGTAAATGCTTTATGCATACCACGACAGCCAGATGTCGTGGTTATGCGGGACTCACTGTAACTAACGTAACCACCCTAAGTGTACCTGCTAAAAACCACCTGTGGGACTGGCATTGGCTTTTAGGCCTTTCTGCCGAATCGGAAGCGACCCTCTTTTGTGAAAGGAGGACACAGACTAAGTGTGTTTAACAATATATTTATACTAAAATATTTATGAAACGAACTTCTTTGAAAATTAAGCACGGAAATTTGATAGATTCAAAACATTTTGTTTAGTGTTAATAAATATATAATTTAATGATAATATACTCATTTCTAATTAAACATGTAGGTACAAACATATTAATTTGTAACAGTAATGTGTAGTTACAATGTAAGAATATTCACCACCATACCGTCCCGTAGGCGTCGTGAGAGGCGAAAGAGGGAAACTGAAACAGGAGATGGGCAGCAGCATCTTCCTGATAAAAACACAAAATATTTAAAAAAACTGTAGTAGAAAAATCCTCCATATGAGGAAATTTATGGGAAGGGCTATCTATGTTCAACAGTGGACTTTTATTGGCTGTAATCGATGGATGGATGGAATCAAACATGACTGATAGCTGTTCTATGAGAAAAACCATTCGTTAACATTTATGTATGAGTAGTTTGCGTTATTTGTGATGGCGGTGTACCAATACCAAATGTAGACTCCATATGTTAGGTCATTATTTTAATATGGCATGTCTTTTGAAACACTAAATTTGGAGATAGGTGACGAATAAAATCTTCCAATATACACAAACTCTATACAACAATCATATTCACGTTATAACAATAAATCATAATCATATACTTTCAATTATATACTTTCCATTTAACACAAAAACTGGCTTTGGTGGCTCAAGACTAATGACTAAGAAAACGCGAAGCGATACTATTTTAAAGAAGATTTACATTGTACAAGAAATTATTTTTTACTAAATACCAACAATATTTTTATTATGGCCTCAAGTTTACAAACATAATAGTGCGACCATTGGCGCGCGGTCGACCGCCAATTACCCTATTGGCCACAATTGTTGTGCGACACTGGACGTCCTCTCGCTGATCATTTTTTATTGCTACACCGGCAACCTCTCACGACATGCTCATAATGATGAATACTAAAAAAGTGTAAATTAAAAAGGCGCTTTTTGGTGGTTTATTGTAAGTCTTTTTCTGAAAAACTGCGTAGGCAACTGATTTTGTCGAAATCTTAATCACGCACCGTTCCGTACCGTAACAGCCTATCAAAATTCCATTGCTGAACATAGGCCTCACATAGATTGTCTCATTGGGGGATACTTGCCATAGTTTTATAATGTACAGTTGTTATTTGGTAGTCACTGCGGGTCATGTCCTGGTTTGTTTCCCTCTGTCACCTCTTACGTCGTCCAATGGACGACATGGGGTTAATCAGGTATTCATTACACAATTATACGGCGTTGTTTTACTGTTAGCGAGGCTACGATTCCATCTCTGTTTTCTGGGGTAACAACGCATTCACTTCTCAGAGGCTTCACTTACCAACTGGTAGACTAAGTATTCATTTGTTACTTTGGCTAATACAATGATTAAACATTTTATAAAGTAAAAACTGACAATGTACCAAAAGAATATAAACATTGAAATCGGTTGACGTAGCACGTAGTAAAGAACAATTTGTCTATATTTCGTGCAGCTTTGCAAATTGAAATGTTTGATTATTTTTTCATTGATCCCGTAATCAGATATTGACCAAATTTATGCGGAACCACCCTTTCTAGCAAAGACTCATTTAATTGTACAATGCGGTAAAGAATTATCGCTGAACAGCTGAACACATAAAACATATTTCGAAGGATTGAGATTTTTTGTAGTTGGTTGAAAAGTACGAACGCTCAAAGAAATCCTTTCAAAAACAGTAGAATCGTACTGGCTGTATCTTTAGTATCAGACTTGTATCAGATTAAATTAGGCGTTTCAAGTATTGGATCCACTATAACAACTGCCAAAAGCGAAGTTATTAAACTCTGTATGTGTCTGTTTTGTTCATTTTACAACTTGATGTTCTCGTGGTCCCTTCAACTATATCGATCAATAGGCTAACCATACATCCAAATATTATATAGACGCCACCGGATATAAAAAGCAGTAACTTGTGTTATTGGCGCACATATGTATTACTCGCACTCTGCACACTCTAGGCCGACTGCTTACTTTCTTTTTCTAATACTTTAACGACACCATGCTGTCGTAAGCCTTATTTACATCTCAATAATTAGTTTATTAGCTAATTTGTTTGGCGATTATTACGACTAAAGATCATTTCATTATGATCAATTCATTACTTGTGATATTCCTTCATAATAAATTATACCGCCGCTATATAGCCATGCTGAAGTAAGTAATCTTCTTCTTCCTGCACATATTCCAAGTTATTTGGGGTCGGCATAACATGTCTTCCATTTCCATTCTCCTCTATTCCCTTATACAATCCATCTACCTTTTCATAGGCCTCTCTCTACCCACATTCATAGCCAACATTTTTGTTGTTACATGATTTACTTCTCAATATAATATAGGGTATATTATGCCACGATAGCCTACAACTTCTCAACTTAATGATTACTTATATTTATTTATTTAACATCATACAGCATGATGTATAGGCGGATTTAATTCCTGAGGTAATCTCCACCAGTTAACCTTTGGGTGATGCAGATATAAAAATATAAAGTATGGGTGTGAAAAATGTTAAAAAATAGAAATGTGAGTTAAAATAAATAAATATGAAACAAACTATATATACATTATTTTGTTTCATATTTATTTATTTTAACCCACACGGATATCATCGCGGTTAATTGTAAACTTCTTAACTTTCTCGTAACTGGGGCCACTTTCAGACACAAATTCAAATAGAAATATGTTTTCCTCAACTACCAACTTCACATGCAAGCAAAACAAGGTACTTGCACCCTGCAGACCAACGGACAAAGCTTGATCGATTGATAAAAAATCAATTCAAAAATTTTGAGCATAAATTTCGCAGAGTACGATCGGGACAGATATCACCAGTGCGGAATTATCATTTTTTCGCTCAACAATTCGCATTCCAGCATGTATATACATGCCTAAAGGTATTAAGTTCACCATTTTTATTACACGTATGTTATGGAAATCTAATAAAGACTAATTACTAATATATGTGCGTAGTGGCGATATAAGAATATCCACTTTTCCATAACGTCCCGTGGGAGTCGTTACGGACAAAGGAAAACCGAAATACGGAATGGGCAGCAGTATCTTCTAATTGCTGCCAACTGCAACAAGCTGTCAACCCGCCTGCCAAGTGCAGCAACTATGGCATAGTCCCCCCTATAATAGGGTATTACACCCATTTTTAAAAAGTGTTTTAAATGAATCCTAGAGTGATAATGAACCACTTTAATTTTTATTTAATTTTTTTAAAACCGAATAGTGACATAAAAATTACTTTTAATCTATCATTTTCAATTTTCGCGTGAAAACGCTAGCCGCCATACTGTTCAACTCGTGACGTCACTGTCGTAGAATTTTGACAATTTTGCAAAGGAATAATATACTTTTGACTGTTTAATAACTAGAGCCCAATGACTTCGTCAATCTTACTTAGCGGTACCATGTAGCGACATCTATGGAAATGTATTAAATAAAGAACGTTGTATTTAGCGCGTCAAATTTTCATATCGATATACATCGCAACCGCTTCCGTAGATAGATAATAGATGGCGCTAGAGTAGTCAAGTGAGCTCGGCCACGGTCCTTATTGCTTTGTAAGAGAGATGAGTTATCATTTATGTCATTGTTGTGTTATGCCTAAGTGCAAAAATACGAGCACAAGAACGCCGGGGAAGTTATGGATTAAAGTGCCAACTGATTTAAATATGAGAAATACTTGGTTAAAACTGGCAAGAAGAGACCCGAATGCATTGTCTACAAAATCTAAACTATACTTCTGTGAAGATCACTTTGATTTAATTATGACTTATATTTAACTATCAATTAAACAAAACAAAACATCATGACATGATAGGTACCTATTGCAAGTAAAATTTTGTAATAGATGAGGTTTATCGCTCGTCTGTCCCGCCCTTTGTGGGCCATTTTGATGGCCCTTGCAAGTGCAGTGCAGTGTTTTGCTTAATTCCTGTTTTCTTCTATTATATGGGAATAAAGACATGGTTTGTACTCAGACCAAATAAAAAGTGACTTTTTATTTCGTCTGAGAGTTTGTACAAAAAAATTTAACATAATGTTTTTCTTACCTAAGCTTATATTATAATATCTATAACATTAGTGCTAAAAGCGAAGTAATAAACTCGCTTTTACGAATCCGTCTTCCATGATGCCTTTTGAAAAAAATTCAGAATAAAAGTCAACAATCGTAATAATAAATTGAAAAAATTCGAAATTAGCTAGTTAGTACACAGCACAGCAACTTAGTTCTTTGACCTAGTGACGTCACGACGCTATCTAATATGGCGGACATTGTTTTGCAGATTTGAGGCACAGGTAAAAAAAATATTCTTTAAATTGAAATATAAAATTTATAATGCATTTTTATAAATAGAAATCAATATTTCTCGTTTACTTTTTACAAAATCTATCATAAATATTTATTCTTTGACTTTTTTTACATGGTGTAAAATACCCTATTAAGGCGATCTATGATGGAGGCCTATGTTTAGCAGTGGACTTTTGTAGGCTGCATTATATAGATTGAACGATGGAAGTAAATCAATACTTAAATCAAAATTTCCAAGTAATGCTTGACCGTAGATTTATAAAGACTTGGTCGTATAATGATGCTGTACAATTTGAAATATATACTATGTACAAAAATTCAATTGAAATAAAATACAGTTAATTTTACTGACCGTAAAACAAAATATTTGTGTAGCTAATAAGAAGCTTTTGAATATTTTTTTCGTAATTTACTTTGAGTGAATTAACGAAAGTGGAGAACGTGCATAAATGGCCGCGGTCTAGCTTATGAGCTCTGGGTATTTATATTGTTCTCGCAGTTACCCCTAAATATTGGTCCATACATCACCAACCCGATGCCTATGCGTTATTTCAATTAAGTAAACAACTTTCATTACTTAGTTTTACCGTTATATATTAGTACTTGTAGCTTATATTTCGACAAAATATTGTTTTTAAATAAAAATTAATATTTTAATGAAGCTATGTCAAATGGCAAATTGCTAATTAAAGAATTTGTAGCATTCCTTGGGGGCAGCCTATGTTCAGCAGTAGACTTGCGAAGTGGCTTTAATGATGATGATGATGATGATGTTAATTGTAAATAAAATAAATAGTAATCTAATTGTTTATCTTATAAACTTGGTTATTACAAGCCTCATCCAAAGTCATTCTCAGGATGTCTACTTTCAATTTTCAAGATTTCCTTTTTATTATACTTACTTGAAATTTAACATTTTACTTCCCATTGTTTTAAACTTTTTTCTTTTAAATTTTTTTGCAATAAACTTTGCATTGAAATGTTTCAATGTTATAATATTATTTTTTTAAATGCCGGCTTCATATATTATTATTCTTCTATAATTTCTAGCAACGACATAATTTAGAAAAACAAATCTGCAATACGTGATTTAATCGAAAATCGTAATTATATATTAAATAATATTACTTTAAGCTTACGAAATAAGTTTTGATCTCAAGATGCAATGACACTAAAGAAAAATTATTATAATTCAATTTTAATCTTTAATCTAATGAGATAAACAAAATGTTAATTTGTGCAACAAGTACAAATGGTCAACAACAAATTAATTCAATAACACTGTTCGTTGATGCATCAAATCCACCTAATCCTCGTAATCGATCTGTCCGGCTATCCGTCACAATTAATAAGCGATCAGATAACAAGATAATCAGCCAGTAGCTAACAATGAAAGGACAGACTTCTGTAGAGAAATAATTTATTGGTATAAACTTTAAATCGAATATTAAAAAATGTACACTTAGAGTGGCACTAGTCGTTATAGTCAAAAACTAGTGAGTTTTAAGTCAGTGTGTCAATCGATTCGAAATTAATTATTTTAAGCGGCAACAGTAATCGTTTACAGTCGAGCCTTGAGAGTACAAAAGTCTTCTAAAATAAGTCAACTCTTTAATAAATTAATTATTCATTCATTATAGTTTATAAAAGTCCATTGCTGAACATAGGCCTCCGCCATAGAGAACCGTATAGGGAAGATATTTCCATAGTTGCCACGTTTGGCAGACGAGTAAGCAACCGCAGTTTTTTATTTTTCTGAAATCAAGAAGATCCCCGCCATCTCTTGTGCCATGTATCTCTGTTGCTCCGTGTGATACCCACGGAATGACAGGAGGTATAGTTATCAGACTGCAGGCGCTCAGGAACACAATGTGTATGTGCACGACTAACAACAACCAAAGTCAAAACTTCATCGTGAAATGGAATAGCCATACTGGATTCTCTTACGCCGACTCTACATGGCACTAATTAGCATTTAATGAACTCAGTTGGAATGATTAACGGAAGACGATGTTATACTGTTAAATATATTTTATATGCAATATTAGTTCACATAATAAATATCTTCTAATTAGTGATGAGCAAAGGGAAAAAAATATATCGATATAATATATCGAATCCATATATTTAAACAGAATCGATATATATCGCGTGATAAATATCGATATATTGATATATCCTCATCATTTGCATGATGTAAAGAAAAGGTCCAAAATTTTATTAAAATATATCGAAATTGATACGAATTCGATACTCTAAAATAAATATCGATATATAGATATATCGCGATTTATAATATCGACGATATCTATCGATATTTTTATAAAAAAATATCGATATTTCGATATCTCGATATTTTTTGCCCAAGGCTACTTCTAATCAATACCGTATAGTGGCGGTGAAATCCACTAAGCCATATCGTTCCGTGGATGTCGTAAAAGGCAACAGAGTGAACGAAACCAGCAGATAGGCAGCAGCTTCTTTCTAATAACAACTATAAAATAAGAATAAGTACTGCGGTTGCCAAACCAAAGCCTTTGCCTGCCAAGCGTTGCAAATATGGCAATTATAACTTATAAGACAGTCTATGCGAAGGTCTTTGGTCAGCTATGGACTGTAGTAGGCTGTAATGATATAATATCTGATTTTTTTTTACTTTGTTTGTTATAGGTATTAAATATTTTTAAATATTATCATGTAACTTTTATCTACATTTTTTTGTATACAAAAATTTGTATACAAAAAATATATGTTTCTTTTCAGTTTCTATAAATTACAGTTTTAATCTTATTACTACAGAACATATAGGTATAACCCAGTTTGGTGAGTATTTCAAATCCTGAGTTTGGCAAATCCTTCGAAAAAATCATAAAAGATCTATGTCCAGCAGTAGATTCAAAAAACTGTTGATAACGATTACATCTTAATCCATTTTCTAAAACCATATTTGTATTAGTTTTTAAGCTTCAGCTACAAATAAACGTAATAAAACTTCATATTTATTATATTCTACTCTTACATTAGAATTTACAACCTTACATCTTTATAGTAGATAAGTTATCTGAAGACATAGATGCAACACAAGATCTTAAAGAAAATCTAAAATTATAGCAAACAAAATGCGAAATTCTCGCTTGAACCTAGAGTTTGCCATAAATGCAGCCCATGCGTACAACACGGCTCACCTAATGAAAACATACGACTCTTTGATAACCTGTTATGGTGCTACGGAACCCAGCGCTGGTGTCACAAATTGGCCCAGGGACCGCTAATTTACAGCCATTGTCCATTTTATACATTCCATACCAGCGAGGCGAAACGTTATTATGAAAATGAAAATTAAATATGTTCATAGTTATCGTTGTTTACATTAATTTTATTGTATGTTTGAGGTAGTAATGGTTTAGTTATAAGCTTATAAGATTAAAGATTAACAAAATTAAATAAAACGAGTCATTGTAACGTAGCTTTATACGTGGTAAAGCCATGTTGCAGCGTACTCGTTTATGACTGTAACACGAATGAGTCGGTTCGATTGGGGAAAGACCATACTCGCACCGAACAACTCTGTTATTACGTAGATTATGCTTTTTCATAACAGCATAATGCTGATGTTTTCGTATAGTGAGTAACAAGAACTACTGGCATTTAAATGCAGTCTCCAATGGGTGATAATGTGTAGTATTTGAAAAAAAAAGAAGAAGAATGAAACATTTATTGCAACACGCCATAAACAACATAAACACATTTAATAAACAATTCATAAAAGTATAAGAAAATAATAAAAGCAAAAACAATTTGACGGATACAACATTTAAAAAGAATGTATAAGGTACGTGAGGGTAATATGGTCACCTTAAGCTTTGCCGCCTTATGAAACCGTATACTATAACTAATATAGAAAAAAATAACAAACAAGCCTTGGCAATAATTAGCAACACTTCGAAAAATGAACTTAAAAAAAACTAACTATAGTATGTGAGGGTAATATGGTCATCCGGTTAATATGGTCACTTTCTTATAACTCAAAAACTACAGCGTCGTTTGCATAGAACGCTCTGTGATACGATAGCTCTTGATCAGTCTATCAAATAATAAAGAGTCAGAAAGGCGCTACTTTAACGATGCCATTTTCACAGTTGATATTATTGTAAATATTTTAGTCGATTTTTGTATTGTGTAGTGTAGTAGTTGTGTGTTAGTTTTTTTTAAGTAGATTTTTCGAATTGTTTCTAATTATTTCCAAAACTTGTTTGCTATTTTCTTCTTAATATATTAGTTATAGTATACGACTTTGTGTTTTTGTCTCTGTTCTCCTCCTAATTTTGGATTTATAGGGAGATAAAGCTTAAGGTGACCATATTACCCTCACGTACTTACTATAATATCAACTATCAAAATGGCGTCGATAAAGCGGCGGCCTTTTGGCCCTTTATTATTTGAATGACTGATGAAGAGCTATCGTATCACAAAGCCATCAAATTAGGCTGTAGTTTTTGAGTTATAAGAAAGTAACCATATTAACCGGATGACCATATTATCCTCACGTACTCTAGTTATAAATAACAGTAAAAATACGTTCTTCATGTTGTGTGTTGTGGTTTGTTAGGCAAATAGACCTCACTCAGCTTATGCTACGCCGAAACAACAGCGCTGGTTCTCATTGGCCCCGTAAGTAGTAGTATTTTGATTTTTAATCGTAGGTATCTGAGCCATAACATGCAATGACGGCTAATGATTTTCTGCTCACCAGATGGCGCTAGTTGACACTGAGGTAAAGTTTTTTGTTACATCTGTTGTTCGGTATATTTATTTTTAATCTAATAAAATATAACAAATAGTACAGAAAGAAACATTAACCTTTACATTCTCCAAACAAATTAACTTGCACGCTATGAAATCTGTCAAATATTATACCTCACTTTTAAGTGGCGCCGCCCTGATGGCAGAAAAAGTGGATGCCCTCATTACAATCAAATGAATTGCATGATCGTTTGTCACCCTCACTTCTATAAATACCGGCCTTTTAGTAAGGGAGCCTCTTTTAATTTTTAATTTATCTTAATTTTTATTATTTTTTGTTATAGCGGCAACAAAAGTACACATTCTGTAAAAATTTCAACTGTCTATCTATTACAGATTATGAGATACAGCCCGTACGGCGATACGATGAGGCGTACGGACTGCGGAGGCTTAGTCATAGGGTCCCGTTGGTTACTTTTTGGGTACGGAACCCTAAAAAGCTACTTTAAATTCAACTTCAATCCCGTAACAATAACAAAATTTATTTTTCTAAATATCTTCGTATATACGAAGATATTTAGACATTTAGTATATACTATCCTTATTACTTCTACGATTTATTCAAATGAACAGATAGTACGCGCATTATTGGCTTCGACTAAATTGAGACGTTTACTTACATTGTCAGTAAAATGGCGAATCAACGTGCCGGTGACGGCGCTGGAGTGAAATACCGTTGCTTGGCTTGTTCAAAGTAGCGACTGAACGCTGGGTTTTTACTGTAAAGAAACGCTATGTATTTACTGGCAGGTTTTACGGTAAAATGCAGCGTTTCATTCACCACTTTGTACTTACCTACCACCACAGACAGTAGAGTAAATGAGGCCCTACGCCCAGCCCGAATATGCGACCTTATATTTTCTTAGGGTAAAACACAATAATTCTACTCGTGTTAACAAATCCAATACCATCTCATAATAATAAATCCAAATAGAAAATACTACACTGTTGCGCGTACAATTTCTGCACGATAATAATAATAATAATAATGTCCCCCAAACCAAGTTTAGGTTACGGCAGTCAGTCTCAACTCTCAACGGAGACTAGCCATCTACGCAGCACAGGATTATAACATAGTATAAAGACAGGGAAGTAGGCTGTCTCCGGCCCAATCCGCGATATAATTGCCTACTGTCTCAGGGTTGTCATTGTCACCAAATCATTAGTTTAAAGCCCGGCCCTTGCCAAAAATAATACATCTCTGTATAACTAATTCAGTGATCATTAGTCAATAAAGTTCAACAATGGTTTTCCTAACAAATACAGAAATGTATTAAGATTCAGAGCAGTATTATTTATAAAAAAAGGCATAAAATAAACCGGCGGGGCGGTGTGTGAGCTCGTGTTTAAATTATTTACTTAGTATATTCTAGTAATTTCTTATTTTTAATATGCATAATATAGTATTTGCACACATAAAGGACCATATTAATTTTTATTTTTAATTAATACAAGCATATATATATATTGAATCACACATTTATTACAAAATTACAAATTAGCTACAGAAAAATACTTTCTTCGGTTTCGACTATTACGAAACGACTTGTTATTAAACTTTAATGTGTAATATATCCGCATCCTTATAAATAACTTTTGCAAATATAATTAATTACGATTTTATAACCGTAAGTAGGTACTTAGTTACTATTCTTCCTCTGTCTGATAGACAACTAATACAACAAAAATATGTAAATGTATGTAAAAAAGCCGTAACGCGCGAACCTCGTGCGGTGTTAGCCCAGACTGGCGTAGTGAGAAACATTCCGAGATTGTGTTTAAGTGTGCGTGCGGCGCCTCATAGATACTATGGCGCACACATACAAGCCGTGCGCAGTGCGTTTGTTTGAAGATAACGTACTTCCCTGTCTTTATACTATGATTATAATGTTCGAATGTATGCGCAAGCACACAAATGCACTATCTATTCCCTCATGCTCAAAGTTCAATAAGACGGTAAACCGATACGACCGGAAAGAGAAGAGAATAAGAACTAATTGATTTAGTTGCTTTCTGAGACACGGGGTGAAACACCGCCATCTTCCTCGGTGCTACTGAAAATTTCCTGACAGAAAAACCCAACTGAGTTTAGCCCGACCAAGACCTTATGACCAGCAGCCGCGTTTACGACCAGACAGTCCATCAATTTTTTTTTATAAAATAATGGTAACAAACGAGCACACACTCCACCTGATAGTAAATTGATGCTGTGGCCCATAGACATCTACATTTATCCTCGATTAAGAACCAAAATGCAGATGCGCTGTCACCCCTAAGGACTACGATGGTGTGCCTCGTTTCCAGTAAAAAGGGTCTCCGGTTCTCTACACTCACTATACGAAACACAGCAGCATTAAGCTGCTATTTTACGCTGGTATTCTTTGAGAGCGTGGACCCACCCCGGTCGAGCAGACCCATTCGTGCTACAACTATAATATTTACGTAAACTTTTTGGGCTGTAAGTTCGTTTTTCATTTTAGTTTTATAACGAATTCTACGCCAATGTAGTAATTGTACAGTTTTTAGTGGCTCAAACATTCTAAAAAGTAAAAAAATTAACAGTCAATTTCATAAATTACAGATTAAAGTTATTCTACGAGTTCTTCTTCGTTTTCTTCATTAGTATCTAACAGGCTTCTACTCTCCCATTTTTGAATTCAAGAGACGTGAGGAATTTCTCACATTAAGTAAAGAAACTTATTGTGCTTCATAGCAACAATAACTATTATTTTAGTATTATTCAATAATAATAATTTCTATTTCAAATAACTGCTTATTAGTATAAAATAAACGCTGGTTTGTGTTATGCAATGTGACCACGGTACGATGTGACTCGCGAATCTCACTAGGGCCCATCGACCACTGGCGTTGTTGATTTATTGCAAATGGTTCGAAAGCGAAAACGGTAATAAAACGACGCGTTCACGCGTTTATGACGCGTTGTTCGGCCGATCACTCGATTACTACGTTTGTACTATTTACGTAAATAGCTCGATTATTACATAGGTTTATTTTATGTGCCGTTATGTTTTAAAGTGTTAAATAATATAGAATGGGTCACCGATATTAATTTATAAAATTAGGGATTTTCATTCTGTTTTTTTACTTATTTATATAACACCATCATCTAAATTACATTTTGTGGGGCGATTTTAAAGCCTACCACGCCGCATGGCTCGGTTCACATTTAACTTTGCCTTGGCATATGGTCTTACACAGCTGGTTACTTTGCCTACGCGGATTCCAGATGTGGAGGATCACACACCTTCCCTGTTGGACCTTCTGCTGACCTCTCATCCAGAGGGATATCAAGTTTCAGTCGACGCCCCTCTACGCTCCTCGGACCATTGTCTTTTCTATAGTGTGGTGCTATCATCTCTTCTATCTCTGTACAGAGAGGTCGATTCACTGGCCCATGCCGCAAAGAAGAAATCCGATCCCGTTGTGTATATATTATGTTATTTTATAGTATTAAGTATATATATTTTACTGTATTGCTTTACATTATATGCATATTTTTTATTTAAAAATATAATATTTAAATATGTATTCTATCAAAAGGTTTAAAATGTTTATTAAGCAAAAATTGTTTAGTAAGGGTTATTATAATAGCCCCTGGGAATGAGGTGATCGTTAACATGCTCTTTCTAATGTTTTCATACTAATTGTATATTTTTTTGTTTTTATTTTAATTAATTGTATCATTGCAAATTAATTTTATTTAAAAAAATCCCGCAGGATTTCTTACCGGTTCTTCCCAGAACAGTGTTTGCCGAACCAGTAAAACTAAAAAAGATGATTTTTAAATAGAATTAAAGGTAACCTATATTGAATAAAAATTATTGTATTCTAGTCTATTCTAATCTATTTGTCTACATTTTAGTGTTATAGATTTATTAATCATTTTTTATTTGCACCTGCCACAGATTCTGAAATCATTCAGGGTTGGTAGGTACATCGTCGTAAACTATATCGTTCATTGTAAAGATTATACAACGTAATCTTAAACATTATATCATATAGTTTTATATATTTTTGACGACGCATCGAAAAAATAACTTTAAGAACAAATACAACATAAATACCGGTCAACAAATAATTTATAGCTTTAATTTAATCAAGTTACGATATACATATAGTGCTTACTCAACTTCATAACAATACGATAGATAAAACAGATACATCCGATGAGGTAGGGCAAAGCGTATCGCAATGAGCTGCGCGATAAATTCAACGCTACTATGAGCAATGACATAACAAAGCAACTTGGGAAGCGGCTCGTGTATGGAGTTCGTGCTGGACCTACGGACTCTCTCACGCCGGTCATGTCACAGTTTATAATCTGCAGTAACACCAATTTTTATACTTATATTGTTTAAATACTTTTGAATACGGCTATGCCAGTTTAATTTTATAAACCTTTTATTTTGGTTTTACAAACTTTCTGACTGATACATGTACAGCTCCAGTGGGGATCTACCACGTTTAAATATTTACCTCTTACATTTTTATTTAAATTGTCACATACACACTAAAAAATAGGCAAAACATTTTTAGTTTTGTCTTGAATTCCAATAAAATTAACCGTGTAGTGGTGATGTAAAATCATCCACTACCCCATATTATCCCATGAATTTCATTGCCAATCGTAAAAATTATGGCAAAAAGCCCCCTAAGAGGCAATCTGGGGGAGTCCTACTCTCAGCAGTGGACTTTCAATAGGTTGTTGTGATGATATCATTATCATGACGACGAGTGATAGACGTTTTCTAATTACCATAGGTCATCACTTATGACGGTTCTATAATTTTTAAGGAAAACATTATTATTTCAGTGTGTATATATCGCTTATTTTTTAATTTCTTGCCCTAAATTCGTAAATATGGAAGGAGACACTCTTGACTCGCTAAATAGCGTTGCTGTGCAGAACAAGTATTTGATATTGTATTAGCTACAAATAATTATTCTATATATTTTATGCACTTAAAAAGCCTAAACGATACAGGAGGAGTCAAAAAAGGAAAGAAGAATAGAATAGAATATTTTTTTATTCAATATACATTACATGTGTAATTGTTATTGAAAGTCATTTTTTCACTTTACCACTGGTTCGAAAAAAACCCTCTGTCCTGGGAAGAACCAGCAAGAAACCCAGCGGGACTTTTTTTAAATAAATTTTACGATATAAATGATTACAAACTATTTACAAAATTTATTTTACTGCTTGGAAGCGACCACCTCATTCCCAAGGTATCCATATACTTTAAAAAGTTATTTTTCTTATTATCTATATGCTTGGAAAATCGGCTGTCTTACTTTATATGGTAAAATTTTAGTTATTGTAAAACATCTACACGAAAGTAACATTAATCAGCTAATATTTTACTATGGACAGAGTCACGACGCCACGCCGTCTCACGAAGAGGGAGCTCCCGCACCTCTACAATGGACAGGCCTCTCTCTTTATACTCCATGACATGTACTGTAATATAAATTACAACCTCTGTACTACTGACTCAGTTCTCATAAAATTTTAAGATAAGCTTTAATTTTAATCAAATAGTTGTATTTGGTAATATATAAATACTTCTGTTAATTGAACTTTTGTAAAATCATTTCTACAGTAAAACTCGTCATCTTTGTCACGTTTTCTTCATTCAACTTTTTATAAAGATAAGGGTGACAAGGAGCACACCGCCGAGCATACTGTGGCTTATACATATTTACCTACATGTATCCTCAATAACGAATCAAAATGCAGATGCGTCGTCACCCGTGAGGACTAAGTTGAAATGCAGCGTTAGCAGTTTTCGGCGTTTTCGGTTCTTGTCGTTAACCATAAAATATAAAGCAGTATTATGCTGCAACTTAACGCTGCTATTCTGTGCCGGCGTGGTCCTTCTTCGTATAAGCCGACGCTTTCCAGTTGCAGCCATACAACGCTGCAGCGTAACTTTACTGCCATTTTTTTATAGAATAAGCGTGACAAACGAGCACACAGTCCACCTGACAGTAAGTGATTGCTGTGGCCCATAGACATCCACATCTATCCTCGATTACAAATCAAAATGCAGATGCGTTGTCACCCGCGAGGACTAAGATGGAACGCCTTATCAGTACTTAGCTTATCAGAACTTAGCTCATTAACTAATCTCCTATGGTTCTAGACCTCTCCCATTGTTCAAAATATTTGCCTTAACCTCAACGCTTGACTGTCGTATTGGCGTTAAGATGTATGGTATATCTATATATCCATCCATCCATCTATTTCAAAATCAAAGTTCACTGCTTAAAATAGATCTCCCAGCAGATGGCTTATAAGGGATAATACCATAGGTGCCACATTTGCTATGTGGGTTGGCAGCCTCAGTTTTTTATTTTCTAGTTGAAGATTAGAGGAGAATGCTACACATTTCCTGGTTTGTTTCCTTCTGTCGCCTCTTACGACACCCTCGGAATGATATGGGGTAGTGGTTATTATTACATTGTCACTTCACGTCTGTTATCTACGATAGGTATCTTTTACCAAGTGCTTTATATGAGGTGGATGGTATATGTTTATATGAGATGATCCATCTGTTAGGTCAAATTACGCCAAGCTTACATAAAATCATAAACCACCTCCCCTCGCCATTACATGGATTATAAGCACCGTAGAATCGCAGAGTGAAGCAATATGAGTTGAATAAATACAGTTATTGTGGAATATATTTTTAACTTTAATCTTACGTAGTGCTGTTGATTAAAGAACGAGGCTTTAGCAACCAGCTTGTGGCATAGGTGCAATCTATCAAAAATATATTAATGTCATTGAGACTTGAGCAGAATATTCTCTGATTCAATAACATAGAATTTTTAATTGTATATTATTTTTTATTTATTTCGTTATCCAACAATTAATACAATAAGTCTTAACAAAAAACAAAGAAACAAAATTACAAAGTTTACCTCATCAGCATGCACTATTATGCATGCACTATTTTATTTGAGATTTGAGACCCCCACGACCCACGACTGTACTGTAGACAGTGCAGGCTGTGGCTGCTTGACGGTTAAAACTTCTTTTGTATGATTCCTCGTACCCACAATACCCAGTGTCAGGGATCGAGGAAGTCTCCTTTCTTGGAGATGTTGTACATAACTAAATTACACATAAACATTGAAAAAAATTACGCAAATAATATTTGTAGGTCTAAAAACCACTCGTAACAAGTAGATCTCGGAATCAGATCGCGGGATTTATGACACACATGCGCCACCAATGAAAAGATAATTTTACAAGAATACAGCTTTATGCCTCTGAAGGCACAACCTTGCTCCAGATCCGGTGCCTAGAGATATTTTGTGTCAGGCACAGTTAACCAGGCAGTTGCTCAACGGCGACCATCCCATCGAACACGCGCGCCGTATGGACCCACCCCGCGGGTCATTGACAAATACCGTCGCGAAATGGAACTGGCCGAAATGAAATTGAAACGCTTTATGCCACATATACTCAACAATTTTACACATATTAAATGCAGTTAAAGGTTTCGACAGATAAATTATAATTTTGAAGTAAAGATAGCCATTTAAATTAAATTTTCTAAGCAAAATCTATAATTTTAAATTTTTTCAGTACCTAATAAGCTAAGGTTCGAATTCCATTGGATTTAAATTGTGTTTTCTTATCCCGTGTAGTGGCGGTGTAAGAATACCCATTACCCCTTATCGTTCCGTGGGTGTCTTAAGAGGCGACAGAGGGAAACAAACCAGGGAATCTGTAGCATTCTTCTCAAATCTTCAACTAGAAAATAAAAAACTTAGGCTGCCAACCCACATGGCAAGCGTGGCACCTATGGTATTATCCCTTATAAGCCATCTGTTAGGAGATCTATTTTAAGCAGTGAACTTTGATTGTGAAATAGATGGATGGATGGATATATAGATATACCATTCATCTTAACACCAATACGACTATCAAGCGTTGCGGTTAAGTTAAGGCAAACATTTTGTACAATTGGAGAGGCCTAGAACCATAGGAGATTAGTTAATGATCTAAGTTCTGATAAGCTAAGTACTGATAAGGCATTCCATCTTAGTCCTCGCGTGTGACAACACATCTGCATTTTGATTTGTAATCGAGAATTGATGTGGATGTCTATAGGCCACAGCAATCGCTTACTGTCAGCGGGACTGCGTACTCGTTTGTCACCCTTATTCTATAAAAACCGGCCAAGTGCGAGTCGGACTCGCGCACTGAGGGTTCCGAACAAATCCGTAGGTTAAAATTATTAAAAATGTTTTTATTATATGATGTAACTAAAAATTTATGCTTTTCGTAATTTTTCCTTTATCTGTGCTATAATACGTTGCTTCGTACCAAATTTTAAGATTCTGAGTTCACGGGAAGTACCCTGTAGGTTTTGATTCCCTTGCGGCATAATATTTGCGGCATAAACGGCTGTATCTTTTGATTGCGTTGGCTTAGAAGCTTCAAGGGACAGTAGACTTGAGTATTTGATATGAATTTCAACTTGATACCTCCACGCGTTCCTGAGAAAAAGGGTCTTGACAGACAGACAGACAGACAGACAGACGGACAACAAAGTGATCCTATAAGGGTTCCGTTTTTTCCTTTTGAGGTACGGAACCCTAAAAATGGGAGTAAAGCTACGCTGCAGCATAGTTTGGCTAATAAGCCAGAAGCAGATGGGCAGCAGCATCTTCCTGATAATAACTCAAAATTATAAAAACTGCGGTTGCCAACCCGCTTGCCAAGCGTGGCAACTATTGCAGAATTCTCCCCTACGAGGCAATCTATAGGGAAGGCCTATGTTCAGCAGTGGATTTTTGTAGGCTGTAATGGAATTGATGAAATGAATGTGTTGTCTTATATATATTATAAACTTGTTGTTGTTAATAATTATTAAGTGGCGAAGCTTGCGAAGTCCCTTATTGATTTCACGATGTCTGTCCGTCTGTCCGTCTGTCCGTCTGTCCGTCTGTCCGTCTGTCCGTCTGTCCGTCCGTCTGTCCGTCTGTCCGTCTGTCCCACGATTATCTCGAGAACGGTTTCGAATTTTCAAATTCTGTTTTCAGCAATCGATTACTAATCACCCAGGCATCTGAACCTCCTATTCCTTCCTACATACATACATACATATAATCACGCCTCTTTCCCGTAGGGGTAGGCAGAGACCACTTCTTTCCACTTGCTACGATCCTTACATACTTGTTTCGCTTCGTCCACTCTCATTATTCCTTTCATACATGCTCTACGGTTTAGGGTACTTTTAACCTGGCCTTTTTTCAAGACGTCCCTAATTTGGTCTAGAAATGTCCGCTTAGGTCTACCCCTTCCAACACTTTCATTCACACTCGCCTTATACACTTTTTTCGTCAATCGTTCTTCATTCATTCTCTCGACGTGGCCAAACCATCTCAGCATACCTTTCTCAATTTTTGTCACTACATCTTCTTTCAGACCACAACGTTTCCTTATCTCACTATTTCTTATCCTGTCACTCAGTTTAACTCCTATCATACTTCTTAATGCTCTCATCTCAACTGCATTTATTCTGCTTTCATGTTTCTTCTGCCATACCCAACTTTCACTTCCGTACATGAGTGTCGGAACCAACACCCCCTCATGCACAGCCAAACGAGCCTTGTTAGACACCTTCCGACTGCTCATAAAGGAGTGCAAAGCTCCATTCACCATGTTTCCTGCATTCACTCTTCTTTCGATATCACTCTCACACTTTCCATCTCTTGTAAACTTTGACCCCAGATACACAAACTCTTTCACCTGTTCAATTTGTTCATCTTCAATCACGATATTGCAGTCTGTCACTGCCTCATCTTTTTCAAACACCATCACTTTCGTCTTCCTTACATTCATATTCATTCCCTTTCTAACAAAAGCTCCACTCATAGCAGTTACCATCTCCTGCAACTCCTCGGCCGAAGACGCAAGTAATACTTGGTCATCAGCATAGAGAAAACATTTGACGAGTAACTCATTCATTCTCAACCCACTTTCATTCTCTTTTAAATCTGTCAAACAATTGTCCATGAACAGATTAAACAGCCACGGTGACGCTACACATCCCTGTCTAACACCTTTTTCGATATTAAACCATTCAGATTCTTTTCTATTCCGTTAGAAACCGCTACAAAGCTGATTGCTTCGCCACTTTGCTATGCTGTTAGCTTGCTAGGTTTATTTGTACTCGTATTTATTATAAAATTTATATTGCTATGAGTTAATAGATCTATCATCATATTTACAAGCGATTACTATGAAAAGTATCCCTTTCATGAGGCTACGCTACTTAGAATTCTTAAGTTATTATTTGTACGTAGATCTTTTTTAATATTATATTCTTTCTTAATTTTTTTGACTTGAACAAAACGTTACCGTGTATCGTGGAGAGGTTTTGCAAACATAAATTACACAGCAACAAAAATCCACGCCCGGAACAATTATTTCTATGCCATAGAAACAGTTGTTCCGTGCGGGATTCAAACCGGTGGCTTTTGGCAATACAACAACACTATGTTTAACCATTGTGACACAATAAATAATAATAATAATAATACTTCCTGACGAAATTGGATGAGCCATTCTACAGGGACGTCATTTCGTGTGATAAAGGGCTAACCCTTCTAATCCTTAGCCAACGAGCAATGGCTAGACCCAGCAGTACAGTCTATTTACGATCGGAAGACCGAATGGAAGGAGAAGGAGCTCCACGGGAGGTTCTATAAGGCTCTTCATGAGCTTTTCGTAGACATAGTTGTCCTCTATCCTGGCTACGTTTTAGTGACCTCTTCGGGGAAACCGAGGGTTTTGCCTGTGCAATGCAGGATCAGGTTATTAAGACCAACAACTAACGGAGATACATCCTGAAGGATGGCACCATTGACATCTGTCGAGCTTGTCGCCATCCCGGTGAATCACTTAGGCATGTTATGTCCGGTTGTTCGGCGCTTTCTAACTCTGAGTATTTGCAGAGATACAACCTAGTAGCCAGGATTACCGTGTAGTGGCGGTCAAGAATATCCACTACCCCATATCCTCCCGTGGGTGTCGTAAAAGGCGACAAAGGGAAACAGGCAGGAGATGGGCAGCGGCATCTTCCTGATAATAGCCAATATTATAATAAAAAAACTGCGGTTGCCAACCCGCTCGCCAAGCGTGGCAACTATGGCAAATACCCCCCAATGACGAGAGTAACAAAGATACGGCCCCCAGTCCCCGGCGGCCCCGCTATTCCTGGCTACGGTGGCGACCATGGTAACGGCGGGGCAGGGGGTGCTAAGAATCTCCGGTGGAGGTTCGGTTGCCACCTACGACGACTCGACCTGGCAACGTACAACGCACGCACCCTGAGGACTGACGAGAAGATCGTGGAGCTGGAAGAAGAGATAGACAAGTTACGCTGGCATATTATAGGATTATCCGAAGTCCGAAGAGAGGGGGAGGACACGATAATCCTCGAATCCGGCAACTTGCTCTGTCACCGGGAGGGCGACCATCTGTCCCAAGGAGGTGTCGGATTTATCGTCCACAAGTCTCTCGTTAACAACGTTGTAAAGATCGGGAGTGTGTCGACGAGGGTTGCGTACCTTATACTCAGAATCACCAAACGGTATTCGCTGAAGGTCATACAGGTTTACGCACCAACCTCGGCACACCCCGATGAGGAGGTGGAGGAAATGTATGAGGATATCTCTAGAGCCATGCATTCCTCCAAAACCCAATATATGGTGTTAATGGGAGACTTCAATGCAAAACTAGGCACAAGAGAGAACGGTGAGCTGAAAGTAGGGAAATTTGGAATAGGGCAACGGAACCCAAGGGGCCAGCAGCTGGCCGACTTCATGGAGAAAGAGGGACTCTTTATGATGAACTCTTTCTTCAAGAAGCGGCCCCACAGGAAGTGGACCTGGTCGAGCCCCGACGGTTCGACAAAAAATGAGATTGACTTCATTATGACGACCAGACGACAACTGTTCAGTGATGTCTCAGTGATCGCGAGGGTGAAAACCGGCAGCGATCACCGAATGGTTAGAGGCACACTGAACCTAAATGTTAAGTTGGAGAGGTCTCGTCTGATGAAGTCAACGCTCCGTCCCCCTCGTGCTCTAATCCAAAGTCCCGAAACCTTTCAGCTCGAGTTACAAAACCGTTTTCAGTGCCTAGTAGACTGCAATGAAGTGGACGATATGAATGACAAGCTCGTGGAAACTGTCCATGCGGTCGGAGCTAAGTTCTGCAAGACCCGCCGCAGAAGAACACAAAAACTCTCCGATCACACTCTTAATCTCATGGCTGTTAGACGGGAGATGAGGCTACATTCTTCAACAGATTTGACAGCATACAGGCAACTGAACAGACAGATCTCTAAATGCATGCGGCGAGACTTACGCAACTTCAATACAGCTCGTATTGAAGAAGCGATCGAGCGGAACCAAGGCTCCAAAGTCTTTGCCAGAGATCTGTCTGCCAGAAAGAGCCAACTGTCAAAGCTGAAGACCGAATGTGGCAGCATCGTTTCCGGGGCACCTGAGATTTTGAGTGAAATTGAGAGGTTCTATGGGCAGCTGTACACGTCATCGTTGGAGCCACACGCAAGTGTGAGTAACGATCCAAGAGCGAGTCTTATTCGACACTATTCCGAAGATATCCCGGACGTCAGTCTGAGCGAGATTAGAATGGCTCTCCAGGACCTTAAAAACGGCAAGGCCCCAGGCGAGGATGGAATTACAGCGGAGCTTCTGAAAGCGGGTGGAAGACCGGTACTTGAAGTCCTTCAGAGGCTCTTTAATTCCGTCCTCCATGGTGGCATTACACCGGAGGCGTGGAGCAGAAGTGCGGTGGTCTTGTTCTTCAAGAAAGGTGACAACGCTCTCTTGAAGAACTACAGACCGATTTCCCTTCTGAGCCGCGTCTATGTGCTGTTTTCGAGAGTCATTACGAATCGTCTCGCGCGCAGACTTGACGACTTCCAGCCTCCCGAACAAGCCGGTTTCCGAAAGGGCTTTAGCACCATAGACCACATACATACCCTACGGCAAATTGTACAGAAGTCCGAAGAGTACAATTTGCCACTATGTCTGGCGTATGTGGACTATGAGAAAGCCTTTGATTCCGTCGAAATTTGGGCGGTGCTGCAGTCCCTTCAGCGGTGCCAAGTTGACTGTCGGTATATCGAAGTGCTGAAGTGTTTGTACAGTAGAGCTACGATGGCTATCCGAGTACAGAACCAGAGTACGAAACCTATCCAATTGCAGAGAGGTGTAAGACAGGGTGACGTTATATCCCCGAAACTCTTCACCGCTGCATTGGAAGACGTTTTCAAGCTTCTGCACTGGAAAGGATACGGAATTAACATCAATGGCGAGTACATCACTCACCTTCGATTTGCCGACGATATAGTCCTCATGGCAGAATCGCTGGAGGAACTAAGCACTATGCTCAATGACCTCAATAGTGTCTCCCAACGGATAGGTCTTAAGATGAACATGGACAAAACAAAGATTATGTTTAATGTCCATGTCACACCTATGCCGGTAGTTGTTGGGAGCACTAAGCTCGAAGTTGTTGACGAGTATGTTTACCTGGGACAAATAGTCCGACTAGGTAAGTCCAACTTCGACCGAGAGGTCAATCGACGGATTCAACTCGGCTGGGCAGCGTTCGGGAAGCTACGACACATCTTCTCGTCAGAAATACCTCAAAACCTTAAAACAAAATTGTACAACCAGTGCGTGTTGCCAGTGATGACTTATGGAACTGAGACGTGGTCCTTCACTGCTGGCCGTATGAGGAAGCTCAAGGTCGCTCAGCGAGCTATGGAGAGGGCTATGCTCGGAGTTTCACTGCGTGATAAACTTAGGAATGAGGATATCCGCAGTAGAACCAGAGTAACCGACATAGCCCAACGGATTAGTAAGCTGAAGTGGCAGTGGGCCGGCCATATAGCTCGAAGAACCGACAACCGATGGGGAAGAAAGGTTCTCGAGTGGCAGCCTCGTACCGGTAGGCGAAGTGTAGGGCGTCCCCCCACAAGATGGAGTGACGACCTGGTAAGACATGCAGGAAGTCGATGGATGCAGGTGGCTCAGGACCGTGCTTTGTGGCATTCTTTGGGGGAGGCCTATGTTCAGCAGTGGACTTGTGAAGGGCTGTAATGATGATGATGATGAGCCAGGATTCTGCACTAGGAGCTCGCTCTGAAATACGGTCTCGGGGATCGAAAACTGTCTTATTATATGTACTTGACGGAAGCCGTGCTCGAAAATAACCGCGCCAGGCTCTACTGGGACCGGGCCATCATCACAGACAGGACTATTCTTGCGAATAAACCTGATATTATACTGATGGACCGGGCACAGTCAAGAATATTTTTGGTCGACATTACCATTTTGTATGCTGAGAACCTCGTGAAAGCTGAAGCAGATAAGAAAACAAAATATCTGGACCTGGCTCACGAAGTGACGACATATGGGGTGGTTTGTCGACCGAAATTATTCCTGTAGTCGTCTTTGCAAACGGGTTAATCCCGATCAGCCTTTCCGGTCGTCTGAGACGACTGGGACTCCGTGAAGGACCACTCCGGGTTCAAAATGCAGAAGGCGGTGCTCCTTTATACCGCCCGCATCATCCGCCAGTTTCTTTCCCTTACCCCCTAACCCTCGGCCGTTTGGTCTCCCCTGCTGAGGCCTTCCATCTGGTTGGGTCTTTATTTATTTATGTATTATTTATTTATTTATGTTAGTATGTTAAATATATATATTTATGTTTATTTATTATTTCCTTTAATATATTTATTCAGCCCAACCAGATGAGAATACTCTATAAATACCGCAAAATAATAATAACTTTATTTTGTCATAAATTTATTACAATAAATATTTCATTGAATTCATAGGCTCCCAAACTAGCGTAAAACTGTGTTTCAGGAGCCAGTGGCTTCTCCCATAACATAACATTATAAACAGAACTACTTAAAACACGAAAACAAAGTTAATAAATGAAGGGCTACTCACTAGCGCTGTCTGATAATCTCTGTGGGTGTGCGTGTGCGTGTGCTTGTGTTTGCGTCAGTAATAAAATTAGTTAACATTTTTCTACATCTTCATAATCAAGTTTTTTAAGCCATAACAATATATGCTACTTAATAACGTAATTATTGCAGTCTTTTATATCATATTTCTTAAGTGTGTTATTTATGTGTGGAACAATAACATGAAACTGCTTCTGGGCGAATCTTGTTTTTACTTTGGGAATAGGACAACGGTCAAGCCTTGCAGATGATTTAGGCAGAAAAGAAACAATTTTTTTTAATAACTTCGTAGGCTTTCATAAACAAATAATTTTCTAACACTAAGAACGTTGACTTTATCATAAACATCTGTTGTTGGGTGCCTGTAGTTATTTTATCATCAATGTCGACCCCAAAGTACTTCATAAAATGTACACGCGACAAAAAGGAACAGTCACATTCGTCAGGTCGACTGCTACGATTGCATAGATGTGGGAATTTTAATTTTAATTTTAATTCTAATGTCGGTGTCAGGTCCTCCTGATGTTGTCTTGCAAATGAACTTTGTTTTGTTGGTAATGAGGGATAACAAGTTATTTTATAGCCATAGCATCACTATAGAGAGTGAATCCTCTGCAAGGTCTGACACTTCTTGCCAATTTTTATCATGGACGAGTAAAACAGTTGTCGTGAAGCGACAATTAAAAAAAAATATAGAACCTAACCTAAGAACAACAAAACAACAAAAGTAGACCAATAAAATAATATATTTAAAGTTTTAGAAAGGTATTTACAATTTTATAAAAAAAATGAAATATGATGATGATGGATGAAGTGAGATTACAATTAGATTTAAAAAAAAATAAAGATAGGAGAATAGGAGAATATAGTATTATAATGGAGCCTAAAGGTTGAAGTGACACGCTGCTTTTGTAGAAGTAGCACACGCGGAGCTTGAGGTTTCTTAGCGGCGACGGCACGCAGCGCCTGGACTGGGCACACGCAGCGTCCGGAGCCGGCGCACGTAGCGCCTGGGGTAGGTGCGCTCAGCACTTGGAGCAAGCAGTCGCAGCGCCCAAAGGTAGCGCAGGCAGTAGGTGCACTCGGCGCCTGGAGCAAGCAGTCGTAGCGCCCGAAGGTAGCGCGGCAGTAGGTGCACTCGGCGCCTGGAGCAAGCAGTCGTAGCGCCCGGAGTAGTGTGGCCCCGCACTTGAAGTAGACTTCGCCGACGACTTCACGTGTAGATGGAGGCTTGCAGGATCCCGGGGCAATGCGGCCCCGGGATAAGGCCTTTAGTAGATGTTTCTCGTTTGCGAACTGAAGCGAGACTCTTCTGTATTCTCCAATTGTTCGGCTTTTATACCTTTTTAGAGAGAACGAGAAATTATTTAAATTAAAAGGAAATTTATTGCCAATGACCTAGAGCCATAGAGTATTTATGTGAAAATATTAAATTAAGAACATCACACCAGTGACAAATTTATACCATAACAACCATATAAATAATGGTTGTCAAATACAAAATTTTTGGTTTTAGGACTGTTATTAAGAAACTACAAGTTTTATGTAAGAAATAAAATATTATTGATATAGGAAAAAAAGTAGCGTGGCAGCGCGCACGAATCCCGAAATTGCAGAGTTACGGAAAACTCAATAAAAGACCGAAAAAGGTAAGACTCCATTGACAGCGATTTTAAAAGGTGCTGATAGTGTGAAAATACGAAGTGAAAATGATTTGTTATTGTGTAAAAACGTTACAGGATCCTATGGAAATAAAGGTGATGCAAAATATAAATGCAGAAAATCAAAAACAGAATGGAAAAATAGTGTAAAATGATATGTAAGTAGTATAACTGATAGCGTGAAAAGTGATGCAGAAAATGAAAAACAGAATAGAAAAATTAATAAAATGATATGTAAGTAGTATAACACTACACAGTGTCATCTGCAAACATGAGCAAGTAAAGGTTAGGAAAATTAATTTTGCATAGATCCTATATATATAAAAGGAAGAGAGGAGGGCCCAGTACACTGCCCTTTGAAACACCGTAGGTACACCCTGCAATATCACTCTCATGTCCTTCGACCCGTACACGTTGTAATCTTCCGACTAGATAATCTGCGAACCAGTCACGAGCTAAACTCCTGATCCTCAAATTCTCCAATTTAGTCAATAACATAGGGATCGAAACGGTATCGAAGGCCTTCTAGAGATCCAGAAATATACCCATGCACTTGTTCCCACTATTAAGGTGTGTAGATATTTTTCTATTTAGCGTCAGGAATGCGTCTTCGGTTGACTTACCTTCTCTAAATCCAAATTGATTTTCACTCAGTAGATTATTAAGCTCAAGATATCACATGAACCTCTTTTTAACTAACTTTTCTAACACCTTAGACAAAGTCGAAAGGATAGAAATAGGTCTATAATTTTTTTAAATTATGGGGATCACCTGCTTTATAAATAGGACACACAATAGCTTTTTTGAAAGCTGCGGGAAAATGCCTGTTTCAAGACTCAAATTACATGTAGATGCGATAGGATCAGCGAGGAATATTATAAATTTCTTAAATTTCACTGGTCCAGATTATTATCAAGTAGAATTTAAAAACTCGTAAATAATATGCCTGACCACCTGTTACGTAAACACGTTCGAAGTCGATGCGGATCATAATGTTCGAAAGTGAATTGATTGACAGCTAAACGGAGTACAATGAGCAATAAACAATTATGTTCTCGAATTATTGCTATATTCGTTTGAGTCGCGCAATATTGAATAAATTTGGATCGGCCCAAAGGTCGCATATTCTTGACTTTGTTTTGATGCCATTGTTAGATAAAACGCTACGGCGCGATCTGCTGCTTTCGTCATTGCATGTAAAGCGGTCGATCAAAATGTTATGGTGTATTTTTATTATTTTGTAATCGATACTGAGCAGTAATCTAAAGCAATTTTATTCTGAACTCATTCAGCATGGAAACACGGCTAGCATTCTTAACAATTCACAAGATGTATATTATAATATCATATATTTATTTTATGCTATATAATTACATTACTATGTTTGTATCATCATTACAACCCTTCACAAGTCCACTGCTGAACATTGGCCTCCCTTCCCTGAGTCCCCTGCCTTCGTCGACTTCCTACGTGTCTTACCAGGTCGTCAGTCCATCTAGTGGGGGGTACACTTCGCCTACCGGTACGAGGATGCCACTCGAGAACCTTTTATAAATATTGTACATGTCATAATATAATATTAACAGCTAAAAAAAACGAAAATTCTGTAGAAGTGACTTCAAAAAAAAATATTATTAATTTTTTAAAAACTGCTCGACCCATTTATATAAAATTTAAATAAACCATCTGGGAAGTACACCCTTTGAAACAAAAAATTATTTTCCAAATCGGTTCAGGCATCTTCGAGTAATCGGTGACCATCCACACGATTTGAGAACCTCCTCCTTTCTTGAGGTTGGTTAAAATCCTCCCTATTAAAAGCGGAGCTCATATCCAGTAGTGAAATGTTACGGGTTGTAAAAGAAGAAAGAAGATTTGAAGTATGTACGTATAGACAATTTGTGGCGCTCAAAAAGTTGAACCTCGAAAGGGCTATTTAATAAAATGTATAAAAAGCTTTATTTTGTGACTGTTAGGTATCGATTTACATCAAACAAATTATATATTATCGAATGGATGGACTCGATTAGGTAAGACCCCAGCTTTAACATAATCTTAGTATTCTAATAAGGTATACCGCTACCGTTCCAGCTTATTAAAGTCCCCTGCTAAACATATGCCTTCCCCATATATTGACCTTATAGGGGGATATTTGCCATAGTTGCTACGCTTAGCAAGCCGGTTGGCAACTGCAGTTTTTTTTCATTTGTCGTTGTAGCCCATCTCCTGTTTTGTTTTCTTCTGTCGCTTCTTACGACACCCACGGTAATATATGCTGCAGTGGATATTCTTACACCGCCACTACACGGTAATAAAGTATAATTGTAAAAAAAAATGAAATGTTGACTTCAATCTTTATCCCTACCCTCGCCTATCTATATCCCTGAACCTCCTTGCTGGCGGATACGATGCAATAAACGCGATAGACGGCATCTCCAGTACTCAGGGCCGCTTGCGACATAACCAAATGTCAAAATAAGGTTAAAGGTAATAATTGTTGAGTGTCAGAACCTTTTGACATTCCTGAACAATTCACACAATTGTGCAGGAGTATCAAAGCAATTAGATGCCTCCGTCCAGTGAACGTAAGAAAAGGGAAGTTCACCGTAAGTAATAAAAAAATCGTGCATTTTCGTACGATTTTATATTTGTACTTACTATAATAATTAACGAATAAATAGAATTATTCTAGTATGTAAATAACACAAACACAGAACAATGATATTTTCGTTCGTCGGGTATCGTTAAAGACTACTAGAAGAAATTATAAGCACGGAGAGCATTTTCAAAGGTACAAAACATCTGGAACTGTAATAAAAATCGCCAATTCTGTTTATCGTTACGCAACGTAACGTGTCGTAATGTTCAGCTTCAAATGGACGCGCTTTGATACCGTGTCCGTTTAATTAAAATAAATGACACTGCGATCTAAAACAAAATCCTAATATTTTAACCCCCAAGACGCTTAAATCAAAAAATATTTGTTATCTCGCCTCTGTACCAGATACCGTACAGTTACAGCATTCATATATTTTTTGTCATCATCGAGACAGACAAACAAACACCGAGTCAATTCCGTAAGTGTTCCGGTTTTTCTAAAATTATAAATTAGAAAAAGCGGTTTGAAATACATACACCCCTAAAAATGAACAAACAAAGTAATTATTTAAAATGTGAGTCACTAGTCCCGTAAGAGTTGTAATAATAGTTGAATTTACAACCTCACCTATTATTACGTAAGTATATCCATAACTGAAGGAAGAGTCCGAGGTACGAAGCATGCGTTCCGCTATTGTTATCAGCAATCTACTGCATCAGCATTTGCATCAATCTCTCTGTTGGACCATAACCATAATGATGAAATAGAACCTCTACTTGCGTATATACTCGTGCACTAATAACAACTATATAATAATCTTGACTGGCGCAGATTTAGCCGCCGTAATCGGAATTCGGTCTGGAAGACATTATTCTTATTAAGTAGTGGTCCCACAGAACATCAGGATAGCATAGCAGAATATAGTTGCTGTGTTTCAATTTCAATTGTAAATAAGGCAAGTTTATTATACGTGGTAGAGCCATGCTGCAGCTATACTAGTAGTATAGTTGTAGAACGAATGGGTAGGCCGACTGGGGAAGCACCACGCTCTCATAGAATACCGGCGTATAATAGCAGTTTAACGCTGCTGTGTTTCGTATGGTGAGTGTAGACAACCGGAGACCCTTTTTGCTGGAAAGGAGGCATTCCATGTAAGTCCTCACGGGTGACATCGCATTTGCATTTTGATTCGTAATCGAGAATAGATGTAGATGTCTATGGACCATAGCAACCACTTACCATCAGGTGACCTGTGTGCTCGTTTGTCACAATTATCGTATAAAAAAAAGTTTAGAGTTAGTCCGCAGGAGTGACAACGCACCTGTATTTTGATTCTTAATCGAGTGTAGATATATGTATGTCTATAGGTCACATCCATTACTTTGATTACTTACCATTAGATTGACTGTGCGCTCGTTGGCCTTTACTTTTATAAAATTTTAATTGAATTTGATTAAAAACATAAACTATTAATAAAATCCTTTAAATGTATCAATAATTACCCAATGTTAGGCTTTTTTTTTAATTTATACGAACTAAGAATACTGTAATGAGACTGAACAAAGCAAAAAATGATTCTATAAATAGTTTCGCAAGTATCGTAGGTCGAGGGCATGCGAGGCGTCGATGCGGCGGTAGTGGGTCAGTGAGCCGAGCCGCTTCCTTCGGGAAAGGCCATTTGTCGTCCCACGCCGCAATTATACAATTTCGTAACTTTAAATATTTTAATAAATATTGAAATGTTCCATTTTCTTTGCAGGAAGGAAGAAACAATGCAAATTTTGTAATAGGAGGAACATGTGTAAAAGTTTAAAATTTTAATTTATTTATTATTAGCAAAATTATTGACAATCATAACGTTTTACCTATTTGATATGGAAAGATGATTCTACTGAATGTTCATGAAAAATCATTGCCAGTTAATAATCATTAGTCAACAAATATCCACATTTATTAAAATAATTACCAGGACTATGTGTTCCAATTGTGTACGTGGCAGAGTCACGC
The DNA here is from genome assembly GCA_033319125.1 of Parnassius glacialis. Classification (NCBI taxonomy): domain Eukaryota; kingdom Metazoa; phylum Arthropoda; class Insecta; order Lepidoptera; family Papilionidae; genus Parnassius; species Parnassius glacialis. Next base: position 29,467,476 of record JAVANC010000022.1, on the reverse strand, counting down.
TGCAGCTATATTATAGTTGTAGCACAATTGGGTCGGCTCGACCGGGGAAGAACCATGCTCTCACAATTCTATGAGAGTGTGGTTCTTCCGGTATTCACCAGGGTAAAATAGATGTTTAATGCTGCTGTGTTTCGTATAGTGAGTGTAGAGAACTTTGAAATTTATTTATTGATACTATTCTTTTATTAAAATAACCTGCTAAATAAGATAAACATAATATACGTAAGCATATGATAAGATACACAAATATTTATTTTAATTACAACAAAAAAGTTGATAATTATGCCTTAAGTATTATGTTTGATTACCAAACATTAGGTAGGAAACGAATGATTTCAGACTAATGTCCACGCGTTGTCCGCCCGTTCATCGAGCTCTTCCCATGACATTATCCCACCAACCTATTTAGACTTGTGTCCTAATTACTGTCTACGTTAACTAAATTTAAACATTATATCAATGCAATAAAGTTTGAATTTCAATAGCATGACCATTCACATAAGATGTTTCAAAAGGACATTTGAAATAGCGCATCTGAGGTACCGATGGCCCTAAAGATGGACCTCGCGTTTTATTTCCACCAAGGAAGACACGACTTTAGTACGATGCATGGGGGAAAATATGGCCCCAAGTCCGCTCAACCGTATTTCACTGGGGTCGGTCGGGGTCAGCCGCGCGGACATTATTAAACTGTTAGTCTTCTGGAATCGTGAGACGTGACTTATGCAGATGTTTAAGTAGTGGTTTGACTGATAGTTTCACGTGTATGCAGTGGTCTGTTCTCATGTGAATCTTCCTCGCACGATTCTCGATGTTAGCGGAATTAGTTGGAAAGTTTTGTTATGGCCGCATTTGAAATCTGTTGTCAGAGTTTAATTTTAAAGCTTCTTACACATTTGCTGCTAGTTGCCGTTTAGTTTCGTTACTTTTTTCACAATTAATAAGTTCACTTGATGTTAATTTAAACATAGCAGCTATACTAATTAGTGTTATTCGACAAGATTTGCTTTCAGGTCAAAAGTTATTATTTATTTTCGTTTAACGTTTTTTTTCGGGTTGTTTTTTTTAGTCCTCTAAAGATAATGTAATAAAAAAAACTTATTACAAAGAATAAATATAATAAAAACCTTTAGAATTTATCATAATTCTTATTAACTACACACTACACATTACACTATACGGTTAAACATAAATAAAATAAATTTAAAAATTAATACAAATTTTATTATATTATACAATATTAAAACAAACTTTAATAAAAAAAAACTAAAACTAATAACTTAATTATCATACAGTCCTACTCCCCGTGGTATTGTGCCAAGAATGCTGCTACGCTTTCTCGCTGAATGGTTATACTTAGCCTTTGAGCGAGAAAAGAACCAGCCCTCTTATCACCAGCTGTAACGACCAGTCACGGAAGTTCCTTTGGGAACTTCACCGCACGTGGATCCCACGGCCCGATAGTCTCCACAGCAAATGGCACAAATATGTAGTCATATCTCAGAGACTCATATTTGCGCCACTTACTTAATTCAGCTGCCTCTAATGCCGTTCCAGTTTTAAAGGAGGTACACCTGAGATGAGAGGCCGCCAAAGTGTCTACGCAAATAGCGTCCCATACTAGGGCTTTACCTCTCTTACAAGCGACTAATGTCATACCGTCGGGTCTCCTGTCGTCGTCTCTAAATATTCCACAAGGCTCTAAAGCTGAGGAAACATTTATAGAAACAAGAGCACTTCGGATGACATCGTTCAAAGAACCATGCCGTGAAAGCTTACTTCCTTCTTTTATTACATGAAAGTCCGTGGAGCCCAAACTGCTACCATAGGGGCACTGATGGGGTTGACAAATCACCCTTCCTAGTCGAATTCCTACGGCGATGCGTAAGCTTTTCCCATCAAATAATGTGCAGAGATTACTTGATGGTAAAGCGTGTAACCAGTGACTAGATTCCTTAGTCTAAATTTCTTATTTCTATCTTATGAATAAAACAATGCAATTTTTCCCTAGTCGAAACAGCTAGAAAACGTGACTGATCTTGTTCACTATGGAAATTATGAAACAAATCTTTCTGCACACTCTGTACCAACGGAATATCCCACTGTTTTTGTTGGCTAAATTCCAGCATTCTCGCCGGGACAGATGTCTGCCCTGCCTGCGTAGCAAAGCACAGGTCTACTTTATTATTTAAAATTATGTTATATAAGCACTGATGCTATTCACGGAAGCAAGGTAAGCAGGCAACTCAACGATAGAAAGATTTCTCACACCAAGACCACCAAGTTTTATAGGTAAATTAACTTGAGTCCAGGCTATTGTATTTAAAGTTAAGTTTAGAATTTTTTCTATAGCTATTCTAAGATCAATATGTTTTAAAATATCCGAACATTTCCAAACTGGATTCGAGCGGAGTAAGTATGTAAATCTAGATACAAGGAGACAATACTTTAAAATAGTAAGAGCAATGTGGGGGTTTAAGTTATACAATTTATAAACGTGGTTTAAAAACTGATCAAGTTTTGTTTTTAAAACAGGTTTAATACTATCGAAAAACAACGGGGCACCTAGCGATTCCGTACTGATAGTTTTTATTCCTTTATAATATGATTAAAATTTTGAATTAAAGTGCCTCTATTAGAACTAGAGCAGTTATTATAAAAATATCTTTTTTTATAGGATAAGGGTGACAAACGAGCACACAGTCCACCTGATGGTAAATGGTTGCTGCGGCCCATAGACATCTACATCTATCCTCTATTACAAATCAAAATGTAGATGCGTTGTCACCCATGAGGACTAAGATGGAATGCCTCATTTCCAGTAAAAAGGGCCTCCGGCCACCTGCACTCACCAAGCGAAACACAGAGGTAAACCTCTACTTCACGCTGGTTTTCTGTGAGGTCGTGGTACCACCCCGGTTCGAGCCGGCCCATCCGTGCGATAGCAAAAGCTGTCGCGTGGCTCTACCCCTGTTAAAAACACACATTTATTGCTATTTTGTTAAAGACCAATATTTTTAAAATTTCGGAAAATATGAGTAAGATCACTGAGGACGTCATTTGCTCTGCCTCCCAAATTAACGTCGTCCTGGTACCAGACTTTCAGCTTGGATTTCAAATTTGAAATAATGGGTTGAATTCGCAAACTGAATAGTGCTGGACCTAGTGGGTCACCCTGCTGAAACCCGAGAGCAGAATCGATAATATAGTTTTCATAAAACAAGTTAGAATTTTGACTGTAACATTGCCAAACGTTATGATAAATTTCGGGGGTATTGTTAGCCACTTCTTACAGCAGGGTTACCCTATCGATAAAGTTAAAAGCATTCCTTAGGTCAACCTTCACAAGAACATCTGCATCAGAATTTGTTAAAAATGTACGCACTGAATGTACCGCCGTCTCACAGCCACCAGCCAAAGCCTAGTTGAGTAAGCTGAAATTTTGTCTTAAGGTAAATAAGTAATAGGATAAAAGAAAGTTGTAGATACATTGAGCATTTATAGGTACTTTAAGGTTGATGGAAACAAAGAGCAATGGCAGAAAAATAGTTGAGAAAAATTATAGCGTCTAGAAATAAGTTATATATAAACGGAGGTTTATTATTTTTCTATGATTTTTCAAATAAAAATGTATTTTAATTAAAGCCACAGAAAAAAACAAACATTTTTGGGAATATCAAATGACTTAAATCATTTTAGTCTATTCAAATGTTGCCATTTAGTATATTCATACTATTTTCGTAAACACTTTGTAACACTACCAACACAACACACAAAATATTTTTATATTATGTTATTATTAGTAATAACGGTACTATCAGTAATAATAACAATAAAAGTGATATGGCTGAGAATAAGTCTCTTACAAAGAATTTACTATAGTATGTGCCATATCGATTGAGAAAAACGGACAATGACCTCAGATATGAGCCGAGTGTCAAAAGGCGTAACTTACAAAATCTCAATTTAGATGTGATAACAATATTTAAATATTGATATTATTCCCACTTCTAGGTCAGCACATATGTTTTGTTTTTTTGTTTCTTAAATAATATTGTCTGTGGTTCCTATAAACATAGTAAAATCTTACGGTACATCGCGAAAAATGTGTTATATTTTATATTTCAATTTATGGTAAGTAACGCAGCAATTCATTTAATAACAGTTTCATATTAAAAAAATATTTGAAGCAATATAATCACCATATTGAGCTTTTGCAAATTCATCCCTTTAAAATAAACAAAACGCGCGTTACGTCAGTTCGTTCTAAAAGAAACGTGACAATGGCAGCCAGAGATGCGTCACCTTTTTTGGGCCGGTCCGCCATTTTGTTTTCATTCGTGTTCGGATAGCGCTTGCGTGTGTACGTCTCGGGTAATTCATAGCATTCATTGCATTGTTTTAGTTGAGTTTTTACTGTTAAATTTGTTATATCGTTAAGTTTTTGTTTTTTGAATCTGTTATATTAGTTTTACTGTGACGGTCGTTACTAAATCGACATGAGTTCAGGAGAATTTGGTGAAGGACCCGGTCCTTCAACATCAAGTGGAAAGAGACGTCGCCGACCCATAATAAACGTAGCAGGTACGTACAAATAGGTACAAATGCGACGACGTAGCCTTTCTATTTCTTAAAGCGCTCTTTTTATGTGACCATGTGGTATTTATTTTCTAAAACAATATGTATTTATGTGATGTAGTACTATGGTAGTATATTTTTGTCATTTATTTACAGGCCCATCTTCTGGAGCACCTTTAACGTCACCAGTAAAAAAGAGAAAACCTACCACTTTGTCGGTCGGGGAACAAGATATTATCATTAATGTATACAAATATGTCAAAAACACCTGGCCCGAAGACGTGTATCCTTCAAACGTTAATATGGTAGAAAAGGTTTCGGAGATCTCAGGAGTCAGCAAGAGCACTATATATCGCGTATTAAGCGTGTATAGAGATTCCCATAAAATACCAGAAAAGGGAATAATTAATAAAAGAAAAAAGTCTGTAATTGACAAGTTGGACGATTTTGATAAATCGGCTATAAGAGTGAAAGTGCATCAGTTCTTTCTTGCAGGAGAATTACCGACTTTAGACAAAATTTTGCTCAGTATAAATCAAGATGACCAGTTGCCAAACTTGAGCAAAACTTCCCTGCGACGTGTGTTGCGCCATTTAAAATTCAAATATATAAAGAGAAACAGAAAAAGTGGTCTAATAGATCGCCCAGAGATAGTTCTGTGGCGTACCAGATATTTGAGAGAAATACAAATATTAAGAAACGAGGGACGTAACATTTTTTACCTTGACGAAACATGGATTAACGCAGGTCATACTATGGGAAAGGTATGGGAAGACACCACAATTGAATCTTCTCGTCAATCACGGTTAGAAGGCTACTCTACTGGCGCGAAAGCCCCTTCGGGTAAAGGAAAGCGATTAATAGTTGTACACGTTGGCAATGAAAATGGCTTTTTGGAGGGATGTGATTGGGTATTTGAATCATCATCTACTGGTGACTACCATGAGAGTATGGACGCTCTCCATTTCGAGGACTGGTTTAGAAAAGTAATAGAAAAACTGCAAAGCGGCGATGTCATAGTTATGGATAACGCTAGTTACCACTCCAGACGTTTAGAAAAAACCCCAACAATGTCTTGGCGGAAACAAAATATGCAGGAATGGCTAGAATCTAAACAGATCGCATACGTGCCCTCGGACACAAAGACCCACTTAATGGAAAAAATAAAGGCAGTTAAAGATAACTATCGAAGTTACGTCACCGACGAGATGGCAAAAGAAAAAAGCATCACAGTGGTAAGGTTACCTCCTTATCACTGTGAGCTTAACCCCATTGAACTTGTGTGGGCAGATGTGAAAGGGTACGTTGCACGAAAAAATACAACTTTCAAGTTAAAAGATGTTAAAAATTTACTTAAAGATGGTTTAACTCAAATCACGCCAGATAAATGGAAAAACTGTGTTCAGCATGTCCTTAAGGTTGAACAAAAAATGCGTGGCATGGATGATAGAATTGACCAAACTGCAGATCGCTTTATAATTAATGTTACAGATAGTTCATCAAGTGAAGATACGAGTGATGATTGCACCGAATAAAAATAAAGTTCTTATATAATATTAAAAATAAAGTTTTATCTTTTGCATAAGTACGTACTTATTCGGTGTCGTTATCACTCGAATCTTTATATGTGTTATAAATTAATGTTTTTTGTTGTTAAATGAATAAAGTACTTTATAACAATAGATGATTTTTCTTCTACAGCGATCTTTCACATAACTTTTTAATAATAGTTAATAAATATATATTATATCAATCATTATAAAAAAATCATTATAAATAAAGAAAGTACTACATATAAAATGTGCCTATATATTGAAGGTTTGTAACCCCTGGTTAAACGACCGAAAGGTCATTGTCCGTTTTTCTCAATCGATTTGGCACATACTATACAATAATACATCATCCCAATCATAGTAATATGTAACAATTCCATTTATTGTTATGCCAACACTAGCTAAAATAAAATGTCACTGTCATTTTTACTGGCTTTACGGCTCTGGGTTCCTGCCCTTCTGAGAACGTCACTATGATACAAAAGCCCTGGAGCCATGCCAGAAATATACATTCATAGTATGTAAATATTTAATAAAGATACAATAATCTAAAAACTCTCAATTATGTATTATTTAGTAAACTAACATCAAACAACCACAGGAAGCATGACTCTTTCCAAGTGACATAGGACATAACCTAAAAAGGTTCAAATGTAAATATCTTTTTTTTGACGCCTTCTCAGTACAAAATTCTTTGACAGAGTTATTAAGGGACTGACGCTTAACATTTTAAGATATTTTTGGTATATAGACGCTACCATTTCTTCTCAACTAATTTTATGTATGAAAGTCTGCCATTGCTCTTTAGTAGTTCGTTCTTCTTCACACGCATTTTTTTTTTCAAATTTTATGATTCCAGTTACATTTTCATAACATCTTTAAGCCGTTTACTATAATAAATTGATATCTTTTTTATGTGTAATAAAATTAACTTACGTTAAAGTTTCAACTGGGTAAAAAACGATTGTCTTCTTTGCTCCGAAAAATGGGAAAATTTATTTGTCATTAGAGAAATTACTAATAGAGTTATGAATTTCTACAGCAAGTTGTGCAGCCGAAATACTTTTACTGTGTCATCATATAATATGTATATTTAATCCCCTTTTATCTTTAAACAGCCAACCGTCGGTAATGTAGACAATGTAGACACTGTAAGAAACCGACTGTGAATGTAGCGGAGCGGAGATATTCATTGAACAATCTAAGCATATCTATACAGCACTCAAAAGTCTTTATATGATTACATAGCTTCATATTAACTTAAAATATGCTGTACCCCGCATCTTTCCCTGAAACACAATCATTTACGGCCTAAATAAAAGCATTTTGCGCTAGTTATAAATGAAATGTTTTCACAATACTTCCCAGGATTTATTCCATTTCGATAAAAATTGTATGTAGTCGTTAAGATTTGACAGCTCACAACGACTCAAAAATATTTTCCCTTTATAATTGAATATTATGTCTGAAATCAAAAAATAATAATTATAACAAATGTAAAATTTTTTAGCCAAATTTGACATCTAAATAACAAAATAAAATAAATTAAAATATACGTAGTTTTTGACAGTTAACAATTTTCGATTTTGATTTTGATTAATTTTTAATTGATATTGAAATAACATATTCATCCATCATTTACATATTATCCGCTTCCTTAACAAGGGCAAGTCCCACACAAGAATACAATCAATTATCTAACGTAGAAAGACCTATCTTTTCCTGAATAGAACAAAAACTCACGCCATGCGTTGAGCAGGAGGTATGAGGAATGTAATTAATACACTTTTTGTCCGCAAATCAGGAAGCCAAGAGTAACAGTAAAAGGCGAAATGTGGGAAAATTGGCGGGAACAATGAGAGAGATGGTTGCTTTTTTTCGGTTGAAAGAGCGCACGTCGAATGTAATTACGCGCGCAACTCATAGGCGATGAAACGAAATGGTTTGGTATTACCAGTTCTAGTTAATCTTCCGTTTAGTTATAGAACGCAAAATACTACTAGAAACATGAAATAAGACCAATGTTGTGTGATGTTTTTAATAAAACGATATTTTAATGTTCGAAATAGCTTACGTCATTCGAAAACGACGGTTATAATCAACACAATTTGTCTTATGATATAAACTTTACTAAATATAAATCAATAATATTTTAAAGCTTTGTGGCATTTGTTGGGCGAGGCTTATCTTCAGCAGTGGACTGTGAAGGGCTGTAATAACGGTTATGATAATTAATATTTTAATGTAACCTTAACAAAACTATAGCCGTGTAGAATAAAGAATCCACTACCCTAAATTATTCCGTGGATGTCGTAAGAGGAGACAACAGGAAACTAAAACTGGATATGGACAACAGCATATTCTTGATAACATTAATTAATAAAGTAATAATAATAAGACACCATGGCAAATTTGGGTAGTTGTAGGAGGCCTATTATCGGTAGTAGATCTTAGATAAGCCATATTGAATGAATGAATAAATGAGTTCGTAACAAAGCAATACAATTGTCAATAAATTTAGGCGAAAAATTAATACGACAATAATGAAAATTGAGTTTGGATGTTAGTTAAAGTAAAATTATTAAAATGCTAATAAGTAAATATTTTCCAACTGACTACAGCTTATAAGATAAATAAAAAGTAATAGTTAATTAATGGAGCTAAACTTAACCATAAGCAAATCTGTAGTTAAAAAGTTGATTTCACTGAGCGCTCTCATAAGTTTTTCACGAGGAAAAGCGCACACAATGCCCCGTCGCAAATAAGATGAGAAAGCAAACTACTCATTATCATGGACTGGACAGTTATTGTGGGGTGATGACATCATTATTTGCACCATGCCTCCTTTATTCTCCATCAACTTACTAAGTTTGGCCTAGATGCAAGAATATTCGACTCTTTTACCTGTTCTTTAATGAAGTACAAATATTAACTACATTATTTGAATTTTTCTTACTGATTGCCAAAAAAATCCTTTTTAGTAGTGGGAAAATTACAATGATTTTGAAATTTGCATTTCTAATAAAAATCAGTACAGACAAACATTAATGGCGTTATAAATCTTGAGACTATAAAAAGTCCACTTTTGAACAACGGCATGCCCCATACCTTATATGGAAGATTTTTGCCATAGTCACCACGCTTGGCAGGCGAGTTGGCAACCGTAATTTTACCATCGTGGTTTTTTTTTTATCAAAGAGCTACTGTCGCCCATGTCCAGTTTCCCTCTGTCACCTCTTACAACGTCACGGGATGTCTTTATTCTGTAGCAACTCCAAAAATCGCTGACAACTTGCACTGGCTGAAAATATTACCGAGTTGGATTTTATCATAGAAATATTAATAGTTTTTATAAAACTCAACTCATGAAACCTTTTTAGAAGATACCTTAAAAATGAACGAATAAAGCGTCTCCCACACAGAAGCGGCTTGCGGTGGCAGCTACGGTGGTGGCCAGTTATATTGGTTTGCAATGTAAGTGAGTCTGCAAACACGTGCGGCCATGCCGTGGCCAGCGAGCCGCTGATTGCGGCCGTGTGCTCCACCTCCTCCGTCACCGCGCATGTGTTTGCGAGCGCACGCCCTGTCGGTGGCCGCGCGGTCAGTTGCAAATTTTTACAACAGGCCGCGTGTACCGCATAAAAATGGCGCATCATCATCATCAGCAGTCAACAGGTTTTTGTCTATATCTGGATGGTTGTCCATGTACGATTTTTTGTATGTACATAACGTGCACGATTCCGGAAAAATTCATAATCAGAGGTACTTTTTAAATGAATGAATGAATGAATTTATTTTCTGTTCACAATAGGTAAAATTAATGCTAAGTATTACGAAATTGCCAAACTATTTTTTTTATTGAATAAGGATAACAAACGAGCACACAGTCCACCTGATGGTAAGTGGTTGCTGTGACCCATTGACATCTACATTTATCCTCAATAAAGAATCAAAATGCAGATGCGTCGTTACCCTTGAAGGCTAAGACGGAATGCCTTTTCTAGTAAAAAGGGTCTCCGGTTCTCTACACTCACCATACGAAACACGCTGTCAAGCTGCCATTTTACGTTGGTATTCTGTGAGAGCGTGGTCCTTCCCCGGTCGAGCCGACCCATTTGTGCTAAAACTATACTACTAATATAGCTTCAGCATGGCTCTACCACGTACAACCTAACTTACGATAGACTGGTGCCTGATGTAGGTATAAAAACTTGTATTACAGGTTACCACCCAACTAACATTTTGGTGTCAGTTATAGGTTTTAATATAACTTTAATCTGTTTAACTGAGTAATAATTATCTCAATTCTAACTAAAAGAGATATATAAGAGTTAAAAAATAAATTTAGCTCCAACAGTGGTTCTGGAACTTTAATTAACGATGTTAGACTGCTTTAAGAGTTAGAATAGTGCTAATCACAGCAAGTATAGTTAAGGTGTTGTAGCTTTTACCTATTTGTAGCTCCTAAATCTATACAACAGTGCTCGCTGACTCTCGTTAACACTTATCGTTGTTAAGTTGTTGCCGTGAAGTGTCTTATATGTCTTTAGGTATTATATTGACTATAGGTGCAGACATGGGTTGTAAAACAGAGTTTGTCAAGAGTGTACTAACGGAAGATACTAAAAGTATTGAACAACTCATTTATGTAGTTTTAAGCTATAATTTTAATTTTACTAATGTTTGTTGTGTAAGGCAGATACAATTTAAAGACATTGTAAAAGTAATGGTGTTATACAAGACATGTATGGATATTAATACTCAAAATCAAAGTCTTTGTAAAGTTGCGAATTGTTATAATTATTTTAAAACAACCTTATTACGAACTGAAGAAATCCTTCTACCTAGTATTATTATTAAGTTACATTAAAATGAAACGATTACAAAGGTGCAGTGAAAAAAAGGATTAAGCATGAAGCCGTATTTTATTTTGGATTCACTTAATAATGATAAGAATGACACAAACAAATCACTTAGTTGTGATGATATTTGATTACATTGTGGTGTTCCAATTAAAACGGAAAATAAAGAAGATTCACTACAAAGTGAATATATAAATAGTAATAATACGAGTAATTTTGGTCAAGTTCGAGTGGACGCACAACAGGGTTCTGTAGAACAAGAACAAGAAAAAGCCCTGGTTAATCACAATTTTTTCGATTCCATACCACTTAGTGCGTCAGAAAATGAAGACTAAGTGGAAGAAAAATTTAGTAATATTGAAAAAATTACTACACTAACTAAGCAATTAAAAACGTGGTCTGTAGAAAACAATATGACCCAAACTGCTTTAAAACAGTTGCTGCTGATTTTGCATGAAGGCTACGTTGGTACTACATTATTACTTCCAAAAGATCCACGAACTGTTTTGCGTACTTCAAAAGAAATTTGTATTAAAAACATAGAAGGAGAACAATATTGGCAGCATGGTATAATTGAACCCTTAATTAAATTACTTAAGGATTTCACGCCCATTCCCAGTAGCATTCATTTAATCATTAATTTTGAGTGCCAACAGGGAGTTTTGGCCAATATTAGCCAATGCAGAGGGGAATATATTAACATTTAGAACATACTATAGTACAGGCTAACCAAAAATATTAGAACAATATTTAGAAGATTTTGTGTACTGAGATGAAATCAATACTTAGTCATGGAATAATAAATGAGAATAAAAATTAATGAGAAACTTGTTTCTATAAGAAAGAAATCTTTTGTTTGCGATTCTCCAGCAAGGGCATTCATTAAAGGTAAACATTTTTAGTTTATGGCCATATTGAAACTGACATTATTCTTAAAATCGTGATAGACAAATTAAATTACTATGTATAGTCAATTTTACAAATCATTATTATTATTTTACGAATAGTTTTTATTCAAATTTTGTGATGTACTGTGTTCAGTCTTTAGTCATTGCTTTAACGCTCGTATGTAGTGACTAAATTGGTTAAGCTAATTTTTCGACGTGAGTCGATCTTTTCAAATTTTCTTAGTTATTTATATTGGCTAAATGTGTGACATACTTTTTTCAGGTTTATGTAATTTTAACGGAAAACTTGGATGCTTAAAGTGTACGACAGTTGGAGAATATTAGCATACATCAGATACTGTAGTTTTCTCTACTAAGGAGATTCTACAAGAACAGATGAAAATTTTAGAGCCAAAATTTACGGAGGTCATCATAAAATAGAGTTTCCCTTATTACAATTGCCAATTGATATGGTAGAAGATTTTCCAGTAGCGGATTTTTTGCACCTCGTAGATCTGGGTATAATGAAGAGGCTGCTTATTGAGTGGCGAGATGGCAATTTTGGAACATATATGACTTAGCTGTGTGCGAGAGATTAGAGAGATTAGATTAGAACTGTAAATTACCGTCTGAGATCCATCAGGCAGTAAGAAGTATAGATTGTCTCGCTTATTGGAAAGCAAGTGAATTTAGATTTTTTTATTATTTAAGTGTTATCATATTGCCTGATATCCTTCGTGTTGATGTTGTTAAACACTTTTTGAGTATATTTTGCTCTATTACGATATGTTATAAAGATGTTATATTTGACATACCGATTAAGTTATCGTTTTTTAGTATGTATAAAGTAAAAGAACCTTATGTTGTCTCTGATGATGTTATAGTAATAAATCCAAATGAAATCAAATGCAAATGAGTTTGTATTAGTAATAAAAATATAATATACTTTCTACCGTTATTACACACGCTGTAGGTACTTACTCAAATGATAAGCAAAAATTTAATTTGAAAATTTCTTTATTGAAACAGTAAAAATGTAAGAAAAAACTGTTGTACAAATATGTTTTTAGAAATAAAATAGGTTTGCTTTCACAATATATTCTCAAAATTCTCTGTATGTGAATTATGAAAAATCAATGAAGAGAATATTATTTATTCATTATGATATTAAAATGCTTTCTTTAGCATAGATTGCTATACATTGTAAATTGTTAATATAGTAATAAAAACAAATGTGTATACCTAAACTATGATAACTAATACAATTTAGATTGTACTTGACAAAGTAATTAACCTATAAAAATATTTTTAATAATTTGGTAATGTCTAGTAACTATTTCAATCAGTCTCGATCTCGAATTATAGTCTCACATACAACACAATAAAAATAGATAAAAAGAATACTCTAACAGCTTTTATCTTTACATAGTTTTTCAATTATTAAACAAAATGGGAATGAAAATTAGACAGCGACTGTCACAAATATAATTGATATGCCTTTAATTATATATTTATAAATGCTTGATGCAGCGATTCCTTTTCTTCAGTTTCAGATACTTGTCTCCTTTCTAACTGTAACGTCACTATTATGTCTTTTGAGGTATTTTTAATGGCATCATCTTCTTTATTTTCCTTTGTGTTTTCTTCTACTGAGTCAGTTCTTTCTTTATTATCCATCGTGTTTTCTTCTTTATTTATCTCATTCTCACTTTCACCATTATTAGAAGCTACATTTGTCTCATTATCTTCTGAAAACTTGATACGTTTCAAATTATTTTTGGGTTTCGAACGTTGCCTTGATGTTGAAGCTCTTTCAAGTCTTGAAATGTTTGGCATTTTACAAAATCGTTTTGAAAAATAGTTTATTATCTTTTAAAGAATATTCCTGATCCCAATAGTACACCATATTCCAGAAAAATTACAAAACATGTTTATAACCTTTTAAAGGAATTTCCGTTTTACTTTACATTTTATTAAGTCCCAGTCTAGCATTGGTGTTGAATTTTCATCTTTTAAATACTTTGATATGCATTTATTTGGATATCTGAGAATATTGTTAGATTTGGGAATCCCGAGAAAACAGTAAATAATTTAAATTACTTTTCCTCCAAGGTTTGAACAACTTTGAACGGCATGCTGAAACAATAATAATAACAACTTAGAACACAAATGCATACAACGGAAAATATACATAACACATACATATACGTAGTTACTCGAGGTATAATAAAGTGTCCCAATAGAGAAAATATTTTTAACAAAACCTTTAATTGCCGTAATTAGTGAAAAGACCGCACAATTTGCATGAGTGTGCCAATTATTTTTTTTATATTTTGACCCAAATTCTCTGTTGAAAGTTATTAATTTTAATTTATCCTCCACCTCCACACAATCTATATAAACATAGACCATGTCGTTTGCAGCTCTAAAAGCAGGCAGTTGTGGTCAATAAGAACGTTCAAATATAAAAAATAAATGAAAACAATTTATGAACAATTACAATTGTCATAATTACGAAGCTACAAGTGACATTGTATCGGCGATTAAAAAATCATGACATTGTAGGTAGTTGTACCTGCAACCCTTAAGAAACTTAAAACTATTAGGTATTACTGGATTTATCGAAGTTACATTTGCCATATGGATGAAGTCGCAGGTAGTTAAAACAACAAAAGGTTGTCCCAATAGCGGTTTTGTATATAAAATACTACGTCATAGTGGTGAAAATAACGATAGAGCTAAACAATATGGTAGATATCTATACCTACATAAAAACATACTACCCACGTACCTATACCTACACAATATTAAGTAAATAAACAAATCTTTCGGCACAAGTACCAACTTACACTATCTACCTACAGTCTAACATTATATAATGTTACAATAAGTTAAGATAAATAATGAAACTTATTGAATGACTGACCTTGTATGCGTTTTATTTTCGGGTATCAAAGTGAGATGATCAGATGACACTGCTCGAGCCGCTGACGCATTGATGTCCGTCTTCACCCGTTGACTGTGTAAGACTGAGTGACTGACTTAAGGAACTGAGGAGACATTACGATTGTAATGAGTAAGTTATAGAAATCTGGACAATCCTTAAAAATAAATGTTTCTTAGGAAAAGTTGTTTGTTATGATGTGTAGTATATACTACAATCGAACTAATAAAAAGACACCCTACAAAACATATAAAATATTCACTAGTTTTTAGTATACCAAAACATTGACTTTTTTTCGTGATTTTTTAATACTTGCAGGTTTTGATTATTTCGTTGAAGAACCCTAATCCAGTCAGTACGTAAATTGTTTAGCCGGTTGTATTGCCTTGGTTATAGTAAGTGTAATTATTCAAGGGTATTATTACACTGTTAAGTATACTAAAAACTGCACAATATTCTCAAGTAAAGATGTTGTATCTCAAAATGTGTAATAGATGACTTAAGAGAAGATTTAAGCTTTAAGTAAGTTCGCCATTGTTTTGGTAAACTAACCTATAAATTGATGACTGGGTTATTCAATATTTGACAACAAAATATTTCTTTATTTTTGTTAATTTTGTTATTCCATTGATGCCACTTAATTTAACATGCGACTGGCCAGGAAGCAAGAATAAAATATGATACAAATTTGAGGTGTCTATTTTATTCTTCATAACTTTTATTTGAAATATCTAACAAATCCTGAGCGCGTTAAAATTGAGATGGGAAACATGGTATACACTTACCGTAAAATCACAATGGCAGATTGTTTTCACTTCACAAACTAAAATAACTCGAATACTTTATTGTAACTAACTTATCTGTCAATTATGTCTCGCCATTCAGTATGCTGTTCTTTGTTGTCACAATTTTATTATGTCGTTTATAAGATTTCTCAAACGAGACTTGAGAATATTTTAGATAACTATTACGCGTCAAAGTGTTAAACAGCTATTTTTAATAGGTCTAATGAAGATTTGAGTCATAAATTATTCTTAGCCGACGATTTTCTATGACCCAGAGTGTTAACTAACCCATCTACAACCACAGTAATACCGGTTAAAGTAGTAGCTGAGGATGAATAAACACTCTTATGTAGGTACTTTAACACCTTTATACCATTGCTCTACAGGCTTTCTATAACCTTTACCTGTAAAATCGTGGGCCTCTTTCGTGGTTATAAGAGAGTTAGAGCACTCTATACCACCGCTGCTACAGGTATTCTTAACACTTTGATACTCAAATGGATCCCATATACAAACGATATACAGGTTGTTTTAACGCTACGGTGCTAGTTGGGCAGGGCTCCCCCGCGGCTAGAGCAACAATCTGAGTAATACAAACCAAAAAAGGAGAAAAACATTTTTATTATATTTTTTTATAAAATTTTTTGTTATATTTACGCGAAGGCTACACATAAAATGAAACTAATTTTTACGGATTTTTCGCGTTTAATTCAAATCCTCGCAAAAGAACACCGATACCTACCAAGGATGACTCGGGAGGCTATTGAAATTAAAAAACATCCTAATTTCAATAGAGAAGATGGATGGGTGCTGCCATCTGCTTGGGATCCTATAATTAGGTAATAAAATTAAATCCAAACCCAAGCATACCACTGCAAGACTTCAAGATACTATAAGCTCATTATTATTAGATCGGACCAAAAATTAATATTCAAAAGCTGAAGGTAGCCGGGTTAACTATGACATCGGGACGTCAACACCTCAGTCCCTCCCGTGATCACGGTTGCTGAAAAGTACCCAAAACGTCGGGGAGTAAACAGTTAAATAAAAGCGAAAAAAATCCATAAAAATTAGTTTAATTTAATATAACATTATTGCTAAAGCGAATTAGAATAGTAGTTTCGAGTTATTTAAAAAAAATGGCGGATAATGAGGACGTTGAGGTTGGTGATTTGAGATTGATGTTGACGCGATCATATAATCATCTCATTTACGCTAGAGGTAAAATATTCTACCAGCCACGGACAGCGTGAAAACTAAGGCAAATCCTCCTTCCATATAATGGTAGAGACCCATGTTTAGCAGTGAACTTTTATGACCTGATGAAGAACAATTCATAACCTAATGAATAAGTAGATGTGTGCTCGATATTTTGTCAAACATGCTTGCCTTTTCATTTTCTCTTTAAGTTAACTCCTACTCCCTAAACTTTGAAATACGATATTTTTAATACGATATTTTTAATAACATTAATCAATATCTGGCTAATACCTATTTATACTGCTTAACTGAATGATAAGTCACATTTGTTACTTCAGAGAGGATCTGCATCTAATCTACATGCATGTTAAATTAACGCAAATATATATAATATATAATATTTGCGTTAATTTCACACATTATTTGAAAACAAAAAAACATTTTATTTCTTACGTCTTTGATATATTCTCCGCAAATAAATATTTTGAACATTTAAATCGTCACTGCCCCGTTTGTGAAAGTCGCTGCTATTGCACCACTCGCAAATGACACGTACTCGTACACCGTCTTCGGTCAATATGTACCAACGTCAATGAGCAATAAAAAAATATCAATTACGAATGGATTACATTAAATAAGATTGTTATTACATTAAATAACATGGCTTTGTTTGTATTCATAAAGATGTATGATGCAAAACTTCTGTTGGCGTAACTTTACCCTTTGACGAAAGAAACATTCAGTAAAATTAAGGATTCCGTTTAAAGATATCTGCAGATGAGCAAGACATCTGTGGCGTTCTTTAAAATTGGTTGCAAGTTCAAATATCAAAAATAATGTAAAAAAAGAAACATTGTATATAAATTAATCTAGCTAATTTAGCTGTGTCTTACGTAGTTTAAAGAGACATCATTATCATCATCATGAGTAAGACATCATTTTATTTTATTACACGTATTATAGTTAATTAATTTTTAACATCTTATATATAACGGATTTCCGCAAAGTAACGCCTGATTCTATTAATTATATAAACATTTTAATCAATAACTTGGCTTTTATGGAACTAAATGTTTCAGTGTCATAACCGTTGGTGACAGGCCAGGCCCACAAGACCTCCGCGGGCGCAAAGCTCGTGTGGTCGTGCCTTACTACATTAGACTAGTGCATGCGGTCGCCATGGTTACCAAAAATCACCATTTACTGTTCACTTAGATTGGCTTTTCTGCTTTTTAGAATAAGATGGAGTTTACAATGAACTAAATCGCAAAATCGCAAAAATATTCGTGAGTTTCTGAAACGGACTGTTAGGCAAGCTGTGTGTTAAGTGGGACCTGTCGAATGTTCGCACGAACCTCTGCTGGCAAATTGTCACGCTAAATGAAGTGAGGAGTGAGGACACAGTATGTGTTTATTGATATAACAGCATAATAAAAACTAATACTTCATAATTATTGTATCACAAGATTAAAGACTGATAAGTTCACGGGCAATTAAAGTAATTGACAAAGAAACGGTACATAGAATATTTGACTATATTTTTGAAGTTAAACTTCTTTATCGACGTTCTTTCTGATCGGCTCGATACACTGGCACTGCGTAGAGATGTTGCATCTCTTTGCGTATTTTATCGCATCTATCACGGGGAGTGCTCTGAGGAATTGTTCGCACTAATTCCAGACGCTCAATTTCACCATCGCACATCGCGACAAAACTCGCGTTACCATCCATACCATCGGGATGATTTGCGGTCCACCACTGTGCGATTTAGAAGAAGGTTTCTCCCTCGCAATACTTCCTTGTGGAATCAATTACCACCAGCGAATTTTCCGGACCGATACGACTTAGGAACCTTCAAGAAAAGAGCTTACACCATTCTAA
The DNA here is from genome assembly GCA_033319125.1 of Parnassius glacialis. Lineage (NCBI taxonomy): Eukaryota > Metazoa > Arthropoda > Insecta > Lepidoptera > Papilionidae > Parnassius > Parnassius glacialis. The sequence continues at coordinate 29,448,786 of JAVANC010000022.1, read as the reverse complement.
AAGGTCGGCAACGCATCTGCAATTCCCCTGGTGTTGCGGTTGTTCATGGGCGGCGGTAGTCATTTACCATCAGGTGAGCCGCATGCTCGTTTGCCCCCTATTCTATAAAAAAAAGACGTAGCGATGAAATGTGCAGTATTAAAAATCAAAAATGTCACGTATTTATGAGTATTTTAAATTATTTAACTTTTCATTTACGTTCTTTCCGAGGCATTGGAGTAAAACACTATAAACTTTCTGATTTCGAGCTGCTTCCGAGAACTGTTATAAAGAAAACTCAATTACCTAATTTAGCCTGACCTAGCATTCGAACCCGGGACCACATGATCAAAGACGCGCTTACGACCACTAGACTTGCGAGCCAATCAAATTTTGTAGTAATCCACAAAATAAAAAGTCCGAGCGCAACCAGGGTTTGATCCCCGGCGGCACCAATGGAATTGTCAATTACAATTTTAAATGCATGTTTACCGCATGCTCGGCAATAGAAGATAACATCGTGCGGAAACCTATCGCCAACAGCGCTGCGGACATTAACTTGCCCTAAAACACTCTCAGACAGTAGACATACATGGTAGAGCCATGCTTTAGCTATATCATAGTTGTAGCACGAATGGGTCGGCTCGATCGGGGAAGGACCCACGCTCTCACAGAATACCAGCGTCAAATAGCAGCTCAAATCTCTCACTCACAGAGTGTAGAGAACTGGAGATCCTTTTTACTGAATACGCGGCATTCCATCTTAGTCCTCAGAGATGACATCGCATCTGCATTTTGATTCTTTATTGTGGATAGATATGGAAGTCTATGAGCCACAGCATCCACTTACCATCAGATGAACTGTGTGCTCGTTTGTCACCTTATTCTATAAAAAAATTGTGCACGTGCTTTCTGAGGCACGGGGGTGAGACACCGTCAACTTCCTGACTCCGGACATCTGCTGAGAATTTCTTGATGGAAAAGTTCAACAACTGGCCCATTTTTTGGCCCGACCCGGGATTCGAACCCGGGACCTCATGACCTCGCACTACTACAACCACTAGACCAACGAGGCAGTCATTTCAAGTATATGGTAGAGCAATGCATGCTGCAAAGTTAAAGCTGCAGGAATAGGTGGATTCGACGAGAGAAGAACCACAATCGCACATAACACCAACGGGACATAGTAGCATTATTCTGTCGTATTTTGTATGTTTGACGAGAAACGTAAACCCTTTTAACTGGTATCTAATTCTATCTTAGACTTCTTGTGTGACAACTCTTCCATAAAATTTAGATTATAACTATTGTATGGAAACCACCCTCTATCCTCATTCTGCCGGTAAGCAGTATTGTCTTTAAATAAATTTTCTAATTTTAAAGGTATAGAAAGTTTTATCTTTAAAAAAATTCCATCTTTGTCCTTATGGGTGACAACCAGGCGCTACAGTCATCAATTACCATCAGATGAACTGTGAGAACGTATTTGTCATTCTAATACTAAAAGTTATCTGTAGGTATTGCGATTAAATCACGTTAGCGTTTATACATACCGTATGGTGGTGGTGTGAGGATATCCACTATCCAAAATCATTCCGTGAGAGAGAGAGAGAAACTGAACAAGGACAATAGCATCTTTCTGATAACAACTGAATAAAAACAACAAACTGCGGTTACAAACCACATGCCAAGCGTGACAACTATAGCAAATATGTATGAGACAATCTATAGGAAAGGCCCAAGTTTAGAACTGTACTTTTGATGGTAGAGGTAATGGGTATCTTTACGTATGTTTTAGTTACATTAATTTAATGTACGTTAATTTTCAATTGTTCTCAGCTCGCGTGATACTTTTAAAATTTTGAACCTTTTATCACATTTTTACAATAATAAATTGAAATATTTTGTTTGTCTGATACTGGCCAAGTACAATTAAGCCTATTTTATTTATAACGCGAATATGGCAACGGCGAGTATTTACTTCATCGACGATCAAGGATTATGGTAAGAGTAATGGATGGTGTGCGTCCTTAATAACATAGAGCTGAGACTTAATATATTTTGTTATTTAATTAAAATATATTAAATTACCGTGTAGCGGCGATGTAGGAATATCCACTACCCCATATCATCCCGTGAGTGTCGTAAGAAGCGACAGAGGAGAACAAATTAGAAGAAAGGCAGCAGCGCCTTCCTAATAACGACTAAAATTAAAAAACTGCAGTAGCAATGAGCTGAGCAAGTGTGGCAACAATGGCAAATATCCCTATGAGGCAATCTATGGGTACGTATGTTCAGCAGTGGACTCTAATAGGCTGTAATCGACCTGTATATGTAAGATATATAAGTTATTATTAATATATCTCGATAACTATTGCTGTTAGAAATAACTAAGTTAAGATCATTAATGAAGCACAATTCCAACCATTACTTAAAATCAGCAAGCATGTAATATTATTTTAATTTAAATCATGAATAAGAAGTCAGTAACATTTTGCCCAGACCAAACGTAATAATTTAGTTGGATAGATGAATACTAGACCAAATTGTTTATTTTATATAATATAATTTTAAAGTGACAAGTGAGCTAGCGGACCTCTTGGCGGTAAGTGGCTACAGCAACCCACGAGCATCTGCAAATGTTTTCTAAAAGAGAAGGCCACAGAGTCGTTGCTGTCACTGAAGACTAAGATGGAATGTCTAACAGTCATATCAACAAACAATACTTTATCTTGAGTCAAAATTATTAATTTATTTAAAAACGTATTTGTTTTGAATTCCAAGTTGATATATCTTGACAGAGGTAAATAGTTCAATGCTCAAAATAGCCCCGTTCTCACGACAGCAACTCTATATACTTCCCTAACCTATTCGTGACTAATGTGAACAGTCGGCGAGGATAGAACCACACTGTAGATAGCACACTTTATTCATTGCCTCGGACTTCGGATACGTACGTCCTGTATTATCGGCTCCTGCGTGCCGCGTGGAATCCAAACAGCCTGTACCTAGTCCGATTCACACGGGTCCGCCTTTGTCTGGGCTTAATTAAAGCATTACGATTATGTATACGGTTATTTATTTGAGGTGAGTGCAAACGATGATAGATTTTTCTACATACTACTTAACGTTAATATTTTAACTAAAGTTCAAGCTAAAACTGCTTGAGAAATTTAAAAAAAAACAGCACGTAATATCATATCACATTACCACGTGTCACGAAACCTAGAACGAAACATGCTAAAAATTAGGAAAACCTCAAAAATAAGACACACAAAAATAAGAAGCATATTTAGCTACTGATGCTCTAAACAATGTCAAAAAAATGAAATTGAAGTGGGCAGGCCATGGTCGATACTATCAGACGAGCAGTGGACCACAAGTGGAAAACGCTACTGAGGAAGACCGTTTATGAGATGGGCGGATGATATAAGCAAAATTTATACGTGGTAGAACCATCATCATAATCATCACTACAGCCCTTCACAAGTCCACTGCTGAACAAAGGCCTCCACCAAGGAATGCCACAAAGCACAGTCCTGAGCCACCTGCATCCATCGACTTCCTGCATGTCTCACCAGGTCGTCACTCCATCGGTACGAGGCTGCCACTCGAGAACCTTTCTTCCCCAATCGGTTGTCGGTTCTTCGAGCTATATGGCCAGCCCACTGCCACTTCAGCTTACTAATCCGTTGGGCTATGTCGGTTATGGTTATGGTAGAGCCATGCTGCAGCTATATTAGAGTTGTAGCACGAATGGATCGGCTTGACCGGGGTGGGATCACGCTCTCACAGAATACCAGCGTAAAATGCAGCTTGACACTGCTGTATTTCGTATGGTGAGTGTAGAGAACCGAAGACCCATTTTACTGGAAAATAGACATTCCATCTTAATCCTCACGGGTGACGACGCATCTGCATTTTGATTCTTTATTGAGGATAAATGGAGGTGTCTATGGGTCACAGCAATCACTTACCATCAGGTGGACTATGTGCTCGTTTGTCACCATATTCAATAAAAAAAAAACTTATTTTTTATATTCTTTTATAATCTCATGTCAAGATAAACGGATTAAATAAAATTATTAATTTTCAGATGTATCAATTGCAAATATTGTACCAATCTATGATAACAGCTTTTACAAGAACATTGCCAAACATGAGCCAAATTTTATATTGACAGACTTAACACATGTTCTGAAAATACATTTGTGGCGGCGCTGTCGTCACGCCGCAAGCGAAACGCACCGAAGCCTGAATCGCGCTATCAAAGTTCTGAAGTTAATGCAGTATATATGTATAGAATAACTCTGAACTACCACACGGCGCGTTGGCCGCTTTCCGTACCAACCACCTTGCCCGGCGGGAGATCTCCCCTTTTCCTTTCACGCCCAAACATTACAACATTACATACTGTATTTGGACAAACATTCTCGTTAATAATTTAGCTTCACCGCCGAACCTGAGATTGAAAATGTTCAAAATACCGGAATGGATTGATTAGAATTAACTTTTATCGATAGTGAAGCTAGATCCAGAATTGAAATAAAAAGCTTAACATGACCTTTATGCACATCTATGAAGTGAGCGAAACAAATCCTAACTTGTTGGTTTTTACCCCCTTGTCGTTACAACACATTTGTCGTATCTTCTCAGTTTCAGGGCACTCCCCTTGTTGTCTTTTTTTTATAGGATAAGGGTGACAAACGAGCACACAGTCCACCTGATGGTAAGTGGTTGCTGCGGCCCATAGACATCTACATCTATCCTCTATTAAAAATCAAAATCCAGATGCGTTGTCACCCGTGAGGACTAAGATGGACTGCCTCATTACCAGTAAAAAGGGCCTCCGGCCACTTGCACTCACCAAGCGAAACGCAGAGGTAAACCTCTACTTCACGCTGGTATTCTGTGAGGTCGTGGTACCACCCCGGTTCGAGCCGGCCCATTCATGCGACAGCAAAAGCTGCCGCGTGGCTCTACCACTGTTAAAACTCAACCAGTATCAGAATCCTCAGAGCCAACATTGTATGATGTGCAATTTCGTAGTCACTTTGAAGAGAAGGCCAAATCGGCCTCTAAAAACCTTGGCGTGTTCTGCAGAGCGGGACAGTATTTCATGCTGGCACACTGTTTGCAACTTTACAAGGTGCATGTTCATCTTCACATAGAATACTGGAGACTGAGTGAAATGCGACTGAGTGATACAAGTATGTGTGAGTGTGGTGCGATAGAGGAGGACGTTCACCATGTTCTATGGGAATGTCCTCTGAATGACGACCTAAGAACGAAAATGATGGAGGGACTAGTTCGTTCGGTTCAGGGGCCGGTCAGCGGCGGGGAGAAATACGGGCTGTTGCGCGAGTTTGTGCACAGATGGCATGACCGCAGGAGAAGACTTAAAATAATGCTGGCAGAAAGGACTGACGACGTAGGTGTCAGTGTGCCGTCAGCCCCAGAAGGGGGAGAATGACGTTAAACTGGGACAGGGAATAGATTAAATATTTGTAGGGAGTCAAGAACGTGTGCGCGGGAAAGAGCCACGTACAAGTACCGCGCGCATCTCCCGAGATCGGCCCGTATGACCTGAGGGTCGGTGGGGCCATGTGAGGTGGTGGGTTGTTCTCATCTCTATAGCGGGGCTCCCCAGTGCCAGCTCCTTACACTTGACCGCATCCACCGCAGAGCGACTCGAATGGTTGTCGGCCGAGTTCTCTCCGATCACTAACCCGATACCTCATGATCCGTAATCGCATTTACGATTACTAGACCAACGAGACAGTCATGATATAGTAAGAGATGCAATAAGTCGATAGATGCAGGCTGCTCAAAACCGTGCTTTATGGCATACGTTGTAGAAGGCCTATGTCCAACAGTGGACTTGTTGGAATATAATAGTTGTGATATAAATACGTCGTGCTCGTAGCTTTTCATACATGTCATTACAATAAGATACAATAACTAGTGGCAGAGAGAAAACACTCAAAATTAAACACGTAGTTACAACTAGTTTCATGTGTTTTCTGAATTAATATTTTGCATTAGCCTGTAATCTAGAAGGCGATGTTAATATAAGAATCGTGATCCACCGAAGCCATGTAGCGTGCGATCACTCGGAATGCTATGCGATAGATTAACTTTATACTGACCGGACTTTGTCAAGTCGATAATTCTGTAAGCTAAGTAATTGCAGCAAATCTCTCCGGTACTCTAATAGTTTTTTCAAGCGATGTTTGATTCGTTTCGATTTGAAATAGCTTAGGCCACTTGTATTTAGCGCATTTGTCATTTGGCTAAAGTAGTGTTATTTTAGTACCCATCTATTTTTAGTTATAGATTGTGTAGATAATGCCCTCCAAGCCGTTTCGACTACTATTAACTACGCAAGAGTTATGATTGAATCACAAGTATACGTAAAACCCTATGCTTACTAGTCTTAGCACTTCTGTGTCACATATAAGGATGAAGGCGACAGTATTCTTATGTTTAAGGACAGCGAACTCGGACGCTCAAAAGTCGTGGGTTCAATCTTTGCGAGGTTCGGAGTAGCCGAGTGACGGACCATTCGCCTGCTGTCGTGAACCAATCATTTTAAGCTTAGTTGGAGTGGTTAAGGCGGTATTAAGCTGAACGCACATTTGCCGCGCCGTACGCGCCGTATGCGCTGAATTTTACTGATGGCCTCGCACACTTGCACATACGTACCGTCCGCGTCGTCCGCAAATCTTTTGGATTGCCAACAACTTTTTTTTTCCAACCACTGGTGTGAAACGGTACATTAGATAGATTAGATTGAAGACATTATCTCTCGGAATCACTATGGAATAAATATTGTAATAGCCTGGTTATTGGCAGAGGAAGAAGAAAACAAAATTCGAAGAAAAAGAAGATTCTGGATTCATAGTATTAATTTAAAAAGGCAGTTGTATGGAGTGTATTATACTTTATTTAAAGACTTGTTATATGATGATGAACGATTTTTTAGATATTTGCATTTAACATACAAGACATTTCAAGAATTGTTACGTATATTAAAACCATATACCTTTATATGGAAAATACATAACCATTACCTTTCTATGGAAAACTCCAGATGTAGGCCAACTGAACCAGAGGAAAGACTTGTTGTATGTTTGAGGTAAGTATTTTTATTGATAATTAAGTAATCAGGTATAATCGGGTTTTTGAATTAAAATTTACTATCAATTTTTTAATGTATTTACATAATTTATCACTAAGTATTCATTTCGCAACGTTTATCGGAATTTCAATTTCGTTGCAGCATTTTTCTGCCAACCTCTAACCGCAGTGTACATTTAACACTTAAAATATATAATTCGAAACAAAAGTCGAAACCACCAGTTTTAGTGGAAAATCCACTAAGTTGGCAACATTAGACAACATTGAGTATCAACACGCGCCTAACGCGCCCGTTATATGACGTCATCAGCATTCGTCCTTCGATATCGTTTAGGTACCTACCGCATTTTATAAAATTCGGCGCGTACGGTGCGGCTGTAATGTGCGAGGTTTCATATGATTTCATACAACGAATTCTAAAATTCGGCGCGTGCGGCGCGTACGGCGCGTACGGCGCGGTCAAATGTGCGTTCAGCTTTAATGATTTCAAAAGTAGATACTGCCAGGATTCTTTTAAAAAAATATAAATACCAAATAAATAAAAAAGATGAATTTTTTTCAGCAATATTAACATATAATATTTATGTCATGTTACATTATTTGCAATAATCATGATCTGTGCATAGAACTTTGATCTTTGCTGCAAGAGACAACTGCACTCATTTTGGTTGAATAAATCTTCATAAGAGTAGACATCACGAAATGCATTAAAAGCCGACTGCTTTTACAAACAATAATTGCACTTGAAGCCATTAAAATGAAGAGAACAAGTTACACATAAAACTTTAGTCCATCACGAAGAGTTATAAAGGCTAAATTTGCATGATGTATTTTGATTCATCCTCCAAAGAACAGGCGTGCGTCCACTCACGCGCTGCATAAGGCTCACGCGTGACCTCACAACCCGCGCGTCTCTCTGCCAATTTGTTAGTCGGGCACATCTAGAACTTTCTAAAGATTTTAGCCTCATTACTACCTGCGTCTTAGTCGTTTATTGAGACATCTTTAAGAGCTATAATGCAAATGTATAAATATATCTTGTCATAAAACACAAAGATTATCAAAGACTGTCATTTAAGTGTAGATAAAGAATTTTTCTTACATATTACTAGGTTGATCAATAAGTTTTCGGAATAAGACACTTTCATAGAGTTATAAAAATGTGTTCTATTTTTTTAAAATATTAAATTCATTAGTAGCCAAAGCCAGAAATAACTAAATTAAAAACTATATCCACTTTTTTTTTTGGCGGTAATTTCATTTGTATGCAAAATGCAGAAACTCGAAATTCGTCTGGTTATTATATTTTTCTGGCTTAAAATTTTTTCACGAAAAGTATTTTTGAAGAAATGCTTTGGCAGACAATGTTCCGTCTTATTCTACAGCGGCATACTGGTACGCAGAATTTAGACGACACTCGCTGTTATAGCGCCAACAACGGCCGCTACGTAAGAAAACGTTCAAAAAAATCAAAGAAATTGTTAAGGTACATCGACGTGTGACCATGCGTTATTTAGCTGAGATTCTAAAGCTTTCGTTTGTGACAATTCAGTTTATTTTAACTCGTACGTTAAAATTTTAAAAGATAGCCACGGCTGGTTAAGAATCGAAATACAGAATCTTTGTCACTCTTACTAACTAAGATGAAATACCTCCTTACCAGTAACAGGGGCCTATGGTACCAAAATATGAAATATCACCATTATGCTGCTATTTAATGCTAATTAATATACTGTAAGATCTTGGTGCCTATCCCCGTGGAGCCAACCTATTCATGCTACAGCCATAATACAACTGCAGTATGGCTCTGTCACGAATAAAATTTCTCGCTTTTATAACCCGTATATAATATGCCATCAAAAACATAACTTGTAAAAACCAAGTCTGGTAACTCAGTTCTTCTACCGTAAAAAGTTGTGAGATCTATGTAATACCAGGTCGGTTAATTTATTCAGTCCCTACTTAAGGGTCCTTCTGTCTTAAGTTATTACGTAATTAGCTAACCTAACAACATCTTATAGTGACCATATAAATATTAAAAATCTTTTATGTATTAAATAGATTGACTTGGCCATCGCATGAAAACACAATGTATCTCTCAAGTAATACATATTACATTAAATTAAATTGTTCAGTACGATTGCCCAGTCAATTTATATATATATATATATATATATATATATATATATATATATATATATATATATATATATATATATATATATATATCGACGCTGGAAAGGAAAAAATTACTAAGCGACACTTTGGTCGATATTGAGTTATATATATCATTGGAATCAGCTTTATTTTCTGCGTCGATTGGTCCTACTTTCGTATTGGTTCTACGATGAATTTAATGTCGTTTAGTTATTTTAAAATTTGAGGATTTTTTGAAATTTTCGGCGACCAACCGACGATAATTTTCGTCATTTAAAAAAATATTGCATTTATTCTATTTAGTAAATTTATCCTGTTTCTGATAAAAATTATTTTGGTTTTAAGTTACTTTTTCCTGAAGTTATGAAAAATTAAAAATTTATTTGGATGTCTTTTCCTACGTAAAATTTTTATTTTTTTGCAACCTCTTACCCTTTTACCTGTCCTTAATATTAGCTATTTGTCATTTAGATATTTTTTACTAGGTCTGATTAACAAAAAAGATGTCGTTTAGTGATATTTTTCCTTCCTGTAATTTTGTCGCTTAAATGAATGTGACCTGACCGTTTTTTAAAATATTTTGGCTTTAAGAGATCTCTTCCAGAAATATGTATTTAATAAAACGTCAGTTGAGCCTTCCGCGTTGATCTTCAATTGTCGTGTAACTAGGTTGTGATTTAATATTGAAGTGGTCGTTAGGAACAAAAAATTGAATCACCGTGTTACAAGCTGGCGCTTGGTGCATAAGTGTGTGACCGCGCGTCCCGATGACTCGCCGGTTGGTCTAGAAAAGCGGTAATTATTTTCATTTAAGTATTGGATAATATTCTTTAGTTGGGTGCTAATGTTTGACTTACTCACATTTTACAACTGCGAAAGGACCTGCGTTTTTCGAAATTAATATACCTAGCTTTAATTAATGCAGGTATTAGTCCCAATTACCTCGTTAGAAGATAATATATATACCAAGGATTAGTTAATGTAATTAACTTTTATTTTGAAGATAACATAATTTTGTTTTTCTTTGCAAGACTCCTTACCCATACAAAATGTTTCTGAAGATTATAATGTCGTCTCATTCTAAGAAAAATATTTGATTATTTTGAAGTATTTCAAAGTTGTTTCTCGTCGGATGATTCCAACGTTGTTGCTGATTTTGACGCTAATATGGAACTTCAGGGAATGGACCTTTTTATTCCATCATTTGTAGTGCCCCCTCGGAGGTAGATCCCAGCTATGAAATGATAGCTCATTTAAAATTGCATCTTGCCATAAGCAGGAGTGCTACCGGGCCTGGACTAACGCGTCTGTGTCACACCAAACACCAAGAAGAAAGAAATATAATAAAATTAAGAAAGTTCCGCTTCTAGCTCCTACAAAAGAGTCATTGCTAACGCAAAGCAATGCACTGATTCGTGCGTAAATCTGCAGAATTGGCGAGATATTAGTCTCGTCTCGTAGAGAATTCTAGTCTCTCGCCAAGGCTGTCCAACGGAACTTCTGTCAGCCATGTCTTTCATTTCTGCACAGTGAAAACAACTCACTGGTCCATGCCGCAAAGGAGAAAGCCGATCTGTTAGGCTCTCTTTTTGCATCCAACTCGACTCTCGCTGACGGGAGAAACACACTGCTGACCATTCTGCAGTGAGAGTGCTCAATGCGCAAAGCACTCCTCTCCCTGAATGTTAACAAGTCGGGTAAACCTGATGAAGTTCTTCATATTGTGCTGAAGATATGTTCTACTAGGCGTAGGAGTAGTCCTGAACTCTTGGAGATAGCTTTAGTGCACCCGATACCTAAAAAGAGCGACGGCTCAGCTACAGCCCTATTACCTCCTTGTACTCCAAAATCATGGAAACCATTATAAACTGCCAGCTGATTACGTATCTTGAGGTCCACCAGCTCATTAGTAACCACCATTACTGATTTCGCCGCGGTCACTCAGCTGGTGATCGTCTAGTGTACCTGACCCCCAAGATTATGGATGCAGTAGAGACCAAGAAGAAGACCTTGGCCGTTAGTTTTGACCTATCAAAGGCCTTCGATCAAGTTTGGCACAAAGTGCTTTTTGCAAAGCTTTCTTCTTATTTGGTTCCCAAGAAATTGTGCAATTGGATCACCAGTTTTCATGCATGCTCCGACTGCAAGCCCATTCATAGTAGAGTTCCACAAGGTTGCGTGCTAACACTTCCACTGTTTATGTTGAATATCAATTATATGTTGTAAACCTGTAACATTCATTGGTATACGGATGACAGCACAGGTGATGTACTTTACATCGGCCGTACCAATGTTTCTCGAGAACACGTTGTCGAGTACCGGAACAAACTTGTGCCTGAAGTCAAATCTTTGTTAAATAAAGTCTCGGATTGGTCTCTGAAGGCATAGGGTGAACACCCAATGTTCACCGCTAAAAAGAACCACTTTGTTGTATCCCTTCAATTTCAGGACATTTTCATTCTCGGCGTCCATTTATCGAATGATATACAGTTCCGCGGTCACTTGGAAGGGAAGGCAGAATTGGCTTCTAAAAAGTTTTGGCGTGCTCAGCAGAGCGGAACAGTATTTCATGTCGGCACACCGCTTGTAACTTTACAAGACGCAGGTTTGGCCTCACATAGAATACTGTTCATATATCCAGGCTGTGATACCTCATTGCTAGCTCATTCCACTTGATCACATCCAGCAAAGTACGTCTCGAAGAGTTAATTAACAAGTTCTTTCTGATCAGCTCGATTTATTGGCGCTGCGAAGAGACTTTTTAGAATTATTTGGATTAATTCCAGCCACCAAGTTTACCACCAACGCACATCGTGACAAAACTCACAATACCATCCTTACCATCTGAATGCTTGGGGTCCATCACTATGCGATTTACTTGGAGTTTCTTTTCTTACCACAACTTTTTTGTGCAATTGTTTACAACCGGTGGTTTTCCCGAACCAATATGACTTAGGGACTTACAAGAAAAGAGCTTACTCCTCTTTAAAATGCCGGCCTTCAATTCCCCTAGTGTTATGAATGCTCGTGCGTGGCGGTTGACACTAACTAACTAAGGCGAGCCGCATGCACGTTTGTCCTCTCTTCTATGTAAAAAAAGTTTATAGTTCCTTAAATAATTCTAAGTAATTAGCGTTACAATGTACTTGTGAATTCTTTTTATTTTTATAAAGCCAAAGGTCTCTGACGATATTTGTATCTTGTGGAGGTACTTTTAATTTTAGTTTAGAAGGGTGTTTTCTTTCTGGAACGTGATTTTGAATCACGAAATTGAATATATATTTATTTAAAAAAAATCATGTTTAATAAACAAATACTGGTGTTTATTTCTTTTTAAACCAAAAATCCGCATTGAGTTATTAGGGGCCAAACCTTACTTTGATTTGTTCTCTGGTAAAACTACGAGTATCACAGACAGAAATTGAATAATCATGAAGTAGTAAGTAACTTTTACCAGATCATAAAAATGTTCTTTTTATTATATAGATATTTTTTCCATGCTCAAATTCTTCAAAACTGTCTGATTATGAATTTTTTTCGGGTTTTACTTCTACAGTCAGTTGTCGGTAGGTCGATTTTTCCCGTTTGTTATTTTTTGATTTTTTTTACTAAGCGACCCTAACTTCGGAAATGGTAAGCAAATCGGGAACTTACTTAAAGTAGGTAATAAAGTGTCCAAACAGCTTTTTAATCATGTAAGAATCATTACAATAGGGTAAATAGTACAATTAATATAATTTTTTTTCCAAAATTTCAAACTTCAATCAGCTCTCCTGTAAAGTTGCCTATATGTCACTTGGTAATTTTTTCCTTTCCACCGTCGATATATATATATATATATAAGTTATGTTTTGATGGCATCTCATTCATTTTTGTAGATAGTTATATCTAGGTACCTATCTACACCTATTATTCCATTATATTATACATATTATATAGGTACACTGATTCATTCACTGCAAAGGTAACTTTGTAATCCTATATATTTATATGGGATTACAAAGTTATTTATGCAGTTGGTGTATCTCGAAAACTGGACCGAAATTGCAAAATATTTTAATTTTTCCTTGATTTATATACTAAACAATAATTGTATTCTGAATTTGAAGTTTCTATATCTGCTAGAAGTGCCTTACAGTTTTGATGATCGGTTAGTCAGTGAGTGACAAAATTAAGAAATTTTGACTAGTTATAATTCTTAAACTAATGGTTCAAACTTGATGAAATTTGAAATATACTGAGTTTATATAATGCCTACTTGGTCACTAAACATTCAGGCTTCTAGTTTTATCCACACAGAAGTAATAGGGTTTCGAAAATGGCCTGTACTGCTTCGAGAAAAGGATGGTACGGTCGAGCCGCTTTTTTTCAGATTTTATTAATATAATATATTTGTAGGAAGTCCATAATTAAAAGTCTACTGCTGAACTGCTGCTGCTGACTACAACATATCAAAAGTCCACTGCTGAACTGTTGCTGAACTATATGCCTCCCGCATTAATTGCTTCATATCCTCTTTATATTTGCCATAGCTGCCACACTTAGCACGCGGGTTGGCAAGGGCAGTTTTTATATTTAGTTATAATTAGGAAGACGCTGCTGTCCATCTGATTTGTTTCCCTCTGTCACCTCTTACGATACCCATCCATGAAGTAGTAAAGAGGAGTAGATACCGTTAATTTAATTATTTTTACCGACAAACTTCTTTGCATCCACTGCAGGACGAGACGTGTGGAAAAACCAAATAATTTGAGGCTGAAAGGCTTCCCACAAGCTTAGAGAAGACAACACATTTATAGACAAACAAATTTGTTTGGTTAAAGGTGTCCGTGGGTTGCAGTGCAGTACTTACCATCAGGTGAATTGTTGCAAGCTAAAAATAATGGTTATATTAACGTTCACACTAACAATTATAAAGAACTTCAACAAAACTTTTAAATTTCATACTAAACGTATGATCAAATATTACTCTTTGCCAATTCACATTTTTTTTATTACTTTCCTGTTTTCTGGCAGATGTTATCAATTCCATGGATAGTGACAACTTCACACGTGACTTGACTTGCAATGGAGTTACGAAAATTTTGTCATGACAAAAATATTACTCAGCGTTCTAATGCCAAACTTTGTTTAAATTTTGAATAGTATAAACAGAAAAACTTCTCAAGCTACTGGAATGGATACTGAATTAATATCAAGGGTGAAAACATCACTCACTTTCGGTTTACCGACAACATAATAATTATGTGAGAATCCCTGAAGGACCTTAGTATTATACTCTACAACCTCAGTAGTATTTACGACGGGTAGGTCTTAAGATGAATATACACAAAACCCAAGTGGTAACATTAAAAATTTTGTACATCAAACTTCAATATAAATAAAATGAAAACATCGTCAATGTGGTCGAAGTCGGTTAAATACGGCCACATGATAAGTACTAGCTTACAAATAAAAAACAATCTACAAAATCGGTTCACCTAGAAAAAAGTTCTAAGGTAACACAAAAAATACAGTCGAATTGAGTACCTCCTCCTTTTTTTAAGTCGGTGCTGTGTTTCGTATGGTGAGTGTAATAGAACCGGAGACCCTTTTTACTGGAAACTTGGCTATTTTATTTTAGTTCTCCGGGGTGACAACGTATCTGCATTTGAATCTTAATCGAGGATAGATGTAGATGTCTATGGGCTGCAGCATCCACTTACCACCAGATGGACTGTAAGCTCATTTGTCACCCTTACTCTATAAAAAAGACGTGTTAGGAGTACTGTTGCCACAGCTGTTTAGTGTCAACTGGCTGCTATGGACTCATTGAGAACAAGTGTTATGGGATTAATAGGTAGGGAATTATTGAGTGTCGGGCTTTGGTGACGTAAGAGAATCCATCACCCTATTCCATCTTATGGGTATCGTAACAGACGACAATGAAATATCCCAGAAAGACTTTATGGCTCCCCGTACATAACGGTATAACCATCTCGGAAATACCCATACCGCGATGAGAAACAGCGTCAAATATACGAAATATCAATAGATATTTGACGCTGTAATAAATACGTAAAGTAGTAATAACTACGGTCATCAATTCGCTTACCAAGTTTGACAGTCGACTTAAGTGAAATCGATTGAAAAAAATCATGTCTGATGTTCATATTACACCTATGCACGTAGTTGTTGGGAAGACTACGCTCGAAGTTGTTTACGAATATGTGTTAGTGGGACACTATGTTCGGGTAGGTAGGTCCAACTCCGACAAACAATTAGTTAACCAACGAATATAACCTGGCTGGGCTGCGTTCGGAAATCTGCGATAATCTTCTTTTCTGATATTCCTCAAAATCCCAAGACGAAAGTGTACACCCAGTGTATGTTACCAGTGATGACATATGGAACTGAAACGTCATTCTTCACTGCTGGCCGTATGAAGAAGCTCAAAGTTACTCAGGATGGAAAGAGTTATGCTCGGAAGTTCGTAAAACATGAATATCCGGAGAAGAACCATTGGCATTGTTTTTTAAAACTTCTTGAGAGAGATAACGTTGCTTAAGATAATTATTACTTATAACAAAATGTAATAATATAGGAATAAGGTACATTTTCGATAAATCTTTTTACTTCGGTAGATGGTGGTATAACCATCTAGCGACAGACATAAACACCCACAGACGGCTATGGTGAGCATCCTCAAAGGTCCAAGATAGTACCAGACTGTGACTAATCAGGAACCCAAGTCGTTGTACAGCAGTGGATTTTTGGTGTTTGATGGAGTATCTTCATCAATCTCTCTGTTCACAATCTTTTTTTTTTCTTTTTTTTATAGGATTGGGTGACAAACGAGCACACAGTCCACCTGATGGTAAGTGGTTGCTGTGGCCCATAGACATCTACCTTTAACCTCGTTTACGAATCAAAATGCAGATGCGTTATCACCCTTGAGGACTAAGATGGAATGCCTCTTTTCCAGTAAAAAGGGTTTCCGGTTCTCTACACTCATCATACAAAACACAGCAGCATTAAGCTGCTATTTTACGCTGGTGATCTGTGAGAGCGTGGCCCTTCCCCGGTCGAGCCGACCCATTCGTGCTACAACTATACTATTAATATAGCTGCAGCATGGCTCTGTTAACAGATTTGGCACTTTGAAATTAGCTTTATTATCATTAGGAAATGTCTATGAGAACTAAAAATTAAAGCAGAAAAAACCGTAATTACAGACGAAGCCGAGACACTGTAACGGCGCGGCTTGGCCACAATGACCGAAACCACGCATCTCATTCGCATCAACGTTCCACCCACACACCTGAATCCATTAGCCGGTGATTAACTTGTAAGTGTGGGCCGAACTGGTACCCCGTCAATAATCGCCATTGTTCCACAGACGTGTTAGTTTAATTTTCATGTAGCGGAAGTCCATTCATAATGTAGTCCGCGTTGATCGTAGAAGCACTCGTGAGTATTGATGAATACCTGAATGAGATCTCGATATGAAATTTCTAGCACAATAGCTAGGATAATACATTGCAAAATATCTAAGGAATTGAATGGAGAAACTTGATATTTATTTAACAATTTTAGTTTATGTGTGTTTTCGTAACTGTTTTGTAGGTTTCGCTTTGACTAGCTAAAAATGGCTAGCTAAAATTGACTAGATAAAAAATTTCTAGTTAAAAATCGTTTTAAAAAATTCTGAAATGCGTCTATGACGCATTGCTTGAATTTACACTTTGGGCTGGGCTAGTTGGTTAACGCAATGTGAATATTATAAGTACAGTATACAGGACACTGTGATAAGGGCCCATTACTTACACTCACTTCTTATTTTAGTGATCTATTTTTACTTAAAGGCCCACACCAGTTACCCGACAGTAATCATTAAAATATTTAGCGCTTAGACTTATTACTTCATATTTAAGTAACAGAATTCAAAAAGTAGTGATTAATGGTAAAGGTTCCTCCGGATCGGTAGTATCAATGGGCGTTCCTCAGGGCTCGATTCTTGGCCCATTCCTGTTTTTAATCTATATTAATGACTTACCTTATCTTGTAGGGGACAATCACGATATAGTATTATTTGCTGACGATACCTCTTTGATTTTCAAACTCAAACGACAATTAATTAGTTATGACGATGTAAATAATGCTCTATCGAAATTGGTACATTGGTTTAACGCCAACAATATGCTCTTAAACGGCAATAAGACAAAGTGTATTAAATTTACAATACCTAATGTAAAACATTCGAATACCAATGTGCTGTTAAATGGGGAGGAGTTGAGTCTTGTGGATACCACTGTTTTTCTTGGTATTACTATTGACGCGAAACTTGAATGGGGCCCCCATATATCTAAATTAGCAAGCAGACTTAGTTCTGCAGCATATGCTGTAAGAAAGATTAGAAGTCTCACAGATGTAGAGACAGCTAGATTAGTGTATTTTAGTTACTTTCATAGCGTAATGTCTTATGGAATTTTGCTATGGGGTAATGCAACTGATATTGAAGCTATATTTGTTTTGCAAAAGAGAGCCGTACGGGCGATTTATAACCTAAATTGTAAAGAGTCCCTCAGAGAAAAATTTAAAGAAATAAACATATTAACTTTTGCATCGCAATATATTTATGAGAATGTAATGTATGTGCATAAAAACATAAATAGCTTTAATAAGAATAAGGATGTGCATACTTTAAATACTAGGAACAAACATAAGCTTGTAATGCCAGTTACTAGACTCCACAGAATCAGTAATTCATTTATGGGGCAATGTATACGCTTTTACAACAAAATCCCAGAACATATTCAAAGTTTGTCAATAAACAAATTTAAAAGTTTTATTAAAGAAAAACTGTACAAGAAGGGTTATTATAATATCAAGGAATACATGAATGAAAATAACCCCTGGGAATAGGGTGATCGCCACCATGCTGGTTCTATGAAAATATCATTTAAAAATTGTATAAACAAAATTATTGTTAAGTGAAATTATGTTATATTAAAATATATTATTAATTATGGGGGATGAGTCGCTCGCGTCCGTAGGCTTCGACCACCTAACCCTAGGCCCACCCTACACGTGTCCCCCGGGTGGTGCTAAACGAGCGACAAAGCCGAAACGACAGAGTCGGCTCCTCGCCGTGTGGTAGCGGCGTAAAATCTACCACACCTTATGTCGCACCATGAGCCAAAAATTAAAAGAAATGGCCCCGAGTTCCCGGCGCCCCTTTAATGGGGCAGGGGTGCGAAGAATCTCCGGGAGGAAAACCGGCGACGAGGTTCGCCACCCGTCACGTCCTGTCTCCTGTAGGGGCGAAAAGTGGATTGCGGAGGCCCGTTTGGCTACGCTGAATGTATGTGGAGCAATGAATGATAAGATGGATGAAATATGCGAAATGATGAATGATAGAAGAATAGATGTGTTATGTGTGAATGAGACGAAACGAAAGGGAAGGGATGTCACTGCACATGGCATGTATACCGCTTACTGGTCTGGTGTAGACGAGACCGAGCGGGCATGCCAGGGAGTCGGTGTCATCCTTTCAGAAAGAATGGGTCAATGTGTGAAAGAGTATGAATGTGTAAGCCCAAGGCTGCTGTGGATACGAATGAAAGTGGGCTTAAAGAAGTTGTTTGTGCTTGGGGTGTACGCCCCAGATATGTCTAAGCCCACTTATATCCGAGAGCAGTTTTGGGACATGGTAAGGCTGGTGTTGACGAAATGCAAGGAAAATGAAAGTATTATTATGTTAGGAGATTTTAATGGAAGGGTTGGAGTGAAGAGGTCTGGTTATGAAAGGATATTAGGAGCGTTTGGCGATGAAAGAATAAATGAGAATGGTGAAGACCTCCTCACCATATGTGTGGAAAAGAATCTTTTTGTGGCGAACACTTTCTTTCGCCATAAGAGGATTCACATGTATACATGGGAAAGAGGGGATGATAGAAGCATGATAGATTTCATAATTGTGGATGGAAGAATGAGGAGCGCAGTGGTAGATACAAGGGTTTACCGGGGGTCCAACGTAGGGACGGATCATTACTTGGTCTTATGCCAAATTAATGGTCTATTCAAGCGTTGGCGTCATCGGACATCTGTGTCTACCACTGCGTTACAGCGTATAAGAATAGAGAGGCTACAAGATGAAGGTGTAAAAGAGAAGTATAAATGCAGACTGAGGGAAAATATAAGTGTGTTGAATGAATTTCGTATGAATGATTTAGACTTGAAGAATGTATGGAATAATGTTAAAAAAGTTTTGGTAGATACAGCCACCGAAGTATGTGGTGTAAGTAAGAGAACGAATGAAAGGAAAAGTAATATGTTGTGGTGGGATGATGAGGTACGGATGGAAGTTGAAGCAAAGAAGAGGGCATGGCTAGTTTTACTAGCAACCAAAGCTGGTAATTCTGGCGGTATGAATGATGAGATTGAAAGAAAAAAGGCAGACTTTAGACGTATAAATAAGAGAGTAAAAGAAGTTGTTGAAAGGAAAAAGCAAGAAAGGATAGATAATAATGATAGAAGAATATCTGATAACTTCCAGGCAAATATTAAAATGTTCTGGAAGCTCGTAAGAACTGCCAGGGGAAATTCAAAACAGCCTAGAATGAATGCTATACGAGACAAGAATGGCTGCATGCTGAATGATGAAGTTTCGAATTTAAAGAGATGGAAGGAATACTTTGAAAGCGTGTTTAAGAGTGAAGAGTCGTCTGAAGTAAGTGAAATAAAAATTCCGGAAGAAGTGGAGAGAGGTAGAGAGATAAGTGTAGATGAAATAGTGAAAGCAATGAAAAGCATGAAAGCAGGTAAGGCAGCCGGATATGATAGAGTATCACTCGAAATGCTAAGGGCTGGAGAGGGTGTGGTTGCAGGCCTGCTGTACACCTTGTTTAATTTATGTTGGGAACTGAAGCGGGTACCGGAAGACTGGTGCAAAGCCGTTATAGTCCCAATATATAAGGGAAGGGGGTCGCAGCAGGACTGTAAAAACTACCTTGGTATCAGCTTGCTTAGCATTGTGGGTAAACTGTATGCAAAGGTGTTAATTGAAAGAGTTATGGAAGAAACTGATGGAAAAATTTGGGATGTGCAAGCTGGATTTAGAAAGGGGATGGGGTGTACGGATCAAGTCTTTTCCATGCGCATGATTGCCGAGAAATTTTTGGCCAAAAACCAGGAAGTTTTTTGTGCGTTCATGGACTTGGAAAAGGCTTATGACAGAGTGGACAGGAACGTGTTGTGGCAAACACTGACCTCATTTGGGTTGAGCGCTGGTCTGATACAGGCATTGAAGTCTCTATATAGGGACTCTAGTGCCTGTGTCAGGATCAACGGGGCCTACTCGGACTGGTTTGGCATCCATAAAGGTGTCAGACAGGGCTGTGTGGCTTCCCCGTGGCTGTTCAACCTATTTATGGACAGTTGTTTGGAAAATTTGAAAGTAGAAGAATGCGGGTTAAGAATGGGTGAGTTAACCGTCAAATGCCTCTTGTACGCCGATGATCAAGTCATACTTGCGTCTTCGGTAGTCGAGTTGCAAATGATGGTTACATTAATGAACAGGACATTAAAAGAAAAGGGAATGAAAGTGAACGCAAGTAAGACGAAAGTTATGGTTTTTGAAAGAGAAGAAAGTAAAACGATATGTGAAATAAGAATAGAAGGGGAGTTGGTAGAGCAAGTAGATGAGTTTGTGTATTTGGGATGTGTGTTTAGCAAGGATGGTAGATATGATAAGGATATAGAACGACGAGTGAATGCAGGAAATAGAGTGAATGGGGCTCTACACTCTATTGTGAAAAGTCAGAATGTGTCCAAAAAGGCACGTATGGCAATTCACAATGCTGTGTTAGTGCCTACTTTAATGTATGGTAGTGAAAGTTGGGTGTGGCAGAAGAAGCACGAGAGTAGAATAAATGCTGTAGAAATGCGGTCATTAAGGAGTATGTTAGGGATGAATCTGAAGGACAGAGTGAGAAATTGTTTAATAAGAGAAGAGTGTGGATTGCAAGATGATGTTATGACCAGGATTAAGAAAGGAATGCTTCGGTGGTTTGGTCATGTAGAAAGAATGAATGAGGAAAGAGTGACAAAGCAAATTTATGTTGCAGAGGTGAACGGCAGAGTCGGGAAGGGTCGCCCTAGGCGAAAGTTTATCGACCAAATTGGCGATATATTAAAAATGGGCCAAATCAAGAGTACCTTTAACCGACGAACGTGTATGCGTAGGTATATGGATGTGGAGGAAGCGAGAGAGGTCTGTCAGGATCGTGCCAAATGGAAGTCCATAGTCTCTGCCTACCCCTCTGGGTGACAGGCGTGAGTGTTTATGTATATATGTATGTATGAAATTATGTTTAAAAAAAAGTCCCGCTGGGTTTCTTGCTGGTTCTTCCCAGGACTGAGGTATTTTCCGAACCAGTGGTAAATAAAAAATGATTTTCAATAAGTATTATGTAATAATCAATATTGAATAAAAAATTATTCTATTCTATTCTATTCTAATAAAAGAAAGGAGACGGTCCATTTCTGGCCCAGTTTATGTACGGTATACTGTAAAAAAGAGAAAAATTCAGGGATTTTGTTAAAAATAATATGAGAGAATAAATCAAACTAAATAACTTGCAAAAAATAAAAATGCAATCCCAAGTTTTTGATGGTTTTACAAGATGGTGCCCTTCCAGTCATAAAAAGTAAAAAAGACACGGTTGTTTGTCAAATGTCATTTCTGTCAAATGATATTTTTATTTATTCCGAGCTTGTTCTGAACTTGTTAATGTGTTTAATTGTGGATATCTTTGGCGATTTGGTTTTTTTTTAGACTTTGGATTACTACCTTTGACTCTGCTTTTGTTTTATGGACTTAATGATTTACGTCAGATTTCGAATTCGTTGATATCGGATATCTGTATTCTGTAGAATCACACTTTGTATCAGTAAGCAGGTATGTACTAAAGAAAGATGTTTCCTTAAGCTATTAAACGCATTTGAATGACATGCTTCTATCTGTAGTATGTTAATAATTATTAATTTCTATATAAGTTCATAATGGCTGCAAAATTTTATATGATGTAATTATCTTTCAATTCATCTGTTAAAACATGTTGCACTGTTCAAAATGCGCTTCTGCAATATTGCAATATTGTTTATTAAAATAAGATTGTTTTGTTCTAGATGGATGAAAATGCACCAATGTTTTGCAAACGTATTATAAGAATTATCTGTACAAATCTTGAAAATGAGCTCCAGCGCCCTAATGCCAATACTATCAGTATATTGTATGTTTGGTATCAACGAAGACTGGGTAGCAGATAAGTTGTGACCCGGTTAATATCATCCTAACAAGACTCTGTTTTAATAAGAGGCCGTATAAAATCTCGCCATCACTCGGGCAGAGGTTATTATACATATATAGGTACTGTTGGCGAGACAAGGGACAAATTGGGATGAGATGATTGCAGGTTATTATTGCAGTTGCACTTCTGGACAAGAGACTTGCTATGCCCACATAATGACCGTTGTCTTGTATTTGTGTTGGGCTCGGTATCAAAATTCCATAACCGCACCGGCCTCAATTCTGGATGGCATTTTAGTAAAAGAGGATTTTGAAGTAGGATAAATAAATAAAAAATTATAAAATTAAGCTGTTTTATTTATATTACCTTAAGTATCCAAAACAAAATTGACCTAATGCTTCACTTTCTATAATTCATAGGACTGTTAACCTTTTTTATGACATTATCCAAGCTTTAAATGTCCGTCAAGGCTCAAGGCATACTTTGACACGCTGAGGACCTGTTATATGAAAATATTTGTACGCGAGAAACATATTTAGGATGCGAATTCTTTTGTAACAACTGAAATGTACCATATTATAACAAATAAATTATATTATCTATGATTGTACTCTAGCACTTCAGCAGCCCAGACAGACACATATACCTGAACAGAAATTAGTATTCAGGATTATTCTGTTTATCCACCTTAAAGCTAGCCACTCTAAAGTAAAATAAATTAAATATATTATTTATTATTAGTGCAATAAAGTATACTACTTTATTGCACTCATAATCAGGGTGAATTTTTTAGGGTAGAGAAACGGAGTTACCCGCTATTAACATATAATCTCGGATTTGAGCTATCTGGCACAAAATTTTTGTAAAATCTAACAAAACACCTAGGCCTCATTTCCCCATGTAAAACAAAAAAGTCCTGGATGCCCCTGGCACTGAAGTGTGTGTACACACTAGTTAATGCAATTAAATAATTTTGTGTGTAGACACTGTTGATTTATCTCAACAATCTTCTTGTCTGGAATTAGGTAGTACATTTTACATTTGTTTTACAAAAATCAACAAGAACGGTAGTTGTTTTAAGATCAAAAAAGCACATACACAATCTTTATTACACGTTATTGTTGTTTTGATAAAAAAATAAAACTTTTTTGCCTTACTTTCCTACTAGTGTGGACATTTTAGCTATTTTACATAATAAATCTACCTGATAGGCGATATCAGAGATGACAGCTAACGTCAAATCAAAACGACTTCAATCCGCCATTAGTGTTGCAGTTTTTGGTGAAAATAAAATATTAATACCACTTAAATTAAGGCAAATTCGTGGATTTGAATGATTAAAAGTGGTTTAATATTTTATTTCAAATTATTTCCATACTAGTACATAAACTAGGCCTCTAGTTTAAAACTCTATAAGTTAAGGAAAATAAAGAGGCTTTATTACATAAACTAGGCCTACGCTTCATACAATTTTGGACCGTCTCCTTTGTGAATTTTAAAAAATTCAAATAGCGTACTGGCAGTTACTTAAAAACCGTGAAAAATAAATGTGTATGCTATAAAAAATTGAGATATTTTAAAATTTTGAATTTTAAGTAGGCTGTTGGCCATATATGTACATATATAAAAATTATAAATAAAACATAATAAATTTTTTTTATATAATTAGACATAAAGTATAGTAATTATCTCTTGGCAAATTTATTTTTTGAACAAAAATACTTATAATTTCACAAAATAAATTCAACAAAAGTTTAGTTTGTATTTGGTTGAACTACAAAGACACGTGACAACCAATTTTGAGAAACAAAAGCCTGTCATTTTCAAACAGGCATTATACTCTTAATTTTAAGCGATTCAATCATCTTTACATTTTTCTAACATTACTTTGGGACCCTTATACTGATTTTAGTATTTTTATATATTGAATAGAACGCCAAAGCCCAAATCAGGGGTTAGAGAAGTTGTCTATAAATATAATTTTTTTAAGGAATATTACTTTATGGATTAGTGAAATTTGCGTCGTGTTTCAGTATTATAAATAGAAGAATTTGTGGAAAATATGGCAATTATTTTAATGAGGGCTTTTTCTGTCACCAGGGCGTCGCAACTAGAAAACGAGGTATAATATTTAACAGATTTCATAGCGGGGAAGTTAATTTGTTCGGAAAATGTAAACGTTATTGTTTATTTTTGTATTATTAGCTATATTTTATATTAATAACATTAAAAATAAATAAACCAAGCCACAGATATTCATAAAAGTAGAAAAATTAAAAAAAAGTTAAAAATGTGCAAAAAATTAAAGAGCAAACCACTGTGGCATTGTTTTGTGTATTAATATAATACTCTAGAAACTGATAAACTTTTATTAAAAACCAACTTCTCAATTAAATTACATTGTGTAACAAAAAACTTTACCTCAGTGTCAACTAGCGACATCGGGTGAGCAGAAAATTATTAGCCCTCATTCCAAACTAGACAAAAGTTATTCCACTAAAAAAAAGTTACAAGCAAACCCACTTCACGTAAACAAGAATCGTAAAACGTATTTCATCATAAAACGGATAATTATCTAAATCATGTACTTAATTTTCATTTAAGATCTTACAAAAAGTAAAAAAAAATCTTATGATAGTGCCAAATTATCTAGTTAAGCATACAAAATAGTTTTATCTAACGCTTGAGTTCTCTCATACCTTGCAAAAATCTTCAACCGTTTCAGCGTTCCGCACCATCGAAAAGAAAAGTCTAAAGTAACGGTCCGCAAATAATTAATAAATATGTTCTAATGTTAATCAAAAATGTCTGTTATTCCTATTTTGAATCTTCTTTATTACAATTTTAGCCCGACTATATAATTTTTTAAACTGGCATTAAAGTTTTCATAATTTTTTGTTTCATGGTTTTCTACACAATTTATCTTATCTTGGTGTCAGTCACAATATTTTACCTTTAGTTAGTAAATCCGGTATCAGAAACAGAAACTGAAACAGAAACTTTTTTATTCAATATAGATTATAAATAATACTTATTGAAAGTCACTCTTTTGTTTGATTACCACTGGTTCGGAAAAAACCTCTGTCCTGGGAAGAACCAGCAAGAAACCCAGCGGGACTTTTTTTTAATAAATAACAGCTTACAATCATGATGTTACACAAATTAACAACATAACAAATGAAAAATAGCTTGGTAGCGATCACCTCATTTCCAGGGGTTATTATCATCCATAAATTCCTTAATATTATAATAACCCTTTTTATACAAACTTAGTTTAATAAAGTTTTTGAACTTTGAGCAGGTCAAATTTTGTATATTTTCTATGAGGTATGTTCTATTATGTTAGATTTTACCACAACTCAAAAACTCATCGTAAAAATTAACCGCCCATTTCCCTCCCAAAACTCCCTCAAGTCGAAAATTAGTGTTTTGACGTCTATATTCGGGTAACTGCATTTAATAATGCCGAATTACAGTCATCCCCATGAAATAATCTCTGAGCAAAACATCTGCGACAGACCAACGCATAGATAAATATGGATTTAAAACCGATGATTGCGTAACTATTTTGTTAATTATGGCACGTTATCTGATTACACCTCAAAATAATAAGAAGCTGCGGTTGCCAACCTGCCTGCCAAGCGTGCCAACTACGTATCTTACATTACCTATTATAATTTTAATCTTATGCACAATGCGTTAAAGAGAGTAATTTTATATTCATAAACTAAGAAAACTTCACAATTATGTTTCATACTGTTTTCGTGCGCGAACTTACCGTCGTCGCCGAGACAGAGATGACCATCAGCGGGACCATCAGTGACCCCACGACGGTCATTTATAAACACGACCATGGGAACTCGCTGATAACGCATCGCACGTACTTCATGATTAAAATAAGAACGTTTTTGCTCACAATTAAGATAGTACCCCGCCACCGACAGTTTCATTGACAATACGAAATCATAGGTACGTATGTAGGACTGTAGCAAACAGGTATTAAAAAAACAAACCGACTGAAGTAACCTATTACTAACTAGCGAAATAATAAAGGCTTAAATTGCCTCATTACTTTGCGAGCGCAGTATTGTTTTTTTATCTCGTTTTTTTAATATAAAGATACTAACAATGCTATTAACATTATGTACTAGTATTCCCTTTTAACACTTCTGATAAGCGCAAAATTCTTGTGTTAGGAGTTTTTCTTTTAAATTGTTATTATCACCATATAATAAACACTAACAGTCCGGAGACGAAACCGAATCAAACGACACGTCCCTCCTTAAAATTCGTCAAGGCTTTCAGGTAACTTCTGGAAATCACCAAAGAACAGACAACTCTAACTATACATGCATACTATACCAGTACATACACCGGAATTAATTGCCAAGGCATAACTCAACATAGAACAGCTGCGCAGCTCAAATAAGAGAGGAGACCTGTGACGTGTACATTTATTTTATCAATTTTTTATGTTTATGTCAAAGTGTTTTCTCTTTCATATAATTTAATAAACACTGTATGAGCACAGTTAGAATATTTTATATAATTGGATTTTAACATGAATAATTTGTGCTTAAGTTTTACTATGACTTTAAAACCCTAGAAGTAACCCATAAAAAAAATCTTACGTTTAATAAAGATACTAGTAGTATTATAATCTAAAAATAATCGTGAAATTAGTTAATATATAATTAAAATTCGTGTAATATATTACAATGTTGCCATTATCTTAGAATATCTTCACCTGTAAAGATCAAACCGTTAACTAATTAAATAAGGTCAAGCATAACTTGCGCGGGAAAAAGCCACAATAATAAGCTGTTGTGATTTTATTGAGCTTAACATGATATAAAGAAAAATTGCAAACTTGTACTAGGAGGGAATCACAACTTCCATGCTTAGGGTTGCCAACACTGAATAGTTTTTGTTTATATATTTAATTGCATAAAGCAGATAATATTCAGTGTCGGAATAATAATTAAGAATGTACCGGACATTTTTCTATAGTTTTAATTATTAATTTATACGCTTTAGGTAACTTTGAACACGAAATTAGAAATTTAATTAATTTAATATTGATTTGTCCTCAAGATATATTGCTAAACAACAATATTGCTATTTATTGGAGATGCAATTAGGGCAGAATTACTTGAAAAATATGAGTAAGATTACAATAAAGTAATTATATGAATTATATTGTATAATTAAAGCATAGATATTGAAGACACAGGGTACAGTACAGTGTACAGTATAAAATACACTGTTTCTGTCATTAGGCAATTCTATAAATTAATATTTTTTCATTGCCTCCTTCAGAAGAACTTTATCCTAAGTAGCCAGTCACAACAGAGACAAGCCACCTGCTCAGGGCAGAATTTTTTTTTGAATTTCCGTCTTTTATAATTTTACACAGTGGGGTACTTAAATGGCTTAAACTATATTGCATATATTATTAATCTCTAAGACAGGATACCGCTACATCAATGCGATTTGATACATTGATGATGATTGATGATCAATATTCGTCATATTGTCACTATTACACATTTATTGTACGTCAAATTAAATTAATAATAACAAAGCAAGATCTATTGTTCGTATGTAGACTCTAAACATTATAACTTAATTACATTATGACAGTGGTAGCGCCACGCGGCAGCTTTTGCTGTCGCACGGATGGGCTGGCTCGAACCGGGGTGGTACCACCACCTCACAGAAAACTAGCGTGAAGTAGAGGTTTACCTCTGCGTTTCGCTTGGTGAGTGCAGGTGGCCGGAAACCCTTTTTACTGAAAATGAGGCATCCCATCTTAGTCCTCACGGGTGACAACGCATCTACATTTTGATTTGTAATTGAGGATAGATGTAGATGTCTATGGGCCGCAGCAACCACTTACTATCAGGTGGACTGTGTGCTCGTTTGTCATCCTTATCGTATAAAAAAAAATTGCAAATTATAAATATTATGAACAAAGGTTAAATAAAAGGGATTGCCTATAGAAATACAAAATTAATATAAGTAAAATAGAGGGTATTCTTATATCTGTTGCTTATAATTTAGTATTTAGCATGGACGTATAAATAAGGCGGACTGAATCTCGCTATACAACTCAGCGAGGCACCCATAATAAGTCAGCTCGCGTGTACGTACAAGGGGTCACGCACACATTCACACTAATAATAAGTCTAGCGCCCGCCATTGCGCAACAAACGTCGTCCGAGAGAAGTAGTTGGCGTAAGTAAAAACAAAAATCAATATGTCGTCTTGCGTCGTTAAATTTTGTAAAAATCATAGTGGTTTTATCAAAAAACATCAAGGAATCACCTTTCATAGGTGACTCAGTAATTATAATCACTTATTTGAGAATTTTATGTCTTAAATTAAAATGCTATTTTTGGAACACAAAACATGAGTCACGTGATCAGTGTTGTTAATTATATTTATAGGGAAAATCACCTGAAATTTGGGAAATTGCTATTTTTACCCACGTCGGCACGGATACGGTATATATGTGTGCCCAAAAACTTCTTAAGGTTGTTTTATGTGTACTTTTTTGTTATAATTTTTCTGAAAAATTACCCGATCGATTATAATGCAGTTATATGCATTTTGTAGTAAGTTAATAATAGGATATCTGCCGGGTAGCATTGGTCATTATGCAACAAAAGAAAAACTAAATGCCAAAAATGCACCGCATTTCTTTCATAAATTAATAAATTTGAAAACTTTAGGAGGTTTACGTTTTCCGTCTAACGATTTTTTTAATATTTGTTGTACTTGCGAAATGGTTGTACGAAAGATTATTAAGGAAAACATTACAATGTACAATGGAAGACAACAAAAGTATATACTTACAAAAATATTAGAAAAGTTTCTTGCCAATAGACGGCTCCGTGGCGTAGTGGCTTAGCAATGAGTTGCAACGCTTGGGGCCGTGGGTTCGAATCCCGCACGGAACAAGTATTTGTATGGCCTACAAATAATTGTTCCGGGTCTGGATGTTTGTCCTTGTGCAACATATGTTTGTAAACTGCCTCCACGATACAGGAGAAAATCCTAGTGTGGGGGTAACGTTTAAAAAAAATAAAAAAAATGACAGGGTTTTTGTAAGCTTGGAATTTGAGCACATATTTGCAGGGATAGAGCACAAGATAAGAGTTATTAAATATATAGCAGAAAAATATTTGGCGATTTGATTTCACCATATTTCTAAATTAGATGGGATTTCAAGAACCTTCGAAAGTAAAAGACATTTTTTTAGAAAAATTATCCAACCAAAAGGTTTTTAACGTTGTTGTTTGTCATGAATATGATAAATTATGGTAATTATTTATGACTTATTGTCATAAATAATAATAAACTTGGTAATAAATTACCTCGCGTACATTCGCTCGATAAAATAAAATGATGTGTCTTACCTAGTTTGAAGAGCACCTCCCGCCCTCTCTCAATTACGTGCACTATCCCCGTCACCACTAATCCCAGCACCACTACTCCCAACACCACTAAATTAGAAAAGACACACCACTAACGACAATACGACACGTGTTTCGCCTCCACACGAGGCATCTTCAGGTGATGTAGACTCTGCGGTGGCTGACCGCTTCGAAATGATGTGTCTTTCCTATTGTGGTGGTGTTGGGAGTAGTGGTGCTGGGATTAGTGATGCGGGAGGTGCTCTTCAAACTAGGTAAGACACATCATTTTATTTTATCGAGTGGATGTACGCGAGATAATTTTATACCAAATTTAATATGATGGATTTCCGCAAAGTAATGCCTGATTCTATTAATTATCATAAATAATAACTTTAATTTACACTTGCAGAAAATTAAAATAAATAAATATATTAACTTTGGCCTCTCAGTATATTTACGGCAATTTAATGTATGTATTTGTATTTAGTGATGTATATTCTGTAAATACTAGGAACAAGCACAAGTTAGTTATACCAGTTAATCGACTCAAAATAATCAGTAATTCCTTCATGTATACGCTTTCATAACAAAGTCCCAGAAAATATGCAGGTATATAATATCAAAGTTTAAAATTTTTAGCAAGCAAAAATTGTTTAGTAAGGATTATTAGGGTATACTACTAAAGAGTACATGACTGATAGTAACCCCTGAGAATGAGGTGATCGCTACCATGCTGTTTCTAAATGTTTTCATACTAATTGTAAAATAATATATTTTAAATTAATTTTTTTGGTTATCTGTAATATGTTTATTTGTTATATATTTCGTTAAAAATATTTATAATATATTTCGTTCCAATAATATAACACAATTTTTGTATAATATAATGTTTGCAATAAAATTAATTTAAATGTAAATTGATTGACATAGAATAATTCGATTTCAATCAAAATCTAAATTTTAAATTCTTAGATTTTTTTTAATAGTCAAATGTGTTATTTTTATTAGTTACGTAATAATAAATTAGTATTACATCAAAGTTGTGTTATATTTTGACAAATTGTTTTATAAAAAAATGGGGAAATTTTGTTTTACATGACAACCCTATATAACACGCAAACATGCTTGCACCGCCGCCATTACAGTGCATCAGTCCTTTCTTAACAAAATTCTGTCCGCCTTATTTATACGTCCATGGTATTTAGCTTATGATTTATTAACAATCATTAATATTAATGTCTTATAGTCGAAAATAATGTGTGAATCATAAAATTGTACAAGTGTGATTAGCTTATATAAGATAATAATAATAAAGTTGTGCATAGCTATGAGTAGATACAATTTGTAATGAACTTAAAATAACTATATAACCTAAATACTTAATCAACATATTATTGCATCCTTAAGAATAAAAATAAAATTAGAAAGGAGGAGTAATAATTATAAATGTTAACTTAAAATATGAAACTAAGTGGAAAATATAAACACATTGTCTAAATCTATTAGTTACAATTTATTAAATATTTTAAGCTATCTATAATATATTTTATAAATATAACGAAGGATTCAATTTTATTTTGTTTTGTTTATCCACAAGTTTCTTCAGACAGTATGGTGGTATACGTAAATTGCTACAAAGCATCTCATGTCTTAGTCTATTATATTTAAATCTAGGGCAGTCCTTCAACAAATGAGTAATTGTTTGAGGAGTGGTATTGTTACAAGGGCAGAAGGAATCAGCAGCGATTTTGAACCTATGCAGATATACCTTGTGCTACCCGTGACCCGTTAAAACCTGCGTTAATTGAAATGATACTTTGGTTGCTTTCCACAGTGCACAAACGTCCGTCAATTTTAGGAGTAATTCTTTCGTACGCGTTCCTTGTTCAGCACTTTCATATCTTGACTGCCAAGTTCGCCAAGTGTTTGCTCTCATAGTCCTTTTTACAAAGCTCATGGGAAATTTCGCATGATCGGGGCTTTTATGTTGCATGGCAGCACCTTTGACAGTCTCATTGGCTATTTCGTTACCCACGTTTCCTGCATGTCCCTTCACCCATGAAAACATGATATTAAGGTCCATATGAGCCGCTGTGTATATTATATCATGGGTCTTTGCCACAATGGAGTGAGTGTTGGATCTCGTTTGGAATGCGCTCAAGATCTGAATAGCCTCCTTTCGACATGTGTGCATCCTTTTGCCTCTTTGATGCGTTTCATCTCCTTGATTCAATCTCCGGTCCAAAGTCGATTCGCAGGCCTCTTTGATCGCTAAGAGCTCCGCTTGAACAGGATTAGTTATAGTGTACGGCTGAGTGTGTTAGTACAAGTTCACTCTGCAGGACCAACAGCATTTCCATGATGTCGGTGACATGGGGGTAAAACACCGCCAATCTTATAAGTGCTTCTTCAAATTTCTTGACAGAAAAACTGAACTGAACTCTAACTCGGGACCTCATTAACAGCAGTGGCATTTAATACCACTAGACCAACGAGACAGTCAGTTATTTTCATGAAAATGTGCTTAATACTTACCCGCTAAGGCTAGGACTTAAATCGAGCATGATGTCACTATATCCATATATATAATTCCGTATATATGTTTCACTTTGCCTCATTTAGGTAAAGTCATATTTTTTTTGTAGGATAGGGTGACAAACGAGCACACAGTCCACCTGATGGTAAGTGGTTACTGTGACTCATAGACATCTACATCTATCTTCAATAAAGACTCAAGATATAGATGCGTTGTCACCCGTGAGGACTAAGATGGAATGCCTCTTTGCCAGTAAAAAGGGTCTCCGGTTCTCTACACTCACCATACGAAACACAGCAGCGTTAAGCTGCTATTTGACGCTGGTTTTCTGTGAGAGCGTGGTTCTTCCCCGGTCGAGCCGACCCATTCACGCTACAACTATACTACTAATAAATAAAAGCTGCAACATGGCTCTACCACGTAAATACATACATATGAAAAATTATGTTTAAATAATATATATAAAATGTGTCAATGCATCTGGCAACCCTGTCGCCATGTGCAGAGCACGCTTTACTATCGTCGAGATCAAGCGCGACGACGACGTGTGCCCGAGCGGGACGCCGATTGCATCGGTTCTCATGGCCGGCGAGGCAATGCGGGAGACGTGCACTTCCGAACGTAGCCTTCCTTGTACCGCCGTGACTGCGCTGCGATAGCGCGCTAACTGACAAATTGTTGTCGCCATCTTGAATCAGACAGTTGCAATTAATGTTGGATCTAGATAATTGTTGGCGACGCGCTTAAAAAATAGTTTGTCATTTTTAATTTCATAAAAAGTAAATAATTTTGTGTTTTGAAGTTATTGTTATTTAAGTTATATAAGGCATTCCAAATAAGGAGATAATCTATGCTAAAAGTAAATAGATTCAATATAATGTTGATCGAAAGTTCGGGTTCGATTCCCCCGGTCGAGAGTTGAAAGTTTGTTTATAGATTAATTTAGAGTTATGTAGTACATAGTAATCGGCTATGCAATACGAATAAAAGTCTTATATTAAATTAGATACTTTTTTAGATGAAAATATATTTTGCTCTTGTGATAAGAGATAAGATTAATTATGGCTAGATAAGAAAAGCATAATATGTAAACAAGTAATGTTTCATAATAAACAAAGATGGTTGTAATTTAGACAAGGAAAGCACTAGCCTCTTTTTTTTGTACCCAGAAGCAATAAAAAGGGCTACCCTCCGGGTAGCGGGGAACAGAGGTGGTGAATGCTCTAAGAATACCACGACAACCGCCTGCGAGGTTATGCGGGACTCACTGTGAAACCTAAGTGCCTACCCACTAAACACCACCTGGGACTGGCATTGGTCTGTATGGCCTTCCTGCTGAATCGGAAGCGACCCCCTTTAAGGAAAGGGGGGCGCAGGCGGCGAGTAGCCGCTGAGAGGTGCGGCTTAACTAAGGCAAATTAAGAATCGGGAGATGATTCGGCCTGAGCCGCCAGGAGGCAGTTCAGGTCGGCCGAAAGCTTGTTTGGGGGGTCCGAGAGAGAGTTTCTCGGTCTTCGGACTCGATAGCGAGAGAGAAGTGGGGCTGCATAGGAAGCTGCCTCGCGAATGAGGTGATTGGGGTGAGACTCTGAGGCTTTGAAGAAGTTCTCAGAGAGCTTTTTTAGAAATTTGCTGTATTGTGGGGAGCCCTACGTCTCGATGGAGGTCAGCGTTACAGACGTACCAGGGTGCGTTCGTAGCCCGACGACAGAAGTGGTTTTGAACTATTTGGAGTTCGTTTAGGATTTTGGGATTAGTATGCGCAAAGATGGGGGTTGCATATGTCATGACTGGTTGTATACAGACCTTATAAAGGGTTCGCTTGCTACGGAGGGACATTTTACTGTGTCGGCCCAACATACTGTTGAGCCTGGTCAGATAGAAACGTGCGGTGCAAGTTACTGGCTTGACATGGGGCCCGAAAGTGAGCCTCGTGTCAAGGGTGACACCTTAGTATTTCGCGGTCGTATGCCAGGGGACAGGGGACCCTAGCATACGGATTAGCGGAATAGTAGTGGGTCGGCGTCGTTTGTGATAGAAGTGAACGGCGGAGCACTTCTACGGGTTCACATCGATACCCCATTTTTGGAACCAAGCTCCTAAGTCAGCTGACTTTGGATCTAGTTCCGTATGAAAGGCAGTGAGATACCTTTACAATAGTGGGCAGTGTCGTCTGCGAAGAGTGAAAGCTGAACACCATTCGACGGGATGGGAATGTCGTTCGTGAACAGGATATATGGAAGAGGGGCAAGGACGGAGCCCTGAGGGACACCGGCTTTGATCTGACGCTGAGAGGAGAGCGTGCCTTCGTGTCTAAAACGAAAGGCACGATCCTTCAGGTAGGAGTCCACAAGACGAACAAGACGATCAGGGAGGCCTATTTTATAGAGTTTATATTTATATATATATATATCTTTATATATAAAAAGTACGTGTCACGTTGTTTGTCCGCGATGGACTCCTAAACTAGTGAACTGATTTCAATGAAATTTTGCACACTGTGTGCATTTTGGTCCAACTTGAGAGATAGGATAGTTTTTATCCCGATAAATGACCCTCAAATTTTTTTATTGCGAATTAAAGTATTTTTTTTAGGACACATGGTCGTCGGAAAGGGCAGAACAACGTCTGCCTGGCGAGCTGGTATATATATATATATATATATATATATATATATATATATATATATAAGGCCTTCACAGCAGACTCTATCGAATGCTTTTGCTACGTCGAAAAAGACCGCGATGGTCTTATGACGACGAGGATAAAAACCGCTGAGGATATATTCTACAATACGGTGAACTTGTTGGGGACAAGAGTGTTTCGGTCGGAAACCAAATTAGTGGGGGATGACAAGAGGGTCGCCGTCTGTGGGAAAGAGATGGAGCCTCATGCGAGTGAGGATGACTCGTTCAAAGAGTTTGCCCATGGCCTTGAGGAGGCTGATGGTTTGGTGACTGGAAGGGAGGTGATGAGGCTTTCCTGGCTTGGGGATACCAATGACAGTTGCCTCTTTCCACGTGGTGGGAAAGTAACTAACGTTGAAGCAGGTGTTGAAGATAATAGCTAAAACGGTTAACACCTGCTCAGAAAAATGTTTAAGAGCTTGGTTGGTGATGGCATCCGCACCCAGAGCCTTTTTGGGCTTCAGTCCTTTGATGATGGATGAGATCTCATCATCGGACACAGTAATAAGGTCAGAGGCTGTGGGGGGTGAGTTCAGGCGGCGGACCTCATTCTCCACTGTCTGGATGAGAGAGGGTTCAGTGGGTTGTGAGCTTAAAGAGCATTGAGTGGCGATGCTGTCTGCAAAGCACCCAGCCTTTTCCTCGTCCTGGAATGATATGATAGGGGTCGTGCAGGGATTGGTTGCTCATGTTGTATGAGATCTGAACAGTGTCTAAATAATGTACTATAAAAATAAAAAATAATCTATTAATTTGTGAAAAATTCAGTAATATATGTAAAAATAAATAATAGATGTTTCAGGATTATTGTGTGTACTATTAAGAACGTGCTGCGTTCAAAGTAAAATAGTGAATTAATAATACATTTATATAAGAAAATTAAAGTTGAATTGAAGTGAAAATTGTCTTTAAATTGTGAATTAAACTATTGTTTGAGTTAATATGTTCATGGTTATTGTTATTTACACTGTTATTTTCACCATGTTTGTTAGTTATTTATGATTTCTAACTTTGAAAATGTTCTGTAAAATAGGTGTATTTTGTTGAATATCTTAATATGTTTTTATATGATAACGTTGTAATGTATATCATAATGATAAGACTTTGTATGTGTTTCTTATAAATAAAATTGTGTAACCATATGTTTTATAGAAATAAAGATATGGGGAAAATACAAAGGTGCAATGGTGAAAATCAATGTTAAGATATGTCGAAATGGCGCGCGGTGTGCGGTTTTCTTTCGTGTATAGCTCGCGACTAGGTTAGTAAACTGGTAATTTGGAAATTCGTTCGGGACCAGCTACGAGTTTTACAGTTTAAAGCAAGAAAGAAGGCAATAAGGAAGTGATAGGAAAAGTAGTGAAAGTTTTAACGGGGAAATTACGAAGATAAAATTGCTGTTTCATTTCCTACTGCACCGAGAGGAAAATACAGTCTACTCAAGGGACGTCAAGACTAGGACCACTCCAAAGGGACCCGTTATCTTAGTCGTCTAACCTTTCTTTTCAGAAAGGCCAACAGACGTCTGACGTGTGACATTCCTTCTCGGGGGTCACGCACACCTCGTTGTTCCCGAACCAAACGTGGTGTGATTTCAGTTGCAAGGTGTAGAACGTCAATAGATTGATTAACCCCTGTCTGTTGGAACCTCTCAAAAATATTTATTAAGTCTTGGTTTTATTTAAATTTTAATTCTAAACAAAGCAACCTTCACCTAAACAGTAACTCGTTACGATTTCAGTATCAAAGATGACTTTGTTTTCCCTTTAGTTATTTGGTGGCGTTTTAAATATTTGCTTTTTAATATTATTTTTTTTCATAAATGTCCATTGCTAGAAACTGACTAATACCTTCAGTTTAAACGTTTACATAAAAATTTCTATAGAAAGTTTTATATTGTAAATGGAAAGATACGGAAGATTCCAAACATTTTTTTATAGTATAGGGTAACAAACGAGCACACAGTCCACCTGTGGTCCATAGACATCTACATTTATCCTCAATTAAGAACCTGAATGCAGATGCGTTGTTAGCCCTGAGGACTAAGATGAAATGCCTCTTTTCCAGTAAAAAGGGTCTCTGGTTCTCTACACTCAACATACGAAACGCAGCAGCATTAAGCTGCTATTTTATGCCGGTATTATGTGAGAGCGTGGTCCTATCCCGGTCGAGCCGACCCATTCGTGCTACAACCATACTATAGCTGCAGCGTGGCTCTACCACGTAAATTATCGTAAGTATCATTTACTGTACACACAAAACTAGCATGAGCTAAAATTTACAGCCCGTTCCTGTACTATTTTATTATAATATAGTGTGGCTACTAA
Organism: Parnassius glacialis; assembly: GCA_033319125.1. NCBI lineage: Eukaryota > Metazoa > Arthropoda > Insecta > Lepidoptera > Papilionidae > Parnassius > Parnassius glacialis. The sequence goes on along the minus strand of JAVANC010000022.1, from coordinate 29,411,247 downwards.
AGTTATGGAAAATATTCAATCAAAATAAAAATATTTTATAAAATATTTTTTTTAAAGAAGGTCACAGATGCGTCGTCACCCCCCAGGGCAGATAAAACTCACTGCCGTAACTACACTGGCTCTATTTCTCTTCAAACAGGCACATACACATAGCAGTCAATGCATCTTGATATTCAAAGATTCATTTATAGATAATTAGTGTATCCAAACGGCACAATTTGATTTAGTACATATCCCTTGTAGATTTTTTTTTAAATAACCTAAATCCAAACCTCATTCTTCAAAAGTAACAGAATTTATTCGCTTCTGCAATACAGTAAAATAAATTAAAAAAATTGCTATCAACAATCCGTCAGACAGAGCGCAGTGTCATTAAATTGTTACATCCACGTCGCTATGACAGACAAACAATCGACTTTCTCGTTGTCAACCCACATCTAGCTAACGTGACAACGCCTTTGGCGGTTGGTTTCGCCTCAGACTTCTAAAAGGCCTTTTCTGTGCCAAGTAACAACGATCATAAAGAGAACTCGCACAAAGTGTCCGGCAAGTTTTTTTTAACCTAATTTAGTCCTTTAGTGTAGAAACTATATCAGATTTTCATGCTTTAATGAGGAAAAAAGTACTGATAGAATAAACTGATAAATTATAATTTTTTTCATCACATTTTTGAATATTTGTAATTACATTTTTATCATTACATTAATATCGATGGCGAGTACATCACTCACCTTCGATTTGCCGACGATATAGTCCTTATGGCAGAATCGCTAGAGGACCTAAGAACTATGCTCAATGACCTCAATAGTGTCTCCCAACGGATAGGTCTTAAGATGAACATGGACAAAACAAAGATTATGTTTAATGTCCATGTCACACCTATGCCGGTAGTTGTTGGGAGCACTAAAATCGAAGTTGTTGACGAGTATGTTTACCTGGGACAAATAGTCCGACTAGGTAAGTCCAACTTCGACCGAGAGGTCAATCGACGGATTCAACTCGGCTGAGCAGCGTTCGGGAAGCTACGACACATCTTCTCGTCAGACATACCTCAAAACCTTAAAACGAAATTGTACAACCAGTGCGTGTTGCCAGTGATGACTTACGGAACTGAGACGTGGTCCTTCACTGCTGGCCGTATGAGGAAGCTCAAGGTCGCTCAGCGAGCTATGGAGAGGGCTATGCTCGGAGTTTCTCTGCGTGGAACTTAGGAATGAGGTTATCCGCAGTAGAACCAGAGTAACCGACATAGCCCAACGGATTAGTAAGCTGAAGTGGCAGTTGGCCGGCCATATAGCTCGAAGAACCGACAACCGATGGGGAAGAAAGGTTCTCGAGTGGCAGCCTCGTACCGGTAGGCGAAGTGTAGGGCGTCCCCCCACGAGATGGAGTGACGACCTGGTAAGACATGCAGGAAGTCGATGGATGCAGGTGGCTCAGGACCGGGCTTTGTGGCATTCTTTTGGGGAGGCCCATGTTCAGCAGTGGACTTGTGAAGGGCTATAATGATGATGATGAATGATGAATTACATTTTTACATGGTAGAGCCATGCTACATCTATATTAATAGTATAGTTGTAGCACGAATGGGTCGGCTCGACCGGGGAAGGACCCCGCTTTCACAAAATACCAGCACTACATGGTTTATTTATCCACAACAGCCTTGTTAAATTCAAATTCTTTGTACATACATTTGTAATAGATATTTTTTTATAGGATAGGGTGACAAACCAGCACATAGTCCACCTGATATTAAGTGGTTGCTGTGACTTATAAACATCTACATCTATCCTAAATAAAGAATCAAAATGCAGATGCGTCGTGACCCGTGAGGACTAAGATGGTATGCCTCTTTTCCAGTCAAATGGGTTTCCGGTTCTCTACACTCACCATACGAAACACAGCAGTGCCAAGCTGTCATTTTACGCTGGTATTCTGTGAGAGTGTGGTCCTTCCCTGGTCGAACCGAACCATTCATGCTACAACTATACTACTAATATAGCTGCAGCATGACTACCACGTACTATACACACATATATATATATATATATATATATATATATATATATATATATATCTCTCTGTGTGTATGTGTGTGTGTGTGTGTATGTGTGTTTTATATAATATATCAGTTGTTTTTTAAGTTATAATCAGGAAGAAGCAGCTGCCTGTCTTCTAGTTTGTTTCCCTCTGTCGCCTCTTACGCCACCCACGAGACGATATGGCGTAATGGATGTTCTTACACCGCCGTTACACGATTACAGTCTTATACTCCTTTATCATTATCAGTATCTCTCTTATTGTAGGAAGGACTTGTCATAATCGCAATAATTAATACAAGACACCTCGCACAAATGACGCTGCATCCCGTCGCCGGTTTCGTTATTTTATGTCAAGTGTAAACGAGCACACGACCAGAAAGACCTTTTATCGCTCTATTAATTACTTGGCAATTGCACGTTATATAATGTCAATAGAATTTGGTTTTTAACCAAGCATAACCAGCAGATTGAATGGCGTCTTAACCTGCATTTAAAACATTTTGATCTACATAATAATGGTCGCAGCCTATCAAAGATCAGTGCTGAATATAGGCCTCCCCAATGGATTTAAGAGGAAAATATTTGCCATAGTCGCGTTCTTGACCATCGTAGTTGCTTAGTTATTTTGAATTATTATCAAGAAGATGCTGCTGCCCACCTCCTGTTTCAGTTTCTTTCCGTCGCCTCTTACGACGCCCATGGAATAACAAGGAATAGTCTTTTATGCCTTCACTTCACAGCGTTAAAACATTTCTGATATATAACCAAAAGAAAAACACAAGAATAATAATATTCTGATATTTCACAAAATTAAAATGCATATCATATTAGATATTTAAATCGGAATCAACATAACAATATTACCAGTTAATATTTTATAAGTAGAGATACAGGACCCTTGGTAACTCAGATGGTTAGCGCTCGCTGTAAGATTTACAGTACGCGAGCAACCCGGGTTTGATCCCCACCGATACCAGTGAAATTGTTGATTGCAATTTTAAGTGCTGATTTACCACGTGCTTGGCGTTGAAGGAAAACATCGTGAGGAAGTCAGCATGTCTGAGAGGTAAGAATAAAAAATATTTCGAAGACATGTAAAATTTGCCAACACGCAGCCGCAGCGCGGTGGACATTTCCTTGCCCTAAAATCTTCTCAAAAACGATAGGAAGCCTGTGCCTAGCAGTGGGACGTATATAGACTGTAACTCTATAAATTTAACTTTTATAGGTACACATAAAAGCATGTCGCATTACAGTCTACTAAAAGTCCTCTGCTCAATATGCATCGCCTATAGATTGCCTCATAGGGGAAGGGGATAAGTATTTGGCATAGTTGGTTCATATCAAGCGGGTTGACAACCGCAGTTTGCTATTAACCCAACCAATACTTTTTTTTAATTATACTGTCTATACTAATAGCATAACTAATACTCCTTTTAATCGCTTTCAATAAGCTAAAAATGCTTGTGTGAACAGTTTCACGAGAGTATTAAAATGGTGGATTCAAGTAATGCTTTTAAATTCGCGGTCTATACCCTTAACCATAAGGCTACTGTCGCTTATATAGTCTTAGACTTAAAGTCCTTTAACTGAAGTAGGGCAAAGCAGATATATTATTTTCACCTTTATTTAGCCTTTATGTTTTCTCCCCGAATGAATTCTTGCCTTGTCGTGGTAAAATGGTTTTGTGTCCGTGGCTTGGTAACTCACGGTGAACAAAGAGAGAGTCCGAGACCTTAAAACCCTACACAATAATCTCTTGCTGAGTTTGGACTGTACGAAGTTCAATTTTCAGAAGTTTCCTTTTTAACCTACTTCAAAAAAGGAAGAGCTTCTCAATTCGGATGTTTATTTTTTTATGTATTTTCGGGCATAACTCCGTCTATATTATATATATCCGTCTAAATGTGATCCGTCTACATATCCGTCATATATAGACGGATTTGCAGAATCCCATTTTTTCGAAAGAGATTTATTTTGAAATGGTCTCATTTAAATTTCGTAAAGATCTGATGATGTGTTGCGAAGACTGACATCGGAAATCTGCAATAAATGCCAGCAAATCAAGCGCGATTGCTGCTATCGCTTAACTATGCTTTGTTTACGCAATCACACAACATAACATCACGCCTTTACGCTCTAAAGGGGTACGCAGATAGATGTGTTCTGTATATCATGGTACACCCTCATTTCTGTCAAACTTGTTGTATTGAAGTTGGTTGAACAAAATTAATTCATTTAACAACTTATGTAAGTTAAGATATGCGGCAATAAATATGTCATACTTCTAATCAATCTATGCTCATGCTTCTCTTTCTTATCCATGATAAATATCACAACATGTAGTGTTATGCTACTTACATATCATTTTACACTATTTTTCCATTCTGTTTTTGATTTTCTGCATTCATATTTTGCATCACTTTTCACGCTATCAGTTATGCTACTTACATATCATTTTACACTATTTTTCCATTCTGTTTTTGATTTTCTGCATTTATATTTTGCATCACCTTTATTTCCATAGGATCCTGTAACGTTTTTACACAATAACAAATCATTTTCACTTCGTATTTTCACGCTATCAGCACCGTTTAAATCGCTGTCAATGGAGTCTTACCTTTTTCTATCTTTTATTGAGTTCTCCGTAACTCTGCAATTTCAGGTTTCGTGCGCGCTGCCGCGCTATAGTTTTTCCTATATGAATAATATCTCATTTCTTACTTAAATGTAACTGTTTTTCAATTATATACCTAAAACCAAAAATTTATATTTTTGACAACCATTATTTATATGGTTGTTATGTGGTAACTTTTATTCAAATTCGTCACTGGTCTGATGTTATTATTTCGATATTTCCACATAAATACTCTTTTGCTCTAGGTCATTTACAAAAAAAATCCTTTTAATTTAAATAATTTCTCGTTCTCTCTAAAAAGGTATAAAAGCCGAACAATCGGAGAATACAGGGAGTCTCGCTTCAGTTTTCAAACGTGAAGCATCTACTAAAGGCCTTATCCCGGGGCCGCATTGCCCCGGGATCGTGCAAGCCTCCATCTACATTTGAAGTCGTCGGCGTAGTCTACTTCAAGCGCGGGGCCACACTACTCCGGGCGCTACGACTGCTTGCTCCAGGCGCTGAGTGCACCTACTGCCCGCGCTACCTTTGGGCGCTACGACTGCTTGCTCCAGGCGCTGAGTGCACCTACTGCCCGCGCTACCTTTGGGCGCTGCGACTGCTTGCTCCAAGCGCTGAGCGCACCTACTCCAGGCGCTACGTGCGCCGGCTCCGGACGCTGCGTGTGCCCAGACCAGGCGCTGCGTGCCATCACCGCCAAGAAACTACAAGCTCAGCGTGTGCCTACTTCTACTCCAAGCGCAGCGTGTGTCACTTCGACCTTTAGGCTCCACTACAATACAATATTCTCCTATCTTTATTTTTTTTATCTAATTGTAATTACACGTCATCCATCATCATCATCATATTTCATTTTTTTATAAAATTGTAAATACCTTTTTAAAAATTTGAATATATTATTTTCTTGTTCTACTTTTGTTGTTTTGTTGTTCTTAGGTTAGGTTCTATTTTATTTTTTTTATTTGTCGCTTCACGACAAACAACATTTATGAATATATAAAAGATTATTTAACAAGTAATAAGGCGATTATCCTCGAGTAATGTGCAATAACAGAAGTCAAATATATTGGTAAATCCAATTGGGCATACCTTAAGCGCATTAAAAAAACTACGTATAACATGATTATACGGAATTTTTAAAGTAGTTTAAATACATTTCGACAGCACTATCGGCTTCAACATCCTCGAAAACCATGAAAATGACACCCGTGATGAAAAAATTGATACCTATTGCAGCCGCCATCTTGGATTTACATTTCGACAGCACTATCGGCTTCAACTCTCTTGAAAACAATGAAAATGACACCCATGATGAAAAAATTGATACCTATTGCAGCCGCCATCTTGGATTTACATTTCGACAGCACTATCGGCTTCAACTCTCTCGAAAACCATGAAAATGACACCCAAGATGAAAAAATTGGTACCTACTTCAGCCGCCATCTTGGATTTACATTTCGACAGCACTATCGGCTTCAACACTCTCGAAAACCATGAAAATGACACCCAAGATGAAAAAATTGGCACCCACTTCAGCCGCCATCTTGGATTTACATTTCGACAACCCTATCGGAGTCAACTCTCTCGAAAACTATGAAATTGACACCCATGATGAAAAAATTGATACCTATTGCAGCCGCCATCTTGGATTTACATTTCGACAGCACTATCGGCTTCAACTCTCTCGAAAACCATGAAAATGACACCCAAGATGAAAAAATTGGTACCTACTTCAGCCGCCATCTTGGATTTACATTTCGACAGCACTATCGGCTTCAACACTCGAAAACCATGAAAATGACACCCAAGATGAAAAAATTTATATCTATTGCAGCCGCCAACTTGGATTTACATTTCGACAGCACTATCGGCTTCAACACCCTCGAAAACCATGAAAATGACACCCATGATGAAAAAATTGATACCTGTTGCAGACGCCATCTTGGATTTACATTTCGACAGCACTATCGGCTTCAACACCCTCGAAAACCATGAAAATGACACCCAAGATGAAAAAATTGATATATTTTGCAGCCGCCATCTTGGATTTACATTTCGACAACACTATCGGCTTCAACACCCTCGGAAACCATGAAAATGACACCCATGATGAAAAAATTGGTACCTAATTCCGCCGCCATCTTGTATTTACATTTCGACAGCACTATCAGCTTCAACACCCTCGAAAACCATGAAAATGACACCCATGATGAAAAAATTGGTACCTACTTCGGCCGCCATCTTGGATTTACATTTCGACAGCACTATCGGCTTCAACACTCGAAAACCATGAAAATGTCACCCATGACAAAAAAAATTATACTACTTGCTTTTAGTACGTACTACTATTATTTATTCTGTGCTTTTAAATATTGTAATAAAAAAATGTCTTATTATTATTATAATTAAATATTTAAGAAATTTGGTTATTAGAATATTGTGTATTTGTACAGCGATCTTTTTGAGCCGCTGCAAACAACCGAAACAATGTCCACTCACGAAGGCGACTGAAGCCAAACCACAGAAAAAAAAAAACAAAAAACCAGCACAAACTATATAGAAACACTACCAAACCAGTGGCATACAGTCCATACTATAATTTTTCTTAGAGGTATTATTATGTCATGACAGTTTGTCCATGTTGCAGTAGATGTCACTTTTTTAAATTTAGCCATGCTTGGCCAATTAAGAATCAAACAAATTAATGAATAGTTTAAAATACAATCGAACCTTTCTAACTTACTATTTTGTTACAAAACAAATTTGTAATTAAATTTTTAGTATAATTTATTTATTTTACATTATTCCCTATATATAATGTACTCTGTGAGCCAAACTAAACTACTCATTACTACTCTGTGGCTGTAGCTTCCCATTTAGAGAAAGAGTTTTGGCGGGAACTCGACCGGCGGCGGCTTGCTGCTCCTGTATTATTGTTTAAATAATGGTTTGAAGTGGACTTTGATATGTAAAAGTAGTGCGATTTTGTGTATTAAGTGTCTGCGCATGTGAACTATTAATGGAAACTGTGAAACAAGTGCTCTGATGGTGATGGAATCTCAAGATAAGCTGTTTGTTTGCATAGGCGCCTTTAGATACCATCGCCAACTGTCAGCTGCCTGCTGGCTCAAGTTACCGTCAAAATCTCCCAAGGCTGCACAATGTGACGCATCAACATATTGTGAAGCAGTGAAATATGAAGGAAAATTATACATGAAGACAAGGCTGTATGGCATAGTTCCTTTGCCTGCTCTCTCGAGCGAATAATAAAAACAACAACAACAACCATTTAGAGAAATATTTTTGTATACGAGGCTAACAAATCAACGAAAATTTCGCCATTTTGGAGCCGAAAAAAATTAATTATAGCTAAACAAAACAAAACTACACTGCCATTTACATTCAGTGGCTTCCCACATGATAGATGAAGAGATTAAAAAATAGATTGAGTTAAACAATTAATATTTTCAAAAGTTATTGTGTTTACAAGCCACAGGGACATGATAAATCCACACCATAAGCCACTAAAACCCTTTTTTTTATTTAAAAATAGCAATTAATCGATTTAAAAAAATATTAATAAGTTCAACAATCATTTATCTTTCTAACAATGTGCTTTTTATATCATTTATATGTATAATATGATTGCTAGATACGATTTTATTCGATAAAATGTTGGAATCTTAATTTTTAGGCGATAGTAGAACACACCTTGCGCTTCCGCTTAAGGTATGCAATACACAAGGACAGTCTAGAAGAGCTGACAAAAAACTTCTATGCGCGTCATTCGGAATCTACATAACAATGTAACATTGACCCAGACCGGGACTGACCCCTCACCTTAACATGAATGACCTATTGGGTTCCGGACGTATGCTAGCACGGCCTTAAACATCACATAGAATCTCTACAACGTAATATAACCTATTGGTATACTGATAATTTTAAAAGGAAATCTATTGATATATCTTAAGATACGATTGCTTTGAAAACGCATATAGCGTTATTCTAGACTAATGGATCTCATTTACCCCTTGACCCTTGGTATACGTGTCTAAGGAACAATTATGTTATGTTTTCCTTTATTACTATTACACTATGGGTGATTTCTAGATATACGAATCAAATACGCGTAGGAAGATTTAATGCGACAATAAATATATATCGTAGTTAAGCATGCAAAACCACAAATAACACAAAGGAGAATGGGAGTTTTGGGCCTGAAGTTAACTAATTTGTTTATACTTTAAAAAATTAGCTATATTTTTCTAAAGTTAAATACAAAAAAAACTAGCTCATTTTACAATCTAAATTTCGAAAAACAATAAAATAATAAATAATTTAGAAAATCGATTGTATTGATGCAATCGATTTTATATTTATTCCGATCCAAAAAAAGTAAATGATAAAGATGATATATTGATATGATATATTAATTTGGAAATAAAGTATATTATTATTCGCATAAGGAAAAAAGAAATAAGCATTTATGGAAATAAATCGATTACCATAAAGAATACACTTGTGAAATTCTCTTTTCTGTACACTACCTACCACTAGTAATTTCTATTAATTTGTTTTGACAAGTCAAACTTCAAAACTATTCACTTAAAAGAAAAAAGAAAAAGACCCATTTTTCGATTTGATTTGAAACGAGTGCAATATAATCGATTCTCGATTAAATCCAGCATTTTAATATCTATTTTTAATTATTTATCTGTGTTAACTAGGCAGATAAAAAACATATCTACAAAATAATATGAAAAAATACAAAGTATCAACATGCCAGCAAATAACAGTAACAACAATAATTCAAGTAATCGATCTCAGATCGATATTTCTAATATTCATTTCAATAAGTTGTTGTTGTTTTAATTTTCGTTAATAGTTTCACTATTTTGTTTCCTAGATAACCACATCTTTTCTTTGGTGATTTTATACTGATCCGGTTTTTATATCTTTAAGTAATTATAGTGAAAAATAACCTGTTACAGTGTTATTACAGTGAAAAATCGCCTGTTACAGGGTAGGTAATACATAAAATCACTTTTATTTATTCTTTAATAACTCAGCTCCTAGATTGACAAATCTAGCCAGATTTTCAGGTATGAATTATTTATATATAAGCTTTCAAATGGTCCGACTTTCATCTTGTTAACATCTGGGCCCAAAAATGTATGGAGATGTCCCTTTCTCCTTTGACTTTGACTTAGAGATTTAAGGAAAATTACTTGAAAATATTATATAAACATAGAGTTTCATATTTGATAGCGTACTTTCAATTAGTAGTAAAAGGATTTTTTGGCACATTCTCTTTCGTGGTTTTGGATGCTAAACCACAATATAATGTGTATTTACCACGTGCTCTCAGAATCAAGAGATCTGTGCCCAGCAGTGGGCGTATATAATTTGTAGCTTTTTTTCTTACTTATTCTAAAAAAAAACTTTACAGTTCTTAAAATCATACTTACTAAAAATAATGTATACCTTTATTTGTTCTGAGAAAAACCTCTATCCTGCGAAAACCAGCAAGAAACCCAGGGGGATCAGTTTTCAAAGTAGTTACATAATTTATTACGAAAATAATTTTAACAGCTTAATAGTTAACACAAAACGACCCAACGTAATACCAATACCCTTATCCGCGTGCCCCATCAGCGCCGCATCGGCAGTCTGTAGACCGAAACTTCATTTTTATGATTCCGTACCCAAAGGGTAACCAACGGGACCCTATTACTAAGTCTCCGCTGTCCGTCTGTCTGTCAGCGCACTGTATCTTATGATAGGTAGACAGTTGAAATTTTTACAGAATGTGTAAGTATATAACAACAATAATAAAAATAAAAATAAACTAAAAATGAAAGGGGGCACCCCCCACTAGAAAAGTTTTTTACGATGGCACGGAACGCCTCTTGTGCGTGACTCGCACTTAGCCGGTTATTATCATTCTTCATTTAGCTCGTGATAGCCCGCCGCTGGACATATATCTCTTCTATTGTAAAGAATGGATTGGAAAAGGGAGTAAGAAAGAGTTTGTCGTAATCGCCACAATTGATAAGTAAATTGGCAATGGTAGAAGCAGATGTATTACTACTTTGACGCTGCTCCGCGTCACTTGCCTGGGTATTTTACTTATGCATAAAATACGAGATGATCTTTCGAAGTCATGAGTTGAAGTTACGATATTCATCAATCGGAGGCCATGGAATCTTTTTAGCCGTCCACATAAACAAACTCTAAAACAACCACAAGACGCCTGAGAGATTTCCTTACGCCATACCTTACGGACAGAGCGAATCTAAAACCGTTCTTACATAGACCAATCAAAACATTTATTAGCTTTGTCAAATAAAAGCTTTATCAACCCTATAAAATATAATCTATGGTCATAGTAAATCCACTGGGAAAAACCAGCTTCTTCCGCCAACCACAAACCACGCATCGCAGTAAATCTTAACTCTCAACAATACCGCAATCCGTTTCCTTATTCCATCCCATCACCAGTACAATAACAGTGTTATAATAAAAATGGGCAAGACGTTCGTCTGGATATTTATTGTTCTTTTAGTGCTTGAATAAGGTGCTATTTAACTAAATATGTCTACAACGAACTTTTGAAGTTAATACAGTGATTTTCCACATGTTTTGTGGTAAAGGAAAACAAACTGAATAAAACTACATGTCTAAAAGAAATGTATATTTTTCCCATTGTTAGGCACAGACATTTTTTTATATCTTAAAAGGTTGTGGAGCTCTTAATTCTTGCAGCTCTAGTGCGCTTTGCCGAACTTAAAAGTCTTTTGTCACATCCTATAATTCACAAACATGCGGATTTCCTCACAATCTATTCTTACACCGTGACAGAAATCCGTTATTTTGAACATTGACACTCCACAGCGGACTCAATTCTGCTGCCATTCCCAATAAGTAGTGGCGGATTTACCAGCAGGCTGAGTAGGCTGGAGCCTAGGGCGGCAGATTTCAGGGGCGGCAAAGTCGGGACAATTTTTTTTTCATTTTTCTCTTAAATAAATTTTCCTACAATTTGCGTAGTCGCTTTTGTATGTGGCGCGGAAGTTAGTGACATGACCGTTCGCTAAGTGTGTTTGGTCGAAATGCCTGCCCTATGTAGTATATTATCTATGGAAATGCTGATTTATTGACTGAACAAGAGAGGTGCGGCCGCCGCGGGAGCCGCAGCAGGGTCGTGCTGTTGAAGGCGTACGCTGCGTGTTGGCATTGAGTTTAAAACAGATATTTTTTTTTATTTTATTTATTACTTCAACGTTTACTTTTTTACTTCAACACCAAAAGAAAAGCTGCCTCGATCGAATTCTGGTGCAATTTCTAATACGTACTAATATTTCTCTGGCACAATTTTTTCTTTACAATTGGTTCTTGTCGTGGTATGATAATGCCGCAAACATGTCTGGTGTGTGTACAATGGCTAAAATTCAAAGCCGAGCACCTTTTGCTTTTTCGTTCCTTGCTTTGTGCTCTCTTAAAATTTAGTGGCAACTGCGGCTGCTGAATGTTGCACTGAAGCTTGTCGCTTCTTCAGATCTTCGTAGCTAAACGAAAAGTTTTTAAGTATTTCCAAGAAAAAGTGATCGAATTAAGCGTGTCGAAACAGTATACAAAAGACATGGAGAAAATACAACCGGAAAGGGAAAAATATATGATTGGATACCTGATAAAGAAATGAGAATGACTTCGAGTGATACTTTCAGTGCTAATACATTTGTCGTCGCCGTTGATAGACTTGTGTCTGAATTAGAAATACCATAGGAAGCCTATTGTTGTAGATCTTAGAATCTGTTGGTTCAAAAAAAAACTTTTCATTTCGGACCGAAATCAACAACATCATCAGGATTAACCCTTACAGAAAAATACTTTTTGTGTGAAGAAATGTATCACAATGATTTATAGAGACTGACTTACTGAAAGAATTTCGGTGAAACCAGATTCTGGATTACTAAAAATTTTATCTTCGTTCTTGCGAAACCAGAATTTTTAAAATGTTTATCAAAACTTGGATATAACAGTACACCTGTACAAATTCTACAACAAAAGATCTACCTAAAGTCAACATCTTGGCACGCCGAGATCACTCCCCGAAGTTGTTTGCAACATCAAAGGACTGTTGAACTTCTTCGGAGAGATCTCATGGCTCGAATAATTACATTATTTCTGCCCACACGCAAAATACGCGCTTAGACGTGGAGTTGCGGAAAACAGCCCGTCCTGAACTAAACTACCTAAAGTCAAGAAAAGCTAAACGGCTTAGCTATTTTTATTTGTGCATAGAGTCAGAACTCAAAATTAATGAACAAGATTTCATCCGACAATTGATAATTATTTTGCGAACAGAAAATTACGCAAAAAGGTATTGTAAAACTTTCATAATTTAATTTCATCGTCATTATCAGTCGGATTGTTACTAGGTAACTGAATATATTATTTTTAAGCTGTAAGTAAGCGCACTAAAAATTATTTAGTAACGTTTAACTTATTACTATTATTACTTCTAGTGCCTACATGATTGAGTTTTTATTAGCTCTGAAATATAGCCAAAAGCTATTTCTTGTGCAATCTTAACTAAATCGTTGAGTTGTAAAGATAATCTGGGAACTGACACATTGATTTACTAGCTCACAATAATTAGTTGTATAGCACCAGCAACTCAAAAGTCAGGAATTTACATTTAGACCAAAACTAGGGACTTTTTAGATGCTAATTAGGTGCCAAGTTTAAAAATTAGGTGCTCTAAAATGTTCACCGCAACGAACGCGTTGCTGGCAAAACGTATCGCTAACAACGCAAAGAAGTTATTAGATATACGATAGATATTAATAGCTAAGAATTAAGTGCTAATTAGGTGCTGCACGTATAGGCAATGACAAGGCGCCCCTAATAAAAATAAAGTCGTTATTCAGAACAAAGCAAATGCAAAATTCAGGTTTTCTGAAAATCAGAATAGAATCAAAACTACTTTTAGAAAAATCCCAAATTATGGGCTTTTTATGTGCTAATTAGGTACCAAGTTTAAAAATTAGTTGCTCTAAAATTTTCACTGCAACGAACTGTCGAAATTTGCGTCGCAGGAATATTGACATAGTTACTTCTGCAACAGCTTCGGCGCTGCGAAATTTTAGACCACTTCATTTTTAAACTTGGCACCTAATTAGCACCTAAAAGCCCTTAATTTTGGGTTTTTCTACATGCAAAGTCAGTAATTTTTTTTCTGGCGAGACACAGCTACAATAATTGTATTAATTACGAGAAAAGGGTGGCGTATTTGGAACGATAATGCACAAATCATGAAGTTACAATTTCATTGACAAAAAATTGTAATTAATATGATTGTGAAGTAGGGCATCGAATTGTAGAAGATCGGTAGGGGCGGCAAAATTATAATAGCCTACTGGCGACAAATGTGTAAATCCGCCACTGCCAATAAGGCCTGTGTCCAGCTGTAGACATGTACGGTAAATAAAGAATATTAAATGTACGTTACATTTACTATTATTTTTTACGTACATGTAAATTCACAATTCCCATCGTGTCGGTTTTCTGTCCCACCGGACTAAGAGAGTGAAAGAATAAAGAGTGCACCTGTGCTTGCGTATACACTCGGGCACTATAATCCGGCCTGCGTTGAGATTGGCAGCCATAACCGAAATTCTGTCCGGAAGATATTACATGTATAATGGGATCCATGGGTTAAAGGAATGTTACTAATTCAAGTTGTTTAAGAAAGCTAAAAGAATGCTTATTTCGTTCTCATCCCTTAAATAATTATAAGCATTATTTGGCGTAGTTATATTATATTAATATACGTATTAATACTTAGCAGCCAGAAAAGCAATTTTTGACGTATTTAGCGTCGACGGTTTGAGGTATTTAGCGCCAGTTACACACAGGAAATAATTATACTACCAGCTGTCAGAAATCTCAAGATCTTCTGGCTCGGTTGCATAGTACCTAAGCGTTTGTCTACGCTGCTGCGGGTCGCGGGTTTGAATCCCGCATGAAACAAGTAGTTGTCTGATGGAGGTCTCTTATGCCAGTAGGCACGATTTATATCATGTAATGTACTTATGTAATATAGAATACATAATGCATAATAAAATTTCACTAACGTAAAAACCTATATTTCGCACGAAAACTGCAAAAGTACATGTTATTTATGTATGAATAACGCATGGCATATTGGACAACCAGCTTTCACTAATTCATGAGGTGTAGGTTCAAAGCCTAAAACTGAAGATTATGTAGTAGTTAAAGCATTCCACTCGACTCAACTCCAGTGCTTTCGGCGATCTTCAAATGTCCACATGTTTTTCTAGGATATGTCTCACGATTATTTTCTTTCTCACATTGCCATAATCACCTATATGGTAAATCAGCACTAAAACTTGTTTTATTAATCAAATAATTTATGTACATTTATTAGCCGACTTCAAAAAAACAGAAAGTTCTAAATTCGACTATGTTCGTGGTATGTACCTATGTTACGCGATATCTTCAATAATTATAAACCGATATCAATTATTATTTTTTGTTAAATAGTTTATACTTTAGAAGTGGTCTCATATAAATTTGTTGTAGACATTCCACCTCTCAGGGTGGAAATATAGGTTATGGAATTTTTAACGTAACTATTTAGATGACATTCTATTTCTAGTTCAAAAAATTAGTATTTGAATAAAAGATACAAGCTGATTACAAACAATTAAAATTAATAAAATAATGTCCACATAACAGCCACGTCGGGGCTTTAAATTTTTAAAATACGTTTTAGCACCGGGTACAGAAGGCTTTAAGTTAACACTTTCGCTGTCCTGTTTTCAGACACAATAGTAAGACAATAACAATGACCTATATGTAGTGCATGGGACAGCGATAGGGTTAAATTAATTATTTTTTCTTTGAAGTCGGTTTTTACTTTTTATGAAAAGCTTAATTTTCACAGAACGACCTGTTTTTCTACCAACTTCAAAAAGGAGGAGATACTCAATTCGAATGTATATGTTTTTATGTGTGTTACCTCATAACTTTGTTCTACGTGAACCGATTTTGATTATTCTATTTTTATTTTAAATCTGGTGCTTCTCAAGTGGTGCCATATAAATTTGATACAGGTCTGACCAATAGCTTTTGAGTTATCCTTAATAATATATATTGAAGTCGGTTGTACAAAATTTTTAATTTTTAATTATTATTCATCAAAGTTAGTATACTTATACGTGGTAGAGCCATACTGCAGTTATATTAGGAATATAGTTGTAGCACGAATGGGTCGACTCGACCAGGGAAGGACCACGCTCTCACAGAATACCAGCGTAAAATAGCAGCTTAACACTGCTGTGTTTCTTATGGTGAGTGTAGAGAACCGGAGACCCTTTTTACTGGAAAAGAGGCATTCCATCTTAGTCCTCACGAGTGACAACGCATCTGCATTTTGATTCGCACACGAGGATAGATGTAGATGTCTATGGGCCACAGCAACCACTTACCATCAGGTGGACTGTGTGCTCGTTTGTCACTCGATACTATAAAAAAATACGATAAGATGACAATATCCACCGAAGAACTATATTGATTACCTATGTTATATCAACTATATTGGTGTACGTCACTAATATAACTTTCCGTATTAACAAACTGAAGTGGCAATGTGCTGTTTACATTTGTTGCAAAACTGACAACCGTTGGAATAGTAGGTTGCGTCTTATCTAGAAATATTATTCGTATCTTGTTGCGGAAGCTGCACTTATTCAAACATAATGTGGGACGCTTTCTGGATACCTATATGTAGCGACGATCTGCACAAGGCGACGGGAAGCAACAGAATGCGTAAAGCCAAAGTATCTTCAACAGTGAACTGTCGTAGATTAATAACGATGTTGATGATAGAAGCAAAACTGACTTTCCTTAATAGCTAGTAGTTCATGAATATCAAATAAATAACTGTTAACATTCAAACATATCCATTAGTGTACAATATTTGACCTGATATTTACGATTCAATACAATAACTTAATAACTTGCTTTATTTCGCGACCGGGAAAACATTCGCTTCAATTTAAAAGTCATCTCACGAAGCACTTGCCCTTTAAAATATTCCCACCAAAAACGGAATAGCTTATGAATAATATACTTAGTGCAGGAGAATCTGAATTTGTAAACATTAGAGGGACGATGGTAAATAATGACCATTAAAATTCAATAAGCGCATTCGAGCAATAAATCTTCATAGAAGGCTATCTGAGCAGGAACAATCTGATCCAGAATACGCGACCACGGGCTATTGTGCGGCCAGTCGCAGCCCGGAGTATATTCAAATATATCGCCGTAGTAGGATCGCAATTTGTGCAGAGCGTAGTATTTTGACACCTTATACATACGCATTATATTATTAAGTCTTCGATCAACGAAATTTACATAATTCTTTTGCTTCCTTAGCTAAAGGAGTGACTGACCGACGCTGAACTCAAATGAATAAAATGGATATTTTGCATGTACTTCTATCGTACAATTGGCAAAGCTCTTTTTCTGCCTGGGAGTCTATGTAGGAACCTTAACTATCTTTTTTATCTATATAAATAAAATGATAGAGGTTTGCAGTTGTGCGCGACGAAAAACTATTAGATAGATTTCAATTAAATTTTCTATGTTTTATTTCTTAGATACTTGGCCCTTGTCTAAAAAAATTATTGCGATATCTTTATTTAATATAAAGTTATAAAAGTTTCTGAGTTTGTGAAAAGTGCGTATATAAATCGTTGTTTCTTAATGATTTTTATAAGCACTACGTGTTCAGTGATGTGTGTTTGCTTTGTTAATATATCAAACAACGCGGGAGAAGTCGTAGGTATCAGCTAGTTCACAATAAAGGAGACAAACGACTACACAATCGACATGATGGTAAGTGAATGCTGTTGCCCATAGACACCTACATCTATTCGCGATTGAAAATCAACATACAGATGCGTTGCCAACCCTGAGGACTAAAATGTGACTGTAATAGAATGACTCGTCTGTTCTTTTTCTTTTTTTTTGTCTCCAGTAATAAGGGTCTCCGTTTCTTTACACTCATCATATGAAATACAACAGCATTATTCTCTCATTTTACGCTGGTATTCTATGAGAGCGTGGTCCTCTCCCGGTTGAACTGGCACATTCGTGCTAAAACTGTAATGTAGCTGCAGCACCAACATGGTATGGATTAAGATGAAATAGACCATATATATATACATCCTTCTTTATCTGAAGTGACTTGCAAATGTCCTTAAGCTAATATAGCCAGTAACCATCAGGTGGATTGATGGTTCTTTCATCGTTCATTTGTAGTGTTATGCTACTTACATATCATTTTACACTATTTTTCCATTCTGTTTTTGATTTTCTGCATTCATATTTTGCATCACTTTTCACGCTATCAGTTATGCTACTTACATATCATTTTACACTATTTTTCCATTCTGTTTTGATTTTCTGCATTTATATTTTGCATCACCTTTATTTCCATAGGATCCTGTAACGTTTTTACACAATAACAAATCATTTTCACTTCGTATTTTCACGCTATCAGCACCGTTTAAATCGCTGTCAATGGAGTCTTACCTTTTTCTATCTTTTATTGAGTTCTCCGTAACTCTGCAATTTCAGGTTTCGTGCGCGCTGCCGCGCTATAGTTTTTCCTGTATGAATAATATCTCATTTCTTACTTAAATGTAACTGTTTTTCAATTATATACCTAAAACCAAAAATTTATATTTTTGACAACCATTATTTATATGGTTGTTATGGTAACTTTTATTCAAATTCGTCACTGGTCTGATGTTCTTATTTCGATATTTCCACATAAATACTCTTTTGCTCTAGGTCATTTACAATAAATTTCCTTTTAATTTAAATAATTTCTCGTTCTCTCTAAAAAGGTATAAAAGCCGAACAATCGGAGAATACAGGGAGTCTCGCTTCAGTTTTCAAACAAGAAGCATCTACTAAAGGCCTTATCCTGGGGCCGCATTGCCCCGGGATCCTGCAAGCCTCCATCTACATTTGAAGTCGTCGGTGTAATCTACTTCAAGCGCGGGGCCACACTACTCCGGGCGCTACGACTGCTTGCTCCAGGCGCTGGGTGCACCTACTACCCGCGCTACCTTTGGGCGCTACGACTGCTTGCTCCAGGTGCTGAGTGCACCTACTGCCGCGCTACCTTTGGGCGCTGCGACTGCTTGCTCCAAGCGCTGAGCGCACCTACTTCAGGCGCTACGTGCGCCGGCTCCGGACGCTGCGTGTGCCCAGACCAGGCGCTGCGTGCCATCACCGCAAAGAAACTACAAGCTCAGCGTGTGCCTACTTCTACTCCAAGCGCAGCGTGCGTCACTTCGACCTTTAGGCTCCACTACAATACAATATTCTCCTATCTTTATTTTTTTATCTAATTGTAATTACACGTCATCCATCATCATCATCATATTTCATTTTTTTTATAAAATTGTAAATACCTTTTTAAAAATTTAAATATATTATTTTCTTGTACTACTTTTGTTGTTTTGTTGTTCTTAGGTTCTTTTTTTTTTTAATTGTCGCTTCACGACACATTTTCTACGTGGTAGAGCCATGCTGCAGCTATATTAATAGTATAGTTGTAGCACGAATGGGCGGCTCGACCAGGGAAGGATCGCGCTCTCACAGAATACCAGCGTAAATAACAGCTTAACGCTGCTGTATTTCGTATGGTGAGTGTAGAAAACCGGAGACCCTTTTTACTTGAAACGAGGCATTCCATCTTAGTCCTCACGGGTGACAAAGCATCTGAATTTTGATTCTTTATTGAGGATAAATGTTGATGTTTTTGGGTCACAGCAACCACTTACCATCAGGTGGACTGTCACCCTATCCTATAAAAAAAACTTATTAAGGTGCCGTGATAGCTTTTATTTTTTATCCGTGGTGACTCAGAAGATAAGCGCGTAAATTTTAAAGTACGTGAAGAAACCGAGTTCGATACCCATCAAAGCATATGAATAGAACAGAATAGAATATTTTTATTCAATAGACATTACAATCAATTCTTATTGAAAGACATTTTTTATCTCTAACCTGGGAAAAATTAGCAAGAAATCTAGTGGGACTTGTTTTTTAACATCATCATCGTCATTATTGCCCTTCACAAGTCCACTGCTGAACATAGGCCCACCCCAAGGAATGCCACGAAATACGCTCCAGAGACTTTCTGCATGTCTTACCAGGTCGTCACTCTATCTAGTGGGTGATGCCCTACACATCGTCTACCGGTACGAGGCTGCCATTTGAGAACCTTTTTCCCTATCGGTTGTCAGTTCTTCGTGCTATATGGCCAGCCCATTGCCACTTCAGCTTACTAATCCGTTGGGCTATGTGACTCAATCCGAACGCTGACTAGACGAGTTGAATCCGTCGATGGACCTCTCGGTTGAAGTTGGACTTACCTACTATGGAGACCTAGAATCTGTCCCATGTAAACATACTCGTTTTTAATGTACGCATGCAAACGCATATAAATTTATTTATTTATTAAACTAGCTGTTTAGGCGTCTTTTAATCTCGTAGAAGTTTTGATGGCCGAAAGTAGTGTTTAAATATTAAAGAGATGTAAACAAAACACCTGGTAACTTTACCTTTCCCTTTAAATATTCTTGGAAACCGTAGCACTTTTTGGTTCTCCCTTTCACACACCCAACAGTTCTAATGAGTTGCTATTGAATTTATTAAGATACAAACTTTCAATTCATACAAAAATATTGGTTGGCTTACTGGTACGAGGCTGCCTCTGAAGAACCTTTTTTCCCTACCATTGGCCCCATATAATACCCAAACGTTGCAATAAACTTGAATTTGGCTTAAATTATATAAATATATATAACTAAATAAACAGGAACGCTGTTAGATGAGCCACATAGTCTTAAACAATTCACCAAACTTCTTCATCGGCACCATTTAAATAGTTAATCGCAATTTTTATTTGTGGATTTACCACGTGCTTGGTAAAGAAGGAAACACCTTTAACAGTGGTAGAGCCACGCGGTAGCTTTTGCTGTCGCACGGATGGGCCGGCTCGAACCGGGGTGGTACCACGACCTCACAGAATACCAGCGTGAAGTAGAGGTTTACCTCTGCGTTTCGCTTGGTGAGTGCAGGTGGCCGGAGGCCCTTTTTACTGGAAATGAGGCATTCCATCTTAGTCCTCACGGGTGACAACGCATCTACATTTTGATTTGTAATAGAGGATAGATGTAGATGTCTATGGGCCGCAGCAACCACTTACTATCAGGTGGACTGTGTGCTCGTTTGTCACCTTTATCCTATAAATATAAATAAAAAAATTTAATGAAACCTTGGTGTAATGAAAAAGCGCGGTGAATGTTATCTATTCTGTAACTCTATCTAAAATGTGAAGCAAACTATGATTATTTATGAGACGTCAGTAGGTACCTATAACGTTACAAGTAAACGTGTCAAGTTCATGACGTCATATTTTTCTAAGTATAACGCAAAGTTGTTTTACATCAACTAGTAATAGATTTAATGTATCTAGGAGATTATTTTTTAATTTAATAAAAAATTATATATATTCTTCTAACAGTTTTTAAAAACTTCATTAGTAAAATTTTTGTTAGCCCCAAAGTTTAAAGAAGACATTATAAGAGGAGGTAAAACAGATTTAATATAAAGTAAAGTAACCCAAAATAGCATAAGTACAAAATGTAAGCTAAGTAACGAAATAACTTACACTGTATTTTTTCTATTTTTCTGTCATTCTATGTATGTACATAAACTATTATCTGTATAAATAAATAGAAATTCAATGTAATTTATATGTTCTAAGCGTCTACAAGTATAGACAAAAAGGAACTAGCACAACAGCGCTATCTCCGGTGTATCGAACGGTTGGTCTTAGGAAGAAGTGTAAAGGTATAGGTCAAACGGCCAGTGCGCCTCGCGAAATGTCACCGTCCCGGACACTCGACTCCGTTATCCGCGAAACGGTAAGGATCTATAAAGGAATTTGTGACACAGACAATAATTAAAAATAAAAAATTTTATACAACCGACTTCAATAACTCAAAAACTATTGGTCAGACCTTGATCAACTCACTTCCACTGACATTACTTGATTCCACGATCCACACGAGAAGCACCAGCTTTCAAATAAAAAACAATCATCCAAATCGGTTCACCCAGAAAAAAGTTACGAGGTAACACACATAAAAAAACATACCGTCGCATTGAGTACCTCCTCCTTTCTGAAGTCGGTAGAAAAGAAATATTAGTTTAAGATTTTAACCCGTCAACCAACAAAATTTCATCATAGTATATGTTATTACAATACGATTTGTATGATGGAATAACTGCCTGGTTAATTTAGAACTCGTAAACACTACTGTTGATCAGATAAATTTGTTGGTCAAGTCATCTTGTGATGGTCATTCTGTACTTCGGTAAGTATACAAAGCCGATGATCCAGCAACTGATCGCTCCAGTCCACCCATCGGATTATGAGAGTGAAGGAATAAAGAGCGCACTTGTGCATGAACTAGTGTACTATAATATTGGTTGAATGCAGCGAATGTATTTTTAGTATCTCATTACCTGTATTCACAAATAAATTTGAATCTGAATAAAACTGTGCCTTGCGCAGATGGCTAGTCTCCGTCGAGACTGGCCGTCGTGACCGAAACTCAGTCAGGGGGAGGACATTATTGTAATAATTCATAATATGTCAAAGAATTAGTATAAATAAATATTATAAGATCACTATATTTCCATTTGTTTCCTTATTCTGGTAATGTTAATATTCCTTTATATCCACTGTTCAATTTATACCTTAAACACTTAAGACCTAAGCGGAACTATCAATAAGCTTAAATATTTAGTAAAAAAAAAACAAAGTTTGAAACCTTTGCCACCTGGCAGCTTTGGACTTAATATATAGGCGTGCTAAGAGGCTCATTGGTGATCCGAATCTGGTTAACCAGCCTCAAACACAAACGCAAAGTAGTCAGCCTTTCGGTTTTGTACAGGATGCATTTCGGAGAGAGTGCGCAGGAATTGCATAGCTTAATTCCTCTCTCTTCATTCCGCCATCGGATAACCAGACGTTCGGCCAGTCTCCATCCTTTCGCTGTTGACTTACCACGCATTAGTACCAAACGGTTTGCTACATCGTTCACCATGCGCACAGGAATAAGTTGTCACCAATCTGTCTTTCTATGTCTCTTAGGTAGCATTGTAATGTTACCAAAACGTGAAAACTTTGGCGAAACATTAGGGAAGCAGCAAATCCGTACAATGCTAGCTCTATATGAACATTTTTATACGTGGTAGAGTCATGCTGCAGCTATACTATTTGTATAGTTGCAGCACGAATGGGCCGCCTCGACCGGGAAACGACCACGCTCTCACAGAATACCAACATAAAATAGCAGCTTTATGCTGCTGTGTTTTGTATGGTGAGTGTAGAGAACTGGAAACCCTTTTTACTGGAAGCGAGGTATTCCATCTTAGTCCTCACATGTGACAACGCATCTGCATTTTCATTCATAGTCGAGGATAGATGTAGATGTCTATGGGCCACAGCAACCTCTTACCATCAGGTAGACTGTTTGCTCGTTTGTTACCCTTATCTTATAAAAAAACCAACAATTAACAAGAATTTTGGAAGTAAAAGGCCATTTTTTTGTTTAAAAATCAGTGCTAATTAAATGCCAGATAAAATTAGGTTGGCGCTCCATTCAATTCGTTACATTCTAAGATTGCGGTACCCCTCCGCTTGGCAAAAAATTAACGATCATGTACCTACGTCTTAAACATAGATTACCCCCTAATAATCTGTGGTCTTAAATCATTAATCTCACTAGATTTACATACGTTTCTAATAATAACCTCGTCCTCTGCAATTATACCAAGCAAAAATAATTAAATAAAACTAATTTTACGGATTCCATCGCGTTTCATTTACATATATATATTATTTAAAACCGAATTCAAAAAAAAGAGGTGGTACTCAATTCGACTTTAACTTTTATGTGTGTTATCTCAGAACTTTTTTCTAGGTGAACTAACTTTGATGATTCTTTTTTTATTTCAGAGCTGGTGCTTCTCATGTGGTCCCATTTTAATGTTATCAAGATCTGATCAATAATTTTGAGTTATCCTTAACGAAGCCTATTTAATTGACTTGAAATACATTGATGATTATATTGAAGTCGGTTGTACAAAATGTTTAATTTCGCCACTTGTTTTTAATAACCGTGTAACGTTTTACAAAATCTTTACAGAAAGTAAATAAAAAAATCAAAAAGCAAACAGCATTCATAATAAAAAATAAACAAAGACAATATTTTTAGCTAGAACTTAACCTTAGAGAATAAAACCGCACACTTAACGAAATCTCGTCTCGAATTATTCAGAGGAGCGGTGTTGCGGTCCCGAGTCGTGAAGCGAGGCATCTTCGGAAAGGTCGGCGGCTGACCGATAACGACGTCGGCCTTCTGCGGCCCTAATCTGCCCGGCCGTTGCACCATGGGGTTACTATGGGATCGTGATGTATCAGCGCCACAATATACATTGATTATATGCATTTAACAGACTGTTTAGTTACTGAAATCTAAAGATAAGTTTGAGGAATTCAATTGAAAGCCAATATACACTATATTAAGTCTATAGTGTAATGGTGCTGCAAGAATATACACTACCCCTTATCGTCCCGTGGGTGTCGTAAGAGGCGACTAAGGAGAAGGTGATGGATGGGCATCAACGTTTTCCTAATAATAACTAGAAAATATAATGTGTTTGACAACCCGCCTGCCAGATATCAGCGTGGCAATTGTTTCAAATATCCCCCTTATGAGACCATCTAATGGAAATCCGATATAAGCTGTAATGGTTGAAAAAATTAAAAAATAAACTTAGTAACATTAAAGCTTAAGTGTTTTTGTTTTGTGTGAGTTTAATTCTATATTTAAAAAATATTTATTTTTTAAATATAGAATTGTCTGTAATACTTGTTAGGTTATTATGAATACATATATTTAGTGAATAACTAAGTGAACCACTACAGATTAATGACGATAAAAAAACTTACAACATATTATTTCGTCAATATTAATACTTATTCGTAGAGACATGACACTGTACATGCATGCTCTATAAAGCATTTTGCACTAATATTTTAATATTCATAAGACTAATATCATTATGACGGCATTATATCGGAATTGCGGCGCGTGTGGGACATGTCCCAAGTCCTGCAGGACAATCACACGTGGGCGAGAGTTATCCGTCCTGACGATTATGTACGCCCGCTAAAATAAACTTAGACGTTAAAATGCTCTACTTGCCGCTTTAAATTTGTCGATTGCTCCAACTTAATAAAACACACCTCACACATTCCTGATCCACCTGCATCTATCGACTCCCTGTATCTCTCAAGATACTGAGCCACCTGCATCCATCGAATACCTGCATCTCTTACCACGTGGCCCACCGGTAGGACGCTGCCAATCGAGAACCTTCCTTCACCATCAAGTGTTGTTTTTCACTTATTTTACTTATTTTTAATTCCCGACTTCCGTCGGTAATGAAAAATGAGTAAAAATAAGTTAGGCGCATAGTACACGAGTACTCCGGCTCCCAACCCAGCCGACACTTATTAAATTGTCATTTGCAATTTTAAGTACTGATTTACCACGTGGTGCACGCCTTGAAGACCGCCAATGGGGTGCGCAATGGACACTTCCTTGCCCCAATACCCACTCAAAAATGAAAGAAGACCTGTGCCCAGGAGTAGGACGTATATAGAATATAACTTTTTAACTTTAAATTGGAAAATTTGTTTTATTCAAGTCCTGGACTAATTTTACTTGTCACTACAACATCACGTTGTTAATTCTTCATTCAATTCCTATCATGAAACTCACCCTTAAAAATACTAAACATAACTGGCTTCGCTTTTTAAGTAGAGCAACTTATCGCACGCTCATACATTTTAACCTCTTGCCATAGTCCGCGCCATAATTGATACAGGCCGAAGCTAAAAACCAATAGCAAACTCTCGCATGATTTACGACAGGCTAATGCGCATGTGCGGTGACTTTATTAACATTTATTATGATAATGACCGCCTTGAATAATGTTACAATGTGAGCGAGAACCGCTGCAGGTACACTTTGCCCTTAAGTCTAGCAAATTTTGTTAAAAAAAAACAATCCATTTCAGTACCTCTTCATCATCAAAATCTTAAAAACGCCCTGCTGTACATGGACTTCCCTCGTTGTTGAAATAATTTGCAATAATCACACCGTTTGTCAGACGGTTTGTCGATTACAGTACCAAGCGCTTCTCACCATTGACGATGCTCCCAGTCAACAGTCTGGATATTGCACGCCGCACAATGCGCGAGCATTTGGGTGAACTCTACTCTCTACATGCCGCTATGTGACGATTTTGCAATTTAATTCGTTATTCACAGTACGCGAGCAACCCGGCTTTGCTCCCCGCCGGCACCAATAAAATTGTTAATTGCAATTTTAAGTGCTCATTTACCACGTGCTCGGCGGTGAAGGAAAACATCGTGTGGAAACCTGCATGTCTGAGAAATAAGAAAAAAAACAAATATTTCGAAGACATGTGAAGTTCGCCAACAAGCATTGTGGCGGCGCGGCTGACATTTCCTTGCCCTAAAACCCTCTCATAAATGAGAGGAGACCTGTGCCCAGCAGTGGGACGTAAATAGGCTGCAACATTACTTTACTTATACGCAACGAAAATCTAACTATAAATCTTTCTGATTAAGTTTCCATTTATCCTCAGGATGCAGCTTTGATTGATAGCTTGTTGTTATGAGACTCATAGACGTTTATAATTTAAAATTTAAAATTTTATACAGCCTATTTCAATATAAGTTATTAAGAATAACTCAAAACTATTGGTCTGACCTTGATAATGCTTTCAAACAAAAAAAAGAATCATCGAAATCGGTTTACCCAGTAAAAAGTTATGAGGTAACACACATAAAAAAAATACAGTCGTATTGAGTACCGTCTCCTTTTTAGACGTCTGCAGAAAAGATAGTTTTTTTTTTTCATCAAACATCAAAACATCACAACAAACGCTCATGAGGTGGGCACTTGTTTGTTTTCCAATTCTTTTATTTTATGTCTCGCGGATTTTTATAGCGTCATTTGGCGAAAACCATGTAATCTTTCTTGCGCTTTACGTACTCGACTGTTTCCACACCTACGAGACGAAATATAATGGAATCCATAATTAGTTTCATGTTATCTGATGTTATCGTCGTCATTATATCACATCGGTTGGTATATTTGATTAAAATAATCGTATTTTATCACGTTTAATTTAACTCATTATAACTTCCGACGTTTTGGGTGTTATGCAACACCCAGGGTCACGGTCACAGGAAGTTCGCGGCCTGTGATCAAATCCTAGACAGCTACCACCACCATTACGTCAGATTTGATAGACTGCAAATTCAAGCGAAAGAACATCTACTCCTCCGAAGAATAATACCTGAGGCTGTTAAAATTAAAAAAAATCCCAATTTCAGCATAGAAGGTGAATCCCCAACTTGAGTCAATAAAATGAAATTGAATCCCAAGACTTCAAGATATATTAAGCTCATTCTGCGTAGATCGGACCAAAATTATAACCAGAAGCTAATCAGGAACTCCGGGTTAACTATGACATCGCTACGTCAAACACCTCCCCCCCCCCTCACCCCCGTCTGTGACTTTTTTTAAAGGATAAGGGTGACAAACGAGCACACAGTTCACCTGATGGTAAGTGGTTGCTGTGGCCATAGATATCTGCATCTATCTTCGATTACGAATCAAAATGCAGATGCGTTGTCACCCGTGAGGACTAAGATTGAACGTCTCGTTTCCAGTAAAAAGGGTCTCTGGTTCTCTACACTCACCATACGAAACACAGCAGCGTTTAGCTGCTATTTTACGCTAGTATTCTGTGAGAGCGTGGTCCTTCCCCGGTCGAGCCGACCTATTAGTGCTACAACTATACTATTAATATAGCTGCAGCATGTCTCCACCACGTAAAATGGATAATGGGTGCTACAAAGCACTCGAGCCGCTGAGAGTTACACATAAGCTAAATTAAATGCTAAAATATCCTTAAAAGCAGCTTTAGTCCTTAAATAATGAATCGCTTAACTTACCAAGGCCCCGAAGATACAGTGATTGGCAGTTATATTCTAGTACGCATTAAAAACTCATTCAGCGAGATCCAGAGCGAGCATTCCTGTACTCGATTTTGTTTTACGACGCCACGTAGAGTACACAGGATACTTTCCACCTAATGTACTTGAGATAGGTGTAAGGAAATTTTATGAATAAGTCGCCCTGCAATAACTTTTAAGTCTTACTTTTCAGTGTAATTAAAACCTAAACCATTTGTATTAAACCCGAAAATTGAACTTTACCTCATCATCATCATCATTACAGCCCTTCACAAGTCCACTGCTGAACATAGGCCTCCCCCAAAGAATGCCACAAAGCACGGTCCTGAGCCACCTGCATCCATCGACTTCCTGCATGTCTTACCAGGTCGTCACTCCATCTTGTGGGGGGACGCCCTACACTTCGCCTACCGGTACGAGGCTGCCACTCGAGAACCTTTCTTCCCCACCGGTTGTCAGTTCTTCGAGCTATATGGCCGGCCCACTGCCACTTCAGCTTACTAATCCGTTGGGCTATGTCGGTTACTCTGGTTCTACTGCGGATATCCTCATTCCTAAGTTTATCACGCAGAGAAACTCCGAGCATAGCCCTCTCCATAGCTCGCTGAGCGACCTATTGAGCTTCCTCATACGGCCAGCAGTGAAGGACCACGTCTCAGTTCCGTAAGTCATCACTGGCAACACGCACTAGTTGTACAATTTTGTTTTAAGGTTTTGAGGTATTTCTGACGAGAAGATGTGCCGTAGCTTCCCGAACGCTGCCCAGCCGAGTTGAATCCGTCGATTGACCTCTCGGTCGAAGTTGGACTTACCTAGTCGGACTATTTGTCCCAGGTAAACATACTCGTCAACAACTTCGAGCTTAGTGCTCCCAACAACTACCGGCATAGGTGTGACATGGACATTAAACGTGATCTTTGTTTTGTCCATGTTCATTCTAAGACCTATTCGTTGGGAGACACTATTGAGGTCATTGAGCATGGTGCTTAGGTCCTCCAGCGATTCTGCCATGAGGACTATATCGTCGGCAAATCGAAGGTGAGTGATGTACTCGCCATTGATGTTAATTCCGTATCCTTTCCAGTCCAGAAGCTTGAAAACATCTTCCAATGCAGCGGTGAAGAGTTTCGGGGATATAACGTCACCCTGTCTTACACCTCTCTGCAATTGGATAGGTTTCGTACTCTGGTTCTGTACTCGGATAGCCATCGTAGCTCTACTGTACAAACACTTCAGCACTTTGATATACCGACAGTCAACTTGGCACCGCTGAAGGGACTGCAGCACCGCCCAAATTTCGACGGAATCAAAGGCTTTCTCATAGTCCACATACGCCAGACATAGTGGCAAATTGTACTCTTCGGACTTCTGTACAATTTGCCGTAGGGTATGTATGTGGTCTATGGTGCTAAAGCCCTTTCGGAAACCGGCTTGTTCGGGAGGCTGGAAGTCGTCAAGTCTGCGCGCGAGACGATTCGTAATGACTCTCGAAAACAGCACGTAGACACGGCTCAGAAGGGAAATCGGTCTGTAGTTCTTCAAGAGAGCGTTGTCACCTTTCTTGAAGAACAAGACCACCGCACTTCCGCTCCACGCCTCCGGTGTAATGCCACCATGGAGGACGGAATTAAAGAGCTTCTGAAGGACTTCAAGTACCGGTCTTCCACCCGCTTTCAGAAGCTCCGCTGTAATTCCATCCTTGCCTGGGGCCTTGCCGTTTTTAAGGTGTTGGAGAGCCATTCTAATCTCGCTCAGACTGACGTCCGGGATATCTTCGGAATAGTGTCGGATAAGACTCGCTCTTGGATCGTTACTCACACTTGCGTGTGGCTCCAACGATGACGTGTACAGCTGCCCATAGAACCTCTCAATCTCACTCAAAATCTCAGGTGCCCCGGAAACGATGCTGCCACATTCGGTCTTCAGCTTTGACAGTTGGCTCTTTCTGGCAGACAGATCTCTGACAAAGACTTTGGAGCCTTGGTTCCGCTTGATCGCTTCTTCAATACGAGCTGTATTGAAGTTGCGTAAGTCTCGCCGCATGAATTTAGAGATCTGTCTGTTCAGTTGCCTGTATGCTGTCAAATCTGTTGAAGAATGTAGCCTCATCTCCCGTCTAACAGCCATGAGATTAAGAGTGTGATCGGAGAGTTTTTTTGTTCTTCTGCGGCGGGTCTTGCAAAACTTAGCTCCGACCGCATGGACAGTTTCCACGAGCTTGTCATTCATATCGTCCACTTCATTGCAGTCTTCTAGGCACTGAAAACGGTTTCGTAACTCGAGCTGAAAGGTTTCGGGACTTTGGATTAGAGCACGATGGGGACGGAGCGTTGACTTCATCAGACGAGACCTCTCCAACTTAACATTTAGGTTCAGTGTGCCTCTAACCATTCGGTGATCGCTGCCGGTTTTCACCCTCGCGATCACTGAGACATCACTGAACAGTTGTCGTTTGGTCGTCATAATGAAGTCAATCTCATTTTTTGTCGAACCGTCGGGGCTCGACCAGGTCCACTTCCTGTGGGGCCGCTTCTGGAAGAAAGAGTTCATCATAAAGAGTCCCTCTTTCTCCATGAAGTCGGCCAGCTGCTGGCCCCTTAGGTTCCGTTGCCCTATTCCAAATTTCCCTACTTTCAGCTCACCGTTCTCTCTTGTGCCTAGTTTTGCATTGAAGTCTCCCATTAACACCGTATATTGGGTTTTGGAGGAATGCATGGCTCTAGAGATATCCTCATACATTTCCTCCACCTCCTCATCGGGGTGTGCCGAGGTTGGTGCGTAAACCTGTATGACCTTCAGCGAATACCGTTTGGTGATTCTGAGTATAAGGTACGCAACCCTCGTCGACACACTCCCGATCTTTACAACGTTGTTAACGAGAGACTTGTGGACGATAAATCCGACACCTCCTTGGGACAGATGGTCGCCCTCCCGGTGATAGAGCAAGTTGCCGGATTCAAGGATTACCGTGTCCTCCCCCTCTCTTCGGACTTCGGATAATCCTATAATATGCCAGCGCAACTTGTCTATCTCTTCTTCCAGCTCCACGATCTTCTCGTCAGTCCTCAGGGTGCGTGCGTTGTACGTTGCCAGGTCGAGTCGTCTAAGGTGGCAACCGAACCTCCACCGGAGATTCTTAGCACCCCCTGCCCCGTCGTTACCATGGTCGCCACCGTAGCCAGGAATAGCGGGGCCGCCGGGGACTGGGGGCCGTCTGTTTGTTGTTTTGCTCATTGGGGGGTATTTGCCATAGTTGCCACGCTTGGCGAGCGGGTTGGCAACCGCAGTTTTTTATTGTTCTTTTGGCTATTATCAGGAAGATGCTGCTGCCCATCTCCCGCCTGTTTCCCTTTGTCGCCTTTTACGACACCCACGGGAGGATATGGGGTAGTGGATATTCTTGACCGCCACTACACGGCACTACACTTTACCTAATATCAACGAATTGCCTTAAAATTGGGTTAAAATACCCGAAATACATAACAGCTACAATCTGCAGTAGTTTTTATTGTTCTGTCACGAAATTTCGATGCAATATCCCGTCCCCATTAGGTACCATGATTTAATTAGCTCATTTAAACTTTGAAAATAAGTTGTGTTAAAATAAGTTGTTATTATATCCTATGTATTATGATATACATGTTCTTAGGTAAAATTATTTGTATAAATAATTAATAACTTCTCATATCATTAATTCATGAAATATTTGTTGGATGCTACTAGTTTTTCGAATTCTTAATTTAATCTACGGCTTCAAACAGGAGGAGGTACTCAATTCGACTGTGTTTTTTCTTGTGTGTTACCTCATAACTTTTTACTGGGTGAACCGATTTCGATGGTTCTTTTTTTATTTGATAGCTGGTGCTTCCCATATAAATTATTTTCGTTTCATTTATTTTTTTATTTTTTTTTAAAAACCACACACAAGATTTTCTCCTGTATCGTGGAGGCAGTTTACAAACATAGATTAAACGAGGACAGACATCCAGACCCGGAACTTTTGTAGGCCATACAAATTCTTGTTCCGTGCGGGATTCGAACCCGCGGCCCCCAGCGCACCGACTCATTGCTAAGCCACTGCGCCACGGAGCCGTCAAAATTAAATTTAGTAAATTTATTTTATTTAGTAAATTAAATTTAGTAAAAATTAGATTTATAGTTTTTGAGTTATTCTTAATAATTTATATTGAAATCGGTTGTACCAAATTTTTAATTTTTAATTATTTCTCTTACGCTGAAACACCACTGTTCATTAATTCATGTATCAGGTGGTACGTTAGTTGATTGTTACCCCAATATTATGAAAGTAAATTTATGATAAATGCAAATCATGATTTCTAAGCTCTGTATAATTATGTCATGGTAATTAATGTTACTCGGCCGCTGTGGTTGCACAACCCACAATTAGTGTGACACTGTGACATATTCAGATGTATCTTGTGCTACGCATAAGGCCTCTCTTAGTTCTCACGGCTGACAACGCATCTGCATTTTGATTCGCAAACGAGGATAGATGTAGATGTCTATGGGCCACAGTAACCACTTACCATCAGGTGGACTGTGTGCTGGTTTGTCACCCTATCCTATAAAAAAAAGATGTACATTTCTTCGTACAATTTGGGCAGACAAGTACTGGAGTGCAGGAGTGCAGTAACTGCCTCTTTCGTATTGTGTCGTAAACGCTAGCTCATCGTGAGGTGCTAGGTTCGAATCGCGTTTTTTCTGTCAAGAAATTCTCGGTAGCAGCTCGGTGTCAGCAAGTTGGTGGTATCCCCCCCCCCCCGTGTCCTGGAAAGTACGTAAAGCCGTTTGTCCTGCGCCTGCTTTTTCTCCGGTCGCGTCGGATTACCGTCCAATCGGACTATGAGAGTGAGGGAATAGAGAGTACCTGTGCCTGCGTATACATTTAGGCACCCTAATCCTGATTCCTGACTTGCTCAGATGGCTAGTCTCCTTTGACACTGGTCGCCATGACTGAAATTCGATTTGGACGACGTTATTTGAGTGCATAAAATCTAGGAATGGTAGATAATATTGCAATAATAGTAAAGAAAAATAGCATACAATATGTAATACATAGAAATACCCATAAATACAAAATGTTTTATCCTGCTACAAAATCAGTGAACATAAAACCATAAGAATGTATAGCTAATTCAAAACAAAGGGCAAAGTATAGAAAGGCCTCGTAAATTTCGGGACGCGGACTTGTCAAGTAAGGACTGTAGTTCGAAAGTGGTTGAAAAGTTTAAAGTTTACGAGAAACTTTTCAATCAAGCCCCGGACCCGTATGCCCGTGTGAATTAAATTAGAGGCCCGTCGGAAACTGCCCTTTAAGAAACGTTGGTATCGCATGGATCTGACTACTGAGTTTAGAAAGATCTAGTTTATGATTGTTTCATATTCCAAATTTCCAAAAAGATCTTGCCGTTATCAGTCTTCTTTAGTATATCCAAATTTGGTATTTTGTTTTCTTATCTTATAACCAGACCATATATGCCCCTATGGTACTAAAATTAAAATACAAATTAATTTTTCGTACCGCATGCACTTTTATTTAAACATTTTTTATTATTTCTTTCCTTTAAAGTTACTTTTAAGTCTAGTTTTAGTCTAGTCTAGTCTACCGACTTCAAAAAGGAGACGGTATTCAATTCGACTGTATGTTTTTCTTTATGATGTGTTAGTTTAATGTGTGTTAATGTGGGTGAACCGATTTCGATGATTTTTTTTTATTTAAAAGCTGGTGCTTCACATGTGGTCCCATATAAATTTGATCAAGGTCTGACCAATAGTTTTGTGTTATTCTTAATAATTTATATTGAAATCGGTTGTACAAAATTTTAAACTTTTAATTATTTAATAATTAACATGATCAGACGTTAAAATATGAAAATTGATTACATCATACTCGTAGATGAAAACAATAATTAAGTAACATACGACTTAAAAAATGAAAATTATTTGTTAACCAGTTTGAAAAGCACTTCACTCTTTTCCACCGTCGCACTCACTATCACTGCCATCACTAAATCCAACACCACAACCCTTAACACCTTGGAAACCTTCGATAATATGATACGTAATTCGTCTATAAACTAGGCATCAGGATAATTCGGCTGCGTTGACTAACAATGTTAAGCTAGCACAGAGTGTGGTAGCGGTTGAAGTCATGTTGAGTGTAGAGATGTGTTATTTAGTGGTGACAGAGATAATGTAGTATTAGTGGTATTACTGAGTTAATTGTGGAGTGTTCAGGAACTGCTCATCAAGCAAAGTAATACTCACTCATTCTATTTTTTGACGCGGATATAACATAGGTAATTCTTTGTCTGCATGAATTTTTTCTAGAAATCAACTACACATGTGTGTGTGTGTGTACTTTTATTACTTTTTTATAGGGCAAGGTGACAAACGAGCACACAGTCCACCTGATGGTAATTGGTTGCTGTGGCCCATGGATATCTACATTTATCCTCGTTTGCGAATCAAAATGCAGATGCGTTGTCACCCGTGAGGACTAAGATGGAATGCCTCATTTCCAGTAAAAAGGGCCTCCGGTTCTCTACACTCAAACACAGCAGTGTGAAGCTGCTATTTTACGCTGGTATTCTGTGAGAGCGTGGTCCTTCCCCGGTCGAGCCGACCCATTCGTGCTACAACTATACTACTAATATAGCTGCAGCATGGCTCTACCACGTATAAAATTATCTTATTATTTCATCATTCATATTATTATATAAATATTTCATCATCATCACCATTATTGCAGCCCATCACAAGTCCACTAATGAGCACCAAAGCATGCCACAAAGCAAGGTCCTGGGCCACGAGCATTTGCATAACATCCAAACAATTGCATTTTATTAATTTAAAAATAAAATATTATATCCATCCATATTAAACTTATCCTGCCAACTGACGTCGCTAGTTGAAAATCTTGCTCTCAGGAACCGAGCGATGGACCGCGTACTGATAACTGAATTTACTATCACTTACAATCCGCGAGCATCGGCGATGCCCTCTTTATACTTCTTAGCTTCCATAGTTTCGGTCTTTACGGACGATACCCGCATTCCTGATTAAGATAGAAAACTCTCTACGAGCTTTGTGCGGAATTCATGACTTTTGATTTTTGATGTGATATTAAATTCAAATGGATTGTTTTAACAATCATTTAGTTTTATTTATCACTTATTTTATATAACCATTATTTATTCTTTATAAGTAAAATATTTATTTTACGATGTTAATGGATACATGGTGCTCAGAACCATGCTTTGCGGCATTTCCCAGAGCAGCCCTATGTTATGCAGTAGATATGTGAAATGTTGTAAAGATGATGATGGCAACTTTCAAATAAGGTAAAAGTTTAACAACTTCAAAACGCAATAAAAATAATATAAAACATGACAATATCGTCGCTTGACTTCCAAAACCGCGGAGGTTAAATTAAGCAAAAAATATTTTTGCTTTAATGGAAAGCATCTGAAATGTACAATTTTACTTAAAACTTTTTGAATGTGGTAGAGCCATGCTGCAGCTATATTAATTGTATAGTTGTAGCACGAATGGACCGGCTCGAACGGAGATGGACCACGCTCTCGCAGAATACCAGTGTAAAATAGCAGCTTAATGCTGCTATGTTTCGTATGGTGAGTGTAGAGAACCGGAGACCCTTTTTACTGGAAACTAGGCATTCCATCATTAGTCCTTACAGGTGGCAACGCATCTGCATTTTGATTTGCAAACGAGGATAGATGTTGATGTCTATGGGCCACAGCATCCACTTACGATCAGGTGGACTGTTATCTCGCTTGTCACCCTTATCTTATAAAAAAAAGCTATACACATGAGCTAAAAGCGTAGAGTTCTTGTGTATCCTATAAAGTATGTGTTCGTATCCTTTGCGCAATCACGAGTTTGAATTGCGAACGACGATAAGTCTTCCGGCTTTCGTCAGTTAATAATGTAAATAAAAATAAACTGGTCAAATACCGAACAAAGACAACAGATATGGGCAAATGTATTGCGAACGCAGTCGGAAGCCAAATTCCGCATATTAATGGTATTTCCCGAAATAAAATTTCGGACGAGTGAATGCACTTTGTCTGCTTGCGGTCAACACATTTACATTTGTTGTACATAAATTAAAGAAGCGCACGAGAGAGTTTTCCTGTTTATCAACTCGTTGCTTACCACGTTATGGCTTCCTTTAAATGTTGATCAATTTTCAACCTATTTTCCAAATTAAACAAAAATGATAATATCATGTTTTCTTATATTTACGCGAAGACTACACCTTAAATGAAACTATTTTTTTACGGATTTTATCGCGTTTAATTTAACTTTTTAATTCCTGACATTTCGGGTGCTTTACAGTACCCATGGTCACGGGGCACGGGGTCTTAAAATACTATTATAAAAGTATTTTTTTTGTTACGTGTTATTCTGAATTAATTTTAAAACCTATAATTGATAAAAGTGCTCCTCGTAAAGGCATGAAGATCGTATTGTTAAAATTAAGTTTATTTTCAAATAATAATATATGAAATTATATCTTTTCAGTATATTAATAAGCATTGGAAACTTAAACATTACTTTTATTGTATTCGAAGCCTATCTTTAACTGTAGCAACATATATAAATATATTTTTGTTTCAACTCTAATTACACAATTCATTTAATTAAATACTTACATTCCTCTATAGAGCGTCAAGACCTAAACATTTCAAAGCCAAATAAAACAAAGCGCATTTCCCAAGTGGACGGCAACTGGCGCCGCGCCAACTAAAGTCACACAAATACCGCCGTTTGTCCGTTCGTGTGTCCGACGGTCATCGCGCCGGGCAACAAACGCAAGAGCATGCGTTACTCACAGCTCCCTTATGCAAATAGACAAACATTCTTTGTCTGTTGCTCTCCTGGTAGCTTCGAGACAAGGGCACTTGTTTTATTTTTAACATATTTCGATTACAGACGCAAATTCAAACAATGATACTCTCTCTTATACTTAGTCTAAAGATATCTACTACGTAAGAGAGATTGATACGTCACAAGTGTACACGCAAACACTCATCTTAATTTTGAGAGGCACTTTCTCTTTCTAAGCTAATGTATATAATCCTTAACACGACGTAACGCTTCTTAGATGAGATTAAATAAAGGCACCACATCAACATATACGAGTACCAGCTGAACTTGAGCCAAGTCTCAGTTGGTAGCTCTAACTGTCATCACACCCAAGACCCGCTCAATAAGAAGGCGCTGCGTACCCAATTGATGTTACTAATAATTCAGTGAGTTCTCGTTGTGACATATTAGTATGTTCTGTGTACCTGAACAGTATTGGTCGTGTTTAAATACTCGTTATTTATTAAATCTGGGTTTATGATCTGTTGAAGAGCGATGATACAATACAAATACATGAACGATTCGCGGACAACGCCATAGTTCACGTCGGCCCACAAATGGCCGTTAACCACGTACGATTTACGCAAAACCAGAGAGCAAACGGTGAGCCCTTCACGACTCACCGTTTTTGAGTGGTTCAACCGGAGCCCACCAAAAAGAAACAATATTGGTCGAGTGCCTTTCAGATACTACATGAATGCCGATCTTACTAGTGCTTACCGATACTAATTTATTTTAGATTTGATACAAAGAAATGTTTATAAAACTACGTAATTTAGAAAAAGGATCTTTATGTAGATATTTAGTTATATGTATGTTTACATGGATATATGTTTTCATTATCTTTACTTTATGTTAAGTATATTAATATTATACAATTTTATTATGAGAGTGCACACTAAATCAGCTTCTCTTTTAATTTGTCCAGTATCAGGCCTGCTGGAAGAAATTTCAATATGAAATAAGCAGTGTCTTTGTACAAAATATCTTTTTTTTCTTCATTGTAACATTATTTTGTGTGTACATAAATTGTTAGATAAATAAATAAGGATCTTATAATATCCCATATTATGAAGAAAATGCTACCGATCAAATAGTATAAATATGCCTGATGTAAAACTTCTACAGATGGACTAAGTGCTCATTTGTCACCCCCATTCTATAAAAAAAATTATAATAATATACCCTACATTGTAGAAAACATATAGTACACTAGTACAGTAACTAACCGATAGTATTCCGAAGTTAACCTCTTGGTCAAAACTCTCCAAGAAATCTACAGAAATATTTTTTATACTATACTAAGTCGGCACTTAACTACAATCCCATCTGATTGCAAGTGGTGATAGACACGTGGGGATAGCCTAAGATGGTGAAGTTCACTGACTTAATAAAAGTCAATTCACTCTTGCCTTGAAGAGAATAAAATTGATGTGCCTGTTTGTAATGTCAAAATTACGGCGTTTTACTAAATGCATATGAAAGTATATACCGTACTTATAATAAAAAAAACTATTACTAAAATTTTTGTCTGCCTGTCTGTTTGTTCCGGCTAATCTCCGAAACGGCTGGACCGATTTTAACGGGACATTCACTGGCACATAGCTGATGTTATAAGGAGTAACTAAGACTACTTTTGTTTTAGAAGAAGAATTAGGGTTCCGCGCAAAATAATTAAAACCATTGAAATCCAATCGTAATATATAAACGCGGTCAAAGTCGCCGGGATCAGCTAGTTATTAATATTGAGCTCTACTTAAGCAATGTTTAATCTAATAACCGTCACCAAAGTGACGCAGCAATTCTTAAATATTACAACAATTTGTGTTTAGCAGAACCATTACCAATTTACTAGAAAATACGCAATATAAAAGAGAATAAAGTAAAACGGTCAATATAAAAACCATTGACAATAGAAGCGATGATTTTGCATAATTTTATTGATCTAAATACCCGTGGATCATTGATCATCGGGTCAATAATACGTATTAAACTTGTCACTCTTAACTAGTGATGTGTCATAATTTTTGAAATCATCTCGATAATTCAGAAATTGTTATATCAAGAACGATTAGTGAGTCGTCATCATCATCATCATTACAGCCCTTCACAAGTCCACTGCTTAACACAGGCCTCCCTTAAGGAATGCCACAAAGCACAGTCCCGAGCCACCCGCATCCATCGACTTCATGCGTGTATTACCAGGTCGTCACTCCATCTAGTGGGGGGATGCCCTACATTTCGTCCGCCGGTACGAGGCCGCCACTCGAGAACCTTGCCGAGAACTGGGGGCCCACTCTTCGTAACTTTAATAATGGGTGGTATATTGCCATAGTTGCTACACTTGGCGAGCGGGTTGGCAACCGCAATTTTTTATTGTTTTTTTGCTGTTATCAGAAAGATGCTGCTGCCCATCTTCTGCCTCATTTTCTCCTTGTCGCCTCTTACGGGACCCACGGGAAGATACGGGATAATGTGTAATGAGTAATATAAGTTAATTAATTGAATTTGTATCATTTCATATATCCAGGCTAATCACATGCATAGATACACGATAATGATAATAACTGTAATAGAAGAAAGTCATTTTACAATATATTTAATTCATTAATGTTAAAATAAACAAATAAATAGAAATGCGTTATTGATTCATCATCACCATTATTACAGTTTCACACATCCTTTGCTAAACATAGGCCTCCCCTGAGAAATGCCACAAAACACGTTCTTCAGTATAAGTTATTTAGTAGGTAGTTATATAATATGTATACTATAATATTTGTACTTTCTTAATAATTTTATGTTTTGATAGCCTGACTGCCCTTCGCAAGCAAATTTAAGTATAAAATTCTTAAATTTGCTTTTCGCGTAAGGTACACTTTAATAAAATACTTCTAAGAGCATCAACATCATAATCAGTCGAAACATCATTATTAATCGAGTAGTCGAAAAAACTCTAAACAATAGAAAGTGCATGGGAATCCCAGTAAATGATTTATTTTTTATTTTTTAAAAACATATTATCTAAATATCTTATACAATATAAATCTTAGATTTCTTTAAGGTTAATATGAAAAACCTAATTATAATTGCAAATTATAGTAAAAGGACCTTTACTTTAGAAAAAAGCTTTGTGAAATATTCAGTAATCGATAAGTTAATTTACAGCACTATATATTGATTTTGTGCAAATCTCAGTTGACCGATGGTGCGTGCCAAATGACACGATCGATCATTGCCGTCGATGTCTTTGTGTTTTCCTGCGGAGCACCAGGTGTGGCAGTAGCTTTACGTCCCTTCTTGTTAATTTAAAAAGTTTCATGCATAACGCCTCGCCTGTTTTTCATAGAGTGCATTAAATCCATATACACTACTACAGATTGATGGAAAACTACACATATTCTCATAAAATTAAAAACAAGAGTATAATAATGTATGATGTATGAGTATAATTTTATACAGTGGTAGAGCCACGCGGCAGCTTTTGCTGTTGCACGGATGGGCCGGTTTGAACCGGCGTGGTACCACGACCTCACAAAATACCAGCGTGAAGTAGAGGTTTACCTCTGCGTTTCGCTTGGTGAGTGCAGGTGGCCGGAGGCCCTTTTTACTGGAAATGAGGCATTCCATCTTAGTCCTCACGGGTGACAACGCATCTACATTTTGATTTGTGATAGAGGATAGATGTAGATGTCTATGGGCCGCAGCAACCACTTACCATCAGGTGGACTGTGTGCTCATTTGTCACACTTATCCTATATATATATATATATATATATATATATATATATATATATATATATATATATATATATGTAGAATGGGTAATTGAGTATGGTACAGAGACTAATTTTGTAGTTAGGAATACTAATTAATTCGTTTACACGAATTAATTATCCAACGAGTCGAGGATAAACTAGTAACGGAATACGACAAGCGTACCGTTCCACGTCAGAGCCAAGACTGCCTTAACGGTGGCCGCTCCGTCCGTTTTATACAAGCAGGACGGGTGGCACCGCAGGTGCAATGCCGCAGGTGTGCGGTACACGTGTCTTTTACAAGAATTCTGTCTAGCTAGACTGACGCCGTCGCACCTGCAACGGTGCAGGTGCCGTCACGGCCATGCTGACATGCGTGCGTCCTCGC
Organism: Parnassius glacialis; assembly: GCA_033319125.1. Lineage (NCBI taxonomy): Eukaryota > Metazoa > Arthropoda > Insecta > Lepidoptera > Papilionidae > Parnassius > Parnassius glacialis. The sequence goes on along the minus strand of JAVANC010000022.1, from coordinate 29,370,242 downwards.
ACGCGCTCCATCACAATATTACTTATCTGTAGAAAGGAAAACATCGTTCGATCATCCTGATAAAACAGTGTCTGGTCCGGTCCATATTGACCGTTCAGATTTGGGCGACAATCAGTTTTGGTCCGGCAGTAAGCCCTACAAAACTTTAATCATCTTTATGCTAGATCGGAATGATTAGTCTGTAGCTTTTTCTATTTTCTCTCTTTTTTTTAGTACTGTTTTTGCTAGTCCGGAATCACTATTCCCTATAGCCATATCATTGGACCGGCAGAAAGCCCTGCAATGATATTACTCTCTTTTTTTTCAAGTACTATTTGCTAGTCCGGAATCACTATTCCCTGTAGCTATATCATTGGACCGGCAAACTCCCTACAATGATAGTAAGAACCACTTTTTTTCTTACTCTCTTTTTTTTCAATTCAATATAGAACAGGCACAGACCAACCATACCGCAAACATGTACCTGTCACATGTTAGTGACATGATAACACCTAAGTATGTAAACCAACAGCAACACGACACATCCCAGTGCAGCACAGACCAGCCTTCCTGCAACTCCATGTTCCTTTCCTGCACAAGAATAATTACTTCGCTAGAGTGTTGCAACGTCTCTAGTATTTTCTAGATGCACAGACACGGCTACCTCTGACTGTCGCACGTCCTCGTGCGGTTGACAGTGAACAGCATACGGTCTATCAGTTATCACTACCTGCTAACAGATATTAACTTTTGTAAAATATTACAACGGTCGACCATCCCAGACTTCATTTAAGTCATGAACGCGCCGATATGGCTACCTTCAGGCAAACGCACTCCAGCTTATCGTTCTGCTGCGTTCGTGCCACAATCGCGCCAGCGAGCCGTCGCACCGTAGCCGAACTAGCTCTAGCGAATCGTTGCACTGCTTTGTAAAATTAAAATAAATCGAGATAAATGTATTGCGAACCATGGAATTCCGAGCTTCCAAAATTTATCACATATTCTCTTAAGAAACGGTAACAGCATGACATTTGAAAACATTGCAAAAATAATAGAAACTATGTGTAGAGGCAAATACCACAACATTTCAAAGGGAAGGAGGTAACTGCGCAAAATCTACGAAAGCCGACCTCAGACATCCATTTACAGCGCCAAAGCATCATTTGTTCGGCGGCCGCTTAAATTGCCCTGCCGTAAGATCAGCCGATAAGTTACCGTCTGTAGCGGTGTAGGCTCAATCTTAACAGCGCTAGGCCGTACCTGACCATGTTCGATTAGCCGTCACAACATCTTCCTCATTGATAATTGTTGTAGAGACTTCTACGAATCCCTCGACATCAAACCCCAATCTTGTAGACTACACAATATTCGGAGCAAACTGCAACACTCATCAACACACTTAAGCGTTTTGAACTTCCAAAATATAGCAAATGATAATCATGTTTCGCGTGAACTATCAAATTACAACAAAACTTGAATAAGTTAATTAGAAAGCCTCCAATATTTCTTTCGACATTTGTTAACATTTAGGTACTTCAAGAAATAATGAAAATACTTGCGGGTACTTTTATTATAAATCGAACAAATCAAAAAAAAATGGCTTAAATGATTTCACTTTATCTTTTCTCTACACTTTAATGATACGACAATATCGTAAGTAGCATAGCAAATTTCATTACGATATTTAACATAAAAACAGATTCATCAATGCTGAATGCATTATAGTCTTCCACAAATGTAATAATCCTCAAACTATTCGAAGATTATATGTGGGCAAAAATGGGAACTTTATCCCACTTCTGATGTAGAATGGGTAATTGAGTATGGTACAAAGACTAATTTTGTAGTTAGGAATACTAATTAATTCGTTTACACGAATTAATTATCCAACGAGTCGAGGATAAACTAGTAACGGAATACGACAAGCGTACCGTTCCACGTCAGAGCCAAGACTGCCTTAACGGTGGCCGCTCCGTCCGTTTTATACAAGCAGGACGGGTGGCACCGCAGGTGCAATGCCGCAGGTGTGCGGTACACGTGTCTTTTACAAGAATTCTGTCTAGCTAGACTGACGCCGTCGCACCTGCAACGGTGCAGGTGCCGTCATATATATATATATATATATATATATATATATATATATATATATATATATATATATATATATATATATATATATATATATATATGGTATATGGATGTGGAGGAAGCGAGAGAGGTGTGTCAGGATCGTGCCAAATGGAATTCCATAGTCTCTGCCTACCCCTCTGGGTGACAGGCGTGAGTGTTTATGTATGTATATATAAAATTTAATGTAGGAAAGTGTTAAATGAAGAAGAGACGTGTTGTCCTTGCTATGTCTTAAATTATACTCCTCCAGATTCGAAGCTGAACACTACTACTACTATTAATATAATACACTACACTGTACTATTCTCAATGACCTCAATAATTATTGGTCTCGTGTAATTGGTCCATTACAAAGTACCGTATTGATGCCGTAGACGAAATTGGCCAGAAGTACCAATATAATCATTAACATCAACATCATAATCCCTGATTATATTAACGACTGGTGGATACCGATAAATAAAATCTGTGAAAATTATCATTTTATATCATTATTGACGGCTCGACGGCTCCGTGGCGCAGTGGCTTAGCAATGAGTTGTTGAGCTGGGGTCCACGGGTTCGAATCCCGCACAGAGCAAGTTTTTGTATGGCCTACAAATAATTGTTCCGGGTCTGGATTTATGTCCTTGTGCAATTTGTGTTTGTAAACTGCCTCCACGATACAGGAGAAAATTCTAGTGTGGGGATAACTTTAAAAAAAAAGATTATATATCAAAAATTGTAAAGACGATAACGTCCGAACCAGTGGTAATTAAACATAGGAGTGACTTTCAATAAGTATTATTTATAATCTACATTGAATAAAAAAGTTTCTGTTTCTGATTCTGTCCTCAGATATAATTAACAGATTTAATGCATAATACATATATACTTTTAAATAGTATACTAGCTAATGGCCTCTAGATCCACAATGTAAGATAAAAGAAAGAGGATCGAACTAATTCAATTAACTTCTTTAAAAATTCAATGATAACTAATAAAATCAATTTCATACGAAATAATTTAAATATTACAGTTCACAAAGTTTCGTAACGGACATAAAAATCTTCAATAACGAGGAGATAAAAAGTTATCCCAACCTCTCGCCTTTCAAATCAAACACGCAAACAACCGGCCAATATTTACACCCTCGTACATTGTTTGACCAAACTTTTCTCGCGTCCCAAATCTCGGTTAACACGGTGGAACCCTTGTTGCCCAATAAAAATCAACGCCAAGTCCGGTACGGATATCGAAACTTTCTCGCGTTCAAAAATTTACAAATACAACATTCAGTAAAATGTTTATTGGCCAGAAATAACATCCAAAACCTTAACAATAGAGTTCGAAGTAGATGCATTCATAAATTTGGGGTCAGTAATACTCCCTTTCAGACGATTTGCCCCATATGTAGGAAACAAGTGAACTGGCTTCTTAACACGCTGGACACCCCAAATTGAGTGAACTCGAGGGTAGGAAATTGGTTGAAGTTTATTGGAATTTCCTGTGGGTGAATATCACACATGCTTTAGGGTGTAGATTGATTTTAATAGATTCTCTTGTCCATAAATATTCAGGAGCGGAAGTGCTTCTGAAATTTTAACAGTTTGGATTGTTTTTATTTTAATTACAGTTGTATTCCTTTATTTTACTTATGTTTATATTCTCTTAAAATTCAGTTCAATGTCCATCTATTCAATTGAATATTTATTATTTTATTTATAATAATATAGTATCATTATATTTTATTTATATTTAATTAGTTTCACGACAATATCACACACAATATTATCTAAATCCATACGAATTCTTGAGTTTAGGGAAACAATTTATATAGAATAATTCTTATGCAAAGTATTTTTATTGGTAATAACTACGTTACGTACGTTAAAAAAAAATAAGACGTAATAACAATAAAAATAATACGTAACGTTCTAAAAAGAAGAAGCTAGCTCAGGGCTAGGCAATCACATATTTTTTCAAATTCAAATTAAAATTTTATTTATTTGTGAATACACGTAATGAAACAGAATAGATATTTAAAAAAAAATATGTTCGCTGCATTCAACCCTTAGGTATACAAATATTATATTTACAATTTTATTTATTACATTTCCACAATTAAATTGTTTCTTTATATTATTTATTAGTATATTAGTGAGTAACTAGCTGGCCAGGCAGACGTTGTTCTGCCCACACCGACGACACTTTGTCGTATTAAAAAATCCTTAAATTCGCAAAAAAAAATATTGGGGTCACTTATCGAGATAAAAACTATGCTATCTCTCCAACCAAGTTTCATAAAATCAGTTCAGTAGTTTAGGAGTTCATCGCGGACAAACAATGTGACACGTAATTTTTATACATAAAAGTTTATATTTGAATGTTCAACAATGATGTCATTTTTGTATAGGATAAGGATGACAAACGAGCATACAGTCCGCCTGATGGTAAGTGGTAGCTGCGGCCCATAGACATCTACATCTATCCTCGATTACAAACCAAATGCAGACGCGTTGTCAGCAGTGAGAACTAAGATGGAATGCCTCATTTCCAATAAAAAGGGTATCTGGTTATCTACACTCTCCATATGAAACACAGCAGCATTGAGCTGCTATTTTACGCTGGTATTCTATGAGATTAATTAGAATGGGATATTTATAATATATAGTATAATCGAATGTCAATAATTAAAAATTAAAAATTTTCTACAGCCGACTTCAATATAAGCGCTTTCAATATAGGTTATTTAAGAATAACTCAATAACCATTGGTGTGACCATGATCATATGGGACCACACGAGAACTATCAGCTTTCATATAAAAAAAGAATCATCGAAATCGGTTCGCCCAGTACAAAGTTATGAGGTAACACACATAAAACAAAAAACATACACTCGAATTGAGTACCGTCTCCTTTTTGGAAGTCGGCAGAAAAATAATATGTTATGCAATGTCATTATGCCTACTGATGTGTCGCTTAAATATTCATCAATTTTTAGAACGTGAACAGGCCCCGGTCAATCACCACCGACACCGCTGATTAATAAGTTCTAAGTAAGAATCGCAAATATAACTCCTAATTGTTCACGTACTTTGCGTTGAAGGAAAGTACCGCGTACAAATTAAAACATTTCGCCATAACGTTCAGGCAGTATCAAACTCTTATCTACTTCAAATCTTAGAAATAACGGGTCAGGTTTTAAGTTATTCAATTAAAATTAAAAGGTTTTTGCTTGTCAAAATAAAGCCGTCGAATGAAGTATCATAAAGTCTCTACTCGGTCATTAGAGTTAGTGTTTAGTCTCGTCCAATCTCTAATTCTTCCATTATTTGACTACGCCGATGTTTGTCTAACTAATATTTCTCAGGAGCTGCTAAATAGATTGGACAGGTTACTTAACAACTGTATCCGATTCATCTTTGGCCTGCGCAAATATGATCACGTTTCAGAATTTCGCTCTCAGTTAAAGTGGTTGACTATACGCCAGCGCAGAGATTTCCGAATCCTGTCCACTTTGTTTTCAGTCCTTAATGATCCTTCCTCACCCCTTTATCTAAAAGAAAGATTTCAATTCTGTAGTGACACTCATTCTCTCAATCTCCGTTCTTCACACAGTTTAATCCTGTCTACTCCTCTCCACCATTCTGGGTCTATGTCAAATTCTTTCACAGTTACTTCTATTACCCTCTGGAACAAATTGCCTGTTGACCTGCGAACAATACCTGTCAAAAATGTTTTTAAAATAAAACTATATGAGCATATCCGTAGCCTACAAAGTTGAATCAACTTTCTTTATATGTTTATAGTTATTTATATATACATTTATTGAGATATATATATATATATATATATATATATATATATATATATATATATATATATATATATATGTGTATATTTTATGTATGTGTTGCATGTACATATATTTGAACTGAATAATATCATGACAACTTAACTGCCCAAACTCACTTTCTGTTCTACCCAAGGTTAGCTGGTAGAGAATGCCATATAGCATTAAGCTCGGATTTTTTACCAATATTTGGTGCAAAAAAGAATAAATAAATAATAGAGATGTGTAAACTTCATTGCAAAATTTGAACTATTATTTTTTTTGGTTTTTACTTCTTAAAATGCCACCTCAACGTCTTCGTTACACTTTTCAAAGCAAATATTTCCACGAAGGGTAAGGGACCCTGAATTATTCATGCTTTTCGCACATTGGCACTCGGCCTAACCGGAAGCGGGTTCAATTGGGCGGAAAGGCGGCTTGACCGTCGAGGTCGAGTGACCCTTCCCGTCGACCTTCCGGCTTACTAAGCCCTTTATGAGGGCGTTAAAAGGATTTCTTGTGAGAAGTCTCATGGATTTATTGGCTATGAAATAATTTTATTTTGACAAAGTACTATTTGACAAGTTGATGATGTAATTTTTTTTATAGGATAAGGGTGACAAACGAGCACACAGACCACCTGATGGTAAGTGGTAAGTACGTCAATCCTCAATAAAGAATCAAAATGCAGATACGTTGTCACCCGTGAGGGTCTCCGGTTCTCTACACTCACCATACGAAACACAGCAATGTTAAGCTGCTTTTTTACGCTGGTATTCTGTGAGAGCGTGGTCCTTCCCCGGTCGTGCAGACCTATTCGTGCTACAACTATACCACTAATATAGCTGCAGCATGACTTTACAACGTATAAATGTTGGTATATCATAATTATGTTGGTATATCTGTAATGAGGGCATCCACGACTTTTTCTGCCACCAGGGCGGCGCCACTTAACAATGTGGTCTTAGAGTAATTACCTACTTACATACTTATGATGAGGTAAATCATTTGACAGATTTCGTGGCGGGGAATATAATTCTTAGAAAAATGTAAAGGTTAATGTTTGTTTCTGTACTATTAGTTATATTTTACATTAATAAAATTAAAAATAAATAAACCAAACTATAAATATAACTAAAAGTAAAAAAAAAACATAAAAAAGAGGTATAATGTACAAAAAAATTAAAGATCAAATCACTGACGCATTGTGCAATATTACACTAAAAACTGATAAACTATTATATAAAACTAATTTCTCAATTAACTGATATCGTGTAACAGAAAACTTTACCTCAGTCACAACTAGCGACATCTAGTGAGTGGAAGATTATTAACCCTCATTATATTCAAGAAGCCAGCCATAAATTTAAATAGTTATGTTACCTACATCGCTTTGATTACCATCTTAATTTAATATCATTGTTAAAACGTTGTATTGTTGTTAAAATATATGCTCTAAACCGAAATAAACGTTTTTGTCCGGTCTCGTTGATAATTTACGAGGTCTGTGTTTTAAGAATAGCTGCATCCAGCACCAAAGGGCACATTTAATCAAAACAAATTTTGTACCTATATATTTATTTTAATACCGCTCACTGCGTATCAAAATGAAAATATGATACTGATATGGGTATTATCAAACTGATTGTAGGTGTAATTTAATTTGATATTCGATTTATTACATCTACTACTACAGCCCATCACAAGGTCACTGGTCTCCTACAAATTGCCACAAACTGCGTCGCTGAGCCACCCGAATCCATCGACTGCCTACGTGTATCATCAGATCGTCACTCCATCTAGTGGTAGTTCGCCCAAAACTGCGCTTGCCAGTACGATATTATTACATACCAGTGAACCGCCCCTGCGTTGTCTGGATAGGATCTATACTGTGGCATTATTCAGATCTATGATGAAAAACTATTTATATGATAAACTATTTAGTATATCAAATTGTTTATTTTTTCCAAAAATAATCCTAGTTTTTCGGATAAATTATAGCCCAGATCCCTCCTGGCATTGCTCTGTATTTCTGTTCGCTAAGTTTCAGTTATAGGTTCAGCCATTACAAAAGTTAGCCCGGACAGATTAAGAAAAAATGTTCGTTTATATCATATAATGCCGGCTACTGACCTGCCTGCCGCAGGGGCAAACTAGGGAGCACAGCGATCGGAGCAATATCGAAGGTCGCAGGGCCGACTTAAAAAATTGCCCTGCTTGCCTACACACATCACCACTCCTACACCCTAGATTGCCCCTGCCGCAGGCAGGTCAGTAGCCACCTTAAGTATACAAATAACCCCCTTAGATTATAGCCAGTGATTTCAATATAACAGACAGGCACTTCAATTTTATTCATGTGTGTCCAAGATTTTTGGATAAAATATAGCCTAGATTACTCCTGGTTTCTGCCATTGCTCTTTTAATCTGTTTGTGGAGTTTCATTACAGTTGTTTAATCGTTCCGAACATTAGTCTAGCCTAGAACCTAGACAGAGAAATATTTAAAAAAAATGTCATGCATGACTAAATTGTTGATAAGCATTAAGCAAATAATCCTCTCACTCTAAACTTGATAGTCGATATAATGCTATTCCGATATTACACACAGACTGCAGAGTGCAGACATCTTTAATCATCTCTAAGGTAGATTTCATCATAGCGCTAGAAACCTCTTGCTTTATAAGTTATATATCATTTTCAATTATGGTATAATATCGTCCATAGGTTGTATTATCACAACCTCGAAAGGACGTTCAAAAATCTTAATGAATGGGTCGGCTCGACCGGAGAATGCTTAACCAGAATCGTAGAATGCTCTTACTGGTTTCACAAAAGCAAAACCATAGCGCCTTTCAAACGTACACGTAGCGCCATCTAGTTTATCATTATATACATTACGATTCTATTTTATCTATATAATAGGTCGTAGGATAATTTGATAAACCGAATTTTCCGCAAATATCTAGGAATATCGCGAAAACACGGATAATTAGACATTTCTCAATCTTACTGAAAAAATATAGGGGTTTTTGTAAAAACGACATTCGCTTTAATAAAGATTGCGAAAAGAATCGTTGGCTATTTTAAACGAAGCACAATGATTGGTCAGTCGGATCGCGCAAAACAACGTCTTATCTGATTTGCCCCCACCTTTTTCCCCGCCGGACGTGCCTATTTTTTTTATTAAATGTTGAAGATTAACATTTTTGTTCAATGATTTCTGAGAAAAATCGCTTTAATAGGAAGGGGTGGGGGGCGTGCTCCCTCCGCCAAAGTAATACCAAAGTGTAGTCGACGGAGCCCCGCTATGCGGGCTCCTATTTCTGGATTGTTTATAAAAAAATAATCCCGAAGGGGATGGAGGGGTCTGTTCACTCGCTTCGCTCGCTCACTCGACCCCGCCGTCCCCTTCTAACCTAACCTGTCCGAGTCGGGGTGCCCCAAGTCCCGTGCTCGCTTCGCTCGCTCTTGCACCAAGTAAAACACCAAAATGTTAACTTTTATAATTGCTTTAATAAATAAACATATTTTATTACTTCCACCATTTCCAAAAACACCAATCCCAATAAGAATTGGCCTATAAACCAAAATCAAGTCAATTCGAGTCTTATCATAAATTAATAAATCTGAAATTGTATAAAAAGCGCGGGCGTAAGGCGCAGCGGGCGGGTGCAGACCGTGTGCGGGGCGAGCGCGGCGCCAGCGTGGAGCAGGAACGAGGCGGGCGCGTGGCGTGTGCGAGGCGTGTGCGGTTGTACGTCGATAAATGCAATTTCAGATTTATTAACGTGTCATAAGACTCAAATTATATGAAAAAAATTTCAAAACGAGTTAGATGCGGGTGCTGACGCGCGTGGCGTGCGCGTAGCGGATGCGTGTCGTCTAAACGCGGCCTAAGATTGAGAAATGTCATAGCCATTGTCTAATTATCCGTATTTTCGCGATATCCCTAGATTTTTGCGGAAAATTCGGTTTATCAAATAATCCTATGACATATTATATAAACTATACCAACATTTGATACATCGATCAACTAAAATAATATGTTTAAGTGTCGAATAGTATTATTTTCTTTAATATAAATGGATAAAAACAGTCATTCATGTATGAGGTATAATAAAAAAGTATTTTTTAATGATTTGTCTAGGACAAAGTCACATAGGTGCGACGTCGACCGAAGCGAGGAAGAGCTTTAAGTTATTGGTGACCACAAAGCACGTGCTGAACCAGCGCTGAATGGTGATAAATACGTAGTCTCAATAGATATTATTTAGTTATTTTTATAATATACTAGCTGACCAGGCAGAAGTTGTTCTGCCCTTTCCGAACGACCATTTGCTTTCCCAAAAAAACTCCTGAAATTAGCAATAAAAAAATTGAGGGTCTCTCAAGTTGGACCAAACTGCACAGTCTGCAAATTTATTTTGAAATCGGTTCTATCTGTTGAATACTTACGTGCTGTTGTACACGTGGTGGTTATACTACTAAATTGTAGCTTATATTAATCGTTTGTATTTTTAACATAGCGCCATCTATTAAATATTTACTCAATCCAGTCAACAGATATCGTCATCTGACAGAATCGTTTGGAGCTAACAGATAATTGTGACTGTCAAATAATAGAGAAATAATTTTCAATAAAATAATATTGTATTGCGACTATAAATTGAGATGTGAGCTATCCTATCTTTTAAGTTGGACCAAACTGTACATTGACCAAAAATTTGTTCAGTAGTTTAGGAGTCCATCGCGGACAAACAACGTGACACGTACTTTTTATATATAAAGACTAGCAGGCCCGGCAAACGTTGTTCCGCCCTCACCAATGGCGGCGCAATGAGTTTCATTGCGAATTCGGTCCCAACTCTCCACATTGTAAATATAAAATTTATTAATAACTCGATCACAGTGTCCCTTATCGCGTCCACGTTTTGTGATTTTCTTTGTTGGGACCAAACAAAACATAAAACTATGAATATAAGTCATTTTGGTCCATAAATATAGAATTTATTAAAAACATGTGTTCAGCGGACCGGGCATAGCTGTGAACCATTGCCTCTACAAAACTGCCACACATTATCTAGAAGCCCAAGATTCAACTTTGGGGTAAAAGCAAACAACGTGGAAATCGTTGTCTTCGTGATGCTGTTACTAATATAGTAATATGTATAATGAAAATAGATACGGTGTTAATTGCTCTTTAATAATTAATTTTTGTAAAGACGTGAGCGGATGAAGGTGACATGTCGCATTGTCAGATTTTGGTGCTTTTTTGCGTAGATGAAGGTGATATGTCGATACAAAATGACTACAGACCTTATTTCTATTGATTTAAGGCACATTTTGAAAATAGAATGTTGATAAAAGTGTTATGTTCAGTTCAGTTTGAAAATGGAACTGGATGAAAGAGGTATGGCCCCATTTCGCCGCCTTCCAGATAAATAAAGTAAAAACTTTGTTTCTCTATCGTGGAAGAAGGTGTTATGTTCGTACATATGCACTCAGCTTATGATGGTCGAATGACGCAACGTCACTTTTCAGTGAATGAATATGTTGTGACATACATAACACCTTCATTCACTAACTTTAATACCGCGCGTCAAGAAAAGTTCATACAAAATATTTTTGTCATAGAATTTAATGTCTTTTGGATACCCATAGTGTGATACGTATGCCACTTGCGATGCTGGAGAATCAAATGACGAACATAAATCAAATTATTATGGTTCTGTTGAATCTATTTAATTTTTTTTTATATTTTAAAAAATTTTACCTCCACACGGATTTTCTCCTGTATCTCGTGGGGGCAGTTTACATACATAAATTTCACAAGAACTAACATCCAGACCCGGAACAAGTATTTGTAGGAACAATTATTAGCAGGCCATACAAATACTTGTTCCGTTCGGGATTCGAACCCGCGGCCCTTAGCGCAGCAACTCATTGCTGAGCCACTGCGCCAATCTCGCGAACGCTGCCCAGCCGAAATGAATCCGTCGATTGAACCGTTCGGTCGAAGTTGGACTTACCTAGTCGGACTATTTGTCCCAGGTAAACTCGTTAACAACTTCGAGCTTAGTGCTCGCAATAACTACCATCATAGGTGTGATATGGACGTTACACGTGGCTTTCGTTCGTTCGTTCATCTTAAGCCCGAGAACAAGGCTCTACGACTTAAAAGAATTTGTTTCTTTATTCATTACATCATTACAACAGTAATTTTAAAGAATTTATAGAAATTGTAGTGTAAAAAGCAGGTCTGCTTTAGGAAATTCTAACTTACAATTCCTAGAAAAATTACTGACTGTTCCAAGTAGGGTTACCATATCTCAGGATTTGTCCTGAGATCTCAGGATTTTTGGACTCTTCTCAGGATTGCGGCTGGATTTTGCAAATCTCATGAAATCTCAGGATTTTTAGAATTTTCAATACAATACAGCTTACATTTTAAAGATCTCTTTAATAAAAAGTTAAAACAATAATAATCTTCTTCTTCTTAATTAATAATTGCACAATTAAAATCAAAACTTTTTTAACCAAGTAGGTACTTAAACAGTTTTATCATATTTAATATGTCTCTTTAAAAATATCTCTTTAAGTAAGGTTTTTTCTTTAAGTATTGATTTATATAATGCCCTCATGTAAAACTCTTCAAATTAGGTATATTGAATTAAAAGTATAGTTCGAACTGAAGACACCGTTAGACGGTTTCTTTCATTCGACCATTGAGCCCCAATAATAGAAAAAATCTTTCTACGTTTGCATTCTGGGCTGTAATTGCAAATATATATTGACAAATACGCATTATCTCTGATAATCGTGAAATACCTATTGTCTTCAAAATGGTTAAAGCATGGTTTTTTTTTATAGGATGGGGGTGACAAACGAGCACACAGTCCACCTGATGGTAAGTGGTTGCTGCGGCCCATAGACATCTACATCTATCCTCGATTGCGAATCAAAATGCAGATGCGTTGTCACCCGTGAGGACTAAGATGGAATGCCTCATTTCCAGTAAAAAGGGCCTCCGGCCACCTGCACTCACCAAGCGAAACGCAGAGGTAAACCTCTACTTCACGCTGGTATTCTGTGAGGTCGTGGTACCACCCCGGTTCGAGCCGGCCCATCCGTGCGACAGCAAAAGCTACCGCGTGGCTCTACCACTGTTAAAATTAGTTAAAATTAAAAATTGGTATTGAGTATTTCATTTTAAATTGAGATTGATTGATGATGATTAAGTCTCGGATTGGGGCCACTAAATCTAGTCCAGTTTAATCCTCAGAAGACGCAAGTTTGCGCGTTTACCGCTAAAAAGAACCCCTTTGTCGTATCTCCTCAGTTTCAAGGCACTCACCTTGTTGCCTTGTTGCCTCAGCCAGTATCGGAATCCTCGGCGTCGACATATCGAGTGACGTGCAGTTTCGTGTTTACTTGGAAGAGAAGGCCAAATTGGCCTCTAAAAAGCTTGGCGTGCTCAGCAGAGCGGGACAGTATTCATGCCGGCACAACGCCTGTAACTTTACAAGGCGCAGGTTCGGCCTCACATGGAATAATGTTCCCATCTCTGGGTTGGGACTCCCCAGTGCCAGCTCCTTCCACTTGACCGCATCCAGCGCAGAGCGGCTCGAATAGTCGACGACCGAGTCCTTTCCAATCGGCTCGATTCATTGGCGCTGCAAAGAGATGTTGCATCTCTTTGCATTTTCTTTCGCATTTATCACGGGGAGTGCTCTGAGGAATTGTTCGGATTAATCCCAGCCGCTAAATTTCACGAACGCACATCAACAACAGAACTCCCGATACCATCCACACCATCTGGATGTTTGGCGCTCCACCACTGTGCGATTTAGAAGATGTTTTCTTCCTCGCACAACTTCCTTGTAGAATGGTTTACCACCAGCGAATTTTCCGGACCGATACGACATAGGGACCTTCAAGAAAAGAGCCTATTCCTTGTTAAATGTCCGGCAACGCATCTGCAATTCCCCTGGTTCCCCTGGTGTTGCGGATGTTCATGGGCGGCGGTAGTCACTTACCATCAGGTGAACCGCATGCTCGTTTGCCCCCTCTCCTATGAAAAAAAATGATGATTTACTTGAGTATGGTTAAAGCAGTCTAATCTTCGCAATGGGGTGGAAGTGGAACTGAGTGAGTGTGTGACACTGATGTGATAGGGGCGGTGCCCCACCCCCGCTTTGTGTGTGATGTGCAACGCGTGAGCGACATCCATAGTGTAAAAAAACGATAATATTATGACTTTTTTAAATTGTTATGTACGTTGGAGAGAAATTTCTCAAAGTGTAAAAAATCTCAGGATTTTTCAATGGAAATCAGGCCTTTTCTCCGGACTTTTGATTTTTTCATCTGGTAACCCTAGTTCCAAGGGAATATTTAAAATGTCGTTACTCGATACATCGTAATGTTTATTTGGATATTCAACCTTAATCACAGTTCAACGGCTAGAAGAACAATGAAGTTATAATAGAAGTTGATTATGATTTGGAACAGAAAATAGGATAATTTACCTATAACCGCGCGTAGTGGCGGTGTAAGAATATCCACTACCCCGTATCATCCAGTGGGTGCCGTAAAAGGCGACAGAGGGGAACAAATCAGGAGATCGACAGCAGCGTCTTCCTAATAACGACTAAAAATAAGAAATTGCAGTTGCCAACGCGCTTACCTAACGTGACAACTATGGCAAATCCCCCTATGCGGAATCTATAGGAAGTTCAGCAGTGGACTTTAAGGCTGTAACAGTTTCATAACAATTATCACTAAGGCTTAATTTATACCGTGATAAACGGACAGCTGAGGGCAGGTTTAAATATATAAATAACAAACAAATAAAAAATAAAAAGATGAAAACATTTTAATACAAAACAAAGCGATACAAAAACGATGAAAAATCTACCTGACATCACTCACATTTACATCACGTAAATCCACAAAAGTTTATCCATGCATTATTGCGTTTCTATTATACATATGATATGGAATTAAACAATGTACAATACGAGATCACTGTACTTTTTGAATGTAAAAATTCTAACGTCCAATTATTAGTTAAATAAATTGTCTATATGCAAATTCGATATGTAATTATGTGGGTTTTATGCTTATTAGGAATAAACTGAAATTAGTTGGACTAATACCCGTTATATCTTAGATAAAAGCAACTTTAGCCGCTGTTTGAAGCAGCAGGAGAACAGTGACGAAAAAGAATACCGTGGGCGGAAATGATTTGGTTGCTTTGTCTTTCATAGCACGAGGAGAAATTACCGGTAGTGCTAAGGCTTGATTGTTGCAACGGTTCAACTGTAAATATAATATGCATTAGATTAAATGTACTTGATATATATATATATATATATATATATATATATATATATATATATATATATATATATATATATATATACTGTTATTCATGATCAACATCATTACAGCCTAAGTCTACTGAACATATTCAGCGGTGGACTTTGATAAGGCCTTCACCACAGATTGCCTCAAAGGCGGGACTTTTGTCCTAGTTACCAAACTTGGCAGGTAGCTCGACAACAGATTTTTTTCGAGCTAATCTTAAGAAGAAGCTGCTACCTATCTCCTGTTTCAATTTCTCTCAGTCGTCTCTTATGAAACACACACGAAGATATGGGGTAGTGTCGCCTCTAACGCCGCCATTATACAACCATTTTTTTTTCATATTTTTTTAAATATAGTTATATTATGGTTGTGGCACGAATGGGTCGGCTCAACCGGGAAAAGAACACGCTCTCACAGAATATCAGAGTAAAATAGCAGCTTAATACTGTTGTGTTTAGTATAGTGAGTGAAGAGAACTGTACACCCATTTTACTGGAAACGAGGCATTCCATCTTAGTCCTCACGGGTGAAAACGTATCTGCGCTTTGATTCTTAATTGAGGATAGATGTAGATATCTGTGGGCTACACCATTTACCATCAAGTGGAGTGAGATAGTTTGTTACCCTTATATTATTTAAAATAATTCTATGTTTCGTTTCGTTTACGAATCCTCAGTTTACATTATGGTAAGTTGTCTATACAGCTCCCAGACATTTTTTATTTCTTCAAAAGTGGGTAAGTGGTTAGGCTTAAAATGATTGTACTAGGAGTAGTTTTCGACAATATTCGTTATGGCGGATTCGAACACGTACATGGTTAAACGTGGTAAAGCCATGCTGCAGCTACATTAATTGTATAGCACGAATGGGTCGGCTCGACCGGGGAAGGACCACGCTCTCACAGAATACCAGCGTAAAATAGTGGCTTAGTGCTGCTGTGTTTCGTATGGTGAGTGTAGAGAACCGGAGACCCTTTTTACTGGAAAAGAGGCATTCCATCTTAGTCCTCACGACTGACAATGCATCTACATTTGATTCGCATACGAGGATAGATGTAGATGTCTATGGGCCACAGCAACCACTTACCATCAGATGGACTGTGTGCTCGCTTGTCGCCCTTATCCTATAAAAAAAAACAAGTATCCTTAACCCTATCATAACCAGACCGTGTCGTTGCAGCGTTACAGAATCCATCACACCATTTCGCTTTGAGTGTCGGAAGAGACTATGGGAAACCCCAGAAAGATCTCATGTCTTCTGATAGATGACGGTACAAACACCCTGTTTGTACGTTAAATATGAAAAATGGTGCGAGGCGATTAAAGCAAATCCTCAGGCCTCAGCTCCATTCGTGGGCTCTAACAGACTGATGATGCAAAAGAACCTGAACTATTAGGCTACTATCGCTCACTGAAGAGTAAAAAAAGAAAAAGTATAGTCAAAAATAACACCTTTTGTAAATAGAGGTAGTTCTGGTTTTTTACGGTGTAAATTAAATTACACCAGTCAATTTAGAAATATAGTGTCAGCGAAAAATAGTTCACTACCCATACCCATGGGTGTCATAAAATGTGACAGGGGAAGTAGAACAGAAGTGGTGAAACAACACCTTCCTGATAACAACAGAAAATAATAAAAAACCGAGGTTGCCAACTATATTTATCACATCACGTTCTTGGCACTATAACGCCGGGAGTAAGACTGTTTGATAATTTTGGTTTTGTCATTTTTATTGTAATAAATATTGTATATTAATAAATAAATATTATATATTAACCGTGTTGTGGCAGTGTAAGTATATCCACTACCCCTTTAGCGTCCCGTGAGTGTCGTAACAAGTGATAGAGGGAAAAACTAGGAGATGGGCAACAGAGTCTTCCTGAACAACTCAAAATTACATAACGTTGCAGTTACCAATCCGCTTGCCAAACGTGGCAACTTTATCACCCAATGAAGCAATCTATGGGGAAGGCCTATGTTCAGCACAGGACATTCGATAGGTTGTACTAAATGAATGAAAATGTAGTCGAAGTACTTAGCTAACCTCGCAGCAAGTAGTTTCTGGTGAGCCAATACATCCAGAGCGACAACCTCGCACAACGGCCTCGTACGTGTTCCCCTTCGAGATGATTGACGTGAAGCACTTGTCGTCCACGCTGTGACATGTGATTGTATGAACTCTGTTACAAAAACAAATATATTATAGAAGGCAATGATAAAATAGAACGAAATAGTAGTGACTGATCGTACATTCACAGACACGGATTTGGATGGAGATTTTTTTAAGTAAAAGTTTCTTTAAAATGTTTGTGATTTGAAACTCGAAACGAAAAAGCGACACTAAAAGAGACAAACATATACATGTATAGAATTTAGCCCGTGAGAGAATGAGATAGAATACAGTACCTATAGTGTTAATTATAAATTTATTTACATTTTATTAACAGAGAGTATCCAGTGGAGTTATCCTACTTCTAATACTCTGCATTCGTCTCATTTTCTCGAAGTTTAGTTTCCCGAAGGTTTCAAGGTAAAAAGAGTCTGAAATAATTGTCGTTGGTCACTATACGAAGCACACCAGTATTATCTCGCAATTTTACGCTGGTATTCTGAGTGAATGTAGACCTTCCCTGGCTGAGACGATCTCTTTTTGTTGCAGCTATAACACGCTGTATCGTTATGGTTGCTTAGTTGCGGAGTTACGAAGCAGTCTCCAAGCATTATCGACTACGTGATCTAGTGGTCAGAATACCTAGGTTCTAGCTTTGTTCATCATCGTTATACTATCACATCATCATACATATGTCCCGGGTCGCATCAAAAATTAGTTTTATAAATTTAGATTTTTCTGTCAATAAATTTTCATTAAGGAGTCAGTTTCACTAGGAGTCAGGCCCGTGCCTCGGAAAGCACGTAAAGCGGTTGTCTTGCCCCAGATCTCTCTGCGGCCGAGTCAGATTACCGCCCCATCTGACTTTGAGATTGAGGGAATTAAGTATGCGCTTGTGTTTGCGCTACACTTGGGCACTATAATCCTGCCCTGCGCATATGGCTAGTCTCAGCTGACCCTAGCTGCCGTGACAAAATTCGGTCGGAAGGACATTTTTATTATTAAATATACGAAATAATGACCATCGAGGAATATATATAGATACATCATCATCATCATCATAAACTGTAATGGGAAAACGTGTATAAAAGATACCTATATTTCGTAGGATCCAAACAAGCTTTCAAAGGTGTATCAGGTTTATAAGTGCATACGTAGCACTCCAGTGAGCGCTTTGGAGTAGTTCTTGTAATAGGCACAGTTTTTGGTGTCTGCACGATGGCTTGTGCTCGTCTACCGGGACCGTGATCAGACACTTGTTCGATATCTTCTTCTTCATCATCTTCACTTTCTTCATCCTCATCGTCTTCTTCATTACGCCTTGCATGAAAAAATAGGTACATTATTTCTAGTCTCCGCAAATCTTTACTCTGCTTAACGACTACTGCCATCTAGTGGCTAAAAAAATCAGCAAAATGTGTCGTACCATTTAATCAAAATTTCTTTATCTTTTTCGTGTTATCTTAATATTTTATATAGCATTGACACTGAGATTATGTAAAGAAACTTATCAATAATTGAAGCTCACAATGTTCCTTATGACGATGTTTTAATAGGTACATAGGTAATGAATGTTTTAAATTTAAATATTAAGATATTTAAAAATAAACAATTTTCTCACACTATATATACAAACAAATATATTTAGTTAACAACATAGTATTATGTATTTTTATATAATACATTTAAATGATATCTTAATATATATTCCACAATATATGATGCTACTGTAGTAATTACTGGCAGGACTATTTTTGTGATTGAAGAAGATACGCAATATAAGTCCTATTACACGGCACAACGAGATAGTCATTACGTTGGCGGACTAGACATGTCCTTGATTTTTTTTTAATTTCTTAGACATTCAGGTTTCCTCACGATGTTTTCATTTACTTCCGAACAGCACTTAGATCAGCACAAATTTGCAATCAACAATTTCATTATGCCGGCGTGGATCAAACCTGGGTTGCTCGCACACTATAAAATTTAATAAAAGCGCTTACTGCAAACCATGGACACCTGCAACCGAGTTTTAACAGAAAGCTACGGTAAAATATTTAATAATTTTTAAACATAGTTTTTTTTAATAACACTTAAGGATAGTCATTTATTACTTTTACCAAAATAAGAAATTTCGATACGGAACAAACGGCATTCGTGCGAAGAATAAACAGGAAACCCAGCGGGACTTAATTTTTATTGTTACCTATGAGGACTATGGAATTCCTTATAGCCTGTAACCTGTAAATGAACTGGCTTTACATAGCCTTCAGACAGGAGCAGTGAATATAACAGGATATATACGTCTCAGTAGCAGGGCCACGATAGCTGAGTGGTTAATGCTGTTAATATACGTAATATAAAGACTGATTGTTTATTATTATACTCTTAAACTTCATCTTGACCATTCTTCTGGTGATACGGATTTACAAGAAACTGTCTATCAAATTAATATAACTAATGTATTGATATACGTATACGTCGGGGTTCGTTGTTTCAAACATATCAACTCACTCGTCTTCGTCATCGTCCTCCAACTTGGAGCGACTGGCCGGTAGGAGCAGAAGCAACGCCAGTACCAAGCACAACCTCCACCGCACCATTGCACTAACTAATAAATTAATTCATAAATTAATAAATAATATCACGCTCGCGCACACGGTAGATTTGTCATTTTAATTTAGATTTTAATTTAGAAATTGTTACACTGTAAATATTATTGGAAAATCAGAGAATTTTGTGATTGACAGGAACTTTTAACAGATGTTCATTTTTAGAATAAATTCTTTCTTTTTTACACTGTCATCTTGAACTTGTAATTATCCTAGTAAGGCCTCTTTCAGTATTCATAAAATTTAAGCACAAAATATTGTTTAATTGCAAATATATTGTTTTAATTATCATAAGCTCATAGCTGCATATTAGCTTCCCTTAGACATTGCTATAGAGATAGAAACAGAAATTGATATTATTTTAGCTTAAAATGGCTAGTTAGAAAAATGCATAAATTAAGAAACAAGAACTTCTTAGATAACTAAAATGTAAAATTTAAATTTATAATAAACTGAGACATACATACTAATAAAATATTTATAAAACCATCGGATGAAACAGATTAATTTTTTTACTAAACATAAAAAATATCTAAAGTAAATAATAATTATTGCTGACCTAAGTCAAGTAGCGTCATCTACAAACTTATTTTTGAACTAGCTACTCACATGTAGATGTCGCTTTAACGAATTGACTCAATTTATTTATTTTCTTGGAAAATTTCAAATTATTTTACATAACATAATAACATAATTAAAAATGGTTCTTGTGAAAAAAATGTACAAAATCCAATCGGTGGTTTGAAAAATGGATATCTTTTTAAAAATAGAGAAGGCACTTATGTAAGCGGATAAGAGATAGCATTGTGTCCTTAAAGAAGTACAAAAAAACTGATTGGTTATTGTATAGTATTTGTAATTTAAATTTATTATATAATTATTGTAATAAAAATGCAATCAATTTATACAGTTCCCACTTTTATCATATGTATTTTACGCCTGAAACTGAAATTGCAAACAAAAGTTATACTTATGTATGTATAGAATGCATGCATAAACATCATGCCTGATAACTTTCCATCACAGGCACGCTATTAATAAACGAATAGTGAACCTAAACGTAACTCTTTCATGCACGCACACAGGCGTGCGGCCTACCTCGCCGCTCTCTTTGCGTTGCTTACGCCTAACTGGGGCTCACGGCGGTTATCGTCCGCACAAAGCGCGAAGCGGCCTAT
Organism: Parnassius glacialis; assembly: GCA_033319125.1. Lineage (NCBI taxonomy): Eukaryota > Metazoa > Arthropoda > Insecta > Lepidoptera > Papilionidae > Parnassius > Parnassius glacialis. The sequence continues at coordinate 29,349,051 of JAVANC010000022.1, read as the reverse complement.
CCAGCCGCAGAGACCCGAATACACGACCTCATTAAAAAATGAAACCGCACAAACATCCCTCAACAAAACCTCCAAGAATCGTCAAAGCGAAAAGCGCTACCTAGCGGAGAGTAGCAGAACTACGCCACTCGCAAAACCAACCTCTGTACTTTTTTAATTAGCCTCATACAGTGAGTGAATGAGTGAAATACGTAAGAATTTTTTTTCTCTCGTATGCGGTTAGTTTGGTAGCTTTGAGTGGAGTATGTTAATTCACAAGTAGCCTCACTCTGGTGCTTTTTGAACTGTTCGGTTGGGGTTCTCCCTAGTGCGGAATAAGGCTTATGTGTAACTTTTAAGCGCTTGTAGAGAAGTTAATTAGCAGCAAATTTGTTAAACGGAAAATGGTGCGGCATCATACTGAAGTTTTATACTATTGCCTTAATTATATTATATAAAAGAGCTCAAAACTAACGAATATATCGCAAGCGTCTTACATCTGCTAAAATTATTTATATGTTTACTAATCATTTATATTAATGTCATTGTGCATAAACCAATCACCATTTTAAATGTTCTTCTCCGTTTCGGTCTTAGTCATGAAAATCGACGTAATTTAAGAAATATCTTAAATTGTTCTCTCTGTCTTCACTATGCCTTTTTTATAGAATAGGGGGCAAACGAGCGTGCGGCTCGCCTGATGATAAGTGACTACCGCCGCCCATGAACAAGTACAACACCAGGGGAATTGCAGGTGCGTTGCCAGCCTTTTAGAAATGAGTAAGCTCTTTTCTTGAAAGTCCCTAAGTCGTACCGGTTCAGAAAAATCGCTGATAGTAAACGATTCCACTAAGAGGTAGTGCAAGGAGGAAAACTCCTAGTAAAACGCGCAGTGGTGGACCACTAAGCATCCAGATAGCGTGGATAGTATCGTGATTATTGTCGCGATGTGCGTTCGTGAAATTTGGGGAGTGCTCTGAGGTAGGTAGAGGTACCTAGATGCGATAGAAAATGCAAAAGGATGCAACAACCCTACACAGCGCCAGTGAATCGAGCCGATCAGAAAGAACTCGGTCGTCGACGATTTGAACCGCTCTGCACTGGATGCAGTCAAGTGAGGCCGAACTTGCGCTGTGTGAAGTTGCAAGCAGTGTGCCGGCATGAAATACTGTCCGCTCTGCTGGGTAAGCTAAGCTTTTTAGAGACCAATTAGGCTTCCGAAGTAACCACGGAACTACTCACCGAGGATTCCGATGCTAGCTGAGGTAGCAAGGCGAGTACACTGAAATTGAAGAGATACGACAAAGGGATTATTTTAAGCAGTAAACGTGCAAACGCGCAATTACAAATGAAAGGGACATGTAGAGAGAAAATTAAAACTTAATTTAAATTAGCGATAATCGACGATTATTAGTAAGACCGTGAAACTAGAAATAGTTAAGAATCAAAATTACAGATGCCTTGTCACCTCTGAGTTCTAAAATATAGTGCCTCATTCTCATTATCAGTAAAAATGGTCTCCGATTCTCTACACTTACCATACAAAAGACAACAACTTTAAGCTGCTATTTTACGCTGGTATTCTGTGTGAGCGTGGTCTATCTTCGGTCAAACCGTCTCTTTCGTACTGCAAAAACGACAATGACGTAGCTACAGTGTGGCTCTACCACGTAGTAAAGAGGTGGTTTAACTCAAGATGTGCCAGGTGTTATTTACGTAGAAAAATCTGCCCGTACTCATCACGCTCGTCGAAAGATTTGTTAAGCGCAGAGCTAAAACACTCGCACTGGTAATACTATTAGCCATAATCAGTCTGTGGGATTTAGATTCGGCATTTCCTAATGAATATACCATCTTGGACAAAATATGGGCAGCAGCCAGCAGATAGGGGAGGTCTACGTTCTATCCATGTGTTTGACGCTAGTCGTATTTTTTTATAAATATGAAGTAACTAATAAACTTAAAATCAACCTGATGTTAGGTAGCTACCGCAGAACATGGACATCAGCAGACAATTTCAAACAAAGGAGGCTACTGGTGCATTGTTATCTCTCCTGACCTCTGAGGACTAAGATGGAATGCTTCACTGCCTATAATTATAAGTACTAATTCTTTATACTCTTCCGACTGGAATAAAGCCGTGTAGGTAACCTGCCAGTAAAGAAAGAAAGGAGAAAAGAAAGAAAGATATAAACTTTATTTTTTACGCAAACAACAATATACAAATATATATGTTTAAAATACGTAGATTATATACTCTTTGGTTGTAGTGAAACCACAACGCTGATTTTCAGTGATGACCGAAACTCTTGGAGTATATCTTGGAGAGTATCCATTAAGCCAGAGAAGCGTGGCCGTCAGCCATGTCCATACTTTCATCAAAAACTCAAAAAAAATTTTTAAGAAAAAAATAAAGGAAATTACAAACTAAAATTATGTCTAAAATTTTCCCAAGAGTCTGACCTATTAAAATAAAAAATATACAGGTAAAAAGTAAAAAATAAAAAGAAACACTAACACAATAGTCCGGAAGTGATCACAATTCATCGTGCTAGCACGGCAGAGTTGCTGGGGGTTATTACTAACCCGGAAACAGCTTAATGCATAAAGCGAAAGAACCGGGGCTCCGGTTGCGTTTCTTCCCAAATGACGACCATCGAGCTGGATATATCGGTGTTTGGGCAAGAAGTTGTGAAAACCCCTTTATACTTCTATAGTTTTGTACAAGTAATGTTTTCACTTAGTAAGTACTGGATAGAACTAACGCAAGACAGGGAAAAATGGGGACATTTCGAGACAGCCTGTAACTGAGATGGAGCCTTGTTGATTTTTATCTTTATTTTGATAAGATTAGATCAAGGAACAATAAAGGTTTATCAATATTTATCATGCTTAACACAGCTATGTTTCGTATGGTGAGTGTAGAGAATCGGAGACCCTTTTTACTGGAAAAGAGGCATGCCAACTTAGTCCTCATGGGTGATCTGCGTTATGATTCTTTATTGAGGATAGTTGTAGATGTCTATGGGTCACAGCAACCACTTACCATCAGATGGACTGTGTGCTCGTTTGTCACCCTATTCTGTAAAAAAAATATTACACAGGTATATCAAGACACAAATATGGATATTGTTTTGTTAATATAAATTAGTAAACCTCAACATTTTTCACAGATAAGGAACAAGCCTAAGCAGCTCGGTCGCGAAGTGCAAAGCAAGTTGGCCACGCTTCCCGTCTTAAACTTCTTTTATCTCAGTCTAGGTTCGTTCAAAAAGTGCAAACTCTGTACAAAGTTCACTTTCGCCTTGTGAACTAATTTTTCGCTCGGTGTCAAGTTCATGGCTGACGGGGCGCGGGACGAGACTGAGTGGAGAAAATGAGGGCTGCGCGGGTGGGAACAAGCCCGCTATGATAAAATAAAATATTCATTATGATTGCTCCAAGCGGCAATGTTCGCGAGTGTTGAATTATACTCGCGATGCGTTTTGGTCGTTGAGAACCGTCACAAATTTCGTAATTACCAATATATGTTAAGTGTTGTCAAATACACGACCGCGAATGGAGCCAACCATTGAGCGTGTAGTGGCGTTGAAAGAATATCAACTGCTCCATATCGTCCCATGGCTGTCGTAAAAGGCGACTGGAGGAAACAAAGCAATGGCTAAGCGCTTAACAACTAGAATTTAAAAAAGAATCCTGCCATAAGACAAACCAACTTAAAAAACTATAAAGTAGTCCTGCAAAATTTTCCCTTGTAGGTAAATATTATCTCATAAGCTAGTTAGTATTTTAATACAAACCATATAAAGCCTTTACCTTGACTATACTAACGTGAATCATGCTAGAAAAGAGGCTAAATACTCACCATATATTTTCTATACTAAGCAAACTGTTTTCATACTACCCCAGGAGCAATGAAATTGTTGATTGCAATTGAAGTGCTGAGTTATCACGAGTTCGACGGTGAAAAAAACATCATGAGAAAACCTCGATATTTACGAAATTAGAAAGTTCAAAGACATATCAATAACTAACTGCTCTATTGAGCAGTTAGTTTTTTTTTATAGGAGAGAGGGCAAACGAGCATGCGGCTCACCTGATAGTAAGTGACTACCGCCGCCCATGAACAACTGCAACACCAGGGGAACCAGGGGAATTGCAGATGCATTGCCAGCCTTTTAAAAAGGAGTAGGCTTATTATTATTATTATGGGGTATATGTAAAGTTTTCTCATCTGGTTGGGCTGTATAAATATATAATTGTAAATGAAAATGATAAACATACATAAATATCAATAAAATTAAATAAATACATAAAAATACATATTATTATTATTTATTTACTTTATTTTAAATAAGACCTAAACTGTAATGAACTTCACTTTAATTTTATTTATTTTTTTCAGTGACCAATATTAGTTAGTCGAAGTATATCGAACAAGACTGAAAACTGACGTAAAAATCTTCCCGGACCTGCCTCAAACAGTGAAAAGTGAATCGCGGCCGTCTGCACAGTTTAAACGTTTCTTTTTCCTCCTCCTTCTGCTTAATTAGACTATTAATCTGTGAGCGACGCCTCGCTACTTCCTCCATTACCATTCGGCGTCCAATCGTTGATATTTTTTACTGTTTTCATTAGTCACCTGTTGAATTTCTTCGCTTGCTTTAAATTATTATAGTCTTTTGAATGATTTTGTTTGTATTCAACGATTAGCGAGAGTTTCATAAAGATTTCACTGTATGTACTTGCTCATATGTATAATAACAGTATTGTTATTTTAATATTATAAAATAGGCTTAATAAAGTTTAACATATATAGCAGTTATTACTAAATCAGCGAGCGTTATGAAAAATCTTACATTAGAAGCATTTTTAACTCCCGACGCAAAATATATAACACCCCTGTTATGACCGCTAGTTTCACCGCTATGTGTGTCTGTCTGTTTGTCTGTGGCACACTCTTAAACGGGTGAACCGATTTGTTTTTTTTTATTTAAAAGCATGTTTCCTTGGTTTGGTTCTTAGACATGTTTTATCAAAATCGGTTCAGCCGTTTCAAGGTCATCAACTATTTGTTTCGGGGCTTTTTATATTTTGAATTTGATTTGTTAAATATCTGAATTCTCGGTTCCGTTCCGGTATATCCACGGGTGTCGTAAGATGTAACAGAGGGAAAGAAATCAGGCGATAGGCAGCAGCATCTTGATCACAACTGGAAAATAGAAAACTGCGGTCGCTAACTAGCCCGCGAAGCGTGGTAACTGTGGCAAATATGAGGGAATTTATGGGGAACGCTTACGTTCAGCAGTGGCCTTTTGATAGTCTATAACGGCAACGATAACTTATCAAGCTATGTTTAATTATGTATGAAACCTATAATCCTTTTTGTAATTTTTAGAAGTATCTAGGTTCGTCATCATTCTGTGAGGCAACCTATGGGGAGGCCTAAGTTCTGCAAGTGCATTCAGTTCAGAAATGTACGTTCTATGCACAGAAAGTCTTGAGGTTATTTTAATTTATTTCACGGCTCGGTAGCGCAGTAAGTTTAAGGTTTGTAAGAATTTGCATGTCATTGAAATATTTTTCCTGGTGTCAAAAAACGTTTAAATTATGTATTTAGAACTGGTAGAGTCATAGTGCAGATATATTATGGTTGTATCGCGAATAGGTCGCCTCTACCGGGGAATGACCACGATCTCTCTGAGCACTAACGATGAAACGCCTCATAGATTGTGATCTGGACCTATACGCTTCAAACTTATAACACAGCAGTGTTAACATTGACGTTTGGTAGCATAAATAGGTAGGAGTGAATTACTTACCCAGATGAACTCCTTAGCTTTGTTAGGCTGTAATGAATGAGTGGATGAATTCTTGGTTTAGTTTAGAATGTCTTAAAAGTTTTTACATAATATCATATTCATGTCACAAATTTTTATTTTCTAAATGTTCAATTTCAGAACACAATGTTACATTATATACAACATTAGCAACGTCAGAAATTCAGGTTTAAAAATATTGTTTTTTATTGTATACTAGCCATCTGCGTCGGCTTCGCACGGGTGATTTCTGGATCTCGACAACATCGCCACCTACCAGGTCCATCCACACCATCTAGGGACCCATTCAAACACACACAAAACGATTCATCAAAATCTGTCGAGCCGTTTTAGAATTTTAGCGAGACTAACCTACAGCAATTTTTATATATAGAGATCATATTTTAGTGAAATCATTTTATTTTCATAGTAGATCCCTTCATTGCGCCAAATTTGCATAAGATGACGATTTATTCATTCGATTTTATTTGCGCCAATATAATGTTGAGATAAATATTATAGGTTAATATAGAAATTGATGTCATTAATTTTTGAATTATTGTAATATTGATCATTAACTATTTCATATCAATTAACGTTTTGCACACAATCAAAGCACGTCAACAACATAAGCCTTCTGCCACCAGCGATTTTCCGGACCGATACCACTTATGGAGCTTAAAAAATTGAGCCCACTCTCTTTTAAAAGGCCGGCAACGAATATGCGCAATTTCTCCGGTGTTGTAGTTGTATGGACGGTGGTTGACACTTACCTTCAGGTGAGCCGCATGCTCGTTTGCCTCCTCTTATATGAAAAAAAAATATTAGCTTATAGAACACCGCCGTCTGGCCAGTTTTGGCATCACAGATACATTACAATTACTTCTCCTTAAAGCTACTTAAATCAAGCAATGGGTCTGTGGGACAGTTGTAGTACGACTGGCGAAATTTCACATACATTTCGTATAATATATTAAATTTGTTTTCGGAAAACTTTAAACATAAGGACTCGTATGGGTAATATTGTGAATTCAAAAACAATGTCACATTTCTCACTCCACAGTGATCAAATACTGAATAGTCTTTCATTTTTTGATTTTTTCTGTTTGTTTGTAAACAAAAAATTACATATCGAGGTTTCTCTAATTGTGACGCAGTCCTAATAGACCAGGAATGCTTAGTTGCTGTAGGAAGTAAAGGGTATTGTTATAAATCCCAATTTCTAAATGCCATCTGTATAGGTTTATCTCTTTCTAAATGTTTAAGAAGTTTCAGTCGTTCACGATCTGATACTTTCACATGTGGCACTCGCCATTGTATTCTTTGTATGTCTATTTGAAAATGTGCAACATCTTCAGCTCCTATAATACTATTTATGTTAGAATTACTTCTGTTCAGTATAAGTTCATGTTTACAATTTATTACAATTTTAGCATAATCTTCTGCAAACCCTAAAATTTTATTTAAAGGTACAGTAGCACTAAAATCACCGTTTTCACTTTTAAATCCATCCATATCCCAACAACACAAAGCTGCTACTTTATTTTCTGCTTCATTCATTGAAATGTATGATTTAATTGTTGACGTTATACAAGCATTTTTAATACGATCTATTTCGATTCCATTTATCTCATACCTTATGTCTTGAAACAAGAACATAATAGGATTATTACTGAACGTAACAGGTTTTTTAATCTGGTTTCCATCTTTGCTGAAGAGCTTTGCACGATCTTCGATGTAAATTGAACTTGCTGATGGTAATACATATATGTCTTGCTGATGTATGGGAATTCTTATTTCATTGTTTTCTCTAAAACTATTATTATATGGATTATAAGAATGGACTTCATAACTTTCAATAGAAGTATCGCATTTTGATAAGTCATTAATCTGTAGTATATTAACAGTGGTAGAGCCACGCGGCAGCTTTTGCTGTCGCACGGATGGGCCGGCTCGAACCGGGGTGGTACCACGACCTCACAGAAAACCAGCGTGAAGTAGAGGTTTACCTCTGCGTTTCGCTTGGTGAGTGCAGGTGGCCGGAGGCCCTTTTTACTGGAAATGAGGCATTCCATCTTAGTCCTCGCGGGTGACAACGCATCTACATTTTGATTTGTAATAGAGGATAGATGTAGATGTCTATGGGCCGCAGCAACCACTTACCATCAGGTGGACTGTGTGCTCGTTTGTCACCCTTACCATATAAAAAAAAATATTCATACTTTAAACCCTAAAGACTTTAGAAAATCTTTACTACTTTTACTCAAGGTCTTAAATTTTTCTCACGTCTTCGCACCTTAGTGAGTACTTCTACACTCTACTACACTAATTTAATTCACAAAATGTCAATTTTTTTTTACGTGAATTTTGATAAAATTTTGTACGTGGTAGAGCCATGCTGCAGCTATATTAGTAGTATAGTTGTAGCACGAATGGGTCGGCTCGACCGGGGAAGGACCACACTCTCACAGAATACCAGCGTCAAATAGCAGTTTAACACTGCTGTGTTTCGTATGGTGAGTGTAGAGAACCGGATACCCTTTTCACTGGAAAAGAGGCATTCCATCTTAGTCCTCACGGGTGACAACGCATCTGCATGTTGATTCGCGAACGAGGATAAATGTAGATGTTTATGGGCCACAGCAACCTGTGCTCGTTTGTCACCCTATCCTATAAAAAAAATGTCAGCACGTCTGTTGCAGTTGAATCAACTGAGCTTAGGGTTAGGGATATTCAACACATTACACAAAAATACAGAATTAAGTAAGGAGATACCTTTCTATTTCTATTGCGCCTGCAACAGTCTACTGTTAGACATGAATGAATAATAAATTTGTCATAACCCAGTTCCGTCAGCCAAGATGGTGATTGTAGCAAACCGCATTGCAACGCAAGAGGCACCTTTCCAGCTGTAAACTTTTTTGGGCTGCTGAAAAAGAAAAAAATATCTTTGTGATAGTTATACCGCCATCTATCGCAAGCCATAAGATCTTTATAAAATTTCACAAAAGTCACTTATTATGACACCCACGGAACAACATAGAGAGATGGAGTCTCATACAATACTTCCAAATGGCCTTCCAAATACCTACGTGTTGTCTACAAATATTTATTTTTATTGTGACTGTTTCCGTATCCTTTGACTTTTGATCCAATTTATGAATACCTGATCACAATATCATCAGCAACACAAAGCAATAATCGCTGTCATCTCCGTTGGCAATTGGACTGGGGATGGCGGTGGAAACACTGCCTTATCATTGATCTAGTTATTTTAGGTCTATTAAAATATATTTAGTTTACCTTCCATCTCTTGGAGGTCATACATACTTATTAGTATTTCTATTAACAGACCACTTACGGGACTACTTACTAGTTATATCTTATTGGATAAAAATAATAATGATCTTTTAAAAAAGTCTTATAAGTTTCAAGAGTCTTACTTGACGAAAGTTCAGTGGGACGTACCTAATTATTGCAGGCTGTTATTTTACTCACTCTTAAATGTTTCGTAACCAGTGGGACAATCAAGCAGAAAAGAAACCCTGTAAACACCACGCTTATTACTTTATCCACTTTCTTATTGGAGTCAGACCATTTCTTATTCAGAGTCATGGCCTTGTCGAAATACTTATTTGGATTTTGTTTTTTTTTTTTGAAAATTGTTGGATTTTCGGTTACATTTTGAGTATCTGCAATAGAACATACTATTTTAGCATACTTCTGTATATAACTGCAAGGATTTACTGTCAAAGTCTTCCTTGCAACAACTTATAAGAAACAAAAAAATGATTTTTAAATATTAGGCATTTTAAATCTTTTCCCTGTATTGATTTCCATGCATTATAGCAGCTTGGTGTACTTATTTTTTATATTTAAGTTGCTTACTTACACTTCCATAGGTTCTTTATTCAATTAAGTTTAAATTTTCTAAACATATTTCGAAGTGCCGTTTAAAAACGTTGCCCAATTACATAAAATTCACACAATCATATTCAATAAAAGAAAGAAAGAGCGAGAGTTCAAGAAAGATATACATTCAGTCAAAAAAGTATCGGGAATGGATGATTTGTTTATGGGTCCAAATTTTTTTGTTGTTGTTAGATTAGCACAACTGTTTTCCATTTTGGCGCGGAGTTTGAATTACATCTGTCATTTAGATTAAATAAAGTGCTGTTTTAGTTATATCATATCTAGTGTATATATTTTACAATGCACGAGTCAATTCCGACTCAACATTCATGAAACGCATTGTTACTGGTGACTAGACGTGGGTATACGAGTTTGACATGATGTAAACTAGTCAACAAGGTTCGGAGTGGTGCCTTCCAAGTGATCCGAAACCGAAAAAACTACGCCAAAGACGATCAAAAGTTAAAATCATGTTTACTATTTTATTATCGCGGTATTTTGCACTCGGAATTCTTGCCGAGCGGTCAAACGGCGTTTAAGAGAGTAAATTAGAGGAAAATATTTCTGGAAAGAAATTTTTTGAATTTTGCACTACGATAATGCGCCTTCGCACAAGCAACATCATTGTGAACGAATTTTTGACCAAAAACTCAACAAATACCATCGAGCAACTACCTTATTCACTAGATATTGCTCCAGCCGGCTTCTTTCTTTTTCCTAAACTCAAATTACCACTTCGTGGCACCCGTTTTCAATCGGTAGAAGACATAAAGGAGAATTCGCAGCGAGAACTAAACTCAATTCCGAGAAAGTGTATCGTTTATGAAGGAGCATAATTTGAAAGTGATAAAATAAACTTGGATGAATAACTGACATTTTGTGTATTATTGATCTTTTCCCGGTACTTTCTTGGCAGAGTAGTATTTACATCATAGGCGCTGGCAGGCAGGGTGCAAAGGGGTACACTTGCACCCCGTCTCAGAAAGATAACCTGAAGGAGTCTGGGTTGCCGTCCAAATTTGTTCATTACCTTGTTCATTCAGTATCCTCATCTGCTCTTTCTCTATGAACATTGAGCATGTCGCACGGCAGCAGCGATTCTCCAAGCAATAATGCCAACTATCGACTACAGAGATTAAGTATGCTTTCAATGAGCGAAATATATTAAATACCCGCGCTATTTGAATTTGACATTACATTTATCCACGTAAAATACATTTATAATTCTATACTCTATATTTTATATTAGTTAATGGTACGTGTAGATGCAGGTGCAACTCCCTGAAAGTAATCCTGGCGGCGCCCATGATTTACATAATCCTAAATAAAATTTGCATACTTACATTGTTAAAAGAAATATGCGAGTACCTATATCAGTCATGTGAACCATCGTATATCTTTAGTATTTGCGTTCAGTGTTTTGAACGGATAAAACACTCAGCCTTGAACGTTTTTATTTGCGCATTGCTTAACTGATTTTTCTGCGCACGCACACATTAGTAAGGGTCAATCCGTAGGCAAAAAGTCATAATCATCATCATTACAGCCCTTCACAAGTCCACTGCTGAACATAGCCCTCCCACAAGGAATGCCACAAAGCACGGTCCGGAGCCACCAGCATCCATCGACTTCTTGAATATCTTACCAGGTCGTCACTTCATCTAGTGGGGGGATGCCCTACACTTCGTCCGCCGGTACGAGGCCGCCACTTGAGAACCTTTTTTCCCCATCGGTTGTCGGTTCTTCGAGCTATATGGCCGGTCGGTCATGCTGGTTTCACTGCGGATATCCTCATTTCTAAGTTTATCACGCAGAGAAACTCCGAGTATAGCCCTCTCCGTAGCTCGCTGAGCGACCTTGAGCTTCCTCATCCAGCCAGCAGTGAAGGACCACGTCTCAGTTCTATAGGTCATCACTGGCAACACGCACTGTTTGTAAAGTCTCGTTTTCAAGTTTTGAGGTATACCTGGCGAGAAGATGTGCCGTAATTTCCCGAATGCTGCCCAACCGAGTTGAATCCGTCGATTGACCTCTCGGTCGAAGTTGGACTTACCTAGTCGGACTATTTGTCCCAGGTAAACATACTCGTCAACAACTTCGAGCTTGGTACTCCCAACAACTACCGGCATAGGTGTGACATGGACATTAAACATGATCTTTGTTTTGTCCATGTTCATCTTAAGACTTATCCGTTGGGAAACACTATTGAGGTCACTGAGCATAGTGCTTAGGCCCTCCAGCGATTCTGCCATAAGGATTATTTCGTCGCAAATCGAAGGTGAGTGATGTACTCGCCATTCATGTTAATACCGTATCCTTTCCAGTCCAGAAGCTTGAAAACGTCCTGCAATGCAGCGGTGAAGAGTTTCGGGGATATAACGTCACCCTGTCTTACACCTCTCTGCAATTGGATAGGTTTCGTACTCTGGTTCTGTACTCGGATAGCCATCGTAGCCCTACTGTACAAGCACTTCAACACTTCGATATGCCGACAGTCAACTTGGCACCGCTGAAGGCACTGCAGCACCGCTCAAATTTCTACGGATTCCAAGGCTTTCTCATAGTCCACATACGCCAGACATAATGGCAAATTGTACTCCTCGGACTTCTGTACAATTTTCCGAAGAGTATGTATGTGGTCTATGGTGCTAAACCATTTCCGGAAACCGGCTTGTTCGGAAGGCTGGAATTCGTCAGGTCTGCGCGCGAGACGATTTGTAATGACTCTCAAAAACAGCACGTAGACGCAGCTCAGAAGGGAAATCGGTCTGTAGTTCTTCAAGAGAGCGTTGTCACCTTTCTTGAAGAACAAGACCACCACACTTCTGCTCCACGCCTCCGGTGTAATGCCACTATGGAGGACGGAATTAAAGAGCTTCTGAAGGACATCAAGTACCGGTTTTCCACCCGCTTTCAGAAGCTCCGCTGTAATTCCATACTCGCCTGGGGCCTAGCCGTTTTTAAGGTGCTGGAGAGCCATTCTAATCTCGCTCAGATTGACGTCCGGGATAACATTAGAATAGTGTCGGATAAGACTCGCTCTTGGATCGTTACTCACACTTACGTGTGGCTCCAACGATAATGTGTACAGCTGTCCATAGAACCTCTCAATCTCACTCAAAATCTCAGGTGTCCCAGAAACGACACCGCCACACTCGATCTTCAGCTTCGACAGTTGGCTCTTTCTGGCAGACAGATCTCTAGCAAAGACTTTGGAGCCTTAGTTCCGCTCGATCGCTTCTTCAATACGAGCAGTATTAAAGTTGCGTAAGTCCCGCTGTATACATTTGGAGATTTGTCTGTTCAGTTGCCTGTATGCTGTCAAATCTACTGAAGACTGCAGCTTCATATCCCGTCTAACAGCCATGAGATTAAAAGTGTGATCGTAGAGTTTTTGTGTTCTTCTGCGGCAGGTCTTGCAGAACTTAGCTCCGACCGCATGGAGAGTTTCCACGAGCTTGTCATTTATATCGTCCACTTCATTGCAGTCCTCTAGGCACTGAAAACGGTTTTGTAACTCGAGCTGAAAGGTTTCGGGACTTTGGAACAGAGCATGAGGGGGACGGAGCGTTCAATTCATTAGACGAGACCGCTCTAACTTAACGTTTAAGTTCAGTGTGCCTCTAACCATTCGCTAATCGCTATCAGTTTCCACCCTCCCGATCACTGAGACATCACTGAACAGTTGTCGTCTGGTCGTCATAATGAAGTCAATCTCATTTTTTATCGAACCGTCGGGGCTCGACCAGGTATACTTCTTGTGGGGCCGCTTCTGGAAGAAAGAGTTCATCATAAAGAGTCCCTTTTTCTCCATGGAGTCGGCCAGCTGCTGGCCCCTTTGATTCCGTTGCCCTATTACCGAATTTCCCTACTTGTGACACTTTCCTTAATTGTAAAAAGTGTTGTCCATAAATCACATTCAATTAGGGATAATTTGAAATAAAAGTAGAAGCCTTATTTACTCATATTTTTAAAAACTGCAATAACGGTATATCATTATTTAAAAATTTCAACTTAAGTTTAAAATTTGGCTACTCTTTGAAAAATAACCCTATATATACTCCTGAATTTATTCATATTGCAATATATTAACCCATCATACCCATTGTTTTATGGCTTAAAATTGAACAATTGACAACTCACAATAACATTGCTATCATTCTCCATCCTGTGGGTGTGGTAAGAGTTGACTATTGAAAATGCCAGAAAGAAATGGAGAAAGTTTTCATGACTTCCGGTAGATGGTGGATAAGTCTCTTCGCTTAGGTACGGTCGCCTTTGTGTCGCGCCGCCTGGGCATGTACCACATCATGTCAAAGGAGCCGCCGCGATATCAAAGTTCGCCTCGGTTGGCGTACATCCGCAGGGGAATTTTGCGTTTTAAAACTAAGTATATCACAAGTTTGCAAGCAAAGATTCTTTGCTTGCTAACTTGTGTTTATTACTTATATTCGTATTTTATTACAATAACCATAAGATAAATAGTATTCTATTTTATTCTTAGAATAGAAAAATAATTATTTAAAAAAAAAACTATAAAAAAGGCAAAATTATAAGTGCGCCTCCGGGTATACCGACACTATCATAGTGAACAGATTATATAACCACCTTACATGGTTAGAATATCTGAACGGACTGGAGTTGGGGACCAACGTCAAAGTTGCGAAACATCTGATACTGCGATCGTCAGGTAATTGATTCGAATCTGCCATTCGACTATTGTAGTGAACTACTTCCAACACAAACATTTTAAGTTTATCAGGAGTAGTAAAGGGGACATTAATAATGTTAATAACATTTTTAGTATTTTATTTTAAAAAATCCGTGTGTTAGACTTGAGGATTTCAGCAACTAAGCGAACCTGCATTGGACGCCCTCTTTCATATCCAGCATATCCAGCTGTGAAATTTTACGGGGTGATAATGAAAGCGAAAGTGATTAATGACATCACTCTGGTGGAATTAATTTATTGATAAATAAATTAATAATAATATCAAAGTCGATGAAATAGAACATAATTGTGTTACATTAGCATAATTTTTTCATAGGATAAGGCTGACAAACGAGCACACAGTCCATCTGATGGTAAGTAGTTGCTGTGACCTATAGACATCTACATTTATTCTCGATTACGAATCAAATTGCAGATGCCTTGTCACCCGTGAAGACTAAGATGTAATGCCTCTTTCCAGTAAAAAGAGTCTCCGGTTCTCTACACTCACCCTACTAAGCACAGCAACGTTAAGCTGCTATTTTACAATGGTATTCCGTTAGAGCGTAGTCCTTCCCTGGTCGACCCGACCCACTCGTGCTACAACAATACCTACTACTAATATAGCTGCAGCATGGATCTACCACGTAAGAACAAAATTGACGTTGAAAATTTAAGTATTTCAGAATCTACTTTGCAATTATTTTCTATTAAGTCAGTTTTGTGGAATTGTGTTTTGCAAACCGCCAACTGAAATACGAACAATTTTTTCTCAATAACGATGTGATCATCTATCCTCGATTACGAATCAAAATGCAGATGCGTTGTCATCCGCGGGGACTAAGGTGGAATGCCTAGTTTCCAGTAAAAAAGGTCTCCGGGTAAACTCACCATACGAAACACGGCAGTGTTTAGCTACTATTTTACGCTGGCATTCTGTGAGAGTCTGATTCTTCCCTGGTCGAAACGAAAGGTCGTGTTACAACTATACTACTAATAGCTGTAACATGGCTCTACCACGTATAAAATACTTGATAATATATCGTCTAATTACAGTTCTAAGTTTCAACATCTAGATTTCTCAGCGTTTCAGCAACTAACTAAACATTCCCTAATTTCATTCCCCGGGAGACTATGAACTAACATCTAGACCAAAATGAGACTCACACGACGTAAGCTAACCGTTTTACGGAGATCCGTCATTTTCTCCCTCCACGCCCTATACCGTTCATTATTTAGAAGACGTAAGAGGGCTGGGTGGGTCTTGCAAAGCTGGTGTTGTCAAATACATACGAACACGATGCTGACAAAGTTAACATCCAACTTATTAGACATTTCGGAAATTCGGTTTCGCCTCGCCAGCATCACAAAGTACGTGATGTCTAGTGATTTTATCGGCATTATACTCGTATATCGATGTATCGATGCTTGGTTTTACTTGAAATACATCATACTGAAGTCAAAGTAAAATTGTTTATTTAAAGTTAAAGTTACAGCTTATATACATCCCAAAGCTGGGCACAGGCCTTCTCTCATTTCTGAGACGATCTTACGGCAAGGAAATATCCGCCGCACTACATTAATGTATGTTGAGAACTGTACATCTCTTAGAAATATTTTTTTCTTATTTCTCAGACATGCAGGTTTCCTCACGATGTTTTTCTTCACCTCCGAGCACGTGGTAAATCAGCACTTAAAATTATTGCAATTAACAATTTCGTTGGTGCTGGCGGGGATAGAACGCAGGTTGCTCGCGTACTGTGAAATTTACAGCGAGCGCTAAGCCCCCGAGTTACCACGCCTCTTAATCTAAATCTAAATTATTTATTTATTTAATACTACAGCTAGTAACGCAAAATGCAAATGCAAAATAACGTCTGCCTGGCCAGCGCCCGGCAGACGTTATTTTGCCCTTTGTGGTTGGTGGCGCGATAAGTTTATTTTCATACACACAAACACACACACTTTTCTATAGATTTAATACGTATAGCTATCCTCTTTACGACTAATAGAATCAGCCATAATGACAATAAACTTAAAAAAAGGAAAACATAACCCTTCTTTTCTACTCTTCCGTAAGTGGATAAAAAGTTACCTATATGTTATACACGGTCATTTACTATCTACCTACAAAATTTCATGGAAATCCGTTCAGTAGTTTTTGCGTGAATCGTGAACACAATTTTTCTACAGATTTATTATACTCGTACGTATAGAATAGATTTATTGTAAAACACCTTAAACTAAGGGAATAGGTACAATGGGCGCATTTAATGTCTAATGGCATTCTTTACTAGTCAACTGGGAGAAATAGAGTTGGATATAAATAGAATAGGGAGAAATAAAGTTAATATTAAAACCTGTAAAAATAACTAAAAAACTGTGAATAAATATAAATGTGAAGTGTGTTTTTCCTCCAAACAAAAAAACCAAAGTTTTTGGATAAAGTATATAGCTTAAATCCCATCTGGCATTACTTTCATTCGTTGCTCTATCTGTTCGTAAAATTGTATCACAATTGGTTCAGCGATTCCGTAGATTAGCCCGTCTATCCGCGCTAGACAGACAAAAAATTTAAAATAGTTGTTTTTGTCCTAATAACATTCAAATAACCCCTGAGCTCAATAGAAGCCAGTTATTTCAATATTACAAACAAACACTCCAGTTTTATTCAAATGTATACTTGATACTACCAGCGGTATACTTACAGCGTGCCGTATTAGTTAAAAATAAAACCTATGAAAGCCGTTACCTTCGTATATTTTAAGGAGCATTTTTTATAGGTTAAGGGTAACAAACGAGTATACAGTCCACCTGATGGTAAGTGGTTGCTGTAGTTCATAGACTTCTACGAATCAAAATGCAGCTGCATTGTCACACGTCAAAACTAAGATGGAATGCCTCGTTTCCAGTATAAAGGGTCTCCGGTTCTCTACACTCACCATACGAAACACAGCAAACGTTAAGTTGATATTTTTAAGTTGGTATATTCTGTGAGAGCGTGGTCCCTCCCCGAGCCAATCCACCCGTGCTACAACTATACCAGTAATATAGTTGCAGCATGGCTCTACCACGTATACCCGTATAGCGTGGTATATTATTATCATTATGATCTACTGTTGGAAATATGTCTAGCTAAGTTATGTGGATTTGCATCCGCACTATCAGACGCTGCAAGAATTGTCGATGAGGTTTTATACATTAAACGGAGTTTAATATTGATAGATATTTCCAACAGTGGTAGAGCCACGCGACAGCTTTTGCTGTCGCACGGATGGGCCGGCTCGAACCGGGGTGGTACCACGACCTCACAGAATACCAGCGTGAAGTAGAAGTTTACCTCTGCGTTTCGCTTGGTGAGTGCAGGTGGCCGGAGGCCCTTTTTACTGGAAATGAGGCATTCCATCTTAGTCCTCAGGGGTGACAACGCATCTGCATTTTGATTTGTAATAGAGGATAGATGTAGATGTCTATGGGCCGCAGCAACCACTTACCATCAGGCGGACTGTGTGTTCGCTTGTCACACTTATCCTATATAAAAAAAAGATATGACTTGTACCGTGTAGGGGCGGTCTAAGAATATCCACTACCCAATATCATCCCGTGGGTATCGTAAGAGGCAACAGATCGAAATAAATCAGGAGATGGACAGGAGCGTCTGTCTAATAACTTAAACTATTTTTATTTATAGTATCATTTAATATAATTTACGAAAGTTTTTGTATATTATTTACAGTAGTATTAGTATTGTACGCACTAAGTTTGCCTTTTTTAATATATTTTCCTTTGTGGGTCTACTGGAAGATATTTCAGCAAATTATGGAATAAGTAGAACCTTTGTACAAACTCACTATAAGACGATGTTTCTGTATCTTGTTGTGTGTACATAAATATATTTAAAAATAAAACGACTAAAAATAATAAACTGCGATTGCCAACCCGCTTTCCATGTCAACTATGGCAAATATCCCCCCTATGAGTCAATTTGTGGAGGCCTATGTTCAGAAGTGGGCTTTAATAGGCTGTAACGGTAACGGTATGACTCTTAAAAGTAAAATCCTCTGAATCGATTCCCGTATGAATATCTGTAACTCGTCAACGCATTATCAATTACCTGATGCAATATTGTTAACTTCTTTTGGATCCGATATTGATCAATTTTTTTTTATTTATTTTATTTTATAGGATAGGGTGACAAACGAGCACACAGTCCATCTGATGGTAAGTGCTTGCTGAGACCCGTAGACATCCACATTCATCCTCAATAAAGAATCAAACTGCAGATGCGTCTTCACCCGTGAGGACTAAGATGGTATGCCTCTTTTCCAGTACAATGGGTCTCCGGTTCTCTACACTCACCATACGAAACACAGCAGCGTTAAGCTGCTATTTTACGCTCGTTTTCTGTGAGAGCGTGGTCCTTCCCCGGTCAAGCCGACCCATTCGTGCTACAACTATACTACTAATATAGCTGCAGCATGGCTCTACCACGTGTAAAAAATAGATAAATTATTCTTTAAATCGAAATATTTTTGTTTAATGTTACTTAATGTTAAAATGATGAACAATGCTTTAACTCGGCTCCTTTTCACAAATATATTGAGAAGAGCCCTCTTTATTAGTAATGACGAATTTAGTAAAAACACACAAAATTAAAACAATATATTGTAAGAAAATTTTGCAGTGTTATCGATATTTGCAACACATCCCTAATCGATATCCAGTTGGTAATGCAAACGTTTGTACTCAGCTGGCCCGGGATCTGCTCGAGGCAAACACCCGGGGTAAATAAACCCCCTTTCGCAAACTATGTATACCTACGTACATGACGTAGACTCACCACGTACGGTTTGTAAGAGCCACTCGTGCACGTCATGGATTAAACTAAACGAAACGAGATCTCTCTAAGTAGATTTATTTTAAATTTATTTTTATTTTCGAAATGCTGTCATGCAAATCCAGCAGACTCAATTTGTGACAGAGTTTTTATATTTGTGTTTTTCATATTCAGTAGTTACTTTTTAAAAGTTGTCAAATGATATAAATGGTGTTTTTAATTTTTTATTCATATATTATGATTCGTCGAAAGGTTCTGGAGCGGCAGCCGTATACTAGAAATCACAGTGCTGGGTAAACCCCAACTAGATGTAGTAACGACCTGATGAAACACGAAAGTAATCTATAGGTGCAGGTTATTCAGGACCGTTCTTTGTTGCAATCTATGGGAGGCTTTTGTTCTGCAATGGACTTGTGATTCGCTGAAGTAGACGTAGTAGCAGTAGTAATATCTCTATCTCTATATATAAAAAGCAATTGCTGTCCGTTATTCTCGCATAAACTCGAAAATGGCATAACCTATTTTGATGATTTTTTTGTTTGTGTTTGAGTGGGTCCCTGGACCCTTTATATTTACAACTGGACTCGGTAGGTGGCGCTGTTGTCAAGATTCAGATGTTGGGAGAAATCACCAGTGGAAATGAGGGGTGGATGGCTAGTATAAAATATACATTAGCAATCAGTATCTTATTTTCATTGACTGTAGTGATTATTGTCTTGTAGTAACTATATGTGGATTGTTGTAAAATGATTCACTTTTATGAATAAACAAGGCAACAGTATAAACCGGAATCCTAGTTACGTCACGTGAAACGCAACATTCTCATTTCACTCAAGTACGTATTCCAATATATCTACGTTTGCACATATTGTGGTAAAATACACAGTAACAAGAGATTTTGGTATATAGATACATAGCTGAGACATAAGCGTAAGATCACAAGGTTCAATTTGATATGTCGCGTACAAAGCCTTCGGTGGACGAAATGCGAAACGCCTCGGCTGTTTGTTTGTGGGTGGATGGTTCCAGTGAAATTTCTCCTTTGTTGCTCTACTCCGCCCGCTTATGTGACGTCGCGGCGCAATCAATGAAGAGAAAGCGATTTTAATAGAGTACGACGTTCGTAGAACTTCTAAATTTGTGTAGAGATACGATTACTATTTTTACATACCGTGATTTTTACCTTCCTACGAATGTACTAACATGCCTTTACATTGTAAAATAAATTATAGTTACAGGTTATATACTATTGAGCACAGGCCTAATTTCCGAGAGGGTTTTATTAGTGCAAGGAAATGTTATCTCCTGACAGATTTGACTTCTTCGAATTCCACATACAGGTTTCTTAACGATGTTTTCCTTCGCCGATTTTTAGTATTTCATTTAGTGAAGTACTAAAAATTGCAATTAGAAATCTCACTGGTGCCGAAAGCACAGCGAGCCGTTAGCCCTGAGCTGCTACTATGGCCTAATTATATTGTATTTACTTTTAATGTCAAATATTTTGATTGAAACAACACCGTTGTAGATATTATTGTTATAATATTACGATCTCTCTTACAAAGCAATAAGGACCGTGGCCGAGCTCACTTGACTACTCTAGCGCCATCTATTATCTATGTACGGAAGCGGTTGCGATGTATATCGATATGAAAATTTGACGCGCTAAATACATCGTTCTTTATTTTATACATTTCCATAGATGTCGCTACATGGTACCGCTAAGTAAGATTGACGAAGTCATTGGGCTCTAGTATATATAAATAGCAATAGATACGTAGTTCACCAGATTCATCAAACACCGAATATTAACCTGGTCATTGCGTCTGCTATACCTATTATATAAGATCGTTATTTGCTTAGCCAACCTAACGCTAGACAATACTAACCACATAAAATTAAAAAAAAAACTGTAAGGATTTAACAATTGTCATTTATTATTTGTTTCTACTATCTCTGCCCCAGAAGAGTAATAACACATCTACCCAAAGCACAATCCTGAGCCTACAGCACACTGTCCAATACCACATAGATCGCAAGACGCCGGTATACGCCTGTTTCTTTGACCTCTCCAAGACCTCGTGACCGTGACTTTGACCTCGTGTCCTATGAGGTACTTTGGAGAAAGTTGGCGGGAAGGGGTGTACCGGCTGAGTTGCTGAAAATGTTTAGGTTTTGCTATACCAACCAAACCAACTTTGTAAAGTGGGCTGAGTCTCTGTCGGAAGGATACGTGTTGGAGTGCGGGATGAGACAGGGGGAGTTGACGTCTCCCAAGCTCTTCAACGTGTATGTAAATGACCTTATCAGCAGCATGCGCATCGGATGTCACATAGATGGCGTTAGCATTATTAATATAAGCTACGCTGACGATATGATGCTGTTCAGCCCAACGGTGGGAGGCCTAAGAGAAATGTTAAAGGTATGTGAGATGTATGTTACCGAGCATGGGCTCACATACAATGTCAAAAAAACAGAGTACATGGTCTTTGAGGCCGCTGGTAAATCTCACAATATTGCAGATAACGTTACCCTTAATGGCATCAACGTGAAACGTGTCACTAAATTTAAATATCTGGGACATATTATCACTAGTGACCTCAAATATGATGCTGACATTGAAAGGGAACGCAGGACTCTAGTGGTTAGAGGTAATGTGTTGGCTTGGTTGGTAGGTTTTCCCGTTGTACAAAACAAGTTATGGTTACGCTTTTTAAAGCATACTGCCAGAGCGTGTACACGGGGAGTCTGTGGGTTAAATATTGCGCATCCAATATAGTAATAAATTCAGGATGCTGTTGGGACTGCCTCGTTTTCGTAGTGCATAAGGGATGTTTGCGGCATACCAAACAAATGGGTTTAATACCATTATACGCAAAAAACCGCATCTCTTATTAGCAGGGTAAGAGTCACAACAAACAGGTATACATCGCCGCTGTGGAAATGTCTTGTGCAGAGACTAATCACTGGGCCCTATCTACCGCCATGATGGTCATGGTCTGTCACGGCACAGGGTATTACATTTTTCCATCGACTTAAGCAAACCATGTTATACTAACCCTTGTTGTTATTATTATTATTTTTGTACTATTAACCCACATATGGATTTTTAAATTATATGAAATAAACAATTTTTATTTATAACGTTTTCTAATGTAAATATACATTATTTATGTATTTATGATGTACGGATATGGGTGTTTAAATGTATTTTGTGGTTTTTCTGTATGTTTGGTCTAAATCATTTAACGGATTTTAATGTAGGTATACTACTAGGTGCTATAAGGCTCAATTTACATTGCGGCGGAATCTTGGCTCATTTATACGATTAACATAAAATTAATTTTACTATGAATAATTTTGTTACAAAAATTCGCTTCCATTCCGTTCCGCGGCAATGTAAATTGAGCCTAATTATTAGGTGTGTTTAAATTTGTCTATGTCGCCACAGTTTTATAGGGTTAAATATATATTCTTTTCATAATATCTGTATTGCTCGCAAAAATTTATAATATGTCACTGATTTCTAGCATATTTCACTTTTTTTTCATAATATTTAATTGTTTTTAATCTGTTTTGATTTTACTAAGATAAATGCTCGTAACTTAGCCCATACACCGACTTAGAATTTGGTGGGCATTATGTAGAAGCTTTGTTTCTCTTACATTATGTATTCCGTCGTGGACTTCTCTATATATGGCTTTATATACCGCCCCACGTCAAGACGGGCTTACATTAGTGATTTATAACTCCGCTAACGTAATATGTTACAATGTGTCGTAGGAACCAGTAATGTAGTGTTATAAAAATACGATACTAAAATTACTTTGTAACTACAAAGAAAAACCGCTATTGAAATCTACGACTACAAGGAAAATGGAATTTTATGCTTCAGAATATTAAGATCAAATGACATTTGTTGTAAATAATAATGTAAATAGCAGAGTCTTTTGGGTGTATTAGAGTCGACTAAATAAAGTTCCACGAAAATGTAATGTCGCATCCAAAGTGCTAGACGCTCGTAATTACTATCGCTAATCCGCCAACCGGGCAGGCTGTTTATGCGTGTGCATTTTCATTCTTCATCAAGGGTACATGTAGAAATTGGTGTCCATGGGCCACAGTGTCGACTTACCGAATTGAACTGTATTACCTAGGCTTACAAATTAATCAACTATCATACAGTCACATTTGACAAAAAGCATTAGTAAATAAAATTTATACATACTGCCTGTCGTCACTAGTTAGCAGTTTAGTCATTTGACATGACAGACCAGTTTAGTCACTTTTTAGTTTCCATGTATCTATCTATCTATCTATCCATTTATGTAACAGAATATTTTAATGTAATTTTCACCAACTTAAAAATTTGCACTCGTATCACCGATGACAATATCATAATTTAATAACTATATTCTAGTGTCCTGATCAGGATCAAAAGGATAAAGTGAAATAGTTGTCAGGATGATCACAGTTCAGTTCATGATCAATGCGTGTTGTTTCAGTTTTTTTTTTAACTCTTATGTTTTCTTAAACACACATATCAAACATTATATCAAAAATAATACAATATTTGAAGCCCATATTTAAATATTTTTTTGACGTTGGTTTATACTTCGTAAATCTATTATTCATCATCATCATTACAGCCCTTCACAAGTCCACTGCTGAACATAAGCCTCCCCCAAAGAATGCCACAAAGCACGGTCCTGAGCCACCTGCATCCATCGACTTCCTGCATGTCTTACCAGGTCGTCACTCCATCTTGTGGGGGGACGCCCTACACTTCGCCTACCGGTACGAGGCTGCCACTCGAGAACCTTTCTTCCCCATCGGTTGTCGGTTCTTCGAGCTATATGGCCGGCCCACTGCCACTTCAGCTTACTAATCCGTTGGGCTATGTCGGTTACTCTGGTTCTACTGCGGATATACTCATTCCTAAGTTTATCACGCAGTGAAACTCCGAGCATAGCCCTCTCCATAGCTCGCTGAGCGACCTTGAGCTTCCTCATACGGCCAGCAGTGAAGGACCACGTCTCAGTTCCGTAAGTCATCACTGGCAACACGCACTGGTTGTACAATTTTGTTTTAAGGTTTTGAGGTATTTCTGACGAGAAGATGTGTCGTAGCTTCCCGAACGCTGCCCAGCCGAGTTGAATCCGTCGATTGACCTCTCGGTCGAAGTTGGACTTACCTAGTCGGACTATTTGTCCCAGGTAAACATACTCGTCAACAACTTCGAGCTTAGTGCTCCCAACAACTACCGGCATAGGTGTGACATGGACATTAAACATAATCTTTGTTTTGTCCATGTTCATCTTAAGACCTATCCGTTGGGAGACACTATTGAGGTCATTGAGCATAGTGCTTAGTTCCTCCAGCGACTCTGCCATGAGGACCATATCGTCGGCAAATCGAAGGTGAGTGATGTACTCGCCATTGATGTTAATTCCGTATCCTTTCCAGTCCAGAAGCTTGAAAACGTCTTCCAATGCAGCGGTGAAGAGTTTCGGGGATATAACGTCACCCTGTCTTACACCTCTCTGCAATTGGATAGGTTTCGTACTCTGGTTCTGTACTCGGATAGCCATCGTAGCTCTACTGTACAAACACTTCAGCACTTCGATATACCGACAGTCAACTTGGCACCGCTGAAGGGACTGCAGCACCGCCCAAATTTCGACGGAATCAAAGGCTTTCTCATAGTCCACATACGCCAGACATAGTGGCAAATTGTACTCTTCGGACTTCTGTACAATTTGCCGTAGGGTATGTATGTGGTCTATGGTGCTAAAGCCCTTTCGGAAACCGGCTTGTTCGGGAGGCTGGAAGTCGTCAAGTCTGCGCGCGAGACGATTCGTAATGACTCTCGAAAACAGCACGTAGACGCGGCTCAGAAGGGAAATCGGTCTGTAGTTCTTCAAGAGAGCGTTGTCACCTTTCTTGAAGAACAAGACCACCGCACTTCTGCTCCACGCCTCCGGTGTAATGCCACCATGGAGGACGGAATTAAAGAGCTTCTGAAGGACTTCAAGTACCGGTCTTCCACCCGCTTTCAGAAGCTCCGCTGTAATTCCATCCTCGCCTGGGGCCTTGCCGTTTTTAAGGTCCTGGAGAGCCATTCTAATCTCGCTCAGACTGACGTCCGGGATATCTTCGGAATAGTGTCGGATAAGACTCGCTCTTGGATCGTTACTCACACTTGCGTGTGGCTCCAACGATGACGTGTACAGCTGCCCATAGAACCTCTCAATCTCACTCAAAATCTCAGGTGCCCCGGAAACGATGCTGCCACATTCGGTCTTCAGCTTTGACAGTTGGCTCTTTCTGGCAGACAGATCTCTGGCAAAGACTTTGGAGCCTTGGTTCCGCTCGATCGCTTCTTCAATACGAGCTGTATTGAAGTTGCGTAAGTCTTGCCGCATGCATTTAGAGATCTGTCTGTTCAGTTGCCTGTATGCTGTCAAATCTGTTGAAGAATGTAGCCTCATCTTCCGTCTAACAGTCATGAGATTAAGAGTGTGATCGGAGAGTTTTTGTGTTCTTCTGCGGCGGGTCTTGCAGAACTTAGCTCCGACCGCATGGACAGTTTCCACGAGCTTGTCATTCATATCGTCCACTTCATTGCAGTCTTCTAGGCACTGAAAACGGTTTTGTAACTCGAGCTGAAAGGTTTCGGGACTTTGGATTAGAGCACGAGGGGGACGGAGCGTTGACTTCATCAGACGAGACCTCTCCAACTTAACATTTAGGTTCAGTGTGCCTCTAACCATTCGGTGATCGCTGCCGGTTTTCACCCTCGCGATCACTGAGACATCACTGAACAGTTGTCGTCTGGTCGTCATAATGAAGTCAATCTCATTTTTTGTCGAACCGTCGGGGCTCGACCAGGTCCACTTCCTGTGGGGCCGCTTCTTGAAGAAAGAGTTCATCATAAAGAGTCCCTCTTTCTCCATGAAGTCGGCCAGCTGCTGGCCCCTTGGGTTCCGTTGCCCTATTCCAAATTTCCCTACTTTCAGCTCACCGTTCTCTCTTGTGCCTAGTTTTGCATTGAAATCTATTATTGAATATTTACAATTAGAAATATCCTTTTCTTTAGTACCGCAGCGCTTTATTTGTGGCAAACAGGCAGCGGGAGCCGAAATTTTGAGCAGATACTCGTAGTTTTGAACATTCCCCTGACAGCCAGTTAACGTTTTAATAATTTATCCTTAAACATCACGCTGGAACGATAAATTCGTAGTTTAGTCCAATGAGGGCTAATAATCTTCCACTCACCAGATGTCGCTAGTTATGACTGAGGTATAATTTTTTGTTACACAGTGTCAGTTTATTGAGAAATTAGTTTTAAATAATAGTTTATCATTATCTAGAGTATTATATTAATGCACAACACAATGCGTCAGTGGTTTGATTTTTAATTTTTTGCACATTATAACTCTTTTTTTTTCAAAAGTCGTCTTTCAGTTATATTTATAGTTTGGTTTATTCATTTCTAATGTAATTAATATAAAATATAACTAATAATACGGAAATAAACCTTAAAGACTACATTTTCCTGAGAAATAATCGTCCCCGCTATGAAATCTGACAAATATTTTACCTCACTCTAAAGTGGCGCCGCCCTGGTGGCAGAAAAAGTCGTGGATGCCCTCATTAGTAATAATAGATTGATAACCCCCCCCCCCCCCCCTAGATGCATCGACGACCTTGTAAAAGATGCAGGTAGTCGATGGTTGACTCAGGACCGTGCTTTGTGGCATTCCTTGGGAGAGTCCTATATTCAGTAGTGACTTGTGAAGGGCTGTAATGATGCTTTTAATCCCCATTGTGGTGCCGTGTTGTAAGAGAATCCACCACCCAAGTCCATTCGGTGGGTATCGTAAGAGGCGATTATATGCAACGCCAGAAGTGTCATGGATACCTATAGATGGCATCAATAACTGTTTCGTGTATTCCACACGTAAAATACCGAAATCGATGATGGGGACAGCGCAAAACATGCGTGAATTCTGTGATTGCCAATGCCTCTGACAAACGGGGCGATTATGCCAAATCCTCTCTGTAATGAAAGTGGCCCTTGTTCGACAGTGTATTGAATGAGGTTGACGTGTAAAGAATTTGTAGTATTTGTGTAAAAATGCGAAATCATTACGACTTCGTAGTGAACTTAAACGGGTTAATTAAAAAAAATCGTTTTAACAAACTGCCTGAAGCAGATCTGACCGAAACTGCACACATCGAAACATCGAAAGGAGAGTGATCTGCGCATTATAGTTGGTCAAAAAAGTATGTGAGTTTTCACCACATTCTAAGTTAACACAAATGTTAAGATAACTTTTTATGGAACTAGTCTGAGACTAAACTCGTCTTATTTTAAGTTTAATTAAACATTAATTACTCTCTACGTAGTTTTCTCATATTTTTCAAGTATGCTTTTTATGTAACTACGTGCTGTATAGTCCGTGAGGATAAAATGTAGTGCAACTTAAGTATAATTTATTTATATGTATGTTTAGTGCTACTAGC